>JAZGUH010000410.1:0-1370885 GCA_037893225.1 Hippasteria phrygiana
ATAACAGTTAAAGTTTAAAGTTAAAGTTTAAAGTTAAAGTTAAAGTTTAAAGTTAAAGTTAAAGTTAAAGTTAAAGTTAAATTTAAAGTTAAATAAGTTAAATTAAGTTAAATTAAAGTTAAAGTTAAAGTTTAAAGTTAAAGTTAAAGTTAAATTAAAGTTAAATTTAAAGTTAAAGTTAAAGTTAAAGTTAAAGTTAAAGTTAAAGTTAATTTAAAGTTAAAGTTAAAGTTAAATTTAAATTTAAAGTTAAAGTTAAAGTTAAATTAATTAAAGTTAAATTTAAATTTAATTTACAGTTAAATTTCAATTAAATTAAAGTAATTAAAGTTACATTTAAAGTTAAATTTAAATTAACATTACATTATAACCTTAAATAAACTTTACATTTAAAGTTAATTAAATTTAAAGTAAATTACATTTACATTAATACATTAACCTATAAACCCTAACCCTAACCCTAACCCTAACCCTAACCCTAACCCTAACCCTAACCCTAACCCTAACCCTAACCCTAACCCTAACCCTAACCCTAACCCTAACCCTAACCCTAACCCTAACCCTAACCCTAACCCTAACCCTAACCCTAACCCTAACCCTAACCCTAACCCTAACCCTAACCCTAACCCTAACCCTAACCCTAACCCTAACCCTAACCCTAACCCTAACCCTAACCCTAACCCTAACCCTAACCCTAACCCTAACCCTAACCCTAACCCTAACCCTAACCCTAACCCTAACCCTAACCCTAACCCTAACCCTAACCCTAACCCTAACCCTAACCCTAACCCTAACCCTAACCCTAACCCTAACCCTAACCCTAACCCTAACCCTAACCCTAACCCTAACCCTAACCCTAACCCTAACCCTAACCCTAACCCTAACCCTAACCCTAACCCTAACCCTAACCCTAACCCTAACCCTAACCCTAACCCTAACCCTAACCCTAACCCTAACCCTAACCCTAACCCTAACCCTAACCCTAACCCTAACCCTAACCCTAACCCTAACCCTAACCCTAACCCTAACCCTAACCCTAACCCTAACCCTAACCCTAACCCTAACCCTAACCCTAACCCTAACCCTAACCCTAACCCTAACCCTAACCCTAACCCTAACCCTAACCCTAACCCTAACCCTAACCCTAACCCTAACCCTAACCCTAACCCTAACCCTAACCCTAACCCTAACCCTAACCCTAACCCTAACCCTAACCCTAACCCTAACCCTAACCCTAACCCTAACCCTAACCCTAACCCTAACCCTAACCCTAACCCTAACCCTAACCCTAACCCTAACCCTAACCCTAACCCTAACCCTAACCCTAACCCTAACCCTAACCCTAACCCTAACCCTAACCCTAACCCTAACCCTAACCCTAACCCTAACCCTAACCCTAACCCTAACCCTAACCCTAACCCTAACCCTAACCCTAACCCTAACCCTAACCCTAACCCTAACCCTAACCCTAACCCTAACCCTAACCCTAACCCTAACCCTAACCCTAACCCTAACCCTAACCCTAACCCTAACCCTAACCCTAACCCTAACCCTAACCCTAACCCTAACCCTAACCCTAACCCTAACCCTAACCCTAACCCTAACCCTAACCCTAACCCTAACCCTAACCCTAACCCTAACCCTAACCCTAACCCTAACCCTAACCCTAACCCTAACCCTAACCCTAACCCTAACCCTAACCCTAACCCTAACCCTAACCCTAACCCTAACCCTAACCCTAACCCTAACCCTAACCCTAACCCTAACCCTAACCCTAACCCTAACCCTAACCCTAACCCTAACCCTAACCCTAACCCTAACCCTAACCCTAACCCTAACCCTAACCCTAACCCTAACCCTAACCCTAACCCTAACCCTAACCCTAACCCTAACCCTAACCCTAACCCTAACCCTAACCCTAACCCTAACCCTAACCCTAACCCTAACCCTAACCCTAACCCTAACCCTAACCCTAACCCTAACCCTAACCCTAACCCTAACCCTAACCCTAACCCTAACCCTAACCCTAACCCTAACCCTAACCCTAACCCTAACCCTAACCCTAACCCTAACCCTAACCCTAACCCTAACCCTAACCCTAACCCTAACCCTAACCCTAACCCTAACCCTAACCCTAACCCTAACCCTAACCCTAACCCTAACCCTAACCCTAACCCTAACCCTAACCCTAACCCTAACCCTAACCCTAACCCTAACCCTAACCCTAACCCTAACCCTAACCCTAACCCTAACCCTAACCCTAACCCTAACCCTAACCCTAACCCTAACCCTAACCCTAACCCTAACCCTAACCCTAACCCTAACCCTAACCCTAACCCTAACCCTAACCCTAACCCTAACCCTAACCCTAACCCTAACCCTAACCCTAACCCTAACCCTAACCCTAACCCTAACCCTAACCCTAACCCTAACCCTAACCCTAACCCTAACCCTAACCCTAACCCTAACCCTAACCCTAACCCTAACCCTAACCCTAACCCTAACCCTAACCCTAACCCTAACCCTAACCCTAACCCTAACCCTAACCCTAACCCTAACCCTAACCCTAACCCTAACCCTAACCCTAACCCTAACCCTAACCCTAACCCTAACCCTAACCCTAACCCTAACCCTAACCCTAACCCTAACCCTAACCCTAACCCTAACCCTAACCCTAACCCTAACCCTAACCCTAACCCTAACCCTAACCCTAACCCTAACCCTAACCCTAACCCTAACCCTAACCCTAACCCTAACCCTAACCCTAACCCTAACCCTAACCCTAACCCTAACCCTAACCCTAACCCTAACCCTAACCCTAACCCTAACCCTAACCCTAACCCTAACCCTAACCCACAACTTATAGAACCCTTAACCGGTGTTGGATTCAAGTTGAGGGGTCGGGTAGTCGGGTTCGGATTGAGGGTTTCGGATTGAGGGTTTCGGATTGAGAGTTTCGGATTGAGAGTTTCGGATTGAGAGTTTCGGGTTTCGGATTGAGAGTTTCGGGTTTCGGATTGAGAGTTTCGGATTGAGAGTTTCGGGTTTCGGATTGAGAGTTTCGGATTGAGAGTTTCGGATTGAGGGGGGGGGGGTTCGGGTTGAGTTAAATAATTGGACAATTGTACCAGTTGGAAGTTTTAAAATGGAATATTTTGCCAGTTGAAGGGGGTTGCAGTTTTAAAATGGACTATTGTGCCAGTTGAAGGGGGTTGGAGATTTTTAAAAAGAATATTGTGCCAGTTGAAAGGGGTTTGGGGATTTTAAAATGGAATATTGTGCCAGTTGAAGGGGGTTGCAGATTTTAAAATGGAATATTGTGCCAGTTGAAGGGGGTTGGAGATTTTAAAATGGAATATTGTGCCAGTTGAAGGGGGTTGGAGATTTTAAAATGGTATATTGTGCCAGTTGAAGGGGGTTGGAGATTTTAAAATGGTATATTGTGCCAGTTGAAGGGGGTTGGAGATTTTAAAATGGTATATTGTGCCAGTTGAAGGGGGTTGGAGATTTGAAAATGGTATATTGTGCCAGTTGAAAGTTGGAGATTTGAAAATGGAATATTGTGCCAGTTGAAAGGTTGGGGGTTTAAAATGGAATATTGTGCCAGTTGAAGGGGGTTGGAGATTTTAAAATGGTATATTGTGCCAGTTGAAGGGGGTTGGAGATTTTAAAATGGAATATTGTGCCAGTTGAAGGGGGTTGGGGATTTTAAAATGGAATATTGTGCCAGTTGAAGGGGGTTGGGGGTTTTACAATGGAATATTGTGCCAGTTGAAGGGGGTTGGGGGTTTTAAAATAGAATATTGTGCCAGTTGAAGGGGGTTGGGGGTTTTAAAATGGAATATTGTGCCAGTTGAAGGGTTGGAGATTTGAAAATGGAATATTGTGCCAGTTGAAAGTTGGAGATTTGAAAATGGAATATTGTGCCAGTTGAAGGGGTGGGAGTTTTAAAATGGACTATTGTGCCAGTTGAAAGGTTGGGGGTTTTAAAATGGACTATTGTGCCAGTTGAAAGGTTGGGGGTTTAAAATAGACTATTGTGCCAGTTGAAGGGGTTTGTGGGTTTTAAAATAGAATATTGTGCCAGTTGAAGGGGTTTGTGGGTTTTAAAATAGAATATTGTGCCAGTTGAAGCGGGTTGGGGGTTTTAAAATGGACTATTGTGCCAGTTGAAGGGGTTTGGGGGTTTTAAAATGGACTATTGTGCCAGTTGAAGGGTTGGAGATTTTAAAATGGAATATTGTGCCAGTTGAAGGGGGTTGGGGGTTTTAAAATGGAATATTGTGCCAGTTGAAGGGTTGTAGATTTTAAAATGGAATATTGTGCCAGTTGAAGGGTTGTAGATTTTAAAATGGAATATTGTACCAGTTAAAGGGTTGGGAGTTTTAAAATGGACTATTGTGCCAGTTGAAAGGTTGGAGGTTTTAAAATACAATATTGTGCCAGTTGAAGGGTTGGGTTTTTTAAATGGACTATTGTGCCAGTTGAAGGGGGTTGGGGGTTTTAAAATGGAATATTGTGCCAGTTGAAGGGTTGGGTTTTTTAAATAGAATATTGTGCCAGTTGAAGGTTGGAGATTTTAAATGGAATATTGTGCCAGTTGAAGGGTTGGAGATTTGAAAATGGAATATTGTGCCAGTTGAAGGGTTGGAGATTTTTAAATGGAATATTGTGCCAGTTGAAAGTTGGAGATTTTTAAATGGAATATTGTGCCAGTTGAAGGGGTGGGAGTTTTAAAATGGACTATTGTGCCAGTTGAAAGGTTGGGGGTTTAAAATAGACTATTGTGCCAGTTGAAGGGGGTTGGGGGTTTTAAAATAGGATATTGTGCCAGTTGAAGGGTTGGGTTTTTTAAATGGACTATTGTGCCAGTTGAAGGGTGTTGGGGGTTTTAAAATGGACTATTGTGCCAGTTGAAGGGGGTTGGGTTTTTTTTAATGGACTATTGTGCCAGTTGAAGGGTTGCAGATTTTTAAAGGGAATATTGTGCCAGTTGAAGGGTTGGAGATTTTGAAATGGAATATTGTGCCAGTTGAAAGTTGCAGATTTTTAAATGGAATATTGTGCCAGTTGAAGGGTTGGGGGGTTTAAATGGAATATTGTGCAAGTTGAAGGGTTGGAGATTTTGAAATGGAATATTGTGCCAGTTGAAAGTTGCAGATTTTTAAATGGAATATTGTGCCAGTTGAAGGGTTGGGGGGTTTAAATGGAATATTGTGCAAGTTGAAGGGTTGGAGGTTTTTAAATGGACTATTGTGCGAGTTGAAGGCTTTAAAGATTTTGTTAAAGTTATATTTAATACATTTCTGGTTAAATTTTAGCATGGTTTTTAGCTTTTTCAACTCTAATATCTGGTTAAAGCTAATCTTTTTTTAGCTGGAACTTTGTTATGTTGAAATTGTACAGATGTTTTAGGTTGCATTTGTAAAGATTTTTAAATTTTAATTAAAATAACCACAAATACTTATCCGCTGTCCCTCAATGTAGTCAACGATGTAGACCGCGACGTTTCCACTGCTAGCCTTCAACAGGAAACCATGGTCTCGTCTTCCTGCAAGGTCTCCTTGCGCAGGTAGGCCGCAATGGTTGGCGACTTCAATACCATGAAATCCGATGAACCTATAAGAGGAGACAAGATGTTGGCAAGACATTTAGACAAATCACGTGCAAAGGTTTTGATACAGGAAACATGTACAAAGAATTTAAGGTTGCATTTTTTTAAGATTTAAGTAAAAAAATTTAAGATAAATTTTTAGGTTGTATTGTTGGGTTGTATTTTTAGGTAGTATTCAGCTTGAATTTTTTAAGTGCAATTTTTAAACCTTTATAACTTGCCTTTTTACAAAATATGTTTTACATTGCATTTTTTATGTGCACTTTTTTAGGTTGAATTTTTAAATAGTTTCCGTTGAATATTTTAGGTTTAAATATTATTTTTAGATGGATTTTTTTTGTAGGTTGAATTCTTTTAAATTGTTTACGTTTAGTTCTTTTTTTAAAAGCTTTTTAGCTTGAATTGTTTCAGCTTTTTTATGGGGAATTTCAGTTGAATTTTTCAAGAGGATTTTTTACAGTGCAATTTTTAAAGCTTTGTTAGCTTGAATTTTTAGATCGGAAAAAAAAAAAAAAACATTACCTTCGATTTTTAAGGTGGAATTTTTCGGGTTGAATTTTGAAAGATTTTAGGTTGCATTTTTTAAGTTTATTTATAATTTTAGGTTTATTTGTTTTAGGTTTCATTCTTTTAAATTGGTTGGATTTATTTATTTTTTATTTTTTTTTAGCTTGAATTGTTTAAGCTTTTTAGAGTATTTAATCTTTTTTACGGAAATTTTAGATGATTTTTTACATATAACTTTTTTTAAGTGCAATTTTTAAAGCTTTGTTAGCTTGAATTCTTTAGGTTGAATTTCTATATTTTTGTAGGTGGAATTTTTGGGGTTTAAGTTTTTAAGCTTTTTATAACGTGGAATTTTTTAAGTGGAGTTTTTAGGTTGAATTTTTAAGGTTAAATTTATAAAGTTTTTGGAGAAACAATGTTTTGGGTTGAATTTTTAAAGATTTGTTACTTTGTATTTTTTAAAATTGTATTTTTTAGGTGTTTTTTTTAGTATCATAATAAAAGCAATACTTATCCGCTGTCTCACGATGTAGTCGATGTGAACCGCGACGTTTGGACTGCAACTGCAAGCCTCCATCAGTAAACCACGATCTCTTCGTCCCGGATGGTCTCCTTGCGCAGGTAGGCGGCAAAGGCCGCCAAGTTGGGCACCGTGAAGTCCAATGAACCTATAAGGGGAGACAAGATGTTGGCAAGACATTTAGACAATCATATGCAAAGGTATTGATACAGGAAACATGTTAAAAGTATTTCATGTTGTATTTTTTAAAGATTTAAATTATATTTGTTTAGCTCGAATTGTTTAAGCTTTTTAGGGTGTTTAATGTTTTTTTATAGGAAATTTTAGATGAATTTTTAAATATAATTGTTTTAGGTGGAATTTTTCAAGTGGAGTTTTTTAGGTTGAATTTTTAAAGATTTGTTACTTTGTATTTTGTATGGTTGTATTTTTTAGGTTTTTTTTTTTAGTATCATAATGAAGCAATACTTATCCGCTGTCTCACGATGTAGTCGATGTGGACCGCGACGTTTCGACTGCTAGCCTTCATCAGGAAACCATGGTCTCGTCTTCCTGGATGGTCTCGTTGCGCAAGTAGGTCGCAGACTTGGGCACCGTGAAGTCCGATGAACCTGTAAGGGGAGACAATTAAGATGTTGGAAAGAAATGTAGACAAATCATATGCAAAGTTGTCGATACAGGAAACATTTTAAAAGTATTTTTAGGGTTCCATTTTTTAAATATTTAAATTATATTTTTGTTATAGAACTTTTAGGTTGTATTGTTAGGTTGTATTTTTGAAGTTGAATTTTGAAACCTTTTTTACCTTGCACTTTTTAGGTGGACTTTTTCAGGTAGAATTTTTAAATATTGATTAGTTTCCATTTTTGGGGTTGAGTTCTTACAACATTTAGGTTGCATTTTTTTAGTTTAATTCTAATTTTAGGTGCAATTTTTTCAGGTTGAATTTTTTCAAATTGTTGGAGTTTTTTTTTTTAGCTCTTTAGCTTGAATTGTTTAAGCTTTTTAGGGTGTTTAATCTTTTTTATTGGGAATTTCAGATGCATTTTTAAATTGTGTTTTTTCATTATAATTTTTAAGCTTTGTTAGCTTGAATTTTTACAATATTTTTTTAGGTGGAATTTCTAGGGTTGAAGTTTTTAGGCTTGTTTACGTTAAATGTTTTAGGTTGAATTTTTTCACATTGTTTGGGTTGAATTTTGAAAGCTTTTTTAGCGTGGAATTTTTTCGGTTCAATTTTTAAGGTTTAATTTATAAAGCATTTTCAGCTTGAATTTTTAGGGTTGAATTTTCAAATATTATCTAGTTAGTTTGTATATTTTTAAGGTTGTATTTTGTAGGTGTTTTTTTTTAGTATAATAATGAAAGCAATACTTATCCGCTGTCTCACGATGTAGTCGATGATGTGGACCGCGACGTTTCGACTGCTAGCCTTCATCAGGAAACCATGGTCTCGTCTTCCTGGATTATTATTATCACTTTTTTAGACACGGTAGCCCATTCAACATAGTGCTGCTTTTCAAGGGGCCGTGTAGAAAAAGAACTTAAGCTTACAAACAAATGACCTTGGTAGAAAAAAACTAAAATGATGCAAAACTAAAATTATGTAAAACAGTAAGACGCCTTAGTGACGAGTTATTATAATACAAAGCTAAAATAATGTAAAACTAAAGTTATATAAAACTAAATCTAAAATTAAAATTAAAATGAACTGAGAAAATACAACATGAAACTTTGGTGATGGAAGTCAGACATTTCATGTAAATATATAAACAGACAGGAATTAATAAAGGTCAGAAGTCAAAGTTATTATGTGGGAACACAAAATAAGATAAGATAAAAACTAGTATAAAATGAACTTAAAGGTGCGAATTAACAAGTAAATAAAAAGGTATAACATTTTTAAAAGAAATATTGCTAAGATCGGTACAAAAGAATGGAATAAAATAAAATAATTAAATTAAATTAAATTAAATAGATGAATCATAAACAAACTTAGTTTAAAATATAGTATCAGTTGCATCACTGTGCTGTGGAGGCGTCATCATCGCGGATTTACGCAGCAAAGCAGTTATTAAGTTGCCTTTTAAAGGTTGCCAGATTTGGTAAATTTTGAATATTTGCATTAATGTCATTCCAAGTAATAGCTCCTCTGGATGGTCTCCTTGCGCAGGAAGGCCGCAATGGCCGCTGACTTGGGCACCGTGAAGTCCGATAAACCTGTAACGGGAGACAATTCAGATATTAATACAGGAAACATTTTGCAAGTATTTTTTAAGGTTAATAATTTCAGTAATTCTTACTCGTTGTCTCACGATGTGGTCAACGATGTGGACAGCGACGTTTCCACTGCAACTACAAGCCTTCATCAGGAAACCATTGTCTCGTCGTCCCGGATAGACTGGTTGCGCAGGGAGGCCGCAAAGGTCGCCAAATTGGGCACCGTCCAATGAACCTATAAGGGGAGACAAGATGTTGGCAAGAAATTTAGACAAATCACATGCAAAGGTGTTGATACAGGAAACATTTTAAAAGTATTTTTAGGGTTGCATTTTAAAACTATTTGTTTAAGGGTAATAATGAAAGTCATTCTTACTCGTGGTCTCACGATGTAGTCAACGATGTGGACCGCCACGTTCGGACTGCAACTGCCAGCCTTCATTAGGAAACCATGGTCTCGTCCCGGATGGTCTCTTTGCGCAGGTAGGTCGCCAAGTTGGGCACCGTGAAGTCCGATGAACCTATAAGGGGAGACAAGATGTTGGCAATACATTTAGACAAATCATATGCAAATGTATTGTTACAGGAAACATGTTAAAAGTATTTCATGTTGTATTTTTTAAAGATTTAAATTATATTTTTTAGCTTGAATTGTTTAAGCTTTTTAGGATGTTTCATCTTTTTTATAAGAAAATTTTAGATGAATTTTTAAATAAAATTTTTTTTAAGTGGAATTTTTTAAGTGGAGTTTTTAGGTTGAATTTTTAAGGTTGAATTTATAAAGCTTTTTCAGTATGAATTTTTAGGGTTAAATTTTTAAAGATTTGTTACTTTGTATTTTTTAAGGTTGTATTTTTTTAGGTTGTTTTTTATGTATTATAATGAAAGCAATACTTATCCGCTGTCTTACGATGTAGACCGCGACGTTTCGACTGCTAGCCTTCATCAGGAAACCTTGGTCTCGTCTTCCTGGATAGTCTCCTTGCGCAGGTAGGCAGCAATGGCCGCTGACTTGGGCACCGTGAAGTCCGATGAACCTGTAACGGAAGACAATTAAGAAGTTGATACAGGAAACATTTTAAAATTATTTTTTAATGTTAATCATTTTAAGTAATCCTTACTCGTTGTCTCACGATGTAGTCGACGACGTGGACCGCGACATTTGGACTGCAACTGCTCGTCTTCATCAGGAAACCATGGTCTCGTCGTCCCGGATGGACTGGTTGCGCAGGTAGGCCACAAAGTTCGCCGACTTGGACACCGTGAAGTCCGATGAACCTGTAAGCGGAGACAATTAAGGTGTTGATACAGGAAACATTTTAAAAGTATTTTCTAAAGTTAATCATGAAAGTAATTCTTACTCGTTGTCTCACGATGTAATCAGCGATGTGGACCGCCACGTTTGGACTGCAACTGCAAGCCTCCATCAGTAAACCACGGTCTCTTTGTCCCGGATGGTCTCCTTGCGCAGGTAGGCTGCAAAGGTCGCCAAGTTGGGCACCGTCCAATGAACCTATAAGGGGAGACAAGATGTTGGCAAGAAATTTAGACAAATCACATGCAAAGGTATTTATACAGAAAACAATTTTAGAAGTATTTTTAGGGTTCCATTTTTAAAACTATTTCTTTAAGGGTAATAATTTTAGTAATTCTTACTCGTTGTATCAAGATGTAGTCCACGATGTGGACCCCGACGTTTTGACTGCAACTGCTCGTCTTCATCAGGAAGCCATGGTCTCGTCGTCCCGGATGTTCTCGCTGCGCAGGTAGGCCACAAAGGTCGCCGACTTGGGCACCGTGAAGTCCGATGAACCTGTAACGGGAGACAATTAAGATGTTGGAAAGAAATTTAGACAAATCATATGCAAATGTGTCGATACAGGAAACATTTTATTAGTATTTTTAGGGTTGCATTTTTTAACTATTTCTTTGAAGGTGATAATTTTAAGTACTTCTTACTCGTCTAACGATGGAGTCAACGATGTGGACTGCGACGTTTCGACGGCAACTGCAAGCCTTCATCAGGACACCATTGTCTCGTCGTCCCGGATAGACTGGTTGCGCAGGGAGGCCACAAAAGTCGCTGAGTTAGGCACCGTGAAGTCCGATGAACCTGTAAGGGGAGACAATTCAGATGTTGATACAGGAACCATTTGAAAAGTATTTTCTTATGTTAATAATGAAAGTAATTCGTACTCGTTGTCTCACGATGTAATCAGCGATGTGGACCGCGACGTTTTGACTGCAACTGCCAGCCTTCATTAGCAAACCATGGTCTCGTCCCGGATGGTCTCTAGGCGCAGGTAGGTCGCCAAGTTGGGCACCGTGAAGTCCGATGAACCTATAAGGGGAGACAAGATGTTGGCAAGACATTTAGACAAATCATATGCTAAGGTATTGATACAGGAACATGTAAAAAGTATTTCATGATGTATTTTTTAAAGATTTAGATTATATTTTGGTGATAGAAATTTTTAGGTTGTGTTGTTAGGTTGTATTTTTAGGTAGTTTTTAGCTCGAATTTTTAAAGTAGAATTTTAAAACCTTTTTTAGCTTGCCTTTTTAAATCTAATTTTTAAAAACATTTATTTAACTTGGATTTTTTGGGTGACATTTTTCAGGTTGAATTTTCAAATAAAGTTTATTTTCCATTTAGGGGTTAAATTTTTAAAGATTTTAGGTTGCAATTTTTAGGTTTCCTTATAATTTTAGGTGCATTTGTTTCAGGTTTAATTCTTTTAAATTGTTTGGATGTATACATTGTTTAAGCTTTTTAGGGTGTTAAATCTTTTTTATAGAAAATTTGATGAATTTTTTAAATATAATTATTTTTCAGTGGAATTTTTAAAGCTTTGTTAGCTTGAATTTCTAAAATATTTTAGGTGCAATTTTTGGGGTTGAAGTTTTTAAGCTTTTTTAACGTGGAATTTTTCAAGTATAGTTTTTTAGGTTGAATTTTGAATTTGTTTTAGCGTGGAATTTTTCAGGTTGAATTTTTCAGATTGAATTTTTAAAGATTTGTTACTTTGTATTTTTTAAGGTTGTATTTTTTTTAGGGTTTTTTTTTTAGTATCATAATGAAAGCAATACTTATCCGCTGTCTCACGATGTAGTCGATGTGGACCGCGACGTTTCGACTGCTAGCCTTCATCAGGAAACCATGGTCTCGTCTTCCTGGATGGTCTCCTTGCGCAGGTAGGCAGCAATGGCCGCTGACTTGGGCACCGTGAAGTCCGATGAACCTGTCAGGGGAGACAATTACGATGTTGGAAAGAAATTTAGACAAATCATATGCAAAGGTGTCGATACAGGAAACATTTTATAAGTATTTTTAGGGTTGCATTTTTAAACTACTTCTTTAAAGGTAATAATTGTAAGTAATTCTTACTCGTCTCACGAGGGAGTCAACGATGTGGACAGCGACATTTGGACTACAACTGCAAGCCTCTATCAGTAAACCATGGTCTCTTCGTCCCGAATGGTCTCGTTGCGCATATAGGCCCCAAAGGTCGCCAAGTTGGGCACCGTCCAATGAACCTATAAGGGGAGACAAGATGTTGGCAAGAAATTTAGACAAATCACATGCAAAGGTATTTATACAGAAAACAATTTTAGAAGTATTTTTAGGGTTCCATTTTTAAAACTATTTCTTTAAGGGTAATAATTTTAGTAATTCTTACTCGTTGTATCAAGATGTAGTCCACGATGTGGACCCCGACGTTTTGACTGCAACTGCTCGTCTTCATCAGGAAACCATGGTCTCGTCGTCCCGGATGTTCTCGTTGCGCAGGTAGGCCACAAAGGTCGCCGACTTGGGCACCGTGAAGTCCGATGAACCTGTAACGGGAGACAATTAAGATGTTGGAAAGAAATTTAGACAAATCATATGCAAATGTGTCGATACAGGAAACATTTTATTAGTATTTTTAGGGTTGCATTTTTTAACTATTTCTTTGAAGGTGATAATTTTAAGTACTTCTTACTCGTCTAACGATGGAGTCAACATGTGGACTGCGACGTTTCGACGGCAACTGCAAGCCTTCATCAGGAAACCATTGTCTCGTCGTCCCGGATAGACTGGTTGCGCAGGGAGGCCGCAAAGGTCGCCAAATTGGGCACCGTCCAATGAACCTATAAGGGGAGACAAGATGTTGGCAAGAAATTTAGACAAATCACATGCAAAGGTATTTATACAGAAAACAATTTTAGAAGTATTTTTAGGGTTGCATTTTTAAAACTATTTCTTTAAGGGTAATAATTTTAGTAATTCTTACTCGTTGTATCAAGATGTAGTCCACGATGTGGACCCCGACGTTTTGACTGCAACTGCTCGTCTTCATCAGGAAGCAATGGTCTCGTCGTCCTGGATGTTCTCGCTGCGCAGGTAGGCCACAAAGGTCGCCGACTTGGGCACCGTGAAGTCCGATGAACCTGTAAGGGGAGACAATTAAGATGTTGGAAAGAAATTTAGACAAATCATATGCAAATGTGTCGATACAGGAAACATTTTATTAGTATTTTTAGGGTTGCATTTTTTTACTATTTCTTTGAAGGTGATAATTTTAAGTACTTCTTACTCGTCTAACGATGGAGTCAACGATGTGGACTGCGACGTTTCGACGGCAACTGCAAGCCTTCATCAGGAAACCATTGTCTCGTCGTCCCGGATAGACTGGTTGCGCAGGGAGGCCGCAAAGGTCGCCAAATTGGGCACCGTCCAATGAACCTATAAGGGGAGACAAGATGTTGGCAAGAAATTTAGACAAATCACATGCAAAGGTATTTATACAGAAAACAATTTTAGAAGTATTTTTAGGGTTGCATTTTTAAAACTATTTCTTTAAGGGTAATAATTTTAGTAATTCTTACTCGTTGTATCAAGATGTAGTCCACGATGTGGACCCCGACGTTTTGACTGCAACTGCTCGTCTTCATCAGGAAACCATGGTCTCGTCGTCCCGGATGTTCTCGTTGCGCAGGTAGGCCACAAATGTCGCCGACTAGGGCACCGTGAAGTCCGATGAACCTGTAAGGGGAGACAATTAAGATGTTGGAAAGAAATTTAGACAAATCATATGCAAATGTGTCGATACAGGAAACATTTTATTAGTATTTTTAGGGTTGCATTTTTTAACTATTTCTTTGAAGGTGATAATTTTAAGTACTTCTTACTCGTCTAACGATGGAGTCAACGATGTGGACTGCGACGTTTCGACGGCAACTGCAAGCCTTCATCAGAAAACCATTGTCTCGTCGTCCCGGATAGACTGGTTGCGCAGGGAGGCCACAAAAGTCGCCGAGTTAGGCACCGTGAAGTCCGATGAACCTGTAAGGGGAGACAATTAAGATGTTGGAAAGAAATTTAGACCAATCATATGCAAATGTGTCGATACAGGAAACATTTTATAAGTATTTTTAGGGTTGCATTTTTAAACTACTTCTTTAAAGGTAATAATTGTAAGTAATTCTTACTCGTCTCACGAGGGAGTCAACGATGTGGACAGCGACATTTGGACTGCAACTGCAAGCCTCTATCAGTAAACCATGGTCTCTTCGTCCCGAATGGTCTCGTTGCGCATATAGGCCCCAAAGGTCGCCAAGTTGGGCACCGTCCAATGAACCTATAAGGGGAGACAAGATGTTGGCAAGAAATTTAGACAAATCACATGCAAAGGTATTTATACAGAAAACAATTTTAGAAGTATTTTTAGGGTTCCATTTTTAAAACTATTTCTTTAAGGGTAATAATTTTAGTAATTCTTACTCGTTGTATCAAGATGTAGTCCACGATGTGGACCCCGACGTTTTGACTGCAACTGCTCGTCTTCATCAGGAAACCATGGTCTCATCGTCCCGGATGTTCTCGTTGCGCAGGTAGGCCACAAAGGTCGCCGACTTGGGCACCGTGAAGTCCGATGAACCTGTAACGGGAGACAATTAAGATGTTGGAAAGAAATTTAGACAAATCATATGCAAATGTGTCGATACAGGAAACATTTTATTAGTATTTTTAGGGTTGCATTTTTTAACTATTTCTTTGAAGGTGATAATTTTAGGTACTTCTTACTCGTCTAACGATGGAGTCAACGATGTGGACTGCGACGTTTCGACGGCAACTGCAAGCCTTCATCAGGAAACCATTGTCTCGTCGTCCCGGATAGACTGGTTGCGCAGGGAGGCCGCAAAGGTCGCCAAGTTGGGCACCGTCCAATGAACCTATAAGGGGAGACAAGATATTGGCAAGAAATTTAGACAAATCACATGCAAAGGTATTTATACAGAAAACAATTTTAGAAGTATTTTTAGGGTTGCATTTTTAAAACTATTTCTTTAAGGGTAATAATTTTAGTAATTCTTACTCGTTGTATCAAGATGTAGTCCACGATGTGGACCCCGACGTTTTGACTGCAACTGCTCGTCTTCATCAGGAAACCATGGTCTCGTCGTCCCGGATGTTCTCGTTGCGCAGGTAGGCCACAAAGGTCGCCGACTTGGGCACCGTGAAGTCCGATGAACCTGTAAGGGGAGACAATTAAGATGTTGGAAAGCAATTTAGACAAATCATATGCAAATGTGTCGATACAGGAAACATTTTATTAGTATTTTTAGGGTTGCATTTTTTAACTATTTCTTTGAAGGTGATAATTTTAAGTACTTCTTACTCGTCTAACGATGGAGTCAACGATGTGGACTGCGACGTTTCGACGGCAACTGCAAGCCTTCATCAGAAAACCATTGTCTCGTCGTCCCGGATAGACTGGTTGCGCAGGGAGGCCACAAAAGTCGCTGAGTTAGGCACCGTGAAGTCCGATGAACCTGTAAGGGGAGACAATTAAGATGTTGGAAAGAAATTTAGACAAATCATATGCAAATGTGTCGATACAGGAAACATTTTATTAGTATTTTTAGGGTTGCATTTTTTTACTATTTCTTTGAAGGTGATAATTTTAAGTACTTCTTACTCGTCTAACGATGGAGTCAACGATGTGGACTGCGACGTTTCGACGGCAACTGCAAGCCTTCATCAGGAAACCATTGTCTCGTCGTCCCGGATAGACTGGTTGCGCAGGGAGGCCGCAAAGGTCGCCAAGTTGGGCACCGTCCAATGAACCTATAAGGGGAGACAAGATGTTGGCAAGAAATTTAGACAAATCACATGCAAAGGTATTTATACAGAAAACAATTTTAGAAGTATTTTTAGGGTTGCATTTTTAAAACTATTTCTTTAAGGGTAATAATTTTAGTAATTCTTACTCGTTGTATCAAGATGTAGTCCACGATGTGGACCCCGACGTTTTGACTGCAACTGCTCGTCTTCATCAGGAAGCAATGGTCTCGTCGTCCTGGATGTTCTCGCTGCGCAGGTAGGCCACAAAGGTCGCCGACTTGGGCACCGTGAAGTCCGATGAACCTGTAAGGGGAGACAATTAAGATGTTGGAAAGAAATTTAGACAAATCATATGCAAATGTGTCGATACAGGAAACATTTTATTAGTATTTTTAGGGTTGCATTTTTTTTACTATTTCTTTGAAGGTGATAATTTTAAGTACTTCTTACTCGTCTAACGATGGAGTCAACGATGTGGACTGCGACGTTTCGACGGCAACTGCAAGCCTTCATCAGAAAACCATTGTCTCGTCGTCCCGGATAGACTGGTTGCGCAGGGAGGCCACAAAAGTCGCTGAGTTAGGCACCGTGAAGTCCGATGAACCTGTAAGGGGACACAATTAAGATGTTGGAAAGAAATTTAGACAAATCATATGCAAATGTGTCGATACAGGAAACATTTTATTAGTATTTTTAGGGTTGCATTTTTTTACTATTTCTTTGAAGGTGATAATTTTAAGTACTTCTTACTCGTCTAACGATGGAGTCAACGATGTGGACTGCGACGTTTCGACGGCAACTGCAAGCCTTCATCAGGAAACCATTGTCTCGTCGTCCCGGATAGACTGGTTGCGCAGGGAGGCCGCAAAGGTCGCCAAGTTGGGCACCGTCCAATGAACCTATAAGGGGAGACAAGATGTTGGCAAGAAATTTAGACAAATCACATGCAAAGGTATTTATACAGAAAACAATTTTAGAAGTATTTTTAGGGTTGCATTTTTAAAACTATTTCTTTAAGGGTAATAATTTTAGTAATTCTTACTCGTTGTATCAAGATGTAGTCCACGATGTGGACCCCGACGTTTTGACTGCAACTGCTCGTCTTCATCAGGAAGCAATGGTCTCGTCGTCCTGGATGTTCTCGCTGCGCAGGTAGGCCACAAAGGTCGCCGACTTGGGCACCGTGAAGTCCGATGAACCTGTAAGGGGAGACAATTAAGATGTTGGAAAGAAATTTAGACAAATCATATGCAAATGTGTCGATACAGGAAACATTTTATTAGTATTTTTAGGGTTGCATTTTTTTTACTATTTCTTGAAGGGTAATAATTTTAGTAATTCTTACTCGTATTAAGATGTAGTCCACGATGTGGACCCCGACGTTTTGACTGCAACTGCTCGTCTTCATCAGGAAACCATGGTCTCGTCGTCCCGGATGTTCTCGTTGCGCAGGTAGGCCACAAAGGTCGCCGACTTGGGCACCGTGAAGTCCGATGAACCTGTAAGGGGAGACAATTAAGATGTTGGAAAGCAATTTAGACAAATCATATGCAAATGTGTCGATACAGGAAACATTTTATTAGTATTTTTAGGGTTGCATTTTTTAACTATTTCTTTGAAGGTGATAATTTTAAGTACTTCTTACTCGTCTAACGATGGAGTCAACGATGTGGACTGCGACGTTTCGACGGCAACTGCAAGCCTTCATCAGGACACCATTGTCTCGTCGTCCCGGATAGACTGGTTGCGCAGGGAGGCCACAAAAGTCGCTGAGTTAGGCACCGTGAAGTCCGATGAACCTGTAAGGGGAGACAATTAAGATGTTGATACAGGAACCATTTTAAAAGTATTTTCTTATGTTAATAATGAAAGTAATTCTTACTCGTTGTCTCACGATGTAATCAGCGATGTGGACCGCGACGTTTTGACTGCAACTGCCAGCCTTCATTAGGAAACCATGGTCTCGTCCCGGATGGTCTCTAGGCGCAGGTAGGTCGCCAAGTTGGGCACCGTGAAGTCCGATGAACCTATAAGGGGAGACAAGATGTTGGCAAGACATTTAGACAAATCATATGCTAAGGTATTGATACAGGAACATGTAAAAAGTATTTCATGATGTATTTTTTAAAGATTTAGATTATATTTTGGTGATAGAAATTTTTAGGTTGTGTTGTTAGGTTGTATTTTTAGGTAGTTTTTAGCTCGAATTTTTAAAGTAGAATTTTAAAACCTTTTTTAGCTTGCCTTTTTAAATCTAATTTTTAAAAACATTTATTTAACTTGGATTTTTTGGGTGACATTTTTCAGGTTGAATTTTCAAATAAAGTTTATTTTCCATTTAGGGGTTAAATTTTTAAAGATTTTAGGTTGCAATTTTTAGGTTTCCTTATAATTTTAGGTGGATTTGTTTCAGGTTGAATTCTTTTAAATTGTTTGGATGTATATATTGTTTAAGCTTTTTAGGGTGTTAAATCTTTTTTATAGAAAATTTGATGAATTTTTTAAATATAATTATTTTTCAGTGGAATTTTTAAAGCTTTGTTAGCTTGAATTTCTAAAATATTTTAGGTGCAATTTTTGGGGTTGAAGTTTTTAAGCTTTTTTAACGTGGAATTTTTCAAGTATAGTTTTTTAGGTTGAATTTTGAATTTTTTTTAGCGTGGAATTTTTCAGGTTGAATTTTTAAGATTGAATTTTTAAAGATTTGTTACTTTGTATTTTATAAAGTTGTATTTTTTTAGGTTTTTTTTTTTAGTATCATAATGAAAGCAATACTTATCCGCTGTCTCACGATGTAGTCGATGTGGACCGCGACGTTTCGACTGCTAGCCTTCATCAGGAAACCATGGTCTCGTCGTCCTGGATGGTCTCCTTGCGCAGGTAGGCAGCAATGGCCGCTGACTTGGGCACCGTGAAGTCCGATGAACCTGTCAGGGGAGACAATTACGATGTTGGAAAGAAATTTAGACAAATCATATGCAAAGGTGTCGATACAGGAAACATTTTATAAGTATTTTTAGGGTTGCATTTTTAAACTACTTCTTTAAAGGTAATAATTGTAAGTAATTCTTACTCGTCTCACGAGGGAGTCAACGATGTGGACAGCGACATTTGGACTGCAACTGCAAGCCTCTATCAGTAAACCATGGTCTCTTCGTCCCGAATGGTCTCGTTGCGCATATAGGCCCCAAAGGTCGCCAAGTTGGGCACCGTCCAATGAACCTATAAGGGGAGACAAGATGTTGGCAAGAAATTTAGACAAATCACATGCAAAGGTATTTATACAGAAAACAATTTTAGAAGTATTTTTAGGGTTCCATTTTTAAAACTATTTCTTTAAGGGTAATAATTTTAGTAATTCTTACTCGTTGTATCAAGATGTAGTCCACGATGTGGACCCCGACGTTTTGACTGCAACTGCTCGTCTTCATCAGGAAACCATGGTCTCATCGTCCCGGATGTTCTCGTTGCGCAGGTAGGCCACAAAGGTCGCCGACTTGGGCACCGTGAAGTCCGATGAACCTGTAACGGGAGACAATTAAGATGTTGGAAAGAAATTTAGACAAATCATATGCAAATGTGTCGATACAGGAAACATTTTATTAGTATTTTTAGGGTTGCATTTTTTAACTATTTCTTTGAAGGTGATAATTTTAAGTACTTCTTACTCGTCTAACGATGGAGTCAACGATGTGGACTGCGACGTTTCGACGGCAACTGCAAGCCTTCATCAGGAAACCATTGTCTCGTTGTCCCGGATAGACTGGTTGCGCAGGGAGGCCGCAAAGGTCGCCAAGTTGGGCACCGTCCAATGAACCTATAAGGGGAGACAAGATGTTGGCAAGAAATTTAGACAAATCACATGCAAAGGTATTTATACAGAAAACAATTTTAGAAGTATTTTTAGGGTTCCATTTTTAAAACTATTTCTTTAAGGGTAATAATTTTAGTAATTCTTACTCGTTGTATCAAGATGTAGTCCACGATGTGGACCCCGACGTTTTGACTGCAACTGCTCGTCTTCATCAGGAAACCATGGTCTCATCGTCCCGGATGTTCTCGTTGCGCAGGTAGGCCACAAAGGTCGCCGACTTGGGCACCGTGAAGTCCGATGAACCTGTAAGGGGAGACAATTAAGATGTTGGAAAGAAATTTAGACAAATCATATGCAAATGTGTCGATACAGGAAACATTTTATTAGTATTTTTAGGGTTGCATTTTTTAACTATTTCTTTGAAGGTGATAATTTTAAGTACTTCTTACTCGTCTAACGATGGAGTCAACGATGTGGACTGCGACATTTCGACGGCAACTGCAAGCCTTCATCAGAAAACCATTGTCTCGTCGTCCCGGATAGACTGGTTGCGCAGGGAGGCCACAAAAGTCGCCGAGTTAGGCACCGTGAAGTCCGATGAACCTGTAAGGGGAGACAATTAAGATGTTGGAAAGAAATTTAGACCAATCATATGCAAATGTGTCGATACAGGAAACATTTTATTAGTATTTTTAGGGTTGCATTTTTTAACTATTTCTTTGAAGGTGATAATTTTAAGTACTTCTTACTCGTCCTAACGATGGAGTCAACGATGTGGACTGCGACGTTTCGACGGCAACTGCAAGCCTTCATCAGGAAACCATTGTCTCGTCGTCCCGGATAGACTGGTTGCGCAGGGAGGCCGCAAAGGTCGCCAAGTTGGGCACCGTCCAATGAACCTATAAGGGGAGACAAGATGTTGGCAAGAAATTTAGACAAATCACATGCAAAGGTATTTATACAGAAAACAATTTTAGAAGTATTTTTAGGGTTGCATTTTTAAAACTATTTCTTTAAGGGTAATAATTTTAGTAATTCTTACTCGTTGTATCAAGATGTAGTCCACGATGTGGACCCCGACGTTTTGACTGCAACTGCTCGTCTTCATCAGGAAGCAATGGTCTCGTCGTCCTGGATGTTCTCGCTGCGCAGGTAGGCCACAAAGGTCGCCGAGTTGGGCACCGTGAAGTCCGATGAACCTGTAAGGGGAGACAATTAAGATGTTGGAAAGAAATTTAGACAAATCATATGCAAATGTGTCGATACAGGAAACATTTTATTAGTATTTTTAGGGTTGCATTTTTTTTACTATTTCTTGAAGGGTAATAATTTTAGTAATTCTTACTCGTATTAAGATGTAGTCCACGATGTGGACCCCGACGTTTTGACTGCAACTGCTCGTCTTCATAAGGAAACCATGGTCTCGTCGTCCCGGATGTTCTCGTTGCGCAGGTAGGCCACAAAGGTCGCCGACTTGGGCACCGTGAAGTCCGATGAACCTGTAAGGGGAGACAATTAAGATGTTGGAAAGAAATTTAGACAAATCATATGCAAATGTGTCGATACAGGAAACATTTTATTAGTATTTTTAGGGTTGCATTTTTTAACTATTTCTTTGAAGGTGATAATTTTAAGTACTTCTTACTCGTCTAACGATGGAGTCAACGATGTGGACTGCGACGTTTCGACGGCAACTGCAAGCCTTCATCAGGACACCATTGTCTCGTCGTCCCGGATAGACTGGTTGCGCAGGGAGGCCACAAAAGTCGCTGAGTTAGGCACCGTGAAGTCCGATGAACCTGTAAGGGGAGACAATTAAGATGTTGATACAGGAACCATTTTAAAAGTATTTTCTTATGTTAATAATGAAAGTAATTCTTACTCGTTGTCTCACGATGTAATCAGCGATGTGGACTGCGACGTTTCGACGGCAACTGCAAGCCTTCATCAGAAAACCATTGTCTCGTCGTCCCGGATAGACTGGTTGCGCAGGGAGGCCACAAAAGTCGCTGAGTTAGGCACCGTGAAGTCCATGAACCTGTAAGGGGAGACAATTAAGATGTTGGAAAGAAATTTAGACAAATCATATGCAAATGTGTCGATACAGGAAACATTTTATTAGTATTTTTAGGGTTGCATTTTTTTACTATTTCTTTGAAGGTGATAATTTTAAGTACTTCTTACTCGTCTAACGATGGAGTCAACGATGTGGACTGCGACGTTTCGACGGCAACTGCAAGCCTTCATCAGGAAACCATTGTCTCGTCGTCCCGGATAGACTGGTTGCGCAGGGAGGCCGCAAAGGTCGCCAAGTTGGGCACCGTCCAATGAACCTATAAGGGGAGACAAGATGTTGGCAAGAAATTTAGACAAATCACATGCAAAGGTATTTATACAGAAAACAATTTTAGAAGTATTTTTAGGGTTGCATTTTTAAAACTATTTCTTTAAGGGTAATAATTTTAGTAATTCTTACTCGTTGTATCAAGATGTAGTCCACGATGTGGACCCCGACGTTTTGACTGCAACTGCTCGTCTTCATCAGGAAGCAATGGTCTCGTCGTCCTGGATGTTCTCGCTGCGCAGGTAGGCCACAAAGGTCGCCGACTTGGGCACCGTGAAGTCCGATGAACCTGTAAGGGGAGACAATTAAGATGTTGGAAAGAAATTTAGACAAATCATATGCAAATGTGTCGATACAGGAAACATTTTATTAGTATTTTTAGGGTTGCATTTTTTTTACTATTTCTTGAAGGGTAATAATTTTAGTAATTCTTACTCGTATTAAGATGTAGTCCACGATGTGGACCCCGACGTTTTGACTGCAACTGCTCGTCTTCATCAGGAAACCATGGTCTCGTCGTCCCGGATGTTCTCGTTGCGCAGGTAGGCCACAAAGGTCGCCGACTTGGGCACCGTGAAGTCCGATGAACCTGTAAGGGGAGACAATTAAGATGTTGGAAAGCAATTTAGACAAATCATATGCAAATGTGTCGATACAGGAAACATTTTATTAGTATTTTTAGGGTTGCATTTTTTAACTATTTCTTTGAAGGTGATAATTTTAAGTACTTCTTACTCGTCTAACGATGGAGTCAACGATGTGGACTGCGACGTTTCGACGGCAACTGCAAGCCTTCATCAGGACACCATTGTCTCGTCGTCCCGGATAGACTGGTTGCGCAGGGAGGCCACAAAAGTCGCCGAGTTAGGCACCGTGAAGTCCGATGAACCTGTAAGGGGAGACAATTAAGATGTTGGAAAGAAATTTAGACCAATCATATGCAAATGTGTCGATACAGGAAACATTTTATTAGTATTTTTAGGGTTGCATTTTTTAACTATTTCTTTGAAGGTGATAATTTTAAGTACTTCTTACTCGTCCTAACGATGGAGTCAACGATGTGGACTGCGACGTTTCGACGGCAACTGCAAGCCTTCATCAGGAAACCATTGTCTCGTCGTCCCGGATAGACTGGTTGCGCAGGGAGGCCGCAAAGGTCGCCAAGTTGGGCACCGTCCAATGAACCTATAAGGGGAGACAAGATGTTGGCAAGAAATTTAGACAAATCACATGCAAAGGTATTTATACAGAAAACAATTTTAGAAGTATTTTTAGGGTTGCATTTTTAAAACTATTTCTTTAAGGGTAATAATTTTAGTAATTCTTACTCGTTGTATCAAGATGTAGTCCACGATGTGGACCCCGACGTTTTGACTGCAACTGCTCGTCTTCATCAGGAAGCAATGGTCTCGTCGTCCTGGATGTTCTCGCTGCGCAGGTAGGCCACAAAGGTCGCCGACTTGGGCACCGTGAAGTCCGATGAACCTGTAAGGGGAGACAATTAAGATGTTGGAAAGAAATTTAGACAAATCATATGCAAATGTGTCGATACAGGAAACATTTTATTAGTATTTTTAGGGTTGCATTTTTTTTACTATTTCTTGAAGGGTAATAATTTTAGTAATTCTTACTCGTATTAAGATGTAGTCCACGATGTGGACCCCGACGTTTTGACTGCAACTGCTCGTCTTCATAAGGAAACCATGGTCTCGTCGTCCCGGATGTTCTCGTTGCGCAGGTAGGCCACAAAGGTCGCCGACTTGGGCACCGTGAAGTCCGATGAACCTGTAAGGGGAGACAATTAAGATGTTGGAAAGAAATTTAGACAAATCATATGCAAATGTGTCGATACAGGAAACATTTTATTAGTATTTTTAGGGTTGCATTTTTTAACTATTTCTTTGAAGGTGATAATTTTAAGTACTTCTTACTCGTCTAACGATGGAGTCAACGATGTGGACTGCGACGTTTCGACGGCAACTGCAAGCCTTCATCAGGACACCATTGTCTCGTCGTCCCGGATAGACTGGTTGCGCAGGGAGGCCACAAAAGTCGCTGAGTTAGGCACCGTGAAGTCCGATGAACCTGTAAGGGGAGACAATTAAGATGTTGATACAGGAACCATTTTAAAAGTATTTTCTTATGTTAATAATGAAAGTAATTCTTACTCGTTGTCTCACGATGTAATCAGCGATGTGGACCGCGACGTTTTGACTGCAACTGCCAGCCTTCATTATGAAACCATGGTCTCGTCCCGGATGGTCTCTAGGCGCAGGTAGGTCGCCAAGTTGGGCACCGTGAAGTCCGATGAACCTATAAGGGGAGACAAGATGTTGGCAAGACATTTAGACAAATCATATGCTAAGGTATTGATACAGGAACATGTAAAAAGTATTTCATGATGTATTTTTTAAAGATTTAGATTATATTTTGGTGATAGAAATTTTTAGGTTGTGTTGTTAGGTTGTATTTTTAGGTAGTTTTTAGCTCGAATTTTTAAAGTAGAATTTTAAAACCTTTTTTAGCTTGCCTTTTTAAATCTAATTTTTAAAAACATTTATTTAACTTGGATTTTTTGGGTGACATTTTTCAGGTTGAATTTTCAAATAAAGTTTATTTTCCATTTAGGGGTTAAATTTTTAAAGATTTTAGGTTGCAATTTTTAGGTTTCCTTATAATTTTAGGTGCATTTGTTTCAGGTTGAATTCTTTTAAATTGTTTGGATGTATACATTGTTTAAGCTTTTTAGGGTGTTAAATCTTTTTTATAGAAAATTTGATGAATTTTTTAAATATAATTATTTTTCAGTGGAATTTTTAAAGCTTTGTTAGCTTGAATTTCTAAAATATTTTAGGTGCAATTTTTGGGGTTGAAGTTTTTAAGCTTTTTTAACGTGGAATTTTTCAAGTATAGTTTTTTAGGTTGAATTTTGAATTTTTTTTAGCGTGGAATTTTTCAGGTTGAATTTTTAAGATTGAATTTTTAAAGATTTGTTACTTTGTATTTTTTAAGGTTGTATTTTTTTAGGGTTTTTTTTTTAGTATCATAATGAAAGCAATACTTATCCGCTGTCTCACGATGTAGTCGATGTGGACCGCGACGTTTCGACTGCTAGCCTTCATCAGGAAACCATGGTCTCGTCTTCCTGGATGGTCTCCTTGCGCAGGTAGGCAGCAATGGCCGCTGACTTGGGCACCGTGAAGTCCGATGAACCTGTCAGGGGAGACAATTACGATGTTGGAAAGAAATTTAGACAAATCATATGCAAAGGTGTCGATACAGGAAACATTTTATAAGTATTTTTAGGGTTGCATTTTTAAACTACTTCTTTAAAGGTAATAATTGTAAGTAATTCTTACTCGTCTCACGAGGGAGTCAACGATGTGGACAGCGACATTTGGACTGCAACTGCAAGCCTCTATCAGTAAACCATGGTCTCTTCGTCCCGAATGGTCTCGTTGCGCATATAGGCCCCAAAGGTCGCCAAGTTGGGCACCGTCCAATGAACCTATAAGGGGAGACAAGATGTTGGCAAGAAATTTAGACAAATCACATGCAAAGGTATTTATACAGAAAACAATTTTAGAAGTATTTTTAGGGTTGCATTTTTAAAACTATTTCTTTAAGGGTAATAATTTTAGTAATTCTTACTCGTTGTATCAAGATGTAGTCCACGATGTGGACCCCGACGTTTTGACTGCAACTGCTCGTCTTCATCAGGAAGCAATGGTCTCGTCGTCCTGGATGTTCTCGCTGCGCAGGTAGGCCACAAAGGTCGCCGACTTGGGCACCGTGAAGTCCGATGAACCTGTAAGGGGAGACAATTAAGATGTTGGAAAGAAATTTAGACAAATCATATGCAAATGTGTCGATACAGGAAACATTTTATTAGTATTTTTAGGGTTGCATTTTTTTACTATTTCTTTGAAGGTGATAATTTTAAGTACTTCTTACTCGTCTAACGATGGAGTCAACGATGTGGACTGCGACGTTTCGACGGCAACTGCAAGCCTTCATCAGGAAACCATTGTCTCGTCGTCCCGGATAGACTGGTTGCGCAGGGAGGCCGCAAAGGTCGCCAAATTGGGCACCGTCCAATGAACCTATAAGGGGAGACAAGATGTTGGCAAGAAATTTAGACAAATCACATGCAAAGGTATTTATACAGAAAACAATTTTAGAAGTATTTTTAGGGTTGCATTTTTAAAACTATTTCTTTAAGGGTAATAATTTTAGTAATTCTTACTCGTTGTATCAAGATGTAGTCCACGATGTGGACCCCGACGTTTTGACTGCAACTGCTCGTCTTCATCAGGAAACCATGGTCTCGTCGTCCCGGATGTTCTCGTTGCGCAGGTAGGCCACAAATGTCGCCGACTAGGGCACCGTGAAGTCCGATGAACCTGTAAGGGGAGACAATTAAGATGTTGGAAAGAAATTTAGACAAATCATATGCAAATGTGTCGATACAGGAAACATTTTATTAGTATTTTTAGGGTTGCATTTTTTAACTATTTCTTTGAAGGTGATAATTTTAAGTACTTCTTACTCGTCTAACGATGGAGTCAACGATGTGGACTGCGACGTTTCGACGGCAACTGCAAGCCTTCATCAGAAAACCATTGTCTCGTCGTCCCGGATAGACTGGTTGCGCAGGGAGGCCACAAAAGTCGCCGAGTTAGGCACCGTGAAGTCCGATGAACCTGTAAGGGGAGACAATTAAGATGTTGGAAAGAAATTTAGACCAATCATATGCAAATGTGTCGATACAGGAAACATTTTATAAGTATTTTTAGGGTTGCATTTTTAAACTACTTCTTTAAAGGTAATAATTGTAAGTAATTCTTACTCGTCTCACGAGGGAGTCAACGATGTGGACAGCGACATTTGGACTGCAACTGCAAGCCTCTATCAGTAAACCATGGTCTCTTCGTCCCGAATGGTCTCGTTGCGCATATAGGCCCCAAAGGTCGCCAAGTTGGGCACCGTCCAATGAACCTATAAGGGGAGACAAGATGTTGGCAAGAAATTTAGACAAATCACATGCAAAGGTATTTATACAGAAAACAATTTTAGAAGTATTTTTAGGGTTCCATTTTTAAAACTATTTCTTTAAGGGTAATAATTTTAGTAATTCTTACTCGTTGTATCAAGATGTAGTCCACGATGTGGACCCCGACGTTTTGACTGCAACTGCTCGTCTTCATCAGGAAACCATGGTCTCATCGTCCCGGATGTTCTCGTTGCGCAGGTAGGCCACAAAGGTCGCCGACTTGGGCACCGTGAAGTCCGATGAACCTGTAACGGGAGACAATTAAGATGTTGGAAAGAAATTTAGACAAATCATATGCAAATGTGTCGATACAGGAAACATTTTATTAGTATTTTTAGGGTTGCATTTTTTAACTATTTCTTTGAAGGTGATAATTTTAGGTACTTCTTACTCGTCTAACGATGGAGTCAACGATGTGGACTGCGACGTTTCGACGGCAACTGCAAGCCTTCATCAGGAAACCATTGTCTCGTCGTCCCGGATAGACTGGTTGCGCAGGGAGGCCGCAAAGGTCGCCAAGTTGGGCACCGTCCAATGAACCTATAAGGGGAGACAAGATATTGGCAAGAAATTTAGACAAATCACATGCAAAGATATTTATACAGAAAACAATTTTAGAAGTATTTTTAGGGTTGCATATTTTAAACTATTTCTTTAAGGGTAATAATTTTAGTAATTCTTACTCGTTGTATCAAGATGTAGTCCACGATGTGGACCCCGACGTTTTGACTGCAACTGCTCGTCTTCATCAGGAAACCATGGTCTCGTCGTCCCGGATGTTCTCGTTGCGCAGGTAGGCCACAAAGGTCGCCGACTTGGGCACCGTGAAGTCCGATGAACCTGTAAGGGGAGACAATTAAGATGTTGGAAAGCAATTTAGACAAATCATATGCAAATGTGTCGATACAGGAAACATTTTATTAGTATTTTTAGGGTTGCATTTTTTAACTATTTCTTTGAAGGTGATAATTTTAAGTACTTCTTACTCGTCTAACGATGGAGTCAACGATGTGGACTGCGACGTTTCGACGGCAACTGCAAGCCTTCATCAGAAAACCATTGTCTCGTCGTCCCGGATAGACTGGTTGCGCAGGGAGGCCACAAAAGTCGCTGAGTTAGGCACCGTGAAGTCCGATGAACCTGTAAGGGGAGACAATTAAGATGTTGGAAAGAAATTTAGACAAATCATATGCAAATGTGTCGATACAGGAAACATTTTATTAGTATTTTTAGGGTTGCATTTTTTTACTATTTCTTTGAAGGTGATAATTTTAAGTACTTCTTACTCGTCTAACGATGGAGTCAACGATGTGGACTGCGACGTTTCGACGGCAACTGCAAGCCTTCATCAGGAAACCATTGTCTCGTCGTCCCGGATAGACTGGTTGCGCAGGGAGGCCGCAAAGGTCGCCAAGTTGGGCACCGTCCAATGAACCTATAAGGGGAGACAAGATGTTGGCAAGAAATTTAGACAAATCACATGCAAAGGTATTTATACAGAAAACAATTTTAGAAGTATTTTTAGGGTTGCATTTTTAAAACTATTTCTTTAAGGGTAATAATTTTAGTAATTCTTACTCGTTGTATCAAGATGTAGTCCACGATGTGGACCCCGACGTTTTGACTGCAACTGCTCGTCTTCATCAGGAAGCAATGGTCTCGTCGTCCTGGATGTTCTCGCTGCGCAGGTAGGCCACAAAGGTCGCCGACTTGGGCACCGTGAAGTCCGATGAACCTGTAAGGGGAGACAATTAAGATGTTGGAAAGAAATTTAGACAAATCATATGCAAATGTGTCGATACAGGAAACATTTTATTAGTATTTTTAGGGTTGCATTTTTTTACTATTTCTTTGAAGGTGATAATTTTAAGTACTTCTTACTCGTCTAACGATGGAGTCAACGATGTGGACTGCGACGTTTCGACGGCAACTGCAAGCCTTCATCAGGAAACCATTGTCTCGTCGTCCCGGATAGACTGGTTGCGCAGGGAGGCCACAAAAGTCGCTTAGTTAGGCACCGTGAAGTCCGATGAACCTGTCAGGGGAGACAATTAAGATGTTGGAAAGAAATTTAGACAAATCATATGCAAATGTGTCGATACAGGAAACATTTTATTAGTATTTTTAGGGTTGCATTTTTTAACTATTTCTTTGAAGGTGATAATTTTAGGTACTTCTTACTCGTCTAACGATGGAGTCAACGATGTGGACTGCGACGTTTCGACGGCAACTGCAAGCCTTCATCAGGACACCATTGTCTCGTCGTCCCGGATAGACTGGTTGCGCAGGGAGGCCGCAAAGGTCGCCAAGTTGGGCACCGTCCAATGAACCTATAAGGGGAGACAAGATGTTGGCAAGAAATTTAGACAAATCACATGCAAAGGTATTTATACAGAAAACAATTTTAGAAGTATTTTTAGGGTTGCATTTTTAAAACTATTTCTTTAAGGGTAATAATTTTAGTAATTCTTACTCGTTGTATCAAGATGTAGTCCACGATGTGGACCCCGACGTTTTGACTGCAACTGCTCGTCTTCATCAGGAAGCAATGGTCTCGTCGTCCTGGATGTTCTCGCTGCGCAGGTAGGCCACAAAGGTCGCCGACTTGGGCACCGTGAAGTCCGATGAACCTGTAAGGGGAGACAATTAAGATGTTGGAAAGAAATTTAGACAAATCATATGCAAATGTGTCGATACAGGAAACATTTTATTAGTATTTTTAGGGTTGCATTTTTTTTACTATTTCTTGAAGGGTAATAATTTTAGTAATTCTTACTCGTATTAAGATGTAGTCCACGATGTGGACCCCGACGTTTTGACTGCAACTGCTCGTCTTCATCAGGAAACCATGGTCTCGTCGTCCCGGATGTTCTCGTTGCGCAGGTAGGCCACAAAGGTCGCCGACTTGGGCACCGTGAAGTCCGATGAACCTGTAAGGGGAGACAATTAAGATGTTGGAAAGCAATTTAGACAAATCATATGCAAATGTGTCGATACAGGAAACATTTTATTAGTATTTTTAGGGTTGCATTTTTTAACTATTTCTTTGAAGGTGATAATTTTAAGTACTTCTTACTCGTCTAACGATGGAGTCAACGATGTGGACTGCGACGTTTCGACGGCAACTGCAAGCCTTCATCAGGACACCATTGTCTCGTCGTCCCGGATAGACTGGTTGCGCAGGGAGGCCACAAAAGTCGCTGAGTTAGGCACCGTGAAGTCCGATGAACCTGTAAGGGGAGACAATTAAGATGTTGATACAGGAACCATTTTAAAAGTATTTTCTTATGTTAATAATGAAAGTAATTCTTACTCGTTGTCTCACGATGTAATCAGCGATGTGGACCGCGACGTTTTGACTGCAACTGCCAGCCTTCATTAGGAAACCATGGTCTCGTCCCGGATGGTCTCTAGGCGCAGGTAGGTCGCCAAGTTGGGCACCGTGAAGTCCGATGAACCTATAAGGGGAGACAAGATGTTGGCAAGACATTTAGACAAATCATATGCTAAGGTATTGATACAGGAACATGTAAAAAGTATTTCATGATGTATTTTTTTAAGATTTAGATTATATTTTGGTGATAGAAATTTTTAGGTTGTGTTGTTAGGTTGTATTTTTAGGTAGTTTTTAGCTCGAATTTTTAAAGTGGAATTTTAAAACCTTTTTTAGCTTGCCTTTTTAAATCTAATTTTTAAAAACATTTATTTAACTTGGATTTTTTGGGTGACATTTTTCAGGTTGAATTTTCAAATAAAGTTTATTTTCCATTTAGGGGTTAAATTTTTAAAGATTTTAGGTTGCAATTTTTAGGTTTCCTTATAATTTTAGGTGCATTTGTTTCAGGTTGAATTCTTTTAAATTGTTTGGATGTATATATTGTTTAAGCTTTTTAGGGTGTTAAATCTTTTTTATAGGAAATTTTTGATGAATTTTTAAATATAATTATTTTTCAGTGGAATTTTTTAAGCTTTGTTAGCTTGAATTTCTAAAAAAAATTTGGTGCAATTTTTGGGGTTGAAGTTTTTCAGCTTTTTTAAGTATAGTTTTTTAGGTTTAATTTCAAAAGTTTTTTAGCGTGGAATTTTCTAGGTTGAATTTTTAAGGTTGAATTTATAAAGCTTTTTCAGCTTGAATTTTTAGGGTTGAGTTTTTACAGATTTGTTACTTTGTATTTTTTAAGGTTGTATTTTTTTAAGTTGTTTTTTTAGTATCATAATGAAAGCAATACTTATCTGCTGTCTCACGATGTAGTCGATGTAGACCGCGACGTTTCGACTGCTAGCCTTCATCAGGAAACCATGGTCTCGTCTTCCTGGATGGTCTCCTTGCGCAGGTAGGCAGCAATGGCCGCTGACTTGGGCACCGTGAAGTCCGATGAACCTGTCATGGGAGACAATTACGATGTTGGAAAGTAATTTAGACAAATCATATGCAAAGGTGTCGATACAGGAAACATTTTATTAGTATTTTTAGGGTTCCATTTTTTAACTATTTCTTTGAAGGTGATAATTTTAAGTACTTCTTACTCGTCTAACGATGGAGTCAACGATGTGGACTGCGACGTTTCGACGGCAACTGCAAGCCTTCATCAGGAAACCATTGTCTCGTCGTCCCGGATAGACTGGTTGCGCAGGTAGGCGGCAAGGGTCGTCAAGTCCGATGAACCTGTAAGGGGAGACAATTAGGATGTTGATACAGGAACCATTTGAAAAGTATTTTCTGAGGTTAATAATTAAAGTAATTCTTACTCGTTGTCTCACGATGTAATCAGCGATGTGGACAGCCACGTTTTGACTGCAACTGCAAGCCTCCATCAGTAAAGCACGGTCTCTGCGTCCCGGATGGTCTCCTTGCGCAGGTAGCCGGCAAGGGTCGTCAAGTTGGGCACCGTGAAGTCCGATGAACCTTTAAGGGGAGACAATTAAGATGTTGATACAGGAACCATTTTAAAAGTATTTTCGGAGGTTAATAATAAAAGTAATTCTTACTCGTTGTCTCACGATGTAATCAGCGATGTGGACCGCCACGTTTTGACTGCAACTGGAAGCCTCCATCAGTAAACCACGTTCTCTGCGTCCCGGATGGTCTCCTTGCGCAGGTAGGCGGCAAGGGTCGTCAAGTTAGGCACCGTGAAGTCCGATGAACCTGTAAGGGGAGACAATTGAGATGTTGATACAGGAAACATTTTAAAAGTATTTTCTCAGCTTAATAATGAAAGTATTCTTACTCGTTGTCTCACGACGTAATCAGCGACGTGGACCGCGACGTTTACTGCAACTGCAAGCCTCCATCAGTAAACCACGGTCTCTTCGTCCCGGATGGTCTCCTTGCGCAGGTAGGCGGCAAGGGTCGCCAAGTTGGGCACCGTGAAGTCCGATGAACCTATAAGAAGGGGAGACAAGATGTTGGCAAGACTTTTAGACAAATCATATGCAAAGGTATTGATACAGGAAACATGTAAAAAGTATTTCATGTTGTATTTTTTAAAGATTTAGATTATATTTTGGTGATAGAAATTGTTAGGTTTTTTTTGTTAGGTTGTATTTTTATGTAGTATTTAGCTCAAATTTTTAAAGTGGAATTTTAAAACCTTTTTTAGCTTGCCTTTTTAAATCGAATTTTTTAAAAACATTTATTTACCTTGGATTCTTTAGGTGACATTTCTCAGGTTGATTTTTCAAATATTGTTTAGTTTCCATTTAGGGGTTAAATTTTTAAAGACTTTAGGTTGCAATTTTTAGGTTTCATTATAATTTTAGGTGGATTTGTTTCAGGTTGAATTCTTTTAAATTGTTTGGATGTATATATTGTTTAAGCTTTTTAGGGTGTTTAATCTCTTTTATAGAAAATTTGAGATGAATTTTTTAATATAATTTTTTTTTCAGTGGAATTTTTAAAGCTTTGTTAGCTTTAATTTTTGGGGTTGAACTTCTGTATTTGTTGAGGTGCAATTTTTGGGGTTTCAGTTTTTAAGCTTTTTTAACGTGGAATTTTTCAAGTGGAGTTTTTTAGGTTGAATTTTGAAAGTTTTTTAGCGTGGAATTTTCCATGTTGAATTTTTAAGGTTGAATTTATAAAGCTTTTTCAGCTTGAATTTTTAAAGATTTGTTACTTTGTATTTTTTAAGGTTGTGTTTTTTTAGGTTGTTTTTTTTAGTATCATAATGAAAGCAATACTTATCCGCTGTCTCACGATGTAGTCGATGTGGACCGCGACGTTTCGACTGCTAGCCTTCATCAGGAAACCATGGTCTCGTCTTCCTGGATGGTCTCCTTGCGCAGGTAGGCCCAGTAGCGGATCTACGGGGGGGGGGGGGGGGGGGGGGGGGGGGTTGTAGGGCACCGCGCAAAGTTCGATGAACCTGTAAGGGGAGACAATAAAGATGTTGGCAAGAAATTTTGAAAAATCATATGCAAAGGTGTTGATACAGGAAACATATTGACAGTATTTTTAAAAGTTGAATTTAAGTAGTTTTTTAGGTTGTAAATTTTGACTTTGGAATTTTTAAAGGTTCGAATTTTTACGTATTTTACGTAAGTTTTCTATATTTAAATTTAAGGATTTTTAAGTTGTATTTTTTATGTTGCAATTTTTAAAGGTTTTTTAAGTTGTAATTTGTAAGGGTCTTAGGTTATAGTTTTTACGCTATATTTTTGTACGATTTTTTAGGTTGTAATTTTAAAAGTTTGTTTTAAGTATTTATGGTTGGGTGTTTTTTTTGGAAATATTTTTACGTATAATAATTAAAATAATACGTTGTCTCAAGATGTAGTCAACAATGTGGACCGCGACGTTTCGACTGCAACTGCTGGTATTCATCAGGCGATGGTGTAGACCCGTCGGTGTTGTCCTTATATCTGCTTCTCGGGGATCTAGTGTGCACCGGTGCAGGACAGTCATTGGCTAGGCACAGCGGCCCGGTCATTGGCTGGAGCAACGGCCGGGTTACTGGCTATGGTTGGAAAGATATGCCTTTCCACTTTAAAAATGAGACATCAAACGTTCAAATCTCTGTGGACAATTTGTGTATAGCTTTCGTAGCGTAAATGGAAATAATTCAGACTGAAATTCGGATATAATTAAATACCTCATTCAATCAGCACAAACAAAATTGGAAAAAAGAAAATTTCCGACCTACCTACCCTATTTTTGAAAGGCATGTAATCGGAAGCAGAACCATTTTTGAGGCATTATTGTTTGTTGGCATACAAGATTTAAATCCACAAAGTCAAATAAAACGTAAAGGTACTTCCGGCTGGAAACATCACGTGGGGACTAGTACCTACTGTGGTATCAGCTCTAAGCGACTCTGCACACAGATCAAGAAGCATAAAAAATAAATCCTTGTCCACCGTATTTTCTGTAGAAATGAGACAAATTAAAACAAATTCAGAAGGTTTTATTACTCATTAAATACAGATTTTAGACAAGAGAAACATTAAACTTTCTATATTTAACACAAACCTGTGGAAATTTGAGGTGCATGTATTTTCCAAGGCCGAAAATATTAACATGACCTCGAAAATTTAACATTGAATGACCCAGTATTGATTCCTATTGTAACCAAGCATACGCAAGATGTGACAGAAACGTGCGATGGTACTTTTTCAGGTCCGACAACAAGATGGTTTAATCAATTAGGACAATACACAAATTTAATCATACATTTTAGGTGAAGCAACAACCGGGTAAGTGTACAGTGGTTATTTTATGATCACCAAAAAGGCTATGAAACCACCTGAATAATTATGGGTGAGAAATAAGGCTAATAACAAGGCTACCACACCATAAGGGGAGTCTGTAGAGAATTGAGACAAAAACAAATACATGTAATTAAAGCCGAAAATACAATTTTCATGAATGCCGAAAATAATTATTTTCAAACATGAAATTTACTTTCATTTGCAGATACCGAATTTGTGCGCAAATATAGTCGAAACACCAGTTAGTAACTCAACACTGCATCATTTCAATAAAATCTTAAAAAATCTCACTGAGAGGCTGCACATTTTCAGTCACCTAAATTTTGCGAAATATTTACACATTTGGCTACCAAAAAATATGTTCACATTGAACAGTTACAAAATATACCAGCTAAATCACCTCGTATCTGCCCAGCAAACACATTATGCTTTTATAACATTATGAAAGGTCGTACGGATTGTATATATAAAACATTTTAAAATAACATTTTAAAACCTTATAGAAATGTTATGATAAACAGAACAACATTTTAATAACATAACTTAAATGTCTCAAATTTGGCGTTTTATCGAGTATGTTAAAGTGATGTCATCCAAATGTTATAACCAAATGTTTCAAATTAGTTTTCATGAGGGAAAAGTTTGCCATAAATGTGATATTTTAAAAACATTATCCAGATGTTTTATAAATATCATAAAACGTTAGTAAAACATCTCCTGAATGCTCGAGTCCACGGTACTATCAAAATCGTTTGAAAATGTTATAAATGCACTTCTACCTAATGTTTAAAAGTGGTTTAACTTAATAAATAAATGTCAGTGCATGTGATATTTTGAAGACGTCATTATAATGTTGCCACCTTATTATCTGTAAGTTTTTAGGATGTTCTTAAAACATATTAAAAAAATATAATAAGTTTTACAAATATCCCTAAAATGTCATACCGCAGAGTTGACAACAGTCATAAAACATTTTATAAATGGTTGAGTCCATAGAAGAATCAGTAACGTTAAAATAATGTTTAAAAAACACTTTAAAACTTGTCCGAATTATTAAATATATCTCAGAACATTTGATATTTAAAAGACATCATTATAATGTTACCAGTCGTATGTTTGTATAATGTTCTTAAAACATATTTGTAGACTTAAAAACATGTTGCAGAACTATGTGTAAAATATGCCAAATTATTGATAACATTCTTAAAACATGTTATGAATATTTAAGTCCACATAACTATTATTAATGTTTTAATAATGTCAAAAAAGCATTTCTGCCCGATTTTTAAAACTTGTCTTAGGTAAAAAATAAATCTAGGGCATTTGGTATCGAAACGACGCTATGATGATGTTACCATCTGAACATGTGTATGTTTTCATGATGTTTTTAAAACATCTTTTAAAAATATGAAACCATGTTTCACACATATCCCTAAAATATGATGACAAAGAGTTGACAACATTCTTAAAACATGATGTAAATGTTTGAGTCCATAAAAGAATCAGTTAAACATCTGAATTGTTAAATATATTTCAGAGCATTTTATATTTAAAAGACATTTTACCACCTAAAATAGTCGTATATTATTATTATAACATATGCGTATAGCATAAAAAAAATGTTCAGAAATATCTTAAAAATGTTATGCCAAATTATAGACAACATTCTTAAAACATGTTATAAATGTTCAAGTTAAGAAATATATGTACATGTATTAGGTAATAAATATATCTCTCGGGCATTTGATATCAAAACGACGTTATGATAATGTTACCATCTGAACATTTGCATTTTTAAAATGTTTTTAAAACATCTTTTTAAAATATGAAACCATGTTTTACAGATATGTTATGACAAGAGCTGACAACATTCTTAAAAAATGTTTGGGTTCTTGGAAGAATAAGTTAAACGTTTAGGGACTAGGCTTATATGATGTTGCTAAAAGCACTTCATATTGAGTTTGAAACTTTTCTGAATTATTAAATATATATCTTAGAGCATTTGATATTTAGAAGACATCATTATAATGTTACCGCCTAAATAGTGGTACATTATTATTATGTTCTTAACATGTCTTTAGTGTTAAAACATGTTTCAGCAATATCTTACAAATGATATACTAAATTGTTGACAACATTTTTAAAACATGTTATAAATATTCGAGTTCACAGAACTATTGTAAACGTTTTAATAATGTTGTAAAAGCATTTCTGCCTGATGTTTAAAATCTGTCTTCGGTAATAAATATATTTCGAGCATTTGATATAAAAACGACGTCATGATAATGTTACCATCTGAAGATGTATATGTTTTTTATGATGTTTTGAAAACATCTTTTTAAAATATGAAACCATGTTTTACAAATATCCCTAAAATGTTACGACAACATTCTTAAAACATGTTATACGTTATATGTTTGGGTTCTTGGAAGAATAAGTTAAACGTTTAGGGACTACCTAGCAAACACATAACGTGATTCAAACATTTTCACAAAGTTTTAAAAATGTCATACACAAAACATTTAGTGATAACATTGTTATGGTGTTAATCAAACATCTCCATGAAATTTAAAAACATCTGAAAAACATTGTTAAAACATTGAGGTACAAATAATTAAATGGTAATATCTTTTAAATGTTATACAAATGTTATTTTTAAATGTTTGATTAAAGTTTCGGAAAAGCTTTTTTTTTTTTACTTGAAATATTTTAGGAACATTGTTTAAATGTTATTCAATTTTCAATGATATATTTTAACGATATTTTTATGATGTTTTAATTTACGTTAATCACATAACGTGATTAAAACATTTCCACAAAGTTGTACAAATGTCATACAGAAAACATTTAGAGATAACATTGTTATTACGGTATTAATAAAACATCTACTTGAAATATTTTAAGGACAATGCATTTTGAATTTCAATGAAATGTTTTTACGATATTTTTATAATTTATAAATTATACGTTACGACTGTTACTATTACTAAAACATTGTAGTCGCATTCAACAAAATGGTTATATAATGTAACAGTTATATTTGTAAAAGCTGTTTTAATGAAAATACACAAACGTATTGAAAATGTCATTAAACATATTAAAAACATCATTTTTAAAAAATCATTCTATTGTCGCGGTACAAACATTTAAAAATTAATGTTTTCAAAATGTTTTACAGATATAAACTCTCAAATGTATATTTAATGTGTTGCAGGTTTTATTTTGGTTTTTACATCAATTATCTTTGAAATATCATGCAAATGTTATTAAATGTTCATGAAATGTAATTATAACATTGTTATAATGTTTGAATTGACGTTACACTTGCATGTTGTCAAGCTATCATAAAACATCATTCGCGCATTTTTAAAATTGTTTTGTAATGTAAAAATAGCTTTGAGACGGATATTTCGATTAAATGAAAAACGTTATTAAACATAATTAAAACAAATTTAAATCATTTTAAAAACAAACATTTAATGTCGCGGATTAAACGTGGAATGTTTAAAAAACATTGTTGAAACATCGAGGTATAACAAATATCTATTATTTGTTGATGTTTGAAAACAAAGTTGACAGCAGTCTAAACATGTCCTAAATGTTTGAGTCCAAGGAACTATACAAATGTTTTAAAATGTTTTATATGATACGTTATATCAAGGTTGCCACAACATTTAATTTCATTATCTGTATCCCCGTGTTTTAAGTTTTAATACATGTATAACATGAAGGTTAATAACAAGGCATTCATTGATTTTGTTGACAATGTATTGATATAATAACCATCACATCGTAATCACGTTGTATTTTGATGTTTTAACACTCCTTGGTAAATGTTGTAAACGTTGTGATAATGTTGTTGATGGTGTTCTGCATGGCAACATTATTATGATGTTAAATACACGTACTACGTTGTGATGATGTTGTGACAACGTTATAGTGACCTCAATTTGCATGTTGACCCCAAGTGGGCGTGGTATCCTTGGTGAAACAATTTTGTCATTTTCTTTCAACATGAACGTTATGTTTTGCGTAACAGCGATATGTTTTAGGGTGTTTTCATAGAGATAATTGTGTAATATTTAACTATTCAAATTCTCAAAAAAACAAATTTGCCAAAAAAAAAAAAAAAAAATTTACTTGCAAACTGACTAAAGAGGACGCTGAAGCAACATTTGGAACCGTAGTACCCAACAAATAAAAAAACAATATAGCAGTACAATATGTCAACACAACAGGCAATATTGCATATAATAGGAATATACACATTCTTGGCCTGCCACAAAAAAATGCTTCACAAAAAAATTTCACCGGAAGATTTTTCTACACACAAGGCATATTAGGAGAAGGGTAATACTCAACACGCCAAATTAATTGATGCAAAACAAGTGTAACCGAAGGGGTTGGTTATATTGAAGATATTTTAAGAAAACGGGGATTTGGAGGCACAATGAATCAGGTTCTGAAGTTCTCGGTAATTTATTTACATACAATTATAGACTGTGGATATATAATATATACACAGTTGGTAGTTCCAACAGTCAATATTTAAAAGTATCCCTTTTCGAAACGAGCAAAAACGACAGTCAATGTATTATCAAACAACCATAAATAGTCAATACATAGCCGTTTATATTTGAGCATTACTTACCCTAATAATTTAAGTTCATTTACTATTATATTTACTAGAGTAATGTTCTCTAAATTTGTGTTATCAATTCACTGTACGGCACATCATGTAAACTATTCTGGTCACACATATCAAATAAGATGTGAAATCGAAATTTCTGTAAACAGGGTTATTTAGGTTGCCTCTAAAAAGTTTAATGTAATTTACCATATATTTTCACAATAATATGCACACTAAACATGTACAGTGAGCTTTCTAAACTTGTGTTGTCAATAACAATTATTTGTCGCAGAATCTTTAAGCATTTACGTTGCATAAAAGTTTCACTTATACCATTCCAAAATTGGGCATAGTTTTCAGCATTGATAAAGATGCACACATTTGATCAAGCACCTATCAGCAATATGCATATAAGCTGGGTTTGACGAACGTATACGGCACGGCTAAGCCGGCAGGAGGTATAAGGCATTTCAAGATGTAAAGTGTAAAGTACAAGAAAATGTTCTGTGACTTTATAAGATTTATAATTGTTCTTCATACTACGTTATCTTGTTTTGCTCACTCCCGCAAAACAATCTATTTCCGTGAAAGTATTAAACATGTTCAAGAATTGGACTTCCACGTTTGCCTTTTGTCCTCGTGAACTTAAGAAAATATACAATTGTAATAAGGCTCCACAGATGCATATTTTACAAAGTAAGACTTTCATATGTGCTAATTACAGTAATTAAAACCATTGTGAACTTGTATTGGGCTCAAATTCCTCTATAAATACTAAATGGATTCCATTCCAAAGAATTCAAAATACTGCAGCTCGCCTTGTAACCGGTTCACCACGTATATGTCACATCACGCCAGTTCTTCATCTCCTTCATTGGTTACCAGTTGTATATCGTATTCAGTTTAAAATCTTGATTTTAACATTTAAATGTTTATATAAAACAGCTCCGTGGTATCTTTGTGACCTGGTGTCTGTCATTCATCAAAATAGATATAGTCTTCGTTCAATGAATAGTGTGTTACTGACTCCAGGGAGTGCTAAATGTAAAGTTTTACTAGGTGATTGTGCTTTTCAGACAGCTGCCCCTAAACTATGGAACAAACTTCCTGGTCACATAAGGAATCTTAGGAGTCTAGATAAGTTTAAAACTGAAGTTAAAACGTATCTTTTTAAATTAGCTTTTGATTTTAAATCATGATTTTTATTTTTTACTGAATAATAGTATGATGTAATTAACTTTGTTTTATGTATAATGTACAGCGCACATGAACATATTTGTATGGAATGCGCGCTATATAAATGTAATTATTATTATTATTATTACTTCATTTCAAATCTCATTTAGGCATTTAAACCTCGAAAATTAGCATTCAGGTGTACATGTTCCTTAGCAGTATGGGTACTTCTATTTCCTCAAAATTGTATCACTTCAGGATTAATGGGAATATAAGCAGGATTGCAGAAATTCAACAGTTTGTTTTACTCAAAATATAAATCTTAGTCTACTATATTTATAATACATCGATCATTCCTCCGACCGATCCAATATTCGTAATAGGTGCGTTTCTCAAAATACATTATATTGTAGGATTGTAATTTGTTTTAGTAACGATAAGAAATATTTGTAACTTACCATGCAGCGTCCCCCGTCCTGTGCCAATCGAAAATTGTGCTGAAAAACAGGGGGCAATTCTAAGGGTATTGGCTGCAATGTAGCCATTTCTTAACACGCACGCATTTGAATTGAATAGCAGAACCAACGATGATGTTCGCTTAAGGGAACTGTTACGAAGTCAGGTCATTTAAAAAGTCAACATAACAGACAAAACCAAAAGTATGGGAAAGGTACACTAAAATGAATTAGGATCGGAATCAAGGAGTTTTAACGAGAACGAAATTAGGATTATTTTAATTATTTCACAATTCACAAAAACACACACGTATAAACAAGTATAATTCAGCAAAAGGAACCTCATTTAACAGCAAGTGTCACGAAAAAACACAATCATATGCAATTGGCCATTCAAATTAAATGGGGGAGGTACCTCCAATTTAGGCGGAATCCTGGTCTTGAGTTTGCCGGGGGTGGCATCAAGATGCTGTCCCAACTGGCGAAGGGCGAAGGGCGAAGACGGCGGTCAGTTCGGCAGCTAGATGAAATCGATCCGTCTCATCAAAAGCCGGCCACGGGTAAGACACCGCCAAGACACGGCCAAGACACAGGCAAGTGGCAGCACTCGGCAATCTGGGAGATCGCCCCCACCCCGGCAAACTTAAGCTAAGAATTCCCCTAAGGGCTAATTTTCAACCCCTTTTAAAGTCTGTCAGGAATTCCAGTTTCCAATCCACTGGCCGCCAATGGAACTAAGAATTAGAACGAATTCTTGAGGACAGAACCAAAGTTCGCTGCAACAAAAGCGACGGGCGTAAGAAGAACGCGTGCTGTTGGCCTTTACTTAACCCTACTTTGCATTTACAAACTTTAAATAACTTAAATTACTCTACAAATTCTTCACAGAACTTAAGAACAGAGTGACTAAAGTAAATTTTGCACTGAGCCAGGAAAGCTACACCCAAAAGTTGAGAGCATGGGGAGAGGCAGTAGTGCAACAATAGGTTATTGTTCTTGGCTGCACAGCTACATAGGACTATGTATCTGGAGCATCGCACAATGCAGAGTAAACTGGGTTGGTGCATGAATAGGGCGCTGTGCTAGAGGGAGGGATGCACACATATACTAAAGTACAATAAATATTGCTCTACAAGGCATGGCCGCATACTTGTTCCAAATCATGACAATAGAGAGAAAGGAATGTGAGAAAGAAGTAAAGGAAAAGAAAGTTAAGTTAAAGGACCGTGAAGGGATCACCAGATGATTCATATTATTTAGATCGGTCACACTCAACACTAGATTGAAAAGAATGGTAGGTAAGCTGATAGTGCAGTGGAGGGACCAGGGCCCATATTCATAAAAGCATGCTAACTTAGCAGCCAACTAGGCCTTAGCAGGCTGCTAAATGCCTAGTTGCCTGCTCCATAGTTTCTTGCTATTTTCATATTCATAAAACCCTGCTAGGGACAGTGCCAGGTAGTTGTCAACTAGGATTTAGTTGGTTGTTAACTTAGCAGTTGGCATTGTTCCAAACCACAAAACACAATATGGGTCGCCAACAACCATTTGAAATGTTCCTGTAGCATAATACTGTAATGCAATCAGCACCTGCTGATACGGAAGTAGTGCTTGATTACGTCTAGTTGGATGATCAATCTGGGGTGCTATTGAATCCGTTATAAACATTATGCCTTCCCGTGAAAATCGATATCTCTTGATCAATTCATCATCATTAAAAATCTCCATTGGATTACGCCTGTCTCTGAATACTCTTTCCCTCCTCATTGCACGATGCAACTGTAACAGTTGCAGAATCCGTCTAGCCATGTTTTCACGTCAGAGTCACACATACAAATGAAGGGTTAGGTTGTCAACTAGTGACTTAGAGGTACCCAAGATCACCTCTAAAGTTATCAGACAACTTAGAAGTCCACTAAGCTTAGCGGCATTTTATGAATAACACTTATTATCCAACTAAGCTTAATTGGCAGTTAGGGGCCAATTTAGTTGCCAACTAGGCTTAGCAGGCTTTTATGAATATGGGCCCAGGTGACCAACCGGGTCAATAAGAGGTAGCCTACTGAATATTCATACATTCCCAAACGGGGTTCTAAACTTTCAGTTGGTCTAGATACATTCAACAAAAGGGGAGCAACCGATTTTGCTATCACTGAGCACAGAAATGATTACAGAGCGTGTAAGTTGACATCGAGAACGTACGAGAGTTTACGAGAAACCGAACTTCCGGGCACCTCGAATAGGAGCTTCAACGTGTAAAGCGAGTAGTTTTCTTTAAATTATTTGTTTTGACGCTGTTCTTTTTACTGAAAGATAGATACAAACTTTTAGCAAAATATTATTTTTCATTTCAATTTACAAAATGTGATCGATATATCAAATTAGGGAAAAGAGGAACGAAAAAGTATACTACGTCATAGTACGTCATTCGCCATTGTCTGGTAGTCTACGAGCCAGTCTTAGCGTAGACCATTATAAGGCGGTCGTCGCATATGTACGTACGTTAACTTACGTCCGCAGCAGGCGCAGCCGGCGCATGTAGTATACAGGGGTTTTGGGGGCCGGGCTTTCTCTGCTGCGACAATGAGCCAATCACGTTGCAAACCTGACGCTCAGATCAAACATTTGTTTTCCTACTTTTCTCCAATATTTAGACAGTCATGCATATTTGTATATATTGTAAAATTAATTTTGAATTTATCATCCATATTTATGGCCGTTTCATGGTTCAAATCTTCGTAAAAACAAAGTATTATAGAAAACAAAATCAACCACACGTAAAAGTCTTATAGCCGGCGGCTCTGAGGTGCCCGGAAATTCAATCGTGACCTTTATGCGCGAGACTTACACGGTCTACAGATTAGTTTCCTAATAATTTCAAATTTATGCACGCATGCGCATAAATGTGTCCTGCAGGTAAAAAGCTAAATCGGTTCATTGAAATGTACAGAGGTCCAACAAGTTTTGTAATTTTCTCTCAATTTCTCCAAGATTTGTCCCATTTGGTTTTGGAAAAGTACCTGAAAACGTCATAGGTATTACTTTCTGGTCTTAGTGGTTTTTGGGGGTACATAATAAGAAACTTTAAAAATGTGTTCGTCCCGTGCTTCAGCCATCCACGCCGGAAAAAAATTATTTCACCGTGCACAGACGATCAGGTTGACCGGAGATTGCGCGTTAAACCCGGCCCGCGATACGAGAAAATCACGCTGCGATAGTCAGCGGCAAAAAGTGCAACGTGGATTGTACCCCGAAGCACACGGTTAGTTGTTGGCACTCGTGTGGAAAGGAGCCTACCTATGACGATTTCAGGTACTTTTCTAAAGCCAATTGGGACAAATCTTGGAGAAATTGAGAGAAAATGACAAAACTGTTTAGAACCCTGTACATTTTCAATGGGCCGATTTCGCTTTTTGCCTGCAGGGCCCATTTATGCGCATGCGTGCATAAATATGAATTTATTAGGAAACTGGTCAGTTCACGCGGTCGGCATGACGTCACTGGGTCTTGTATTTTTTTCTCTGATTGGTCGGTGGTGGCTACTGGTTGAAACCCTATGGACTCAAAGGGGAATGAATAGTGTTGTGGTCAATGGGGAAAAACTAAATTATTGTCCTAACAGCTAACCCTTTTCCTTAAATATTTCCAAATGTAATTGTTTTATGCAGTAAAAATATCTCCCACGTTATACCCAAACGAATTGTGTTCATTTTTGTATTACTGTAAAAAATGGACAAAACACGTAATTCCCTGTACAAATTGAATGGAGGGCTACCGCGCCCTTTGCCCGACGCCGGTGCAATTGGTGGAACAGCCTCCGACCAAGAGAATCCCCGCCCCTTCAGTCCCAACTGCAGTTGGGATTTCCCAACTACTCCGTCCAGTTGGGACCGGTCCCATCTACAGTTGGAGCCGGTCCGGGTATAGTTGGGCCAATACCATAGTTGGGGCGTAACATCCCCATTCTCTTAGTCGGCATCAGGTCACTGGGTCTTGTTTTTTGTCTCTGATTGGTCAGTGGTGGCTGCTATTGATCGCACCCTCTGGACTCAAAGGGGAATGAATAGTGTTGTAGTCAATGGGGGAAAAAAACAACATTATTGTCTTAACAGCTACACTTTTCATTAAATATTTAAAATTTCACTGTTTTATGCAGTAAACATATATCCCACGTTATACTCCCAAAAAATGTTTTCATTTTTTTTATTACTATAAAAAAATTGACAAAACACGAAATTCCCTGTACAAATTGAATGGAGGGCTTTTCCCGACGCCAAGTGCAATTAGTGGAACAGCTAGCCTCCGACCAAGAGAATATTGGGATCGGAAATAATTGACCTATGGCGGTCGAATCGCGTCAACGCAGCTTGTGAATTATTGTCCAATCACATCAAGTATAATTCCACGTGGAACGCGCAAAATCTGAGACAAACAAAAATTACCACACAAAATTCCCATAGGGTTGTCTAAGGGGCGTGGTTAACTCGTAAACGGCGATAGGTCAATTCTAGACTGGTTCCACAGTGGGCAAGTTCGAGTGGCGACCATTTGTCGACTTCTGGTAAATTTTGCCTGGTACCCATGATATATTTCGTGCATTGGTTACCACGGAAAATCGACAAGAGTACCGGTAGTTGTTGACAATAAGCCTTTTAGAGGTATGGTGGACACAATTGGAGGTCGCTATTTGATTTGGGTATACAAAAGGTTTACCCAAATCAAATAGCGCCCTCCTATTGTGTCCGCCATACCTCTAAAAGGCTAATAGTCGCCACTCGAACTTGCTCAAGTTGGCTGTGTCCGAATATCTACAGTTGTGGGCCACTATCGGATAGGCCTACGGCTTCGGTTTTTGCCATTGGCATGCAACGTTGTTTTTGCTTCTGTCCTAAACAAAAACGCTTGTTTCGGAAACAGCCGTTTTTACGTCGATCATTAGGACGTTATGTAATATTTAGCATAAACGTGGTGGAATTCGGATTATAGACCTTTCGATTGTGTGTAAACATTCAGCGCCATTTTGCTGGGATACCACAAACACATACATTGGAAACGTGATTGGCAACATATTTTTCCAAAAAACTACTCCTAACACATAAGAAAAAGGCATAATATAGTATTTTGTAGTGCTTGTTGATTAGTTTGTCAACAATCAAAATAATAATTTGGTAATCTTTAATAACTATTAAATTTGTGTTGGGCCTTCCATACTTGCAAAACCGGTTGGCAATACAAAGATCTGTACATGAATCTTACGAAAACAACACCAATCTGCGCACTTCTGGGTTTCAAAGCGAAGCTCAGTGTGGGCTAAGTAAACAACCTATTTGTCGCAAGCGTTCGTGTGCAATGTATATAAAAGTCGCTGTGCACAACAAAATGGCGAACGTTTGCATTGTTCGCGTGAGTAGAACGCAGCCCTGGCTTACCGAAGTCTGACATCAGTTGGCACGAACTGGCTCCAAACAAATGCAGATTTCGACTGTTCCTTTGTTGCACATAATAACAAAAGTATTATGGCTCCAAACATTGCATTGACGTCATTACTTCGGTACTCTATTCTGGTGTTGTTCTTTTAGGGCCTATAGTATTAAATCCTCTAAATAGGCCTACGTGTATTCCTAAAACTGATATTGTAATCGCGATAAAAAAACAAAACAAATGTAATTTAAATATATATAGAGGGTAGCACTGAACTGAAACCAACTCATTATTGACCAGTGCGTAGCGAGGTCCCCCCCCCCCCCCCAAGGGAAACAATGACCAGGAATTTTGGCAGGATTGGACAGAAAACGTAAATATGCAGAGAATAAATAGTAAACTAGAGGTTAAGCGTCTGTTGAGGTCAACAGACGCATGGCTTTTCCTGGTTTTTTTTTAATCAGCATTAAAGTTGTTAAGGGTTTTGTTTTCGCTGAGTTTTCTAAGATCTGAGATTATTTCATGATCTAGATTTCTTACTTGAAAGTTGACCTTTAAGTTTATATTACTTGACCTATGATGACATTATAAGGATAGTACTTATACATGGTGTTGGCCTGTGTCGAGATTGGAGTCAATCTGATCAATGACAGTAATATATAATAATATGTTAAATATTTAAAAATTCATAGAAAATCAGTTGATGACGTTATCATGATGGCACCTCAATTTTCATCTATAACACGATCGAGATACACTAGCAACATACAAGGTTTGAAGGCAATCGGACCTACCGTTCTCTAGATATGGGCCCTTGAAAAACGCACCTTTAAGATGACGTCACGTGACACGTGATGATGTCATCATGACGTCACTCTTCGACATACAATTTCAGCTTAGGGTCTATGTTTGAGGTAAGTTTGGTTAAGATCTGAGGTTTTTTAAGACCTAAAGTGCCGCCGACAAAATTCGTGTACAAAGTCTATGGGATTTGGGATAGAACTGAAAATTCATAGAAAATCAGCCGATGACGTCATCATGACGTCACCTCGGATTTTACATGCTAGTAGCACTATCTACCTGCACAGTAATTTTTATGACGATCGGACCTACCCTTATATGTGTTTAAAAAAAACATATTTTTGATGGCGTCATGATGACGTCACACATTTTTCACATTTATGTGAAAGAATATATAAGCTAACAAAGCTATTACAAAAAGAATTTTGAATTTAGCGTGTTCTGTTGATGAGATATGGCTTGAGGAAACTTTGAAGTTCAACAACTTTAATATTACTGTAAAATAGTATGATGACGTCATCATGACGTCACCTCAATTTTCATCTATAACACGAGCTACCATACCAACATACCTGGTTTGAAGGCAATCGGACGTACCGTTCTCTAGATATGGGCCCTTGAAAAATGCACCTTTAAGATGACGTCACATGACACGTGATGACGTCATCATGACGTCACGTTTCGGCATACATTTTCAGCTTAGGGTCTCTGTTTGTGTTAAGTTTGATTAAGATCTGATGTTGTTTAGTGACCAAAGTGGCTCTTACAAAATGCGTGTACAAAGTCTATGGGATTTGGGATATAACTAAAATAATCATAGAAAATCAGCCGATGACGTCATTATGACGTCACCTCGGATTTAACATGCTAGTATCACTATCTACCTGCACACTAATTTTTATGACGATCGTCCGTATCCTTATATGTGTTTCAAAAAAGCATATTTTTGATGACGTCATGATGACGTCACACATTTTTCACATTTATGTGAAAGAATATAGGAGCTAACAAAGCTATTACAAAAATAATTTTGAATTTAGCGTGTTCTGTTGATGAGATATGGCTTTAGGAAACTTTGAAGTTCAAAAACTTTAATATTACTGTAAAATCGTATGATGACGTCATCATGACGTCACCTCAATTTTCATCTATAACACAAGCTACCATACCAACATACCTGGTTTGAAGGCAATCGGACATACCGTTCTCTAGATATGGGCCCTTGAAAAATGCACCTTTAAGATGACGTCACATGACACGTGATGACGTCATCATGACGTCACGTTTCGGCATACATTTTCAGCTTAGGGTCTCTGTTTGTGTTAAGCCTGATTAAGATCTGATGTTGCTTAGTGACCAAAGTGTCCCGTACAAAATTTGTGTACAAAGTCTATGGGATTTGGGATAGAACTAAAATAATCATAGAAAATCAGCCGATGACGTCATCATGACGTCACCTCGGATTTAACATGCTAGTAGCACTATCTACCTGCACACTAATTTTTATAACGATCGTCCCTACCCTTATATGTGTTTCAAAAAAGCATATTTTTGATGACGTCATGATGACGTCACACATTTTTCACATTTATGTGAAAGAATATAGGAGCTAACAAAGCTATTACAAAAATAATTTTGAATTTAGCGTGTTCTGTTGATGAGATATGGCTTTAGGAAACTTTGAAGTTCAAAAACTTTAATATTACTGTAAAATCGTATGATGACGTCATCATGACGTCACCTCAATTTTCATCTATAACACAAGCTACCATACCAACATACCTGGTTTGAAGGCAATCGGACCTACCGTTCTCTAGATATGGGCCCTTGAAAAATGCACCTTTAAGATGACGTCACATGACACGTGATGACGTCATCATGACGTCACGTTTCGGCATACATTTTCAGCTTAGGGTCTCTGTTTGTGTTAAGCCTGATTAAGATCTGATGTTGCTTAGTGACCAAAGTGTCCCGTACAAAATTTGTGTACAAAGTCTATGGGATTTGGGATAGAACTAATATAATCATAGAAAATCAGCCGATGACGTCATCATGACGTCACCTCGGATTTAACATGCTAGTAGCACTATCTACCTGCACACTAATTTTTATAACGATCGTCCCTACCCTTATATGTGTTTCAAAAAAGCATATTTTTGATGACGTCATGATGACGTCACACATTTTTCACATTTATGTGAAAGAATATAGGAGCTAACAAAGCTATTACAAAAAGAATTTTGAATTTAGCATGTTCTGTTGATGAGATATGGCTTTAAGAAACTTTGAAGTTCAAAAACTTTAATATTACTGTAAAATCGTATGATGACGTCATCATGACGTCACCTCAATTTTCATCTATAACACGATCTACCATACCAACATACCTGGTTTGAAGGCAATCGGACCTACCGTTCTCTAGATATGGGCCCTTCCAAAGTGCACCTTTAAGATGACGTCACATGACACGTGATGACGTCATCATGACGTCACGTTTTGGCATACATTTTCAGCTTAGGGTCCCTGTTTGTGTTAAGTTTGATTAAGATCTGATGTTGTTTAGTGACCAAAGTGTCCCGTACAAAATTCGTGTACAAAGTCTATGGGATTTGGGATAGAACTAAAACAAATTCATAGAAAATCAGCCGATGACGTCATCATGACGTCACCTCGGATTTAACATCCTAGTAGCATTATCTACCTGCACACTAATTTTTATGACGATCGTCCCTACCCTTATATGTGTTTCAAAAAAGCATATTTTTGATGACGTCATGATGACGTCACACATTTTTCACATTTATGTGAAAGAATATAGGAGCTAACACAGCTATTACAAAAAGAATTTTGAATTTAGCGTGTTCTGTTGATGAGATATGGCTTTAGGAAACTTTGAAGTTCAAAAACTTTAATATTACTGTAAAACTGTATGATGACGTCATCATGACGTCACCTCAATTTTCATCTATAACACGAGCTACCATACCAACATACCTGGTTTGAAGGCAATCGGACGTACCGTTCTCTAGATATGGGCCCTTGAAAAATGCACCTTTAAGATGACGTCACATGACACGTGATGACGTCATCATGACGTCACGTTTCGGCATACATTTTCAGCTTAGGGTCTCTGTTTGTGTTAAGCCTGATTAAGATCTGATGTTGCTTAGTGACCAAAGTGTCCCGTACAAAATTCGTGTACAAAGTCTATGGGATTTGGGATAGAACTAAAATAATCATAGAAAATCAGCCGATGACGTCATCATGACGTCACCTCGGATTTAACATGCTAGTAGCACTATCTACCTGCACACTAATTTTTATAACGATCGTCCCTACCCTTATATGTGTTTCAAAAAAGCATATTTTTGATGATGTCATGATGACGTCACACATTTTTCACATTTATGTGAAAGAATATAGGAGCTAACAAAGCTATTACAAAAAGAATTTTGAATTTAGCATGTTCTGTTGATGAGATATGGCTTTAGGAAACTTTGAAGTTCAAAAACTTTAATATTACTGTAAAACTGTATGATGACGTCATCATGACGTCACCTCAATTTTCATCTATAACACGAGCTACCATACCAACATACCTGGTTTGAAGGCAATCGGACGTACCGTTCTCTAGATATGGGCCCTTGAAAAATGCACCTTTAAGATGACGTCACATGACACGTGATGACGTCATCATGACGTCACGTTTCGGCATACATTTTCAGCTTAGGGTCTCTGTTTGTGTTAAGCCTGATTAAGATCTGATGTTGCTTAGTGACCAAAGTGTCCCGTACAAAATTCGTGTACAAAGTCTATGGGATTTGGGATAGAACTAAAATAATCATAGAAAATCAGCCGATGACGTCATCATGACGTCACCTCGGATTTAACATGCTAGTAGCACTATCTACCTGCACACTAATTTTTATAACGATCGTCCCTACCCTTATATGTGTTTCAAAAAAGCATATTTTTGATGATGTCATGATGACGTCACACATTTTTCACATTTATGTGAAAGAATATAGGAGCTAACAAAGCTATTACAAAAAGAATTTTGAATTTAGCATGTTCTGTTGATGAGATATGGCTTTAAGAAACTTTGAAGTTCAAAAACTTTAATATTACTGTAAAATCGTATGATGACGTCATCATGACGTCACCTCAATTTTCATCTATAACACGATCTACCATACCAACATACCTGGTTTGAAGGCAATCGGACCTACCGTTCTCTAGATATGGGCCCTTCCAAAATGCACCTTTAAGATGACGTCACATGACACGTGATGACGTCATCATGACGTCACGTTTTGGCATACATTTTCAGCTTAGGGTCCCCGTTTGTGTTAAGTTTGATTAAGATCTGATGTTGTTTAGTGACCAAAGTGTCCCGTACAAAATTCGTGTACAAAGTCTATGGGATTTGGGATAGAACTAAAAATTCATAGAAAATCAGCCGATGACGTCATCATGACGTCAACTCGGATTTAACATCCTAGTAGCATTATCTACCTGCACACTAATTTTTATGACGATCGTCCCTACCCTTATATGTGTTTCAAAAAAGCATATTTTTGATGACGTCATGATGACAGCACACATTTTTCACATTTATGTGAAAGAATATAGGAGCTAACAGAGCTATTACAAAAAGAATTTTGAATTTAGCATGTTCTGTTGGTGAGATATGGCTTCAAGAAACTTTAAAGTTCAAAAACTTAAAAATTACTATAAAATCGCATGATGACGTCATCATGACGTCACGTCAATTTTCATCTATAACACGAGCTAGCCTACCAACATACCAGGTTTGAAGGAAATTGGATATACCGTTCTCTAGATATGGGCCCTTGAAAAACGCACATTTAGGATGACGTCACGTGACACGTGATGATGTCATCATGACGTCACTCTACGACATACAATTTCAGCTTAGGGTCTATGTTTGATGTAAGTTTGGTTAGGTTCTGAGGTTTTTTAAGACAAAATTCGTGTACAAAGTCTATGGGATTTTGGTCAGAACTAGAAGAAGAAGAAGAAGAAGAAGAAGAAGAAGAAGAAGAAGAAGAAGAAGAAGAAGAAGAAGAAGAAGAAGAAGAAGAAGAAGAAGAAGAAGAAGAAGAAGAAGAAGAAGAAGAAGAAGAAGAAGAAGAAGAAGAAGAAGAAGAAGAAGAAGAAGAAGAAGAAGAAGAAGAAGAAGAAGAACAAAAACAAAGCCTTTTCCGAAGGATTTCGGAAAAGCCAATAAAACAAATGTTAGGTTTACGCTGGTAAGTGCTAGAGTCGCGTGCAGCTACAGACCAAATAAAGTCATACAAATGTGTTTCGAAAAAAAAGCAGGTGAGCAAGCGTCAACAATGTGACATCATGGGCACACAGGACCAATCAGATGCTAAATAAGCGGAAACTTTTTGGCACGACAGGGGATCAACTCCCCCCCCCCACCCCACCCCAAAGAAAAAACATACAAACACCCCCCCCCCCCCCCCCAACAAACAAACAAACAAATAAAACAAATAAAAACATCACTTTCCTAAAACAAATTATCCTGAAATATTTTGCCCCTGCAATTTAAAAAAAAGAAGAGGGGGATCCTCTTCTGACGATGGTGACTAAATTTACACATGTATTTATACAGTTGTCGGGCGGATCTAGCCTTTCATTTAGGGAGGGGTTGTACCCACCTACAACGGTACAGTGTACATGTATGGGCCAGCGGTATACACACTGGTAATCAACTTTGCTCAGCAGCGAAGGGGGGGGGGGGGGGGGGGGGGGGGGGGTTGCAACCACCACAACCCCCCTCTAGATCCGCCCCTGGTTGTGGTCAGAATGTGTGAATTAATGACAACTAATCTGTCAATTATCTGAAAAGCAAACATGAAATGGACAAATAATACAAGCATCTTAATTCAGGCCTGCATCAATTGGCATTTAATAATATCTACTGTTACCAACAAGCATTTCGCACAATAACTTATGTTCATCAAACACGTACAGAACCACAAATACCAAGTTTTATCAAACTACAATGATAATTTCTTTAAAAGAAATGACATTCATCTTGTGTTAACTATCATGTCAGTCACATTTGCTTACCTGAAAGATGTTGTGTCTGCACTTTTTGGGGCTTTTTGGTACCCCGAAAAATCAGTTTTCAAAATGACTGCTTAGCACTAGTTTTTAAATGTAAACGAAAATTGCGGGTGACACCATGTGAAATTAGGCTCTTCTGGGAAGATGTGTGGTTCTGAAAAGAACTGGGGTGAACACTCACCCCGGTTCTTTTCAGGACTACATCACCCACAATTTTCGTTTCCATTCTTACTGTTTCCACCATGCAAAGCTTCAAAACGTATTTCAAAATGAACAAAGACGATTGTTGAACTGGTAGGAGCAGGATTTGAACTTGCGACCTCCACAATTTTACCCAGAGAAATACTTGGTTTTTTTAATTGCTATTGTTCAGAAATTAATCCAAAATTATTCACTCTTTAGATGAGACATCTAACGAAAATATCTTCAAGTGCGGTATTACGGAGGTCACAGGTTCGAATCCCGCTCCTGCAAGTTATCTTTGTTAACTTTGAAAATGTATTCAAATTTACCTAGTCAGTTTCCCTTGTAGTTTGTTTGACGAAAATATCTTTCCACAGTTAGTTATCAAATGCGGCCCGACAATATTTCAGTTCTTGCAGGGCGTATTTTTGTATGTGTAAGAGGCATGAATGCCTCAAAATAGAAAACACATAGTTTTTCACTGGAATAAAATCAACAATTCCCCCCCAAAAAATGCTTGTATTTGAGCTATAGGTACAACTTATTATGCCATCGTACATACACCAGGGGTTTCATGTAAGCTTTAGGCAACAGCAAACGGCAAAATCAAGTGCACAAAAACATGTTTACTTTCTAAAACGCTGATTTAGTGTGCAACATTGTATGCCTACATGTAGCTGCATGTGGACTGGCACCGTTATCCTGCTGTGCCAAATTAGGGGCCAAAAAGGGTTCCTCAGAACTGGGAAACAGAGAATTTTAAAACAGGTGCTCATATGGATTCAAATCCTGCATGAGACAACACATGGATTGCGTATTTAGTCCCCAAATAACTCATTTCTTTTTATCAAACAAACCACAAGGGAAACTAGATAACATGAAGAAATTGTTAAAGTGAACCCAAAAGAAATGGCAGGATTTGAACCTGCAACCTCCAGGTACTGTACCAGCCATTCTATCAACTGAGTTACCTTGCCCCATCTTGTCCCCTGTGTTGGTGGTTTATGACTTCAAATAGAAAACCCTTTCATACAGACGAACATTGTATTCAATACTCAGCTATTAAAAACGGCAATTTTGAACGCATATGAGTTGGTATAGGAAGCTTAAAGACAAAACTTTAAAAAAAATTTACGAAAGCTTTACGAACTGAAACGGGTTGCCAAACCTATGTCGAGTTTGCCAGACAAAAATAAATTGTGTTCGATAGGTGATATCCATGAAGAGTTGACTGAAATTGTCCTCTTGCAGGAATTCAAACTCAGCATCCCTCCAAGCATAGAAAGTAAAAGGGAGGGAACAAAATATCACAAAACTCAAACGGGCTGCAGTTTAAACAAATGGGATGCGTTGAACCACAAAACAAATGTTGGTAAATCAATTTTCAAGCCAAATGGGATTTACAGAAAGTGGGGAAGGATAAGCCAGGTTTGGGGGCTCAGTCAAGCACTGAAAAAAAGTGCTGAATGTGAAAAGAAGTCAAGTAGCCTTTAAGAGGTCTACCGTGGTCTCTGTTCGAATTGAACATAAGGATTGCCTGATGAACTGTTCCAAATGACACACTGACTATGTCAGCAATGTCATGGTTGGTGATCCAATGATCCTGACGCACAATTCTTTCAATTTCTTGGACATTTTCGGGGGTTGTGCTCGTGGAGGGTCACCCTGACCTCTCGTCGTCCGCCAGTGATGTTCTGCCGTCTTGAAACATGAATGCCACTCAAAACACCTCGCCCGGCTCATTGCTCTATTGCCGTAGGCTTTGTGAAGCATTTCAAGGGTCTCCGTTGAAGATTTCCCGAGTTTGACACAAAATTTGATGTTCGCTCTCTGCTCAAGTTTTAGGTCATGGTGAAATCGCAAATGCGCACGTACCAATGGTCACAAAAATGCGTGTAACACAGGTGCTGATGTTGATCAAGCGATGTACATGTAACTTGGAATACTTACAAAAGTTTAACACCTGCGACATGCACATTTATGTGCGACGCTCCATTTGTTCACAACAGGAACAGTCTCGGAACTTTTTGATCGCACCTTGTATATCCGGTGTAATCTTGTTTGATTTCTCTGTTGCACCTGTGGAAACCCTATACATATGTAATGTCATACTTATACTAATGTACAAAATATCAATTTACAATTGAGACTTGTATCTTAACAGATTTCATTTGAGACAAAATTTGAATACTTTTCCAATTTTCCATTACATTTTGGGGGAATTAAAACAAAAAATACCATCTGAGAAAGAAATATGCTCTCACATGCAAACTTAATTATAAGCACTTTGTTTGAAATTAATCTCTCTTGTTGAAGCTAGTCAACAGCAATGACAGAATAAATCACTGGAAAACAAGCCTTGACCTTATCTTGAACACCCACATAGTCGGCTATAATATCACGCCGTGGAGGATGCTGTCACCGATGATACTGAGGAGATATCTGCCACAGGGAGTTTAACCCCCCGAGCCAGAGTGGAATGATCCAAAGCATATTGACGCCTCTCTTGCTGCAGCCAATAGAGCATCTCGGTGCAGTCCACTTTCATCTTGTCAAGGTAAGGACGGCCCTGTAATGGGAGAGGGATTAAATAACAAGGAAAGTCAGGTACATTTAAAAAAGAAAAAGATTCAGTCTTTTCAAACACTGCATAAATATGAAGACAAATTCTTGATGTCAAATATTTCCAGACATACAGACCGTGCTCTTATATTACTTTTTTGTTTCATTCTTTCAAATTTTTAAACTGTATGTTTTATTTTTGTCTACTTTGGGCAACTGCATCCCTTTGAAACAAGCTTTTAATTCTTGGTTGCTTTCACACCTCTTATTCACAAAAACATCATCCTTTGCGGGAGCCTCATTATTGTCGGGCCACAAATAAGTCAACATTTGGAAAGTAATTACTCAATGAAACCACTGACTATTTTTTTTTCATGCAATGTCCTTCAAAAGTGAATAACTTTAGCATTACTGGAAAAATATGCATTTATTACAAAAAATAAAAATTCAGGAGGAAAAAAGTCTTCCAAAAGTAGAGATAACTAATAAGCAATACTAAGGTGAACAATTTAAAGATATGGTACACTGATCATTGACAGAGCTGACAAGGCATTTGCAGACAGCATTCAACATATACATGAAATAACAAACCTGTGAAAGTTTAAGCACATTCCATCACCAGAGTAAAAAGAAAATAGTGGAAAACCATTTCGGTTTAACAGTGATTTTGTGCATGTTCATATGAGCTTCTTTGAATTGTTGAAATCGAAACAAGCCACAGCATTTTTTAAGATACAATATTTTTGAACATGACTGCACTTGAGACGGAAGTATTTCTCAGGAGGATTGGTACTGGTACATCTTTAAGCTTTCAGATTAAAACTAAATTCTGATCATTACCAAAGCTAATCACACCTTAATATTTCAGGGTTTTTTTTATGAGACGATTCCACAAAAGAAATTGATGGAAAGAAGATGAAATGGAGAAAAGTTCATTGAAAATTGAATTATTATGACTACCTCAATTACAAGCCAGCATACCCCCCCCACACCCCCCCCCCCCACACCCCCACATCCCCCCCCCCCCACCCCCAAAAAAAGAAGGCATTAGTACCAATCTTTCCACGAAATTTGATTGAATAAACCTTTTACATGGCAGTCACCTGTGAGGTTTTTATTCAAATTCTGTAACAATGTCAGCACAAAAGCTCTATGCATGCCTATCCAAGGGTAACGAGCACACTAACTTCTATAAGTGTTGCCATACATAGGGACTCTATTTCCAAAATGACTAAGGCCTGATTCAAAGAGAATAGCTCCCCAACCAGAATGCCTACCACATACATGGAATGTTGGTGTATCGGCAAACTTCCTGTGGACAAATTGGAGCTTATCTGTAACATGGGCATCTACATCATGAAGTCTTGTGTAGAGTTCACTGCGCTGCCTAGCCTCCTTAAGACGAACTACTGAAGAACCTCTGTGGCCTATTACAAACAAAAATCAACAAATCCAAACAAAGATATTTAAATTCAAAGACAAATACATTCAGGAGTTTTACACATGCACAGCAAGAAGTTCCAACATTACCCAAACTTCTTTAAAAGATGTCCGTGCTCTTTTTGGCTTTCACCCTGAAAAAAATTTTTGTTTAATTAAATTGCTACTTTTCGAGCAATACGAGTTATTAAATTCTAAATGAGACTTACAACAAAAACCCACCCAAATTTAGTTATTGAACAATTATTTTACAAATGTAACATTATTTGTGGCCCAACATTAATTTGTATCTTTGTGAGCATTAGATGCGAGAAAGCAACCATGAATAAAAGTCTTTTTGGATGGTTGCAGATTCACATCAAATTATTTTTTTCGTAACTATAAACATGTAAGAAGAAAACATTCATCAGAAAAATGTTGTCGAAGAGGACACAGACAATATATCTTTAAGACCAAATATATCAGATATAAATTGTATTTTACCATAACTGCAGTGCTATGTCCATCGTAGTTACAGAGTGACTCCCACTTTACGATCAGTTTTGATCACTTTTCATGAGACAAAAACACTAAGGTCAAATTGTTCATTCTTATTTGGTCATCAAGTTGCATTTAAGACTGCTGTAAATTGAAATGCCTCTTTTTCCCCTTTCACAAGAACACATTATTGTAGTTTCTAAGCACAGCCAAAGTATATATTCTAAGCAAAGCTCCTAAATGTTCTATTCCCTCATGTTTTCTTGCGACTATGTCTTCATGGTCAAACACTTTTGTGTTGGTTACTTTGGCACTCCTGTGAATGTTTAGGGGAGAAAGATGATCATCCGCTAACCTTTTTGGAAGAATCTGTCAGGGTCAGATGCCAACCTCTCAAAGGTCTCCAGTCTAGCAAGGATTGCCTCTCGCTGTAAAATCACTTCAGTAGCTAGCTCCCAAGCATCTATGGCCTGAAATACAGTGAAAGACAATTTTTTTTTAAAGACATTAAAATACACTCATAAAGGGAGATTTTAGTTCATTTGTATGAAGTAATGTTAAAACTCAAACTTAATGCATACAATGTGCAGATATCTCAGAAAATAAACTTAGTCTGTCATCTTTTTCAATTACTTACACTTTCCAGTTTGCCCATGTGGTCATCTGAGCTGTATTTGATAGCCATGTCTAGTTTCTGACCGTCGGGCATTTGTAGAGATGTCCAGATTGCTTCCAGCCGGTCTTGAAGGCTCAGAGGCTCAGGGATGGCTGTGGTCAGCTGAGATTTCTGACCATAAATACAAAAGGTAAATAAAAGAACTGAATGGCCTACATATACATAATATTTGGTTGGGTTGTTTTGCATTTTTTTGTTTTTATTGATTGATGAGTGCCATTTGAAATAAGGCTTTGTAGATTAAAACATTAATTGGACGTATCTTGACAAGATACCTGTGACCTGTTACGGTAGAATCTTGTGAATATAAATCGACATGCAAAGTGCAATATCCAAGACAAATAAAAATTACAGCACAAAATTCCACAGAGTTGGCTAAGAAACGTGGTTTACTTGCAAATGGCAACAGGAAAATTATTGTGTTATGATAATTTTATGACCCTTAACCCTAACAGTACTCAACCCAACAGCATGTTTGGTTGGAATCTGTTAAGAAGGGTACTGGACCCCCAAACCGATAGTCCTTTACACTGAGTTTGGCATACCACCAGAATCAGAGTCCAACAATTTGTGTGTACAGTTTACCATATGGTGTTGGAATTTGCCAGGGTTAAAATATTTATCAAATATAATATTTCAGATTTCAAAATTCTGTACAAATCCATTATGGAAACAGTCTCATTGATGTATTCTGTTGTTGAACACTGAGATTTTTCACAAGCTTGCAGTCTGAATAGTAAATGTTTAATTAAGCTGCATAAAGCAGCATGTTTTCTGATAAACATATCAACAAAACTCAAGGAATGTTAAAGGTTTAATTCCATTGGCTGTGTTACCACTTAAATGCTAAAGAATTCTTGCCAAAACCGTAGGTATCAAAGGAGAGTGGCCCAATACATTGAATGCAATGGTTTTCCCTACCGTGCTTGATAAACGACTCGATAGATCCCTCGTTGTTACTCTTGACGACAGCCTGGACACTGTCCTATTACAAGCTCCCACTACACCTGGTACTCTCAGAGTCCCTCTCTTTGATAGGGAGCTCGTCGTGGACTTGGCTGAGCCTCTTGAAGTTGTATGGAGTGAATGGCGTGATCGTGAGTGGCGTGAACGAGCCCTGGAGTCCGTTTCTTCTGATTCCACAGCTTCCTCTTCTTCTTCTGCATCCACAAGAATGTTTGTTGAATGAAAGAAACGGAGCTTACTATCAAAGGTATTTCATTTTGTTCCAGAGATGTAGTCGCTGCAAGTCCCTGCAAGTCTATCACAACCCATCCAGTCCTAATTCCAATCACAAGCTATTCAAATGAGCTTTGACAAAGGCATTCCTTTGTCATTGTTTATCCAGTTACTTGTGACCAGCTTTATGAAAGGACTTCAGATTGGGCTTGCGAAAGTACTTGTGAAAGGACTTGCAGGGACTCGACTCCAACTCTTTTTTGGTTCACAAAGTGGGGGAATGACCAAGATTGTTTTTGAAAATCATCACCCATGCCCAAGGGAGGGGGATATATCCTCCTCATACCTCCATGTGTCTCACACGATGAGACACATGTTCCACTCCCACTCATGGGATAACTATTAATGGTAGTGAGAACATTAGCTGATTGTATTGGATGAGAAACATTTAGTTTGATTTTACCTTCCAATTCAGGATCCTTGCCCAGTCCCCCCATCAGGATGGAGTTCACATTCCACATTCCAGTCTGGAAATCTGTCTTCTGATTCTTCAATTCCTGTAATCTCTCATCTCGCTCTCTGAATGGTTAACAAGGAAAATTGACAAAAATTAGGTTTGAGCTGTGACTTCTGGAACACCGGTGCTGTAACAACTGATGAGCTGCTTTGCTCTGCCTTGGCATTCTGCTTATTTTGTCAATACCTTTCTTTAGGTAAAAATACAAATTTATAACTGAATTAGCATCCATTCAATATGAAAATGTACAAAGCAGTGTGCTTACACAATGCAATAAGTATTAAAATTTAGCAACGTGATTGATGGATATGACCTACTTATACGTGCAGACATTATCATTAGACATATATAACAGATTTGTTACCTTTGTTTGGCCATCTTGGAAGAGCTAAGGACATCTTTGTCAGATTTATTTGCATCACCTTTATCGTCATCACTCTCATACATGTGAAAAACTGCTCCAAGGAAATCAGTCTCCTGTGAAATATACCAGAAGGAATTGACATAAATACATTACTGAGATTTGAGACAATGCGTGGTGGAGAATACAACTACAGAGACATTTCTCTAATAAACTAATGAAGCTTCGTTTGGTTTGGAACTTAAAGCATTTTCTTCAGAAAGTTCATTTTGCATGAGAGCGCTAACTTTGCACAATGTGTTCACACACATCAGGCTTTAAACCAGATCATTTTCATTTCATATACAAGTGTGGATCAAGCTGTACTAATATATGGAGCCAAATAAAGGGAAAAGAAAAAGAAACGGGGTCGGGGTTGACCCACCATGGCATCCTCGTTAACTACTTTAACTGGTACTTTTTCAAAGTGAACAAAGAAACTGGCACGAGCGGGATTCGAACCTGCGACCTCCGGGTTACCGTACCGGCGCTCTACCAACTGAGCTATCTTGCCCTATGTTGGCGGTCTCCCAAATTGTCAGTATCTTTGTTCGAGTGGGCGCTAGTCAGAAGTCATAAACCCAGAATGCCGTGTAGCCAGGGATCACACCCAATTTTACGATACAACCTGGGAAGCGACATTGTGGAGATCACTCAATGAGGATACGACTTTTTAACTTATAATTCGTCACACAATCCACAAGGGAAACTGACTAGGTAAATTTGAATACATTTTCAAAGTGAACAAAGAAACTGGCACGAGCGGGATTCGAACCTGCGACCTCCGGGTTACCGTACCGGCGCTCTACCAACTGAGCTATCTTGCCCTATGTTGGCGGTCTCCCAAATTGTCAGTATCTTTGTTCGAGTGGGCGCTAGTCAGAAGTCATAAACCCAGAATGCCGTGTAGCCAGGGATCACACCCAATTTTACGATACAACCTGGGAAGCGACATTGTGGAGATCACTCAATGAGGATACGACTTTTTAACTTATAATTCGTCACACAATCCACAAGGGAAACTGACTAGGTAAATTTGAATACATTTTCAAAGTGAACAAAGAAACTGGCACGAGCGGGATTCGAACCTGCGACCTCCGGGTTACCGTACCGGCGCTCTACCAACTGAGCTATCTTGCCCTATGTTGGCGGTCTCCCAAATTGTCAGTATCTTTGTTCGAGTGGGCGCTAGTCAGAAGTCATAAACCCAGAATGCCGTGTAGCCAGGGATCACACCCAATTTTACGATACAACCTGGGAAGCGACATTGTGGAGATCACTCAATGAGGATACGACTTTTTAACTTATAATTCGTCACACAATCCACAAGGGAAACTGACTAGGTAAATTTGAATACATTTTCAAAGTGGACAAAGAAACTGGCACGAGCGGGATTCGAACCTGCGACCTCACGAATTATAAGTTAAAAAGTCGTATCCTCATTGAGTGATCTCCACAATGTCGCTTCCCAGGTTGTATCGTAAAATTGGGTGTGATCCCTGGCTACACGGCATTCTGGGTTTATGACTTCTGACTAGCGCCCACTCGAACAAAGATACTGACAATTTGGGAGACCGCCAACATAGGGCAAGATAGCTCAGTTGGTAGAGCGCCGGTACGGTAACCCGGAGGTCGCAGGTTCGAATCCCGCTCGTGCCAGTTTCTTTGTTCACTTTGAAAATGTATTCAAATTTACCTAGTCAGTTTCCCTTGTGGATTGTGTGACGAATTATAAGTTAAAAAGTCGTATCCTCATTGAGTGATCTCCACAATGTCGCTTCCCAGGTTGTATCGTAAAATTGGGTGTGATCCCTGGCTACACGGCATTCTGGGTTTATGACTTCTGACTAGCGCCCACTCGAACAAAGATACTGACAATTTGGGAGACCGCCAACATAGGGCAAGATAGCTCAGTTGGTAGAGCGCCGGTACGGTAACCCGGAGGTCGCAGGTTCGAATCCCGCTCGTGCCAGTTTCTTTGTTCACTTTGAAAATGTATTCAAATTTACCTAGTCAGTTTCCCTTGTGGATTGTGTGACGAATTATAAGTTAAAAAGTCGTATCCTCATTGAGTGATCTCCACAATGTCGCTTCCCAGGTTGTATCGTAAAATTGGGTGTGATCCCTGGCTACACGGCATTCTGGGTTTATGACTTCTGACTAGCGCCCACTCGAACAAAGATACTGACAATTTGGGAGACCGCCAACATAGGGCAAGATAGCTCAGTTGGTAGAGCGCCGGTACGGTAACCCGGAGGTCGCAGGTTCGAATCCCGCTCGTGCCAGTTTCTTTGTTCACTTTGAAAATGTATTCAAATTTACCTAGTCAGTTTCCCTTGTGGATTGTGTGACGAATTAACTGGTACTTCACGAATTATATTTAGTATTATAACTAGTTATTTTTAAATTATTCTGGGTTACCTGATCCTTCAGGGCCCACTTTTATGACTTGAGAGAAGATGACAAAGGATAGTAGTGAGAGAGAGTTAAGTTTACCTGTGTGGATAAGTACTTGGTGTAATCATCACAGCTGATAGTATTCTTCCACCAGGCCAGCCATGAAGCATAGGACCGGGCATTCCTATCATCCATCAAGCCCTGATGAGACACGGGCTTGCCCATACCCATTCCATCCAGATCCAACCCACCAGAACTAGTCCCTCCAAAGTCTTGGCCAGGGGTGCTACCCCCTAGGTTGATGTTGGCTGTTAGTGTTTCTAGGAGAGCATTGGTGCCGAGGGAGAAACCTTGTTGGGCAACTGGTTTCTTGGCAAAGGTGGCATTGAAGATGGGACTGCGCAACAAAAATGCATTCTTTTTAATAACTGAAATACTGTCCATGAAACTTGGTTCTACAAATTCACGCCTTCATTTTTTATTTCATGTAATAAATATCCATTAAACCACACACTATCTTACAAAATCTATCCAAAACTACACACATAAAACTCAACTAAAATACACTAACACTAGCACATTACATTTATTGAAAAAAAGACTCATAAAGAGAAATGATTGTCAACAAACAATTCATACAATGTTGCTAGCTTTTGCTATTATAAGAGGACTTCCTGATGGCATCTTAAAGTATACCCATGTCAAAAAGTCTTTGAAGTCTTTCCAATGTGAACTTGGCAAAAACTCAACAAAGTCAAAATACAAATTAAAATTATAAATGTTCACTTTTCTGCAAAATCAACTAATTTAACGCTAACAGTCCCAAATCCTCTAATTTTAATATGATTTTGCATACACCCTAGGGGGTTTGGGTTTTAATAGCACATTGAGTACAAAAGTCCTTTAATTTGAGCAGCTATAAGCACTTTCTTTTAGCAGAGTAGGGTGGGCTGGGTTAAATAGACATAGTAACAAAGAATATGTTGAATTGGATCCTATTCACCCACATAACCAGGCAGTGCTAGAGGTAAATGATGTCACCATGTGTGGACAGCCTTGGCGTGATCACAGTACATGTATAGAATGGGCACACTTACATGTACTGGTAACCCCTTGAACTCGGGTATTATATGGGGGCGCCGGGGTGCAGGCTTGTGCAGCCAAGCGAAATGGAAACAAGAGGCTTGTGCAGCCAAGCATAACATACACAATACCGCAATAATGAATTGAAAATGCAGAGATTGGCGTGTATAGATGTCAACCGGCCAAGTGGCAATTTTATCTGCACATATATGTGTCAACCGGTGGCAAGGGGTTAAATAGGCAGTGCAATGTAGACTGTGACGTCACATGACAAAGGTTCATAAAGAGCAGAGGAAACTTGTCTGACATACCTCTTGGACCATTCCTCTCTATCCTCTCCCCATGGTGGGGTTTCTCTCTTGGTCAGAGCTGGGTTGAGTACCCTGTCTTGACCATGCCTCTGTAGCATGGACGATGCAAGGACAGGGTGGTGGGCTAAAGCCTGGTAGCTGGACGACTTCTCCATGAAATCATCCTGAAATATTCAAAAAGTACAGGGACTAATTTCAGACAGTGGCTGAACACACAAATCAGCTGAGCGCAGAAAGGTTTATATTTGCAATTACAGGTTACCAGCCAAAATGCTATGAGATATATATTGATTGTGATTTGTTCCCAGCCAATTCCTGCTAGGCCTTACATAATAGGTATATTTAGTTTGAGCCTTGATTAAAAGTTACAGGTGGGATTTTTAAGGAAGTGACTAGTACCTGATCATATGCCATGTGGTCTATTGGTAATGTCTTCATAATCTCCCGATAAACCTCGTTAATCTCTTGACCACGGAACAGGTTGCTGTCTAGCTTCTTAATAGTGTTGCCATTCACCTGTAAAGTAAGTTTAATATGATGAGCTGTAATATCATGGTAGATTTTGAAACAAGTGCAGTAAAGCACCTTCACCAAAGGCGAAAGAACCATGTGGGCCTTGTGTTTTTAAATCAAGAAAATTTATGATATTTTTCATTTATTGCTGTGTTTGAAAACATATTTGTATCTGCTTTTAATAGACCTGTGACTGTGTAGGATGCTCAAATTCTTAAATTGCCTTCATATTCAGTCATTCGTGTGGAAACATTCCTTTATGTTACCTGACATTAAACACTCATAATTTTGCCATACACAGGCCACTGATCTATAAAAGCAAAACTATGTCCATATTCTTGGTAACTACATGTATATGCCACATGAATAAAGAGCTGACTTCAGAAATATTTGGCCTATTTCTCTAACACGTTTCAGATGTACGATTCCACCCTATACAATGCACTTTTTTCTGGACTATCAAATATTTTGCCACTATATATGGTATTTTTAAATTTATTTTTAAAATGATTAAACCCTGAATTACTGTACAAACCAAGCAGAAGTTACCACTTTAAAAAAATTAATGACAACCCCAAGTGTTCAGGAAAAGATGTGCTAGCCTTTGATGAACTCACATCATCATTCAGCTCATTGAAGACAGTGGTGTTGAGTTTCAATGTAATAGATGACAGGCTAACCCTCTCAGATACACGGACATCTGAGGTGCGTACTACTGACTTATTTGGCATGCGGGTCGTCACAGTTGCAGGTTGTGGGTGGGTAGGCTCAGATGTCTCAATTCTATATTGAGTATCAATAACGATAAATACTACATTTAGAATTACACGTAAACAGGACTTGCATTTTAGTATTACTTTACAGTATACTTTGAAGAAGTTTTCTTGTTCATATAAACAGAGGCAAATCAACAGGATGGTTTTGGGGGTTGAACACCCCACTCCTGTTCTGAGCGAGTTTTGATTTTCTTACTCATGAGACAAGGGCCAAATTTCATAGGGTTGCCGGCTTAATTAAAACTTGTGCTACATGTAACTGGAGCAAAATAAGTTTTGCTAATTTAAGCTGTATTTCACAGCCAAGTCATACTACATGTCTGCTCATGCATAGAGATTTCTATTGTTGCATCACTATTGGAAGCAAATTCTGCCTCTCTCGTTTGTGAACTCTTTCTTTAAGCTTGAGGTCTCTATGGAAATGACAGAGATTCCATTAATTATGAAAATTATGTACATGTATATAGTAACCCTACGAAACGGGACCAAGACCTGTTCGCCGACTTATTATTGTTGCTTAAACTGGGTAAAAACAGTCTGTGAGGCTCGACACCCTGCAAGAAATTCCCGGAAATGCCCCTAATATTTTTTTTCTAGCTGAAGGGAAAACGGCATCACTACTCATACCTGTTACCTTCAAACCCTTCAACTTAAGGTTTACCCTCTTTGTAACAGTGACGTCACTGTGAAACCAAATTTGCAGTAAAAAAATTGAGCAAAGTGGATTATGCATGTGTGTAGCTTTACACTGTCCATAGGATAGTCACAACTTACTGATCCTCTCTTTCCCGGATTGATTCATGTTCCTTCATCTTCTTTAGTTGTTTCTGCAACTCCTCCCTCCTGGCGTCAACTCTGTCTGTCTGCGAGATTGCCTGCAAAGAAGTTGAAATTCATTCAACTCTCATGAAACCTCTAAAATAATATTACCTTTGGTGGTTCACATGGTTCAAATTGGTAAGCCAACCATGACAAGCTTGGTGGATGAGTAGTTATGACATCTGCACTAGTCAGCAATGTCTCTTGGGTTCGTAAGCCAGTGAATTTTCCCTCAGGCTCTCCAAAAGTACTGAGCATATAGCACTAAACACCACAACAGGAATGACAAATATCTTCTTAAAGCCAGCATCAAATTTCTTGTAAACATAATATGTTTTCTGGAGGTTCGCTGAGACTGGTCACCAGTCTGTAGGTAACCATGGTAATGCATCATTCCTCCTCACCTGTAGAAGAGGCGGGAGGTCCTCATCCTCTGCTAGTTGCTCATCTTTGCCGTCATCCTTGGCCGATCGGTAAGTGGATAGCTTTTTTAGATCCTGTTGGAAGTACTCTCTGGTGTTCCTGGGTTTGGAGACATCCACTTCTGTTGTTTTTGGTTCTTCTGGCTGATGATGGAATCACAAGTAATTGATACAAACATTGATGCACTGATAAGCTACTCATAGTGTAATGGTAGATTTATAGAGAAATCCATTGTCCCCTAATTGTGTTAAAACAGAACTAGATACTGTTCAATTAATCAACCCTATTCCCACACCTGTCTTTTCAGAGAAAAGTATGTTTGTCCATTTTTTATGATAATTTATATGTCTAGTCACAGACATGAAAGGATCGTAATCTGAAAAATGTAGACATTGTAAGTGACTCTCCCTTTAGTTTATGCAAGCTTATGTTGATTTTTTTAAAAATGTGGGTAGTATATCTTTTCCTAATTGCACAGGACAAATTGTTTGAAATCAGAGTATTCTTTACATTTTAATTTCTAGGAATAATTATGAAAGCAGCGATGGACTTACAAGTTGTGGATCAAACTCAAGGCTTGGTCTACGCTTATGAACAGCATGATATTGGATACCAAGGTCTTCAAAGAGTGTTTCTATTGGAAAGACTTCCAGGGATCTAGATTTCTTCAGTTTGTGAAAGGACACTGTTTTCCTCTCTTGTTCTCTGTAAAAAATACATCATTCAGTTAAATGCATTTAGTTTGTACATCAAAAAACATGACACTACAATTTTGCGATGCTAGAAGGACAATTTGCATCTCATTTAAAAGGTGAATTTAGCTTTTAATATCGAACTTAATTCTTACCTCAAAATAAACAAACATTGCAACTTTTTCAGACTTCCCCTATAAATAATTTCCTTAACCCTAACCCCCTAGGGAGTATGTGAAATCATATTGAAATTGTTGGATTTAGCATGGTTAGGGTTATTGTCAAAGATTTATGCCTGATTATAAGACTTTTAACATGCGAAGGAATCATAAAAGCAGGGTTATCATTTTTGGGTGGATATATTCAAGTTTTACTGAAGGGACTGCCTTATAATTTACAGCTTATAATTTAGAAATAGATCTTATAGTTATACCAACTAGTACAGTGGAGTCGTCTAACGTGGTGCCCTTCGTCTTTTCCCCCTGACTTTCATCAGATAGTTTTGACAAACTTCTTTGTTGATAGGCTTCAAACTGACTCAGTTGAATATTGGTACTATTACCTTAACCCTCCCTCTCTTGGTGCCAAAATGGAGCCAACTACCCTGCCTATCAAATCGAGTTTCAGGTTGAAACACACAAGCTGTTGGAGAGGAAAGGCTTAGGTTTTTTGATAGGTTATGGTAGTTATAACAGTAGGAGGATTTTAATAAACTTGCTTCGCGAATTATTTGAGGTTTTTGACATTTTTAGTCTAGAAGTCAAAAGTGTGGCGTCCAGAAATTGGGCGTGAAATTTAGCCAACAGTCGTCTAATGTGCTGCACTTGAACAAATTTAAATAAATCCCAAACACTTACGATTGTCTTAAAGTTGACAAATTACGATTAGTCATTAATATCTCCGTTCACATTCATAACTTCACGTTTGTCAGAAAACTATTTTATGACTTTTTTGGCACATTTTAAAAGTGTTGACAATAAAATTTGAAAATAATGTCAAAAGAAAATTGTCTTTGAAACTTCAAAAGGGGGCAGTAAACTAAAGATTTACAGACACAGATATTTTAAACTTGCCAGATTTACATTTTTTTGTACAATCTGGGATTAAACTAGGTTCTGGAGGGAAAACACAAAGTGCGCCACGTTTGATGACATGCCCTATTACCCACCATCAATAATATGAGAAACATGACGAAAATCCCACGGAACAATTATTCCTGAGAAAACCTGCACAATCAAGACAGGGTTGAAAACCTAATGCACACAGAGCACCTAGACAGGAATCGAACCAGGGTCACCAGAGGTGGAAAGTTTGGAAAGACCATGAAGAAGGAAAAACAAAGAGGAAAGGAAGGCCAACTTTATCACCCAATGTGAACAAAGACAGAATTACTGCACTTCTTGATTCTGTTGTGCTTTTGTTGGCTTTTTTGGGGGGGTGGGGGGGGGGGTTGAAAAAAGATTAGACATCTTGACTCCCCAATTATGTCCAAGGTGTTTTTCTTGTTCTGACCTGATGGTCCGTTTTCTATCAGCCTCCTTGTTGTCTCCTTTAAGCCCAGCGGTATGGACTAATGCTTTCCACTGCACAGTGCTCTGCTCTAACAACCCCCTCTGGAGGATGTTGACATCGGGTAGATAGTCCAGCACCTTATGGGATTGGATGGTCGGCATTTGACGATTCAAGTCACGCACTTCACGATCTACGGTCTGGCGGTAACGTTTCTTGCGCTTGGGACGGCTGGTCTCAATCTACAGTGAAAATAAATATTCTCAATAATTATATTTCCAATAATGTTTGTCTTTGACGTGCACGCCAGAAATGTCTGTCCTATTTATTAGTCTAAATTAGAATTTAATATTACTCACCTGTCAAATCAATATAAAATTAGACATTAAAATATTATAGAGTGGGATTTACATCAGCAATGTCCAGAATACTGTAACAGTTATCTACAAATAAGCATAGTTTTAGAAATATTTTTCTTAATAACAAAATATTGATAAAAATATTTATGAGTAGTGATTCTGATCTTCATACCAGTTTTTGGTAGGAGAGAGGAGCAACATCTTCTTCAGGGGGTGCATCATCAGGATACTCCTCCTCAGAATCTGATAAGACACCTCGTATATCAGCAACGATGTGGCGTCTCACGGCTAAGATATTCAGGCTAGATGAGATGGAGGATTACAAAGTTGATTAAATTTCTAATCAAAGTAGAGGATGCTTTCTGGAACCATCGTCAATGAAATACAAAGCACTAATTGATTAAATGTCATATAAGACTTTGGGGCTTTTATTATCTTAGGCTTTTATTTCATTTTTAGTGATTCTCTTTACCATGGTATGAGGAACACAGTCACTTGTGATTTGCAATTTTTGTCAAGTGGAAAAAGTTGTTAGTGATTTTTGAGGCGTGTTGACAAATTCATTTAATTAAAAGAATGAAGAAATCTATAAAACATTACAATGACTTAAAATTTACATGTTGAAAAACTGTTTTAGTTTCTTACCAAAAAGTATTACATTTTATATGATGGGGATAACTTTGTCATAATGGTTTGAAACAAAAAGATGTGAAACCAAAAAGTTTGTTCTTACAATTTGTTGGTATCGAGTGAAAGTTGGGCATTCAGCCTGCTCATGTTGGCTCGTTCACTGAAAACACCTCGCTGATTCAAAACTAAAAATGACATCAAACAATTGTACATACAAATAAGATGAGATCTAGAAAATGAGAGGATGTTTAACACCAATGACTTTCTTGTGCTTTTAAAACCTGTTCACAAAAATCAACTATTGTGCATGATCATATCAAAGCTACTTATTTACTTTCAGTTTAAGTAACTGCATCATAGAGTTTTGTTCTATTCTAAATATTATCCGTATTCGATTGTCAATTAATTTGTATTATTATTATTAAATTAATAATCATTTTAACAATCAATTTTGTTCTGTGTTTTTTGTTCACCTTGCTTCATTGTAATCTCTCAAGTTTGTTATAATCCTTTTGGGGGTGTTCTGTGTCACTTTGGCCAGTTTTTTTAATATCACTTTTCTCTGTTGTTTTTGTGGGACTGTGTATCCCACGGTAGGAGTTAATTCCCTCATATTCGTTCTACTGTCACATTTTTGTGTGATTTTTTAGTGGAGGTAGAATTTTAATATTTTAATGTATTGAAATTAATTAATAAATAAATAGGCAAAATAGAGCAAAGATGAGAAAATGTTGCTTACTCTTTGCCTTCTCCACATAATGTAGAAACAGCTGCTCGCAGACAGTGACGATGTGAACCGTGATTCTCCTCTGGAGTTCCTTGTTCTCTTCAGCAGTCTGCAAAAGTTAACAACAAATTACAAAATAATACAGATCACAACAGCTTATTTAACTTTATATATGTGTGAAATATGAAATTTAGTTTTTTTTAAAGGACAGATTATTTGAAAGACAAACCACCGACCTAAAGATCTAGTTTAGAATTGGAGACTGTTAGGCTCATGTCTAAATTACTGGACTCGGTCTTGGAGTCCATGCAAATTTCAAACCCTGCATATTCACCACTCTTCGTATTGTGGTTTGTTTTGTTTATCGCTTTGTAGAACATGCACAACTGTTAATGAAAACGTATCAAACCTTCACTGTCAATGTGAATTTCAGCTTGTGGGAAGATCATAACAGATGATCCACAGAAGAGAATTTGGGAGACCTACCAGAAATGGATCATCCACCTGTCGTCGGATGTCGGGCCAAATGCAGTTGACTTCACCCATGATGATACCAGCCTGAAAATAGGTGGAAAGGAAATACAAACCGTTTGTTGATAACATTGAGGCATTTTAAAGGGTTGTTGTCTGGTTGATTTATAGATTCTCAGAAAGGATCTAATTGTATTCTAATGTGTTTAAAACATTCTACATTATCTACAATCTATTCTCAAGCTTTTGGAAATAACAAATCCACAAACGATAATATTGTTACAGTCCTGTATTCAATATTAAACTTCCCCTTGTGAATTATTAAACTGCATTGTTAAAACCCATTGAAAATGGCAGTTGCATATTCACTAATGATGTTGATTAATAAAATCTAGTTTGAAACTTGAGACCAGAGTTAATACATTTATTTTGACTTAAAATTCGGTCTTAACCCTTTACGTACGGAAGACGTCCTATGCCGCAAAAAAAAACAGTGCCACCAGGCCGGATAATGCCATTTGCCGCCGTTTGTGCAGTTTCAATCCATTGTTCAATTATTGTGTATGTTACACTTGACTGCACAAACACAAGTGGTTAAAGGGGGTTAAAGGGGTTAAAGCAACATTTGTTGACAATGACATACTTACTAATGTTTGTTGGTCCTCCACAGTGACATGTTTGATTTCAGGTCTAGCAGCAATTCGGCGACGGATTAACTTGGCCAGCTGACTGAACGTAGCTGGAGGAGTCTTAATACTCTCCTACAAGATCACATGTTGTTACACACGTCATGAAATCTTTCAGTTTCATTCATAGTACTATAGGACCATTAATCACATAAAATGCAATGCACATTTGAATACTAATTAATAAAAGAATATACATGCAGACACAAAAGTGCATGGTTGGCAAATTATGAGAGTTTAATTAGATACCTGCATCAAAGAATGCAACAAAATGTGGAGAGTATTACAAACAAATAGACAAGTATGAATAAAACAAGAATACAATGAACTTACATCAATGGGGGTAACAGGCCTTTCAATGTCCAACTCAACTTTCTCTGGAACTACATCAAACAGTCAAAATGAAAACAATATATTATGTAAAAACCTTGTTAGGGGAAAACACGAATGCTTCACTACATGAACCAACATTTGAAAATGTAACCTTACCTTCTTCATTGAAGTATGGAGCAAAGAGGGTTAACGGACCCAGGATATCTTCATAGCGCTTCTGTAAATCACGCTGCAGGAAGAAACACCAAAATTGAATCATTAGCTCATTTATTGATTCATTTCTCCAAACTTTGCAAAAACAGTTCAAACAATATTACACATTTCTGCTAAACAAATGCAATCAAGCTCAAATTTTTACTACAAATGTATGAACTTGGAGGGACTTCTTCTTTAGTTAACTGCCAAATTATTAAATTTCAAATGAGTAAATGTAGAAGATTCAACTTACCGTTCCAAAGCCCAACTTTCCCATTTTGTAAAGCTCTTCCTTCTTCTGCAGTTCTTTTGCGTTATCCCAAGGCTTAGATTCACCCTGCGCAATAGCCATTGTGACATGTGTGATGGTGAATGATGGCTACTGAAATTAAAAACATGAGCTGTTTGAGGTGATCAGTGCCAAAAGGTCATTTTGGTCATTTTTTTAAAGGACAATCCTCAAGTCAGGATGGATCAGTCCGGATCCGGGGGATGGGTTGAATTCATGACATTATTGTAAAATGTTAACGACTCCTGTCAGCCTTTAAAACTTCAGCAGGTTACAGTATACAAAAATACATTAAATATGCTAAAGTAAAGGAATAGAAAAAATACTTCCTATTTAATCTATTGGCCTACTAGTAGTGTATCACTATTTGTGAGGGACAGAAATGGGATTGTTCAAATTAAATCCTGGTGTCTGGTTGTATTTCATTCTTAACTGTACAGCCACATAATTCCGAGTTGTTTGACAATAAAATGGGTCCGAGATGGTCATTGTTGGGTTCGAGTTGGCATGGGTCCGAGTTGGTCGTGGGTCCGAGTTGGTCGTGGGTCCGAGTTGGTCGTGGGTCCGAGTTGGTCGTGGGTCCGAGTTGGTCGTGGGTCCGAGTTGGTCGTGGGTCCGAGTTGGTCGTGGGTCCGAGTTGGTCGTGGGTCCGAGTTGGTCGTGGGTCCGAGTTGGTCGTGGGTCCGAGTTGGTCGTGGGTCCGAGTTGGTCGTGGGTCCGAGTTGGTCGTGGGTCCGAGTTGGTCGTGGGTCCGAGTTGGTCGTGGGTCCGAGTTGGTCGTGGGTCCGAGTTGGTCGTGGGTCCGAGTTGGTCGTGGGTCCGAGTTGGTCGTGGGTCCGAGTTGGTCGTGGGTCCGAGTTGGTCGTGGATCCGAGTTGGTCGTGGGTCCGAGTTGGTCGTGGGTCCGAGTTGGCATGGGTCCGAGTTGGCATGGGTCCGAGTTGGTTTGGGTCCGAGTTGGTTTGGGTCCGAGTTGACTCGAAACCGTACTAGTACTTCCATCTTTTCTACAAGGAGTTGTATTTCAGGTGACATAGGCCTATCTAGTATTTCGGTGGCCGTTTTAACATTCTCAAAGACAAAGCATCATGGGAACAGCAAGCACATTTACTCATTAGAACGGACGTGATTGGTTGCATTGATCACATGTTGGTTGCCATAGTTGCAAAATCCTTTTCTGATTAGCTAAGTAATGTGACATTATTAGCTGTAGGCCTACTTCTAATTCGAGAGAGTTGCACTCATCAGTATAAACTGGTACCCTGATGAGAGCATGATCATAGACCGTATCGCAAATACCGCCTGGTTGACTTGAGACGTCACAATGGTCAAAAGGGATTGTGGGAAGGAAATGGGAGCGATTTTGGTGCGCGTTTCTTTCTCACGTCCCTAGTAACCATTGTGACATCTCATCCACTCCAGGCGGTATTTGCGATAAGGTCTATGGAGGAATAAAAACAGAGGGATTCCCCAATAAACCTTTTCATTCAAAATTGATTTTTCTGGTTATTATTTTCCAGGCAAGGAAATGTGAAAAGAGTATCACTTAACTCATGACAGATATTTATAGCTATATATAGATATTCACAGTGCATAACGTTAGGTTGATATTATCAAATTGGTTGGCCTCCATGACGTTAGGCCCTACCCACAAAATGCATTTGAGCACGTTGAAAAGCAGGTTTATAGAGAAACAGGCAGGAAACTTTCCCTATTTTTAGGCTCTATTTACTTAAGTTTTATTGGTACGTACTACGTGTTGTCAAGAATACCATGGAGACATTTTATTTCTCCATGAGAATACCAAGTGTTGTGTGGCCGTACAAATCGAGCATCTTTACTTACTTACGTCAATCTCTTCATCAGAACAGATACCAAAAATTATCGTTTTGTAAGGTTGTTTGGTACCCTATAATGTTGCGTTGTCTACACACATAAAATCCACAGCCACGGGAGTCGAGTACGAGTACGAGTACAGACTATTTGTTTGTTGCTAGGGAGTGTTACGTCTAACGTGTAGTTCACGATTTGTATCCTTCGTGTAGTTAGTTTTACACTGTGAGGGCGCTGCTTTTTTAAAAAGGTCAAGATGGCAGCGTCCATGACATGATCAGCTAAATAACTGAGGTGAGGGGATTGAGCTGGCCATGCGCCAAAACACAGTGTAAGCTTTTCTCATCCTGGAGAGTTACATAAAGACTTATAATTATTTATAAAACTAGGCTAAAACTATAATTAAAGTACCACTCAAAAGTAAACAGATCTGCCTGCTAGCGCCTCGCCTGGGTATGTGCCCGTGTTTAACTTTAACGACATCGGATCGGTGTTGTAGCGGTATAAATGTACATACTCATTTATTGTCCTTTTGCACTCCATACTTTGTACAAGTGCATGATGGGAAATGCCATGCCTTGGTTGGCAAGATGGCTCCTATGTGTTGATCATGTGTGTGATTAAACCAGTTCGCCATTGTATGTAAATCAACACAATCGTCGTAATCTCCTGAGTCATTTATAGTCATCCGAATCTGTAAAGTAACGCTAATCCCGTTACACTGGCGTAGTCGGCAGGATGACTTGTGATTTCTGAGGATTTTGACGATTTTGTTGTGAGCTGTCATGACTGTTGTAAACTGTGTGTGTCGGCAAACCCATGTCACACGTGCATATGCGAGTTCGGCTTTAAACACACATACTGACTGGATCAGTTTGCAAGTCTTCAACTCTGCTGTTGTGCTACTTGTAATTGTGGTTCTCCAAGTATCCGTTTACGTTGCTGTGGACATTGTTAACGAGTTCGTCTGCTCTGCTGTATTGTTGACAGTTGATCAAGTCACGCGTCAACATAGGTACGTGAGTTCGACTCGCAAGACTGTTCTGTGTTCGACTTTGGTGACAACGTGGAAGCCGTTCCGTACGTGCCACGTTCCCGTCACGTTTTGCTGCTGCTGAGTAGCGTTTACCTGTGGCAAGAGGAGTTTCCCCCAGAAACCTCGCCCGTCACGCCCGTGAGGAGTTCCCTTACTCTCACATGACCTGATGAGACATTATTCGTGTTGCTGAGTGACAACAAGGAGTTCCCCCGCGGTGCCTTGTTCCCGTCACGCTGACTGTTTTGCTGTTGATCTGATCTACCCCTACCCTTCATATTCCTGTTGATGTCAAGATGATCGTCATCTGCACCGTCCTGTTCAAGCCCCCTTGAACTGTTGAACTTGGTCAGCTCATGGGACCCATCTCGCCTTCCAACCAACCAATCACCAACGATGTCAACCCATGACGTGACTGATCTGCCGATGATCAGATCATTCTGATGATGCTGATCTGCCATGACTCTGATTTTGTGACTGACTGTTAATCATTTATCGAGATGAGCGTTTGATGTGAACACTAAATCACTGCCACTGGTGTTAAATGAACATTTTGCTGATGTCCGTTTGGATTTAGTTCGGATCCTCCGAAACCGAACTTGAACACTTTGATTTTGATTAATATATAGAACCAGATTCTATACATAGGACAAATGGAACAAAACATTGTTTAAACCTTTATTGCTCATGATCTTGGGTATAACCTTGCAAAGTATGACACTACATACATTGTAATCGTTTATTGGAGATATGTAATCCACTTTCATTCTCCTACGTCTCGTCATAGGAGGGGGGAGTGTAGCGGTATAAATGTACATACTCATTTATTGTCCTTTTGCACTCCATACTTTGTACAAGTGCATGATGGGAAATGCCATGCCTTGGTTGGCAAGATGGCTCCTATGTGTTGATCATGTGTGTGATTAAACCAGTTCGCCATTGTATGTAAATCAACACAATCGTCGTAATCTCCTGAGTCATTTATAGTCATCCGAATCTGTAAAGTAACGCTAATCCCGTTACAGTGTACATGGTGTTGGGCACAGTGGCGTAACCAGGCTCTTCCTAGAGGGGGGGGGGGGGGGGGGGGGGGAGGGGGCAAGGCTATTTTCACGGGGAAAAATTCGCTATAGTAACGCATATAGTAACGCAAATTCGCTATAGTAACGCATATCCCAATTTTTCAGTGGGGGGGGGGGGGGGGGGGGGGGGGGGGCCGCCTTAGCTACGCCACATGGTTGTTGGGCACAAACCTTTTTCGACATTCACAATGTATTGTGGATATGGATGTCGAACAAACCATGGAGGAATAATGTTTTATTCCTTCATGAACAAACCATGTACACAAACCTATGTCACTGTGAACCAGTCCAATATTAATTTATATTTTTAAGTATCTGTCACATATCTTTGCATGGAACATAAGGGAAATAATAACCAGAAAAATCAATTTTTAATGACAATAAAAATAAGGAAATAATTGGGGAATCCCTCTCAGGGTTACTGATGAAGTTACTGATGAATGCAACACCTCGGAAATTAGAACAGCTAATGATGTCATATTATTAGCCAATCAGAAGAGGATTTTACAATCATGACAACGAATATGACCAATCACAAACAAAAAATCACATGCATTCTAAATGTACTTGCTCTTCTATTAGAGGGCGGATTTACAATTGGCAGATTGTGCAGAAACGAGTTTGCGTAATCTGTCGGTCATACAAGTTTCCTGCACGATTGGTAGATGGCGCAAACTCTATCTGCCATGCACAATCGAGCGATGCTTGCATGATCATGCTTGTGCAAACGATAGATCACGCATCCACCAATCGGGCCCAACATTGGTACAGTACAGTATCAATCATTTCAATGGTGTTTGTCATGGTCAAAATTCACTTGATGATCAAAACAAATGTAGAAAACGGCTGAATTAAAAACTTGTAAGTTGTATTTATAGCATGTCAAACAGAAGGAAAGAATGTAGTATTCAAATTTGCAATTGTTAGCTATACATTCTATTGCGGAGAGGAGTCAATATTTTCAAACAAAATTTTACAAACAAAATATTGTTTTGCACCTATCAATTGTTTCCTGCATGGCCCCACCCATAATGTGGGGATTGTCTTTTTGAGAGTAATCAAAATCCATAACTTTGGGCATGAAACATACTCAAGGGGGGATATCTTCCTACACCCCTGGAATTTTCGCCCATGATGTCTTGAAATTAAATGAATATTATAATCAAACAATCACAGTTGGCAAATAAAAGAAACTGAGTAATATCTGTCATTCCAGCTCCAGATTTCTAACCATATCCACCAAGATCTGCCATTTGAAGTTTGTGTCAGCTCTGCTTAAAACAATGGCAGGAATACACTCAGCAACGTCAACACAACATCATTCTCCCATGAAAGAGGTCAAACCAGAGACAGAAGGAACCCCCCAGCACCTTGGGACCCCCATTGGTTTTATCCAGTCATGCTTCAAGAGCAAGAATGGAACACCTCGTCAGCCATCCGTCTGTGTTTTCTCAAGGGCTAAGTTGAGGGTGTTAAAGGAGGTCTTTCCTAATCCACAACATTCCATTCAGGGTTTGGACCAGTTCTCTCATGTATGGTAAGTCTTTACAAGTTTTGAAATACATTGTAATAGATGGCTCCTGTGAAGATAGTATACAACATTTGCAAACAACAAAAAACTAAATTACAAAATCCCGTACAAGTAAATAGCAGTCTCAAGCATCCTGTGAAATCATGGCACCTGGTGTGCTGTCGTTTTCAAGAAAAGTAGAAATTTATATCGTTTTTCAAAGATTTTCGGCGAAAAATCGTTGAAAAGAGTCTAGTTCCCCAACCTGATAATTACTTGACGTCTATAAATTTGGAACCAGACTTCTAGAACATAATTTTTGGTCCGTTTTCCCAGCATATGCACACAAAACTTTAAACAGGTCAGTGTTACAGTATTTGTTAGCACGCTATAAAATACTAACCCCCAAATCCATTTATTTCTGAAAATTACAGCAAAAGCAAATGGATTATACTACATTTAAGCTCAGCCCCTTGACATATATTGACCAATCACAGCTCTGACTATGATCTGACAGAAGTGATATGTGGTTTGTGTGGCTGTCAAGGGGTAGTTGTTTTCCCATTAAAGTAAATAAGATTGTCAAAATGATCTTCAGATAATGTGGTTGCCAATTAAAACTGTTTTGTTTCATATTAAGGATATTGTTCGTCTTCCACAAGAATGGAGGTGGGAAGTTCACAAAGGCCAAAGTGAAGCCGCCCCGTTTGGATGGAGCTAAAGTTGGGGTTTTTGCAACACGCAGTCCACATCGGCCCAACCCTATCGGCCTGACCTTAGCAAAGCTAGATAGAATTGAAGGTATTGTACATTAATTCAGTCAATTTCTGCATTCGTTCTTTTGGCTGGAGGGGGATGGTCCAAGTACATTGTACATGTATTTTGGCTCTACTGTTAATATTGGGGATGAGTTTTGGGCTTCCTCTTGTAGTACAATACATGTACTTTTCTTTTGATTTTGAGAGTTTCCAAATACAAGTTTATTCTTAATGTCTTCATTTATTTTCTCCCAGGTGATACTCTGCATCTGTCCGGGGTTGATATCATTGATGGTACACCAGTTCTTGATGTTAAGCCCTATGTGCCATCCTATGATAATCCTGACCGCATTCAACATGACAGGACTCTGTCTGCAGACATACACTCAGGCTCTTTGCCAACAGATTCTTCAGATCAAATGTTAAAGGATATGCCTTCAAATGAGTGTGGTACTGTATTGAGTTGGAGCAAACATTACAGTATTCCTACAAGTTGTGAAGTTACCCAAATTGATCGACTGGAACAATGTAGAAAAAAGATGTCACAGAACATACCTAACACTGCTGAAACCACACCTATAATGACTGTAGAGAATCAAATTGATTCAGCAGGCAACACTATTAACTTCCCTTTACCTGGAAAGAATGACATTGAATATTCACAGGGGTCAAAGGTTGGAGTAGCTGATTGGATCCAGTGTCCACCAATCAAGACTCTGGATGTTAGGTTCACTGGACATGCTGAAGTCGAACTGAAAGAGTTCAAGAAAGGAAATAGCGGTAGGTAATTAAAGATATGTGTTTTTTTCCCTTTCCAACAAATGATTATTTAAGTTAATTCCATGAAAAAGAGTAAAGTCTGTACTGAGCCAATGTTGCTCATCAGGCCGATGTTTATATTCAGTTTCCTTGACATTAAACAACCGGGACTCCCCAATTCCTGCTAGTACCAATCTCATGGTGGGGGTTGGGTTAAAAATTTCCCTAAAGCCAAATGTTCTTGAATTTTCTTTAGGTATTTAGAATTTAACACGTTTTTCAACTTTTCAAAATCGGAAACACATACATGTATTCCCATACGGTATGCAATGGCATTGATTCTGCAATTATATGAATCACTTTCAGTGATTAACACTAATTAGCACTGCGTTGCATTTTTGCCTGTAACATTAAAGCAGTTTGTCCATTTTTATTGAAAGCTGCAATATATTATCCCGAGATATCAGTCTTTTATAAGGCAAAGTAACAAAAACATGTTTAGCGTCCCCACCCGCTTCCTTTTTGGGGCCACCTGAATTTTAAAAAAAATTCCAGTGGAAATGAAGTGAAAACAAAATGTCAACAGATCCATCGGAAAATAAAATGCTCTCCTGCTTCCTTTTTCAAAAAGGACGCTAAACATGTATCAATGTGTAGTTTTCCAGTTATGATTTCATACAATGCTTACGTTCAATATTGTCATTACGTCTTCTACATGAATGTGATTTTGTCCCCCAAAAATGTCAACTGACCAAACACCCTACTCCTGGGTGGAGGGAAGTGCCATGACCAGCCATTCTCTGAGGATTTAGCAATCAGCTAGAACTTGGGTCTGGTACGCGCGCTAAGTGCTAATTAAAGCCTGTTTCACACGACCGATAGATGTCACGAATTTAATTCTCCCATTCATATGCAGATCCAGATTACAACCTGGAATTTCTACATGACCAGCACGAAGCTAAGCAGGCCATATGTAAAATACTGCAGGCTGATCCGAGATCCACATATCGTCGTAACAGCTGTCAGGACAGGTTGTATTTCTTCACAGTGGACACACTTCATATTACATGCTGGTTTGGGACAGACTTTGTAGAGGTACTGCGAGTCCAACCTGTGAGCTTTGCTGATATTCCATGAGTTGTCAAAGCAGAAATATCAATCATTTCTTTGTTATAACCGCCACATGGATTCACACACACATCATACAACTACCATTTGCATATTATTAAATGTTTATTTCAAAAACGGTAACTTGCATATAAAGTCAGTTGACCACTATGACACCTTGGGCACATTACGATATCATGTAAGAATTGTATCATAGTTCTCAATTTTCAAAGTGAACAAAGGAAACTGGCAAGAGTTGGATTTAAACCTCTGACCTTTGTTGGCAGTCTCCCAATTCATCAGTATGTTAGTTTAAGACTTCTGACTAACAACCCACTGAACAAAGAAAGTGATAATTAGGAGACGGCCAACCCAACAGGTTGGATCCCACTCCTATAAGTTTTCTTTCTTCATTTGACAATTGATCACACTTACCAAGTATTTGTTTTTCTTTTTTGACGGGCCTACCATTATTTTGGGAAGGTAACAAATTTTTATCAGGTTGCAATGTATGAAAAATTTCAGACTTCTAAATCCAACAGTTTTAACATTGAAAAGGGACAGATGTGTTTGGGTTTTTTTTCCCACCCCTTCCCCATCTCCCTGTTCAACTGACCCAAACAAAGGGAGTGTCAGGTGCCCCCTTCTAAAAATTAAACTCGGGCAAAAATTTCTGCTGTTAATCCCCTTAAATAGCCCTGGATTAACCTCTAGCTGGTTTTACTATGAGAAGTAGACATCTTTATGTGTACATGAGTAATAAAAAATAAAAAAATACATGTATAAATTTACTGGTACTAATTAATCTGCCATCTCCTGATGATTACATTCAATTATTTAAACTGTGTCTTCCCTTCACCATGGAAACAACAAGTTGACTAATGGTAGCGTAATACAAAACAACCTGTTCCTGATCAGGTACATGTTTATATGATACTAGGGTATGATCACAGTATGCTGTTTCTAGGACAGATCAACGGTCTCAACGTATTCCTGTCCACTGCAGGTGTAGATGCCACTGTGTGTGGACAATGAGAAATCATCAATCTGCAATCGAGTCACAGTCTCAGATATGTAGATGGCCCTGATACTTCGTCTGTCTCCTGGAAGGAATATTGATAATAAATCATTTATGACAAATTATTTGCAATTTCTTGAACTTCTTTTAGCCTGTAGATGACAGGTTAATGCGAGTGGCTCAAAATAGTTTTCAGAAATTTGGTATAGACCAGACGGGGTGAAATGTAAACAAAACCAGCACGTGTGGACTGCCATGGAGTGATCATCGTAAACACATAATATCTTATATGTGGGCCAAGTTAAACCATGTGGGTGCAAACAGCATGCGAGACTGCCTTACTTGAATGAGCACTTCATTAGAGTCACTACGACATCATGAAAAAGGTATATAAATGGCATAGAAAGCAGGCAAAATTTATGATGTATGCAAGATTCGGCAGTATTGTAAAGCAAATGATAAAAGAATTTACAAAGTATATTCATTGATGAAGGGCGTCATGGCATAGTCTGTAGTGGAATTGTTTACCATTGAAGCCAAGATGGTCGATGTGCCTGAATCAGCCTTCTAGTATTGGGTTTGGTGTGAGTGCAGTTTATGGCACCATACCTGTTTTGACTTTAGATCCATCTGGAGTAGCCCACTTTGGTTGTCGTCCTGGTGACAAGTTGTAGGTGCAGTCAACAGATCTGCTCTGTCCTTCTTCCGAGGCTGCACCACTGATGTCACCAATTGTAACCTCTTTCACTAAAGAGGTACAACAGAGAAAATTATAAATCAAAGTGATTTCATATTTTGTTCATGTCATAAATGAAACAAGTCTCAATGTGTACACAATGTTACATTTCCTGAAGTATAAAGCCTGGTTTATAGTTGGTTGTGCGACTGACAAATTGATGCATGATCATCACACATGTGGTTTATAGTTATCACTTAAGCGCTGGCGACGTCACTACAGAGTTCAAATGATTGTCGCTGGCCTCACTTTTCATGATTGGAGTAACAAAACGATGAATATGCAAATTACATAGCAGCAAACAAAATGGAGGACCACCAAAGTAGAACTTGTATTTTTGCTTGAAACTAGCCTTAACATTGTTAGGTTTTTTTGTCTCGCCTGAACGAAGTTCAGAAAGAGACTATGCTATTTCTGTACGTAGTCCGCCCGTATGTTCATTTTGGTTAAGTTTCGACAAATTGGTCTTATATGCAAAGTTGAAGTCCGATTGCAATCAAACTTGGTTTATGCATTCAATAGTGCGACCTTTATATGATGGTCGTGTCAAAGGTCATCTGAGGTCAAGTTGTAAAATGGGCTGGAATTGTAAAATTGACCTTATGCAACACTGAAGTCCAGTTGCAATCAACCTTGGGTCATGCATGCACTATTGTAACCTTTATATGAAGGTCAAGTTGTAAAATTGGTCATTGTGCCGATTGAGGTGTCAAAATGTGTAGAGAACATGATTAACGTTTAAGCAGGCGAGACGCGTGGTTCGAGAACCACCTTAACAGATTGTGCGACTTTCTGCTAGACAACAACTTGAAATAAAATACTGTTTCCAAGGCCTGACGTTATCGAAATATCGCAAATAAAAATGCTAAGACCTATATAGCTACCTGCTTCTTGAAGCTGAGGAAACATTCAAAAATTTATTCTGTGAGTCAAATACAGTCAAGTGTCTTGGTCAAGGACAAAGGCTAGACTGGAACCCACACAGTTTGAAGACTCCTTATAAAAGACAGGTCCGATGCGGTAAACATAGGGACATCAGCCCGTGTAATAATGTGTATACTTATAACATGGCCATGGCATTCAATATTATTACCCCTGCTCATTTCCTCCTGGGTGGAGAGAAGCAATTTGTGATAACATATCTTGCTCAAGAACACAAGCAACATAACCTTGCTGGACTCGAAAATACAATCTGTAGTTTCACTAACATCTTGAGTCCAGTGCAGTAGGCCATGGAACTCCACTTCATGTTTGTTCTTTTCAAAGGAAGGCAGAAGACAAGACCTATGAGCATTAGTTCTAAAATGTAATCTGCTTTCCGATGTAACCACAGAGAACTGTACATATAAATAAAGGATATATTAGCGGACACGATGTTCCGATGGATATGATGGAATTAAGCTTACCATTGTAGCACTGTGCCACAGCTTCGCTAGGAAATGCATCACAATCACCCCCACCTACACCTGCGACCAGCAGTTGGTCCTCTGTCATTACTCCAGCAAGCGCCTTCACGCATGTCCGGATTGCCAACTGGCAAAGCTCACGACACGGTGGTCGTGCCATCTGGCCACAGGGAGGAGAGAAACTGGAACACATGAAGGGCCGGAAAAATGCACCACACTCACTCTCAAAGATGATCGACATAGCACTGAAGATCATGTTAATGTTGGCAGGAGAGATACCAAGATCATGGCTGGACAATGTCTCAGTGTAGTCCAGGCCCACCATACATTCTGGGATGGTGATTGGCATACAAGCTGATAATACAATCATGGGAGAGAAGAGACTTGTAAACAATGTTTTTTAATCAATTTATCAAGGGAAGTTTATGGTCAAGTCAAATATCTTCATAGTCCAAGCCTAAGACCTGACCATCTTTTTTAAACGTTTATCGTCATATCAAGGCAGATGAAGATGTTTAAAAATATTATTGAAATGATATAACAAAAACAAATCTGTTTGGGTTTTACCATGTGGCAAGTGCAGTCATTGCAGAAAACGTTTCTTCTTAAAAATTTAAGCATAAAACTCAAACAGCCCAGATCAGATGGGGAAAATGCAGATGCAGAGTTAAAAAAGGGACGCTCAAGGTTGCCTATACCACACACTTGCATGTTTTATTTTAACAAAAAAAATAATAATTTTGCTAGTTAGAAACTTCCAAAAAAAATTTATATTCTTGGTTGCTAATGCACATAAAGATTCACCTGAATTATTGTCGGTCGCAAATAATTCAATATTTGTAAACCTAGTTATGTGATAACTAAACGTGGGTGTGATTTTTTTCATTTGATGCTCATTAAAAGTGAATAACTTTTGTATCGCCACAAAAATAATAGTTGAAAAAAATGAATTATTTTGGGGGGCGAAACTTGAAAAGAGCACGCACAGCAAATCTTCAATTCTGCTTTTCTTTCTAAAATATTCATAGTGTTACTTAATAATTAATGACATTCTAAAAATAAAACTATCAGGTTTTATAATTCAAGTATTACAGTGTACTGCACGCCAGATGGCACAAAGTCATTTTGATTTATTAAAGGTTATTATTAACCTTTAGGAAATCTGCCTGTAAGTAAGGTAACTTACAACTTGTATCAGGGGGGGCGCAGTTGATTTCATCAATGCCACTACTGCAGTCGTTAACTCCATTACATATGGCAGAGAGTGGAATGCATTGTTTGTCTAATGGACAGGGCATTTCATCAGCAGCACAATCAGGTTCAACTGGTGATGTGGACAAAACATTGATATGTTAATAGCTTTAATCACATGTGTAAAAAGCAATCACACCATATATTAAACAAACCTTTGCCATTCTTAATGTTTTATGATTAGTGTACCCACGATACTGTGTGTGAAAAATTCCCTTAGACCTTGTCAGGTAGATTTAGCTCACAATCGTCTGCTTTCCTGTGTAGTACCCTTTTCCCTCTACATACTGCTTAACCCAAAGATTTGCCACCCTGGGTTAAGCTTTTCTTTACACAGGGTTTCTTAACGTTGTGTTCTGTTCCCACCTGTTTGGTAAACCCAGGACGAGCTTGCTCTAGGTTAACGCAGTGTCATTTCCCACGATACCGGCACACACACTGCACAGACGGACCAGTCTCACTACTGTGTGTCAGCTTTTGTACTATTTTTCAAACATTCTCCCTTCCATGGTATTTGCCCGATTTGTTGCAGAAAAAGGGGCAAAAATAAAACCGGAAAACCATTTGGTAATTTTCCCTTCTCATCCTAACCCAAGGTGGGAAATGTAGTGGGAATGCTCCTACCAACCTGAGGTATCTCGGGGTTAAGGCTGCCGTTACCCATGATATCACCCGGAGATTTCATAGTGGGAAAGGGATCAGTAGCGTATCCAGCTTTTTGTGCCAGGGAGGGCAAATGACGTCAGAACCGCCTTAAAACTGTCGCAATAAACACTATTTCCTTTCGTTTTTTATGACGCCTCAAATGCCACCAGGGGGCAAGTTCCCCCCCCCCCCCTCCCGCTGGATACGCCACTGAAAGGGACATAGATATCTTCCTACTCCATCATAGAGCTTAGCTGTAGTTGGACTGACGCGCACAACAAATCCGAATGTATCACTACTGCACTAGTAAGTAGGAGGTCGTGGGTTCAATTGCCACCCAAGCAAACGTATGAATTTTTCTCACAGGCTCACGGAAAGCACAGAGTATACAATGCTTAACACCATGTTGGGAAGGACAAACAAAATCTTAGTTTACATCATCCCCAACGTAAATTCCATCTTCACATTAACTGTAGAATTAACCCTAATTTCACCTAAAGCTACTTGAAAGTTGCTGAAAACATTACAATGTAATATTACGAATGAGAAGAAAATCAATACATACGTCCTCCATCATCACAGGCCATTTCATCCATTCCATTAGGACAGTCATTGAGTCCATCACACAAAGAAGACATAGGGATGCACTGATCACTCATTGGACATGGAATTTCCTCAGTTTGACACTGAGAAAATGGAACACTCTCTGAAAACAAAAGCTAAGAACAATCAACAAGGCTACAAGAAGGTAAAGATGGTTCTGATTAACAACTGCATAGGTGGAAATAGCTTGGACATCATCCTAAATAATTATTATCAAGTGGCAGCACTATAAACTGTTCACATCAAAATTGGTCACTAATTTCGTCAATGTTTTATATTAAGGTTTCTTTCTTCCCTACACCGATAAAGTGATATTTGAAGACAGACTTGCCGGGGGCAGATCTAGCAGTTTTTCCAGGGAGTGGGATCAAGTCTCACATTGTAAAGCTCTAGGATATGATTTTTCATTCAAAATAGGATTAGATGGTATTGCTGAAAAAATGCACATGCACAACAAATGCCAAATGTATCACTACTGCACTAGTAAGTAGGAGGTCGTGGGTTCAATTGCCACCAAAGCAAACGTATTAATTTTTCTCACAGGCTCACGGGAAACACAGAATATGCAGTGCTTAACGCCATGTTGGGAGGGACAACAAAATCTTAATTTACATCATCCCCAACATAATTTCCACCTTCATTAACTGTATAATTAACCCTAACCTCACCTAAAGCTACTTGAAAGTTTATTTATATTTATTTATTACATTTCTTTTCCCAGGGTGTGCCCAAACAGTTTAAAACTGGTTTCCATTGGGGCCCTGCATATTATTAGTTAAAACTGAATATGTCCACATTCATACAAAATATTTAAACAAATACAAGAATTTTTACACAAATAAATCCATTTACGGTTAACTTTTCAACTCTCCAGTACAAGCATATTGCTGATTCACGGGATGGGCGAAAAACCCGCGAAAACAACTTTTTGGGGTAAAAAACAAGGGAAAATTCCCATCCGGCTCCAAAGTATTGTGGCAACCAAGTTTATAACTCTGCAGATCAGCGTAAATGGCAGAAATATCACTGATGGGTGGCTTTATATTTACGTAGCTCCGATTTAAATGTACTTAAGGAGTTCATGGTTCTCAATTGTTCAGGCAGAATATTCCATATACTGGCACTACTCACAGCGAAACTTGTCACGTAGCATTCCTTTTTGCCGAAAGAAACTTTCAGTGCCATTTGGGTCGATTGTCATGTTTCACGAATCACTGTTATTACAAGTGGTGTGAACAGATTTGTAATGTACAAAAGGGAAAATTTTGTTAAGGCTTTTGAAAACAAGGATAGCCTTTTTGGACTTAATTAACTCTTTCATAAAAAGGAATCCAATTTAGTCTGGGAAACATATCAGCTGAGTGGGTGAGGGAGGTACATTTAAGGATTATCCGTGTGGCTCTTTTGAGACATTTGTTGAGGATATTGTCGTGAGATATGTACCTTCCTCCCCACACTGTACAACAATACTCTAAAGATGGCATAACTAAACTTACACATTTAAAGAGTGTGTGCAGGCTGCTTTTGGGAACGTAATCACAAATTCTGTTTAACACACCCAATTTAGACGAAACAGTCTTTCTTACGTATTCAACATGTGTACCCCAACTTAATGTTTCATCAACAACTAATCCCAAGCATTTACAAGATTTCACTTTTTCGATAACCTTATCAGCAATGCACACGTTCAGGTCGACGTTGGATATTTTCTGCCTTGAACCAATAAGCATACATTTGCTTTTGTTGGCATCTAGTTTGTTTCTTAGGCACCTGTTGTGAATACTAGTAAGAGCTATATTCAAGTTCCTTTCTATTCTGTTAATACTAGAGGAGCTACACGTTAACGTGGAGTCATCTGCATACATAAATAAGTTGCAATTTTGGGGTATACAAGATGGAAAATCACTACTATAAACAATGAATAAAAGTGGCCCTAAGATCGACCCTTGTGGAACGCCAATGTTTATAGGGAGGACCTTCGATATTGTGCCCTCAATATTTACTGAATGACTACGACCGCCAAAGTTGAGGAAAACATTACAATGTAATATTACGAATGAGAAGAAAATCAATACATACGTCCTCCATCACAGGCCATTTCATCCATTCCATTAGGACAGTCATCGAGTCCATCACACAAAGAAGACATAGGGATGCACTGATCACTCATTGGACATGGAAGTTCATCAGTTTGACACTGAGAAAATGGAACACTCTCTGAAAACAAAAGCTAAGAACAATCAACAAGGATACAAGAAGGTAAAGATGGTTCTGATGAACAACTGCATAGGTGAAACTAGCTTGGACATCATCCTAAATAATTATTATCAAGTGGCAGCACTAAACTGTTCACATCAAAATTGGTCACTAATTTCGTCATTGTTTCATATTTGAGGTTTCTTTCTTCCCTGCACCCACAAAAAGTGATATTTGAAGACATGGACTTGCAGGAGGCAGATCTAGCAGTTTTTCTAGGGGGTGGGATCATCAAGTCTCTCACTGTAAAGCTCTAGGATGTGATTTTTCATTCAAAATGGGATTAGGATGAAATGATTTTGACAACTGGCACCCCAAATTACATCCTACGCCTTCAAAAAATGTATTTTTTGCACGTACAATGTATAAGCAAAGAGTAAAAACAGTCTAGAAATATCTGGCCCTGGGTCTTACACAATTAGTTACCTGTAAAAGCAAAAAAGTATATCAACATTGGAAACAAGGGGAGGGGATGTTTAGACCCCCCCCCCCCCTATATCAGCCTGACATGATAACCTAAGCAACAAGCAAACTTCCAAGTATACACAGTAGCTTACCATTGAGTGAAGTGGTCATAGTGTCTATTTAGAAAGGATTACTTTCACCAACAAGGTTGTATGCTCGCAGTTTGATCACATAAAAAGTCTCGGGTGTCAGACCCGTTATAGTGACCTAGGATATCGATTCTTGCACATGCTGTATAAATTTATCTGGGAAGTCTTTGCCATGGCCCAAAATGTACCCTCGGACCATAATGCTCCTGTCCAATGGTGGTTGCCAGGATACGACAATTGAATGAGAGGATGGAAACACAACAAGATCTGACGGACTAGGTGGAACCCGGTCCTCTGATGCAGGATTGTCAATAGAGGATCCTCCTTCAAACAAAAATTAGATAAACACCATAATCTTACCATCTCTTTTAACCTGTGAGATTTTATCTAGAGCTTCAAAATTCCATCTTCACGTTAACTGTAGAATTAACCCTAATTTCACCTAAAGCTACTTGAAAGTTGCTGAAAACATTACAATGTAATATTACGAATGAGAAGAAAATCAATACATACGTCCTCCATCACAGGCCATTTCATCCATTCCATTAGGACAGTCATCGAGTCCATCACACAAAGAAGACATAGGGATGCACTGATCACTCATTGGACATGGAAGTTCATCAGTTTGACACTGAGAAAATGGAACACTCTCTGAAAACAAAAGCTAAGAACAATCAACAAGGCTACAAGAAGGTAAAGATGGTTCTGATGAACAACTGCATAGGTGAAACTAGCTTGGACATCATCCTACATAATTATTATCAAGTGGCAGCATTAAACTGTTCACATCAAAATTGGTCACTAATTTCGTCATTGTTTCATATTTGAGGTTTCTTTCTTCCCTGCACCCACAAAAAGTGATATTTGAAGACATAGACTTGCAGGAGGCAGATCTAGCAGTTTTTCTAGGGGGTGTGATCATCAAGTCTCTCACTGTAAAGCTCTAGGATGTGATTTTTCATTCAAAATGGGATTAGGATGAAATGATTTTGACAACTGGCACCCCAAATTATATCCTACTCTATTCAAAATTACATCTGAAGCCTTTAAAAAATGTATTTTTTGCACGTACAATGTATAAGCAAAGAGTAAAAACAGTCTAGAAATGATATCTGGCCCTGGGTCTTACACAATTAGTTACCTGTAAAAGCAAAAAATATATCAACATTGGAAACAAGGGGAGGGGATGTTTTGACCCCCCCCCCCCCCCTATATCAGCCCGACATGATAACCTAAGCAACGAGCAAACCTCCAAGTATACACAGTAGCTTACCATTGAGTGAAGTGGTCATAGTGTCTATATAGAGAGGATTACTTTCACCAACAAGGTTGTATGCTCGCAGTTTGATCACATACAAAGTCTCGGGTGTCAGACTCGTTATAGTGACCTCGGATATCGATTCTTGCACGTGCTGTATAAATTTATCTGGGAAGTCTTTGCCATGGCCCAAAATGTACCCTCGGACCATAATGCTTCTGTCCAATGGTGGTTGCCAGGATACGACAATTGAATGAGAGGATGGAAACACAACAAGATCTGACGGACTAGGTGGAACCCGGTCCTCTGATGCAGGATTGTCAATGGAGGATCCTCCTTCAAACAAAAATTAGATAAACACCATAATCTTTTAACCTGTGAGATTTTATCTAGAGCTTCAAAATTCCATCTTCACGTTAACTGTAGAATTAACCCTAATTTCACCTAAAGCTACTTGAAAGTTGCTGAAAACATTACAATGTAATATTACGAATGAGAAGAAAATCAATACATACGTCCTCCATCACAGGCCATTTCATCCATTCCATTAGGACAGTCATCGAGTCCATCACACAAAGAAGACATAGGGATGCACTGATCACTCATTGGACATGGAAGTTCATCAGTTTGACACTGAGAAAATGGAACACTCTCTGAAAACAAAAGCTAAGAACAATCAACAAGGCTACAAGAAGGTAAAGATGGTTCTGATGAACAACTGCATAGGTGAAACTAGCTTGGACATCATCCTACATAATTATTATCAAGTGGCAGCATTAAACTGTTCACATCAAAATTGGTCACTAATTTCGTCATTGTTTCATATTGAGGTTTCTTTCTTCCCTACACCCACAAAGTGATATGAAGACATAGACTTGCAGGAGGCAGATCTAGCAGTTTTTCCAGTGGGTGGGATCAAGTCTCACATTGTCAAGCTCTAGGATGTGATTTTTCATTCAAAATAGGATTATATTAGATGGTATTGCCGAAAAAAAAATGCACATGCACATGCACAACAAATGCCGAATGTATCACTACTGCACTAGTAAGTAGGAGGTCGTGGGTTCAATTGCCACCCAAGCAAGCATATGAATTTTTCTCACAGGGTCTCCGAAAGCACAGAGTATACAGTGCTTAACATCATGTTGGGAGGGACAACAAAATCTTAATTTACATCATCCCCAACGTAAATTCCACCTTCACATTAACTGTAGAATTAACCCTAACCTCACCTAAAGCTACTTGAAAGTTGAGGAAAACATTACAATGTATTATGAATGAGAAGAAAATCAATACATACGTCCTCCATCACAGGCCATTTCATCCATTCCATTAGGACAGTCATCGAGTCCATCACACAAAGAAGACATAGGGATGCACTGATCACTCATTGGACATGGAAGTTCATCAGTTTGACACTGAGAAAATGGAACACTCTCTGAAAACAAAAGCTAAGAACAATCAACAAGGCTACAAGAAGGTAAAGATGGTTCTGATGAACAACTGATAGGTGGAACTAGCTTGGACATCATCCCAAACCTGTGAGATTTTATCTAGAGCTTGGGGGGGGGGGAGGTAGGGTTGAGTCTTGTTCTTAAAATCAACTCCAAAGTAAGACCAGTCTGCTCGTGCTGTGGGTAATGTGCAATGCTTGCTTATGTTATTGGTGCATACATACCTCTGAAAGTAAACACTACACAGATAAGAATGGCATACACTTCACACAGAACACATCATGAATGTTCCTCTCAAAATATGCAGTGCATAGAGAAGATTATGTTAATAATGGCTCAAGCATTGGTAGCATCTTTCCTTTCATCAACCCTAAACGGACTATCCTAAACCATGCTTCCCAGAAAAAAATGTCACAAGCAGATGAAAAAGTTGGAGACTGGGATTGGTTACACATACAATGATTGGTTAAATTACACACACAATAACTTTCAATAAAAATAACAAAATACCCTCAAAATACATATACCATTTAATGCACAGGTTAAAATTTATGCCAAAATATATGACTGCTAAAGAAATAATGGGATTAAATCTACCTGCACCATCACAGTCCATTTCATCCATTCCATCACTACAGTCAGTGATGCCATCACATATCGAATACATAGAGATGCACTGGTTGTCTGTTGGACATTGGATGGTACCATCAGGGCATTGAACAGGTGTATCTGAGCATAAATCCTCAGCTTCATCTCGTCCATCAGCTGTACAAAATAAACAAGCACCTCACAATACTTTACATACTGTTCAGGTGCAATGGCATGGAACAGTGAAATATTACCCACCTTTACTGTGTCAATGGTCAAGGAGAGACATGACAACCATTAACCCTCCTGCTCTCAAGGCCAAAATGGAGCCAGCTACCCTATATATCAAAACCTATCAAGTGACAGGTTGAAACACACACAAGCTTTGAGAGTTGGTGGGTAGAGTTTTTGATAGGCTGTAAAATCATAGGAGGGTTAATTAACACTAATAGTCCCAAATCTTCTAATTCTATTATGATTCTGCATGCAGTCTATCGGGTTAGGGTTAACCATGGAGGAAGAACAGACCAATCTGAATAGATCCATTTGTCAGTTGCCATAATCTTACCAAGGTCATTTTTGACAGGTTAAGGATTGGGTTATCACTTTTAATCCCATTCTATATCATTTTTAAATGAATTCATTACACCCAACTTTTCTTCAATTAGTACAAGAAGTTATGTCTGCATGTAAGAGCAAAGTTATTTACACTCGGTTGCACTCTCATCACTATCAAAAAAAGGGAATAAATATGTGCTGGGCCAGTTTTAAACAAGTACGTTTAAAATAGCCATGGGGCCTGGATGCCGATATAATAACCCGAGCCAAAGATGATTTTGTTAAACAATTTTACCTTGTTTTGTAAAACACCCCTTTAGCTATTACGTGCCTCACAAGAGTAGTGCTAAAAATGTCCTTATATGGAAATTGACATGTGCGATGTGCCGTGATGTGGCACAGAATGCAGCAGTGCTGGTCTAGTGTGAATTAATGGACTAAAAATGAAATCAATAGTAATATTGCGCTTGCCTAATTAGGAGAGTGACTGGTCATGGGAGTTTTCAACCAATAAAAGAAACCAGATTTCATAGGAGACTAAATTTCATGTAACACCGGAAAGTGTTTAAAACCAGTTGGTACTTTTATCACCCGTTTAAAACCACCCACGTGACAGGCTCTCAACCAGAAGGAACAGATAAACTGTCTTAGGTATTTATTAATGCATCTTGATACTTATTTAAAATAGGATGATTATTAAAAATTGGGCTAAAAAAAGAAGGCCACACACACCCCTCCATTTCCCCCAATCTTGAGTATGCACTTGTATAAACTGACAGATTTAGTCCCAGTATATAAAAGAATGTACATCTTTTGTAGTGTTGTATAAAACTTCCGAATTCCTTAAAGCAGAGGAGATTAAACTACAGAATGATTCCACAGTCGTCTGCTCACCACAATCTGCCTCTTGGTCACAAACGAATCGTTCTGGTACACATCGCTCACCACAGTAAAATTCACCCTCTGCACAAGGATATTCCACTGAAGGAAAGAAAATGCAGAAAGGTAATGCATCATCACACCACAGAAATAAAAATAACAATACATCATGTAAATGAAGTCTGTAGACAGCAGTGTTGTAGTCAAGACCATCACAAGACCACACAAAACCACACAAGACCCTGCAAGACCAGCACAAGACCAGCACAAGACCAGCAGTCTTAATCTAAGTCTTAAGCTATTAAAATTAACTGTAAAAAAAGCATTCCTTCATCATGGTTTATGCCTGTTACTTGTGCCTGTTACAAGCTGGTCTTGTGAATGGTCTTGTGCATGGTCTTGTGCATGGTCTTGAAATGGTCTCGACTACAACACTGGTAGACAGGCATTGTCATTTTAATAAGAGAAGGGCGGTTCAGCAGTTTCTGGTACAAACTTTGGTTAAAGTTGCCATGTCCATGCTTTTCAAATTGAATTGGGAATTTGTTGTCATCAGATAAGTTATAAGCTTTCCAATGAGACATTCCACACAACAAAATTCCACCACCAACAATAAGGAACAGATTTAATAAGTTTCAAATTTTATATTAACCCTAACCCTACAAAAAAACAACAGGAGGGTTAGGGTTAAAAATGGAACACACTAATCACTGTAGAAATAATGTACATCAATCTTCCCATACGGCATATAATAAACAGGGGTTTTTACGAAGACCAAATACGGCGTAAAATGTAGTAAACAATTTTTTCATTTTCTTTCATAATTCATTAGAAGGAAATCCATTCAGGTGAAATTTTCAATCAGAGCATGGACATAACCTCTATTCGAGTAATGACACACAATACATGTAGTTAAACATTTGGAAACTAATCATGAGGTTCAAATCCTAAATGACATCAATTAACTTAACCCTAACAGTCCTGAATTCTCCAATTTCAACACTATTTTTCACACCACCTAGGGAGTTAGGGTTAATAAACTCTATCCAAGGAAAGACAGTTGACCATTGAGAAAGACATTGAGAAACACTAGTCATAGTATTGAATGGCTCAATTGACAGAGCTAGAACTGCAGACCAATGGTCTCTGGTTCAAATTCTTAGAAACCTACCTGATGCAGCAATGGTGGCCTTTGTCAGAGTAACGTTTTTGCTGTAGCCCGTCACAGTGCAGAGGTATATACCAGCATTCTGCTTATCAGTGAAGTTGGTAATGGACAGAACACTGCTGCTTACATCATATTGAGCTGTTTGTACATTACCTTCTTCTTCACCTACAAGAAAATAGACCAATCATTGAATGATCAATGGACATTGGTCAACATGATTTACATAAAAATCTTCCAAAATAATAGCCTTTTTAAAGAAAAACTCAGCTTTGTCTTTCTCTAAATATAGTCTTCAGTAAGTGTCTTGCAGGTTGAAGGGAGAGCGACACAAACTCTGAAAAGAAAATACTGGATTTTCTTGGGCATTGTGACTGATCAACACGACCAGAAACCAAAAGACAAGTTCCAAACTAATCATCATTTTTCTTAGAGTACTTCTGGCCAATATATAGCCCAGAATATAATGGTTCATGCGTGTTGCAAATGTCAAGCCCTAGGCCAAACATGTAGAGCATGCATGTGTCATAACTTTACGTTCAGTTATTATCACCCTTTCCATAGACGTCGTGGTACCAAGCAGTGGCACTGACTCGTTTAAACTGTCTTTCCCAACAGCAACGTAAATGATCGATTGACTGGAAGTTGAGGTCGAATATTTTCACTATTATTTTGAAATATTGCAAACTGTAGTTAATTGAATACCTCTCCCTCCCCCCCTTTTCCAAACCACATTATTGTAATTTCCTTGCTTAGCCCAGTCATCAAATAGGATGGCAAACACGTTACCGCTCCTTTACGGGGAAGTTGGAGGTACTGTAATCCTTCACAAATCTCAGTGAATCCTATGTCCCTAGTTTGATCCAACTAGGGTAAGATACAGCAAGATATGAGTTAGGATTAAAGTTATAGGGAGCGGAATTTGTACTTACTAACTTCAAGTCTGGAGCCAGAAGGCAAGGTCCATACCGGTGTCTCGGCAATTCCCAGGTACATCAGGACATTTGTAGTAGAGCATGTCATACTGATATCAATTTCACCAGCAAAATTCTCATAAACGCTGAAATCATTCATTGTCAAATCTATGTCTTCTGCAAAATCACAATGCAAATTGAAATCAGTTTCAGTATTACTTACAGACTTCATTTGAAGTCCAGTAATGACTTTCTTTACTTCAAGGGAAAGGATGACCTCATTATCTTTGTAAATTCCACATTCTCCAGTTGTTAAAGGAGCGAAGAGGAAAAGTCTGGTTCCTAGACTCACCACCACACTAGACTCATCAGATTACACAAAACTACCTCTCCTGGCTTACCAGTCTTTAACCCTCCTGCTCTCAAGGCCAAAATGGAGCCAGCTACCCTATATATCAAAACCTATCAAGTGACAGGTTGAAACACACACAAACTGTGAGAATTGGTGTTTAGAGTTTTTGATGGGCTGTGATTGTTATAAGTATAGGAAAGTTAAGACCAATATTTATAAAAATGTGGAAGCAGGTGGGCATTTTGCATTTTTAAATCTCTTATCACAAATAAAGTTTACAAGTCACAGCAGTTACTGTCTCGATGAGTGCTTGCGTCAGGTTTTCAAATTTGGTAGCCTTCTGAAAAACTATTTTTCTCCGAACCAACAAAACGTTCCCTGTGGAACTGTGCTTGCTTATAAGCTGCCCGTATTTAAGGCAATCCCACCTTTTGTACATCCGAGGATGACATCATTATAGTGACTGCAGGAGAAATCATCAGGGTACCAGTCAGATTTGGGGCAATCAAACAGAGATTGTTCAGAACCGGTACAGTCAATGTCGGCCATCAGTACAGAAGTGAATCGATCATACTCATAGTCAAAGGTCAGCCTGTAAATAAACAAATACAAAATGTCCTTTTACTGAGTGATCAAAACAATACAAGAAAGCATCCAATTACTTTCACATTAGTCAAACATCACTAAAACATGCCAATTTTAGAAGTGGCACATTCAAATGCATGGAAAGTTAATACTCTATGGCAGTTTTAAAGAAACCATTTTTGAGCTAGAAAGTTGATTTTCGGATTTAATCATTTTTACATCTGAAAAACGCTCTTCTATCATAGCCCATATTTTACAGCCAAAAAGTGCACATAGTGCACTAAACATGGTTCACTGACATTGAGCTTTATTTGAAAAGACAAGGGGGTCATGACAATACAATACATCAAGCTGATAATTAGTACTCAATTTTTTTATTTTGCTATATTCCACCTATTTTGTGGTGCCAGTTTCCATTCTTAGATTTTCCATTTATTTACAGATAAAACTGAAAATATATCTCTTTTTATCATAATTTTTATAACGAAACTTCACAGTACATCTTTGTAGACATTTTCAGATTTAATCTAGATGACTAACTGAATGTGGGAAATATGGCAACAGATAAACCCCAAAATACCAAACGATTGCTAAAAGAAGGAGATCAAATTTCCAAACTTTACACAAAGCTGTTGATGTATTTGACTCCGTTGTATCCAAGCTGACGGCAGGTTACTATAGCGTCGTTTATATCCCAGCCCTGGTTGCATACGGTACCCCATTCACCATTATAGTATACTTCAAGGACTCCTTCACCTGGTGATGTTCCATTTGAAAGACGGATGTCTGTCTCTCCTGAAAGAAAATTCACAGTTCACAAGCAATGAAATGTCTTCAATTTAGATGACTACAGTGTCAATTTTTATTTTTGGCCAAAAAAGAAGTCATTCCCGACAGTTGCTAAATTGCTTAAAAAGGTCACACTCCTGGCCTGAAATCAACCCCACTTTCATAGGTATTAATTTATAAATGGTAAATCAGCTGCAAAGAAGTAAGGTGTCTTTCTTAAGGACAAAGTTCCCAACGGTACTCTCTGAGAATTTTGCCACATATAGTATCATAAAGATGCAAGACATTATATTCTCGCGGTGAGAATGATGTCACATCTTCCCCGTCGTCTATTAATATATACACGGCGCATGTCCATGTTTTCCCCTTCGTGCTGCACAGCAACCCATTGATCTCTGTACAAAGTTCAAGCGAAGTTCCCAGATGTCCAACCACAAGAATGAAAAGTTATTATTGAAACTTACTTGAGCCTGTGTCACACACTACTCCAACATCTGAATTATGACTACATCCAGCCTTCAAATCCCATGCACTGACCGGGCAGTCTGCCAACCTTGCTTCATCGCCAGTGCACTCTGATGCCGAGACGTACCCCACACCATTCCCATTACCAAACATCTGACCGAGTTTAGCAATGAACAGAGCTGGGCCGTAGCCAAGCTGTTTACAAACAACATCAGCATTGTCCTCATCCCAGACCAAAGGGGCACACAGATAGCCCCATTGTCCATCCTGGTAATACTGAACAAGGCCAGAGTTTGGTACGGAGTAGCCACTGACTAGACGGACATCACCTTCAGCTGTCAATAAGCACACAAAGGGTTAGATTGTCTCAAACTTTAACTAACTTTCCATGCCTGTGACTGGCAGTATAATAATTAGTTTCATTTTGTTTTTCAAACTGATTAAAAACTTTCTTGATCAATAACCTCCATCTCATATAGGTAATCACTACAAAGAAGAATCTCAGTAAAGGAGCCTTTCCTTTCACTTTTTCAGATTTGTCAACTGAAACATTAATTACAAAAACTTTATTTCAAACTGGCTGAGGTCATCCCTTTCCATTACCTTGATCATTTTTTATTTTATCTTCAAGCAAACTTGAATCTTCAATCCTGATTGGTCGATTCGTGGCAGGTGAGAGTGTGATAATAACCCATATTGCACGGCCCATATCACACTCCGTGTGTTGCGCTGTTCTAATTCTGCGAATTGCGCGATACGCAAAACGCAGTGCTGCATAATGCATTGGTAATTCAAAAGCTGTGCGTTTGCGTCCCATGTGGATCGTCTGTTTTGGCGCACACTTGTTACGTTTTCCGGATAGCTGTTTCTCCCATTTTCAGAATGGCAAGTATTACTGTTTTGTGTACCACACAAAGTATTAATACTCAGCTCTGAACACTCTCACTTTGGCATATCAAGTGTCAATGACCTTGCTCTTTGGATGCAGAATGTTAACAGTCTCCAGATGTAAAGTTAATCTGCTGTTAAAAAATGTGGTAATACGTTGAATTAAAAATGTTGACAAATTCAATCCTCGTTGAGTTGTCTTGTTTATTGAGTTGAGTTAGAAAAATATTTATTTTAACTACTCAGCAAATAAAATCAGCAAATCTTCTGACTGTTATTGGTGTGTATGTGTACGTGGTACAGGTTTCGCGCACAGTACCGTGCGTGTTCCATCTTTACTGCGCGTCAAGTTTGCTTGAAGATATCCCACTCGCGTTATCCCACTCGCGCATGGGATAACTAATAGTATCCCAACGTTTTATGACTAGCATATACTGGTTGCTAGTGTGACATGCTATGCTGTCCTATGCTGTCCTATACTACTGTGCATGGTTTACTGACTTTGAGCTTCATTTAAATTGGCATCCACCATGCACTTCCATTGAACGGCACAAGGGATAAACATGAAATGCTACACGTTTCTTACTGGTCACTTTGGTTAAATAAGAGCTTCACCATTAAAGAGGACGACAAAATCAAAAATCTCTTTTATTAAATTACAAATCATCTGAAGTTGGTCCTAAAGTGTCAAGAATTTGAAAATAAATCATTGTTAATTTCCAAAACAAGAGTTTAAAAAACACAAGAAGGAAAAACAAATAATAAAATTGTTTTTATATTTCAATCTATCAGTTTATTTTAATCCCCTTAGTTAATGTACCTGGTGGATTGCCATCTGAGCCACCAACATCTGGAGTAGGTTCAAAGATTCCATCTAATGAGATCTGTCTCATAAAGTCAGGCTGAGTGGCTGATCCCTTGAAGCAGATGTAGTCTCCGCCATCCAACGAATCAATGAAGTTCTCAATGATCAGAGTCGTAGTGTGAGAGTCGGTCCTCTCCATCCGTACTCGGCTCCCAAATTCTGGCAAAAATCAGACAGCCAAAAGAAAATTAGTTTTTGTTTACATATGTGTAACCATCCTAAAATGATACTCCTATCCTTTAAAACCTTGCTCCATAATAAATGGACAAAAGTTCATAATTTTCTGACCATGGTCCACTCAACAGAATGGGGCAATTAAAATTAGCACACATTTTATGCTAAGAGCTTCTTCTTCCATTTCATGGAGACTACATCATTTTAAGCAGTAACCACAGAACAGGGCATGCTAACTTCAGACAAGAAGTTTGTGCTTGACACTATGTCAAGTGACCAACTAATTAGATGTAATTTGCGATCTAAGGATTTGCATGTTTGAAAATTAAAATGGGAGTTTAGATGGACACAATGTAAAGTAACTAAGTCATCTGGTTTTTAGAACCGGAGGTACCAACTTGATGTTTTGGTCAGTAAACTTCCAACATTATCAGGAAATGACAACATCATTCAGTTTATAATTCGTGACTCTTTTTAAAAAAATTGCTTAGACAAGTATCAGCACTCAAGCACAGCTTGAAACCAAACTTGACAGCTGAAAACACTACTTGGTTAAGCGGTGATATCACTTTTTTTCTTAGCTTTTGGTTTTCCAGATTCTTGGGTTGGGAATCAATCACATCCAGGGCTTGAAATAATGAACTGGAACTCCAAACCTTAACTAGACAGTGGGCTGGTAAATTCCTTTTTCCTTAAAAAAAACAGCCCTTTTTTATTAAATGAATATGAGATCTGACATTTTGAATGAAGGAACTCTGCCTTTTTCGTTTTCATTCACTTGATAAATTTTCAATTATTAACATGATTAAAAGTTGGGATTCCAAGTGTTTATGCAGTCAACATCAAACCTACAAAGAGTATCCTTGACAGACTCTGGTCTAGTGGAGCACTTGTCCTACTACCCAATAATCTTCATGATACTTTTATAAAATTTAAGCCCTGAAATTAACATTACCATCCACAACAACGCCTTCTTTCATCCAGCGAGGTGGGCTCATGGGTGGGAGATCGTCGCTGCATGACACTCGAACCTCTGCAGTTGTGTCTGATGCCGCTACATTCACATCTCTAAAATTTAATGCTGCAGTCAAAATACAAATTCAAGTAAAAATACCACCCGAAAAACAAGTCACAAAAGGTACATTTGTAAATACTCACCCATCAGTACACTAAATTCACTATTTTTTAACGTATTGCTTCACATTCATATGGTTCTAGCTGGATGAAGTAGGAAGTTTCGAAAATATTGCTACGGATTTAGAAATGAGGAACTGAAATCACAATGTTGAGAAAACCCAGACCAACTCAAATAATACAATGTACCTTACCCAACATTAGCTTACGCATCCTACAAACTTGAATTTTATGCTACATGTACCTGAAATGCAACGTAGGTTTTCAATGGAAGTGGGGAATATGTCACAGTCCAGCTCCATGGGCCAGTCTAAGCCCAAATCCTCCATGCTCACTTGGCATTCCATCTTGGCTTTGAGGCACAGATCATTGCAAGGTGGATTTGAGTTCCCTCGCTCATCACAGGAAGGCAAGTAGGCAGCACAGACAAATGGCTTCATGTATGCCTTGCATGTCCTGTGCTCACGTCCTTTCAGGAGACTAACTAATTGTCGCTTTCCTTGCAGGGCTTTCTTCTGGTGACGGAATGTACTGATCCCATCGTCTTTATCTGGCCCATTGCGTATGGTGATTGGTTTGCTCGTGTGCTGATGGATGACCCCTGATCCAGTGCATGTATTGACTGTGATTGGCTCACAGGAACCTGTAGCTGTAAGATAAAAAGAAAATTTGACACTTTATTTGTAGAATTATTCCTTGTGTTGTAAATTCTAATGATACAATTTAGAATGCATTCTTGGCTACAAAAATGCACCTGTAGATATTCTGGATATCTAAGAATATATCGTCAAACAAACTACAAGGGAGGAAGCCTACAGCAAAGGAAGCCTATAGCAAAGGAAGCGATTTTGGTTCATGTACATGTACATGTATTACCCTAACCCCTCGGGTAACTTTAACCCTAACCCTAACCCCTTGGGTAACTTTAACCCTAAACCCTTGGGTAACTTTACTAGAAAGTATCCTGAATCCGCCATAAATGCTCAATATGGAGGTATCCTGAATCCATCAAAATCCTGCAGTACTGCTACCTACATGTATAGGCTTACAATCCGCAATCCATCAAAATCTCCCAGTTTTCAATATAGAGTATCCTGAATCCGCCGAAATCCTCCAAAACAGGGGTATGGATTTTGATGGATTCAGGTAGGTTAGGGTTAATAATACAGAGTTATTTGCATTTTTTTAAGTCACAAGTTTGGTCTGATTTCACAAGAACACATAACATCCCATATGACAAATGATGTGCAAGCTGTAGTGTGCACTTATGCCTACAATATATGTATAATCATCAGCTGTCCCTACCCAGGTGACTTTAAAGAGGATAGTAAAAGAACTGGGTACCCAACTCAAAAGAAACCCAACTCAAAAGAAACCCAACTCAAAACTACCGTGCAAAAAAAAAGAGTGGAAATATTCTTACCATAGGTCACCTCCAAAAAGCCGACCGCTCGATTAAAGCCATAGTTACAATAGTACAACCCTTGGTCCTCCCTTTCCAAGTTCTTGATCCGCAGAAGACTATCGATATCATTGCTTGGGTTCGAGTCCACTTCATACTTGCTTGGTTTAGTTGCAGAATTGATTGCATGTATCAGTTCATTTCCCTGTTCGTCCTCCTTGCTCCAACTTATTGATTTTCCCTCTTCCTTGGGTACCGTACAATAGAACTCCACATTATCACCGACAAGTTTTCTCACCATGGACGGAGCAATGCGGACCTCTATGGACAAACATATTTTAAGAAATAAAATTTAAAATAATCCACATAAATATCACAAATTAAGGCATATCTATAGCTTCACTTTTTTTTCCTTATTATCAGGATTAGCCGACTTTTACGTACCCCTCCCCATCCAATGTTGGCTTAGTATGGTCAAAAATCTACGATTGATAAAACTCCTGCACAAAAAAACATGGTACTGGCACCATATCCGCTAAGAAAGGACATCAAGACTGAGTGGGAGAATGGTCTATTGAATGGTGGTGGTGTACTGTCCCAAGAGTTTGGTTCAGGATTATCCTACTGCTTATTTAATTGATCATTTCTGTTTTCTCCTTTTTGGACTATTATTTTGATCAGATCTGTGCACTGATTGTTCTAGGGCTGTCCTGAATATACCGAATATTTGAATATTCGATCGTCAACCGAATATTTGAATACCTTTTTGCCGGTTCGAATATTCGAGAGAAAAAAATGTCTATGCACGTAAAGATACGACCCTGATGCTATTTAAAAGTTACGGTGCTCAGCAGTATCAAATGCGGCATTTTTGTCGACGGTAACTTTTGCAGCAATGCGCTAACGCGTGAAATACTTGATAATGGCGAGTATCAAATATTTGAATATTCGGTCAAACCCTGTTTCGAATAATCGAACACTAAATTATGAACAGCCCTAGATTGTTCTACTTTGTTTATAGCACCATGAACACCTCAGGAGGACATGTGGATTTTATTAACTCTAACCTTATTAAATCTTCCAAAATAGTCTTTGCCAAATGGAGGAATTCTGAAGATTGAGGGTCTTTGAAAGTTGAAGGATCGGAGGATTTTACAGGATTAAGGGTAAAAGAGGGTTTTGCCTCTGGAAGACAATGAATGATCCAGGTCAGGCCCAATCTGGATGAATTCTGAGGATTGAGGTTACTGGGGTGTTTGCGAAAAAACCTTGAGGATTTTGCAGGATCAGCCGGGCCCCATACACGTAAGAGGATTTTGGAGGATTCAGGTTATATGCGGTTTCGACACTCTGAAATCAAAGGATATTGGAGGATTCAAGCTACTTGGAGAAAAAAATGATGTACATGTAGGGAGTTACATGTTGGGTTAATTTTATTTGTATTAATAAATTTGAATAATTTCCTCTGTAGGAAAAACATTTTGGAAATCTCTGGCAGATGTATGCCCCAGGGGTACATTTTAATTAAACAGGTGGTATTATTGGTGGTAGGACTGTTTTTGAGGTACTGGTATACCCTACAGGTGGATCTGATAATGACCTCATTCTTGTACACGTGTGTACACACAGGCAGTCTTGTCATTGAATAATTCATTACAGATGAAAAGTTAATGAGTTCTCTGCTGAATTTTTGACCTCATGCTTATTCTACTCTTTAAAAAGTTGGGAGTTTCCACAAACAAACAATTCCCCTGTTTAATAATAATGAGGTCCTGTCACCTATTTCACCTTACCAAACCACACCTAACCCACCAATCTTTAATAATGTACTCAAAGAAAACCTACCACATGCAGGCAGAAATTGCAAGACAACAGAAGTGCACTAAATGCAGATATAGGGCTGTCCCGAATATTCAAATATTCGATCATCAACCGAATATTTGAATAGTTTTTGCCGGTTTCGTTTGAATATTCGAAAAAAAATACATAATGCACGTACAGATATGACTCTAATGCTATTTTAATAGAAAAGTTACGGTGCTTAGCAGTGTCAAATGGCGCATTTTGTGGACAAAGGATTATTGTTCCCTGCCGTAAAACCCTTGACACTTTTAAAATAATTATTGCAAAAACTCAAGTTGGAGTTTGGTTTCTTGTTATCAGAATGTTATACGTACTCGTAATGATCCTGATACAATGCAAAAAATGTCCATCGGGTGGTCTATAATATCGAACGTAAAACACTGGCCTGCTTTGCGTGTAACTTTTTACTGCCGCAGCATGCAGTTGCAGGAGACGCCTGAAAGACTTGATCAGCGAGTATCAAATATTTGAATAAGCGACGTCTCGAATAATCAAATACCAAATTAATTGAATACCAAATTATTCAAAAATGATCAACCCTAACATATACCGGTACACGTATGTAGTAAGAAAGACAGTCATGCAGACTATACAAAAATGTATGCAGAAGCAAAGATGTAGAATTCAAGTTCAAAACTAAATGAACAGAATCTATCACTCATCATTTTCTTGGTCTAAGTTCCTATCACTAAATCCACAGCCTTGAACATTCTTATTTATTTAAGATTAGAGGGGTTAATTTACGCATTTTGCAAGAAAATGTACGCATAGCACATGCGTGAACGTCACCAAAATATTCGTTGGGAAGACACTTGTAACTGCTGGTTTGTACACAACGGCAAACCCAGACGCGATTCTGGCATTCGACATTACGTAAAAACCTCTTCATTTCTCATGATGCAAAATGTTACGGATTGCTTGAGCCGATAACCTCGTCGACCGTTTAGCATGTCGTCTGTTGAGACAACTCGACTATGACATGGAGACAACTCGACCGTGCGATGTGTTGTACATATACATGTAGCTAGCGGAGCGCGTGGTATTTTTAACGCAGGTTGCCTGTCGATGTTTGAGTATTGTGCGCGTGGCGGGTTAAGTCGCAGAATGTGTGGCATGTGCGTGGGGACCCAGTCAGGTGTATGGTATGCACAGCAAGCAGGGACCCAGCGCGGTGCATGCAAGGCCTGCGAGAGCGACGCGGTCGACTTGTCCCAACGGTCGACTTGTCCCAACGGTCCCAACGGTCGACTTGTCCCAACGGTCGACTTGTCCCAACGGTCGACTTGTCCCAACGGGTCGACTTGTCCCAACGGTCGACTTGTCCCAACGGGTCGACTTGTCCCAACGGTCGACTTGTCCCAACGGTCGACTTGTCCCAACGGTCGACTTGTCCCAACGGTCGACTTGTCCCAACGGTCGACTTGTCCCAACGGTCGACTTGTCCCAACGGTCGACTTGTCCCAACGGTCGACTTGTCCCAACGGTCGAGTAACAGTTACAGTTACAGTTACAGTTAGTTAAAGTTACAGTTACAGTTACAGTTAATTATTTCGATGCTCACTTCTTGGTTTGACTGAAAAGAGAGTGAAACGATATACTTACAAGTTTATGATTATGTTGATACGTACGTCGCTAAATACCGCGCGCGCGCCGAGCCGTTGATGTTGATGTTGATGTTGATGTTGATGTTGATGTTGATGTTGATGTTGATGTTGATGTTGATGTTGATGTTGATGTTGATGTTGATGTTGATGTTGATGTTGATGTTGATGTTGATGTTGATGTTGATGTTGATGTTGATGTTGATGTTGATGTTGATGTTGATGTTGATGTTGATGTTGATGTTGATGTTGATGTTGATGTTGATGTTGATGTTACATAGCGCCCGCCCCCAAGAGTCGGTAAAATACATGCCGACAAGTAAAGTAGTCCCCAGTCCCTCCAACATCTCCACAAGATATTTTTGCAGGGGGAGCTGATTTGTAAGTAATTTCAAAAACTTCAAATATGAAAAGTAGGCTTTTAATCTTGGCTTTCGCGTCTCTAACGCACAAAAAATTAACCCCTGCGGGAACTGAGTTAGGCCTATTGTCGGCCGCAAATAATCGACATTCGGGGGGTGGGGATGGCGATTAGGGGGGGGGGGGGCAGGGAGGAAACTTCCCCTCTGGCGGCATTTGAGGCTTCATAAAAAAAAAATTATAGTGTTTTTGCAACGGTTTTAAGACCGTTTGCCCTCCCTGGCACAACAAGCTGGATACGCTACTGGGGGGGGGGGGGGGGGGGCGCAAAATCCATAGAAACAAATAAATAATAATACAAATGTCTGGTTCCCCTATATATGTAGGCTATAATGCACACTTTTGTCCCTATGTTTGACAACACAACGGTGCATTTAGAGTTTTTGTACTGTTTTTTCCCCGTTTTTTATACATCTTGACTGTTGCAAACTACAAGATAACCTCCAAATAGGCATTTCTTTTTGTTTCTTACAAATCTGGGGAAGATTTATACACAAACCTATGGCACTGTGAACCAGTCCAAATATAAATTTTATTCTAAATATCTGTCATGAGTTGAGAGATACTCTTTTCACATATCTTTGCATGTAACATAAGGAAAATAATAACCATAAAATTAAAAATCAATGTTTAATGGCAATAAAAATAAGGAAATGATTGGGGAATCTTTCTCAGGGTACCAGTTACTGATGAATGCAAAACCTCTGAAATTAGAACAGCTAACGATGTCGTATTACAACCACAGTAGGACCGATCACACCTATTCTAATGTGCTTGCTCTGATAATGTCAGTGTTGTTGATACTGTTTGTCATCTATACCCATGATATGCTTTGCGCATGTCAAAAAAAAGTTTATTATAGTAGTGCCATGCTGTTACAACAAAATATAAAACAAACAAACAAAACCGGCACGAGACACCACGGTACTATTCGACCCACAATGCTGCGTGAAAGTGCATCACTTATTCACAGCAAACAACTCGGGCAATGCCCAAATTAAACATCACGGTGACAAAGTTGACTCGGTCAGAGACTAGACAAATAAACAGGAGCTACGTGAAAATTCTGCCGAGAAAATCAGTTTTAAAAGAAACACAATTATTATAACTTTTGCTAAAGAACCAAATGTGGGAGGACATTCCTAAACTATGAGCTAAAAAAAGAAAGAATAATAATAATAAAAAGAATACAAATGAACAGCAACTAAAAACTCAGAAGCGTTAGGCACATGACACTATGAACATCTAACAAAAGAAAACCCATTTTCAAAGTGAACAAAGAAACTGGCAGGAGCGGGATTCGAACCTGCGACCTCCGGGTTACCGTACCGGCGCTCTACGCCGGTACGGTAACCCGGAGGTCGCAGGTTCGAATCCCGCTCCTGCCAGTTTCTTTGTTCACTTTGAAAATGTATTAAAATTTACCTAGTCAGTTTCCCTTGTGGATTGTTTGACGAAAAGAAAACCCACGCAGTCCTTTGTTTGTAACAAAGGACTGCGTGGGTTTTCTTTTGTTAGATGTTCATAGTGTGAGATGACGCAAAATGTGGAAGTCTGTGCTTTTAAATCACCTCAATTCACTTGAAGTGAATATATAGACAGCAATTTTCATCAGGTACTCAGGTCCTTCGTTATAAAGGGGAGGGGGGAAAAGCCAATTGCCCCCCCCCCCCCCATGGATGTTGCCCGGAGCTAGCGACAGGGCTGCAGGTACTTTGTGTTTGAGTTGACCATTGCGCATGAAGTAGGACAATTTTGTGCTCTCCTCGGTATAGGCCTAGTGGTTGGCATATTTTAAGCATGCTGCAATTATATGCAAACCCTGTTGGTCAATCATGTTTTTTGTTTTGCAATGTAAGCAAATTGTTCGAGTCATCTGGTGTGAAGAGTCCGTATGTTGTAGCCCAACTGTGCCTCACGTCCGGAAGACCAATCAGAAAGGTCAGCTGTACTTTACAGCATAGCAATGAGTGAACTGTGTCTAGTCTCAGGGTTGATAATTATCTTTCAGCATCTGGTTTAATCTGATGTCCTTGGACCTGTAGATATGCCTTGTCATAATAATGTAGGCTGAGCTGCAAGCGCGCGGGATCTCCAAACGGAACCTCCTGGGCCTCAGCTATATGTAAATTGCACGCTGAAGTAGAGCAAGAATAAGCAGGACTTATACGAACTTGTCCATGATTGATCCCTTGGTCTATGGACTCCATCCAAGTCTGAAGTTAACAATAGAGCTCAGTTTTATATATGGACATGGATGTGACTTCTCCTATGGAGCTATACTTGTTTCTATACCATAGAGATTTTTCTCTCGGTTAATGGCTATTTGTCAAAAAACAAAGCACTTTTATGGACCAAAGAGTAATCAGACTTGAATAGCGTCTAGGTTGTGCCCAAAAACCCCAGGTCTCTAAGAAAACGTCCCAGGCATGGCATTGACGTACGGCCATAGGTATATGACGCGGAGGAAGGATAAAGCTCTTCCGGTTGTTGAGGACAAGGTTAACAACATATTGGGTATACTGTGGGTATACCACAAACAAAGGGTATACTCAAGAAGCTATCAGTATGTATCACTTTAGCTTGTAAAGACAAAACCTGGCATACTTTCACAAAAGCCATAATCTGTCTGAATAGGCCTATTAAAAGCCCCCTTTGCAATAAATGCATTCATTTTAGTTTTGAGATGCCCTAATCCTGATCCCTCTATGGTGTATTCAGAATGTCATACTTTGAAATAAAAACATCTTATGACAAGTTGTAAAAAATATTCTCGATTGTTTTTTTGAGAAAACAAATTTGTTAGGTGCGTATTGGTAGTTATTGTTGGTCTTTATCGCAGCATGATGGGCACTTCCTAGAAGCTCTATTGTCTGTTTATTTTTTAACTCTTGTAGTCCAGGCGTGATGGATACATGGAGTGAATGTGTGGTACAACGGCATTTATTTATTTATTACATTACATTTCTTTACCCAGGGTGTGCCCAAACAGTTTAAAACTGGTTTCCATTGGGGCCCTGCATATTAGTTAAAACTGAATATTTACACATTAAATATAAAAAATATTTAAACAAATACAATAATGTTTACACAAATAAATCTATTTTCGGTTAACTTTTCAACTCTCCGGCCAGTAGAACTTAAACGTTGAACATAGAATTTATTCCGAGAGACTCATAAAAACAAAAGGAGGCCAGAGGAAGTATGGGGTGATGGCGGACAAAACAAGTGAACGGGGAAGAATTACGGGAAAAATGGGAATTCGAGGTGGGTGGAAGGAACAATGAGGTTGGAAGCGGGAACTTATGGAGAAGAGAGGTTGCAACAAACTGGTTGATGAAAGGATGGGGTGCAGATAGGATCGATAACTGGGTTTGAAAGCAGGATTGACATACAAACAGGTTTGGAATGTGGGATTGGGAAATAAGAAATACATTACCAAACAAATAAATGCTACGAATGGATGAAAAAGACTAAACCAATTCTGAACTGAACAATAAATGATAAGTTACTCGTTCATTGTTTCGCAATGCTCTTTATGAGTGTTTTGGAACGTGAGTAGGCTAGTTCTACACGTTTAAATGACTTTAACACAACACAGCTTTCAAACTGCATATAACGAAACTTTCCCAGAAGTTTATCATGCAGTTTTGAAACGACCCTGAGTCTACACACACACTGCGCTACAAACAAGGATGATCTACGCTGCAAGTGCAACTAATAAATACCTGTCCCGCTATCCCGGACCATGGCCCTCCCTGCGAGTGCTTGGCTACAAAAGATTAAAACACATCTCGGATTTAATAGACTCAAGATGGACATTCCGGCCATGTTCCTACTTGATAGCGTTATTACGGGATGGTCCAGTATTTCTTAATTGGGTTCAACAACTGTTAATCAAATTTTCTTTAAAAAAATTATTTCAAACCATGCCCTGATTCTCGCTATCATCGACCACACATCATTTCGTTCTATGGAGCTCCGACTCCACCTTGCTTATTTTTCCTCCATCTTTCCTGCTTTAAGAGGATGATCTCAATTCTTACCGTCTGCTTCTTTGAATATTCTTTTCGAATTGTAGTTTCGTACCCCGAGTTCCTGATCTTGTTCAGGGTAAATTTCCAAGAATTTGTTTTTAAAATACATTACAACTTACCTAATTGATCCTTAGCAACAGCCACAGTTGCGTAGATACTAGCAACAAGCAGAAGAGGTGCTACGTGCAGCAACATGATGGTAGAGCTTTGTGAGCAGACTGCAAGTTATGACCGAGCTTTGCTTTCCAGTCCCAGGTACGCTGCTGCACAACAGTTCAACCGTGCACTGCGTGTCACTTTATCTGACACAGCGGGAGAGATGGTGCCAACGAATCGTTCGCACGCACACCCGTACCCTCGTAATGCTTCAAGTTCTGGGAGGTAGCACTGGCGTGGACTTTATACGTTTGTAAATGTTTACATCATCGATCAAGTTCCAGGTAGCTAGCTTTCCTTTCTGTCTGTTCCGTGATTGGTGCTGGGTACCGGTTACCATGGACAGACCACTGCTGACAGGTTCATCGTTGCATGATGATGGTGTAATGATTACATCCGCTTTGGGGGAAGGGGGGGTGCTTATTGCTTCATCATCAGGGCTGCAAAACAGAAAACAGTGCTTAGAAATTAACTCCATGAGAAAGTCACAAGTAAATCAACTACTGAAATGTTCATGTTTATTTCAGTGCCTCGATGGAATGTGAACTCAGCAGGGACTTCGTATAGGTGATTTGGTATTGGTCCAAGAAAAATGCATTTTGTGAAATTTGGGTCGGTCACCATTTTTTCCTTAGTGAGAAAACATTTATTTGTTCTTGGCACTGATCTGTAGTACTCATAATTTGCCAAAGAATTGGTCCCTGGCACGGATTGCTAACAAAAGGCAGCTATATCATACTTTAGGACAGGGACCTAGCTGCCTACAAAGAGAAAGCGCTGTTTAAACTTTTTAATGTGCCCTGCTTGAACAACCAGTTGGTTGTTAAAGCAGGGCACATGAACAACCTGGAGTTGTTTAAAAAGTTTAAACAGCGTTTTAACAGTGTATGGGCCCAGGGGCCGGGGAGGAATTCGGTGCCCAATTTCGGGGGTCTGCTTACGACGGAATTCTTAGCGTTACCCAATAATAAGCATAGAATTATGGGTTAATAGCAAAAATGTTCTGCTACAGTAATCAAAGGCATGAAATTGGGCCCTGGTCGTGCATGGGATTCGTGGGTAGAAAATCTATTGATGGGACGCCGAACGGGGAGGAAGCTTGCAGGATCAGGGAGCACCGTTGGTCATGGGAGGGGTGGGAAGGAACCTTGGTTATGGAACAGGGAAGGGTGTACACTATCGGGATGTTTTGACAACCTTTACTTGTCTTTTTTGGAAAGGGGGTCATAATGATAATACATTTTGCAAGTGAAGGGCAAGGCCGGATCCAGAACACAATTTTGGGGGGGGGGGGCCAAAAGAAATTTTCCTCGAAAAAGGTGTTTTTAAAAAAACGTGCACAAATCACAGATAAAACGGAGGGTTTTGCTTCCCTTTCTTTTACTTTGTTTTATTTTGCGAAGCCAGTTTAAATTATTTTTTTTTTTTTTTTTTTGGGGGGGGGGGCATGCCCCCCCCCCCTTTGTCCTTCCCCCAGCCCCCCCCCCCCCCCCCCCGGATTCGCCGTTGGTGAAGGGTGATCTTTTTTACGTTCTGGCTCAAATACTTACGGACAGGCTTTTCGCTGTCATTGTTCATCTTTTTAGTCTGAGTGTGTGGTCAGAAATGTGTGCTTAATAAGATGCCGTGGGTGCCTGTTTGATTTGAAGACCGTGTTTATGCAACCTTCGGCACACATGGAAATTCAGATGCCTTGAAACACGGAAATAACCCTGGGCTAGCTATTTCCTTGACACGGAATAGCACGGAGGACAGGGGTCAGTGTGCTTTGATGTCAACTTTGTCAGGTACCTGATATGTGTGGGCGTGAGTGGGTGTAGGGTCACTTTCGTTGGAGAGGTACCAGTTCGTGGTGGAAATCAACAGACAGAAAAATCACTGCATGGTTGACGAAGGGCTCTAAATTATGGTGTACGTCATTCACGTGGTAAGAGTGTTTATTGGCGTGGTAAGAGTGTTGAATGACGTGGTAAGAGTGTTGAATGACGCGGTAAGAATGTTGAATGACGCACTAAAAGAGACTTTAGTGGCGTAGTAAGCGTGTTGGACTGACGCGGTAAGAGGCGACAAAGTGTGTTTTCTTCCTCCATGGTGGGACTGACAAGGTAAGAGATGCTTCGGGTAGCGTGGTAAGAGTCGCGGTAAGGGATTGCCACTACGGTGGCCGAAAGACAACGTAATTTCAAAAATATACATGTAAATCTTCAAAATCGGCCGTGTATTTTTTTAAACAGCACACTGACGAAATGCTCGTACTTTCAACCAATGGTGTCAACATGGACGTGGCGGGGGGGGGGGGGTGGGCAAGGTGGCCCTTATCCCCACTGGAAATGTAAAAAAGGCGAAAAAAAAAATAAATAAATAAATAAAAAAGAAGACGAGGTGCCAAGTTAATGTCGTACTTTATTGAATGTATATTTAAAACACTCGATACCTGCTGGAAGGGGCCTAAATCAATAGGCCCATCGCGGTATTGAACAAAGCGTCGAGTGATGTCCAGAACCCCCCCCCCCTTTCGATTTTTCCACGGCCGGTGATTTCTCCCTTTGCTGATTTCTGGTGAGTGCTTTGCCCCTCTAGAAAAAATCTTGGCGATGCCTATGGGTGTCAAATTAATATTTTAGAAAAGCTACACATCTATCAAAAAAAGTATGCATAAAACGAAAGGCTCACGCACCCGTTATGCGTAGGGCAGCGGGGCGCTGTTTATAATGGCCAGGTCACTTGTGCCTGACCAATGGACAAAGTACCGGTACGCTTTGTTCAATACCGCGATAGGCCTATTGTAGCCGCATTTTAGACCCCTTTCAGCAGGTTTCGAGTGTTTAAAATATACATTAAATTGAGTACGACATTGACTTAGCACCTCGTTGTCTTATTTATTTTATGTTTATTTTTTTTATTTTTTTTTTTATGTATTTACCTCTTTTAATTTCCAGGGGGTAAGGGCCTCCCTTGCCCCCCCCCCCCCCCCCCCCGCCACGTCCATCTTGACACCATTGGCCGAAAGTACGAACATTTTGTCAGTGTGCTATTTTTTTAAAAATACACGCCCGATTTTGAAGATTTACATGTATATTTTGTATTGTCTATCGGCCACCGTAGTGGCAACCCTTACCGCGACAGTCCGACTCACTCTTACCACGTTACCGAAGCCTCTCTTACCTCGTCAGTCACACTTTTTCGCCACGTCAAGTACGTCTCTTACCGCGTCAGTGCAACACTCTTACTACGCCACTAAAGTATCTTTTACCGCGTCAATCAACACTCTTATAAACACTCTTACCACGTCAATAACGTGTCTTACCACGTTAATCATACCTTTTTTTTATCTTGTCAGAGCGGTGACCCTTCTAGTACACCATACTAAATAGACTATCGGTTGAAAACCCCTAATAAAAACAATTTGTGCAAAAAATCCTTTTTAACAAGACGTTTGGAAGAAATAGGCCTATGTCGATATTTCTGTGGTTCCTTTCACATTGCACACTGTCTTAAAAGATACATGATTTGTGTCTTGTGTAAAAGAGATTTAGGAGGGAAAAATTGTACCATTATTTTTTTTAAGATGACCCCTATTTTTTGTATTTACCCAGAGAAATGTGTGTGTGGGGGTGAGTGGGCTAATCTTGCAATGAATTTAAACAGGAACAACAATGGAATTGCTGTTGTCCTTAACAGTGGCGTAGCTAAGGGGCGTGGGGGGCGCACGCCCCCACCCCCCCCCCCCCAACAAAAAAAAACAACATTCGTCGCCCCGCAGAAAATAATAGTATTATAAAGAAAAACCACTGTGAGTGCCTCAACTGTAACATCCATCCCCCCCCCCCCCCCCACACACACACACACACTCTCCCCCTATGGAGACAGCCCTGTCGACGCCTTTGTTCCTTTAGAGAGGTCTTTTGTTGAAAGTGCGATAGATAGGGGTTAGTCTATGTAGTAGTAATAATAATATAAAGAGATAGGAGAGAAAACAAAGCCTCTTTCTGGGTCATTGTGTAATGTACTACCAAAAAGGACGATTTTTATAGTGTACAATTAATTTCTAATATTGGTAGTCGATTTTCCTTTCCTGTAAAAGGTGTATGGAAAGGCACAGGATTGAACAGGATTATCTCAATAAGCCAGTTCGGTATTCCAACTGCGCATATGCACATCAGGATTTGACAATTTTTCTTACGGGAGAACATTTCATAGTATATGCGTGCAAAAGCACAGTGGGTACCAGCCAATTTAAAGAAATCGTCGTGTTCTGAAGTTAACATTTTTCAAAAAACGTTTGGACAGCGAAGTGTTTTCATGAAAAGTTGCACAGAATGCAGATTCCGTTACCACGTCCCCATAGCCTTGTGTGTATTTGTCTACCCCCAGGGGCGGATCTAGAGGGGTTTGTGGCAGTTGCAACCCCCCCCCCCCCCCCCCCCCCCCCCCCCTTGGCTGCTAAGCAAAGTTGTGATAAGCAATGCTAAACTACATCCTTGTTACCAGTGGTTATACCGCTGGTCCATACACTGTACACTGTACCGGTATAGGCGGGTACAACCCCTCCCTAAATGAAAGGCTAGATCCGCCCCTGGCCATGTTTTTCCAGAAAGAAAAATCGTCAAATCTTGTTGTGCACATGCGCAGTTGGAATACCGAATTGGCTTATTATAAATAATCCGCTCCAGCGATATAATAAAAGGCTAGGCCCGTCGTTAGTATTGTAAGCACAATGTCAAAGCTATACATACGTAGATGTATTTGTATTTCCATCAGTAGGTCTTTGCACATCTCCCATGAATTTTCAAGATGTGAGTTTGTTTTATTTTTCGAAACAACCAGCAACTGTTACCGGTAGCAAATCACGGTCAGCTCGCAACTCTATTTGGCGAATACGTCCGGCATATTTTGCTTGTAGTGAAAAATGTGTTAAACATGCTGGTACATAAAGACAGCGCCACGTGCTGGACAGTGAATTTTATACTGTTGCTGCCTCGCCTCGTGTACTGTACTAATGCAAACACCTGAACAGAATACTAAAATAAAATCACGCAGAAATCGGGCAATTTCTGTGAGTATAAGTTGATCAAACACCGGACCCGATTTACGATAGTTACGTCCGTGATCACACCGACACCCCGCCGATTTGTGTAACATGTGATACGGAGATAAAACAATGGCGACCAAATTCAAAGTTTTCCTGTTTGTGAAGATCTCCATTTTGTTTGGATGTCTCGTTACCAATTTCGCTTTGGGGCACTTTCGGCCAGCAGGTGCATTTGAATATAACCAAGGGAAGTCTAGACATGAAGTTACTCCTGATGAGACGGCCACGAAGAATGAAAAATCGAACGGATTCGTTGCGACCGGTAAGTTGTCTCAATTGAACCGTTTTTTTCAGCCAATTTTGTTGTTTGGGGGCTGTTTATTTAAACCCAATCATCCTGTTGTCCAACCAGAGCTTACAGATGGAATTGCTGTGGCGATTTTTTAAGACATTATAGTTAGGATTTTGATAATTGGTAGTCTGGACTGCCTGATCAGTGCAATAGAATTGTTATCCCTCAGGTCCCAGCTTTTTAAATTGACAGAAGACGACAAAGAAAATTTCATTTTATGCCTATTGTTGACGGACATCGAACCGGGTCACAAGAGGTGAAAGGCGAGAAAAGAACCACAACGCCAACCTGACGCTCACCTATCTCTACTTCGTCCCCAGGGGCAGATATAATTGGCAGGAAGCTTCAACAAATTCCTGATGCCGAGGGTGATCTTAACTGCACCTTGCCGGCAATAAGCCATTTTCCCCGGACGTTATTCACCGAGAAACAGCGAGAAAACGGAGCGGTGGTTATAACCTTCTTGTTCGTCGTCTACCTCTTTGGGGCCGTCGGCTACATCTGCTTCATCTACTTTGTTCCTTCACTGGAAATCATTGTTAAAAGTAGGTCCGCATGTTTGTCTTCCGTATTTGAAAAAAACACAATTTGCACATCCAATAAGCTATGTCGTTGGTGATGGCCAATACACGTGCGTTCAAAACCCAGATTTTGTGATAAATGAAAATGAAAAACGTACCGGTATTGGTTTTAAAATATGTTGATTTAATGTATAGGTTTGTATTTTGAGAGACGATTTCTGCTAGTTTGTCTTATGTATTGCTGCTGAGAGTGATCGGTCAGACATAACGGCTTCGTGGAACTGACTTTCCTACTGGATTCCAAGCGGATTCGGTTTGTTGACGAAACCTAGATAAACACAGGTATTTCGGCGACCCCAATCCCATGCGCACTTCTGTACCAACATAGACCAGTTTCCTAATAAATTCAAATTTATGCGCGCATGTGCTTCAGTCATCCACGCCGGAAAAAAATTATTTCACCGGGCACAGACGGTCAGGTTGGCCGGAGATTGTGCGTTAAGCCCGGGCAGACCCACGCGAAAATCACGCTGCGATAGTCAGCGGCAAAAAGTGCAACGTAGATGGTACCCTCCTGAAGCACGCGGTTAGTTGTTGGCACTCGTGTGGTGGAAAGGAGCCCTGCTTAATTCCTTTGGCCTCGTGCGCACGGGACGAAAACATTTTTAGAAGTTTTTTATTTTGTACCCCAACAAACCACTTATAGACCAGAAAGTAATATCTATGACGATTTCAAGTACTTTTCGAAAGCCAAATAGGACAAATCTTGGAGAAATTGAGAGAAAATGACAACACTTTTTGGACCCCCCTGTACATTTTCAATGGGCCGATTTCGCTTTTTGCCTGCAGGGCCTATTTATGCGCATGCGTGCATAAATTTGAATTTATAAGAAAACTGGTCTATGTTGGTACAGAAGTGCGCATGGGATTGGGGTCGCCGAAATTCCTGGTTTATCTAGGTTTCGTCAACAAACCGAATCCGCTTGGAATCCAGTAGGAAAGTCTGGTAAACTTAACATGTCCAGTTTGATGAAAATTGCAGTAAAGTACGCCGCATGGGATCGGATTAGGAAGCAGCTGTGTGAATTTAGATTCAGTGTTGCCTCAGCTGTAAAGCCCAACGATAGCATTGTTGATTTAGAGGTAAAACACAAACAGGAAAAATGAAAACGTGGAAGAACAAATGTCAGTGTCTCCACCATTAAGTCAACAGTGAAAGCAGAAGTCATTCAGGACAAAGTTCGCAAGCGAAAAAGCTAAGACACGACACTTTTGTGCTTAAATTATGACTGACTGGAAATGGCGCACGTATACCAGCGAAATGTCCCCGCCACTGCTGCTATATAAGTCCTCATTTTATGCATAATAACGCATGTAATGATGCATGATCTCTGCTAAATAGACAAAGAAAGTATAATGACGTGAAAATGCGCACGAAGAGCTCTGCATTAAAAGTGCTACATCATCTACATGAAATAATGACAGTCTAATATAATTTTGGCACAGTGTTGGGCATTCAGGAGGACGTTGCCGGGGCAACCTTCATGGCAATTGGCAGCTCGGCACCAGAGTTCTTTTCAACTGTTTTAGGTGAGTGCTTGATGGAAAATTTTACTGCTAGAACCTGCTGTACTCAATGCCCGTGTTGTCATTTTGTCTAATTTCATTTTTTTCCACGGCGGCGTGAAACGCGCCGTGGTCTACTGCTGCTTATGCTGGTGGGTGGGTGGGCGGTTGGGTTAGTATGAGTTTGTTTATGCATGCCGGCAATCGTGGACCTAGGACAAAAGAATTCGGGCGTAGACAAAGGGGTCCACGTTTGACCGAACGTCCACGATTGAAAATAGTGTACAAAACGAATGGGAGGTCTTCCGAAAAAGTTAAGAGTATAAGCAAAAAAGGAACAATGGGACGTCACGATTGCACCCGTTTACATGACTGTGTGGGTGGTTTATGGGTGGGTGGGTGGGTGGGTGGTTTATGGGTGGGTGGGGTGGTTTATGGTGGGTGGTTTATGGGTGGGTGAGTGGTTTATGGGTGGGTGGGTGGTTTATGGGTGGTTGGTTTATGGGTGGTTGGTTTATGGGTGGTTGGTTTATGGGTGGTTGGTTTATGGGTGGTTGGTTTATGGGTGGTTGGTTTATGGGTGGTTGGTTTATGTGTGGTTGGTTTATGGGTGGGTGGTTGATGGGTGAGTGGTTGATGGGTGAGTGGTTGATGGGTGAGTGGTTGATGGGTGAGTGGTTGATGGGTATTGTGGTTGATGGGTGAGTGGTTGATGGGTAAGTGGTTGATGGGTAAGTCATGGTATCTGCATGTTTCAGAGTCAAATTTAAGACTTTTTAAGACCCTTTTAATGCTGCCCTAAACAATATTTAAGACCAAAAGTAAGCAGACCGACACTAGATGTATGGGTGGATTTTGGATCCTGGGATTGGAATGCTCGGTAAATACATTGTGCGGTGTTAGCCACATGCGATCAGCTTTCCGGAAAAAATTGCTATGCGCTCCAATAGCTGATTTTTTTTTTACACACACCGTGTGATTGCTATTTACGAGCTGATAAAAAATCATTATTAACTTCTTTAATTTTTTTAAGACCTTGGAGAACTCAATTTAATACTTTTTAATTCTTTTTAAGGCCTGAAATTGAGAAAATTCAATTTTAGACTTTTTAAGACTTTTTAAAGACCCGCAGATACCCTGGTAAGTGGTTTACGGGTGGTTTACGGGTGCGGGCGGGCGGGCAGTTTACTCGGGTGTATATGTTTCCATGCCCCGCGTATATCACGGCTATGCAAGTAAATGGGAATGGTGTTTTTGTTAACACTGATGCGCATGCGTCTAATGAACGTCTAATCTGCATGTTAGATCACGCCACATTGCATTGCAAAATTCGCGGTTGTACGGTTCGTGGACCAGTGAAGTTTTAACGCGTATACCTACCGTGGGCCGTCCACTTGGTGCTTGTTATTACTGAATAGAGTACCGAAGTCTGACGTCAGTTGGCATGACAACTGGTTCCAAACAAATGTAAATTTCGACTGTTCCTTTGTTAACAGCCAGTCATGCAAACACATAACAAAAATATTCTGGTTCCAAACATTGCATTGACGTCATCACTTCGGTGCTCTATTCGATTACTTTATGCTAAATTCGCTAAATTTATGTTCAGTGTCGGAATTGTTCATGTAGCCGTGTTTTGTTTTCTATTTTTAATCAATACTCACATTTTATTTGTCTAGTAAAATTAATTATAACATGTATATGTATTGGGCAATCCACAAGCCTAGGTTATGTAAACTGTTGTTTATTTGTTCTCTGATTGCTTGTAATTGTTTTATTTTTAAGTAAAAAATCTGACAATTAATAAATAAAATGAAGAATAATGGACTCTCTTTTGAAAAGAAGCTTCAAATATTGTTCCACGTCCACCCCCCCCCCCCCCCAAATTATTTTTCTTTGATTCTTGCAAACAAGTGGCAATAGGAAAAATCAAAACAATATGTATATTTTAATGTTACATGCAACTTGTTTACATAGACTGGTTTGTTACGACGATGTTGACCATGGCTATAGCATGTAGGCCCTAACTATAGACCTGAAAACTCTATCCGTCAGGCTTAGATTACTGTCATGTTTAGATTGAAACTTAAAAACGATAAACAATGTCTTGTTGCAGGTACTTTTGTAACACACGACAATACTGGTTTGGGCGGTATCGTTGGTTCGGCAGCATTCAATATATTCGTCATCATCGCTCTGTGTGCGCTGTTTGCTGGTGGGGTAAGAGTAATATGGTCTCATAGGACACATCCCAGGATGGATGGATGTACATGAAAGATGGAATGATTTGGCATGATGACAAACAGCACCAGGGGGCCAATTTCATAAAGCTGTTAAGCACATAAATTTGCTTAGCATGCAAATGCTTCCTTGGTAAAAAAATGGATTACCAACCAGATTTCCATGTGTGGAATATTGTTTTTGACTGGCATTCATCTGTTGTTTGCTTAGCATAAAAATTACATGGAATTTTTGATGGTAACCTGTTTTTACTAAGCAAGACATTTTCATGCTAAGCAATTTTTTGCTTAACAGCTCTGTGAAATTGGCCCCAGGTGTCCACACGTGAATTCCTAGTAATTTACACCGTGTGATTTGGACAAGAATATAATGATGGTGGATCACCTACGTCACAACATGCAGCGGGGTGCATTAAGCGACCTAGTACCTGGCTCCATTTCAAACAACTATATATAAGCTGTTTTACGCAAATTTATATTCAATATATACACCACCACAAATAATCACAATAAAAGCGAACAGTTCAATTGACGATGAAAGCTTTTAATTTTTTCCATTGCAGAATGAGGGTTTGCAGTTGTCATGGTATCCAGTCATTAGAGATACAGTTTGTTGGTTTATCTCGATTGTCATTCTCATTGCAGTGACGTATGATGCAATGGTGCAATGGTAAGTTTCGAAACAATTTAGTGCGTTCAATTATGCATGTAAAATCGAAGTTCATTCGTATTAGCTCCTGTGTGTGTGTATTTTTCCTACCTTTTATCCGTGTGTTGTTCTTGTTTTTTTTCAATCATAGGTGGGAAGGTCTAATCATGACAATGTGCTTTGCTGGTTACATCGCTATCATGTTCTACAACAAACCAATTTCAGCATTCGTCATGGAATGGAGTGCCAATACCAAGCTAATACCATGCAGTGCGCCACGAGGGGCCACGTTTGAAAACACGGACGACGAGATGGAGGAAACTGTGTTCATTGATACCCTCAGTACCGGTACGTCAGAGGCAGGAGGAATGGATTATGGCAATTCGCGGACATCGTACGGGACAAGACAGAACAGGGATCATACTGGTACCAGTACAGGTTTGTTTATTGTCTTTCGAAAGGCTGCCCACAAAAATGTTAAAGCAAATTGTAGAGAGTATAATATCGCAACAGCGATTCCACAGCGGAATACAGACTCGGCAGAATAACAAAATTGAGACGACTTGCAATAAAAAAGAAACATAACAAGAATCGAAACATAAAAGATGTTTTTATTTTCGTTTTTGCTTGCCTAATAAGGGGATTCTTTTAGGATTTTTTGATTTTCGCTCCACTAGACTTCTTGCACGCCTTGACCAAAGCACCACACTTGGATCGAGTTCGACGAAATGTATCTTTTTCAATTTGTTTTAAATACAAGTAGAGCCCTTTTGTAACGTCACTAGGCCATAATTATTGGACCGCCTACACTGTAATGATATGGAGATGATGTGCTTATTTAAATAAACCAGTCAAGTTTGCAGGCAACGTGGTTTCACCGGTCCACACGTGGTGGATTTGTTTTAATCTAGCGCTATCTGGTCACGTGGTGACCGTTTAATTTGCATCGAAAGATAATCTTGTATATTTCGTTGAATTGTGTTGTAAATAACTCAGTTCTCGACATTATAATTATTCCCTCTCCAGATGACTCTGACATAGAAAAGACCATCCCCTCTGTCTTTGATCCACCCACCTCCACTTACCTGTACATCACGTGGTTACTGGGCCTTCCCATCATCGTCGTTCTGCACTACACGATACCCGACTGTCGCAAACCGGGCGTGTTGCGGCGCTGTTACCCGCTGACCTTCGTCATGTCCACTATTTGGTTGGCGGGAATGTCCTATTTACTCTACTGGATGATTGTAGTAATAGGTGAGAAAAATGGAATTATGAATGCGCAGCTGAAGCGGGATCAAGGTCGCAGTCGCAGGTTCAAGCCTTGTATTCGATTAAATATGCACTGTCCATGCTCTTTCGAGTTTCACCCCTACAAATAAATATAAATTGTTTAATTACTACCTTTTCTAGCAATACAAAAGTTATTCACGTCCGAATGAGACACAAACGCAAACGTTTATTTATTGAATATTACTTTATTTAAAAAGTATCGAATTATTTGTAGCCTGGTTCCCGCAGTGCGGATCGTTTTGTGCGTTAGATACGCGAAAGCAAATGGGAATAAAAGCCTTTTGGGGAAGATTGCAGACGCCCAAAATAGAAAAAAAATCGTTCAGATAAAACATACAATTTGAAAATTCATTTGAAGAAAAAAATACAATTTGTTAAAGAGCACAGACGGTATGGCTTGAGCTACTCAGTGAGTTTGGATTGTGATTTACATCAACTTGCTTGTCAACTTCCATGCAGGGTACACACTAGGCGTGTCAGATACCATCATGGGTTACACCGTCTTAGCAATTGGTACAAGCGTTCCAGACGCCTTGGGCTCTGTAATAGTGGCCAGGGAAGGTAAGTCATATTGCCATTAAATGATCGGGAGGCTCTAATGAGGCTCTAATCAGGCTCCAAAACGTTATTGAGATGTCAGCGGTGTAACGGTTCAATGTTTTAAGTAAAGTGAGTTGAGATGACGGTGATGACGTGAGGTGACAAGGGATGAAGGATGGAAAACGAAGGGGTGGTTGTGCGCGAATGTGGGAAGCAGTATAGGGTATAATTTTAGATGGGTGAGGTGCAATAGTTTGGAAGAGGTGATGTTGGATAAGGGGTGAGATGAACTGTGGGGAGGGGACTTGTGTAGTAGTGAATTGGAGCTTAGGGGAGGGAAAGGATTGAATGTGCTGAGTAGGATGGTATATAGCATAATGCAAACTGTGGCAGTTGATTAAAACACTCACCTCAAACTGTCTATTATGACGTTGCAGGCTTTGCTGATATGGCGGTAGCAAACATCATCGGCAGCAACATCTTTGAAACCTTCATCTGCCTCGGCTTCGTCTGGTTCCTTAAGAGCATGACCTCTGACCCCTTGGCAGCACCAGTAGTGATCAATGTAAAAGGCCTGACGGTTACATCGATCTCTTTGCTGTTAGTCGTTTCATTCATCATCATCGCTATCCACAACAATCATTGGAAGCTGGATCTGAAAATGGGAATCGTTTCACTTCTCTTTTACATCATTTTCATTGTTTGGGCGACCCTGAACGCCGAGGGCACTTTCGGAGTGGTTTTTGAAGGGAATGTACAGGCATCAGCTCAACCGCCTTGTCCGCCAAATTACTTAAACCTTTGAGATAAATAAGCCGTGTCTAAGTTTCTGCCTCTTGCATCTTGGATCTATTTCTTCTTTTGTACTTCAGTACCACGAGTGGCTGTTAGCCTTGTTCGGGGCAAACTTGCATTGAAGTCGTATTATTGAAAGCAAAAACAGCCCTAATGCTAGGTTTACATTATGTTCTTGGCGGCCACGGCAGTCACGTTTCAGGCCACCGTGGACAAAACGGGATGGACGTGAGACAACGCTGGGGGACGGGATGGTCAAACGTGACAGGCCGTGATTGCCGTGGATGCCGGGCCAGATTTTTAAACTGTTAAAAAAATTTGCCACGGCAGTCACGGTGCGGATGAGAAACCTAGTAGGCCGTAGTAAAACGGGGTGAACGCAATAAAACGTGACAGTACGTAATAGGCCGTAACAAAACTTGGAGGCGGTCCGTAGTGGGACGGGAAGCATGTGTATTCCCCGGCATCTCACGGTCCTTTCAAGTTGTCACGTTCTGCCGCGTTTATTGCGCGTTTTGTCACGGTTGCTTCACGGTTGCTGCGCGTTTTGTCCCGTTTTGCCACGTTTTGTCACGGTTCTCACGGCAAGCTAGGGTGTATGGTAGCCGTTTCGTCGCGTTCAATCACGGCGCGTCCCGGCGTGTGACGGTTTACGGGCCCGGCGCGATACGGCGCGTTGCGTTCTACTACGGTCTGACACGGCGCGCGCGGTCTGGGAGGGATACAATGATTGCTATTGCTTGGGAGGCCTTCTTTTTATTATGTGGGCACAAACGTGCTCCAAAGCTGCCCGGCGTCCACGTTTCATCCGCAGAAAGCCTTGACAGAACGTGAAAAACGTGTCAGACCTTGATCAGAACGTGAGAAACGTGAGGGACCCCATTAGAACGTTATATACGGGCCGGGAGGGAACGTACTGGCATCCGTGGTAGACCGCGGGCCGAACCGTATTGCGCCTTTGAGCCTTCGGGACTCAGCAGCCCCCCCCCCCCCCCCCCCCGGCCCGTCACGGATACCGTGATAGACCGTGAGAAAACTTAGCAGGACCTTAACAAAACTTGAATACGGAGAAAAAATTGCCAAAATCCCACGGCGCACTATACGTTTCGGGCGCACTACGTTTCGGGCAAACGTGACTGCCGTGGCCGCCGGGAACATAATGTAAACCCAGCTTTACTGACACCGGGATCTTCATCATACAGGACTTACCAGCTGCTGACGTAGCTTACAAAAGATCACTTTGTCACCTGATGAAAAGGGCATACAACAATGGCCAGAGACCAGTATTCAGAGACGGTCACTCTCTGAATTCCAAAGAGTGAAATTAGGGACCAGACGATTTAGAGTGAAAATCAATCTGTTTTTAGATTGAATACTCTAAAAAAAAAAATTTAAAAAAAGAACCAGTTCAGTCGCGACTCGAGTAAAAATTCGATCTTTTCGATTCAATGAATTTCACTCTTAAACGTCTGGTCCCTAGTTTCAGACTGTGGGAGTGAATTTTCACTCGAATAGAGTGAATTTTCACTCTTTGAAAATAAGAGAGCAGCTGTACCTCAATGGCAAGAAATTTACCCCAACTGCTGAGACTAACCTCGGGCCTCGATGCATGTTGGTTTCTATGGAATATCACGGTATTCTATATTTAAAAATTGCAGTTTGTTCCTGTCTATTTTTGTCTGACGTATTGTTGTTTGTTTATCTGTTGAGCTTCTAATTAATTATCAATTGGTACACGCTAGTATTATAATATCACTATGAATGTTCGTTACTCTCTCAATAATCAGTTTTCTGAAAATTATAATCTTAATATTCCAGATGATCCCAATAACCAAGCCCAAAATTTGAGCAATCCCTGCTATTACTCGCTTGAACAGTTTGTTGAATTCATCAATACTGACCCCCCTGATAACTTTTCTCTCATGCATGTAAATATCAGAAGTTTATATAAACATTTTGATAAATTAAAAAGCTGTCTTAACCCTTTTAATAAAAATATTTCCGTTGTAGGGCTTTCTGAGACTTGGCTGAAAGAAACATCTTGTAAAAATTATCTGGATATACCTGGCTACAAATTAGAAACTAGAAATAGAACTGATAGAGTTGGAGGTGGAGTAGCTTTTTACATTGCCTCCAATCTATGCTATATTCTTAGATCATACATCAATATTAATTGCGATTCTTTAGAATCGATTTTTATTTAAATTACTCCCTCTTGCAAACAAAAGAATATCATAGTATAGGAGTTATTTATAAACCACCAAATGCTAACTTTACAGAATTGTCTATATCATTTAATACTATAATGGAGCGAATAACTCTTGATAACGAGCATTGTTTAATTACTGGTGATTTTAATGTTAATATTCTTGATAATGATCACTGTATGTCTCACTAGTATGTCTCAGGAATTCTTAGACATTATATTTTCTTCATCGTGCATACCTCTCAATAACAAACCTACCAGGGTAACTCATAATTCTGCCACTCTCATTGAAATTTTTTTCCAATATTTTGCCCCCTCCAAATTCTGGCATTTTAGTGACTGATATATCTGACCATTTTCCAATTTTTACTTCATTTCCACTGAATAAGTCACGCCCGGATTCTCGACGATTTTATACACGCGAATATTCCCAAGAAAATACTTCTAATTTTAAGAACAATTTTTGTTCTGTAGTTTTAAATGCACCTGATGCAGATACAGCCTTTGCGAGATTCGTGGACATGTTTAGTATTCTTTATGATAAGAATATTCCCATAAAGAGTCGTAAGTCCAACTCTCGTAAACTAATTCCTAAACCACCGTGGATAACAGTTAGTTTATGTAAATCTATTGTTTGACGAATTATAAGTTAAAAAGTCATATCCTCATTGAGTGATCCCCACAATGTCGCTTCCCATGTTGTATCGTAAAATTGGGTGTGATCCCTGGCTATACGGCATTCTGGGTTTATGACTTCTGACTAGCGCCCACCCAAACAAAGATACTGACAATTTGGGAGACCGCCAACATAGGGCAAGATAGCTCAGTTGGTAATGTAATACGCAAATCGAAGAAGAATTATTATGCTAAACAATTTGAAAATGCCAAGGGTAACATCAACAGTTCTTGGAAAATCAATAATAGTGTCCTTTATAACGAGCCACGGTCTACAATTTCTTCCATAAATATTGACGGTCGTTCTATTGATAATCCACATCTTATTGTTGAACATTTTAATACATATTTCACAAACATTGGCGAATCCCTCAGTAGTGAAATTTCACAAAGCTCGGTAAATTTCGAACATTTTCTTCAAGATCCAAACAGTAATTCCATATTTGTTAATCCAGTTTCTGATCATGAAATTTAAAATATAGTTAACAACTTGCCTAACTTTTATTATGAATTTCCACTGGATCTGTACCAAACGCCATGAAAATTGCCAGAGTCACTCCTATTTTTAAAAATGGGGACTCGCAGCTTGTTAACAATTACAGGCAAATCTAAATTCTAACCACATTCTCTAAAATACTAGAACGTATTGTTTATGCACGCATTTCCTTGATAAGCAAAATATTTTATCCGTTTACCAGTTTGGATTTCGGAAAAAACACTCGACTACTCATGCCAATATTCAGTTATTAGATAACATCACTAGTAGTATGGATGCACATTCTAATACGATTGGAATATTCCTGGACCTCTCCAAGGCTTTTGATACAGTTAATCATGACATTCTTTTATCCAAACTTGACTATTATGTCATTAGAGGAGTAGCCCTGGAGTGGTTTACTAATCGGCATCAGTTTGTTTCTATTAATGACATTTCATCTTCTCTTAGGCAAATTTCATGCGGGGTTCCCCATGCAGGGTTCCATACTTGGGCCCCTCCTATTCTCCATTTATATAAATGATTTTGAGAAATCCTCTGATATTTTCTCATTTATCCTTTTTGCTGATGATAGAAATTTATTTTACACACATCCTGACCCAGTCATGCTCTTTAGAACTGTTAACTTAGAACTAAGGAATGTCCATGAATGGATTAAGGCAAACAAATTGTCCCTGAATATTAAGAGACCAATTTCATGTTCTTCAGAAATAGGCAAAATATCCAATTACAAAATATTTGTGTTGATAATACACCTGTTAAAAACACTGATTGTGTGAATTTTGTAGGACTGTATATTGACCAATCTTTGTCCTGGAAAAAAACAAATCAATAATACATGTACTTGCACAGTTATTTCTAGAGCTGCGTTCCACTCACGCGAACGTTGCCAACGTTTGCCAACTACGCGAACAATCTTCCATTGGATGTGCACACAAATTTGAACATAGTTAAACATTTTCCCTATTATTTATGACAATATATAATCCAAAGGTCAGTTCAACAATTGAAAAACGATCACAAAACTTCATTGGGAAAGTCCGAAATGTTTACTTTCCGCCATCTTGAAATGTTAAGTGAAACAATCACGTGACGACACCTCCGAATTCGTTAAGGTAACTGAGAACGTCACAATCAAACTTCAATTGTTGACGTCATGAAATTCGCTTCGCATTCGCATTCGCATTCGCATGAAGTATGAACCGGGCTTTAAGCTTGGGACCTTCATGCACCAGCTTTTCAACAATAACCTGCCTAAAGCCCGGTTCACACTTCATGCGAATGCGAAGCGAATTTCATGACGTCAACAACTGAAGTTTCATTGTGACGTCCCCGGTTACCTTGACGAATTCGCTTCGCATATGCATTCGCATGAAGTATGAACCGGGCTTAACGCGAACGCTATCTGTTCAATGTTTTGTGAAAATCAGGATATCCACCATCACTTCACTAGACGTTGTCAAGACTTTCATCAGACCTGGGCTCTAACCACTTTAGCTAAAACAAAACTGTCAAACATGAACGGCCCAAGCTGTGGGATTCCCTTAATCTTTCTCTTAAAAAAATATCTAATACATCATTATTTAAAAGTAAATTCAAAACCCAATTAATTAACAATTATTTGCAGGCAGAATAATCCTTTTCAGTAGTGATAATAACCATTTAAATTCCTTATACTCATGTATAATAATTACTAGCTCTGTACCAACGTCTATGTTCTTATTTAACTTTAGTGGTGAAATGCAAATGATACACAGTGGGGTCTTCGCTCGACAAGCCTATGCTTCTTGGAAACCTCCATCAATACACAATTTAAAATAATATATAATTTTATTTGCATATGAATGTGTTGGTAAAAATTTAAGAAATGAATGAAAGTGTCCTAATGCATTCAGGTATCTGTAATATTAATTAGGCCTATAGTATACATGTAAATTGTACAATTAATTTGTACACTGTATAATGTCAAAAGTACCCTTTTAAGGGGACACTTTTAAGGAGTCATTTTTGTATACCTTAGGGAGACAAGTGGGATTAGGGAGACATTTCAGTTTCTCCCTAAGAACCCAGCCCCCCTAAGGAGTGAGAATTTTACTGTCGCAAGTGAGTTATATCGATAGAGGATGGTCCAAAACGAAAATATACCAAAATTCGTAGGGGTAGGACAGGGGATATTTGGGTTAGGTTACATTAAAGAGGAACTAAAACGCCAAAAAAAAATTGACATTTTTGACTTATCTGATAGTTTATGCCTCCCCAAAACTAATGTAACAAGTTTCATAATTCTGAAAAATCAAAAAAAATGTTTTTGAGCCTTTTCTTTCTGAGCCACTTTGACTCGATTCAGAAAAGGCCGAGGTCAACTGCGTGCCGTATCGCGCGAGTATTGACGTACACGTGTAGAAACATATGACGTCACTGTATTATACGACAATGTTTTACGTAGAGTCTGTACGTATTTTTTTGTCTGAGGCTAGTATTACTTGCTGTGCTTTTTGCTCATGATTCAGGAGTAACACTACGATAAACATATTTTAAAGTGTTGACATCTTTGTGAGACACATTAAGAATTGGGGTTGTAGGCTTGTTCTTGCTGAAAAGCTAGTTATGAGTCATACTTTCCTTTGTTTGCAGTCGGCTTTTATTGGGACCTGCGCGGTGAGTTGTGTGTGAGCTGATGCTATACTCTAGTCTGGCGACTTTGATTATGCAGCCCTCATAGGGTGCACTACACTAATTCATGTCCGAATTTATGCGCCAGCTCATCAACATAAAATGTATACCCACAACTTTTTTTGAAAAAGGAGAGTTTGTGCCTCCAAAAATTGTGGGATTGTGTAAACATAGCTCAGCATCAACTCCCTGGTTTCTGGGCTTCCATCTGTGTGCAGACTTGATAAAATTACTGTTGAAAAATGGGTCCTATTTGCCCGAGAAAGTGGAGGGATGCCATGTTTAAAATGGCTGTTGATCGGCTTGGGAAATGACTTTTTTGGAGGTGGGTTTGTTTTGTGTCAATAATTAAAAATGTAATTGGTTAACCCCCTAAAAATAGAAAAGAAATGGACAGACAAAAGATCAGACAATAAGTGGCATTTGTTTGTGTAGACCCCAGTGATGCTGGGGTACAGGTTATTGGGCCCTGAACTTTGTTGATTTTAAACTGTTGTCAATGCAGCTGGAATTAGTGTGGTGCACCCTCATAAGGACCCGCACCTTCTCAGAACTATACACACAATTTCTGTTATAAGGTACCAGACTCAATCGCATGCAGCGCATGCGGTCATATGCAGCACGATATGGGGCAGCTTTTTTCACCATGCATCATCTGCAGGCCACAACTTCCTACAGTCCTATACAAAACTGCTTCACTGTATCCGTCTTTGCTTTTTACTTTGTGCACATTTCAATAGTGTAGGACTGTAGGAAGTGTAGGATCCTACAAATTATACGGAGTGAAAAAAGCTGCCCCATATCCGGCAGGGTACATGCGGTACCGTGCGTGTACAATGCATGTTGAGTCAAGCAAGCGTGGCCGTCACGGGGTCACGTACATACATTTAACATACATAATGAGCTTTCGCGAAACAGGATAAATAGTTCAGAATAACAACCCTTTTTTTTTTTATAAAAAAATTTCTGTCGTCTGCAAACTAATCTCCATCAGTTAAAAGAGTATTTAAACTGTCGGAAAAGTCCAAAAAGTCAACAAAAAAATTGCCGTTTTAGTTCCTCTTCAAAGTTGAAAACAAATTGTGCACGCGTCTATGGCAAAGTCTCCCAAATGACCCATCCTCGGTAATTTTCCTCAATTGCCGGATAGGGCGACACATAATCCTAGAAAAGAGTGGGTTAGGGTGACCTGGTCGAATAGGGCGACACATAACTGTCGCCCTATTGTGAAAGTCGCCCCTTTGGAGTGTTTTTTAGTAAGGCGCGTGGGGAAAGTGCTCTAAATGGGCGACACTCGTGTCGCCCCTTTAGGGTTATTTCGGGAAGAGTCGCCCATTTGCCGCATCCAGGAGATTTACAATTATTATTATTATTATTATTATTATTATTATTATTATTATTATTTATTTCACACCACATTCAGAAAAAACGAAAGACATAAAAATGAACAAGATATATAATACAAATTGCGTAAGATTAAAATACAATGAGAAGAGAAAACAATGTGGAGAAGGATAGGCTGAGGAGGGGAACAATTCCTAGAACCAAAAGGTTCAACCTGCCCTTAATTAATTTGTTTTAAATAAATTAAAATACTAAATGGCCCGGTATCTGGATATTTGATTACTCTCTTTATTATTATTCGTATCATAGCGATTAGCGATATACAAAATAAAGGTTTGTTTTATTAAATGAATTTGAATTTGATAGCTGACCATAATTACACAATATATCAATTGCATGACGATGACCCGGCCCCACAAACTTATTATTCAAAAAAAGTTGTGGGTTTACAATTTATGGTAATCAGTTTGGCGCAGCCATTTTGGCCTATTTAGTGTGCATGTGGTGCACCCACGCCACTGATCTCTAGCTCTTTACACATGGCCATGCACCATCCATATCCATTCAGCTCCCCACACAACAGCGCCCTCGTGCGCACAGATGAAATTAAAGGGACACATTGCCTTCAAATGTCATGAAATTTTGCTGTTTAGAAATGTTCCTTACCTTTGATAAGAGTTCTTCATGCAAAAAAACACGTATAATGTGTTGTAATTAGTGAGTAGTGTTTACAAAACAAAAAATTGGCCGCTTACCCCTGACATCTGACCCGCGAAACATAGACTTATTTCCAGTACTAAATACCACCGTCTAAATAGAGTCTTTAGGCTGGCGCCGCAGCCAGTGGCCTTGTGAACCTATCAGATGATCGCCATGTACAATTCTCTACCTTGCGACACATATCGCCAGTGCTGCGCGCCGTGTACATCAAAATGGATCAACAGAACGTACTTCAACCAGATGCGACTGGAAATACGACTGGTGAACACAGTCCGCCATTTTGTGGAGTCAAAAATTTGGTTCTACAAAATGGCGGACCGTTATTTGTCACGAAATTAAACAAAAACCACGCAATTTGAAGGGATAGTTATGTGAATCTTTATATTCTACTTTAAAAAAAGCTTCACAACCATATCCATTTTAGTTTTATAGCCCAAATCGCAAAATCCAAAGCAACGTGTCCCTTTAAGCGCATACGTCTGCGCGATGCATGCATGCCGTGGTCAGGCTGCGTCCGAATCGCTTGTCCAGGGCACATACAGTACATGGATTGGCTGCGAAGCTCTGCGATCGAAGCCACCACGCGGCCATCTTGCTTCAGCTCTGTCTCCAAATTCAACCCATTGCCAAACTGCATTTATGCATGTAGTTTATGAATGGGCTGAAGTTGGAGACGGCGCTAAAGCCTAGACTTGGAAAACGGCCAATGTTTTGAATATAGCAAGATGGCCGCGCGGTAGCTTCAATTCACGCACGTAGCAATCACTGCTGCTGCGCTGCCAATCCAGTGTATAGAGATCAGTGGTCTCTAGGGGCTATTGACCTATCGCCGTTCACGAGTTAAACACGCCCCTTAGACAACCCTATGGGAATTTTGTGTGGTAATTTTTGTTTGTCTTAGATTTTGATTCCATGTGGAATTATAATTGTTGGATTGGACAATAATTCACAAGCTGCGTACGCGTTGACGCGATTCGACCACGATAGGTCAATTGCATTGATCTCCATTATATAGACTGGATAGGACACCGCGTCATGTTTGTGCACGAATGCGCGGCCGCGCAATGGCGGCGCAAGAGGGTGGTTAAACGCGCACTTTTGGCTACGAACATAGTCATGGGGCAAGGTTTAAACAACATATTTTCATAAAACATACGATCAACTCATTATAAACGAGCATTCATAAATGCCTCAGTGAGTTTCACTATCCCTATTGGTCGAGAGCCTGTCACGTGGGTGTGTTTAAACGGTTGTTTAAACACGGCTGAAAGTTGTTTAAACACGGCGCGTCATAACCAGCTGTTCTCAGCCGATACGCAACAGGGAGAGCGTAGTAGGTGCGCGCCCAAGATGTACTGAATTTCATAATGTAAGACAACGCTAATCCACGCGTATAAAACGCTGCATCCTGTGCGTGTGCGTACGCGCACGCGACAGACAGACGCGGAGCGCCTTCACGCGCATGTGTTTTGTACTGAGCAAATGGGAGAAAAAGTGGGGTGAAAAAGCTTCGCATTTTGTCCTTTTTACGGGAGGTTTTTGCATTTTTCGTAAGAAGGCATTTATGAATGGGGATAAAAATGTGATGACCCGGTCTTTACCAGTCAATAATAACCTCGAAGGGTCGTGACCGCTGTTAATGGACCTCGCCTTCGGCTCGGTCCATTAACAGCGGTCACGCCCCTCCTCGGTTATTATTGACGTGGTAAAGACCGGGTCATCACACTTTTATCCCCTTATTTTAAAATTCTGCCCACTATAATTTCCGGTCTGATGACGTCGTGATTATGAAACCTTGCCAAGTCATTTGCGGTAACTGTCCAGCCAACATATAGGAGCATTTTAGCAAATTTGTCACGCTTAAAAAAATCCACCGTTTTTGTTGTCTCGATAGAGGGCGTCCTTTTGGGGAATGACGTCTTGTATACATTTGTATAACATAACATTTCAAATGAACCACAAGGGAAACCTGACTAGGTGCAGTTAATATACTATTTTGAAAATTGATAAAAACATTTACTGGAACGGGGCTTGAACCTGCGACCTCCGGACTGCCGTTTCAGTGCTCTACCAGCCCTATGTTAGACTGAGTATCAGACGTTGCATGCATTGCATTGCATATCAACGTCTGATATATGCGGACATGCTAATTTATGCGACCCCGCGCGCCAGCCAATCGGAGAGGACTTTGCAAACTTGTGACGTCATTTCGATCAGAAATGTCGACGAAGGTAGTGATTGGTTGGTGGGTGTCAGCTGACCCAGTTTCTCCGTATTCATCATCACGGCACGTATGTAGCATGTGATGGCAGTTATAGAATAATTCAAATGCCGCCGCGCGTGTCGCGTGCTCCCCCAGCACGCGCACGCAGTACGCAGTACTATACTACGCACAGTACAACTGCAACATGATTCCGTGCGCGTGCAGAAATGTTTACATTTCTCAATGCATATCCTGGGCGCGTTACGTGTGTCCGGGTACGTAGCAACGCGCGCCTTGATCAGCAGTTTCCCGAAGGTCCAAAAAACGAGCAGGCTGATTGGTCAAAATCTAGAGGTCATGATGCGGTTGTCTTGCATAATTAATCGCCAGATCTGCACACATATTATAGACGCTCGTCGCGTTGCACGAGCGGCTATTCCGTAGACTAGCCCTATGTTGGCGCTTCCCCAAAATTAGTCAATATTTTTGTTCGTTGGGCGCTGTGGTCAGAAGCCATAAACCCGTAATTGCCATGTGGCCAGGGATCACGCCCAAAGTCACGATACATTAGCAATGTTGCATAAACGTAATACTTTAACAATTTGCTTTTGTGTAGTGAAATGCTTCTGTTTTCAAGTTATATTAAATTCATTACACTTCCGGTAACACCGGAAAAAAGGTCAAACAGCATCGTGCCGGGGAGCAAAAATATTGCCCAAGGCAATGTCTTACTAATCATGAAGATTGAAAACACACCATTCATTTGAACAGTTTTTTGTTATTTTGAGCAGAAATCGGTTGTATTTGATACCCGATGACGTCATCATGGCGCCATAAATATATGTACACCTTTGAATGGGTTAATGCTAAATCAAGGTTACAACTTTATACCATAAACCGTTTTGAAGAAAAGCCGCGGAGAGTATTGTACAATCACTGGATGAACAAGTTTTGTATACCTTTTTCCCAACACTGATACACTATTGGTTGATTTCTTGATAGTTATCGGTTGATACAGTATCCGTTCTGTGATGATACATTATCGGTTAGAGTTTTGTTCCTACTACATTATCCGTCGACACGAGATACATTATCGGATAGAAATTCTACTACACTCAGTCAATTTGTGATACATTATCGGTTGGGGATACACTATCAGTCAATTTGTGATACATTAATTATCGGTTGGTGATACATTATCCGTCGGTTACTACATTATCAGTTGTAACAGGCGCTACCAGCGAAAGGTCATTCGATCAGTCACCAGATGATACAAAGCGCTGAATATGGCACGCCAAAGCGGCATTTATTCAACCCTGCACAGCAACTGTCAACATTACAAAATACACCACAATTCGTTTTTTTTAATTATACAACAGCAAGATTTACCGTTCAACATTTAAAAAAAAACATGGCAACATTTTTTAAAATATGTGTCAACATTTCTTTTGTTCACTCGCTTAAAAACATGTGCCAACACGGTCAAAACATATGTCAACATTGTAAAAAAGATATGCCAACCCGCTGAAAAACATATGTCAACATTGTACAAAAATATGTGCCAACCCGGTGAAAAATGTATGCCAACATTTAAAAAGCACAGTAGTCAAGATTTACGTCAGAAATAAATGTCAACATTGCTTTAAAACATTATGCCCCAACTTTGTGAAACATATCTGTCAACATTTTACAAAAAAATGCGCCAACCCGCTGAAAAATATTGCAACTTTTCCAAAAATATTTGTCCAGATTCACGTGAAAAGTACATGTCAACATTTGCCAAAAATGTGCCAACTCGGGGAAAAATATATTTCAACATTGTAATAAAAAATACATGTGCCAACCGGCTGAGAAATATATGAGAAGATTCACGTGAGAAATACATGTCAACATTGCCAAAAATATGCGGCAACCCGGTGAAAAATATGTCAACATTCACGTGACCACCTCCAAGTCCATTAAACTGGTTCCCAGTCCGCATTGATAGGCACATAACAGCCTATGCCCCAACCAGTTTAGGGGCCGTCCATAAAGTACGTATGCACGAAATGTCGCCTTTTTTGGCCCCCCCCCCCCCGTACGCATGGCATACGCAGTGGCTCCAACCCCCCTCCCCCCTCCCCCCCCCCCCCTGTACGCATACGCCTTCCACATATCTTTTTGATTTCTCAGACGTTTTTCAAGCCCCAGGGATGGGATTTTGGTCACTCATTTTGCCATTGTTTCCCCATTATCAGAAGTTAAAAACCAAGAGGTGGGGGTGCCCCACCCATGTATGTGGGGGATTGTCACTAAAATGTTGCCCTATGGGTGGGGATTTTGTCACTTCAAAAGTGACAATCCACACATCATGGGTGGGGCAGCCCGGGGGGGGGGGGGGGGGGGAAGCAAACGATAGGCACATTACTTCCAGTACAAGAGCGAAGTTTTGAACAGCACGCGGGTAAAATTGATACAAGTACACCTGTACGTTTCCGGTGTACACTGCCGGTTTATAAAGCAGTCTTTTTGTTGCGATCTAAAAATAGGTCGGAGTTGGCTGGCTGTGGCACTGGGAAGACTAATTTACTTTTGGTTGGGGTGAAGGGTACAGTGTTATGTTAAGGGCCGGTCACACTGGTCACAGAAACCACATTATTTTGCCTATTGGTAAGAACAAAACAAAGTGGTTAAATGGCGCCACCAACGGTGAGAAAGTGTGTCAGCCCCCCCCCCCCCCCCCCCCCTCCCCCGCTTGTATTTTTTTTTTTAGCCACCTTTCTGGGCAAATTTCAGAACCACCCCCCCCCCCCCCCCGCAAACAATTCTGGATCCGCCCCTGTATACATTTGAATAGCTTAAGACTTGAATTAAGACTGCTGGTATTGTGCTGGTCTTGCAGGGTCTTGTGTGGTCTTGTGATGGTCTTGACTACAACACTGTTGAAATTATGTGTTCCTCCAATCCTCATGAACTAATTAAGTATTTCTTCAATTTTTGAAGAATTAGTTACGCGGGTACAGTTTTTGGTATGGTATGGAACGGGGCTACGTCTGTAAGGGCGCCCCCGGCCCCCAATTTCCACCAGTCTGAGGCGACGGCTCGACGGCACGACGCGACGGCTCGAAGGCACGACGCGACGGCTAGACGGCACGACGCGACGGCACGACGCGATTTTTTTTTATGGTAATTGATTGGACGTTATGTACACGAATCGAAAAGTCAATCATTATGAATTATCTAAAAATAGGAGAGGGAGAAGCATAAGAAAGTATCATTCAGAATGTTATTACGAAAGCAGATAATAATTCAAACCAATGCAAAAAAAACTAAATAATGCGACATTCTCCATGAAAGATGTTCGCACAGTTATACGTTACCAGTCGTCCAGTTTCTGAGAAAAAAGAAAGATATGAAGTTTTAAATATTAAAAAGACAGTGGGCATATATGAAAACTTATTAAATACTTAATCATGCACAGAGAGCTTGGGAGTTGACCAGGGGTACGAGTTGACCGGGGGTACGAGTTGACTTGACCCAAAATCGGTTTATTGATATGCGCATTATGGGCTTGTTCATTTTCTCCCAAATAATTGTTTTTGTTTGGGGGGGGGGGGGGGGGGATCTTGAGTGTTTGTAATATGCATACCCGGACCCATGTGGGATGTCGACAACTCAACCGTTGGCCGACTCGACCGTTTACCAAGTCGTCCGTTCCTCAACGGACGACTTGTCTCAACGGACGACTTGTCTCAACGGACGACTTGTCTCAACGGACGACTTGTCTCAACGGACGACTTGTCTCAACGGACGACTTGTCTCAACGGACGACTTGTCTCAACGGACGACTTGTCTCAACGGACGACTTGTCTCAACGGACGACTTGTCTCAACGGACGACTTAAATTCCCATTTGATGCGAAGGCGGTCCAGTTGTCTCAAGTCTAGTCGGCCAACGGTCGAGTTGTCCGAGCTCCCACATGTGATACATGCACATGATAGTCATTATGCACAGACAACTCGATTGTCTGTGCATAATAAAAGACTAGTCGTCTGTAAAGAATATGCCTAGCACAGTCAAGTTGTCTCCATGTCAAAGTCTCAACGGACGAGTTGGTAAATGATAGTTGTTGCACTAGTCCAGTTGTCTCCACGGTCGAGTTGTCTCAGTCTGACATTCATAATCAGCATATGGATGAGGTATTTTTACACCACGGCACAGTTTGGATTATAAACATAATTTAGCAGTATAATATGCTCGGTTATGTGAAAATTAGACTTTGTTCACATGGTTTTTTATCATTGTCTAAATGAAGTGAAAAAAACCCGAAAGTGTCAACCGATCCATCAGAAAATTATACAAGCTTACTAAAATGATTAAAATAGCTGTAAACATGTTCAATTCTGTTGTCCAGCATGTCTCTTCCTTTTTGTAATTTGAACTGTTAAAAAACCTACGGTTGGCGGAAATTTTAAAATGGAATGGCGGCCATCTTTAAATAGAAAAGTGCCTCCTTCCTTTAAAAAAAAAACCTGCACAATAAACATTTTGTTTTTACTTGGCCTTAGCTATGTATGGCATTTGTATGCTAACTTTTTTCAAAGTAACATGTATAACATGCGGTCCACTTTCGGGTACCCGAGAAACGAACCAGTGTGGCGTTCGGGTATCCGGATCCAAAATTAACCGTGAACGCACAGCCCTAGACGCGACGGCACGACGCGACGGCTCGACGTGACGGCTCGACGCGACGACACGACGCGATGACAGGACGCGACGGCAGGACGGCACGATGCGACGGCACGACGGTACGACGCGAAGGCAGGCATACTACATAAAAGTAGCATAGGAACAGGCGACGCCACGACACGACGGCACGACACGACGGTGACATCGTGCCGTCGCGTCGTGCTGTCGGGGCAACGGCACGACGCGACGCAATTTTTCCTCTTTAGAATTCCATACTTTTGAAGTGACAAAATCCCCACCCATGGGGCAAAATTTTAGTGACAATCCCCCACATACCCCCACATCTTGGTTTTTAACTTCTGATAACGGGGAAACAATGGCAAAATTAGTGACCAAAATCCCCACCCTGGGGCTTGAAAAACGTCTGAGAAATCAAAAAGATATGTGGAATGCGTATGCGTACAGGGGGGGGGGGTTGGAGCCACTGCGTATGCCATGCGTACAGGGGGGGGGGGGGGCAAAAAATTTGGGGCATTTCGTGCGTACGTACTTTATGGACGGCCCCTAACCATTGTAAACTGGTTGGCGCATAGGCTGTTATGTGCCTATCAATGCGGACTGGGAACCAGTTTAATGGACTTGGAGGTGGTCACGTAAATGTTGACATATTTTTCACCGGGTTGCCGCATATTTTTGGCAATGTTGACATGTATTTCTCACGTGAATCTTCTCATATATTTCTCAGCCGGTTGGCACATGTTTTTTTATTACAATGTTGAAATATATTTTTCCCCGAGTTGGCACATTTTTGGCAAATGTTGACATGTACTTTTCACGTGAATCTGGACAAATATTTTTGGAAAAGTTGCAATATTTTTCAGCGGGTTGGCGCATTTTTTTGTACAATGTTGACAGATATGTTTCACAAAGTTAGGGCATAACGTTTTAAAACAATGTTGACATTTATTTCTGACGTAAATCTTGACTACTGTTTTTATTTAATGTTGGCATACATTTTTAACCGGGTTGGCACATATTTTTGTACAATGTTGACATATGTTTTTCAGCGGGTTGGCATATCTTTTTTACAATGTTGACATATGTTTTGACCGTGTTGGCACATGTTTTTAAGCGAGTGAACAAAAGAAATGTTGACACATATTCTTTAAAATGTTGCCATGTTTTTCTTTAAATGTTGAACGGTAAATCTTGCTGTTGTATAATTTAAAAAAATATTGTGGTGTATTTTGTAATGTTGACAGTTGCCGTGCAGGGTTGAATAAATGCCGCTTTGGCGTGCCATAGCTGGAGGAGGGGCGCCGGCGCTCCGCCACTGCACTTTAGCCTTAACATTACTTGTATTAGTTGTACTTGTACGTAGTCAACTACAAGAATTTAATTACGAAGCGAGGGAAGAAGAGAGGTACGTGAGCTTATAGATCTAAGATTTTCAGACATTTCACTCGGATAATGTTTATGATTTTAGCTACAGCTGAAGTAAAATTTAAACAGACACAAATCACGTGAGCAGGCGGGGCGAATTCTGAATCCCAAACCGTTCCAACACGTGAACCTGAACTAAATTTGGTTTGAAATTGAAGTTCCACGTAATTTACGGGACAGTAATTAAAGTTTAAGCCGTCAACTTCTGTTTTGTCTGTCTGGTAATTTGGGATCAGTTTTATAGTCACATAATGACATTTACATTGATAAACTGTGCATTTTCCGAGTGCAACATCACAAGCAGCATGCATGACTGAGCAGATTCTATTTGTAGGGGGCGGGGCTGCCAGCTGTTTCGCAAGTTGAGGTGGGGGTTAAACAAAAAGGATGCAAGTTCCCTCTTTTTGTTAAAATACAGATAGTAGGCCTAATCATTTTTACCCCAAACTTTAGGAGCATGAATGGAGAATCAATTAATAAAGGGGAGGGGCAATTAACCAGGACAAATGTATTTGTGGTACCATATTGAACAAATACATTTCAGTGAACAATAGCCGGATAGGATTAAATCATGTACACTTTAATACAACTTTGAAAAATACAGGTTTTTTCAAACGTAATCTTGCAATGAATTGATTTGGGGACATTTGCTAATGGTCCTGATTCAATCCTCTAAAACATGACATATAATTTGCAGGAACATTTTGAGTCAAGATTCTACCACATATAACTTGTCGAAATGGGGCCACCAGAAGTCAAATACACACAGGTATGGAGTTTTCTACAATTGTTATTTAATTCCTGCACCAAGTCTGAATCTCTGCCAAGTGAATCTTGATGAAAGAGGATGCTAATTGCTGGTGTGAAAAATAATATTGAAATTCATGACTGTCAATAGGGTTAACCCTTTCAGCCCCACATTGTTTATTGGCCTGCAGCCTGTGGTGCCCACATTGTTCATGCACTAAGCACTTCACGGTCGACTTTAATCGCCATTGGGGCTGAAGGGGCAGTGGCGGAGCCAGGCTCTTCCAAGAGGGGGGGGACGGGGGGCATGGCTATTTTCAAGGGGGGAAATTCGACTTTGTCAAATAGGTCCATGCTATAGTAACGCATATCTACACACTACAGATGGCGACACCCCCCCCCAAAAAAATCCCAATTTTCAAGAGGGGGGGGGGGCAAGAGTTCCCACAGGGGGGGGGGGGGGGGGGGGGGGGGAAGCCCCCCCCCCTTGCCCCCCTTGCCCCTTGCCCCTTGCCCCCATTGCCCCCCCCCCCTCCCCTTGGCTACGCAACTGTGAAGGGGGGGGGGGGTATAGTGCACAGGCGACTATAGTCGCCATTGCTGCTGAAAGGGTTAATGTCACATTGGCTTAATGAATACTTTTTTCTGTTTTAGCTGTTTATCAACAATGAGTTTGTGAACTCAGTGAGTGGGAAAAGCTTTCCTACAATCAACCCATCAACTGGAGAGAAAATATGCGACATACAGGAAGGAGACAAGGCAAGCTTAGAATGATTACTTTCAGTAAAACACAAATAGGTATTTCTAACCCCAGATTACAGCTCTCTATAAATTTTCAGGCAATACTGTTTACAATTTTATGACATTCATTAAATATTAACCCCTTAAGTACGGTTATTTACAGGAGGTGCCAGGGTGTCGCGCCGGCTCTGGCAGCCAAGCAAAACAGACAATGTGCTTGTGCAGTCAAGCGTAACATACACAATAATCCAGCAATGGATTGAAACTGCACAAATAGCGGCAAATGGCGTCATCCGGCCTGGTGCCACTGTTTTTTGGTGCCATTTTGCATCATCCGTACATATCTACAGACCTGAATTGTCTGTATATTTGTGGGTGTCATTCAATTAGAACTAACCTTATTTTATTTCAGGCGGATGTGGATGTGGCTGTCAAAGCAGCAAATGATGCGTTCAAACTGGGGTCGCCATGGCGATTGATGGATGCGTCAAAAAGAGCATTGTATCTGTTGAAGCTGGCTGACCTTTTCAAGAGGGATAAAGAGTATATTGCTGTAGGTTATTTATGCATTTATCATTAAAAGTTTTTTTTAGAACTCTCGCAGTTGGCACATTGTTCCATGAGTTTGGTCTTAAATCATTGTTCTGATTAAACTGGTATATTATGCAATTCCATAATTCATGTCTCCTGTAGGCAGTTCTTTTACTATGCATTTTTAAAGCTGTTGGTGATTGCTCTTTTTCTCTCTATGTAAATTTCTTTCAGTCCCTGGAGACACTGGATAATGGCATGATCATAGCAGGCAGCAGAGTGTGTGTGGACCGTGCGGTTGGATTGCTGCAATACTATGCTGGATGGGCAGACAAAATTAATGGAAAGACCATTCCTATCGGTAAACACAGGGATGAGACTGTCAATTAAGAAAAAAGTCAAAAAATTGATGAAATGTCTGAAAGATGCATATCTATCTATACAACTAACGTCTTTCTCTGAGGTTGAAAAAGTCTGATTTCAGACAAAAGTATGAAAAATCTCATGCCTGTAAACAGTTTGTATAGATCAGTTGGCTCTATTTATTATTGTTTATTGATTATACAAGACAAACATACATCACGAGTTCATATAGACCAATCAGCCTACCCCTTGTATTAACCAATCACAGTCACCACTATGGTCCTACAAAAATGTGTGGTGGGTGTGGCTGTGATTTGGTTAATACACTGAGTGCTTTTCATTGAAGTGCTCTTCATTTACAATGTATTGTAATATTAGATGGCAATTTCTTCTGCTATACCCGCTACGAGCCAAAGGGAGTGGTTGCTACTATCACTCCTTGGAATGCCCCTCTTGTAGTGACGACACGTAAGATGGCTACCGCCCTAGCTTGTGGCAACACCGTTGTCATTAAACCTGCTGAACAGACACCACTTACTACGCTGTACATTGCTTCATTGATCAAGGAGGTAAACAGTAAACAGTATTTTTCTCTTGTCAGGAGATCCTGTAAATGGTTGGTGGGGGGGAGGAGGGAGTGCTTGGGGAACGGAATTTAGTATACAAGATGATTGAGCAACAACCCCACCCTGGGGATGGATCCCATTTTTGCAGGCTCTTCAATGCCCCAATTCAGGTGTTTAAAAAAATGAGACAAAAAGCTTGCTTCATGTTTTAAGTATGCCCCCCCCCCACCCTATTTCTCCGCCCCTTGTTCACGATTGCATATGCAAGAATAAAGGCATTAAAATGTGCCAAAATGTGCTATCACATTTGCGAATGATTTTACTGTGTGTAAGCCAGAAGTGAATTCTTTGTCATATCTCTCTGACTTCTATTTTGTGTAGGCTGGTTTCCCAGCTGGTGTAGTTAATGTGGTTCCAGGCTATGGACCCACTGCAGGTGCTGCCCTGTCAGAGCACATGAATGTTCATGTGGTCACATTCACTGGATCTGTTGAGGTAATTCTACTAATTAACCCCATGAGTTTTTTTTACGGGAGACGTCAGGTGTCGCGGCGGTTCTGGCAGCCAAGCGAACCGCTACAATGTGCAGTCAAGCGTAACAAACAATAATCCAACAATGGATTGAAACTGCACAAATGGCGTCATCCGACCTGGTAGCTCTTTTTTTTTTATGCCATATGGCGTCATCCGTACGCAAGGGGTTAATACTCTGCTAAGTTTAAACAAATGCATACATTTTTGCTCTTACTATCATGTAACTGACGACTACACTGATCTTATAAAATTTACTGGTATAAATCCAGGTAACGTCATCTTGGAAGAATACAGCAGAATTTGTCATCTTCTCAAAGAGTGTCAAGTAGTTTTTAAACAAGGTTTGGATTCTTTGTAAGTCTTTTTTTTCCTGTGTGATTGAGTGCCTTATTATATTGATTGATTGTTGATTGGTTGTTTTAGGTTGGCAAGTTGATTCAGCAAGCATCCGGCAAGAGTAACCTGAAGCACGTATGCTTGGAACTAGGTGGGAAAAGTCCCAACGTGGTCTTTGCTGATGTTGACTGTAAGTTCATTAAAATTCTAAGAAGCATTTATACCTGTTTAAGTACATGTATGTGTCATCGATCATACATTATTACAAAGATTTTTAAGCTGCTGCTTGTAAATGTCAAGGCATGCAGAATTATTTGGTATTTTTGCCTTGTCTCTTTTAGTGGACTATGCCGTTGAAACAAGCCACAGGGCCCTGTTCACCCATTCAGGACAAATCTGTGTTGCTGGTTCAAGGACATATGTCCAGGAGGATATCTATGATGAGTTTGTGAAGAGGAGCACAGAGCGAGCCAAGAAGAGGGTGGTTGGAGACCCCAACAATGCCAAGACAGAGTCTGGGCCTGTGGTAAGTGACTGCAACATCTCTCTGACTTTCCACCTTTAAATAGTATACATGTACAATCTGACTTTGCATCAGAATTTTGAGGTAAAAGTCTTACATAAATGGAGCACGAAAGAGGGCAATTCCTTCCACAGTCTTCAAAACTAATTTACAGGAGGCGCTGGGGTGTTTGGTTCTACCTTGGCTGAAACAAATCAAGATATGCTGCTTTGGTTGTGGTCTTGGATTAGACAATTTCGGTAACACAATGAGAATTTTTTTTTTTTAAGTGTGGTTCTAAAAAGAACCAGGTCGTGGAAGTACTCTTCTTCCAAGAAGAGATTATTTCAAGTGATGTTATCGTAATTAACAACTGTATTTGTTTTTTCTTATCTGTTCTACCATGCAAAGCTTCAAATCATACAGGTTTTGGCCAAGTTACCCATTGTTTATTTTTTCAATAACTGTGTTCAAGGTGACATATATGCACTGGGCTATTCTGATCACATTACATCTTTAACCTATAAAGCTGGTTGTGCAGTTACCACAATTTTAATGAACAGATATACAAGTCAAAGAAATGGACTCTTAGCCCTCCCCTCAAATCTCTAGATTGATGAAAACCTGATGGCAAGGATCCTTGAAATGATTGAGAGTGGCAAGAGTGAGGGAGCTAATCTACAGTGCGGAGGGGTTCGTTCAGATGCTAAGGGTAACTTCATTGAGTCAACAGTCTTCTCCGATGTTACTGATGATATGAGGATTGCAAGAGAGGAGGTAAGATTAAATAAAACAATAGGTACAGAGAAGTCAGATTGTTGCAGTGCCCCAACCTCTGTGACCCGGGTTCAAATCCTGCCTGGGCTGATAGGTGGATTGGGTTTCAGTCCCTGCCTGATTCCGCGAGTTTTCCTCTTACCTCTCTAGAACTTCATCTTCTTCTCTCTGGTTTCCCAAGTTCAGGCTTTTGAAGAAATCCCTGGTTTCATTTACCAGAAAGTCTTAGAAATAATGATGACTTCTTGCCAGAAATAGATACATTCCACATCACATCTGCAGTCCCCCCCCCCCCCCACAATAGTTAATTCAGTGTCACATAGTAATTGATATAATTTGCATTTACCCAACAAGTATTGTCCCCCAAAATTGAAAAATATCTTCAAGTAGGTTATTTTTGTGTGCTGTCTGTACCTAAAGGAATTGTGGTCCTTTCTCAAATAAAAGAAATCATAGGTGTTAATTAGTATATATTTAGCTTCCCTGCCTCCCTCATTCTCAGAACTTCTCCCAAAATTCACTGTGTATCCTGGCTTTTCTAGTCAACTTTGATTACAAACATCTGGATAAGGTAAGTCAGTGGGACTTGGTTATCCTTTCTATTTTGCATATTTTTACACTTTGCAGATCTTTGGTCCAGTTCAGCAGATTCTCAAGTTCAAAACGCTTGAGGAAGTGATTGAGAGAGCTAATAATACAACCTATGGCCTAGCCGCAGCCGTCATTACCAAAGACATTGATAAGGCTCTGGCTATGGCCAACAGTGTACGAGCCGGAGTTGTCTGGTAAGTGAAGTGCAGAAAAAAATTCACCAAATTGTGTAATGATTAAATGTCGTTATCTTCTGCAATATCCAGCTAGGAGTGATAAAATAATTTATAGAATTATAATTTGTCTAAATCCCAACTATAGGGTTAATACGTACGGTGTCCTAGATGCTCGAGCTCCGTTTGGCGGTTACAACATGTCTGGTCTTGGCAGGGAAGGGTAAGTTAGAGTAACAGTAATCCACCCTGTGTAATCTGAAAGTGACTATAATGTGAGGTTTGTTTGTCTAAGTCAGTACCCGAGGAACTCTGGATTACTTGCATTCAAGGCTAAATCAGCAGCCATGTCTGCAGACAAAGGAATTGAGAAGAAGGACTCACACAACCACCCCCCCCCCCCCCAACAGAAATAATAAATGCCCCAAATTGTACATTTTCTAGTGATAAGGCATCTCAGAATTCCCCAAATTTGTCCACAAATGTTGTTCAGTTTAGAAATTTCTTTTATCACTTTGTTTCTTGTTTAGAGGTGAAGAGTCCCTTCTAGAATTCTGTGAGATTAAAACAGTAAGTATTCAATCTGGTTGCATATTCACTGTAGATTCTGTAAAAATGACAAGACTCCTTCCCAAATTTAAAATTGCTTGGAAACAAGATTTTTAGAAAATTCTTTAGAAATACAAATATAATAAAAAGAAACAAACATTTTGTTGTAGAAAACAGAAGGGGTGTTCACTGTTCAGACAGATCACCTCCTATTTACGGCTGGTACATTGTAGGTATCTTAACCCTAACTCCTATAAGTGGTGTGAGAAATCCTATTAAAATTGAAGGATTCAGAAATGTTAGGGTTAATGTGTATTAATGTATGTTTACAACCAGAAGTTGAATTAGTCATGGAGTTCTATTTTTGTGAAATTTGTTTCAGGTGGTTATCAAGGTTACTCAGAAGAATTCTTAGGTTGCAGCTGCCCTGAGAGTCACAATGGCCATCTGTCAGGTTTTTGAAGGATGTTTCAAAATTAATAGTGAAACTTAGAAATTTTGTAATTATTTTTGTATGACCGAAAAAGTGACCGGCTCTGCAAAAAGGGGTATTATGTGAAAACACACACAGGGCAGTTCTATGTGAAGTGGGCGAACAAATCTTCACGTAAATGATTTTTTTGTTTTTGGTTTGTTGGCTTCTATTATCTATATTTTCAGAATTTAATTTCAGAAACATTAATATTGATAAATAAAGATGAAAAAATAAATTGATAAAAAATACCTGCCACAAATTGAAATATATACTTCTAAGTTACCTTTTGTTTGAAGGAAACATTTGAGAATAATGTATTTTTTAAAGAATTTATATGTTTATTTTATGCTGCAATGAGATTTGATATTTTGACATCTTTAGAAATTGTTGATCCTTACTCCTTTTTGCTTGGTACACACATATTAAATATGCCTTTATGAATATAAATAATAAACAAAAGTACATAAAGTTAATGTTCATTATACGCATAAGACCATATGTCTTTTAGCTTTGAATACTTTGAACGCAAACACATGATGATTACAGGTTTCATTTATACTTAATTTCATCAGGAAATTTATTTTGAAATACCAGAAAACTGTTTAGTATTCAATTTTAAGATCACATTGGTGAACTGTAGTAAAAGCAACATTGCTGTTTCAGACTTTTATGAAACTTGCATATGAATAAAAGCACATTTTCACATTCATATGGAGAATGTGAAAAGTGGTTTTGATTTATGTGTTATTTTGCCCGATTAGTGCAAGAATGTTACAATTTTTAATGCAATTGATCCTAGCTTCTTTTTTATCCCCATCCACACTCAATGAGCAACAAATTCTTAGCAATATGGAGTTGTGTAGTCTGGAAGTAACTCTGTTAATGACAAAGATCCGTATTTCCAAAGACTAAATAGACTGCATCGTGTTGTGATGCAAAGGAAGTCAATGAGTCAAATGTTGTCACTCCACACATGCTGGTTTTGTTTACATTTCATACTATCTGGTCACATGGGTGAAAAAGCCCATCCTAGTTCATAACAGTCAACCACCATATCTGCAGATGATCATTGCTAAGCAAGTTGGGAGATTGGCAAAGACAGTTTTTATTACTCTCCAGAGAGAAACGTCAAAAAATGTTTAGTTGCAATGATCCCCAGTAGTACCTCTTGGATCGGCATGATGCATTCCTCATAGTTGGCCAAGTAGAATCACTAGATGGCGCTAGACAAGGCTGCACTCATTTCTTCCATTTCATCTGCTGGGATTTTCCTGCAAGCAGCTGAAGCCTGTGGAGAACAAGTATCAAGTTTAAGTTTATTTAAAAGCAAAGACATGCAATGCCGCAAATTTAAGAACTTTCTTCAATGGACTCTGGGCTAAAATTACTATCTGGACCAGCCTTTTGGGTACTGGTCAGCAGTGGTCGCGATGGGGGCAAGGGGATGGCCACCCTAATATTTTTGATAGAATAGAAATTATGGACTCATTGACTACAAAAAAAACCACTGTGTCCCCCTAGTCCGCACAAGATATTTCTGTGCCTGTGTTAGGATATAAGTCAAGCAAGGTTCTACATGGGATGAAATGAAGGGGGGGTCTAGTTTCCAAAGGTTCATGTCACCATACAGTTTTAGTGAATTTATTTTTGAGGAAATATCAGAAAATAACCAAAAAAATATTGAAAATGTCCTCCAAAAGCTTGAAACAAATCACATGTTTTTGAAGACACCCCCACCCCTGGATCCATACCATGTACAGGACATGATGGAAAGGATTTTCTTTCCACCACTTGTTATAACCTTGGAAGTATCGATAATTTTCAACAGCTCATACCCTGTCAAAACTCTTCAGTTTATCAGTGATCTTCTGCTTGGTAGCCAGTAGGTGCTGCTTGCGGGGGAGCAATGCTTGATGAAGACGTTTGTTCTCTTGCTCTATCTGTTCAAGGAGGTGTTCCAATCTCTCTTTCTCTCTTAGTTTAGGCTGGATGAGGTGACTACGTGAATCTTCCACAGGGTCACCAGAGGGCCTCCTACAGAACAATATAATTCAACAATGACAGCGACAACAAAGAGCGGCGACCATTTGTGGACCACTGGTCGACTTTGCCTGGTACCCAACATGTATTTTGTATACAGGTTGCCATGGAAAAATCGACTAGTGGTTGACAAATAGTCACCACTCGAACTTGCTCAAAGCTTTAACCAGTTCGCGTCGGATGACGTGTATACACGCACTCAGCGAAGCAAGGGTCCAGCAGAACTATCAGTGAGCGAGGCCAGGGTGTGCTACCCGCAGATAAAGGCCTGAACCCGTCTGGCACCCAGGCTCGTGAAAAATAATCCCGGCGTGAACTGGTTAAGAGGAAGGTGTTTCAGTTAAAGGGATGGATGATGAAGTGGCACTGCAGCAGCATTTCTAGTTTTGAAAATTTACCAGTCCAATCCCAGCAATATTATTAAAAAAATACATGTCCACTTCGAGCCAAATTTTGTACAGTTCTGCTACAATACAACACTTGGTAACCAGTTACACCTGTATGAATCTGTGTTTAAGATCAATGGAAAAAAAAGATTTGTACAATTTCTAAGAACTGCCAGATGAGATGCTGCATTGCAGGTTCCTCATCCAATAAAAAGTTTCCTTGGAAGGACATGGCCAGGTGAATTCTATAGTTTCATTCCACTATCTTCTGCAAACAGAAATGCTTGATTGAGCCACAAACTTGTTTCAGCTTTTTCAAATGTTTTTAAGAATAATACCTGGGAACATGGGTAACTTATATTCCCTTCATTCTTACCAAGCTGGTTGTGTGAGCTGGGTGGGCGCATCCTGTATGTACTGATCCAATTCATTAAATAATTTCACCAAACCTTCCTCCTCTATCATTAACTCCAGTTCTTTCTGTAAAAAAAAGACAAAACAATGAACCTAACATTAACATTTTATAGCTCATGGATGACAAAGAGAGGGCACTGTACCAAACAATTTAGGTTATAAATGGAAAACATTACCCAAAATGTTTGATGGTGTGCATGGCGTACATGTAATTATATACATGGCCAGAGTACATGGGTACATGTACATACATGTATGACTATGGTGTGTTACTGCACGCATGGCTGATTGCATTACGATCAATGTACATCTGTATGCTTCCCTTGGGGATGTGAATTTGTGATAGATCCAGAAATTATAATAAGCCCATGGAATAGTAGCAATGATATGACATGGAGCACTTTGATTTTAGTCAGGGCTAGAACATATAAACTGAACCCTGACCTGCACGGATGATTCCAAATTTTCAAGAAACTGCTCTCTGATACTCCTGAGGGCTTCAGGTTTCTTCTCATGGGCAAAGTAGTAGCTGCGAGCAAATGTGCTGTATCTGTAAAAAGATAAACAGATATATCAAAAAGTCTGACTAGCACTAAGCTTGAGCTTTTTAGAATCATTCACACTATGAACATCTAACAAAAGAAAAACGGTGCACTAACAATGAACATCCATTGTTACTTGGCACTAAATCCATTGTTACTTGTTCACAGTGTCAAGTACGACACTGAATTTAAACAAATCTGGAAAAGAAAAACATTTATAATAAACCCTTTTAAACAGAAAAACTGCCAAAAAAGCAACCGGAAAAGATAGTGGAGAGGAAACAAAGTAGGGTCGATGCAGGGTCGAATGTGCAACCCTCCACTTGGGAGACAGACGTACTAGCCACTAGTGTTAGGGGGGGGGGGGGGGTTGCAGAATTTCTGGAGCCGGTTCCGGTTCTCTGAAAGGAACCGGTTCCGAGTCGGAATCGGCTCCCGGAAAATTAAATGAAAAACATAAGACCTTGAAATTACATGTAAACGGTGTCACCTTGTGAGGTCCGTGCTCCGTGGATTTCGACGTGCAATACAACTGTACACGTTATTCCACTACATATTTGGTTTCAAATGTGTCTTTTTCCTTTAAAACTATGGAGATTGTGTTATTAAAAGCAAACTTGGCATTTATTAATTTATTTTCTGTTCCTTGCCTATGATTTTATTTACCGCGACGACCGCCGACCATGTACATGTAGAATAGAATAATTCACTCCACACGTACACTACCCAGCCAGCCTTCAATGCACAGGCTAGGCAAGCTTGATCCTGTGAGTGACTGACACTCAATCTACGCTGTACTGTGGGTGTACATGTACTTGGAACCGGCTCCGAGTGCTAGTAGGAATCGGCTTTGATGGACCCAGGTACTAGGTACAAAATACCCAGCTCCGAACGAGTCATGGATCTGCCCACCACCCAGTTTTGTGTCATTCAATACGTTTATTATCCATGGTACAAGGCCAGTATCGGGTTCAATGCTCTGTCATGTCTGTATAGCCTCGTGACCACAAAGGGCTCAGATCAGCCGAGCGGTTTGTCTTTGACTCTCCGTGATGTGTGCGAGTATGTAAATATCGGCAATCGTGGACTAGGGACAAATTTTGCCCGTTTGCCACTTCGCCCATTTACCACTTCGCCCACATGCCACTTCGCCCATTTGCCACACCCACGTTCGTAAAAGTGGGAAATGGGTGAAGTGGCAAATGGGTGAAGTGGTTGTTGGCGAAGTGGTTGTGGGCGAAGTGAAAAATGGGCGAAGTGACCGACACCCAGCCAATTATGAATTTATGGGCGATTGTGTAGTGTAGGGCCCTGTTCCCTATAAGGGAACAAAAATCCACTTTTAGATTATTGGAATTGCCAAACTAGTTAGCGACATTACAAACAAACAGGTAGGCCTATGCCGTAAATAAAGGGCATGGTTTTAGTTTTAAGGGAAATTTTGGGGTAAAGCGGCGATGAAGACGACAAAACGCAACACGAAAATAAAGATGTAACAAACCATGTAATTTATACACAAACCTATGGCACTGTGAACCAGTCCAAATATTACTTGATTTTTGCTAAATATCTGTCATGAGTTGAGCGATAACCTTTTCACAATCTTTCCAAGGAACATAAGAAACATAATAACAAGAAAAATCTATTTTAAATGGCAATAAAAATAAAGGAAATATTTGGGGAATCCCTCTCACTCAGTCTCAGGGTACCAGTTACTGATCAATGCAAATTTCTGGAATTAGAACAGCTAATAATGTCACATTATTAGCCAATCACAAGAGGATTTTTGCAAGCATGACAACGAACATGTGACCAATGCGACCAATCACGTCCGTTCTAATGTGCTTGCTCTTCTAATGCCAGTTAGGGCTGATGCAGTTCCCATGTTGCTTTGAGAATGTCAAAGGCTAGTCACTGGCCCCCGGCCCCAGAGACAGAGTCATGATCATGCAAACTTGCAAGTTGTTAAATGTTTACCTGCCCGCCTCTAAACATTTCCTGACAGTTTTCTGAAGTGCGTCTCTTAGGCGAATCATGTGAGAACCTTCGTCACTCACTTCTACTCCTTCCACCCTGGAAACTGTTAATGTTGAATCCGTTTTTGACATTACATTCTTTGAAGATTCCATGTCACTTGCTACACTTTCGTCTGGTGCAGTCGCCATTTTGAAGAACCGCGGGTTTTATTTTTGTATCGTTCAATGGTGAGATTGAGGGCGCTATTCACCTCGCACAAAGCCGAATCAGAAGCGCGTCATTTTTGTGCGCAGTCGATCGCGAGGGTGAATCTTTGGGGAAATATCACGTCAACAAAATTTGGCCGGGTGCACCAGGCCCGTCGCTAAGGGGGAGGGGGCCAGCCCCCCCCCCACCCCCCCCCCCCCCCACCCCCTTTTTTTTGGCAACCAAATTTCCCCTCCCCCGGCCCCCCCCCCCCCCATTTATTGTGATGTGGCGTTTGTCCGCCCAGAGCTAGCTGGCGATCGGACGGGACTGCGGTGCACGCCCTACCACTGAGCGGCTGCGATTTCTATTCAAGGTTGGGGGACGGAGGGGACGGGACCCATGACAAGGGGAATAACCAGGGGCACTGTACAGCCGTCCTCTCCACCCAAAATATTGGGGGAACTTATCTCCGTCCTCTTATCTCCGTGTGTGTTTTTGTTTACTATTATATTAACATTACATTTTGTTCCACACTGTTTCTCATCATATTCTCTACATAATTATGCTTAATGTGTCACATCCATGCAAAAGTGTTGGATCACGAAAAGCCACTTAGTTCCCACTTTTGACCATAAGACGCATTTTCGCAAATAAATATAATGCATACATCCCTTTAACGTCGATCACGGTCATTCACATTGATCTCCAATAATAATGGAGATCAATGGTCATTCATCCGTCAAAAGCGCCCTCCCAGCCCGGAAGGCCGGGTACCGGGAACGGGTATTGTCCCGTCACATACATTGGGAGCGCCGTCCCCATGGTTACGCTGACTTGGGGGTACACGAACAGTGCACTATACAGCACGAACGGGACGCACACTTTGTGTGTAAACCTATAGAAAAGCAATCATTATTTTGCCACCGTATACGGTCCAGTATACTAACAGGGTCTAGCTTCAGAATTGTGCTATCATGGATATTACCACAACTAACAACCGTTTGGTTACATTTCAACTGTAGATTTCACATTTCTTGGCACTTCATTACAAGGGTAAGTGTGAGAACTTTCAGCTTCTTCAACGCATAGTTTATATAGGTTGTTTATTTAAGTTGTCCCCACGATCCGGTTGTAATGTAGGTTAGTCTGTCAATATGTCGCCAAGGTCAAAATTTATTGACTATACCACCATAACTTTCATTTTCTTCTCACAGATTCTTCGATAAGGTTCATGTTTTTATAACAAAATTTTTCAACTATTTAACTTGAAAAACCGAAATTGTGTGGGAAAACCCCGGTACGGTATTTGGTGCAAATAAAATGACAAGAGAAAAACTATTATTTTGTTCCCAAGGCAGGCCAGGAAGTTATGCGACACCCTTGTATAAGGAAAATACGGCTTCCTGAACAATAAACATTCTCTTTTTTACTCAACACTACACATAGGAACTTGTTATAAGGACACCATATCATGACATATGGCAACATATTTTTGGCACACACTCCCAATTAAGCCTTCACGTACATACGCTATTCGTGTATTAAAGCTCAGTAAAGTGCACAGTATAGGACTGTGATGAGAAATGCCCATCAAATGTCAGTTTAACGCTGTAATTTGAATAGAAGTTATAACTGATCGGGGGATACATTCTTTCCCAATGGTAGCAAATCACATACAATAATTTACTGTATCTGGAAATATTGACTTAAATATTGGCTATAAACTGGACTGAGCATGAATATAAATCCAATTTACCAATAAAAATACAACCTTACAGTAAAATCCCCATGCAACAAATTGCTGACTGACGGTGCAGCGTGGAATATTGTCACTATGAAATACGGTAGGTATAAATTGCCCATGAAAAGTGATCGATAATAGGGAAGAGGAGTCGGATATTCATATAACAACGGCACTCTCTGAAAAAACACAATTTGACAAATATTAAGCATAACCAACTGACACATGTACGCCATGCATGATGCAAATTTCTCAACAAGTAATTGGGCACGGTAAATTACTTCGTACATGAAGTAGCTGGGGGGGGGGGGGGGGGGGGGGGCAACATCATCTTCATGCAGGGTCAGGGAGCAATGGTGTCAATAGGGGCGAACACGTCAACATAACGGTCACCATGCAGCGTGTTTGTTCTGCTAAGTGACACCTGTGTACAGGGAGCCGATAAGCACCATGTAACCGTTATGCCTCGTTGAAGGATGCGCAAACTCATACATTCCACAGTGGATGTTTGATTTGAGATGCATTGTCAAAACGTCAAAATGTTCAGCTCGGGGCAAAAGATAAATTGGTAAGATCATAGCTGCATGCTAAATCATAATAACCAGCAGAGACCTTCACATCATTCATCATTATTGCAAAAGCATGGAGCTTATTTTGTTCATTGAAAACACCAATTAATTCGTGAATACTCATGTACACCTATAGGCCTACGAGTGGAGGAATTAGACTTATTCAGGGACAAGAATGGAATTATTGTCTTCCGCAGAGCTGATTTGATGAATATGCCTAGAAATGTTAATAATCACAACAAAATAAAAATTATCTCTTTCAAAACTGCATTAAGGCTGCAACATTCTCTTTTGCAATCGTTTATTCGTATGTGCATTTAATAAGGCCATCAGCTGAGTAAACCGTTCTTTACAGTATTCCAACTCTTCTGGTGATACTGTCTTAACTGGCCATGGTGACCTCCAATTGGCAACAAATATTGATACTGCATAAAAACAAAAATGCATAAAACGTCAGACGGGCCGGGGGAGGTGCGGACTCAAAATTCCCAAAAGGTCACTTTTTAAAATTTAAGTTGTTGTTTAAGAAATTAACCTAAAAAGAAGAAAACTCTGCACTTAACTCGTAGTGAAAGCGCCATCTTTTCGCCATTGTTATAGCCCCCCGGCTAATAAAAAAATAGCAAATCAAAACAACAACAAAAACGGATCCAGAGGGTGGGGTGTGAGAGTCGGACCCCCCCGGCACACAACAAAACGAGAAACCATGTGGGTTTCATTTTGCGTGTACTGGTACAAACAAACCGGAAGATTATGGCGCCATCAACATCGACAAAGAGTACCCCCCCCCCCCCCCCCCCCGGTAAAATTCTGTTTGCAGGGGGGGTCAACTTTATTTAAAAAAAATCCCAACTCCCCTTTGCAAAAAACCTGGATCATACCCTCGGTTCTATTGGCCGTATAGCATCGATATCGACAAGGAAAACGTTCGTTGTTCCATGGATACACAGTATGAAAGTTTTCGTCAATTAATATTGCTTTTCGGTTATATTCAGCTTTAAAAAGACGGAAGTCTGATGTGCGCTGTGGTGCGTTGGCGACAATTGGCCCCTCACAACAGTAAATTCTGCCTTTTATGGGATTCATACCGGTACATCACGTAATTTCAGAAACTTGTTTTGACCAGGGTTATTTCAATGCAGCTATCACTTAAGCTTTTTACGATGACCAGGAACATACGTTGCTGAGTAGAAGTGAAGTGTCAGATGAAACTGTTGACCAAACACACGCCATAAACAGAGAGCAGTGCTTTTATTGCCGCCAAAGTTCAAGCCGTAGCAATAAACAAACGGATGTTGATCAAAAATCCATGGCAACTGAGCATTGTTACTCATGGTTACTGGAATACTATGCATGCCCATTGCGAGGTGAAATAGGTTTTTTGCGCTTTCGTAAAGGCGAATGCTATAGCAAAGCCAATAATTGTCTGACGTCAACAATAGTTCTTTCATCGTTCGCTGTTACCCATGCATGCAGGCGAATTCGCTTCACCCTTAGATCTGCGTGAAGTATGTGAGCCGGGCCTAGATACGACAAAGAGTTTATTCTGGAATTTAAACAATTTTTCTTTTGTACTATTTTACTTTTCTTATGTCAGGATGCCATCATCTCATGATGAAGAACGGGACGTAAAATCATTTCCATATCCAAGCTAAAACAAAAACTGCTTCTTACGATCTAGAAGCTTCTGCAATCAAGATGCCGTCTGAATCTATCACTCTCCCAGCCATCAGTTCTGTTCCCGCCCAGCTTAAAGGCAAAGACTTCCTCTCCTCTTCCCACTTCCGTATTGCTAACGACCGGCGCCTATCACGCAGCGCCCTGAGGCGCAGCACCTTCGCTAAGGACTACGTAGAACATGACCACTATATTCGGGAGGCCGCCTCTGATCCTCCCGCGCCTGCAGAGGTGATGCATCGGAATCCACGTCAAGGCAGCCAGAATACCACGGAGTCTAACACGGCCTTCACGGGCCGCACTTTACCAAGAGTGCCAATGTGTATCAAGCTCAACAAGACGAATTTCAAGATGGATGCAGATGAAAGGGTAGATTCATTCCACACCACCCACGCTGGTCACTATTACCCCAAGCCTCTTAGCAAGAGTTTCCCCTTTGATAACGCCATGAGGAGCTATGTACCTCAAGGAGACAAGGAGAAAGAGAAGATGCCGATGTCTAACTACAGAGATAACTTCCTAGGTCATGATACCAGCGTAGTTAAGGTGGAGAAGGCGCCATGTATGCATGACAGTAAGTAAAACATTTGAAACATCAGAAGCAAGAATATATAGTATACAACGCTTGGTTATAAATTATCAAAATCTCATTTTCCAATGATAACTGGACGGGAATTTTATGCTTTCACAGGAGGTCCGTGCACCATTCGTGGTGAAGCAAGAACCCACAAGCAATTCGCCACATCGACGGAGGAACAGTTTCCCGGTAGATACCTGCCGTATGTTGCAGTCAAGCCAGATGTAAGAAAACTCACAGACCTCAATGAAACAAAATAATGTACTTATTCTAGAAAACAATAGCCTTGCAATTTCTCATTCATAAAAATTAATAATATCTGTTAGTTATTATTTCACTGACGTTTGTGCAAAGCCCATGTTTTTTAATTTATTAAAAAGGATTATTTTTATGAAACAACCCCCGTTTTTCTGTTCTTCGGGGGAGGGCTGGGGGTGGAGTCTTTGACAATGAGGGCGCCATTTAATTGGGGAGATTTGTCTAATGTGGGAGGTTCGTCTACTTTGGTGTATTATCTTCTTCATTTTCTACTTTTACCGAAGTCAACACGAATTTGCCGACAAAAAATGATTGGGGAGTGCCCCTCCAGCTCCCCCTCCCCCTGCGAAGAAGAAACTCGGTCTCCATTAAAGGTTTCCTTTCTCTCTTCCTTGACAGCTATTAGGTTCCAACATTCCTAAAGGTGACCAGGAGAAACTGGTTCACCAGGACACCACCCAGCTCCTGTCCTACCCTAAACCAAGGACAGCCAACTACCGTGTCTATAGGCGCGACCACGCCCTAACAAGGCTGGGTGACACCAACTACAAGATGGGACATGCCAAGAAGTATGACAAGTTTGAGACAACGGCCGCAAAGTCTTTCCACTTAGACGAAATGCCAGGTTTGATACTGGTTTCATTTTTTAACGTTTTGTTAAGCAATACTTTATGGGTAGAGTCAGAATCTTAGGATCTGTTTTGTGGTAACTCTCAGAATTAAGTCATACGCATGCGAATTTTAACAAGACACGTTGCAACAATATCATGTAGGCCTTCTTCTCCCTATATCAACAGAAATTTGGTATTTTCAAACATTCAAGTTATCATGTGTTCATTTTGCAGTTAGAACATTCAAACTTAAGAACATTCAACCCACCAGTCAGGGGTAATAGTTCATCTTATGGCATATAATGTAGGCTAATAATGCAGATCGTAGTTACTCAATGTGACAGTAAAATGTGCAGCCCGTTTCTACGCTGGAGATCCTCATTTGAACTAGTCTACACGCATTTACAAGGGAGGGCACTTAATTACAATTTTGCAATGTCACCGGCGGGCTTCGCTTTGTTGAGAACCTGTGTCTGTGAATTACAAATATATATGAATTTTTGCTGCGCATATGCTAATATTTCTGTTTTGTGTTAATTTTACAGCCCCGACAGAGATAATCCCGTATGACAGCAATGCTAGCAGCTTTCCCGAAGGCGATCGTGACCCAGATCGGGTTAAAAATATAGTGACAACAACCAACTACACGTTCTACCACAAAACGGTAGGCACGAGTTCCCACTTTCCCCTTGAATTGAACAATTTTTTAAGTTTTAAAGTCGATCTGTGTACATGCCATGGCATGTCTAAATTTATGGGCTCCTACTGCAAGTACAATTGACAGACGGAAAAATATTCTGAAAGCCCGAAACCCTAACTGTAGGGGCGGATCCAGGACAAAATGGGGGAGGAATCACTAGCAAAACGATAAGAAAAGGACCAACAGGAGTCACGAGTCATAAGGTTTCGAAAATTCATAGTTTATTTCGAGGGGGATTCCTCACTTGTCACCCCTCCCCCTCCGCGGCGTAGCAAGGGCTCTCTCCATAGGGGGAGAGAGTGGGGGCTGGATGTTACTATGCGGGCGGGCGCTCAGTATTTTTCTTAATACTACTTTTGTTATCTCCGTTTGCAAAATTTTCAGAGGGGGGGGGAGACTGGGGGAGACGATTTTTTTATGGGCGGGGGCGTGCACACCCCCCCCCCCCCCCCCCCCCCCATTTTAAAGCCCCTCTGATTTCGTAAAAATAACTGCTTCAAGAAAATACCTTTACTTGACCACAGCCTCCTGCGAGTTTCCGTAATGACATCATATCCGGAGCCAACAAGCTGACATCTAGTCAGGTAGCCTTTGGCGTTCCCAGTCAGTATTCTGCCTATTACTCCACCACGCAAACCGATGCTTACCCAGCATTCCATGTACCCGTCAATCGAGTGGCAGGTCACGAGAAGATTAAGAGCAAAGTGCCTCTGGATTACTATGGAAACGGTGAGCAAAAGATTATTGAAAATTGAGTTCCTAACATTGTGCCAGTTAATTCTCGCCAAGCTAACTGAAGTCAGAGGAGTGTTTCGTTTAAGGAGTTCACTTTGATTTGGTTTCTTTTGCTTTGTACAGGTCAGGAGGTCAATACATCAACCACCAAGGATGACTTCCCATCTTGGAGAGATATGCCACTACACACAGTCAGCAAGGAAGTTCTTGCCAAGGTAATGACTCGATCAGATGACGATCGATTAATTTTCAATCTAATTACGTGATCAGTAACTCGATCATTCAGATTGAATGTCATAGACATACATGTGTTCCCTAAATTGTTTTCTATCAGGTAAAAGAGGAATATTAAGCATTTTTTAATGCAAATCACAAAAACTCAAGCACGGGAATGAAACTGAACAGCATAACATGGACCAAACGTGTACTCCTTGTACAATGAATCAACTTTTCTGTATTTTTCATCTCTTTGCAGTTACGGTCTTCCAACATTACCCCACCCCTCCACGCAGACCGTGACTTTAATACAACCCACCTGACGTCTTACACTGCTAAGCGAGCGGATAGACACCAGTATGATAGCGGGAAACTACAGAGAAGTTCCGTACCATTGGGGACCATGACAATATGAGGCCGAAATACTCCGCATTCAGATCAGATACATTGTACATATCAGGTTTAGGTTGAAAATGTTCATTCTGTAAACTTCTTTTTGCTGGATTTGGAACGCATGTAAATCTAGCAATTTTGTATCCATGTTATTATTCCATTTGTTTTATGACTGAAATGCTTCATAATCATGTTTAATTATACATTTTATAAATTTGAATGATGAAAACAGATTGCTCGGTGTATTAATTGGCATTCTATAAAAAAAAAGTCAAAATTGTTTGATTACTTTCATATAATATAAACCACTCAGAAAACAAACTTGTTCATGTCAAACTATTCCGCGAATAACACAATGGTTCGATCTCCAATTCCCCAAATATCTCATCCACTCCGACTATCCAAAAAGCTTTTTTCTTTTTACAGAAAGCATATGTAAAATTTCATTTTCAAGTCTCGGAGCAGGTCTTCAGTAATTGACCCGTCGCCGTTTACGAGTTAACCACGCCTCTTAGACAACCCTATGGGAATTTTGTGTGGTAATTTTTGTTTGTCTCAGATTTCGCGCGTTCCACGTGTAATTATAATTGATGTGATTGGACAATAATTCACAAGCTGCGTTGACGCGATTCGACCGCGATAGGTCCATTGTTCAAACCCCTGTCCGTTTGCTGCAAACATTGGTAGATGTGGTACAAACCGTACACGATTCCTCTGTTTGGGACTGGGTACTATAGTTTTCTTCAGTTTAAGCATATTTCGAGTTTGTTGTAACTTCTTGTGTCTATATTGCATTTGCGCTAAGTTTCTATAATTATAATACTTATTTTTTGTGTATTCCATCTGATAAATTCAGTGCAAACTTTCAACTAACCTGTGTCTGATCGTCTTTCTTGTCTCAACTCTCATCATCTGCAATAATATCAAAAGTCACTCCGTAAATTTGAAGCCTAAAAACTGACCAATATTCAAAGGAAATTAGAGATTTTTAAATTAAATGACTCAACCAGTTGCTTGGTCAACACTTACTCTTTCAATTATATAAATAATCCAACTAAAATCTACACATAAAACGTGTACATGTATAACTATCAATGTTAAAGCAGAAAATTAAGTGTACAAAATGGTAATATAAACTTACCCTAGAAATGAAGAAGTCGAACCACTTCAGTAGTGAAACCCGTAATTCTATAATCAATGTCCTCAATGTTCCCATTATAAATAAAGAAAATCGTATGTAGATATTTTGCCAATTTTGGGAGACTTATTCAAATAACGGCGAATGCGAGTCATATCAGCATTTATATACTTGTATGTATACATGTATGTGGCACTGCCACAAATCCGTTAGTGTTAACAGGCTCATTTGTTCATCCCATCCTTTTGTAGCTAATAAAAACAAAAGTACAAAACAAAAGTACAAACAAAAGCAAAGCACAGGTATTGATCAAAAGGGTAAGCACTAAGCACACAAAATGACTGAATTTGTACTTGACCCAACAGATAATTTTTTATTTACAACTGACATCTTTGCTATGGTTTGTCAACTATGTATCAAACATTTACAAAGTGACATTCAATCATACTAATTATTAATCCAAGAAAAACAATCACATTCTTTTAATCAGCATGCAGTCAATCCTTTTGGTATTCTGTAAACTTTGAAACTGCAATCAAAATCGACACCCTCATATTTTGCAAGAATAATTTTTGAACAGTCAAAATTTGGGAGATGGGTAGAAGGCTGAATATCACACTCTATAATCAATAAAGTTGACAAAAACATTTTCAGACATTCTCCATATGATCATTAAACAAGCTAGGATGCATGAATAGCATGATGTGTAGAAATTGTTACTGACAAACTGCAATTTTTTAATAAACAGGAGTTGCCAAATGTTGCTTCACAATTACATGTTCTATTGAAATTTATTTTCCTTTGAAATAATGTTTACCAAACAAATTACTGTGTGGCATGAAAGAAATGGATTGAATTCTTTTCAAAGAAATCAAAAGTCCAGGTTTTGATAACTTGTTTGAGGTTTCTTTAAGACGGGCCCAACCAAAGTTAATTTCTATTCTTTAGCCCTGACTTGTGACCCTGGCCCTGAGAAAATAAACTGCAAAAACAAAAGTGGCTGTTGTGTAACTATAGCAACTACAACCTCATACATAGGTGGTGAAGCCAAACATCTCCTTGTCTCTGACTTTCTTGGGATGAAGATAATAGAGATCTAGCATTGTGGGTTCCATCCATCGCTTTGTTTCATAGATGCTTTCACCAGCTCTCCATTCGGGTACGTCCTTCATGATGATAGCTTCCTGTTCAACGTTAGCCTTAAGTATTTTCAGCCTGCTGTCAATGGAATGGGACAATCAAATTACCTTTAGGCAAACATTTCAACTGAGCCAAGTCAACTATAAATGGAGACCAAGAAACAATAGAGGACAAAAGGATGAAAAGGTCTCCACAAGAAAATTCTAAAGAGGAGGATGTCTCCACAAGGAAATGTGCACAAAGTCTATGGGGGAATGCTTAACGGTAGTATACATCATTTGCAAACATAAAAAAAAAAAAATACTGAATTATTACGAAATACTGTACTAGACTGAAAGTAAATAGCAGTTCAAGAAATGTGAAATTTATTTCCAACGATTGTCAGCCACAATCGTTGGAAATAGTCTAGTTCCCCGACCTGATAGCTCCCTGACGTCTATAAATTGTTCCGTTTTGTCTAAAGTATGGTCTGGGAACCAGACTACTAGAACAGGTTTTTTTGTTTTCCTAACAAAAGTTTGGCTACTGCTTATTTGTCACTATGTTTATACGGCTTTCTTGAATCAGGAAAATATTGCTGAAAATCTTTACTAAACACCCGAGTACAGTGTATTTCTGCTGCATATTTAACAAATATGCAAGGTTGGTAGGTTTCCAATCATTAATCACACCAGGGAGCAGATTTCCACCCTACTACCACAACCTTTCGGTTTCTTAGGCTTTGACCGGTTTTCTAGTATTTTTGGCAGGTTTTCAGAAAAAAATACACAAACCTGAGGACATCCTGGTGAAAATCTACTCCCTTAAAACTCCATAAAAATTGAAGAACTGCACATGCAAGTGGACTTACTATCTGTCATCCTCAGCTCTCAGTAATGGAGTCATAGCAATAAAACCCTCATATTCTTCCCTAGCCCACAACCTACAAAATGTGTCAAGAAAAGTAATACAAATTTGAAAGATTTTTATCATTTTACATGTCTCCTATCTGCTCAATGTCACACTGACAAGTATACACTTAGAGACCGAGTTAAATGTAGTTAGCCATCAATGAGAGTTGATGTGAAATATATTGTGATTGAGGTTTTTCAGTTAAAAGGCTTAAACTGGTTTTAAGATAACAAACATAATAACAAGACAAATGTACAATGCAAATATCTTATCGAGGATTTATTTTTTAATACTTAGAATAAGGTACTGTACCTTCGTTTTCGGTTGCTCCTGCCAAACGTGAACATTCCAAAGCTCATGACTGCAGCACAAGTAGCAAACATCATGTAGCCTACAACAAAAGGCATAACATTCAATTAGATATGCATGATTCAATATTCGGAAAGAGTTCCATATCCGGACATCACTTACCTCGTGCACAAAGTCTATGGGCCATGACAGAAAAAGTCAAACTATTTTCAAAGAATAAGTTGAACTTTTTTCCCTCCTAAATTCGTGTTTCTTCATCAGCTTTACACTTTTTGGTAGTTTTTTAAGTCATATTAAGGGAAAATAAGTGATGTCCGCATATGGAACCATATCATGGGAACTCTTTCCCAATATTCCTGCACTTAACCCTAAGTCCTAACCATGCTAAATCCAACGATTTCAATATGATTTTACACACACCAAAGGGGTTAGGGTTAAGATATTTATCTCATCACATTTTCTAACAGTTGTTTTCAAGAAGGATTGGCTATTTTCAATATTTTGCTCTCCCTTACCAATTTGGTGGGGGTATCTATGGTATAACAAAGGCGTCAAAGCAGGACATGACATGATTGTAGTTGTACTAGGAACCCTCTTTCTAAATTCTTACCACCTGCTTAATTACCCACTTTTAATTTGCAGTTGGAGCAAAGAATTAAAACAAATAGCGCCGTGCTTGGGGCTTCCTTAAGTACACTATCACCAAAAATAAAGTTAGATTTCAATCATACAACGAACCCACCAATATATGCCAAAGCAAAAATGTTCACGAAAATGGTGCAATGTTCTCCCTCATTCGAATTGTGACAACGTTCGGCTATTTGACAATCAACTTTGCTACTTGATACAACATATAAAACGTTTGTATAAATGATATCCAAATAGAATAGTGAATTCTGCGTGATGTAAAGTGTTATCCTATTTACCAGACATCCCCCTCTTTGGAAGAACTCGCTTGTAATCGATGGGAGGATAGCCGCCCTTCGGCGGCATATCCTGCTTGAAAGTCGCCATGTTGCTCACTTGTGTTAACTGAAGGCGAGAGGGCGCTAGAACAAGCAATTGTGGGGGGGGGGGGGGGGGGGCCGGCCGGGGGGGGGGGGGGGGGGGGGGGGGGTCGTGGAGCCGGGGAGGCAGGCCCGACATTTTTTTAAAACCTGTATCGGCCCCAATAATACTAAGTGACCTGAAGAGACTATCAGCGTAAAAGAAAAGAAAAATGCACAGCACAATGGAAAATTAATTGAAACGAAAACTGCAGTACAAAATTACAAGTACACAAAAAGCATCAAGGGTACATTCAAGAATGATTTTTAATTGATTCAAAGTTCATCATGCCTGTTTATTTGTGGATCAAAAACTTCTGAATTGACTATGCTGACCACTTGTTACTCTGAAAACACTAACACACAGTGCATGGCCTTATCATAACGAAACTACTAAAAATGCATTCAAGAATTTATATCCGGGCACTTTCAACCATTGCAAAAATACTGCTATAGGCTTACATAGGCTTGTTCATGGCAAACAATAACCCATGACATTATGATGCATCCAAGTTAATTCAAACCAGATGGAATAATATTTCCTGGCCATATGTTAAAGTTAAATTGACATTCCAAATGACCATAATGTGACAAAAATCCAATCTCTTCAACCTGTGTCAGGATTTTCTAGTTTTCTTTTGAGGATGACAATCCCACGAATAAGTGGAATAAAATGGCTCATAGATTCCTCAAACAGATAAAGCAACCATGATCAAGGCTTTCTCTTTCTCCCCTTGAAAATAATGCAACATTACTAACAATTAATCTCAAGTGTTGTTTTATACTTGCAAAAACTGAACAACATTTTAACTGTAAAATGAACGGTTGTTTAAAGACTCTGTATTTTCTCAGGATTACTGCAACTTATTGGTCAAATAGTTTTGTCAAAATTTAATTAAATAAAATCCTGCAGTAAAAACAACTGTTGACTGAAAAAGGCATCAACTTGATGGAAACAAAGCAACTTAATCTGCTAACCCTTCGAACCCAAATACTATTTCTTACACTGAATTTTACGTTATAGATTCGGCTGGAACTTCAAGTTCGGTCGGGAGCTAAATGGTTAAGGTGAAGTATGTTGCTAAGGTTTAAAACAAACAAAAATTGGCAAGCTGTGCATGAATAAATATATAAATATAATCCACACACATTCAACTTATTGGGAGTGCAATTTTAAAAGTGTTTATATTTTCATTCTTTAATTACATGGATGCTCTTATTTTCTATTGTTAATGAAAACTTGAACATGCCAGAAATAACAACTACATCAATTCTAGAACAATGGAAAAGGAACTGTATTTTTGCTGCCACAATCTCTAAATTGTAATTGGCCAAATAACATTTACGGGGAACAAGGTAAACATTTGTTTAAATGCAAACATTTCATTGAAAGGTGTACTCAAATACATTTCTCTCCAATTTGACAGTGCATTCATTAATTCAGAGACCGAATACATTTTGATTTCTAAAGTGTACACATTTTACAGACATGTGACTAGAAACTGTTCATGTTGATTTATCAACTCTTAGTTGGATTAAATTCACAATAGTTTGTGAACTGAGAAAACTTTGTTGTTGTCTTTCACAATTGAGGAATCCAATTCACTACTAGAAACTATTTTTTTTCCAGTTATGTAATGTCAAAGGATTGGTTCATGCCTCAGTTCCTTCTGGATTCAATGTTTCTTAGGTTCTCTCAGTCCAGAGTAATGATCATGTGTCAATCACGTAACAATTATCTGCAATAAGATTCATTAACCCCTAACCCGCTTTTCCAAATCATCCAATTTTCAAATGATTTTGCATTCACTCTAGGGGTTTAGGGTTCATTTTATCAGCCTCTTAATCCCTTGAGTACTATCGTAGTGAGGCGCCGGGGTGCCAGGGCGGCCTGTGCAGCCAAGCGAAACGAACACAAGAGGCTTGTGCAGCCAAGCGTATCATATACAATAATCCAACAATGGATTTAAAATGCAGAAAATGGCGTGTATAGACATCATCCGGCCTGGTGCCAGTTTTCTTTTTTGCGGCATTTGGCATCATCCGTATGCAAGGGGTTAAACATTATGAATTTTGAATTCAAATTCTGCTCAAGTAGATTTATCAATAAATTTCAATAAACAGTGACAAATCAAATCAATAATGATTAGATAATGCATCATGGCTCAAACAGCAACACTTATTTTAATATTCAATTAATAGACCTATGCCAAATGACATAATGCTTTGTTTGCATACATGTTTAGACTGAAGCAAGGTGTGGACGTTGTCCCACTGTGCTCCTATCAAAAGCACACATGCAAACAAAGCATGATGTCATTTGTTCATAGGTATATTGGAAGCGGTGGCAGTATAAAGTAGTTAATTAATTAATTTCCAACACAACATCAGTAAATCAACAAGGAGTGAATTCTGAAGTATCCGCACTCTTTTAGAGTACAATCTCTTTATATTGTGTGCATCTTGTGTTGTACAATCTATCTTTCACCCCGAGCAGTAATTTCAGTGAAAGAATGGTAGAATGCAACCGGTATCTTTGGTAATACTCTACACATTGTGCACCCTGTTTTCTACATGGGGTAATTACTATCACCATAAGGCACATGAGATGTGTAGTATCCCGACTGATAATCACAGTTGTTAGCTGTTATACCGCCCTCGCTCCCATCATCCACTGACCATCTCCTTCCCTTTGGTACAGCCTCTTCCACACTCTGATAATCCTCACTTGTGGCATCCCCTGATGAACCCATACCTTTCTTGCAGTAGGCACCTGGTCCTTGACTGTATGCTGGGGACGAATGCGCTAATGGTTGAAGCCTGCCTTCTACAGGCCAGTTCTGACCATGCATCATGGCCTGTGGACTCTGCGACCGATCACCATGTCGTGAGTCAGGGCCAAGCTGATGCAGCTGTTGACCTCTAAACTCTGGACCCCTGTAGGTCATTGATGAGTTTTCAGCAACAGCATACGAAGTAGTCTGGGCCCACATCTGAAGGAGTTTTTCTCCGAGGGATGGTTCCAACTCCTAAAAGAAAAGAATAAAAACAATTGTTTAATGATATGCTTTTTGTAATTCATCTCCTAATTTCACACAACTCTTCGGAAAATAAATTTGTTTAACTCAGAAAAGCTTTGCTTATTAGAGAAAAATAATTACTCAAAATGACATGTGATTTTATGCAGGTCGGTTGAACATCAGCCACAAAGAAAATTGTCAAAACTGAAAACTTTAAATGTTTTTTCTTTAAAAGGGGTAATGCAAATTCTATAATACCCAGACATCTATTACCGTGCCAATGCTACAGTCCCCACAAGTGGTTTGATTAGATTTCTACAGGATCCCTAGATATATTAACATTGTAATCGCCAACGGATTCACCTGTCCATCTCTGCTAAACTGCACTTTCTGGTTGCCATTCCAGAGGTTTAATAGAGACTGAGTCTGATTGAAGCTCACGTTGGCTCTGAAACAAGAAATAAATAAGACACGGTCAACTTCACAAAGTCATCATTGGTATATATTCACATTCATAAAATGAACAATCAGCATGTACATGACATCCACAAGGTCATCAGCCATGACCGAGAAACTTGGGTGTGAGAATAAAATCTGTTTTTCTTCCAGGGCTAAGGATATTTGCTGTAGGACTGGTAAAGCACTGGTACCCAGTATGTAATATTTACAAAGGGTTGTATTACAAAAACTAGGGTGCACATGCTATCCCACGTGCACTATGGGCTGGCTTCAAATGCAGACACAATCATAATGTTCAAAACATCGGTTCAAAGTGCACAAGTAGAATTTAAAATACCCAGATGTACCCATTCTACACACAGTCCTGCCCACAAAAAGGTTCCTGTCAAGACGCATGATCAACAAGTTCAAATATAATACAGCATTGGTATAGCAGACAACAAAGTTGCAGACAGCGTTTATACTTTACGTGATTTAACATATACATGATATAACAAACCTGTGAAGGATGAGCTCAATCCGTCAACCAGTATAAGAAAATAGTGAAAAAACGTCCTGTTTTAACAGTGCTTTGTGCTCATTCCGGGGTAGGTGCTAACTTCGATTGTTAAAACTAAAATAAGCCACAGTATTTTTGGAGGTCTTCAAATACAATTTTTGTCAAGGTGACAGCATTATTTCAGAAATATTTCTCAGGAGGACTAGTACTGGTACCATTTTTAAAGACAGTAATAATTTTTTATCATTACCAAAGCTATATCACGCTGATATCAAATGAAATCATCAAAGAAAAGTTGTTTTTCTGTCCATCTGACAAAATTAATATGCCCACCCGAACAAAGATACTGACAATTTGGGAGACCGCCAACATAGAGCAAGATAGCTCAGTTGGTAGAGCGCCGGTACGGTAACCCGGAGGTCGCAGGTTCGAATCCCGCTCCTGCCAGTTTCTTTGTTGACTTTGAAAATGTAAACAAAAATTAATACTCGATAAATAACAAATTACATTTATCAGAGTGAACCAACAATTACTCAGAGATACTGACCTTTTAATCCACTGCACTCCAAACTCAGCGCCATTCCTCATGCAGCTGTCTCTCCATTCCTGGGTCTGAGTGTACTGGAGGTCAGAGGTCATCTTCCCAAAGCCCTGAAACTGATTGCTGCCATGTACGTTGAAGATAAGGAATACTGCTTGGGATGTCTAAAGAAAATTAACAAGGAATAGAGATGATTTGCACAGATTTTGTCTCTTGTATTTCATAATTAAGATTGTGAACTTTTCTAGAAAATTAAAACTTGGTTCATCTTGGTCTTAAAAAGACCATCATAGTACATTTTGCAAAATGACTACTGCTGCTCTATACTATGTACATTCTTTACAAGAATTCTACTTTTAACTTTTAATTTAATTTTAGTTTGGTTGGTTTTCCTCAGTTTCCAAAAGTAACAAATACCAAAAATCCAGTCAGGTTAAATTTTGTAGCATCTTAATTTGAAGTGTCCATTGAAGGAATTTGAATTAATTTAGAACAGACTTACCATTAAACGTTACAATGAAGTATTTGTTTACTTACCTGGAATGCACTGCTGATGAGTTTACCGATGCTAGGAGATACACACCACAGTCCATTACAATATGAAAGCTCAATATTGAAAGGATCGTTGCATTTCATGATGAAGAATCTAACAGGATTTCCTGACCCATTAGCTGCAAACCCTTGCTGCCCTCCATATGCATGGGAGCCCGGACTACTAACTCTACCACTGCTGCTTGGGTTTATCCCACCACTGCCACCGAGTCCAATCCCACCGCTGCCACCACTGTTGTGGTAGTATGATGCCTTTCCCTGCCAGGGAGGGGCTGAAGCATTTAGGGTTGATGTTAGCTTGGAAGAGGCAGGGGGCTTGGAAGAGGCAGGGGGCTTGGTTTGTTTTGAAGGGGACTGCCACTGCCTGGACCCACCTGACGATGGTCCTAAGGAAAGCCAAAACAGTGATAATACAAGTCTCCATTTAGTGCACTCAACAGTAGTTCAAAATACAATTTAATATCTAATCATATCTCATGTTGGAAAATAAAGGAAATGATCTGATGTATCGACAACAATTTAATTAGATTTACTTTTGACAAAACAAGATAGACTTATATACAATTCCTAATGAACAGGTACATTTGCCACCAAAACACAATTATTACATTTGATTGCAGGGCCACAAGATATCTACCACAGATAGCAGGGATTTTTCACTAACCATTACAGATTCCATGAAATTGGGCCCCTGTCCTAATTGGGCAAAGTTGTTGGTCAACACCCATCTAATTGGACAAGCTTTCTTTAAAAACTTGGCAAGTAGCCTTGGGTGTAAAAAGATTATAACAATTATACCAACTGACTCTTATTAAGAGACCACTTGAAAACCAATTAGACAGCGTTATGATTTGAGGGCCTGGTAAGTGATCCAAAGCCAAGTGCTTCTTTTGAATTACATGCTCAACCCCTAATAGTCATGAATCCTCCAATTTCAATGTGATTTGTCACACCACCTAGGGAGTTAGGATTAATAATACTCACTAAATTCCATGGTTTTTGGCGATGCAGTTCCTGTCCTTACACCCTGCTGGTTGCCTGGAGGGAGCTGCTGGCCAAACTTGTTGGAGACGGTTCTCCGAGGAGGAGTGCTGTTGAAGTGATCCATGGCTATACAAGACAAAATAACAGAACATTGAGATTTAATTGTTACCAAGTAGATCAAATTTGTATGTACGTGCAAAAGTAATTAAGCAAGTTGCAAAACCAACATTTATCTTACAAAACCAAAACAAAACACATAAGGAATTGTAGAATGTGAAACATGGTCTTTATTCAGTCACCCCTATTTTTGGAAAAGAATACGCTGAATTGTATTTATGGTTATAAAAATGGGAGATTTTCAGAACTATATGCACATGCTTAAAGCTACACGTGCATGCTCAGAACTAGCAAATTTGAGGACCAGTATGTCTTCTGCCACCAGATGTCTTTCACTGTTTGCATTATTTATATCATTGTTTGTTTTATTGATGTGTACTTCAACCTACCCATTGGCTTAGGTCTCTGTCCTATCCCCACTGGCTGTTGTAGTCCCAGTGATTGCTCTTCGTTACTCAGAACTTTGACGATGGTTCGTAAGACAGCCTCATCTCCAGGTGTCCACTGTTTGGCAGGCATACGCATCCGACGAAGGAATAACGTGTGCCACTTCTGCCTTAGGTGCAGTGCCAAATTTGCAGCCTGGTAAATACAGAGAAATACTATGAGAATTGGTTCATCTAGGGCTTGTTAATCAGTGCCAATAGTATTTGGAGTCAAATTATTAAAATGTGCCAAAGTCTTGTAACGCCAATCATAGGCACGCTTAGTTTGTGAGAAGTTATTTATAATGTTACACTAAACCAAGAGCATGCAAAGGCATTTAAGTGGCTTCATGATTTAACATCGAGCACCCATGCTGCCAAGATCAACACTATCAAGCCTTGTCTAGTGTGATTTCAACCAATCAGATTTAAACCTACCTCAGTGTCAGCTTTGAGCACGATCCAATCATCAAGCTTCAACCCTGCCCTTTGACCTCTATCGTCATCCTCCGGGTCACTTTCGCTCTCATCTTGGTTGGCTCCATTGGAGATGTTGTCATCTGGCTGAAAGAGGGCATCTTGGGGCAAGCGGGAGGGTCCACAGAATAGAGCCACGGCAAGGGGGGAGATAACAGTGGCACAACGGACACTTGTGTGATGGTGGAATCTGGCATTAGATGAAGAAATACAATATTTTAAACCTTTGAGTTTGGACCCAATTGGCTGTTTGTGAGTTTAACCATGCCGCTTAAAAAACCCTTTAGAATTTAGTGTAGTTGTTTTTGTGTTTGATTTTACAAGTTATTTATTGTATTATAACTAATGTGATTGGACAATAATTCACAGATAGCATTCACGCAATTCACTGCGATTGGTCAACTGGAAGACTCATTAATGTGGAATGTAAGTCATGACTGGACTTTCTTCATAAAAAAAGTTACAAGGATAAAATAAAAATTTAAAATAAGAAAAAAATAAAGACTTTATAGCAGAAAAATCTGCTTGCAGATAACTGGTTAACATAAAACAAGAAACGATGCAGCGATGTGAACAAACATTTGGACTGATTGTCAGGAAACAATGGAAGTCCAACAGGTAAACAAGCAGCCAGAAAAAAGGAGACTGTGGGACAAAGACAGGTAAACAGTAGGATGTATAGAGAGTTAAACTACTAACCTTGTCATTTCTTCATAGATGAGCCAATCCGTGGGAAGTGACTTTACAATACCTACATGGGCCTGGATCATTGATAGCTGACTGTTGGTGTCGTGGATTACCGAGTTGGGATGGAAACGAATCTTGCTCTCTGTTCTACAAACAAAAAATTCCCAAAATACTAACAACGCAGCCAAAAGAATAAGATGCAAGTCTGTGATGCCTATGTTCAGGCTATGGGCTGAGCCAGCTTATACCCTCATTACATTTCAGGCAATCTCTACTTTCAGACATTTAATGTCTGAAACATCAGCCTATTATTCACGTTTCAGACATGTTGGTACTAACAAAAGCATTTCAGATATTACTAGTTCATAATATCAGCACACAGTTGGATGTTCGCACTAGGGTTTTAAAATAAGGAAACGACAAAACCTTCGGATTATCTGCAGTGAGAACATTCAAGTGTTTTCAGTGCAAAATATGCAATTTCATAGGCTAAACATGTGACAAACTATTTTTGCAAATATGTTCAAAACCACGAACAAAGTAATAACAGTTTGAGTAAATGATGGTTAAATTTGTGCAGTTATTGTCAATGTAAATGGTACAAGACATTGGTTATTGGTTATTTTTCACATCAATTAAACACGAAGTACAAAAATTCAAAAAAAAATACAATAGTGATATGAGGAATCCAAATAAAAAGCCTATGGCTTCCAGGATCTGAACCTTGAAATAGAACAACATAAAAAAACCATGAGTATTTGTCTGATATACTTACTGCGTCATCAGCTGATTCTTTTGACGATCCACCTTCATGATATTAGGGTACATGCCAGCACACAGTGATGCCTTGACGACCGCCCAATTCTCAGAGTTGGTGTTAAGGTCACGGATGTCACCGGGTCCACGAGCTCGGACAAATCCTGAGGCTCTTAGCTGGCCAAGGAGTTGGGTCCTAGGAAAAAAAAAAGAACCGGAAAAAATATAGAGAAAGATTTCCTCAATAGGATAATGGAAAGATACACAGGTAAAGTGGGTCAAGTCTAAAAGAAACAAGTTCTTTATTTTTATTGTTTTTTAATATCTTATTTATCCTGGGTAGCCTGATCAGTGCATTAGCACTACTGTACCTCAGGGCCCAGTTTGAAATGAGAGAAGATAATGAAGGAATTTTCAGTTTAGTAGCAAAAGACAAAGTGTCCTGCTTAAGGACACAAACATTAAAATACCCCATTATGACAGTGCCTTAAGAACATAGGAAGGAATTTGACAATTGACATTATCAGAAAGTATGCTATAAATAAACATTCCTTGTATGATGTACAGTATAATGGTTCATCATACAAGATCCTGTTTAATATATAACAGGATCTTGTATATTGACCAATTTATAGATCTCACTGATGTCATATCTCAAACACAGCTGAAGGGAGACTGATTACCTCATGCCAACGATCATCTCCATGGTCGCCTGAGACAAGAAGTTTCTTTGACAGAACGCCTTCTCCCAACCATCACTGCGAGCTCTTTGCCAAGCCTGTCACACAAAGAGAGATCAAACGAGATACAGGTATTATCCTAAAAATGTAGAAAACAACTGATCAGTAATACATATGTATTTTTTTCCAATTAATTCTGCACATACAAACAGTCTGAAGCTCAAGACTAGCTCCGATGACTTTCAGTTCATGTTTCACTGTTTGAATGACTGGGTCGAATTTCTTCCTGTTTAAAATTCAAGACTTAATTGTCTTTTCAGAAAATAAATGATTAAAGATTAGTGTGAACATGATCAGTTTTTGATCCTCAAAGAAGACATTCAAGCAAACCTGGAAAGCTCTTAGAAGTGCCATGTGGTCACTGAATGTGTTTGCTGTATACTTCTTCCGGACAGCCATTGCAGCACGTTTCTGAGACGGATGGTTTGGCAAAATGACTGCAAAACAAAAAGAGTAAATAAACTGAATTTAAATGAAGTCCCATTCACGCTACTCTCAAATCTTTAACTTTTGAGCCTTGTGACTGATTTCTCATTGTTCCCCCAAGGATATTTGTAAATGCTAAAAAGCAATAGCACATCATAGGCAAAGCTAAAATGCGATCACATATAAGTCTCCAATTGGGACTGGTCTTTTGATCAGTCTTCAGATAGTATTTGTCAAAGTAGAAACTAAGATTGTGTAATATGCTTCATTATCTCTGCTGATACACACAGGTTTGCATATTTCCTCCTAATGAAAAACGAAACAAATAATAACATTTCCAAAGTGAACAAAGAAAACTGGCAGGAGCGGCATTTGAATCTGCAGCCTCCGGAACACCGTGCCTCCGGAACACCGTGCCTCCGGAACACCGTGCCTCCGGAATACCGTACCAGTGCTCTACCAACTGAGCTATCTTGCCCTATGTTGGCGGTCTCCCAAATTGCCTATACAGCATTATGGGTTTATGACTTCTGACTAGTGCCCGCCGAACAAAGACAATTTGGGAGGCCACCAACATAGGGTAAGATAGCACAGTTGGTAGGACACCGTTATGGTATTCCGGAGGTCGCAGGTTCGAATCCCGCTCCTGCCAGTTTTCTTTGTTCACTTAGATTTATTCAAATTTACCTAGTCAGTTTCCTTGTAGTTTGTTTTACAAATAATAAAAAAATAACAATAATTAGAAAAAAGAGTGGTACTAAATAAAATAACTCAATAAATAAAAACGAGTGGTAAGGGAAAAATTGTAATCACCTGGACAAAAATACACAAAACAATCCACTGGTTTTTGTTTTTTGAATCCCAACAATTATTCTTGGAGACACCTTGCAATTTTTCCCATTGAACAACAAAAGATTCTGGATTAATTTTGACTCACATGGATCCCTGTATGCCAGAGCACACACAATAGTCAGCACTGGATCCAGACACTTCAGCACGATGGAGTACAGTACCATCTTGCCGAGTCTTGGCTCCACTGGCAAGTCAGCGAGGTGATGACCCAACTCAGTCATATCTTCCCAGGTGTCTATTGCATCAATGGCCTATGCACAGAAATGTTGTTAGGAATATAATGATTCCATCATCCCTTAAGTAAATTTCATCCCCTGACACTGACTGAGTTGCAAAAATCTCCTTGACATCTGGCAGAAATATACCACTCAGGATGTAATTATCAACCAACACCAACAGCTCTGCACTGCCAAGTACCAGTAGTTCTTAATGGAAAGCGACAGCATTGCAGCAAAGTATCTTGTTTAAGGACTTGGCACAACATGATCTAAATAGCTTGCTTAAACCAACAATTAAAGATCCTGCAATGAGTGGAACAATGCAAAGACAAAACGAACACTCACTGATTATTAATTTCTTTATTTTTACCTTCAATAATTGCACAGCATTCCTGATAATGAGAGAAGCAGGTGGGTCAGGTGCTTTGGACAAGAATTCTGCAATGGTGGTGTTGGGTGGGGCCAATAGCTTGGTGTGTAGACACAGCTCCTGACAAAATAAAAAGACAATCTTATTACTTGTAGTGAACAAAAGCAAAAATTTAACATTCTATCCATGCTCTTTCAAATTTCACCCCCAAAATAACTTGTTTTTCCTAATTTATTCTATTTGTCTAGTGATGCAAAATTTGTTCACTTTTTAATGAGGCATGAAACGGAGAAAAAAAACACCCGCATTTAGTTACCGAATAATTATGTTACAAATATCAAATTATTTGCGATCCAAAAATAATTCAGGCGTATATTTGTGTGCATTAGATACGAGACACCAACCAAGAATAAGAGCCCTTTTTGGGGGGTCGCAGACACCCAAAACTGCAAAAAAGTAGGTTTTTGTTAAAATGAAACATGTAAGAAGAAAGTACTGATGAGAAGAAAACAAATCCAATTTGTTGAAGAGCGCGGACAGTATATTTTTAATTTATGCTTGATGAGGTATGCGAGGAAGCTTACCTGTAATGGCAATCTGAGAATCTCAGGTGTCTGGAAGTTAGGTAGACTCTTATATCGGACACGACTCATCATATGGAAGCACATGCCAGGTCGACATCGTCCAGCCCTGCATCATGAATGCAAAAGTTTACACTCTTCATCAGCCAAATCAGTCATGTTTTACTGTGGATACAATTTGCCCCAACAAGCCAAAGTTTCTCATAGTAGTAAGCAAGATAACAATGTTGCACAGTTGTATTTGAGTCCCTGCAAGTCCTTTTACAAGTTCGCCAGTCAGAAGTCCTTTCATAAAGCCGGTCACAAGTAACTGGATGAACAATGACAAAGGAATGCCTTTGTCAAAGTTAGCTTGTGGTTGGGATTAGGACTGGAGGACTTGTGATGGACTTATGATGGACTTGCAGGGACTTGCGGGGACTTGCAGGGACTTGTGATGGACTCGAATACATCCCTGCAATGTTGATCTTTTAATTGAAGAATTTTATACAGATATCTGAAATCTGATTAATCATGAATAATCATGAATATACAAAATGACAGGAGGCCTGATGTAACCTGGTGGAATAGTCACTGTCAAATCACTGTTGAAATCACAAGGCTCTGTCTAAGAATAACTTGTTGCTACTATGCAAAACTTTCAGTCAACAACTTCTTCTAAAGAATGCATCCTACCTTCCTTTCCTCTGCTTTGCACTTGCTTTGGAGATCCAGTTACTCTTTAACATTGACACAGAAGTCAGGGCATCAAAGGATTTCTGATATCAAAAAATTAAATGACAAACAAAATAACCTACCTAGTCCTATGTGGCACTTTCTGTGTAGAAATGTTAAAATCACCAGGAAATGTGCCTCTTCTTATTTGGCATAACACATTCAAAAAAATTGTTAAAATCATCGTTTTATTTGAGAAAATCCATTTACTTCTTTGTGTCAAAAGCAACGCATGAATGCAATTTTCCCTACCTCTGATAAAGACAACTGAATTCAAGTCAGTTTGCACATATCTATTTGTAAGGATACATACCTCTTTCACTTTTCCAGAATCTACAACAAACACAACATCATTGATAGTGACACTTGTCTCTGCAATATTAGTGGATAGCACCTGCAAGAAATATACAATGTTAACTTTGTTTAGAAATGGCACTGCATAAAATGTCACGGGAAGATTCAGCATTTGTTTAGATTTTCGGTTTGCTTATAAAGTAATTTCAGTACTTGAAGTGGATGTCCCTTGTCAAGGATTGACTGACGAACTTACAATTTTCCTGACTCCAGAGGGCGGTTTCCTGAATACTTTCTTCTGGTCTGAGCTCTGCATGGATGAATGCAGTGTGTAGACCTGATAGCAGCTGCTGTCTCCAAACTGTGTCTCCTCGTTCAGGAGTATGTCTCTCAAAGCCACAATGTCATCATAGCCTGGCAGGAACACCAAGATTGCACCTATGCAGCAAAACATACACATAATAATGGAATGTGGTTTTTCAGGAGGAATCAGGCAAACGTAAGCCCAATTTTGTCACCAAAGGGCTCAAAAATATCCATCAAGTAGATTCTTAAAAGTAAATGCGCTCTCATGAACAAAAAACTTGACAAACTGGGAGACCTCCAATATAGGGTGAGATACATCTCAGTAGGTAGATCACTGGCATGGTAATCCGGAGGTTTTAGGTTCAAATCCCACTCCTGCCAGTTTTCTTTGCTTACTCTGAAAAGTAATTGGATGTCTGATGAGAACAGAAATGCTTATTCCTAGTTGCACCTTCTTCTGACTTGTCAGAGATATATGTCAGCAACGAGACAATGAGATTCACGTCAACTCTCTCATCGTCAAAGCTGTGATGGTACGCCTGCAAGAGTTCTCTATCCTCAGCACTGATGTCAGCACTTTCCTTAATCAGGTCAGCCTCATCGTCAACATCCACCTGTGTGTTGGTTCTGTGGCAAACACGAGCAAAACACAATTAGCCTGTTCATTCCTTTGGAAATAAAAAATTTGACAGGTGCAAATGCCTGCACATTTGCACCAACGTTCTTCTTGTCAACAAGGGGTTTGGTACAAGGAAGGGGCAGTATAATGCACACATTCGGCAGTTAACAAGGGGTATAATTTTTGACATCCTTTGGGTTAATTGTATACATACTGTATTTTGTATCTTGCTAATGGATATAATTCCTGGTCAACATGCATTATTACCGGTGTAATTGTAATCAACTTACATATGAGCCTGCAGTATTTCCACTACATCTGTCTTATGAAACTTTGTAGCCCAGTCTACTGGAGTCCTGACAGAAATATACAATGAAAATAGTAAATGAAACACAATTCTTATTAGAGTGCACAAAACAGTTGGAAAGTTGCACAAACTGTAATATATATCGTGGCACCATCTAAATTTACGTGTATCAATATTCGCGCACCTACCTTTCTCCATTTGTCAAGTAATTAGTCAGTAACTAAATATGGTTCCACGGGGCTCTCGTAGAGTGTGATGCAATGACCTTTGCGCCTTTGCGCAAATATGGACATCATTTCGGCACCACGGACGCAGTGCGTGACACAGCGAGACTCGCTGTGCACTGATGACACTTGGCTGCCTTGGAAGTGTATTTTCTGGGAGGATAGACGTATAGTCAAAGGTTCCATTGTTGTGATGCACAAAAATCGCCAACACGGGGATATGACAAGCATCATGTTGTCTGTAAGACAGAGTCCAGACAGTCAAATAAACAGAGCAGATGAAAGGAATTAATTATTATCAGAACCTTGGGAAAGACTCAATATGAAATGAGTACAGCTTGACGACTCACATGTCATTAGATGCTCGCTGTGTAGAATTAGCTCCAAGACTCAGTAACCTCTCAACAACCTCTACATTGCCCCACCCTGCTGCTAACATCAGGGGCGTTGCACTATTGTCAGAGTGGCCGTAATCAACTGTGAGAGAAAATGAAGTGGTTTATTCTTCACTTTATAGGTGGAGTAAAGTTTCTATATCTTGTTCATATTCTTTTGTTTTTTAATGTTCTTCTTTCAATAATGTAACAAATAAACAGGCTAAGAAAGACCAACTGAAATCATTTCATTTTACCAAACTAAATAAAATATAATTTACTTGAAAAAATTTTTTTAAACTGAGTCATTGTTGTACATTTTTGGCAAACAAGTGACAAAGGCTTGTAAAAATAAGTAAATCACAGTAAATAAACTTAATTTAACTGAAAAGCAACTTCTACAAATTGCAGAAATGAATTAGAAAATTGACCAGGGATGTAGTCAAAACATCACAAGATTCCACAAGACCAACACAAGACCTTCAGTCTTAATTCAAGTCTCAAGCTATTCAAATGAACTGTAATAGGAGCATTCCTTTGTCATTGTTTATGCCTGTCACTTGTAGCTGGTCTTGTGAATGGTCGTGTGCACGCTTTGCAGTTGGTCTTGTGTCTTGTCTTGTGATGGTCTTGACTACATCTCTGAAATTGACAGGTTTCATCCTCAATGTAAGCAAAAATAAATGCCCCCATACTAGTAATCATTCTCCCATCCATTGCTGAAGCTGACATTTAGATATATCTTGAAGATTGGATGAATCGGTATCAGTGAACTATAACAACTATTTGTAGTGAAGATGAATTATTAGTACAAGTCAACTAGAACAACTCTTTGTAGGGAATTGTGGAAAGGCTTGACAAGGAAACTTACCACTGACGTTCTCGTTCAGTACCAGGTGCATGAGTTGGTCAAATGCTTCGTCTTTGTTCTTCTTCAGCCAGCAGTCACTCAGGGCATTGTCCATAGCTTGGGTCAACCAATCAGGCATGTCAGCCACATCCACTGATGCCTACAAATATAGCAGATCAGAATTGAGTTAGTTAGAAGAAAGAGCTTTAAACATTAAGCAGCAGCCGGGATCCTACGTTTAATAAACTACTCGGAGCCAGCCATTACAAAAGGTAATTTTATAGTCAGTTTTCTTTGCAGGGTATTTTTACTCCCATCTTTCACAAAGACTCAAAAACAGATGCTTATTAACTCATACGCAAGGCCTCTACAGCATTTTTTAATCACAAATCAAGGTTACCTGCTTCACAGTGAATATGATGCAACAGGCTTATACAGTTATATGGTGAAGTTGACTTAAAATCAAGTTCAGTGGTGTGGGTTAATGATGGCAAAATATTTGTTTCCCTGTAGCTTTTGATTGATGAACTGCCATCAAAACTAAACGTTGGTTGAAAGCGTGGCAGAGTACCAGACTGCCAATGCTTAAAGGTATGTAATAATGTCTCCAGATTTTCCCTCTTTATAAAGAACTTATAGCTACAACAAACATCTTTTCCAATGATACATTTTTCAATTTTACAAGCCCAACTTGAAAACTAACAACTTTAAATTTATCAAACAAACCATAAGGAAAACTGACTGGATACATTTTGAAAACTGCAGTTTTCCTTCTTCAATTTGAAAACTTTTATTTTTTTATTATTTTCATAATATTTTGGGATGCATTGAGTGCAACCAAACAGTGAGTACTCACATCAAGCATTGCCTTGCGATTGTTAGCCCCACCGAGCCCGGTGGCTGCAGATAGATCCTGAGAGAGCTTATTCATGACATCATCTTGCGGAGGCGGTGCAACACTAGCACCAGTGGGCTCCTTGAACCATTCATTAAGCTCAACAGTCTGTTTGGCCACTGGAAACAAAATTACACAAACTCAGGGAACTTGGGCAGAATGCATGACAGGTTCAATTGATTATTTTAACTAAATAGCAATGAAAAACATACTGAAACCACATTTAAATTACTGAACTATGAAACAAGATCAGTCACTTTAACAGCTAGTTCTTACTGTTTAAAATCCATTGGACATTAATGCTGAAACATGCCATAAAAATATGAGGAATATTGCTTTTTATTAAAATGTCACTTGTGACATCTTATGAAAGTTCACTTTCATTTGAAAATTTTTGTTTAAAATTACCATTAGACAAAGAAATAACTTAACTGTACATGATACACTTTTTCTGTTGTTTGGCTTACATTTTGTCTTATCTTTCATGAACTTGTCCATTTTGTCATTGGTGTAACCAGTGCTGTTTCAAAAAAGAAAAGGGAATTTATAAGAATTAGGTTTAATTTCTAAGTATGATTTAAATATGCTTGTTATAAAACAGATCATGAATATTAAAATCAAAGAAAACATAAATTTAAATAAATTATGTCAGTCCTTCCAGTACTTCACTGACATTCAACAAATGTTACTGTAGAACCCTTTGTGCATTACTGGCTTTGCCCAATTACAAAATACAGTAGCATTTCAAGCAATAAATGCTACTGTAGAACCCTTTGTGCATTACTGGCTTTGCCCAATTACAAAATACAGTAGCATTTCAAGCAATAAATGCTACTGTAGAACCCTTTGTGCATTACTGGCTTTGCCCAATTACAAAATACAGTAGCATTTCAAGCAATAAATGCTACTGTAGAACCCTTTGTGCATTACTGGCTTTGCCCAATTACAAAATACAGTAGCATTTCAAGCAATAAATGCTACTGTAGAACCCTTTGTGCATTACTGGCTTTGCCCAATTACAAAATACAGTAGCATTTCAAGCAATAAATGTTACTGTAGAACCCTTTGTGCATTACTGGCTTTGCCCAATTACAGTAGCATTTCAAGCAATAAATGCTACTGTGGAACCCTTTGTGCATTACTGGCTTTGCCCAATTACAGTAGCATTTAAAGCAATAAATGCTACTGTGGAACCCTTTGTGCATTACTGGCTTTGCCCAATTACAGTAGCATTTCAAGCAATAAATGCTACTATGGAACCCTTTGTGCATTACTGGCTTTGCCCAATTACAGTAGCATTTCAAGCAATAAATGCTACTGTGGAACCCTTTGTGCATTACTGGCTTTGCCCAATTACAGTAGCATTTCAAGCAATAAATGTTACTGTAGAACCCTTTGTGCATTACTGGCTTTGCCCAATTACAGTAGCATTTAAAGCAATAAATGCTACTGTAGAACCCTTTGTGCATTACTGGCTTTGCCCAATTACAGTAGCATTTCAAGCAATAAATGCTACTGTGGAACCCTTTGTGCATTACTGGCTTTGCCCAATTACAGTAGCATTTCAAGCAATAAATGCTACTGTGGAACCCTTTGTGCATTACTGGCTTTGCCCAATTACAGTAGCATTTCAAGCAATAAATGCTACTGTGGAACCCTTTGTGCATTACTGGCTTTGCCCAATTACAGTAGCATTTCAAGCAATAAATGCTACTGTGGAACCCTTTGTGCATTACTGGCTTTGCCCAATTACAAAATACAGTAGCATTTCAAGCAATAAATGCTACTGTAGAACCCTTTGTGCATTACTGGCTTTGCCCAATTACAAAATGCAGTAGCATTTCAAGCAATAAATGCTACTGTAGAACCCTTTGTGCATTACTGGCTTTGCCCAATTACAAAATACAGTAGCATTTCAAGCAATAAATGCTACTGTAGAACCCTTTGTGCATTACTGGCTTTGCCCAATTACAGTAGCATTTCAAGCAATAAATGCTACTGTAGAACCCTTTGTGCATTACTGGCTTTGCCCAATTACAAAATACAGTAGCATTTCAAGCAATAAATGCTACTGTAGAACCCTTTGTGCATTACTGGCTTTGCCCAATTACAGTAGCATTTCAAGCAATAAATGCTATTGTAAAATACTGCTGGCCTGTAAGGCTGTTCGATATCCATTTATTTTGATACCGAAATATCGGCCATAAAATATCGCGATATTTGATATTATCGTGATGACGTCACTTTTTCATTAAGAACGGAGGAATAAAAAAAATACATGACGGAAGTCACCACGGCATCATGAGATCGGGGCCACCGGGATTGGGCCCGCTGGGATTGAGCGGCAGGAACAGGGGGCCGGTTTGACAATGCTTCCCTTCGCTCGTTGAGTATTTGGAGTTTTACGACATTTACCTTCAGTTGGCTACTTTATGGCACTCCAGAAAGACTAGCGTTTGTTTCTATTTCAGCATTGTTGATTAGTAACACAGATGATAATACCATGGACGATCACATGCGAGCTGTCAACAAACGATCGTGTCATATATTTTGTGAAGACGACATGACATTGCACAATGTACAATGGATGCGCGGCACGTGTTTTAATCTTTTCTCAAGACACATTTCGCTACACGTAACTACACCTACGTGTGCCTTGTATAGACGAATCCGGCGACCAAAATTAAAAGCATTTACTGCAGTGGCATCACGCTCGCGTGCGTATTTTACGCACGCGCTCGATGCAGCTTCGACCAACAGGGTGTTTACAACTTGCCAAAATGCGCGCGCGACTGAAATAAAAGAACGCGCAACCTGCACGCGAGCGCGGCACCACTGTAAAAATGGCGTCGGCGAATTCCTGTATATACACTTGGGAAAGACGGTGGCATTTAGTGCGGTTGCTTGCACTTGACCAAGGCTAGCAACAAAGCAACGCGCACGCACAGATGCGCTACAGGGGTTGACCTTATTGCAAACAATTGCCATACCCCTCGATCTCAAGACAAGTTCGCAAGCATGTAGGTACGTACATTGTACACTGGGAATGACATTGTTTGCACTTGACAACGTACGGCGCGGAAGGTAAATCGCGCGGAGCGGAGATGTCATGTCGGGGTTTAGAAAACGGTCAAAGAAACGACACATTTAGTGCATGTATGTATTCCTCCATGGTACATCAAGATACATTATATACTATTCTACCGTCCAATAATTGGAAATAACTGGAATTTCGAGCAAAGTAAACTGGACAAATCCACACGTAATGCGGCCAAAAGGAACATATATCGCGATATTCTTCGGTATATCGAATTCCCCGATATTCCGGGTTTTTTTAAAGGGGCCGATACGATTTTCGATATGAAAAAAATTAAGAAATATCGGGAAATATCGTCATATCGAACAGGCTTACTGGCCTGAAATTAAAATTTTAGAAAAAAGAATATTACAAATTCTCTACCATGAAGCATTCTTCTTACCATTTTAGTACGTCTTCCAGAAACAGTTCATCCACATCAAAGACTTTGCCTGGGACTGGAGAATGTTTGAATGCTAAAATGTTATTTCTTTAAAATGATTGATTATACAGATGGCTGACGGCTGATGATGGAAAATGATATCACTGAAGAAAAAAACACTTTAAAAAATCCACCATCCTTTCTTCAAGCAAGCATGTCAAAACCAGGCATAGTTCTACAGAGACATTTTTAAGGTTCTAAAATAAGCAGGTTGAGGAGTTGAAAAGTAGCCATATATCAGAACAATTATTAAGAATTTCTGAATATTTTTGACCTTTTTAAAAAATGTGATATTTGAACCCAAGCAACATTATTGGAATGGATAGTGCGACTACAAGCAATGTTTAGTGGCACATACCTGCTAATAATGGGCAGTTGTTGAAGTAGTGAATAAAGAGCTCTGTGTCCAATGCAGCACTCATCAGGATAACTCGTAGGTGTTTATGTCTGACCAAGATCTCTCGGAGTTGAATCAGCAGAAAATCACTGAAACGATCTCTCTCATGGACCTCATCCTAAGAAAGAAAAAATGAACTTAAAATACATATGTAAATTAGAACAGAGATGTTTTCTCTTTTGCCCTGTCCTGACGTAATATATATTACGTCGGGATATGGCAAAAGAGAAAACATCTCTGTTCTAATTTACATCATTCATCCGACGCAAACATTCCATCTTCTGACTGATTATGCGGTACCCGCTGCTGCATTGGATTCGAATCGGACAGCCGACCCCGGCAAGCTCGGTGGTCGAGTGGTTAGGACGTCTGCACTATCAAGCAGGAAGTCGTGGGTTCGAATCCCGCCCGAGTAAGCCTGTGAATTTTTCACACAGGCTCTCGGAAAGCGCTGAGTATACAGTGCTTCATATATTACGTCGGAACAGGGCAAACGATAAAACATCTTTGTTCTAATTTACATCATCCCCCCGACGCAAACATTCCATCTTCTGACTTAAAACACATATATCAATATAAAAAATTAATGAGTAGAAATATTGGCTTACAAAAATCAATTAAATTCCTACTTACCACTATGACATGTGTGACTGACTGCAGAGCATTATCACCAGCCATTAGGGTACGCAGAAGGACACCATTGGTACAAAACGTCAACAATGTCTTTGGTGATACTCTGCCAAATAATGAAAGTTATTAACTCAGACGGTTAATTAAGATAAAATAAGAACAAAGGGGAAGGACATTCAGTGATAAACAGGCCAACAACTATTAGGTAAATAAACTCTCTGATAAACTCCAGTTAACTGTATGATTGAATTACATTGAGAAAATATCGTACAACTGATACTGAAAATGTTTACATGAATAATGGCTACATCAGACATTAACCCTAACAGTCCTGAATCCTTCAAATTCAAAACGATTATTTACACCTCCTAAGGAATTAGGGTTAACCTACAAAAAAAAAAATGAGCTGATGAAGCTCTTAGAAATAACCCTGATCGGCCAATCAGATGTTTGACTGCCTCTAAGAAAAAAAATGAGCCATCTTGCTTTTGAGTTGTCTAGCTCTACAAGAATAGTAACAAGGTAATAATTACACAAACACTGATCTTTCACTGATCACAATCGCATAAAAACAAAACTATAAGATGTCATCTAATGCCAAAGGTTATAAGCAAGGGCATACCTGAAATTTGTATTCAAATATTAAAATGCTGGTTTATTAACAATCTCTCTCATTCAACCATAGCTGGAAGCCCACTCACAAGGATTTACACAAAGGAATACACATGACAGGTCTAAGGTTGGAGTCCCAGCAACAGGTCAAGATTGCCAGAGGGTCTATGGACCTGGGTAGATCTTACCTACTCTCCAATCTTATCTGATATCCCACCGTCTGACCGATACTCTCCCCTCTCTCTGAAGCAACTCTCTCAGCAATAGACAGGGCTGATAACCGACGAGGCTGGGTGCACAGTATACGACAATTCTGTTTCTTTTGAAAGCACTCATCCAAGATGAATTGTGGAATCTGCATTTCAAATAACAATCTCTTTAAGGTTTTTAACAAGATTACACTGTGAAGACTTTGCAGTACAACAAATTTAAATTATTGTTTGCAGGCCACAAAAATACAGAATGATTTGTTTAGTGGAGATACACATATTCCCCACATTATGGTCAGTGTTTTCATGAGTTTTCTAGTGTTCCCTCATCTATGTAACTTATGCTTCATTCAGTAGCCTCAGCAGTGAAAATACTGTTTGGGTGAGAGTGGGTGCCATTTAGTATTTGTTTGTTTACAGACTTTCTTTTTCACTCACTTGTTTTAATTACCAGTGGTTTTATCAATAAGTCTGTTATAGTCTAGGGCCAAACTGTCTTCCACACTGCAAATGCAGATTGATCGACTCCTCGTGTTCTCAACCAATCATACTATTTCAAGAAAAGAGTGCCCTCAACAGTTTGTGCACAAGAGAATGTCATGCTAGTGAACTCTTTACCTGTGTAGTCTTCCCGGACCCCGTTTCTCCCGAGACCATCGACACCCTGTTCCTGTTTACCATCTGCATGATCTCATCTCTCTTCGAATACACTGGCAATGTCTGTCTGAATGTTTCTAGCTCAGAGGGCGCCCTCTTTGGAGGGATCTGGGGAATGCCGTTGTTTAGCCTGCCTGTGGTTTTAGGAGTCTCTCTTGGTTGTCCGCCTGGTAGAGGATAAATGGGACATCAAGCATTATACGACAAGTCTCCAATCTAAATTCAAAGTAAATATTTACTTTCAAAACTCAAGTCACATTTACCGGGCACACCAAAGGCCCTTCTCTCCATGCGAGGTTGCAGTTCTTGCTTTTCCTTTTGATTGACTGGATATCGCTGAAGCAAACTGTGAGATTCATTCCGAGAGTCTCGAGTCAGATCAAATGTTGTCACACTCCCTTGTTTAGTGTTTTCTTTCTTGTACAGCGTCAGATAGCGGCTGGCTCCCTTACTGCAAAAGAAGTGATAAAAACTGGTAAACATTAAGTCTGTGATTTGAAACCCCAGGTTAGGGGAGGGGCAACCTCAATAAATCAACTAGTATTTCCCTTTTATTAAATAAAAAAATGGTTTACATGTGCGTACTCAGAATATATCTCCACAAACAAAAAGCCACTGTCTTGAAATATATGCACAATCTACTAACAGGGAGTCTTCTTCCTCACTACGTAAACTCCGTTTTTCAAACTATCAACCCTAAACATCTAGGGTGCATGCAAAATCATATTAAAATTATTGGATTTAGCAGAGTTAGGGTCACCTGAATGTGAAGAGGGTTAGGGTCACCTGAATGTGAAAAGAGCTAGATGCATAAGTATACATTAAACCTGTGTTATATGTTGTGTAACTTGCTATATAAAAACTTGAAACAAAATGTACAAGAGGCTTCTAAATTTCTGTTAAATAAACTCACTGTACATCCACAACAGATAAAGTATGGCTCAGAATTATTAAGAGAATTATTTTTATGAATCTAAAAATAGACACATACCCTTTGCTTTTGGATTTGAGTCCGAGGGATTGGGCAAGTTTATGGATGAACTTCCTCTCTGCATTGCTAAAAGACGATGGGAATTCAAGCTCTAGGGAATCAACATGCACATACATAAAAACAGTTAGAAACAAAGAAAGCAATCATTTTAACTGTAGCAGAAAAACGAGCCGTCATGTGAATAATCAACAAACTCAATTAAATTGTGTCATACCTAAATTATGTCAATGAATATGAAGAAATCACTTTCTAATTAATGTATTTGTGAGGCTATCCTTAAATGGTTTGTTCTTAGGTCACAAGGTCATTGTATAAACTTCTGAAGTGAACAAGACTCGGTAAATACATTACAATTCACATGACTATATTTCCCCTTTTATGTTTTGATCTCAAAGGAAAATTGACTGAACACAGAGAACTGTACTATAGTGCAGAATCTTTTGTATACCTTTCTTGATTTCATCATGTCTAAACTCTTTCACAGCAATCGTCACTGCTATTTTTATTTCTTCACCAACGTCCTTAGAAGACTCTCCTTTGTCTTTCTTTTTCTTGGGCATGTTGCTAGGTTACTGTCTCTGCCTCCGTCTTGGAACGATCAGATGTTTGTAGACCTACTGGAATCATTTGCCAATTGAATACATTTTCGACAATTAATCAAAGGTGGTGAAATTCAATGATCCATTATTTAGTGGATACACAAGAAATAGAATTGTTCCTTACCCTAAGGTCCCCCTTTATGTACCTAGGGTACATGTACATCAGTTCATCAAAACAGCTCACTTTAGACAAAACAAGTTATCCATAAATGAACTGACAAAGGTTTGCTATATGTTTTCTTAACATGGTTTTTGTCCACATATAAAGTTGACTGGCGATAAAGGGCGCAAGCAGCATGCCACAGTGGCACAGAGCAAGGGTGCAATGTCATTATGTAGACACAGCAGCATAGCCAGGGCTGTCTCCATAGGGGGGCGAGTGGGGGGATGGTTGTTACAGTGGGGGGCGCTCACAGTGTTTTTCCTTTATAATACTATTATTTTCTGCATTTGCAAAATTTTCATTGGGGGGGCGACTGTTATGGGGTGCAAGGTGCAACGATTTTTTATAAGGGGGGGGGGAGGGCGTGCGCCCCCCCCAAGGCCCCCCCCCCCCTAGCTATGCCCTTGGATGTAGATAGTTCCAACAACTTAAACAAGCAACATCACACATCAAGCAATTGCTTGTTAACTTAAGCTGGCTTTCTATAAGTGCATTTTGCATCCGTTTTGTGTCCCTTCCATTTTAGAAATGTGGTTGAGGCTAAAAACACAACAGACACGTACATACATGAAAAAGGACCACAAAATGCGCTCAGGAAACGAAGTGTTTATTTTGCCGTAAAATGGTCTCACATTTGTGTCCGCTATTCAGCTGTGAAATCCCGCGATTGTGTAGTGTAGGGCCCCTCTTTAGTTTTGATCCAATTAGAGTAAGGGTATTTTTTCTCATTCCAAAATCAAAATGACTTTTTCAACCTAAAGAAGACTTCTCTTTATAATTCCATTGACATCTATTTTTGTAATTTTGAACAGTTTATTGCGGTAGAAAATGCAATTTTCTTACGCGCTTTAGGGCAGTTGCCAGTGCTAATCAACGTGGTTTTGCTTGTTTACTGTGCGTCGTGATGATCGGCATCTTTATTTTCGCATTGCGTTTTGTCTTGTCGCTTTACCCCAAAATTTCCCTCAAAAACTAAAACCCTGCCCTCTATCTACGGCATACCTAGTTTGGCAATTCCAATAAGTAAAAGTGGATTTTTGTTCCCTTGCCTTAGCCTGGCCCTGGGATACCCCTAGAACTATGGGGTTCCCGACAGGAACCCCATAGAAAGACGCCGATTTTTCCATAGGCTAGTACAGCAAGAATAAGAAAGTCATTCCCATGCAATCACGTTTGACATGTGCGCACGAAAACCACTGCACGGTTTTCCCCCAAAATCAAACTGTGCCTCATCCTCACCTTGTGTGCGCCAAGCCAAATATCGCCTGAAGCGGTTCCAATTTTCGAAAAAATGTGAAAAAAATCTCCGATACGTACTGACAGCAAATGACACGACATGCATGATGCGACTGTTGCCGGCCGGCCGGGTCATGTGCGCGGGTCGGACCAGACAAGCTCATGATTATTCATGTCAAAAAACTGAAGTACGGCGCGCACGGCATGCACTGCCGTCGTGTCCGTTACCGTCCGCATCGCGCGCATTGATCACTAGTGCATGTACTGGAAACATGTACGTGTATGTGTACGTGTACGTAGTGATCGATGCGCGATGCGGACGGTAACGGACACGACGGCAGTGCATGCCGTGCGCGCCGTACTTCAGTTTTTTGACATGAATAATCATGAGCTTGTCTGGTCCGACCCGCGCACATGACCCGGCCGGCAGGCAACAGTCGCATCATGCATGTCGTGTCATTCGCTGTCAGTACGTATCACCTTTTTTCGAAAATTTGAACCGCTTTAGGCGATATTTGGCTTGGCGCACACAAGGTGAGGATGTAAATGAGGCACAGTTTGATTTTGGGGGAAAACCGTGCAGTGGTTTTCGTGCGCACATGTCAAACGTGATTGCATGGGAATTACTTTCTTATTCTTGCTGTAGGCTAGTCCGAGTAACTTGGACCCTTTATCGCCTTTTTTAACATTTGGACATGATCTGGCGATAGTAGGGTCCAAGCGAATTGTGTACAAAAAACGGCACAGTTACAAAACCGACAACATACACATGACATTAGGCCCCAAAAACATGGTAAAAACATTCCAAATGAGAAAGAAAGTTACCCCGATTAGATCTATACATTCATGGCATTCCCTAAAGCCGCTTAAATTGTTAGCAACAACCGGTAATTTTTGGTTAAGCCCGGTTCGGACTCGGCCGGCTCGGGCGCGTCTGACGTCACAGTCATGCAAACAACAAATCATGCATTATCAACGACTGTTTCTACCATCTTCCAATGGGTTGTCTACAACTTGGGTGTATTAAAAGCCCATACTGTCACACGTACATGTATCGCACCATGAAACAGTCGTTGATAATGCGTGATTTGACTGTGACGTCAGACGCGCCCGAGCCGGCCGAGTCCGAACCGGGCTTAACCAAAAATTCGATGGCGAACGGTCCCTGGCAGATTTCAGCGGTATGCTTGTCAGAACATTATTTATTTGTTTGGGTCAAATTACCGGTTGTTGCTAACAATTTAAGCGGCCTTAGGGAATGCCACGAATGTATAGATCTAATCGGGGTAACTTTCTTTCTCATTTGGAATGTTTTTACCATGTTTTTGGGGCCTAATGTCATGTGTATGTTGTCGGTTTTGTAACCGTGCCGTTTTTTGTACACAATTCGCTTGGACCCTGCTATCGCCAGATCATGTCCAAATGTTAAAAAAGGCGATAGAGGGTCCAAGTTACTCGGACTAGCTGTAGGCCTACTACTAGTACTAGTACTAGCCTATGGAAAAAATCGGCGTCTTTCTATGGGGTTCCTGTCGGGAACCCCATAGTTCTAGGGGTAGCCCTGGGATTGGGAACAGGACCCTACACAAATAAAACGTTATACAATCGCCTGAAATCCTCTGAACATGTGCAGTCCAGTCAGTCGTTTCTTGACGCGTTTTCTTTCTCCATGAGCTAACACAGTTAGGCCTAACTTGTTATATATAAAAATTCATAAAATGTTTCATTCGTGCTTGAAGGAATAATTTACAAAACTCAGTGTTCAAAAAGATTTCTACTTTAAAAATGGAACACAAAATTCAGACAAGTACAAACCTTGTTGTGGTGGTTGATGTTACTGTTATGACATGTTACACGCTCTGGGTTTTCCCCGCGGCCCGCGACCCGTAAACTTGTACTTTGCAAGCGATAGGCTGGCGCCACCACATAACATTTTTGCTGATATTGGAAACTTAATAGAGGGTACGCGTTACCAGACACATTTCTGCATATTAAATGAAAATGCTTTTTTATAAGCCCAATTGCTCCCAACCTTCAATAAAACATACAAATATCATGCAATACAATTTTGAACCAAAATATCTCATTTTTAGAAAACATTTGTTGTTAAAACTAATAACCCAGATCCTATTAAGCGCAAAATTTAAAGAATTTGCCGCGACAGGGATAAATCTGAATCCCTGACCCGAAATGACAGTTTTGACAGACTACAAAACAAAAGCATTAGGTATCAGACTATTGCAGCAGACGATAATCTTCGAAATTTCTAAGAAAAGAAAATGAGTGTGCCTGTTGTTATACTTGTGTTCAGTGGCAAACGGAAATCAGGGAAAGATTTTACAACTGATATTTTGCTTGAGCGGTAGGTATAGATAGCAAGGACAGTGTGAGGGCGCTGTTCGTTTGGTGAATCATTTTCTGAATAAGATTTAAGAAATTGTGATTAAAAATCAGATTTGTTTTGGCACATTCTTACAGCTTTTAATTCAGATATCAGAATTTATTAAATCATGATTGCCATCTTCCTTTTTATTCATTAAAATAAGGCATGAATTAAGACAAAGATTTTGAGAAAATGTGAGTTTTAACTAATTTAAGCATTTCTGTCATAATCTGCACTCCAATTTGTGTACAAAATAATCACACTTTACTCTGCATTTACGGTACACAATTCCGGGATCATCAAAATATCCCTGCTTTAAATCAATTTTTCTTTGCTTTGCAAAATCCGATGGAATCCGAACTTGAATCAAATCGTTTCTTATGACTTTCTCTTTAGAAAGTTCTACTACTAGGGCTAGGCAGACATCACATAGCCTCATAGTCATAGTCATAGGCCTATGCCTTCGTTTTTGCTGTATGATACTGTAGTCAGTATATTTATTTAAATGTAATTTGACCTATCTGCTAGTTAAATAAGTGCACCTCATTTTTTGCAACATTTGTTTCAGTATGTTTTATTTAATTATATTTTATATCGCAGATTAGGTTCAGATTTGTGCACAATACTGAGGCTTTCTGGACCACTCAAACATCAGTATGCAAAGGTAATTTAGAATTCATCAATTTCTGTCTGGGATGGATTTGTTTTTGGAGGACTTGTTCAAATGGAAAAGCAGCTCTGAAGAGGAAGTTGGTCATGATTCTAATTAATCTAATTATGTATTTCTTTTGTAGTATTTAAGAATTGTTCAAGTGGTTTAACTATGCCGTGCTCAACAACTTCTTTTTTATATAAAAAATCAAATCAGCTGAAAGTCACGGTGAAACAGAACTGAGAAATATTTTGTATGATTTTATTATTTTCTTTTGTTAATACTATAGTTTTTCTTTTTTTATTCTTCCCCACCAAAGGAAAACAACTTGGACTTTAACAAGTTACTTGATGCCAGTAGTTACAAAGAGGAGCACCGGGCCAAGATGATACGATGGGGGGAAGACCAGCGACAGAGGGACCCAGCGTACTTCTGTCGTCTAGCCATAGAAGCTACATCTCCAAACCACAAGGTGTGGATTATCAGTGATGCTCGCAGACAGTCAGATGTCAAGTTTTTCAAGGAGAATTACCCCAAGCAGACTGTTACAGTAAGAGTCACTGCAGATGAAAGTGTGAGGACAGCACGGGGATTTGTCTTTAGTGAAGGTAATCAAAAAGGCTGTGCCAGGTTTTTGGGCGTCCCCCCCCCCCCCCCCAAAAAAAAAAATTAAAATAAAAAATTTAATTGCTAATTTGTGAGCATTAGATTAAGTTATGAGCTGACCAATAAGATATTCCACAAAAAATTGAACACACTTGGTCACATTTTCCAATAAGAGCAGGCTAATCCTAGTGTTACAGCGTTTATGTACGGGGCAGTGGAATGGAATATAAACTTCAACACCAATTATTGTATTGGTTATTTTTTACCCCACTAGGTATTGATGATGCCGAGTCTGAATGTGGCCTTGACACTGAAGTTAAATGGGACTTTGTCATTACCAACAATGGCTACCGCGCTGAATTGGAACCTCAACTTTCCACAGTGGTTAATTTCATTCAAGAAAGACTGTCTATGAAATAATAGAATGCTCACATTTTGAAACATTTTTATTTGTAATCAATCCAAAACAATCAGTGCCCATTTATGCATCCTACTTGTAAACAGTAATGAAAATTATGTTCAGATATGCTGCAATGATAATGCCATTTGATGAAGATGTAAAAAAAGGACTTCTAAAAACTGCGTAAATAAAGTGCAATAATTCAATACAATGCATAAAAGTTGTGAATATTCAACACTGCATGATCAGAAGAGTTGTCAATTATATGCTGGTTGGTAAAATAGTCATGTAGCCAACCTAGATATTGGTTTTTTTTTAGTAAGTGTATAAAGTCGGGGTTTTATAAATAATGATAAATATTTAATTTGGATTTTGATACTGGTGTGTTGTAGCATCCTCCATGGTTGTAGCCACATAGGCCTAAAACATAAATATATTTTTTTGAAAAATTGATACATGATGTTTTGGGGAACTGAATTTCTGAACAAGCCTAAAAGTATAAAAGTATAAAATTTCCTTGTGGAAAAGTATGTGTTGTAAATCGTATATCATTGATTGACTGTTATTCAAAGTGTATTCAATTTGTTTTTATGAACAAAGTTCAGTTCGGCAAGAGTGTTGCATTTATATATTAGTACTGTGTTAATTTGACGGAGTACAGAATCGTGTAAATTTTCAATAGCGCCCTCTGTTGATTAATATTATATAGGCCCCCTGTTACTTTGACCTGCCTGCCCTCGGCCTCGCTCGGCGCGGTTTCCTTGGTGCTGTTTACAATTCTGTGCACTATGAGTTGAACTTGTGATTCTGGCCCATTGAAAGCTTCATTTGTTGTTCGTGTTGATCCCTGTTCAATCGATTCCACATAACTAGCTCACGGATTGGTTTACTCGCTTGCCTATGTAAGGCTTGCCAATGTAATAATGGTCCATTTGTAACACTGCTGCCTTCATCATGCTCAGGCGGTGGTACGGTGAGCATATACCCATGATGGCATTGAGCAGAGTGTGAAAATAAAAAGTTTATAATATTTTGTCTAAAACTTGTGACAAAATCATAGAGAGTATGAAGAACCTAACCATGTACACGTCGCAAAACACATGCAGGCATGACGTGAAGGGAATAGTTTGAGGTCAAGGGTCAGAAAAGGCTCTAAAAATAAGCACCGCAGAATGACTGCAAAGCACAGCCAAAACGGTAAGCCCGTGACCGTACTATCATGGAGGTATTAAAAAGGAAATACCTCCATGGTACTATGTAACGAGAAAGACGGGAGCAAGACTCGTTGCCTGCTGATTGAATGATCTAGTTCTGAATAAAATTATGCTATGATTACATTTATTTTATAGCCTTTATACTTTACTAATGTGCATTTAATTTTATACGACTTGCGGAGTCGAAATAACTTTTAATATTATTAGACCTAGGCCCTAGCAGTTGCACTCTGTTAGATCTCAGTTACTATACATGTATAGTTCCTCAATATACATGTAGTTACGTGATTTCATAGTCGGGTTTATAGGCTTGGAAACTGAGAATGCACCTGTCGAGTTTTGATTTCGGTTGATCACTTCTTCAATTTATTTTCATCAGTGTTAATGCACATTTTTTGCGTCACGCTATTATATTGGCGCTAATTTGGCCATTTATACGACTGGATATTCTTGGGGGTAGGCCTACCCAACGAATATTAGTTAAGTTTCATGAGGCTTTTTTTACTCGGACCCTTTACCTTTCCGACGGTTAGTCGAGTTTAAGTTAAGTGTCGGTAGCTGTATAGCTGGGATATACTTAATATGGATCATTCCTCCAATTCAGGGTAAAGATGTTCCAGTCAATCCTGCATAGGTGCTCCTCAACACAGCATAGCCATAAGTGGTCGTAAGTGGCAGTATATATACAAAAGTAAAATCTGAAATGGAATGTCATGTGTATAAACAAGTCGATTGCACTTAATGTCGTTTGTCCTGTTTGAATCCATGTATATATCCGTGAGCTGAGCAATGGCCGCGTTAACTACGCCCCCCCCCCCCCAATCCCCGGTGTACGGACCGGAATTATGCACAAAGGCAGTGCCCCTAGAAAAAAATGGTGCACATGGATGCCCCCCCCCCCCCCCCCCCCCCCCCCGGCAAATTCTGCCGGTTTTGCCAAAAGCATGCTGATTTTATACAAGTGATGATATTCATGATAGGAAGCATTTCTTGTTGAGAAGAGTTTGAGACTAAAAGGTCGATCGTAATATATAAGCCCAGGAAACTTCCATTGCCAGTGCTTCAAGAATTCAAATAATTAAAATGCTTTCACATATAGGCCTAGTGAGGAACAACGATGTAGTCATTCATCTATGATTAGGCTGTTGAATATTGTCTTTCATTTTCCCCGCCCATGCAGATAAGTATTTTCTACAGCATCGTTGGGACGAATCACCGGCTGCAAGCCGGCAAGCGAATGGTGTAAACGGAGACCCGTCTATTCGAGATGCCTTGGAAGATTTCTGCACCAGGGAGGTTGCGATTCCCAAGAATGTGCGGGAATTAAGAAAGGCCAAGCTAGATCAGATCTTGCCCGGCATGCTTGCCCGAGTCCAGCGGAACACTTCACGGATACGATGTTTAGAGCCGATCTACGTTGGTAGCGAAGTGGAGGACCTGAATATCTGGAGAGACAGCGACCTAAATATCGTTGTACCTCTGTCTGTGGTGGGGACGGTAACGTCTGTCCCTGCTTACAAACCGGGCCTATATGAATTGAAACTTCCTCGCTTGTTTAACCACAAAGAAGTAAATGAAGATCGATGGAGCGGATGGAGAGGTGAACGTGATCTTTTATCACCCGTCTTAGCCAATCAGATGTTCCGAAAGTTTATTTCCAAATGGCACGAAGTCAGGCAACATACGGATACCGTGGTTGAGGCAAAATCTGGGAGTAGAACTTCGCCGGTGCGAGTTGTAACCACTCTCGGCGATAACCCTAGGAGTGAAGATGAGCTTCTTTCAATCGAAATCATCCCAGGGATTGTTATCGGCATGAAGAGTTCCGATAACCGACGGCTGTTCGTTGCAAAAGACTTCAACCTCGTTGCCAACCCCTCCCCTGACTTACTGTGGACACTAGTGAGCTACGAAAACGAGATGGCTCTTTTATCGAAGGTGAACAAGGCAGATGACAGTTGTAGAGCGCGGGCACTGAAGATTTTGAAGGCACTGAGAAGCAAGGATGAAACGCTCGCTCATCTCACAACGTACCAGATGAAGCACGCCCTCTTGCACTTATGCGATGAACAGATAGATCAGTCCCATTGGCAGCGACATAAAATCGAACATTGCTTCAAAGAAATTTTGTCCAAATTGACCGAGTTCGTCTCGAGAAGAGACCTGCCACATTTCTTTGTCAGTAAGATGAATCTCCTCAGTGACATTCCAGAGAGAACGTTGGCAAAAATCGAAAGTCGGTTGAAGGTGCTTTCCAAACGCGAGAAAGAACTTGGAAGACTTCTTAAAAGAAAATAGTACGTAGGACTATCCAAGCACGTGGCCATTGTAATAAGCACTTCTGTAAATTTTATTGTAAAATGGTAAGGATAGCATAAAGTGAATAATAATGTATCTTTCTCTTTTGTAAATTGTCTGGGGGTGGGTACGTACCATCTGTACCAGTCGGTTTCAAAAGTAGTAACAAAATGAAACGATCTATAACGACTGATATGGCTTCTCGGATAACTCGATCGATCAACTAAATTTACATGGTCCGTAAGTTTACACAAATATTTAATGAACTGAATGACAAAACGAAAATAACACAAAAAAACTCCAGTCTCACAATACATCGTGTAATTTATGACCCATAAGTGGCTGTACACAGTTCCATACGGGGGGGGGGGGGGGTCGGGTGGATGTTACAGTAGTGGGGGGGGGGGGGGGGGGGCGCTGATAGTATTTTACTTAATAATACTATTATTTTCCTGCGTTTGCGAAATTTACAGTTGGGGGGACGATTTTGTTATGGGGGAGTGCGACACCCCCATCCCCACCCCCACCCCCCACACTTAGCTAGTAGCTACGCCACTGCACGCTTATTTTTTTTCTCCGTAGGCGGGTGAAGCAATTTGTATGAATAACTCGGTGGTTGCATTGGTCACTGCGCAGCTAGCACATACTCTCAAAAAGAGTGAATCCCTTCTCAAACCACTCGAAAAGAGTGAATCTCTTATAAAAACCACTCGAAAAGAGTGAAAACCACTCGAAAAGAGTGAAATTTCCACTCTTTCGTGGAGCCATATAAGGGACAACTCTTTTTCGAGTTGTCCCTTATATGGCTCCTCAAAAGAGTGGAAATTTCACTCTTTTCGAGTGGTTTTCACTCTTTTCGAGTGGTTTGAGAAGGGATTCACTCTTTTTTAGAGTGAGTTTTTCACTCTTTTACATTAAGAGAGTAGGTTCTCGGTCTCTTTTTCGCCTTAAAAATATCCCAAAGATATCACAGTAAAGAAAAATGGGTACAAGTGGATTCGAACTAGGGACATTTTGATCCATAGTCTATCCCACTATCCACTAGACTAGTCTATAGCAGCTCGACAACAGCTGTTCTTTTAAATGATTGAATGTAACTAGTTGACTAAAAAATAACAATGCTGTGACGTTCTGTTCTATTATAATGAATAAACATAACTTTCTCATCAAAATACTGAATTATCCATGATTACTGCTTCACCCGCCTGCGGAAAAAAATAAGCTCGCTGCACAGTTCACACGAAATTGATTCTAAAAGAGATATACTTACATGCATGTATACAAGAGCGACCCTCTCATGAAAACCCTGGCCGTTATTTATTGCTGATGCATATAATTTATATGAAACAAAAAATAAAACCAGAAATTTCCAGCCTTGCACTTAAGGCAGAAAAAAACATGGCACAAAATATCAACAGGAGAAACAAAAACCCCGTAAGTGACAGGTTGACATCATTTTCAGTTCCAGTTGTTAGAAAAATTAACGAATTGACAATTTGTTATCAGCTTTGGTAAAGACACACACACAGTTTTGTTTTGTTTTGAATTCGCTCATCTCCGGCTCCCCTAGCCCTGCACATAAGAAAACATCTTTAGTAGCTTTCTGTTTTACAGCTATTTTGACAAGAGACATTGAGCCAGTCTAATAAGAAGGTATTTTAGTATGGACCGTGATAAGCATACGTGAATTTTTATTAGTGTAGGTCAAGGATCCAATCCACATTCTACTTACGTGTTGTACGTACGTATACCGTACGCATGTAGGCCGGTTATTTAGTATCATATGCAGCTTTGACAGCTCGCGAATCTACAGCCTTCATGGATACATGTACCATGGAGGAATTCTTCCTCCATGCATGTACAAAGCACTCAGTATGGGGATTTTACAGTTTCCCACCTTCCAGATACATGAGGCTGTGCTAGGTAAGTGGGATGGGGTAGTTGCAATACTATAGTACACGTACCGTGAGACTGCGTCATTATATTTCATTTTCTGCGGACGACAGTATGCATTGCAGGCACTGACTGACTGACCGGAACACCATGGACAATGAGGACGGACCAATGGTCAGTGCCTGGGATAACGGCCAATGTGGATTGATGTTGAAGTTTATAGATTTGTCCTAATCTTGTCTCATCCGCAGGCCTGTTTTGTTCATCATCTAACATTGATATCGATAATCGATATACAATTACGACTGACAAGAAAAATCGGCATTTAAACTAAGGCCAAGGCCTGCATGTACATGTACATGTATGTTCAGTATGCAGGCACACGACCGGTGAAATCCGGCGACATTGTGTGTTTTTTTGCAGATAAAACATCTCATTACTTTGCTTATTAATGATGCAAGACGGCTTTGTATATAACACGTGGAGAATGTAAGCTTAATGAACAACCCTTTATTGACCAGGCATGGATAATCTTAATGTGTTAAACGCCAACACATGTCATTGCATCTGTTTGACATGCTTAGATATAGATCTACGCTCACGTACAGCAAGACTGCTATGGAAGGACTATACACACAGAACATGGCCGGTCGTGTATTGATCGGTAGCTAACAAGACCGTCTGCAAAAGTGCTTTGCTTTCTGCTAGAAATATTCGGTGGAGGTTCAGCAACAATCGCAGTCGAGAAGCTTGATTCGTTGAATACACATTATGGGGATCACAGCAACTCGGTGAGTTAAAAGAAAATACAAATAATATGCATTGCTTTTTGAAAACTGCTTGATCTCGACAGAGTGTGTACAATGTTTGCAAAAATGTCTGTGGTCGGTGTTGTTACTTTTGAAATGAGAAACAAAATGTAGACCTATCGGCACTGAGCAGATTAGATGGCAAATAATTGCAGCCACGAAGTAAAGTGATGTTGATTTTGTTGGTTAAAATGATAAAATGCATTTCCAAGATTTCCAAATATACGTTTAGTGTGAGCTGAGAGAAGAGGATGAAAGTACAGTGGAGACTATCCATTATTAAATAATTCAACAAGATCTGAAATTAATTATCTTGTTGCAAAGATATTGAAATAAAATATCTTTGGCAATTTGAAACTTGATACGTGCATAGGTCTCCATGATAGCATTCAGAAATACCAAATTTTAAAGCCAGCCGCCGGGAAGGAAAATATACAAGAAAAGGTTCTGGTGTTTTTCCATACATGTTATTGCCATTGATCTTGTGATATTGAGTTTCATGGCTTTGTTAGCACATAGTTAACAGCATGATAATAATGGGCGATGGAAGACAGGGTATAGTTGAGATCAGTAAATTTACACAGTTTCGATTCGTAATTCAGCCAGGTGGCCGCGTGTTAGGGGTGTGCATCGGAACCGGATACCCGAGTATACCGACCGTTCGGAATGTCAGGAACCGGTTCCAGATTATGGAATCGAGTACCCATACAACTTTACATTATCGCATAGTAACTTCCCAGACAATGAAAAAGAAAAGGTTTTGGATGCTATTTTTCGGGAATTTTCAAAATTTAAACTTGACTACATGGGAAACCAGCACAGATTTCAAGTTTATGACGCTCACGAAAATTGACAATAAAGGGAATTTACCAGTCGTGGTTTTTGGATAAGAGCCTTGACGAGACATAATAGCATGCCTCAATCCACAATATAAAAATAAAAAGATTCACTTCAGAACAACCGTCTTTTGTGATATGCCGGCGCATGCACGTGCCGGCACACGTGAAGGCGGAGAAGTTTATCATGTTTAGTGGACAGACTTGAGATTTTTCAGACTTTTATCTGAAATCAAACTTTTTGAATCTGAGAGAAAGACATTATTACAACTTCCGGGATTGGAAGTTTTGGGTTGGGTTTCTTTAACGGGTACCTGGGAACCCGGTTCTTTTACTATACCCGTAAATGCAGGAAGGGAGGGGAAATATTTTATCATGAAGTGGTCTTTTTGATTCGGGGAGAGGAACAATTTTGTTTTCACGGCAAGACGCTTTCGCCTATTCCAATACGGTGGCCGATAAACAACGTAATTGGAAAATATAAACGTAAATCTTTAAAATCAGTCGTCTCTCTCTCTTTCAAATAGCTTACTTGCGAAATGCTGGTACTTTCTGCCGATGGTATCCAATTATATTTGTTAGAAAAGCAAAACAATTATTATATAGAATAGTTAAGTAGACCCAAAAACTTTGTAGGCTCACGCACTGTTAGGCCTATGCATATAGGGCGAACTGGCGCTGTTCATAAGGCCAAAAACAATTGTTTCCCTCGGACAGGACAAATTGGAAAAGAGGGTCGGTGGTCGGGTATTTTATTTCGCATTCACGCTCACCCGGGCGTGTTTAGGCTAGGCCTACACATTGAACAAACCCCCAGGTTTAACACTTTTTGAGACATAGAGGCTGAGTTATGTTTTTATTGATATGGTAAAAAAAACGTCCACCCTGAATCTGTCGATTTTTACGGTCGGTCGGTCCTATGACCAGAATACCGTACGTGTGCATGACTACTTGCAATGGACGAATTACTTTTCCCAACGATTTTGTACTTTTTGTAAATATTTGGGAATTTCAAAAATATTATCCCCTACAGTATGAAAATACATCTTGGCGGCTGCTAGCAACATTTGTGCGTAAAGCGCGCAGCGGCTAATGCGCAATCCAGATTTTTATAGTGGAGATCAGTGGGCTCAACTCATTTAAATTAAAAAGGATTTTCGGTTAAAAAGCTGAAATCAGTCCAAAAAAAGGCAGAAAGTTCACATTTGTCTCAATTCAACCGACCCCTGACCTCCAACGAGTCCAACCTAAAGACGGCCCGAATTAAACGGTGCAGAAACATTTACGGTATAGCCTAAGTCAAATTAATGACGGATTTTCGCCTTCGGTTAAAAAAAGCTGAAACAAACAGATTAAAGGGACACATTGCTTTGGATTTTGCGATTTGGGCTATAAAACTGAAATGGATATGGTTGGGAAACTTTTTTTAAAGTAGAATATAAAGATTCACATAACTATCCCTTCAAATTGCGGTCCGCCATTTTGTAGAACCAAATTTTTGACTCCACAAAATGGCAGGCTGTGTTCACCAGTCGTATTTCCAGTCGCATCTGGTTGAAGTACGCAGCACTGGCGATATGTGTCGCGAGGTAGAGAATTGTACCTGGCGATCATCTGATAGGTTCACAAGGCCACTGGCTGCGGCGCCAGCCTAAAGACTCTTACAGCGTATTTTGCGCATTATTTAGACGGTGGTATTTAGTACTGGAAATAAGTCTATGTTTCGCGGGTCAGATGTCAGGGGTAAGCGGCCAATTTTTTGTTTTGTAATCATTACTCACTAATTACAACACATTATACGTGTTTTTTTGCATGAACAACTCTTATCAAAGGTAAGGAACATTTCTAAACAGCAAAATTTCATGACATTTGAAGGCAATGTGTCCCTTTAACATCGGTCTTAGAGTGGCGGCCGGAATGCCGTTTCACGAAGTTTTGTACCATTCTAAATATCCGACTAATTTTTTTTTTATTAAACAAATTAAAAGATCAACCTTCGACCTCCAACCTAACTGGTGCCCAATACAACGGTGCAGAAACAGTCAGCCCAATTCAAATTTAAGACGGATTTTCGGGTAACAAAATAAAAATCTGTCATAAAAAGGTAGAATTCCATTCCCTCAAATTTTGTACCATAAGACAATGTTAGAAGTGCCCCGCCGCGCGGCCACCCCCATCTAGCGGGAGACCAAACACTGTGAACAGAATGGCATCCAACCGACTAAATAATGCAAGGATTATGAGCGATATATTCTACCACACTCGTTTAACGTGTCGTCCATAAATACATGAGAGTTTGTGCTGATTTTTATAGAACCGACTTCGTATCAGTGTTGTAGTCAAGGCCACAACCTCCGAGGCCGAGACCGAGGCCACAACCTCCGAGGCCGAGACCGAGGCCGAGGCCACAACGTCCGAGGCCAAGGCCACAACGTCCGAGGCCAAGGCCGAGGCCGAGGCCACAACGTCCGAGGCCAAGGCCGAGGCCGAGGCCAGCTGCTAAACACGTAATAAACTAATAATCCACTCAATCAAGGTTAAGATTTTGTAGGATTTTCTATTTTTAAATCAACGGCAGGTTCCCCAAAGGATATGTTCATGCATTTTAAGAACATAAGGGTCTCCAGCATCTGTTGGGATAGATTTGCACGGTGGGGCCTCATAATCCCGCCTCTGCTAAAAATGCGCTCCAGTGGAGCATTGCTGGCTGGAACATAGTCTTGGGCCCAAGACCCTTGTCGGAGGCGCCCGCGCGCCAAATTCACTAAACGTTGTGTCTTCTCGAAATCCCGGCTTCGTACGTGCGTTCTGGCCTCACGCATGCGTAGTTTACAAAATGCAGCCGGATCCGCAGCCGGTGTTTGTCAAACGTGCATGAATTTTGATCGCTCGCCACAAGGGTCTTGGATAAGTTGGCAGGCAATTCTTAACTTTTTCTTTACTTTTCGACGATTCTCTTTCGCTTTTCCGAGGAATCCAATCAGCGACCGAGTTTAAGCCTGATCATAAATTATTCATTACACGCAAATACATAGGACATGACAAGGCATCATGACCATTGATCTCCAGCCGCGGGCGTCACATGCGCGTGCACGCATGTTGGACATCAACCACGAATGTGATTGGTCAGAACACCATGGGGCGACGCTCACTGGATTGTTCTATAGAGCGTATAAATTGACCTCGAGAACGTACGAGAGTTTACGAGAAACCGAACTTCGGGGCACCTCGAATAGGAGCTTCAACCTGTAAAGCGAGCAGTTTTCTTGAAATAATTTGTTTTGACGCTGTTCTTTTTACTGAAAGGTAGATACAAACATTTAGCAAAATATTATTTTTTATTTCAATTTACAAAATCTGAACGATATATCAATTTAGGGAAAATGAGAACGAAAAAATCTAGTACGTCATACATACGTCATTCGCCATTGTTCTGGTGGTTCACACGCCAGTCTTAATAGCGTAGACATATGCAGTATAAGGCGGTCGTCGCATATGTACGCACGTTCACTTACGTCCGAAGTGCGCGCATGCAGTGCAGGGGTTTTGGGGCCGGGCTTTCTCTTCCCGACAATGAGCCAATCACGTTGCAACATGACGCTCAGGTCAAACATTTTTTCCTAACTTTTTCCTATGTTTTCATATATTGTGAAATTAATTTTGAATTTATCCATATTTATGGCCGTTTCATGGTTCAGATCTTCGTAAAAACAAAGTATTATAGAAAACAAAATTAACCACACGTAAAAGTCCTATAACCGGCGGCTCGGAGGTGCTCGGAGGTGCCCGGAAGTTCAATTGTGACCTTTATGCGCGAGACTTACACGGTCTATTGTTTTCAAACTCGGTCGTTGATTGCATAACCTCCATCATTATCACGTGATATGAATACTGCATAAAAACAGTTTTAGTTATCACAGTCTGGTCGTGGCCCCGAAATGCCAACTTATCCAAGACGTTACTACAGACAGATCCAAACTCTTATCGCGCTGTCGGCCTATTATTGCAACTACCTAATCGCGCTGCCTGTGCATTGCAACTGCGAAAGTAAAAACGTACAATAGTAACGTCTTGGAACCAAGACTAGCTGGAATAGAGAGGACAGTCTTTGCAAGGGCATGCAGTGATGGGTAGGGAAGCGACAGGCTTCGCGTTGCGCGAACACGCGTGAATAACAGGTTGGTTCCCTCAACTTCACTGCCGGCCATTATGATTATCGCCGCTTTAACGTTCACTCGTTCAGGGCCGAGTGGTGGACCAGGAACCAGTTTTTAGCGGGAGTAGACTGATTATCTAACAAGAAGATTAGATGCTACCCGAGTACGTGTGACGCAATAGTGGCAGTTCATGGGTCGAGTGAAGTGCTCGACCAGGAACTAGTCTATTAGCGGGAGTAGACTGGTTCTACAAGAAGATGACACATGTACATACGTATGTGAGTACGTGCAATCGGAGAGCTATCTATAGCTCCATGGTTCAATAATGCAAATACCAGTTAATTAATTCGTGCGTATCTACTTAAAACTTTATTTCGTTTTACGGAACCCACTGTGGCAGCTTCTCGAAAGTTTAATGAGGTAACAAATTAAAATTAATTGAAACAGAAAACGCATGTGAATTGGTGGGAAAATTTGTCAAAGTGGGCGGCCTCGAGCCGGCCTCGACCAGATCATCGAGTCCGGAAGGCTCCGAGGCCGAGGCCGAGGCCGAGGCCTTGCACTCCGAGGCCAAGGCCGAGGCCATAAAAATCGGCCTCGAGGCCGGCCTCGAGGCCGAGGCCGGTCTCGAGACCTCCAACACTGCTTCGTATGTAAATAATCTTTGTGAACTTCGTTTGCATTGCAGATAAAAATCTGCTCTGCAATATTTTGTGCTTGAATCCGCCCCAGATGTACTTTGACCATCTATTTGTTTACATAAAATATTTATCTTTCTTCCATATTTTCCCCACAGGCTTTTAGCCGTAAATAAAACATTGTTATGATGTGTGTTACTGTGTTACAATCACTGAGAAAACAACTACACGAATAGTGGCTCCCATAGACGCATTTAAAGCCGTTTTACGTTGACGGTCCCCGCTTTCACGGCAGACAATGTAGCCAATCCTTTATTAGTTAGCATCTCATAAAATTTATTATTTAACCACGATTTTTGAGGGTCTAAGTTTTGACGCTAAAAAGTCTGTTCGTCAGTGTGTTCGGAATAAAAATGCACATAATTATTAAGATGTGGTCGTGTCATTTGTATTCTGCTTTTTAAAGATCTTTTCCGCCGCATAAGGGAAAACACGTTATGTGCCAATTGGGAACATCTAAATAAGATACCGTGTCTCTTTGTGTCGTTTATAAAAACACTTTTTACCGAATGGATCAGACATTTCTGAGATCAAATTGACGAACTCATTCTTCACCAAAGGATCGTGCGTATAGCGTGGGTTCTTTATGTATAGTTGCATTAATGAATCCACTCTGATGAATTTCAAATCGACGAAGATTGCGCACTTCCGAGTTTGAAAGCGAGACTTGTTGCTAAGTAAACAACCATTCATATGCATTACTATTTCGAAATCCTTTCGAGATTTCCGCTTACAATTTATTTCACGACGTCGTTTATGTGAACAACACATATAGTTTGCTTGTCATAAAATTTGGTAGCATTTTTGTTATAAATAATGTTCGGCAGAATGAAATCATTGCATTTTAAGGTGTAAAAATGAATGAATATGATATATAGGCCTACCGGAAGTCCTTTGATTTCTGCGTGTTCACACACGCTCTGCCTGCAGGGACAGTCCGATAAAAGCCATACTATGGGTCAACAATCAACATCATGCACTGTTGTGGGGAGCGCGTTTACCGCGTTTGAATGCAGTCTTTTATTTTTCGAGCGGATGATTGCAACACAATTATGATATTCCAAACGAATCTTGCTGTGGCTGAATATTGTTCCTTTATTACCACAGCTTTTTTGTGGAAGGGAGAATTAAACTAGGTCTCGCTTTTGTTCGCTGCTGTCGCCTGGCTCAATTAGTTTTCCATTTTTAGTACAGAGACGTGTGGCTGTGCGCTCGTGCATGCTGTGAGATCTACCTGGTTGTGATAGATTACTCGCCTAGGATGAGACCTGTCTTCTGACATTTCGCCTTAGCCTCATTATTAATAATTCATACTCTCGCTGCTTTAAGCTGTCTTTAAGGGCTCCCTTGGTACTGACAGCCGATATATCAAGCGTGCATGAGTCTCTTGGAGGCAGGCGGGGTTTTCAATCAAGCGTCGATCTACAGTTTGGCTGCTGACTGAAGGATCTCTTTTTCTTTATCAGTGCACTTGAAACATCATTTTCAAAATTATTACGAGAAACAAAATAAAAGGTTCGTTCATGATTAGTGTTAGTTATCCGTATGTATTCAAATTGTGTATCTATCTAGGTTGAAGTCTGAAGAGACTGTTTGAAATATATCGTTTTCAAAGTGAACAAAGAAAACTGGCAGGAGCGGGAATCGAACCCGCGACCTCCGGAAATATACCGTCTTAAATATAATTACTTGTTTGTATACTTAAGATCTAGAATAAATTACATTAAATTGCTTTCCTTCTCTTTCACTTGAGTAACCCGGTTCACATCCCGCCAAGGACACAGCGTAAATTTGGGATGGATATACAGGTCTTCTCTGAGTATCTTTTTATCATTAATTAACCCTAACAGTCCTGAATCCTCCAATTTCAATACGATTTTTTACACCACCTAGGGAGTATAGGTGCATGGAAGGAGATTAGCCAAGATTGAGAAACTTTGGGTCTCAAGTTGCTGTATATAAATTTTAAAAAAATATAGGGTGTCCAAATCTTCCACTTTTATTTTATAGTTACCTAGTTTCAGTGTCTGATAGTGTGAAGGTTTACCATGAGGGGACTCGAGCATTGACGTCCGGGCATACATTCAGACTGGCGCCGCGCATATTGCAGCCTGTACGCACTCAAAGCGCCAAGGGCACCATTCTGAATTCCAGCGGTTCTACTTTTTTGAACGAAACTGGCTTCCCGGAAATAATTTTTGTCAATAATTTTCAGAGAAACGGCGCATTTTCAAGGGATGGTTGTGTACATTCTGCTTTATGAAAGATCTTTCCAATCAGCAATTTGTGCGGCCATGTCCCTTTAAAGTGAAGAGTTCAGTGCATGGCCTTGATCTGACCTAAGATTTAACTGCCCTGTTTGAAACAGAGATCTTGTCAAATATTTACCTAAGAGTCACGTACGTCATGCTGTTTGACTGGATTGCTTCATGTCCATGTCTTGTTGGTTTAGGCCTGAGAGGATTCCCCTTTATCTATAAACCAAGACCACAAACTGAACATTGACAGGCAATAAGTCTCTCTGTTCACGAATATTTTGTACCCTGTTTGAAATGGTCAAAAGGTCTAATTTTTTCGTCAAAGTCTACGGCAACATGCTGTTTCACAAGATTGTTTTCTTCCTACGATACCATTCTGGACGCCTCATGTTGTCTGACCACAAGACGATCATTGCTGGAAAACAATCTGTTAGAACTGTTGCTGTGTTCGAAACGAAATACTGTGTAATATTTACTCGGTTTTGGCGACACATGCTGTTTCATGAGATTATCTTCCATCGGCTCTTTACTAAGCCAGTATTGGCCTATCATAGGAGGAATGTTCTTTCTCCATAGTCTACATAATACTCAGTCCTTGAACCGGCATAAATTATTACTCTCTTAAAGAGTGAAAACGTCACTCTCTCTGTCCGAGTGGTGTCAGTTTAGCTCTTTTTAGAGTGAAATTCGCAGTTTTTCACGCTAAAGAGTTGTCCGCCATATGGCTCTTTGCAAGGGTGGTATGGCAGACACTAAACGAGTCTTTCGCTCCTTTACATTTAGAGAGGAAGAACTGATTTTTCTTGCTTTGCAAAACTGTAGTGATCATATTCGTGGTTGATATTAATTTGCTTTTTATTTAAAAAAATAACATTGTTTCGAATTAGAATTGCAATGAATGATTTTGTTTCATTCACATGACACGTCTTGTAATCACATCAGTGAGCTAAACTGACAGCAATCGTCTATTTGGCAAATTGCCTCTGAACCTTTCTCTGTCATCTTTCTAAAAATATTGTTAACAATTTAAAAATACGCACGGGCAGTCATGCGTAATCTCTATACATGTGGAAAAAATCATAATGATAATGTTTATGATAATTTATTCTTTTCTCCTCAGCATTTTTAAAGGAGTGTTCGGCCTGTGTCTATTAACCGTATGCTCTGTGGCTTTAAGAATCTACTTAAATCATGGGTCTTTCCTGATACGGACAACATACCCTCAACATGACGCAGGCCAGAGGTATAACCTGTACAGTCATGTACATTTTAAGCATGATGTTGATTGCGAGATAAATTTGCGTCATTTTGTAGTTTTATGTAGATTAAGGTCAGACCGGTACGTAAAGGTAATATACAACATTTGCAAACATCATTTGCAAAGCATGGCACCTGCATGGTGTGCTGTCATTTTCAAGAAAAGTTGATTTTTTTAATCAATTTCCAGCGATTGCCCCTGACCTGATACTTCCATGACTTCTATAAATTGCTCCGTTTTGTCTGAAGTAGGGTCAGGGAACCAGACTAAAAGAGCATCATTTTTTTCACGGTTTTCTCTGTTTACCCTGTTTTTTCCCACAGCATCAATGCATGCACACAAAACTTTAAACAGGTCACTGTTACAGTAAAATACTTGCTCTAAAATACTAACCCCAAATCCATTCATTTCTGAAAATTACAGCCAAAGCAAATGTTGTATACCACCAGTACGTTTAATACGGAGTCCCCCTATGTCTAGTGTCTAGTGTCGCGTACACGTATAGTTCCGTCATATTTGTGACCCTCTGGAGTGCAATGAGGAATATTCCCCAATACCAATTTTTCTAGAAATCATCGTTTGACGTCATATAGGGCATATATATTCATAAAAATAGTCTCAGAATCATTTTGAGAGTTTTGTGTTTTTGGAAAGGTTTTGTATCATTAAATCTCAATGTGCAATTTTGTTTTAGAAAAAAAGACGGATAAAGTTGAACATTTGACGTTTTTTAAGACGTTGGTGGCGCACGCAACGCGTAAATTTTTCAAAGCCGTTTTTCTCCAAACGTTCTCTTTTGCAATGTGTTGGACATCGCTTCTTTCACGTCATATTTTTAGAATCAAATAAGGTATGGGTAGACATTTTGTATCATTGAAAAGCCCATTAATTTCTCTTTATTCTGGCATAAAAATCTCAGTAAGTCAAACTTGGGAGTCTTTTCTCAATATGCTGTAGAGGGTCATTTTTTTATATAATTTGTTGCTGCTGCCCCCAGCGACGACCTTCATACAAGAAGCACAAGTGGACTAGACGGACTTTATGCAAATAGCTCGAAAAAGTAACTTGTTTTATTATTTCATAGCAGAAATAATTTTCCGTCTTATTGTAATATCCCTTAATGTATACATAAAACAACAAAATAACCTCAGTCTTCAAATTCAAACGTTGTACGGTGTAAATATACCGTACTGTAACTGAATAAAATAACTCCTATATGTATTTATTATCGATACATGTACTTTATACACGTCTGTTTTTGTTTGCTTTTAACAAATCATATGTTGTTGTGTATTTTGATTTTGAAAATAAACTATGCGCCAACAATAAACCATTCCTTTTTCTCAAAACTTTGCTTTTTCTTTTAGTGTCAACAACGGAAAAGCCAACATTTTACAGAGATTTGTACACAATGCTTTGAACTTCTCGTTTTCACGAGGAATCGTAGAATCTGCTACGGATGAAAATAGAACACTTTCCATTATTGAGAGGTTTTCAAAAAGTCGGCCTCCAAACAGCTCTTACGGAGAAAGGTTTTATAGTGACATCAAGAAAAGAGTAGAATTCAGAGATACGCATTGGTATTCGGATGAAAAGGAGTTTGTACGAGACAATCAGGTTTTAAATTATTTGGTAAGTATGTTCATCATTATTCATCTTTATCAAACTATTTCCCCCTTCCTTTAATGGTTTTCGAATTGTACCACAGCAGAGATAAGACTACACAAATCATCAACACTAGGCATCATTACCGAGAAACAACAGGGCACATTTGGAGAAGGTTTTAATTGGAAAATATTATATACTGACGGGTGTATTGTCATCAACTGAAATACTGCACATGGTGTGAAGACATTTCGTTTCGTACACATGTAGTATAGAGATGATTCAATTAATACCAATGAGATTTGTAAGTACACATGCAGCTGTGGCCCTAGTGTGCCTGGCTTTAATAAATAGTCTCGCCGGCTTTTGGCAAGTATCGACCCACACGTATAGGCCTACAGCATGAGCAATGACAACAATCCCTTATTTGCAAACGCTACTGACAAGTAATTATGGTGTTGATATACCGGTACTGTAGCTATTAAGCATTTCAAATCAATATTCTCAATGAAGAAGAGCCATGCATTATTCAAGATATGACAGATGTTTGGAATTGTATATAGACTGTATTTAAAGTCGCCATTGCGGATAGCTTATGGCCATATCTCAAACTTTGGCTCAACTTGGCTTCGGCTTTATCTCCAGCTATTCCCAGCTCCATTGGCAATTTGAACGAAATCTGGCTCCAGCTCTGGGATCAAATGAAAGACCTTGATGTATATTTAGAGAAAAAAATGCCCCAGATCTAGCCACATCTTGGGACCTAAAGTTGGGGGAAAACCAAAGCCAAAGTCGAGCCAAGGTTTGAGAAAGGGCCAATGATGCACAGTGTTGCATAGACTGGTACCCGCCCTAAAAACATGGGGATCGGTAGCTACCATGTAGCACGGATGGCAAACCAAGTTGGCCCTCGGTTGTGCAAGCGCTGAAATAATTTCCAAGTCCTTTATAGTTGCCTGCAGTTTTCATTCTCATAAATGGTTTTGAAACATGGATAAATTGATAGTTTTGAATGCACATGTTTTTGTAGCGGTTGAGAACATCGCAATGCATTATGGGTATACAATATGCAAATCCAAATTTGCAAAGCCAGGAGAAATTCCTCCTGTTCTCTGCCAATTATTATAGTATTACCCATTACGGGTCCTTCAGAATGATAATGGAGGGACTGGGAACCTGTCTACGCGCTAGAAAAAAAACACCACAAAAATCCCCAAACAAAAACAAACAATGACAACTTTGAAACTGCTGTATAATTGATAATTCTACAACTATGTGTGACGCTTAGCCAATTAACACGTGCTTATGCATATTTAACCGGACAGATAACTCACCAGAACAGTTATATTCAGCACTAAACATTCAGTACAAAAGATAATGTTCTGTGATAATGATTATGATAACTGACAGTCGTGATTATCCTGAGTATTGAAAGTATATTCAACTGTTCGTTTGACACGACAGTGCTTGAGACTGTCAACCAGGTTGCTAACTTGCTTGTTTTCTTTTAAATGGGTTTCCCCTTCATAATTTCCATGGGTTAAAAAAGATGACTGGTTTGTGTCAGTGATCGCGCCTTAAAGCTAAAAATAAAAACGCTTTTATTGTCATTATTTCCCTTTTCACTTGTACAGAAGTGTCCAACAACAGTACGAGAGAAAATGCTGCAACAGACGTTTTCCAACCAGAAATATTTACCCGAAGTACCAGTACTCATGTTTGATAGCCATTATAGCAATAATGAATACCACCGGCTGTCTAAGTTTAAGGGTATCAATGGTTGGCAGGACATGGCTGAAACAGGTGCGATTTGACATGATTTTCCCCTTTCAAATAATTTATAAAGACAAACTGTCACTACCAATGACCAAGTAGACACTTATCTGTCTTAATAAATGAAAACCAGAGGTATAACTCTGGTTCTTTTCAGAACCATTCTCTTAATTGCGAAATATCTCCACTTGGTGTTTCCGTGAACCTTTCATTTATTAGTATCTCCGCCATGCAAAGCCTCAAATCATACTTATCTGTCTTACAAAAAAAACAACCTTTTGTGATGTGTGACTCATTTCCCCTAAACTAAAAAAGAACATTGTGTCGCTGAATATTTTTTTTCAGCAAGTTTTGTCAAACAACTCCAGAATACTAAGCAAACTTTATTCATAATTTCCTGAACTGCGACACATTGTTACTTTGAAGCATGCTTTGAAAAACACCCGGATGTACAATCAAAATAAAGGACTAATGATAACATGAAACAGAATGACAACATAATATGATTATTTCACCTGGAAAAAATAGGATACATTTGTAAACAAAATTGTTGGGTTCACATCCTCATCTGTGACATAATGATTACTTGTCGGGTAGGTTTGTATATGTTTTTAGGATTGTAAGATAACGCGACCACAGCCACTTGTGCTCTACAAGTGGAGAGTTCTGGAATAATTATCGGTCTGATCAATTAGTCAGTTATTTTTTTGCAGAAATCTCCGAAGCCTTGAAAGCTCTTAAGACGCCCAACAACAAGTACATGTTCGATGATCGTCTAGTAGATGGCTCTTTGCCTAAGGATGTAGGCTGCACGCGGTGTGCTGTCATCGGTAATGGAGGAATGATGAACGGTTCTAACAAGGGACAAGAGATTGACGCTCATGACTACGTCTTCAGGTACTTGAATCACTGAACTAAATATTGTCTTTATTTGATTCTGTCAAACTATCGTCAAACCTACTTCAAACTCATCTATCTTTAACGTGTTTAACAAAAGGGTAAGAGGCAGTAGCGAGTTGGAAGCCACGACAAATTATATCGACATTTCTATACAGGAATTCGCCGACGCCATTTTTGCAGGCTGCCCGCGTTCATTAATTTGAGTCGCGTGCACATTTTAGCAAGTTGTAAAAACCCAACCTCGTTACCATGGGCACGATCTTGCGGCGCCATGTTTTCCCACCATGCCTTGCATGCTCGATCCTGAAGGAACGCACACGCGCCCATGGAGTCGAGGATGGTAAAAACCCAATTGGTCGAAGCTGCATCGAGCGCGTGCGTCTAACACGCACGCGAGCGCCTCGCCACCGCAGTAAATTCACATTGTAACATAATATCGGATCGTCTAAGAAAGTGCAGCTATACGTCGATTTTCTTTTCATTATGGCCCTACATGTCCCCGCGCATCATAATGTAAAGAGTAGTTCAGAAACCTACCAAAATGCAAGCAATTTCAATTTTCATCTGCTATATGACTTTAGACTTGCCCTCGAGTTTCCTCGAAATGTCATATTATTATACATGTATGTCACCTATGCCTGACCCTGCAAGCCTTGCATCAGAGGGGCTTTGTGGTGGCTTCTGGGCCCTACTTCACAGCTCCAGTTGTTGTCTGTCAGCCTTTTCTGATTTCAATATGAACTCTCTAAGTGGTAAAATATATAGTCAACATTAATGCAATCCAACCACTGTAGTGTTATACATTCACTTGAATATCTCCCATCGAGAGTGCGGTTTTTTAACACATGCTATTCATGATTAAAGGAAAGAGCATTGCTATCAGAGGGTATATATTGTCTGGAGGTAACAGCTGGCGAGCCTCTTATAGTGCAGTGAACTTTCCTTGCACCCTTACGCTGGCAGGAGCCTTGTTTAGACCGGAACTGAAGTACATCAACTTCAATGATAAACCATTTGTGCATGGCATAACCTTTTACTTGACTTCGCTTTCGGCTGCCATAATCACCATTTCATTTTTTTTTGCTGGAAGTGATGGGGTTGAATGTGTAGATCAAATTATAATGAGAACTGAGATCGTTTTGTTTCATTTGGCGTTTGTTGTTTTGTTTGGTGTTTGTAAAGGAGCACGTGTATTCTTTTGGCTGCGTAGATAGTTTTGTAATTTACAAGGCCAAAGTTTCTGGGTTGATATTGTGAGATCATTCTGATGTCTAGGCCTATACGTACTGCAAAATGTTTAATTCTAACAAAACAAATGAGCTCATTGCATTATTTTGCACATCCCGTTTATGTATTTGGAACTATTCGGTGGATATGAATTGAAGCTAAACTTCAGCTTGAATAAGTAGTAAAACAATCCAACAGTCGGATTTCCTTGATTTTCTGCGCTGTGCTAAGCAGTGCTAAGCATTTCGTTTCCTGCTTGAAAGCTAACTGATTAGGCCTATGTATCAGTTTTCTTCGTGTGTAGTCTCTTCACGCTCAACATTTCCGTGGTCTATGTTGATGGGGCATACATGTATCAAGTAATGCACGTAAGATCTTGAGTTTTCCATTAGCGTTGACAGAATTTTGTCAGTTCCTCCTCCGGGTAGAAGTACGTCTGCACTTGACGTTTCCTAGGCAACAGTCACCATCCAATGAACCGAATCCAAAAAGTTTTAATTCCGAAGTTCGCACTTTGTGGTTTTCTGCTCATTAAAAATGAGATTGCATGAAAATACATTCAGAGATATTTCTCCCAAATAATTATATGTAATAAGAAATATCTCTGAACGTATATTAATGCAATCTCATTTTTAATAGGCATAAAACCACAAAGTGTGAAATTCGGAATTAAAACTTAAATTACACGAAGTAGTGTCTTTGATAGATGAATTTTCACTCCATTATGTCGCTGTAAACTATCGCTGTACTTAGATTGTAGTAAATGCATTCCACTCGCCCAAAGTAATCAACATACAAGGGCATATTTTCTCCTCGCAATAATTAAAGTTGACGTTTGACGCACGTGTCGATAGTTGTCTTTTTAACCGGTCGCTAAGAATGCAATAACAGTAATGTTTATTTTAGTTACTCGGTTCATAACTCATTAGTTCTGTGCATCACAATTCTATATTTTGCAGCTTGTTTTTTTCTCTGCATATAAAGTCCGAGCGGTAGTGATACAGTGTTCATACTCATAATGCATATTTATGAACATCCTATATTTAATTCTTTAAGCTACTTTGGATTATAGAAAATGTAATACCAATTCTTTTCCCATTTTGCAGAGTAAATGTCGCTCTAACTAAAGGCTATGAACGAGATCTAGGAACCAAAACGTCATTCTACTGTTTTACCATGGTAACTCTCTCTAACTCGTTACGAGGTGGAGGTCGAGTAGGTTTCAAGGCACCGCCGTACGAAAAGGTATGAAAGATGATGATCCTAAAGATATATTCTTTTCAGGTGTCATGGTCCTTAAACAAAAAACATTGTCACTTCTCTCCACCCAGGAGTAAATGGGTACCGGTACCTGTGAGGGCAGTGATGGTTGCGTGGTTGATTAGCCCATATATGCTTAACTTGCAGTCTGAGAACGTTTCTGGAATGATTAACGGTCCTGATGAGAAGGGGTAATAATGTAGCACCTTGACTATCGTGATCACGATGGATATGTGCGTTTTACAAATCTACATTATTATTATTATTATTATTATTATTATTATTATTATTATTATAATAATTTTCCTCAATTGCCGGTTAGGGCGACACATAATCCTGGAAAAGAGTGGGTTAGGGTGACCTGGTCGAATAGGGCGACAATTTGGTGTCGCCCTATTGTGAAAGTCGCCCCTTTGGAGTGTTTTTTAGTAAGGCGCGTTGGGAAAGTGCTCTAAAAGGGCGACACTCGTGTCGCCCCAATAAGGTTATTTCGGGAAGAGTCGCCCATTTGCCGCATCCAGGAGATTTCTAATTTTCCTCAATTGCCGGTTAGGGCGACACATAATCCTGGAAAAGAGTGGGTTAGGGTGACCTGGTCGAATAGGGCGACACATAACTGTCGCCCTATTGTGAAAGTCGCCCCTTTGGAGTGTTTTTTAGTAAGGCGCGTTGGGAAAGTGCTCTAAAAGGGCGACACTCGTGTCGCCCCAATAAGGTTATTTCGGGAAGAGTCGCCCATTTGCCGCATCCAGGAGATTTATAATTATTATTATTATTATTATTATTAATGTTAAATTAATGTAGTTGAATACATGCTGTATATTCATGCATGACCTTTAAGAGAACCAATTACAATCCAGCAAGTATACATTTCTTACATGACCAGCATTTAGTGCTGGGGTGTACACTTTTTCTGTGAACTTGAAAAGGCAGAATTAGCTTGTTTTACAAAATATATGTTTTAATTTATCCATGCTCACCTGTTCCCATCACAGGATTTGTTATCAGAATAGAAAAGAACACAAACATTACAGATAAGGCTTTATATCTGAAACTATACCGGCGAAAGGGTAGACGAACTCTGCTATTCCAGTCCCCATTTATTTAGTTAGGCCTTGTTTATCGAATGGAATAATTATAGTCCTGCCTCATAAAATTAGATTCTGCTCTCGTGCTTCCAAAATGAAATAGAAATATGGGGTTAATTAATAACAAAAATAGTTAAACCTTAGAAATTTAAAGATTTCTGCGACACCGATATTATTGATTGCAGCCCATGAAAATAAATGTTGGTACTTTGCATGGATCAGTTTATGGTCTAGGCCTATTATGGTCACAGGTGTTTATCTGATGATAGTGTTTGGTTAAATAATAATAATAATAATAATAATAACAACAATAAGTTAATCTTAAGCCATTTGTGCCCGACTGGACTTTAAAGTCCCAGCTCAATCTAATTAAAATATGATGGGTAAGAAAAATAATTTGGGCATGAAAGGGTTAACATAGCGTTTTACATTAAAAATCTAAAAACGCTTTACAAAAAATCACAACTAGATATAAAACAGTAAATCGATTAATTAACTGATTAAGAGTAATACCTTTTAAAAAGAAACGTTTTAAGCTGCGATTTCAAAATTCCATATTCATGAATAATCCTTTAATAAAATGGAAGTCTGTTTCACAGATTATGTGCATAAATGGAAAAATGCCGTATGAACCGTTTAACTATTTTTGTTTTCTGACTGGGAAATTAAAGATTACTCACAAGTCCACATGTCCATCTCTTACACATAATGTTTTGAAATTGACAAATTGTTTCAGGGAATTCGGTACGTGTTTTTTGCGGATAATGACTGGACGTATAGTTACCTGAGTGCTGTATTGAATGATAAACCAGCACCACCCAGTGCAGACAAATACAAAAGGTAAATAGTTAATATTTTTAAATTGCAACTTCTTCAAGGCTAGTCAACTTAAACCCCTATCAACTTCGTCTTCAGAGATCAGTTTGAGATAAAATTCAAAACCGTAACTTAAGCGAAGCTCGTCTCACTCCGCTGCAGACGGCCTCGAGATTTATAGAAAGGCGCCCAAGTGTTTCATTTTCATGTTTCATGTTAAGAAAATGTGCGAACGTGTGTTGAGGTATAATTGTATGTGATGATGAAAATGTATTCTGATAAAATCCAGGTCGCCGCCACATTTCGAGAAGAACTTGCAAGCAGAAGACGTAAAACTTGTACACCCAGACTTCCAGAGATACTTGAAGTGGAGGTGCGTAATCCTTTTATACTATAATGTTTAATTATACTATAATTTGTAATTATACTATAATTTGTAATTATACTATAATTTGTAATTGTTTCCTCATAAAGTATATATAAAGTATGCATAAAGTATCTAGACGATACTTGACTTTGGTTGAAACTTGAAGCTCTATAGTTTAGTCTTTTGGCTGCCAATGTATACCATGGACCTGCAATTGTATTTATTTTCGTCAACTCTACTGCTTCTTCTGCCCCATATAACCTCTAAATGGTGTACGTGACCGACATATGGCCTACTGACCTGTCTTCTATTTCCATATTTTTCTTTGAATCGTCGATACGTGGTGGTTTTTGTTTGTTTTGGCACGTCAGTGCTCTTTCGATTTAGTGAGTCAGATAAATTGAGCACTGCATGTACTTTCGGTTATACATTTTTAATTTGAAGCAAATTATGAGACAGAGGGACAATTTATCCTGGTGCTTCGGAAAAACAGACTATATTTGAAAGTATGTAATAAGGACACTACAGAAACCCATGGAATGCCACGTACAGCTGCCGTGTTCCACTTATGACACCTGTATAACGTCAGGGGGCGGAGCGGAGTAGCAGATTGTAACGGGATAGAGATTTTAAAAGCATAGAAGCAAAATTAGGACGGCGAAAATGGGTAAAACCGGACAAAAATTCTATTTGCAACGGGCAAACCAAACTTTTAGTTACTTTTAGTTCTCATCATACATATACTAAGAGGAAACGTGAACTATGATGAAAAGCGAAAGCAGGATGTTTGGTGAATAGAGTACCGAAGTCTGACGTCAGTTGCAACGACAACTGGCTCCAAATAGAGATTTCGACTGTTCCTTTGTTCCCAGCCAGTCATTGACACAAAATAATAAAAGTATTCTGGTTCCAAACATTGCATGACGTCTATAGTGAAGTATTGTACGTGTATTACTGCGAGACTATTAAAGCTGGGTCAATCATTGACCTTATGGTGGAAAATTGTGTTTATTTCCTGAATTTGTATCCGTAGGCAATACCATATGAAATGTTTTACAGTTTGTTTAGTACGGAAACATCACATAGTATGAAATAGTTTCTTCTCTACAAAATATTCACGATATAAAGTCGGTCAAACCGGTCTTTTAAGTAAATATCACGTTAAATGTACAGTGGGCTATATTCACACAGACACACACAAACAGTCATGTAAACGGGTGCAATCGTGGACCTCACATTGTTCCTCTTTTGTTTATACTCTAACTTTTTCGGAAGGCCTCCCATTGGTTTTGTACACGATTTTCAATCGTGGACGTTAGGTCAAACGTGGACCCCTTTGTCTACGCCCGAATTCTTTTGTCCTAGGTCCACGATTGCCGGCATATACAAACTCACACACACACACAGTCATGTAAACGGGTGCAATCGTGGACGTCCCATTGTTCCTCTTTTGTTTATACTCTAACTTTTTCGGAAGACCTCCCATTGGTTTTGTACACGATTTTCAATCGTGGACGTTCGGTCAAACGTGGACCCCTTTGTCTACGCCCGAATTCGTTTGTCCTAGGTCCACGATTGCCGGCATATACAAACTCACACACACACACAAGTGTGTAAACGGGTGCAATCGGGGACCTCCTATTGTCCCTCTTTTGTTTGTACTTTAACTTTTTCGGAAGGCTTCCCATTGGTTTTGTACACAATTTTCAAACGAGGACCTTTCTCAATCGGGGACCCTATTGTCCTCTATTGTTCAAGGTCCCCTATTTTTTTAATGCAAAAACAAACTCATACACCCATCCACTTGACACGCTATTGCTTGTGGGGTACCTCTTTTGTTCCACCCTTCTTCCCTTCTTTTGTTCCCCTTTGTCCCCTAAGAAATCTCGAAATACATAGCGTTACGGCTGTGGGGTACTTCAATTTCTAAAGACCTAATTGTGGGGTACCATTGTCCCTATTGTTGCCCTTTGTTCCCGGTACCCGTAAGTACCAATGTACTCGTATACCCCAGGCATTCACTAAACATTGCAAAATGAAGTGAAGGATGAAAAGAAACTTATTTTGCTTCTAATGGACCAACACCTCTGAAAAAATTCCATCTATTGGTGCAGGCCCACTCCTTAAGAACAAAGTATTATGATCTCATTTTAAACTTCTGACCCTAGGGATTTCAATCATTGTTCGACATTCGTTTGGGGTCAAACTAAGGCAGCTTGGTGTGATTTTAAAAAATCCGTAAAGCTTGCATTAAAATCATTAAAGATTAAAAAGGAGTGTATGCTTAGGATAATTACAATAATACCTTGCGAATGTGAAAATGTAGGTTATGTATTTTTATTCAAAGTTTTTAGTCAAATTTAGGCAGCTTGGTTTGATTTTTAAAAATCCGTAAAGCTTGCATTGAAATAATTAAAGATTAAAACGGAATGTATTGCTTAGGATAATTACAATAATACTTTGCGAATGTGAAAATGTATGTATTTTTATTTTGTAGTTGGGTCAATTCTACAGCACAGCACAAGTCAGTTCACCGCCCAACTACTGGGGCTATCATGTTACTTCTGGCTCTGCACACGTGTGATGAGGTAGGATTAAATTGCTATCCAATTCAACTGTGATTAAAAATTGATATGGCTTATCAAAACAACGTTAGCTTAGAAGCAATGGGAAATCACTGAAGCCACCTTGTGTTTAGCGGAGGGCACTGGCTATCCCGGACGTCAATGTTTCCCTGTCTTTGTCAGTCCTGTTTCCTGTTGTATTCAGCAGCATTTTGTTCTCAGAATAATAATTCCCATTGGAAGATTAAAAACAGGACAAATAGGCAATGCATGGTACAAATGGTATGCATTTATGAACAGCGCCCTCAATTTCACAAATTCGTTCCTCGTCCTGCCACTCGGTCCCCCTCCCCAAAAGCTGTATTTCATCACGAGTTAGTTGATTTATTTTAAGAGAAAATATTTTGTTTTGGCATCTTCAAGTATAATTTTGATATTGCTTTCCCAACAAATAATTCTTCAAAACCCCGCCAAGTACATGTAACTTGATGATGAACAACCACACAACTTTTGGACAGAAATTCATGGCTTTTCTAGCTAGCGTTGTGTATCGCTGACTTTGAGTACATTGATCCAAATATTATGAAGATGTTATTGAATCACTTTGTGCTTAGTCTCGACCTGACCTTTATTGCAATGCGATTAAAGATTGTATTAGCGCGCGACCAGACTTCTAATGCCTAGTACCGATATATGAACTCCATACAAATCACTTGAAAGAGACCCACCATCATTGTGGCATGTGCCCAGCATTGGCGTTTGTTTTTCGATTGCACGCTCACACAGGTTAACGTGTATGGTTTTGCTGGAAGTTACTCCAAGTTCTCAGAGCACTACTACGATAAGACTTTCCAAAAACATGTGTTCTTCGCCAACCATGACAACAACGCTGAAAACGCCTTGTGGAGACGCCTGCACGACCTTGGAATTATCAATTTGTACACCAGGAACTAAAGCGGAGGTGCCACTTCTTCACTACTTCTACAAACCCGAAAGATAACAGTTAGAAATACTTTGGCAAATTTTAATACAAACGTGAACATTAACTTAATGCTCACACGGGATTTGCAGAGTTACACAAAAATGGAATAGCGCCATCTATTGTCCACTGAGTTCCTTATTAATTACAGTACTCACAATTTAGACAGACAGTACAAACAACCGAGTTGAACCGACCAGTACTTCGTACATTCTTCGATAGAATGTAAATATTTTTAAGTACGGACATGGATAAAAGAGAAGTTGCCAACGAGACTAAGGTATGTTTGTCATGCTTAAAAGGGTGATAGGATATTAACTCGAGCATTATGCGTTCGATTTTCAGGGGCGGATCTAGCCTTTCATTTAGGGAGGGATTGTATACCCGCCTATACCGGTACAGTGTATGGACCAGCGGTATACCCACTGGTAACAAGGATGTAATTTAGCATTGCTTATCACAACTTTGCCCAGCAGCCCAAAGGGGGAGGGGGGGTTGTAACCCCCACAACCCCCCCCCCCCCCCCCCCCCCTCTAGATCCGCCCTTGATTTTAAAGGTAGTATACAACATTTGGTTTTACTGTAATTTTCAGACTGGATTTGGGGGTAAATACTATTGTGTGCATGCTGGGAAATCAAAGAGAAAAATGCTGTTCTTGTAGTCTGTTTCCCTGACCCTACTTCTGACAAAACGGAGCAATTTATAGACGTCAGTGAATTATCACGTCAGGGAACTAGACTATTTCCAGTGATAGTCGGCCAGCCATTGCTGGAAATTGATACGAAAGTTCCACTTTACTTGAAAACGACAGCAAACCAGGTGCCCATGATATGGGGGAAAAGGGTATACCCCCCTTTTTTTGTCCCTATACCCTAAACCCACTGCAGACTATTGTTACACACATCCCCCTAGATTTCTGAAAAGAATTCCTGAGATTCTGGGAACACAATGACAACACAAAAGAGGGAGGTCCCTATTCCCCCATATGATTATTTTACAGGATGCCATGACTATTATTTACTTACAGTCAAGTAAGGTATTGCATGATAATTCAATAGTTTTTTGGATGTTTCCAAATGTTGTATATAACCTTTAACTCACAAAAGTCAACCTACAGATGATCGTTAGTGTTCGCAGGATTATTGACAAATCGTGATTGTTGTTCTTTAAGAAGAAGTGCCTTTTAATGACAATAGATTGCCAAAGATTTCAGTAAACACTTGTATATTACTATAGATATATTTAATACACATGTACATTGGTTTATCGATTGTCAAATGCAGAAAGTGTCAGACGGTGGCATTAAGGACGGAGCTCTATGGAATATGTAAGCTCCACAGGTAATCGGATATCATGTCAAATAGTACTTGTATACGTGCAGAGGTGAACAGATGTGAACAGAGGTGCAATGGGGTTTTACAGCTTTAAAGTGAGATGGTTCCACTTAAAGTGGCCTACCCAGTGGGGGCGACATTTTGCTCTTAGTTTGATTTGTGAGCATTTTACTTTTGAAAGTTTTGATTAAAAGGTCCACCGCTGTAAAACTGGTACTCATGATGAGAAAGTGGACAACTTCACGGATCTGGGGTACATCAACCAAAGAGATCCGAATCAGACTAGCCTTGGCTACTTCAGCAATGACAAGACTGAATACCATCAACCTCTCCTTGAAGGTCAAATAATACCAGGAAAATGATGGTCTCTATCTTGCTGTACGGACACTGGACACTTACAGCGAACAGAGAGGAAAATCCAGGCATTTGAACGGGTGCTACAGAAAACTGCGCATAATACAAAGAGCACAATACCAATGACTTTGTCAGTCAACAGGTCTGACTTATGCAGGCAAACAAGAACCACTGTTTGGAGTTGTCAAGTGCCGCAGAGTGTCCTGGTTTGTCACCAGGCAAAACTCTCTATTCAAGACAGTACTTCAAGGAACAATGTAAGGCGAACGTTGCAGAGAAGCAGAGAAAGTCCTGAAAGGGCATTAGGGACCGGACCGGCCACAACCCTACATACCTGAGGCTGACATACAAAGCCCAGGATAGAGACAGGTGGAGGATCCAGTCCGCCTGGTTGTCTGTCATGGCACCTCAACAACTATCGGTCATGGGTCGATGCTGATGACAACTTCTGTGTTATATGACGTGCCCACAGGAAACTAGATGAAATATAAGATGTCTGAGGAATTCATCGTTAGGTGCGATGAACCATTAAATAGCTACCGGGTACATACAGTGTTGGAGCTGTCGTGACAAAATGGACGTGTATTATAAAGATAAAAAGTATCGTGAGAATGAAAAACCAAAAGTTGAATTAGTTCTAAGTTCTGCAATCGAATATTATATTCTTTTATTTCATGAATGCGCTGTCGATCACGAATTAACAATTGACCACCGAACATTATCAGTGTTAATTCATTCGTCGCACGTGTAGTTTCATTTCTATTTTAAAGTCATTTGCTATCGTACGTGAAGAGATACTATTGACGATTTGTTGTTTTCAATGTAGCGATTTTATTTTGTTTAATGTAATTGTTAAGATCGCTTTGTTTGTGATGCCATCCAATGGTTATATTTAATGTTGAGCTGAATTGATTACACTGCAAAAAACTGTGTTTAGCAATTAAACACTTTTCTAAACACTTTTTTGTAAATCAGTTTGTAAATACGTTTAGGAATTGATATTTAGGAATAGGACATGTAATGTTTAGCTTTTAAACATGTTTACAAACTGATATATAGCAAGATTGTGTTTAATTGCTAAACACCGTTTTTAGAGTGTGTTCGAATATAGTACTTTGTGTACAAATAGTTTGTATGTTTCTTACGTTAAAACAATTATTTTGTTTTTGTTGACATTTAGCCCAAATTCGACCGCAAAGCTCCTGCATCATGACAGCACTTCGATCGTTTGTTAAAGTTTAAATCAGTCCTCTACAATATACGTAATGCAATCGTTGGGGGGGGGGGGTCTCTGGTTGGTTCGCAGATCGGCAAACATCTTTTCTGATTTGGCTTTATTGTTACGGTATGACAATAATGAAATTGTTAAACATTTGTGTTGTCACCATTTCCCCTTTATTTATCCCCGGCAACCTAAACGCTTCAAAATGGTTTCAGTTGAGGTCCTGCATTAAAAAAGAACAATTAATGACACATGATAAAATAACAGGTTGTATACAATTTATAATATTTTTATAAATACAAACGATAACTGAATCGATAAGGAAAAACCTGTAAACACACACCCATACAAATACCACACTTAAACATCAAAGTTTAATTCTTAGCATTAATCACTTTATTAAGAAATAAAAGGATTTAACGCAATTACAAAAAACTTTGGATATTATTAACAAAGTGAACGGGATTGAAAACGTACATTTAATTGGGTTGAAAATTGCCGATTTCTAAGGATAACCATTTGCTATATACTGTAATATTTTTGTTATCCTAAAATTATTTGTTTTCTTTTAATTTCAAATTTGCTTTTATACAACAGTAACAACATTTACAAGGTTTTTCAAACGTGATATAAGTTTAAAGTTAATCTGTATGCATGATGCGTTTGACAATGAATCAGTTTGTAGTTTAGCCATGATTGAGAGATGGACGGGGCTCTTAGCCTTTTGCACACCCTTTAAAGAGACATGTACATGTATACTATTCGACCTCTCTTCAAGTTTCACCCCTAAAAATTATCTATATTTCAAATTGCTATTTTTCTAGCCATACAATGTTATTCACTTTTAATGAGACACGGAGCGAAAAAAAAACTCACCCAAGTACAAATATCGAATTATTTGCTACACAACAATAATTCGGGCGTATCGAGCATTAGGTGCGTGAAAGCAACCATTAAAGCTTTTTTTTGGCAGAGGGAGGGGGCACGGTTGCAGACGCCATAATAGCAAAACGTAGGTGGGGGGTTCGTTAAAAATAAAACATGTACGAAGAAAGTAAAAAATAATTAAAATTAAAAAATCTAATTTGTTGAAGAGCACAGACAATATATCTTTAATTCTGTAGCAGATTAATTGTGCAATAACGGTGTGCTTAAATCGGGCGTGCGTAAAATACTTTATTTTATTCTAGCCAATAGAGGAATTTCACATTAGCCCCTTCTGTGCACTTCCGGGTTGAAAGCGAGAATGTCAGTGGCAAACAAAACCACGCTTTTCAGCACATCATTCATGCATGAATTAATCAGACCATAAAAGCAAGCGCAGGCGCACGATCAGCATAAAGTTGTTTACTGTGATATTGAGATCCTCGTTTTCAAACGCAGAGGAGGTGCGCAAATCGGCGCTAAACTCGTCGTTGTGGGATTCCTCTATGCAACTAATGAAAAATGTTAGACGAATTACAGGTAGTTAATATACGAACTGCTTGCCAATAGATGATAATAGTTTGGGGAGCCCGACGTTCTGATCATATGGCAGACTCTCTTTCAAGGCCTAAATAAACATTGAATAATAGCAATACATTTACGCTTTTTGTTAAAGCCGTCTTAATCTGACATCGACAGGGACCCGTTCGTCCCATTTCGGTTAATCCAACGGTGTATAAACCCTCCCCCGTTGTGGCCGCTTCCCAGGTTACATCTAGGTGTCAATCCTATCGCTATATGGCATTATGGGTTAATGAATTCTGAAATTCGCCAATGAACGAAGATACTGACAGATCGGGATACTACCAACATGAGGAAAGGTGGCTCGTACAGTTGGTTGAGTGTCCCGGAGGTCGCAGGTTCAAATCATACTCTTGTTAGTTTCTTGTTTCAAAACCGAAGAATAAATTACATATTACACATAGTACTTTGATAGATTTGATTTGGGCTATAATTTGACTATTTTCAGGCTTGAAAATGCTTCTGCGATCGAAGCTTCCGACTCGTATAGTATAACTTTCATCAATGGTCAGAGTATGTACTAAAAATTATCAAGATAAGCAGTTGATGCTTTCCAAAATAGAAATAGTGATGAATGGAGATGATAAAGAAAGCCTGCTGTTTGAGCTAATGGAATAAGTGCATTCTCCTGCCCATCTCAAGATGGCCGACATCTTAACTGGGTTTTGTAAATTAACAAATTCCCCCAACCCTAGCCCTAGGCGCATATTAAAGCAGGGCACGTTAGGCGTACCTGCCAGAACTTCCCACATCTACAGAAACACGCCGGCTAATCTTAAGGTTATAACTTGGGAAGCGATGGAAGAGAGAGACCCGTGATTAATAGTTACAGCAGTTTTGTATCCCCACTTTTACTGTCAGTGTTACAGATATGCTTTAATATCAAAGTATTTGAGAGAATATAGTGTTATTTTTTTTTTGAATGTTTTTTTATAAATGATGTAGTATTGTCTGTAGTATACGTGAACCAATAAAATAAAGAAGTTTGTATCGGACATTGCTTTAATTGCAGCTTAAACGATATATGTTTCCGTGCAAAGTGCAACTTTTGTACAATAAAATCGGTTTCAATAACCTTGACTGAATAATGCCTATCATTCCCCGCTTACGAAGTCGAAGGATCATACCGTGTCTGCCTTGTCCCTTCAGTAGATAGGTGTGTGTTTGTTTCTGGGAAAATCCTGTTGGAGTAATCACTTGAGAAATACTTCCAAACATCAACTTCAAATTGGTTTTCAAATGTTCTTGGTATTCCTATTAAAGAAGTCTATTGCATTAGACCGATGGGTCAGAGGTCATAGTCACAACAGAAATACTGTCAGCGCAAGAAAGACGCATACATTTTGGTCACTCGTTAATCGTTGATAGTTAAATTTACTCAAGACTTCCATATTGTCAATTTGATTTTTTTTTTCCATTTCAATTAACTGTGAATGATGGTTCAAAGAGTAATGTTTGTCAACACATCATCTGACTTATTTTAACGTTTTAACATGGGAGAATCAATTCCCAAATTGTTAGTGTAATTCAACATTAACATCAAATAGTATCGGACCCAATAATATTGATTTTATTTTTCAAATCTATTTCCTGATCCTATTTCCCATTACATTTCGTAATGTAGAAAGGACAATTGTTAAGGCAGTTGTAAAGTTTACTTCCAATCTCGACATTGCATAAATAACTAGTATCCGCGCTAATAACTCATTCTCTCGTATACAGGTTAATTATCCCAAGTTCATTTAATTTGATCCAGAGTTTCTTCTCAACCATATAATCGTGATTGGCATACGATACGTGCTTCCGAAACGATGTGTCGTAATAATATTCCGAATATTGTGTAAAGCTCCCGGCAAATCCGTACACGTCAACCTGTATAGATGCAACGCATAGTATATATCATTGTAATAACATGTATTGCTACAGTCAAGTATTTTGTTAGATACGTTAGAATTTCAAAATGCTAAACTTTTATTCTGTCAAGTAAAATCTGATTTTTTTAGATGGTGGGGTAGGAGTTGAATGGGATTATTAAAAAAAAAAAAAAATAGCGACTGCTGAGACAGCGCACGTTTCTCATTTTTTGTTGTTTTATTAGCACAACCAAAGAGGGGTGTGGTTTGCTCGACCACCCCTCCCCCCACTGTTCAGTTTTCATTGCCGTTTTTGTCTTTTTGGTATTACGAATGCCTTTTCAAATTATTTTCCTGATGGGAGCTTTGTTTGTTGGGTTTTCTTTTTCTTTTTTTAATGTAAAAAAAAAAGAACTTGGCGCAAAAGTTCTTGAACCCTCCCCACCGCGATTTGAATGAGTGTCACTCACCTTGTCACAAGTATGTAATGCTAGGAGTAGCATTATGGCCCCAGTAGACGGTCTGTGAATATTGGCGTGCTTTCGTGAAGAATTTACCCAACTGAGAAGAAGTATAAAATATGTAAAGTCAAATTTAGTTCCATGTGCCTTTCATTTCCATTATTACATTTCGCAAAGATCAACAACGTGCGCATATAGTTGAACAACTGCATTTTACAAGTGTAAACAAAAAGGAATTTGACAAAAATTGTCTAAACAAATGTAAAATTATAAAATACTATATATTTATTATTCTTGACACAGACCTGAATTTAATATATCTCTCAAAGTCGGGGTGGACCAGCTTGATGTCTTTTGCTGATAGGGGTATCTGGAATATCGGTGGGCTTCTGAAATGAAAATAAGTTGGTAACAAAGTGTCGCATCCCAAGCAACACCTAGGATGTCAGACCTCAGCTGCATGGGAGATGAGGCACGTTCTTATTCTAATTCTCTGACCTGAAGAATCCCTGACGACTCTTGATAAATCTTAGGTTGGGTCGTCGCCACGGTTTAAAATGGATCATGACGTACAATGTCAGTCTGAGTGACGTCAGTGGCATCATTCAAAAAATACCGGTACTCTTGCAAAATCCGGTCGGCAAAATACGGTCCTACAAGTGGCATCGATTATTAAGCTTCGATTTAATTGAGAATTCAGAATATTCTGTGTTTGGCGAACATCAACGATAACACCGAATGTTGATAAAAACATTTTCGGGAAAAGGAGGAATTTATCACTTTTTTGATCACGTGACTGGACCTGCTATCGTCTAGAATAGACAGATTCTTCAGGTCTGGTATTGACTAGCACGTTCTCCCATGTCGCATGTTCTCCCCTTCCCCGCTGTGAAAAAAAAACTCGCTTCGGAATGACTTAGTAAAGAAAATAAATTCTTGATTACCTGTTGTCTGCTGGATTTCGAGGAGCTGGCTTACCCCTTATTACATCATCCAGAAACATGTAGGACCATTCAGTTTTTGGGAAAAATACGTAACGAATACCCTACATTACAGAAACGAAATAACAGTATCAGTCCAAACTATGGTAATATTAGCAAGGTTGGTGAACACATTTTGTAATACAGAAAATGCCAGTTTTTGACACTGAGGCCATGCACTGGGAACTGCACTGATGATTTATCATGTGAGGTCATGAAACTTTCAGTAGAATTAAATGTCACTCACACAGTGGTTTGTTTCAGCTGTTTCATTGTTGACGTAATAACATATTCCCCTAAACTCCATGGTAACAAGCAAATGACAGTTATAATGAAGACAAGAAAGAAATGAGTTCAATTACTGTCTTTGACAGAAATCTCGACCAGTTCCACAATTAGTGACGTAAATATGGACATGTCCACCATGCTGACCTTTTGATATGGTGGTGCTTTGAAGCCAAATCTCCGTCCACTCGTCAAGGAATTGGAGAGAGATCGGAAAGCGGCACAATAAAACGACGTCTTCGTTCCTACGTCATCTTTATGCCCTTCGGTTAAAGCCACGTTTACTCTAAAATGAGATACGTGAATGATCATTACCCGTTCATCTCTATGTATATTAATCGTAATGTTCATGTACATCGATCGGCTTAAAAAAAGCTGCAATTGTGTACTTGGTTTATTGTCTATAAATGTTGTAATTCTTACAAAAACGATGAAAAAAGTCAAGGATGAAAAAGGATTTCCAATTTAACATGTCTGTCATATTGCGCTGAGGATCTCAAGTAGTTTGATTGATGACACCCACCTGAACACATAATCATGTGCATCAATTTCTGCGCCCTTCATAGAGCCATTGAGTATACCTCCATTACCAATGACAGCACATGATGTACACCCACTCTGCCCTGGTGAACGGTCATTGTCGAACATGTAGGTGTTGCTGGACGTGTTCAGAAGATTGAGAGTAGAGGCAATCTCTAGATGATCAAAATATGAAAGAAAATGGTTCAGTAGCCTACAGATTTCGGGCAGGCTTACGTCTCGTTAGGGATTACCATTCAGCATTTAACAGTAATGTTAAATTTTACCAACTAGGTTGTTTCCACTAACCCACGCGAGTGTACGCATGTTAATTAATGTTTTTTGCGTGCAATACTAAACCGTGGTATACTAGAATTTAGTTCCTTTGCACATCATAACGTGGGACGTGTCTTACGTTAATGGAATGGCCAGAATCAGTTTTACCAGGTAACGATATTTTCCTAGATAAGAATTACCGTCATGCATAGCACGAGGGCGCCAGATATATAGTGACCTCATTCAGACAGCCCTACAATCAATATGGTCGTGTCCGAATTACTTGACTACAGGCCTACGGCTTGAAATTATACATAAGTCTATGTGACGTGGCTGCAGCCACTATACCCTAGACGTGTGTAATTTTAAGCCAGTGTGGCCAAGTAATTCGGACACGGCCTGAGGTTGCAGTGCCTGTGGCTGTAGGCCTACATATAGGTTGGTAGAGCGTAAGGCCGGCGGGGGGGGGGGGGGGGGGGCGAATCCTCTGTCCGTTTTCTATCTTTTTCTTGTACTACTTGTGGTGTGGAGGATTTTATTTCAAGGGAAAACAAGTCTGAGAAGCTATCTTCCAGCTCCCATGGCCAAATATACAGAAACACTGGCAGTTCTTAAAAAGCAAAATAATATCGCTACCTAGTACGATACGACAACATTCGATAAAATTGCATCGCTACATTATGTTCTCTCATGAAATCACACGTGTGTAATTTTTTCTCGCTTTATGTGGTTCTGGGAACTCAGTCGAGATTTTGCTGTTAATCTTAATAACGTGTACTCTCCCGAGAATTGAAGACGCATGTAATATCTTACCGTTAGCACTTGCAACTTGCCAGCCAAAGATACCGTGATACTGTGATAGACGTATATACTCCTCATCGCTGTAGTGTTTATTCCACATCAGTATTGGGACTTCGGGCATATATCTACGACGGGAGAACGGTTCTACAAGGAGTCGCTTGCGTAGTGACGTTGGACATTTCTAGTCAAATGGAAATTGTTAGGAAGTTGAAGTTACTTTCAAGCAGTTTAAACCATAAGGAATACTTATTGTACAGTTTCAGACGTAAAAGAGCATCTGTAGTTTCGGAATGTAATAGAAATGTGACGTTTTCCTGTGGAGAAATCCGGTTGTTTATAAAGGGTCATTGTTGGTTTTGTTTGGTTTTTGGTTTCTTGAATGTTTTAGTGTTGTTTGTGTGTGGTTTTTTTTGTGCTTTTTTTTTGGGGGGGGGTGTTTTTTTTTTTTTTTTTTTTTTTTGGGGGGGGGCGGGGGTTGCCCAGTTCCATATATAGATAATAATCAGCAAAACAAGAATGTAATTTATACCATGTAGTTCAAAAACTGATTGTCCGTGATGTACTGAGTTTCATCGGTTCGCCAACTGCTCGTTCTTAAATCTTCTCGCGTCTTCATGTCTCCAATGAGAATGTCTTTATAAGTTTGGTTGAAAGGAATTCCTTGAGTCAGAAGGGCGATGTTTGAAAACGGGTTCAACTCTTGACCCAGTTGGGGTGCACTGTCGTAGTTGCTATTATTCTTGTGTTCCTTTTCTCCAAGACGAACATCAGTATTCTCTTTGCGAGCTCTGCATGGGAAGATACGAAAGAACATCTTCATTTTTTACATATTTTTGAAGTTGAATTATATTTTTGATTTAAAGTATCTATGAGTAAAATACGTTCTGCAGAAGAAATACAGCATATCTAAACCCATAATGTACACCAGAAATTATAATTCAACTAACATGTCCGTTTTCAGTTTACAGTGTTCTTAATGTTGTAACTTTGTTTTTGCTACTGATAAGAATTTCGAAGAGACTGAACAACAATCATACCCAATCTGTAATATTTGATGATTAGTTTGAAGCTTGTTTACGATGTAAAATCCAACCAGAAGGATGCAAGTCAATCCAAGCCATAACACAAACGCAAGCCCACGGATCCTGTCAACGACAACCAAAAACAACATCAGAATGTTATCTTCAATTTTGGCAAAGCTTTTTGAAATGGACTGCATGATTGTGTGTCATAGAATGTAAAATTTATGAACAATTATGAAATATTCAAGAAAATGTAACTATCGTCCCGGAACGTTTTACTCGACACAAAGAAATGTGTCGAGTGACACAATTTTGGAGATTCTGTGGAAACTAATACTTTTGATAACTGGTCCTGGCAGCAAAATTGAAATAGTAAAATAGCAGAGTTTAAAGAGGCAGATAACGTTCCTGTATTTCTTAAGAAAGGAGTTGATTTGTAAATCATATTTTAGGTGTTGATTTGTAAATGATATTAGGTACAATAAAATGATATTAAATTCTACAGTGGCTTCCAAATTCAGGACAATTATATTTTCTACAATTTTCCGAACAAACTAAGCATTTTGTTAATGCTGTTGGAGTTTGAAAAATTTACTATAGGCCTACTATTCATTACATCTTTAATTCACGAAGTGCTCACTGCTTTAGCGTACTAACTGTTATAAAATGTGTAGGCCTTCTTCCGAAATAATGTGACAAAATTATTAATTTTGTACATGGTAGAATTCGCTTTTTAGTCTGGTTTATTCTGTTTTCGGAGGCAGTTTACAACTGAGTGAACCATGGTTCATTCCACAATAACCACACGAATTCGTCACTAACAAGACAAAGTAAGAAGGCTTTTTCACACTAGACAAAATCTCGGGGGTGGCCCCGGGGCGACGCGGGGGTGAGAATGTGTGATGTTTCACACTAGCCATTTTCGCCCCAGGGCCACCCCGAGATTGGTCTCGCCCCGGGGCGAACTCACCCCTGCTCCAGGCCAGGGGTGAGATTTTTTAACCCGGGGCGAGACCGATCTCAGGGGTGGCCCCGGCACGAAATGGCTAGTGTGAAACGTCGCACATTCTCACCCCGCGTGCAGGGTTTCGTACAACCCGGGTTGAGAAACAGGTGGTCCCGACGTGATTTACAAAAGAATTCCAAAGGTCATGCCAAAGCGCGCGCTATGCCGAAAGTGCAGCGCTCCACGGATAATTTGTTTTGTTGTCCAATTCAATAATCATGTGAAAACGATAGTGAAAAAAATAAAGCCGAATAGTGTGAAATATTCATGCCCGCGGCGCCAGCTCGCCCCGGGGTTGGCTGAGGTAGGTTTGCGCAAAACCAGTGTGAAACAACGCGGGGTTGAACTCTGGGTTGAAAACACCCCCGGGGCCCCGGGGCAAGTTCGCCCCGGGGTTCGACGCTCTAGTGTGAAAAGGCCTTCAGTCAGCTTACCTTATCGGGAAGATTTCACGTAACGCAATTATTCCACAGTTTCGTTGATTGAAAACCATCTTTTTTGAATGGGTGGGTATATATACCAGCACGAACACAGCCACCGATGATCAAAGAGGAATCTCTTTACGTTGCTATGTGTACATGTAACATTTGCACAAAAGGTAAATTTAGTGTAGCTCAAACAGCTGTCCAAATTTGTGTGGGAAATCGATGCCATCTGGTTCAAAATATAAAAATGCATGGCTTTGCCCGTGTAGTGACACAGTGAACGCTACGGGGAAATATAGCAGTGATTTATTTCAAATTTACCTTTATTTATTTATTATTTCGGTTTAAAAAAATCCAACATTTATAATGATTGGATTACAGTTATATACTGCAGGAATACCTTTTAAAAGAGAATGCTTAAATACCCAATTACATAAGAAAGGAAGCACAAATTATTATTTCAAAAATGTGAACAAAAGTAATAATAGGCTAAGTAAGAGGATAAAATAGTGTGAACAATTTGTGGGATAGCCGATCTTTGGTGTTTGCTATGAGGAACAACAAGACAATTGCTTCTGAGCATCCGTGTATTAGGTTGTTAGCGGTGAGAAGGGGCTGGTATAACATAGTGTGTTGATAAGCATTCAGTTTGGACAGGCGTGTTAGATTATATTTAAAGGCTCTTAAAACCGCCGCCCGTTAAAACTGGATCCCCCCCCCCCTTAAATTATTTTGTCGGTCCCCCAAAAATCTGGATACGTACGAAAATATAAAAATTTGGTCCTAAAAATCGGGGGTGGGGGGAATTCACCTCCAACTCTCTGAAGCTGACTATGCCACTGGGTATTGCAAAAGAAAAACCGACGCATTATTTTAAAACTAAAAATCATGTATACTAAAATCGCTAGAAAATGTAATTTGTTGGAAGCCTTATAAAAACGCGGTATTTCCTTCTACAACTATGAACACAAAATAGAAATACACATGTTTTTGTCAACAAATAAACACTAGTATTAATTCACATTTTGTTTTGGTAATAAAATGAATGAATGAATTACACTAATGTCTAATTTGTATGGTGTGTTATCTACTTCTATATCATTGCTTAAAAGCAGTGCAGCTGACCTAAACATCTGTACATTGTACAGAGCGTGTAAGTTGACCCCGAGAACGTACAAGAGTTTACAAGAAACCGAACTTCCGGGCACCTCAAATAGGAGCTCAACGTGTAAAGCGAGTAGTTTTCTTGAAATAATTTGTTTTGACGCTGTTCTTTTTACTGAAAGGTAGATAAAAACTTTTAGCAAACTGTTATTTTTCATTTCAATTTGCAAAATGTTAACGATATATCAAGTTAGGAAAAAGGAGAACGAAAAAGTCTAGTACGTCATACGTACGTCATTCCCCATTGTTCTGGTGGTTCACGCGCCAGTCTTAATAGCGTAGACCATACAGTATGGCGGTCGTCGCATATGTTTGTACGTTTGGGGGGCCGGGCCAATCACGTTGCAACCTGACGCTCAGGTCAAACATTTTTTCCTACTTTGTTCAATAATTTAGACAGTCGTGCATGTTTTCATATATTGTAAAATTAATTTTGAATTTATCATCTATATTTATGGCCGGTTCATGGTTCAGATCTTCGTTAAAACAAAGTATTATAGAAAACAAAATCAACCACACGTAAAAGTCCTAGAGCCGGCGGCTCGGAGGTGTCCGGGAGTTCAATCGTGACCTTTATGCGCGAGACTTACACGGTCTATTGGTCCCAGGCCTCAAAATAGAAAAAAGGCGAGTAGTTTTAATAATATTGAATAAATCAAAGCTAGTTCGAAAATGGACTGTAAACTGTATTGACAGATATATTCATCAATTATTGATCAACATGTGTTCACCGTACATCTGTCATCTCTCGTAGCGAACCGGACGCTTTTGGTGCGTCAGCGAGAAAAAGCTCAGTAAAATAGTGAAAAGGTATTAGCAATCCTGCTTGTAAAACATTTCTATTATTTTTAAGAAATATGATTTCATTTGAAATCAATTGCGTAACAAATTCTCCAAACTGAAAAAAATATACGGTACTTTAAATATAATGATTGTCCACATTCGATGAAAACAAATAATGGAAGTGCTCACGAAGGACTAAAAAGGGTATCCTTTATTAAACTTCAAACGTAATCGACATTAAATATCTTTAGAATGTTTTTCTTATACCAGGATGAGTAAAAACTGAACACAAAAGTTCCCCCGTAATTCTTAACGATTATTTGCGCAAGTTTTGTTTAGCGTATATATAGGCATGGAATCGTAACGCATTAGCTTTCTTTCAGTGTAAAAAAAAGCAACATTAAAGAAATGACATGCGCGGGATTTCTGAAACATTTGGGTTCGGTTTTTCTTTCATCCTCCAATTTGCAAACTATGTTGCCCCAGCTTTTGAGCAAAGTTTGATGTAGGCTTATGAATTATTTACATATATTCATCAGCATATGCACACGTACATATTACTAAAATGAGAATGTATTTTTTTTAAGTCAGGCCGCTCATAAAAATTGTAAATAATTATGCTTCTGTACGTTTTGCACTTTGAATCTGAATGGTCAATCCTAGCCTTGAATCTGAACTGACAGCAACTAACCTCCCCTACACCTTTCCCCCATCGACTATATATATCCCCAAGGCAACGATCAGTGTTTGTATGTTTTCGTATTTCGGAACACTTTTGCACAAGTGCCCGATTTTCAAATTAAAGATATATTTACAATTTGTGATGTCAGCTAATTTCATTTACGATTTATAGTCAATCTCTCTTATACAGCTTAATGATTCCACGTTTATCAAGCTCTCTCCACAGATTGTCCTCAGCATAATTGTCGTGATTCAAGAATGTTTTATGTTTTGTGAAGGTTTTGTCGTAATAATGATCGGAATATTTCTTATAACTCCCTGCAAATCCGTACGCATTGACCTGCCGGGAAAAAAATTCAAGTCAAACATTTGTTTAAATTTGGGCAATATCAAGAAATACAATAAGAGTATTTTAATGTTTCCTTAATGTATTTTTAATGTCATGCAATAATGGACCTAGAAAAAAATTGCAATGCATGTTTAGATTGAATACCGGGATTTTGCATTTTTGTTTAACTTTAATGCTTCCCCGGGCTTGTCGTCGTTGTCACACATCATTCCCGTCACTGTCACTATCTTGACATGCATTATCATCGTCACATTCATGCTCTTTAATGTCGTTTGGCGTTATCATGTTGTCATTGTCATCCCTGTCAACGTCATATGCAATATTGTCTGAATGGATCCCAGGTAGCAAAGCAGGGGTTGGGCATGAGCGATCGATGATTTACGATTTTGTGGGTCATTTTATAGGAGAATGCACCAGGACACTGTTGTAGTTTCCCTTCCCCCTCCCCATTGGCGTTTTGCTGTCATTCTCTACTTTATACTTCCTGACATTAAACGAGCTGACGAACCTCATCACATGTGTGTAGTGCCAGCAAGAGCATGATGCCACCTGTTGTTGGTCGATGAGCAAGAATATGTTTCATCGTTGAATTTACCCATCTGTATCAGATGTTATCATATAGAGAAATGCATTGAACACCTGAGTATAAATACTGACCGTCTTCTTACATGTTATAAAAACCACTTTTACAATTTAATTTGAATATAATTCAATTTTCACCCAAGAAATTTTAACATCCGGGCCTGCGGGCCATTTCAACTTTGAAACAATTATAAAACCTTTCGAAGTTTGTGGTCGACCGTTCCTAATGTTGAGAGTAAGTGACTTCCATAGAATTCTGTAAAACTTTGGGCTGCGTAATTTGTTTGCTGTAGACAAGTTGGACACTTAAGTTATCAAGGAATGTCTAAGATTGTAGGGTGGTTTATATTTTTCAAAGATATACTTTCTGTATCTGTGCCGTGTGCAATGCCCATTTCTTATCTTTACAGTCTTGACACTTACCGAAATTTTAAGTATCTGTGGAAATCTGGATGCACGAGCTTAACATCTTTTGCAGTGAGATTCTTCGGAAACTGTGGAGGGGGGCGATTCCTGAAATCATGTAGAAAACCTTGTTATTGCACGATACTTTTTCGTAGTCCATAGCAACATTTTTTTACAGCGTTGTATAGTGTAAGCTAAGCTTACCTCCAGTCTCTACTAGACGGTAACGGCTTTCTGTTCAAAGCTGCAACCAAGTAGGGATATACCCACTCGTTGTCCGCAAAGAACACGTACCGCACGTTCTTTAAAGAGAATACAAATAATGAATGACAGTTAACATATATTACACTGTCTTTAACATTTCCAAACAAGTATACAGTGGGTCCATATTTTAGGGTTATCTTGGTTTTGTCTGATTTTGTTTCAATGTTTCCGTAGCAAGAATGGAGGCATAACGAGTATCGAACTGGAAAACAATAAGTGCACATGAAACAAACATGTAGGGAACACACATGCAAGAGGGGGTGGGTGGAGAAACACAAAAGAGGGATTCAAAGGAGAGTGACAGTGGGTGAACATCAAAGGGAGGGGAAGGGACAGCAAGGAAGAAATGAACAAAGGAGTGTGGGGGATGGGAATTCCCCAGCTTCATCCCTCTCATCTTGGACATTGTATCAGGGGAGAGGTCCAGTGGTAGTTCAGCAGGAGCGTATCCAGATTTTGTGGCAGGGAGGGCAAACAACGTCCGATCAGTCTTAAAACCGTCTTTAAAACACTTTTTTTTTATTCCCCTTTCCCCCCGCTGAATACGCCACTGGGATTCGAGGGGGGGGGGGGGGGGGGTGAAAGGGTTAATTTGTGACAATATTTGGGAGAGGTCTATCCGGGATGTCCAGAGATTAATTACTATAGAGGACAAATTTGCAGTAGTGATTATGTCAACTTTAGTTAAAATGTTGGGTGGTAAGACGATGTAATACCGTGTCATTCGGTAGTTGAAGGAACCCAGTGTAATATCGTTGTGCCTGAGTGTTTGATAAGGTCACGATACCAAAGCAGTAAAACGACGTTCTGCTTCCCACGTCGTCTTCATAATCTTTGGTTAGTGCTGTATTCACCCTGTTTAAAAAGAAAACAAAAATATGCAACACAATTCTGTGAAGTTGTTGGTCATAATCCATCTTGACGTTCACACTTTTTACAAATGCGCATGACAGGCTCGTACGTGAGAAGAAAACTGCAAACAAACGCGCACATATAAAAATGACGAACTCTATTATTATAAGTCATATCGCAAATACCGCCTGGTTGAGACATCACAATAGTCACAAGGGATTGTGGGAAGAAAAAGGGAGCGATGTTTGTGCCTTTTTCCTTCCCACGATCAATTTGACCACTTTAGTGTGACGTCTCGACCAGGCTGTACGGTATTTGCGATAATTTCTATGGTTGTAAAGACCGTCGGCCTGCAGGACCAGAGGGCCAGAAACGTTTTCCCTTTACAGCAACAACAGGCCAAATGCAACCTGGCGTAGGCCTACTTCTGCTGAAGTAATGGGTAAGTAGTGTGCTAGAATAAAATGATAATTCTCCTTGCTGTGCTTATGATGTTTAGGATGATAAAATCGCACTTTCGTGTGACAGGTTTTTTCTTTTTGCCATAGTCTTCCATGGATTAAGCTCGATTAGTGAGCCAGTGTAAAAGGTAATTCTGTCCCCTCCCCCGATAAATCTGTGTCCCCCGGGATAGATTTATCAGGTCGTAAACCCATCGGCTGTAGTAGGTAAAAAAAAAACACACGCTTCGCAACTTATACATTCTTGTTCTCACGCGAGTAGGCAAAATGAAAAGGAAAGCGCAAATCGGAGTTTCACCCGAGTATGCGGATGTTAAGGTCAACAATAAAATTTAATTTTTCCCCTGTCTACGAGTGTTTTTTCCACAATTGTATTTGAAAAATAATGACATTAAATTCCACGCTAAGTATTTCTTGGGGTACCGAGTGGTTAAAGTTAGAAATCATTCTACCAAAAATTATGGCAGGTGAAAGGGCAATGCAATGTAAAATGACCACAGGCGCGGGCTGTGCGAGGTCTCCGGAAGCCCGCCGCGTGACCTTTGACTTTCAGGCTCTACACAACGGGCCCTTAAGTTCGCTTGTGTGTGCCTCGTATTTGTTGTTCTATTTTATAAATTATTGGGTCTCAGTTCATTACATAATATTTCAAGGGACGCGCTCATGAAAATACGAGTGGAGGAAATTATGCTACCACAATAAAGTTTGGGAAATTACATGCAGATAAAGGGACAAACCTAAAGATGTAGTCATGAGTGTCAATCTCTTTGCCCTGTTTGGACCCTTTAAGGATGCCGCCGTTTCCAACCACTGCACATCTGATGCAGTCTGTATCTCTGGAAATATGGTCCGCAACCATGCGATCGTCAAATAGATACCTGTTGTGAGAAGAATTCAGTGCAGCCAAGGCAGAGGCGATGTCTGTGTCAGAAATGAAATTTAGATTGTTACTTACGCTTGGAATAGCTGTCAAAACCTTTTTATAATCCTGAATTGAAAGCAAAATTGTATGCACAGGTTACCAGACGCCTCAGTTGAGTTGATGTTACTTGGTACATGTATTTGTTTAAATCATAAACTTGTTTTAAAAGAAGTGTGAAGTGAGGACACTTAGGCCTAAAATAAGGGCATCGTGAAGTCCTTATACACGTCTTACCGGTTTCGTCCATGTCTTTCCAGCCAAAGATGCCGTGGTACTTGGAGAGGCGAGTATATTCCTCCCTACTATAGTGATCATTCCAGGCTAGGATTGGTGTCTCTGGTACAAACTTACTGCCTGCGTAAGGATCTGATATGATCTTCAGACGCACTGATGTGGGGCATTTCTGTTGGAAGATGTTTCGAAATAAGATAATGAGATGATAGTTGAAACGCTTAATACAATCCAAATTAATTTTAAAGTGCCCCAGTGAATATTAATAACCCATGTTATAAAAATTCAAACAATACTTCAAATCCTTTGCAAATCTTTCATTCATTTCAGACGTACGTACAATCTGTTTTCTTTTTATGTGCATTATGTCTGTCAGTGTTTTTAATCAGTCTTCTTTCTCTGTAAAAGGCTTAATCTTCACTTTCTTTCCTTGCTCATATTTCTTTAGACAACGTGTCTGTCAGTCGGTTTTATTTCTGACTTGCCATATAATGTAGGAATTGGTTGTCAAGGATTCCTTCATTATCATTGAACCACCAGGCACGGGCTCTAGCCTTGGCTCTTTCAACAATTCCGTCTGTAAACTTGGCGAAGCTGCTCTCCATGAGACGAGTTCTAACTCCTGTAATGAACTTGTACTCTTGCATGAAAATGTCCCGAAGCACTCCATCTTGTGCAGCTGAGTTTGTTGGGGTTGTAGGTGCATTGGTCCTGTGTGACTGCGATGCAGATACAGCACCGGTGTATTTTTGAATTTCGACATTACTTCCCTTGAAGTGCATGACTTGCTGAAATTTCTGTGGTTGTGTTCTATAATGTAAAGCAACAAGTTAGAGTATTATGCATTGATTTTACCGCGAAAAGAATGCTTACTTTGCCTCATTCCACTAAGCGTTCATGTCCATGGTGTGATGTTTATCGTAAAGACGGCATAAACATACACAAAAGGCACTTGGGCTGATATTTTAAAAGGAATTCAGCTGTATACACGAACTTAGCCAATCTGAAGGTTGACTTGATAACTTGTTCAGTACAAGCGCGTCTGATTAATTAGACAGTTGCAGATCATTTAAACCACTCGAAGGATCAAGAATATTTTATTTTGAATAAACGAATCGGACTTACACTTTTGTTTGGTAGTTGGAGGGCTTAGTTGGAATCTCAGATTTGTAGATCACTCGCAACATTAGAAGCGAGATAGTTGTCATTATGCAAAGAAGGAGAAGTATTCTTGAATTTCTGTTTTAAATCAATAAAGATTAATTACAAATGGGTTTGCATGGGGTCGCTGTGGACAGTCATTACAGCAACAGGTTACTGTGCATGTAATGCTGTTTTTTGTACTCGAGTTTAATCATAAACCTGAGATAGGGATAAGGATGGGGGGTTAGGGTGGCCGCTGATCTCTGTGGTTTTGGCTAGACTGGTACGTGCCTTTTTTCGCCAGCCCTTAACCCCCATGGGCCCCGTTCCCATAGTCAGCTCACACCGATTCCCTGCACTTTTCCCCCTCCTTCCCCCTCACCGTCCACCCTTACCCTGACCCCTCCTTTCTGCCCACTCCCCCAAAGGTAACCAATGATACTAAGATTATTCTATTCATAAGATGGACTTTTGCGTCGGGGTGATGTACATTCAATATTGGGTTTTGCCTTACACCGACGTATTTTATAAACACTGTATTTTGTTGTCCCGAGAGATTATTTTGAAAAAATCATTATTCTCTTATTCTATTTTATTTTTACCATAAAACATACGTAGTTTTCATGAAATATATATCAAGACGGGCAATTAAAACTCCAGAAATTGGATTTGGCCCTATATGATTTTTTAATGATATAAGTCACCTTTTCACAAGTAATAAAAGTGGAAAGACTTGTAAAAATATATTACTCACGTGAGTGTCGCCATTGCTGCTTCGTTTTGTGTGCCCCGATTGAGCTATGTCGCAGCGGTTACGTATGTACTTTGCTACTCGTTCGATAGTGTGCCAAACAAAATTTTGCTTTTTCACACTGTCGGAGCTAGCTATTGAGTGGTCAACTGATTTATTAATTTATTCAGTCAACAGCCAGAGTTAAACATCTGTTGTATTTTCCTATCCTTGCCCTGCAACACCCAAACTTAGAGCAACTAAAGGGAATCCAAAAAGGTGGATTTACGCAATCAGATTTGCAAAATGTAAAAGTGAGAAACCCGCACTACATGAGAACTGTTCATAAAATTCTGGCTTTTTCTGGCATCAAGAGAAGCGTTAATTGCAGTGGGTGAATCAACAAAAACATTTATTTAGTATGAATCCTCAAGAGATGTCGGTTATAGTGATATATTTCTGTAAGTTTGAAAAAGAAATCTTTGTTTTATTTCGTTTTTCCTTCCAAAATGCTTAACCGTATCGGGCAGACAAACGATGCTCTAATCACAAAGTAAAAAAGACGATCTCCTCATAGAAGTAAAGCTGTACTGTGACCTCATTTCATAACAGGTGTTTTGACATCTGAATCAATATTACAAACTATAATATCATAAAACACGGTCTGTATACCATGCTAACGTACGGCTCGTCAATGTAGAACTGAAGTCGTTTCTGGCGCTATCACCTTGAATTGGGTAGCTATCACTCATTCAATTCCAATTTTTATGTGTATGTTTTATCAGTCAAGAGTGTTCTGGGTAACATTCACAGTACTAGTCCAAATTATTGGCTGCGTATATCTGCTGCACAGGATGACGACTGTTTGCTGAAAATATAGAACATTAGAGATTGTCAGTGGAATCTAAGAGTTTTCACGTAACACCATCCATCCAAGTTACTTTGTGCTGCTGAATGATCTCACGATGGCGTTGGTAGCATTGTGCAATCCTCGTATATGCGCAGTCTCAGATCCTGAATTATTCGAGCACCATGTCTCATGCACCGTCTGTTCATAGTTTCCATGAATTGTGTCCAATGATCTTCCACAAAAACACGGATCGATGTTTATGGTTTCACTAAATTTCCCGCTTAATTAATATAATTCATGACACCAGGGATTATGCATGCATCAAATTGAGTATGCATGCATGTCAGACGAATAGGCAAATATATCTACCGTAAACAAAAATACAAGAGATTAAAATACAATTGAGACAAAAATTAGACATAAATATGAATGTCCATTTAATATCTTTTATATTGTCTGTAGTTATTGAATCTAATTCACTAGATTATACCACTGGAAATACAAGGAACAAATATGTGCAAGGAATTAATGCTTAGTAAATAGAGTATCTTTCCAAATCTAAATTGTAGCAGTCAATTAATTGAAAACCTCCACCACTGATACTTCATTTTGAAAGACGAACCTGACTCAATTTTCTTGTCTAAATCATTCACCCTTTACCCAAAATGTGCAATATATGGTTGCTGTATCCGACGCAATGATGTGTCTTTAGATACGCTCTTTGGTCCGTGCAGCAAAATGGTGTGTTAAAGGTAGTAGGCCTATACACCATTTCCTTTCGCTGTAATTTTCAGAAATAAATGGATTTGGGGGTTAGTATTTTATAGAGTTCCAGCAAATACTGACACACTGACCTGTTTAAAGTTTTGTGTGCATGGGAAAACCGTAGTTTACGTAGAGAGAAAAAAATCTGTTCTAGTAGTCTGGTTCCCTGACCATACTATAGACAAAACGGAGCAACCTATAGAGATCCGGGAATTATCAGGTCGGGGAACTAGATTATTTCTAAGGATGGAAAACGACAGCACACTAGGTGCCATGATTTCACAGGATGCTTGAGACTGCGATTTGCTTGCAGTCTCGTAAGGTATTTCGTAATAATTCAGTGTAATTTTTTGTTTTGAGGTTTGCAAATGATGTATACTACCTTTAAAATATATCTCAAATGGTGATGCACAAAATAAAAATTAATATATTTTCACGGAAAACATTTGTGGCATAATGTACTGGTGATTTGTCTTCAGTGCACAGGATAAAGAAATGTATCGTGCAAGGTCAAAAGTGCTGGAAATATCACATGCTATCTTGGAAACGCATACAGGTCTTTCCTCAAAGAGGGTATTATAATCAGTTTTCAAGAAATGGTCTTAAATCAAAAAGTCTGAGGTACATCCTTTGCAAAATATTGCACGAAAGTGCTTCAAAAACTCAACAAAATAAATGAAAAGCATCAGATTAACTAAACAATATTTACAAAAACGATCAGGGCGACCCCGAGTACTGATGCAGTTAATCCCGTGTGTACATATTGATTATTCCAAGTTCGTGAAGTCGTTCCCAAAGTTGATTTTCGGCAGAGTTGTCATGGTTAGCATAGTTGACATGTTTTACAAACGTTTCGTCATAATAGTGTTCCGTAAACTTTGTGTAACTTCCGCCGAATCCGTACACGTTTACCTGCAAGAAATGGAAAAATAATTTCAGCTGCAATAATTCGATTGGTTTAATGTACAAAATACTTCGATTATGGTGGAGTATTGTAGGGCCGTTTATTCATACTGCTGTCGTGTACACGTAGCTAGGTTCTGACAGTGTCAATTAATTAGCCTAAAGTATAAGAAACACCACCTGTTAACTCTCAAGTTTATGTTCTGTTTTGCACTATGCTCTTATGTTTTGATAGAGGACATATTTGGGTAAAGGAGTTGAAAATCGTCTGGAGTAAAAATAATAGCACACATAACTCACCTCATCACATGTGTGTAATGCTAACAGAAGCATAATCCCACCTGTTGTTGGTCTGTGGATGGGGAAGTGCTGCCTTGTCGAATTGACCCAACTGAAAGGAAAATCGTGAAAAAAGTCGAGAAAGAATAAAAGAAAACAACCCACGTTTTGGCAAACAAATTTATGTTTCAATATGGTATTTGACCAAAATGGAATGTGAAATATTGATTACAGCGGCATTGGTTCAACTCATCAGCCCGATAATTAGAATTAAGAGTAAAATGCTATGTCACTAAATGCTTTTAAATTTAGATAAGTAAACACTCATTCATTTCTCTAAAGGGAATATTTCGATTAAAAAAACAGACACATACCAATATTAAACTATTGTACAAACAAACCTCCATTTCAAATATCTTTCAAAGTCTGGATGGACCAGCTTGATGTTTTCAGCATGTAACTTATTGCGGAATCGTACAGGATGTCTGCAAAGAACAGAAAGTTTGTATATCTGATGTCAACATCGGGTCAAATTATAGCTACAGAAATAAGATGCAAAAACTTAAACACTTTAAGCCAACAGTATTTATGGTACACACCTTCTTCTCAAGACTGTTCCTTTCCCGCCGCGTAACACAGAGGCAAGATATGTGTAGGCCCAGTAGCTATCGGCAAAAAAAACATACCGGATGCCCTATCGATGCCAAAGACAAAGATAAAACAGTGAAGATGTTTCCTTATTTTTAAAATGCCAAAACATGTTGTCGTCCTTTTTGCTAGTTCTGAGTATTTGCGCGTATAGTTCTAACCATGGGTACGACTAGTGAGAACAACTAAAAGGACCGGTATGTCAGCTGCCACCAACGTCTCATAAGTCCCATTGAGCACTCTTGTCAGTTGTGATGTAGCCAATTTGGTTTTTCGCCCGCACAACACTATATTACTGACTAGTGCCTCATTTTATTATACCAGACTATGGACTTATTACTGTGCCTTTTTCTACCAGGGGCACTCTTCGAAGGAGACTTGACGAAATCTTACCTCATCCAGTGGGGGGTGCGTAAATTGAGTCTCGTAACCACCAGCAAGTGTGTTGGAGAGCGTTATCATACCGAAGCAATAGAAGGAAGTTCGCGTTCCAACATCTTCTTCATAACCTTTGGTTAAAGCCGTATTTACCCTAAAAGAGTGATGTGAGTGAGTGTAATTTTAAAGACTTTAAAGATGAGTTTACTGTAAATATGGATTTCTAGTTTTGTTGTTTCTTCAAAGTACGAATTCATAATTAATATCAAGCCAAGTTGAAACTAGTGTAATTATTGTTTGCCAAAATTCGGCACACGTGGCAACGCGTTCCCTTTTGAAAAAAAAGGTTTTCGCAATTGCAGCAATATAGATCATAAATGGAAACTTCAGTCTTGCAATTTCAAATGTAGGCTATGGCATCAACATTGACTTGCTAATTCATTTTAAAGCAAAACCTTTTCAAATTGCAATATTCGCTTTTATAACACGCAGGATGTCTCAAGAATAAACTATAAGCAAATCTGATCTGTACGTCAATCGGCAAAAACAAATTAAGCAAGGTGAAACCCTTTCCATTCTAAGGGATGGACAAGACGGTACGTTGTAGCAGAGATATATCGTTGAAAACATGTGACTTCGAAATTGCCAGTCGGACATCTTTATTTCGAATTGAAAAGACGATCGATATTTTGTAAACCAACCACTTATATTTGTCGGATGTGTAGTACAATTCAAATTCATGTTCCAAGTCTGCTTCATATTAACTATAGAGTGCTGTAGTTTTTGTAGCGTACATACCTGAAGATGTAGTCGTGTCCATCAATCTCTTGCCCTTTCTTAGACCCATTCAGTATTCCTCCATTGCCGATTACTGCACACCTGATGCATCTATCGTCTTCGGGAATCTTAGCACTGACTAAGCGGTCATCAAACAGATATCTATTGTGAGTTGAATTCAGCTGGCTCAGTGCTAAGGCGACATCTTGTGAGGGTGAGAATATTTCACAAAAGATATACAAATAACTTAGAATGTTGATTTCTTCGTAACAGATATATAGGCGTGGGTTGAGATCTTTGTATTATTTAGGGGAATTATGGAGCCAACCAATGTTTACCGAGTTATCACTGTCTCTCTCTTGAGATAACAGTCTCAATCACAAGATAAAAACAGGTCTATTGCTGTTTTGGGAAAAGTGGTCTTGATCAATCTTTGTGGATTTCATGTCCCCAAATCGTTAATGTTAAGCATTGAAATATTATAGTTGCCTTGCTGGGAGATTTGTCATTCCAATACGTAAATTAACAATATGTGTGTCTGATGGGCGTACCTGTTTCATTGCAATCTTGCCATCCAAAAATACCTTGGAAATGTGCAAGCCGAGCGTATTCATCGTGAGTGTAGTGGTCACTCCAAGCCAGGATGGGTGTCTCTGGGACGAATTTGCGGCGAGTAAATGAATTTGCTAACATTTTCTTCCGTACCGATGTCGGACATTTCTTGAAAACATGATAAAACAAAGATATGTGAGAATAAAAGTGTTGGGCTTTATCAAATCCGGATCTAAAAAATTTGGTTTAGAAAGTATTTTTTGTTTTTCTCGGGAGTGGTGCTTTTCGTGTGTTTTATCTCTCGAAATACTACAAAATTAAGATCAGAAAAAATGCCACAAGCAAGAGCGAAATTAACTCTACGTGCTGTATACATTCACACTTTTTGTCAGATTATGACCAAAAATAATTCATTAAAATTAAAGTTCATCTAACTATGCGTGTACAGACACGAGGGGACAATTTGACACTTTCGAGGTATGTACACTTTCCATGAATTTATCCCCACGTTCGAATGAAAAGACTAAGGAGTAATATAAGAAATAAAGGAAAAAGGGGAAACCCCCAATTTAAAAGAGCGATATTTCAGGCCCAATTATATATTAAGGCGCCTATGCACGACCAAACTATAATTACTGCAAAAAACAATATAGGGAAAATCAATAATGTGCAACACGTGCTACCGTGACATCTGTCGCGCACGATGTTCGCATTTAAACGCACAAAACTGGAAGTAATCTGGATTGCTATACTGGCACGCAGATATTGATCTGCGTAAGTTCGGTAATTTCATAGAAAATTGGAAAGTAATTGTCATTTAAGAACGGCTTTGTTGGTTTGTGTGCTTTCCTTAGATTAGTTGATTTTTGTCTGTAATCGTTCGTTCTAATCGTAGATACCGGTACTTCGGGAACGATGTGTAAAGTCAATCTGTGCGTCGGTTGTTTGTTAGATTCGTGTGTTCGTGGAAATAGCAGTCTGTCTGTTGGTCAGTAGATTGTCAGTTTCCATGGTTCGTGATTGATCTACATGGTCAGTAGAGGGTCAGCTGATTTAATTCTGCTTACCATATAATTTAGAAACTGGCTATCTGACACGCTTTCCTTTTCTTTCGGTCTCCAGTCGGAAGTTCTAGATTTTACTCGATTAATAGCATTCGTAAAAGCTTTTCCATAAATATGGTTTGCTGGTAACTTTTGTAAAGTAAGTTCCACATTAGTCAAAAAATCCTGCTGGTTTAAACCAACAAATAAAGGTACGTGGGATATATTGGACCGCTTATCTGGCGTTTTAGATTTGGCTCGATCAGTAACGTTTGTCAGATCATGCTTGGGAATCTTCTGTGATAATGGCTTCCGTGAAACAGTTTCAGCTTTGTTGAGCAATTTATTGTCAACTGGTGACAGTTTTTGCTCTGTCGGCTTGTAGTTGTTCGCTGGTGTCTTTTTTACTGGCCTTTGGGTTGAAGCAGGTGATGTGACCGATTGACCTGGCTGCCTTACTGCTGTCGGGTTCTTCACTCTCGCTGGCACGTTTTGCACACCGTGGAATTTTGGGGCTAGTGTTCTGGTGTGCGTGAATCTTTGAAATTGTTGGACGTTCAATCTGTTAAAGCAAGTGAAGGCATACATTTCAAAGACAATGAGTAAATGTTTCATTTTCGTGATTTTAACAGAATTATTCTTTTCAGAAAATAAGTCCACGTTCTGAATTAGAGGGGTATACACTATATCCAGCAAGGAGGCCACATTTCAGAAATATATACATTGTTTATCCTTGATTGTATAGTAGAAATAAGAGAATGAACCATGATTTCTCGTGTAGGCTATAGTTCTGACATGCACTTGGGAATGAACGTGCAAGGTTTCGGCTAGCTAGACTACTTCACAACTCGTACTAAAAAATGTTCCCCCGTTTTTCACACTGTTTCCATGCGATAGATTTTCTTTTAGAAAGGAAAAAATGCACCCCTTGATTTCTTGCGTATTTTGATAGGTTTGGGGTTGAAAATATAGAAACGCTTTAACTTCTCATCTTTTCCTGCTCGGATGCAGGGCGAAAAATCTTTAGAAAAAATCTGCAAGTTTACCCCCCCCCCCTCCCTCCCCCCCCCCCCCCCCCCCTCCCCCCCTCCCTCCCCCCCCCCCCCTCCCCCCCCCCCCCCCCCCTCCAAAAAACATTAATAATAATAAGAAGAAGAATAAAAATAATAATAAGAATAATAATAATTATAATTAGAATAATAATGAATAATGAATAATCAATGGGGAAAGCACTTGGATATGCCACTGAGGTGCGATTTGAGTCCCCAAATTTTAGGAATGTGAAATGCGGTTTTTTATATCATAGTTCTGCACAAGAAGTGAAATGGCACAAATAAGTTAATGTGGAATTCAAATCATGCGGCTTACCTCTTGGGTATAGCGGTAAACGATTTCACCGTGTCGAATTTATGTAGCATTTTGGCGGTCAAGAACAAGAGAGAAGTGAGTAGACAAGTGGCAAATGCGATGCGCAATGATCTGTAATGAGATAAAGAAAGATTTCTTACTTTCAGTTTCATCAGGTGAAATGTTAATCTGTATCTTTGCTACGAATAGTCTAAATGTTTAGATCGGCTTCAATTCGTGCTCCCCGTACAGTTTGATATTTGCTAGCCTCTATGTTTGAATGCACAGCTCAAGAATTATGCGCCATTGCTTGAATAGCATCAACTGGTAAATATTGAAAATACACCACTCTGCTACATTCATGTTACGGTAAATCATGTTACGGTTAATCTTTCTTGTCACTTAAGAGTAAACTGATTCATTTGTGTTTATTTTGACTTCAATCGAGACCTATTGAATAATTATAATGTTTCGACAGAGTGTTTACACTTACTTTAGGTGACCCATGGCGATTCCAGGCCTATACTGCAAATTTTACATCAACATTCCTTCGGTACCTACGAGCTGCAGTTATCGGCATAGATGACACTCAACACTCGGGCCTATATTTTCTGAGACATTCGCCTTACGATGTTCAACACGTTTAGCTCCTATCACGTCCCTGCGTCCTTAATTGCTCAAAATGTGAACTGATGGTGTAACGAGTTGACAAAAATACGCAACCTTCAAAATAAAAAATCAATATTTAAAATTGCTTCTGTAGAGACACACTTGAAACATCTGCTGGTATACAGCTAGAAATGAATGAATAGATAAACGGCTGAATGGGAAGCAAGTGGAACCCTGACGGGAGAACAAGATGGACTATTAACACGTATAAAGGAGAAACCCGCGGGAAAATAATTATACTGAGCTGGCTTATATTCTGTCACCAGTAGATGAAGTTTTTAAAAGGATAGAAATTAATTTTCATAGTGTGAATTTTAAAAACTTGTGGTTTGTTTGTTGGAGTATTGAATAAACAGACATTCACCAGTTAATAAAAAAACATACCGCGCGATTTCATTTTGTAATAAGAGAAACAAGTGGAAACGTGATCATACAAACAGCAAATAATTTCAAATATAAGTTATCAAAGTTTTTTTTTTTTAATCTTAACGAACGCAGAGAATTATAACAAATCGACAAGAAGTAACAAAGAAGATCTTTCAATGTCGTATACGTTAATCTGTGATATTTTCGAGTAAAATGTACACAGTTTACGTGAAAATTGTGTTAGCTGAGAATATAAGCTGAAATTGTGCATTCAATAAACAGTATAGTTTTGCATTCGTTTGAGGGTGTTTTCTAACCGTGCTTTTCGAGTAGACGTGTATAATCCGTGTGACTGTGTACAGACCCTTTCGCCCACGTGACCGTGAAAAGTAAAACAAAACCACCTCGTGTGGACCCACTTGCAGTGACCATTGTACAGTGGGCAAACTCTGTGCGAACGCGGCATGCTTGACTGTTTAGCACTTCATGAGCATCACTACACAATGCGGTCCGTGACGACATGTGAAAAAGATCCCCACGGGTCAGTACTGCTCATTTCAAATTAGACTTGCATCAGCTGTTTTGACAGTGAATGTCCTTCGTTTTTATTATTCCGCTTAAATTATACTCAAGCAAAACCAGGGTGACAATCAAACTTATTTCCAAAGTGTGTCGGGTAGTAAAATGTTTCAAAATGGCAGAACATTTTCAGCAAGGCAAACGACGCTATGAAGGACGTTGAACCTTTAACTTGACGAGTTTATTTACCTCGACCAAGTGCACCATGACAACAATAAAGGTAACCCTTTCTTTTTACCCGCATATTAAAGAAAACATATTTCATAACACAGCTTATCTTACAAAATAATGGCCTGTATGTGTCAGCAAGCTGAAATGGGTTAAAACATAGGTAAGCAGTATAACAGTGAAAAAGGCAGAGAGCATCCGTACTGGCCATAACAATCCATGTGTTTCATCTCATTCAATGTGCACAGTTGTTGCGGGTGTCCCCCAAAGACCTATCAGAGCGCGTGCTGAAACGGATGTGTTAAAATTACGAGTGGGTGGATTTATGGTTCAAAAAAATGAGCCACATTGCTGGTTTGAGAAACACCACTGGTAAATTCTCGCATGTTCTTTGAGTTTACTGCATGCAATATTATAACCACAAGTATCCTCAACTTTTATCTCAGCGAAGAACTACTGCATTCACTACAAAAAGCGTGGTATTAAATTACCATGATTGACACCATAGAATTTGCAGCGTTGGACCCAGAGAACAAACTCTGTTGAGTTCACAGTTCTTTCAGACATCGTTTCAAGAACAAACAGACGGATTTCACATAGTCCCTTCTGTGCATTTCCAGGTTGAAAGCGAGGCTCTTAGTGCTAAACAAAGTGTTATTCAACAGTTTATTCATGCGTGAACGAATCACGCCATAAATGACAGCGAAGCGCATGATTATTTTACAGCATATAGTAAGTTGTTTACTTAGAACACCGGGAGCCTCGCATTCAAACCCTTAAAGGAACCATGATATAGGATTTACATTGCATTATTCCTGCTTAAAACAATAAAGTATTATCTTGACAATGATATTTTGTTACCAGAGTCAATTATTTCCCAGATTAAATATGAAAAAACATTTTTTGAAAATGTTTGTCCAAGCTACTCCGCCCCCTGAGTGGGACCCTCATTAACATAAGTGTGTGACGTAGATCGAGGAACATTACATATTCTGCTCGAGCCAGCACCATTCATCACGCGTAAATTGAGTGTACATTCTTCGTCCAAAATCTAAGCAAAATATAGCGTTTTTCGGCCATGCCGACAAGGTGTGTGGCTGCTGGATGCAGCAAAACAACGAAGGATGGAGTAAGCCTTCATTTATTTCCAACTGATGCGAAATATCGGAGAATTTGGACGGCGAAAGTGAAGGTGACAAGAGCGAAGTGGTCCGGTCCCAGCAGCTTCTCAGCGTTATGTAGCGACCACTTTGAGCCGTCGTGTTTCGATACTGGTATTTTCAACTCCTTTGGGATGGCCATTAAAAATATGCTCAAGTCCACTGCCATCCCAACAAAGTTCCCAGATGTGCGAAAGCAGTTAAACGGCCCATTCCCCGAGGAGCTGTCGCTACAAGGGAGAAAATCAGGGTAAGTTCGATGTATAGTTGTTGCAACTTACAATGTACGAAATTGCACGTGTAGACCTAGTGTGTACGTACATGCGGATACATTTTGTACACGTACAGTACAAGGGTGTACAGCTTGGTGTACGTATACGTACGTGTAGGCCCTACATAGTATACACGTGCTCTGCCGTATACGTATATCGTACGGGTACGCGTACCCACGCGGACATGCTTTGATGCTCGTCTCGCACCCAGGCGTCATTAACGGGTCCAGACTATCGAGTCCATTCATGAATTTCGGTGCCTCGATCTACGTCACGAACAGCGCCCTCAATTTGAGTCTCAACAAATTCCAAAAAGGGGGGGCAATTTTTGGGCGGCAAATAATCACACTAAAACTTCACTTGAACCAGTTTGGCTTTTAATTCACATTTAATACATATAAATGAATGTATTTATGAAATAAAATGCTATCCGGCAAATTTGAGAAGCATGGTTCCTTTAAGCGCAGATCGGTGTGACTTTCGTCAATTCGGGATTCGTCCTTAATTAAGCCATTCGTTATTAGTGATACCTTTGAACGATTTTGGGGGTGAATGTTTTCAAGTGCCTACTTTTTTACGGTATGGCGCTTAGGTTTTAATGGTGGGGTAGGCAGTGGGCTAAGGGTACAATCATTAGGAAAAGGAAAATAAGTTGGCAGAAATTAGGATTAGAAAAGTTTGTTTTTTAGGGGATGTTTATCGTCTACTTGTGCACGTTAACGCTTCCAAGCATAAGAAAATATATTAACAAATATGACCTTATGTCTGGACTTGACTTCAACCATTACAAACCCATTTAGTTCCAGGGCGATCAGGATATAGGCCTAGACAAGCTGCCTTTCAAACTGTGTTTAATTTTCCATTAGGTTTTGCCAAGTGATGGGTTTACGTGTCAACAAATATGGACTACGAACCCACACTCAAATCACATTGAATAAAAGGTGAACAAGATGCAAAGTTTATCACAAAGTCAGTACTTGCAGTCTCGAATCTAGCCATGGATACTCTCTGCCTTTTTTCACTGTTCATGCTGCTAACCCAGATCTGTGTTTTTAAAACCCATTGCAGCTTGCTGGCATATACAAGTCATTTGAAAGGTAAGGCGTGATATTATGGCTTATTTGATATCATAATAAACCAAGAGCTCAGGCTGAAGTCAAGAACAGAAACTGGCCTGCCTTTTCAAACTGTGTAGTTTCACTGAAGTTATATGTCAAATGTTAGCGGGTCGCTAGCGTCAATAGCTATTATAGCGGATCTCTAGCACTAGGCCGATTCAGCTTAGGAAAAAGTTAAAGAAGGTGGCACAGTCCATCGCAGTAATTATATACCGTAAGTCTGGAATATAACCACGGATATTGTTGGACATTATTTACTGTATTATTGCATAGTATTTGTCATGCAGCTTACTGCATGTTGAGTCACAAAAAATGGGAAAGAAAGGAACTGTATCCTCAAAATCATGGTGCATATTACTGTCGAACTATGTCGTGAGTGTAATGCAGTGTGAAACAGCCAAAGGTTTAACTTTCTCAGTCACGTTCAATGTAATGATGTCCGTGCTTGTTATTTTAGGACAGGATGAACATTTCGTTGTTCAGCTATGGATACTGTAGGTGAAGTTAGCATGCCTTGAAGCACACCTTTGATCAAACAAGGGGGTGGTCCTCTCGATTTGTTTTTGCCAAAATTTACGACAATGTACATTTCTCTGCTAAATTTTGTAGATGGACTAGTAAGCAGTGAAACGCTTCATCGGTCCAGGAGAAAGACTGGGCGTGGTCCGGCACTAAGGACCAGCGAATGTGACCTTGTAACTGGCATCCCGGATGATGTTCGTAAAGAGATCAACTTGCACAGCTTTTACACGAAATACACACATGCCTACGGCATCCCCATCATCTCTTCAGACAATCCATCTGATGAAGCTCTGAAACGAGGTTGCTACACGGTTCGTTTCTTACTTGCTGATCGACAGGACATTCGAGATGCCATGCATGACGCTTACGGTCGAGTTGGCATCATTGGTTTCTCGGAGAAAACAACCGATATTCCAGAACACTCTTACCTACCGGACGTATGGAATGAACGAGCTCGTGGTTTGGGAGGTACACTCAATATTCCCATCAGCACTGATGCAGAGGAAAATGTATTATGCTATAGTGGAATGCATGATCGCTGGTTTGAAGAAGATATCCTAGTGCATGAGTTTTCTCATGGCCTACACCTTATTGCGATTAATCAGGCTGACCCTTCATGGGAGAGTAGATTGTCCAATGCTTACACAAACGCCAAGAAGAAGGGTCTGTGGAAATACACCTACGCTATTACCAAGCTTGGCGAGTACTTTGCAGAGGGAGTCCAATCATTCTTTAATGTCGAAGTTCACCGGACGTTTATCGACTTGGTTCATAACAACATAAGCACCCGCGGGGCTCTCCAAGACTACGATCCAGAACTCTATGAAGTCATACGGGAGATTTTTCCATGCGAAAATGAGATTGTTGATCGATGCGAAAACCAGAGTAAGATTGAAACCGTTGTTCTTTCAATAAAGGAACTACACTTTCGTACAGTTTAAAGCTGTCACGTTAAGCACTATTGACCAATCTTCAGGGCATTTCTTAATTATAAATAATGTGCCAATGTTCGTGTAAAATATTTCAGTCTGCATTTCTAAGCTTTATTTGTTTCCACACATGTTTGGATGAACAAAAGAAATCAAAACATATGTTTCCATTATTTATCAAGAGCGCATTTTTACACTTTTGTGATAACAGTAATTTCTTCTTGTGTGTACTTTTGCTTAAAACACCGCTACACCGTCGAAACGAGACTGCAGAAGAAAACATTGTCGAGTTGGTTTTCAATCATGCAAGGGACACGATCTTGTCCACAGACTCTTGAAAAGGCTCATCATTTCTATTTTTATTTTATTTGTCAAACAATCCACAAGGGAAACTGACTAGGTAAATTTGAATACATTTTCAAAGTGAACAAAGAAACTGGCAGGAGCGGGATTCGAACTTGCGATCTCCGGGTTACCGTACCGGCGCTCTACCTACTGAGCTATCTTGCCCTATGTTGGCGGTCTCCCAAATTGTTAGTATCTTTGTTCAGGTGGGCGCTAGTCAGAATGTATTTTATTTGTTTTAAAGTTCACTCATTAGAAACAAAAGGCCGGATCATTTTCATATTTCAATTTACTTATCTCGCATTCGTATCTCGAGCATGTTTGTTTATGAGTCCAAAACCAACCTGCTCGAGATGCCTTAATTTTGACTTAAATTTCCAGCTGCATTAGTCTATCAGCCGTTACACATGGACTGCCGCTATGTCAACCAAACGACAACAGCCGCTGGAAATACTCAACATTACGTTGCACCAACAACAGATGGCGGCACACAAACGTTATCCAGGGATGCTACAAGTCAACCAATGACCACTTCCTCTACTGCAAGGACAACTGCAACTGAGCTTTCAGTCACGGTTGAAACAGGTAGACATCACACATGTAATGTCTGTGCTCTGCAACAAATTGGTTGGTTTTCTTATATGGAATTTTCGAATTGTATGGGTTTTTTTCTATTTTGGATGTCTGCAACCCTCCCCAAAAAACCTGCAAATCCCATCAATGGTTAGTGGTTTTTTTTTTAACAAACATAATTCTTCACCAAAAAAAATGATGTAAAAAAATGCAGTTTCTGATTTTCGATTTAAACTTCAATTAAAGGCAGTGTACATGATTGGTCATTGTTGGAATTTTCAGGAATGGGCGGATTTGGGGGTTAGTATTTTATAGGAAATATCGTTCCACTGACCTGTTCAAAGTTTTGCGTTGTTGGATGGCGGAAAAAAACGAGAGAAAAACGGCGCTCGTTTTCAACCGTCGGGCGGATGATAGCCTTTAGCTGGAAATCGTTGGAAAACAATATATATTTGCACTTTTCTTGACAACGACAGCACACCTGGTGCCATAATTTCACAGGATGATTGAGACTACTATTAACTTACAGTCGTAAGGTATTTAGTAAATAATTCAGTAAAACAAATTGGAGGATTACCAATCGTGTACACTACCTTTAATTCAGACGTTCAGAATGCAGCATTAAAATCGCGCCACCAACGCCATCAAGAGTCTCGCCCCTCTTCATATCAAATAATTTTGCTGGCAGATTTGTTTAGAGTGCTGTTAAGTTCTGCGCCCCCCACCCCACCCCCCCCCCCCCCCCCCAAAAAAAGGTAGGCCTACTCTGGATCCGCCCGTGAATACAGTGTTTAACAATCAAAGGCTTTTGGTTACGCTTCTTTTTAGATTTTGCTTGATTTTTGTTCATTGCAGACTGCGTAGATGACGCAACATTTTGCCAGGAAATGGTCACTCTTAATGATTGTACCTACAATGACGTCATTCGTAATATGTGCCGTTGGAGCTGCAACTCATGCACAGGTAAGCCACAAATCAATGAAAAACGTTTAAGAATGTCAAGCACGGAAAGCAGATGTGCGCCCTCAACAAAAGTTATTGAGAATCTCAATGGGAAATATTGAGGGCGCCATCACTGCCATGTAAAGCTAATACAGAAGCGTCTCATACGAATGCTAGATATTCTGAATATTGTTCTGTAGCCTTTATTGGAATTTATGTTATTATAGATGAAACTTGAATTTACCATTCATTATATTTTCAACGTGAACAAAAAAACTGGCAGGAGCGGGATTCGAACCTGCGACCTCCGGGTTACCGTACCGGCGCTCTACCAACTGAGCTATCCTGCCATATGTCGGCGGTCTCCCAAATTGTCAGTATCCCTGCTCGGGTGGGCACTAGTAGAAGTCATAAACATAGAATGCCGTATAGCCAGGGATCTCACATAATTTTACGATACAACCTGGGAAGCGACTTTTTAACTTATAATTCGTCAAACAATCCACAAGGAAAACTGACAAGGTAAATTTTGAATACATTTACATATTTATTATATTTGTAAACTTTCATTTAAAGCAGACTGCTTAGACTACATGGATTTGTGTTCCGACTTGGCCAGCAGACATTTTTGCGAACAGAGAGAGCTGTATATGTTCAGGTATTGTGGACGGAGTTGCAAGACCTGCCGATAAAGCAAGCTTATCGTCAACTTTGAAATAATTGACGCCACTAATGCTTTTTGTTTTTGTATGGATAAGTTTGTATTAATTGCATATTCCACCCATTAAAATAATAGAGTTGCCAAAAGTGCGTGTGAGCAACAATATTTCAAGTCTGTCCTAAAGAAACCCAAAATGAATTAAGGGAGAAAAATTGCATTTGCCGTAAAGAAAACTTAATTTAAGGGCCCTTGAGCAGAAAGTGACTGGCAATGTGAGTATATTGTCAGTAACTGTGTACACTGGACAACATTATAACCTATTTTGGTAATTTCTTTAAAATCAACCGATAACAACTTCCATTAATGAAGGTTGATTTTTATTTATTTGTTATTCATTTATCGTGTACTATTACATTTTGAATGAAACACCTCCCAGAACGGGCTAATGTTAATTAAAATGACAGTAGTTTAATTTTTGTCTGTTCTGACTGAAAACTTTTATTTAACGAAATGTAATAGTGTATTTTTGAACGAAAATCTGTATTCTGTAAATAACTAAATAGATTATATTTCTCTTCCTGAAAAAAAAAGGTTTTGTTATGTGCTACGCGCGAAGACTGATATACATTAATACTGTAGGAATTAGGAGCGTCCCGCTTCTAATTAAATTTTTGTATTCATTTTTGAAACTTAAGTTTCAGGGCCGGGTTGGCGTATTTTAATATCTCAATGAAAAATTAATAACTTATCTAATGGTAATAATGTTTTCATTGTGATATTAAAAAACGCCAACCTCTGAAACTTATTAAACAGTCCAACAGATGTAATAAGTTTCAAAAATGAATACAAAAATGCCAATAAACTTAAGGTTACTTAAGGTTTACTTTCTTAGAGTTTAGGCATTCTCCTGAAGACGGTCAGAGCATACTGATCGGAACGTCGAGTTTATACCTCTGGTTCTTTTCAGAACCATTCTCTTAATTGAGAAATATCTCTATAATTATGGTGTTTCCGCAAACCTTTCATTTATTAGTATCTCCGCAATGCAAAGTCTCAAATCTGACTTATCTAATGCTAATGACCAATTCAGTTTGTTCAAGGTAATACGCCCCAAAGGCGTGGGCATAACAATTGAATTTTTACCCAATGGAGTCTTTTTTCACCAATTGAACGTAGCCAGTGTCAACCTGCAGATAGCAAATTGTAGATAAACAAAGCCCGGCCTGGAATGATATGTATTGCAGGAGTTCCGCCAATTTGCTTAATTAGTCTAATGTATATACATTGTGATATGTCAATCTTTCACCAGTTGCAAATATAGCACAAATAAACCCACAAGAAGATTAATAATAACAGACATTCGATAAATATTGTATGCAGGGCGAGTTTTCCTAATGGCTATTTCCACCGTCAGTGTGGCTGGCATGATTACTAATTAACATAGTTCGTACCATTAATGTCTCGCCATTGCTACATATAAATGCCTTCGCGTAAAAAGCTACTTTCATCTTACCGCGATTGAAATAAATAAACATGAAATAAAGCATACGTTTCCCTTTATTTGCGTACGGATGACGCCATATGGCGTAAAAAACAGTGCCACCAGGCCGGATGACACCATTGGCCGCTGTTTCTGCAGTTTCAATCCAATTGTTGGATTATTGTTTATGTTACGTTTTACTGCACAAACACATTGTAGCGGTTCGCTTGGCTGCCAAAACCGCTGCGACACCCCGACGTCTCCCGTAAAAAAAACGTACTCAAGGGGTTAAAACACTTCAGTTAATTCAAGGAGTTTGAAATGATTTGCAATAATTGATTTCCTTACAAATAGTCATAATCCGGTACTAAGCTTTCACAAAAAAGAACTAATGATGGTGGGAAGCTATTTATAGTTATTTTTGTTTTATCCTTGATACGCCCAAGGAATAATTTCTATGAATGGAGCCAATGTTGGGTTTATCCGTATCGACTTCGCAACTTGCGGATTTATTTGCCACAACTTACCTTTTTGTTATGTAATTTTTAAGAAATCTTCCATGGCAGTCTATAAATATCCAAAGTCCTTCTCTTAGAAATTCTCCTGATCATTTTTGGAATTTGAAGTTTGTTGCTGGCATTGTTAAGCGAATTTGTGAAATTTCTCCACATAGCCAAGCGTTGGGGCGTGCTGCAGCGCGAATTTCAATGGCGAAATTCCGCCATAGGGAAGGTATTTTGTGCAACACCGTTTTCTTTTTCATTTCATTTTCTTCGTTTCTTGAGTTTGGCCAAATTAATGATTGTCCATTGCATTCTGCTGGATTTATTGAGCTTTGACTGAGAAGCCTCTGGCGCTGATGAACACCTGTTTCAACCACAAGAATATTCCCGTGAGTTTAATAGTGAAATGTAATGTTACCATTCAATTTAGATGTTGCATTGTATTTCTTTTCCCAAAAAAGTAGGGGCCACCTCAAGTTATTCAATTCTTTTGTAATTTTGTCCCCTTCCCGCAGTGGACTGGGTGGGGTGAGCGAAACCAGCACCTGGGTCAGTCACTCAATCACAGAGGTTTGAGACTCGTAAAACTGTAGCGAGCATGTAGTGCAGTACTGCAGTTCCTTGACGCGCGCTGGGAAGGGCCTCGACAGGAATATTTTTTCCAGGCCGCTTTTCTAGATGTCAAGGCCATGCTCGTGCGAACCATTAAAATTACTTCAATTAATGTGTTCCCAGAACCTATTTCCATTGTCATGGTGACCGCATTGAAGTAGTCAATAAGCTGTCACATAATTCATAGACATCAATATCTTCCGACGCGAGACATTCTCTGAAGCGGAAATAATAAATTCAGAGCTCGTTCCAGTAACCTGGTTGTCTTTGCTACGGGTTACAGACTAATAAATAACATATGCTGAAATGCGCAAAGGCGAGTTTCCACCTCACTGACGGGCTAGGGTAAAGGACTAATAATTCCTCTCACATTGAATAATTTGTGTAAAACGTGAGTGCTTTTTATCTTGATCGATATTGTCTGGGGGGGGGGATAGCCTTTAATGCAAGGCTGTGCGTGCTGTCTCAGTTTGCGGTCGCCCGGCCCGGCCTGCTGGCATGATATGGCGCGGCCAGCTAGATCACGGCAAACGCCGATACGTTGCAAGCACGATCTGCCCGCAATGCATCATGTACACGCATGGTCACTTTAATACACAGTTCATACGCTGTACACGCACCACCACCCGGTACCAACACGCACGAGTCTATCCTTCTGGCGTAGCACGGATAGTACGGGGCGGTACACTGCGAGCACCGTGCGTGCCACGAATCGACGTTCGCCGGTACGCACGTACGTGTTATGTGGAGCTTGCTAGCTGCACTCACTGGCCAGCAGGGCGGGGACACGCAGGCAGACAGCGCGCACAGCCTTAATTCAAGGCTAGGGGGGGGGGGGGGGGTATAATCGCCAAAGAAAAGGTTTTATTTGAATTCTTTCCAAAGCTTTTGTCCATTATGAATGAGGCAATCCCACTGTTCCAAACACACGATACCCAGCACGATATGGGGGAAAAGGGTACCCCCCCCCCCCCTTTGTCCCTATACCCTAATCACACTCCAGACTATTGTTACCTAACACATCCCCCTAGATTTCTAAAAAGAGTTGCGGAGATTCCGGGAACACAATGACCAACACAAAAAGGGGGATGGGGTCCCTTTTCCCCCCATATCGTACTTCAGGATACGATCACAACTCATTCAGCAAAAACGTTCAATGTTTTGTCACGGAAACTTTGCAAATGACACACTGTGCAACGCGTTCGACTAGGGTCACAAAACTACCCAACGGCCACTAAGCATTTGTATTAGACATAAGCGAACTCCTATTTTGGAGGGCGATGAGCGGGTGATCCGGATACGTCATCGCAGACTTGACGATGTAGGATTGTTGAAACTATTTTGCAAAATAAATTGTCATATTATAAAAGTTCAAAATGCGGTGGTCGTCGGCCGCATTCAATTATGTGCTCGCAGAGTGCACAAGAGAGTTGCACACACACCCAAGTGTGTAAATACCTGCAATCGCGGACGTCCCATTGTTCCTCTTTTGTTTATAATCGTGGACGTTCGGTCAAACGTGGACCCTTTGTCTATGACCTAACCCTTTTGTCCCTAGTCCACGATTGCCGGTATATACATACTCACACATACAGATACACAGGTAACACACAAAGACATCCAGTCGTGTTTTCCTATACAACTGGGGACAATGCTTTGTGTTTCCTATTGTTCATTTAATATAACACAACCCCATAGACTAAGCACGTATTTTTACGTCCGAGGACCGATTTTAACAAAAGACCTACTCCCGAGGACAAGAAAGATTCCTTTGTATTTTCTTTCTCCTCTCGTCCTCGAACGTATATACAGTTCATGTACAATTTTACAATAATAATATTCTATTTTAAAACTGTTATTTCCATTTAATTCATGGGTGGGTATACATGTAGAATAAAGTGGCAGCATTTGATATTCAAAGAAGCAGGATATATTTCCCCTACCACGTTCAGGGATATACTAGTCTCACTCTTTAAGTTTTTGTGCAAGACATCTGACCTATGAGTTGCATCAGTTTAGCCAAATAACATTAGTTTCGTTGTCAATAAGCTTGGTTTATTATATAACTATACTACCGACAAATATCACTTGTTTATAATCGCCCCGTCTCTTTTTCTTAATTAACACTTACTGCAATTATATGCACAAATCAAGGTAGATTTACTATATCAAACAAGATCTAAAATCTCTAATGTAATATCTCTCTCCGTATACCAGTCAAAACACGTGTTTATGTTGTTCAACTTGTTTTGCAGTCCAGTTTTCAGATGTTACTTAATTAAATATTCCTTCGCTTCTTTTCTTAATATATGTACAATTGAAGATATTTATTTACAATTATTATATAGCATGATACTGCAAAACTATCAAAATAATGCAATATGTTTTAATATGCCTTACAAGTAAAAATTTCTTCTTTATGAGTTCACTACATGTTCTGGTTTTGAGGTTTGTGTTTTGTTTTGATTTTGTGTGCTTTTGTGTGCTCATTTCAGTTCGGTCGAAAATATTTTAATAATATTTCCCAGATCTCCAAAGGTTCTGCATATATATATACAGGCGGTGACTTCCAAATTATGATGGGAGGCAGTGTCCCGAAAAACGTGCAAGGTTATACTCTGAAAAAAATTACAAAGCGTTAGCCTGAATGCTTTCTAGCCCTAATTTGCTTCACGAAGTTATCCCTTAATTTCCCCCGCCGTGCAACAAATTTATTCCTAATTTATTTGGCACATTTTCCGCCAAAGAATTGCCGCAAATTTTTCCCGCTCGGGAAATGTTTCTAAAAGCGTGCGTAGGCCTACATAGTAATCCTTGCCGATGCAAGACACATACCATACCAAGCTAACACCAAAAGGTTGAAATTCACACACAAGGAATTTTTACATGAATATTTCCTACCACCAAAAGCGAAAAATGGGGCAACATTGATCCGATATTTACATAGACTGAATATACGAAGTCTCTAACAAGCCCAAAATTTCAATCAATTATCAAGCTAATAATGACCAACAGAACGACAGTATATATTTGATCCCATCCAGCATGGGGGCAGTCAGTGCCATCTAGGGAGAATAAATGGCAACAAGAAAAGAAAATGTTAGAGATTTGTAGTCTTTGAAACATGCAGGGGCGGATGCAGAGGGGTGTTTGGGGAGTCGAACCACCCCCCCCCCCCCCCCCCCACCGCTCGTTGGCAATTGTTTTTGTTTTCTTATAAGGGCCTACTGTACTTCTACGGTACCGTAGCAAACCAGAAAAGAAAAGCAAAACAATGTAAAGGTCTTATTTTGCGTGTATACGGGTAAGAACAAAACAACGTTGAGAAGCAACGTTGAGAAAGTGCCCCCCCCCCCACCCCCGCTTGTAAAATGCTTTGATGAGCCAACATACATTTCCAGTTCCACAACCCATGCTCACAAATGCCCCAAACTTAACCATACACGGTAAGTCACAAAAAACAGAACATAAATATTCCCCTGAATATTGTTAAGAGAACAAGTTATTGCATTTCAAGAGTATTGACCTGAACGCGTAAGACATAAGCTCTCTTTTAATACAAAACCATGCATCAAATGCAAAGTTGGTGGCGAAGACGGACGGTGTTTTAGGACTATGTCCCGTTGGGCCATTGTTAGATGTAATATTATTAGTGTATTCGCAAAACTAACTAAAGCATTGAGTCAAGCGTGTAACCTTCCCCAGGGTAGCCGTACCATAGAATACAATTCATTGCTGTGAAACTGCACATATTTGCTGAAAATGACGAGTTGTAATAAAAGAAAGCTTAATGTGATTTTACATCTTGACACTTTAAACCCAATATACACAGGATTTCTTTAAAATTAAATATTGGCTGGGTTCGAGTATTTTGGACACGCCCTGTTAAGGCGATTGTTTAATCTGGGACATTTTGCCATAGCGACGCATCAGTTGGCAGAACTTACCCGTTGTGACGTCTGGGGAACTTGTAGCACTGTCCGTTGTTGCGGAATCTGTTGCAGTGTCAAAGATGTCACAGTTCATTCTCAGTACTTGGTTTGCAGCTTTCTCTTAATTTTGGCAAACAAAATATCGAAAACAAGTTGTTAAGCTAATACGAACTAATAAATATACTAAAGATAAATTACAAACAAATTGATAGAAAATCAACAAAAAAGAATAGACTGCAAGATCAGAAGGCAAATTGTACCAATATTTCATGATCGAAACCGCAAAAACAAATCACGTAAGCGAACGTATAATCTGTTTTAACAACGCCCAAGTTCTACTCCTATATCCACCCCCCCCCCCCCACCCCCACCCCCCCCCCCCCCCCCCCCCCCCTCGCCCCGATTTTTGAAACATTTGTCAGACGGAAATATTTTGAGAGGGCACTTTTGTATGTGGTGATTTTTTTTAAACCAGAAAAGACGCATATTCGTTGCATCTGCAGTCACTATTTCCTTGGCGGTCATGTCCACAGTGTCCTATAGTGTCATTGTTGCTAAAGTACACGACTGAACCTACCTTGGTCGCCGTCACAGCGGTCAATTATAGTACTCATGCAGGGAAAGACTTCTACTAAAAGATCATACAGTCGCCGGTCGTAATCTTTCAGTGCGTCCCGCGTGCAGATGTCATTATGGACGTTATCGATAAAGTTTTTGCACGTTTGCACATTGAAAAATCCTTGCGCGCCCTCGGCAAAATACTCTCTATGGTTGGAAATTGCGTAGGTATTGGACCACAGATTGTCTGCTTTTGCCATTTCGTAAATGTCCATGAGAGCCGGCTGAAAGGATGCGTTGATACGGTTTAAAGAGATAAGGTGAATGGCATGTGCAAACTCATGAAGGAGTACATCTTCTTCGTGCCAGCGATCTTGCAGGTAATCCTCGCAGAGTAAATTCTCCTCTCCATCCGTGGTGACTGGTATGGTGGGTATACCGCCTAGGCCACGGGCACGGTCGTCCCAGAAGCCGCTAGCCAGGTGGCTGTGTTCTGGTATTTCGGTGGTTCTCTCTGTCTGAGCTATGACACCCACACGGCCGTACTGGTCGTACATAGCATCTCTGATATCCTTACGATCTGCCAAAAGGAACCTTACAATGTAGCACGCACGGGTCAGAGCAGCATCCTGCGTCTTGCTAGAGGATACAATGGGGACACCGTAGGCGTGAGTGTATTTCTGATAGAAAGAGTCCAAGGGTAAGTCGGCGCGTATGTCATTGGGTACCGCGGTTATCGTGCCGCACGCCCACGTGTTAAGCGATGTGCCTCGGCCGGTCTTGCGTCGTATACGGCTGTGAGCTCCCGGCGGATTATTGTCCAAGTCCATTCCAATGTCTGAAAGAAGAATGAATCAATTCTGCAGGTTATAAAAGATGTTTAATGTTCTTGTAAAAATATGTCAGTCTATTGTAAGTTTGGCTTTGATCTCAGCGAAGTTGAGTTAAGTAAAAGTTGTGTCCAGTCGAATTAGATCTGCTCCAATCGAGTTGAATCAAAGTTGAGTCGAGTCGCGTCTGTTTTGGCCATGCGTACACATACTGGAAAGAACCTGAACTCGTACTACTGGCGGCAGAAAAGGCACCACCCCCCCTCCCCCCCCCCCTCCCCTTGAGAAATACAGAGAAAAAGGGCAGCAGCCGGCCGGCACCGGCGCTGCTTTGGCCCTCCACTTTCAAAAGTGTGCCGCCGCACCACTCGCACGAGTAAAATTCTCGTGCTAAAAAAAATGCTTGCACTCGTAAAATGTCTTTTACATGTATTCGTATTCAAACTTTTGACAAGTTCTCAATGAATGCATAATACTTGTTGATTAATTCAAATTAAATGACCTGACTGCAACCATGACATCAAACACTGCCAAGAAAACAAGCATTTTTAATCTAAAGTCATGTTGTGTCGCCCCACAACGGTGAAGACAAATATCCTATATTGTGTGTGCAGTTGATCGTGCCAGAAAACGTCAAGGCGAGGCATAGACCTTAAAGACTATGCTGTTATAAACATTGTTGATTACTGAAATTAGTTCACGTTATTGGTGAACAAATAATATTACACAATATTACAATTCTTACCGTAAACATAATGATGGTTATGCAGAGGCGAGGGTACGCACTCACCACCAGAAAACAACAAAATTGCCGCGAAAATAATAACAGTGGTTGGCAACAACATAATTCCCTGTTTTCTGCTTTCCGTGTTCCTCTGGTGATGTAGGTTACACGATGTGAGTAATTCTATGGACTTGTTCAGTCACCATCGAGAAAGGGCACAGTTGCTATAGAATTAGAACCGTTCGTTATTGGTGCATGGTAAAACGTCATGGAGACATATCCAGAGGGTAACAATGCCGTGCACTTTCTCTCATTCATGTATGGGGATGGCGATACAGTATTTTCATGGAAAATATAATTGGCTAGCTCTTATCATGGAAATAACTATAGCAACAAGTGAGCTGAGGGTAGGAATATGATTGGTGATCCGCTTGACCATGAACTCGTCAGGTAGGCCTACGAGAAATGCGTATAAATACACGAGGATATAAAATGTATAACTGACACGTATACCCGCGATGTAACTATAGTTGAACATTTTATCATCAAGTTTATTGTGCAACATTATTATCCATATCTCACATATGCTAAGCATTCCATCTAACTTCGTTAGGCCTAATTAACACTATTTTTTTTCGCAATAGTGTCTCGGTGCCTTTTTCGCCTGTCATCTTAGGCACATGTATAAGTGGTATAATATTGGTATTGCTGAAAGCCACTTCCACGTAGTTTTATGAGACATGTCCTTTGTCTATGCAGGGTAACAAAATAATGTCCCCAATATCAAACAAGTTGCGTCCGCTGGAAAACATGGTGATCTTCATCCATGCTCCGACTAAACCGTGGTAGAACACGGCAAAGTAGGCCTTGTGGCACTTTCTTCGCCTTCTGACCCGGGTTCGACTTCCACCAGGGTCGACATGTGGATTGGGTTTTCGCTTTTCAGTCCCTGCCTGATTACATGGGTTTCCCCGCTAGATTTCGCTGGGGTTTCCCTCCACCTCTAAAACAACAGGTTTCCGGCTTTCGACCTACCGTACGATATGCACTTTTTGAAGTCAAGAAGTAAAGTGAACAATCAGAAAGATAATGTTCGAGTTAAGTTAAGATTTTTAAAATGGATGAAGAATGGTAACTTGGTATTTATAGTGCTGTTTTTGGTCTTTGGCACATCACACAAAAAAAAAAATATCATTTAGGGAAATGTTGAACTTTTTGTACTGATATTAAATCATGTTATTTTTTTGTTACTTGTGGGTTGGTGTCAAGAAAGCCAATAGACCCAATCGAGGAAAAGGAACATGGCGCTTTAATCGTGTCAATCTTAGAGCGTTTATTGGTCAAAACAACACAGATGAATCATGGCCCTCGAGTCGGGCCAGGGATCAGATGATTGATTACATACGGCATGATGCTATGCATACTGCGCACGGACTGTGAAGTACAATAGCTCTGCGTGTAGCTATGTGTGTAGAACATGCGGGGTTTTCGGCAAGGTAATTGTTTTTGGCACTGAAGAATTTTAAAGTTACTGCTATTAAGTTACACCAGGAGCTCGTATACCAAGCTATTTGGGTGACAGCCCGATTGTCCGAAGGTTCGATAGTCCGAAGGTTCTTTAGTCCGAAGGGTTATTAGTCCGAAGGTTCGTTAGTCCTCCGAAGGTTCAATAGTCCGAAGGTTCGACAGTCCGAAGGTTCGATAGTCCGAAGGGCCCATTAGTCCGAAAAGAGAATAAGGTTAAATAAATCCGAAGGTTCGATGGTCCGAATAGACGATAGGGTGCCATAGTCTGAATCGACGATTAGGTTCGATAGTCCGAATGGACGATAAGGTTCGATATTCCGAATAAACGATAGGGTTCGATAGTCGGACTATATTGGACCTTATTTTCAATTCGGACTGTGTGCTTTCGGAATAATGAACCTTCGAACTATTGAACCATTCTTTCGTTTCGGACTTTTGAACCTTCGGACTAATTAACCTTATTCTAAATGAATTCGGACTACCGAACCTTCGGATAAATGAACCTTCGGATTGTCGGCCCTTCGGACCAATGATCAAATGTTCGGATTAACGAACCTTATTTCATTTTCGGACTAACGAACCCCCTCTTATGGGGAATTTGTACGTTCGGAATATCGAACCTTCGGATAAATAAACCTTCGGACAATCGAACCTTCGGACTATCGGGCGGACACCGTTATTTGACTTCGCCTAAATTTAGTTGTGGAAGATGACTGATCAACTACTCTCTAAATCTCAAAGAGTGAAATTAGGGACTAGACGATTTAGAGTGAAAATTACTCTGTTTTTAGATTGAATACTCTAAAAAAGAACCAATTCAGTCGCCTCTTGAGTGAAAATTCGATCTTTTCGATTGAATGAATTTCACTCTTAAACGTCTGGTCCCTAGTTTCAGATTGTGGGAGTGAATTTTCACTCGAATAGAGTGAATTTTCACTCTTTAGAAATAAGAGAGTAGTCCTCGGAATTGTAAATGACCATAGAATTTGCAATGTACTTGCCAACAGCAATACGTGTATTATTTTTGTTTGTATTTGATGACTCTGTTGCACCGTCTTTTGACTGAGGTCAAATTCGGTAGCAATTATTTTGAACGCTCAGCCTGTACCTGTGAGAACCTGACTTCCCTTTTTAAAAAAAATCCTCCGGAGCCACGAATTAGAAGGGAAAAAATGAATTCGAACGTAATGAAATTCCGGACTTTATTTCCCTTTAAAAAATATCCTCCAAAGCTGGAAATTAGAAAAGAAAACAAAATGGGTAATGTTGAGATCTCGACCTTCTGCCTCATAGGTTTAGCATTGTATCCACCAGGCCATCGGAATGCTCGGAAGACCTCGAGAATTCATTGCATTATATACCCAGCCCTATAACGCATGCGTAGCCGACGTATATTAAAAGTATTATAGAAGGCGCTCAACAATGAATCAATTCGGATGTAGTTTGGGAACAAATAATTCGCCGCCCGGTCCCAACAAACATATTGATCACGGTTGCCTGACTACTCCACAATACCAGATTATTACACCACTGAATAGCTAAAAGATTACTAGAAGCAACAAAGCGAAAGCACGTGCACTTTCTGCAAAACTCAGTGACTACGACCACCGGTATCATATGCGTCTGGCAGCCATCTTTGAGGCTAATGACTAATGTACATGTATTTGTTATATACCCTTCGATAGGCAAGCGTATACACCTTTTGTGCTTACATTGTTACAACATTTAAATGACAAAAATATGCCTCAAAGATGGCCGCTACGTATAAGGTCTATTGTGATACGTTACATTTAACAAGTATAACCTGAACAGTTTTCGAAGGGAACGAAGAAAACTGACAGGAGCGGGATATTCGAACCTGTCCGACCTCCAGAATATCGTACCGGCGATCTACCAACTGAGATACTATCTTGCCCTATGTTGGCGGTCTCCCAAAAGTAGGCCTATACAATGTACTTGGTCAGGGGGCGCTACTGTAAAAATTGCGTTTAGCTTTTCAACACATTTCTTGTACCCACTTTTTTGACACGTTTAGCCTACGACATGTTTAGATTTAACGTTAAGCTTTGTGACGTGTACCGGGATAACACGTTTAGCATTTAAACACTTTAGAAACAATGTTTAGAAAAAGTGTTTAAATGCTAAACGTTTTATCCCGGTACACGTCACAAAGCTAAACGTTAAATCTAAACATGTCGTGGGCTAAACGTGTCAAAAAAGTGGGTACAAGAAATGTGTTGAAAAGCTAAACGCCATTTTTAGCCTAGTCCAAACCCATAATGTCGCGTATATCACGCCCACTTGACAAGTTGAAGAAGGAGTATAGAGAGACCCTGATTTTGGTCCGTGACAGCTCAGGACGATATATTTTCAAGCCTAAAGAACAAAGACCTGAAAAATGGAGGTGTACAAATAAATAAGAAATAAGCGTGATCAGGAGACTGTGATTGTGAACATGTGTCAGGCTAGACTAGTTCGCAGTCCCTCCATTACCGTTCTGACTTCAAATAAAACGGGAGCCGGTAGCGGATAATCTATGCAAATCGGGGCTTCTATATTAATTTTACCGATAATGCACTGAGCCGTTCTTAAAGGAAACATGCTTCTCAAATTGACCGGATCACATTTTATTTCATAAATAAATTCATTTATATGTATTAAATGTGAATTAAAAGCCAAACTGGTTCAAGTGAAGTTTTAGTGTGATTATTTGCCGCTCAAAAATTGACCCCCCCTTTTTGAAATTTGTTGAGACTCAAATTGAGGGCGCTGTTCGTGACGTAGACCGAGGCACCGAAATTCATGGATCGACTCGATAGTCTGGACCCGGCCCGTATACACACACTAGGTCTACACGTGCAATTTCGTAAGTTGCAACAACAACAACTAACATCGAACTTACCCTGATTTTCTCCCTTTTAGCGAAGGCTCCTCGGGGAATGGGCCGTTTAACTGCTTTCGCCTATATCTTACTCACATCTGGGAACTTTGTTGGGATGGCAGTGGACTTAAGCATATTTTTAATGGACATCCCAAAGGATTTGAAAATACCAGTACCGAAACACGACGGCTCAAAGTGGTCGCTACATAACGCTGAGAAGCTGCTGGGGCCGGACCACTTTGCTCTTGTCACCTTCACTTTCGCCGTCCAAATTCTCCGATATTTCGCATCAGTTGAAAATAAATGAAGGCTTACTCCATCCGTCGTTGTTTTGCTGCACACAGCAGCCACACACCTTGTCTGCATGGCCGAAAAACACTATATTTTGCTTAGATTTTGGACGAAGAATTTTCGCCGTACAATGTACACACAATGCATACCCGTGATGAATGGGTAATGTGCCTCGATCTACGTCACACACTTATGTTAATGAGGGTCCCACTCAGGGGGCGGAGTAGCTTGGACAAACATTTTCAAAAATTGTTTTCTCATATTATTTAATCTGGGAAATAATTGTCTCTGGACACAAAATATCAATGTCAAGATAATACTTTATTGTTTTAAGCAGGAATAATGCAATATAAATCCTAAATCATGTTTCCTTTAACCGCTGCATAAAACTTTTCAAAACACACGTGCATATATTAACAAAATACATTTCTTCAGGATTCGATGAAAAGTCTAATAAAAAGCACCATATCCGCATTAGCTGCTGATGTCAACATGCATAGGTGGGACAAGTCTAGCGTCAGGCTACTGTCAAGGTTATTGCTGGCGAATATTGGCCTAGTCATTATATTATATAATTAACTTCGTTGCCTTGCTCAGCGATGTGTAACAAATAACCAGCAATTTGTGCGCACATTTTCCTTGTTGATCAATTACCCTATGAGTCCCCCAGCTTGTGTAACAAATGGTATACCCTGTTATTGGACCGTGTTTCACAGAAGGAAAGTGCACCGTCGCGAAAGGGCGGATCCAGGGGGGCCAAAGGGGGCCATGCCCCCCCCCCCCCCACAAAAAAAACCCAAATTCTTTTATTTTTATTTTGATTTTGATTTTGTTAAATGACGTCGCAAAAAGGCAGCCACTGCGTACACCCACCCACAAAACTCAGCCAAACATTTTTTTGGCCCCTCCCCAAACAAATTGACCAAACAAATGTTTGGCCCCCCCCAAAATTGTGTTCTGGATCCGCCCTTGCCGTCACGACGGTTCATCCTTTCATGTACTTGTGATGGATTTGTGAAAACAACTTGTCATGCGTTTACATTTTACAAAACTAGTTTCACCAGTGAAACCTATTCATGCATGGGTGCACTTTTCTGTGTGTAATTTTGTTCCCCTGTGGAGTGTTTGACGTAACTTTTTCACGTGTAATTACAATATTACATGCACCTGTTGTAATGATGCAATATACTGTGCATTAGAGACAGTCCACTGAAACAATACCGTCAAGAAAGATGAAAATAGCATAAGTTCTGATTTGTTAAAATTCAAACTGAAAATGATGATGAAAAACTGTTTTTTGCAACACTGACTCGATAGATTTGCCCATCATTCTGTACTCGCTGTTTGCAGAAGGTGAGATGCGTGTGCATTATAGGCGTACTGTTTATATGGTATTTTAAACTTTGACCGAATTTGTTGGAACTGCCTAGTTTTATAACAAAGAACAGTGGGGCTTTTACCACCGCTGTTAGTTCTGCATCAAACGTCGGAGAGCAAAGAAACTCACCCGTGTCTATTGAGTTGTTCCATTGTACAAGCACGTAGGGTGGTAGCCCCTACCATTACACAGGTCTGACCCGCATCAATTCTATATAAGTTGACTGATTTTCAATTCCCCATTGGACTTCCGGTTGCTTTCTCGTTTTCTTTGGGAATACAACTAATCAGAAATCAACAATAGATTATTCCCAAAATTGTAGAGGGGGCCCGCAACATAATAGCCCGTTCTCACTTGAACGATTTGTTTGTACAACTGCGTATATACAACCGCCGTACAAGCGCTGTTCGATCCGTGCGAATCGCACACTGAAAGCAGGGCCTTTTGGCGTCGATCTTTATAACCGTTAACCGCACTTGATGTTCGACAGTCAACAAGTATTCAGCTGGAACATCAGGTAGCGAATGTTTGTTGGTAAGATTCGCCCAGGTTGGACGGCAGAAGCACCGCGCTCGCCGCGGGGTCGCACCGCACTTGCAAGTTCACACAGCTTGTACAGCAGTCTGATGGCAGTCGCACCGGGGTCTCATGAGATTCGCACAGGTTGCACGGCAGTTGCACGGCAGTCTGATGGATGTCGCACGGGAGTCGCACGGGGTCTGCTGGGAGTCGCACGGCCGAGCCGTGCGACTCTCTTCAGACTCCCGATCCCGTGCGACCTATCAGACCTGCCGCGCGACTGCCGTGCGACCCCCATGCGACCAATGCGAACAATGCGAACCGTGCGACAGCCGTAGGGAAATTTTCAACATTTGAAAAAACTCGCACGGGCATGCGACCCGTCCGAATTACACACGACACCCCTACAACCGTTCTAAACCGTTCTATATTTGCTGGTTTCGATTTTTGCGTTTGTGGAGGCATCATCTTTGTAAATATTTCGTAAGCTCACAGATAGATTGAAACTATAGTCATTTTGTCTTCTGATCATTTCTAAAGTTATACCTTTAAATGGATTTTTTTAAATTACACAAATATATACGCATTGGGTGTTATTACATCTTAGTTACTCGTCGGTCGATTTTTAAAAATATTTCATAGAAAATACCAGAACATATCTCATGCTAACAAATTGTCGCTTCCCATGTTGTATCGTAAAAGTTGGGGCGTGATCCCTGGCTGTGCGGCATTTATGCATTATGAGTTTGTGACTTCTGACTAGCACCCCGGCCGTTTAAAGACACTTACAATTTAGGAGATCACCCGGGCAAGATAGCCCAGTGGTAGAGCACCGGAAAAGTATTCCGGAGGTCGCAGGTTCAAATCCCGCTTCTGCCAGTGCTCTGTGTTCGCTTTGAAAATTATCAATTCAATTTGGAAAACTATTTTTCGGGGTACTATGTACAAAAAGCACAGACACAACATATCTTTGAAGTTGACCTTACGACTGAATATAGGCCTATGTTAATATTCTTTTTGAGAAACAAATTGAAAACGGTCTAATTGATTTTGATTATGACAGCTTTAAAAACATGTGGATATTCTTTTAATCTCATTAAGCAGCTTCCCTGCAATTTAGAGGGCACATTTTTTTCTTCTGAATAACCAAAAAGTGTAATTTTGCTGATTTTGTGCCAAAACAAACATTCTGAAGATTGAAATTGATGCCTGGGAAAGGAATGATGTCTCCAACCCACCTAAAATAATTTTAAAAAAGCTTCTAAAATAGGGCAAGTGTATTGTATTGTAAATTGTTCAATTGATAGGTTTGGAGTTTGTCTCGATTTAAGATGATCAACTAGTTAAGTCAAGTTAAGTTAAGTTAAGTTTAGTTTAAGCATTAATATTACAGCACTTTGCACCAACAATACTACATTTTCATGTACACCTCTCAGATAAGACTTTAAGATGTTAAAGTTTGTCTTTCTTTCGGCAAAGTTATTAGTCTGGGATCAGATTTTCAACAGTAGGCCGCCCCCCCCCCCCCCCCCCCCCCCCCCCCCCCCCCCCCCCGCCACCCGTACTAGCTGACCGTGTCTCAAAAAGGTGACATTTATCACACAACTGTATTAGTGGAACATTTTTCCTGGCCCTATTTGCGTTTCATCTTGTAGTCTCCTCTTATATTTGTTTTTCAAATTTTTCTGTAAAAATTGTAAATCTCAAACGGGTCAGCCAGTTATAGCCCCGCCCCTAATTCTCAGGCCCCTCGGCTGCGCATGCGCTGGGCTGTGCTAAAATTTTCGCTGGTTACCACAACTTTGTGTTATTTTGATCTGGGGATACCAAGCACCGCCGCCATATTGTTTAGGCCTGGCGGTAATTTAAATTTTAGATTTGTGGTGCCATTTTTTGTCGTTGTTTTCCGACAAATTCGATTTGATGTGTAGCCCATTGATGCAGCTATGAGGTAAGTACATACCTATCAATTTTTTTAAATTAAAATAGGCTTTAGCTCTGTTTCGTTATTGAACTGTCGGTTGTATAAATATGATGTCCAGTTTTCGGACGCACGGCCGAACAAAATAGGGAGTCCACCGTTTTGGACCGTGTCCCGAACCCATGCAATTGCAAAATTAGGGGTTTTCAATGATAATTAAGGAAAGAGTTCCATATCCGGACATCACTTATTTTCTCTTAATTATAATATTTATATGACTTAAAAACGACAAAAAAGTGTAAATCTTATGAAGAAACACGAATTTTTTTAGGAGGGAAAAAATGTCAACTTATTTATACTATACTACTACTACTTAACTTTAGTTATACTTTTAAAATACTTTGACTTTTTTTTGTCATGGCCCATAGACTTTGTGCATGAGGTATGTCCGGATATAGAACTCTTTCCATAATTAGTATCTTGAGCGGTCAAAAACACAAAAAAGTGAAGTTACTGCTATATATAGTCCGAGTAACTTGGACCCTTCATATCGCCTTTTTTAACATTTGGACATGATCTGGCGATAGTAGGGTCCAAGTCGATTGCACAATAGAGAATGGTCAAACACAAAATCCCCCCAAAAAACATCAGAATTCAACCTTACAACGGCCACCAAAATACTAGATACGCCACCACCTGACCAAGTGGAGTTCCGTGATCAGATAAATGTACCAAGGTTTACTTAACATCCAAATAAAAAGTGAAATTTTACCGTTTATTTCCCAGAGACCCCCGCAGAACATGTCTTTTCGCCGTTTTGAAGTTCAAAAAGTAACTCCTCCATCTTGCATGACGTACGTCACCCTGATGCGCAGCGCCCGCATGCACCGCCCGACAACCTGCCGGCGACTGCTTCGCGAGTGGTAAAACGGTCGCTGTACGTGTTCGTGTGTAGATCATAGAGTTATACATGTAGCATGTGTAGTATATTGATTCGAGGTTTCACGCGCGTCATGAGGTAGGAAATTCTTCACGAAACAGTCGCCGGCATAAACAGGTTGTCGCGCGGTGCATGCTAGTCTTGGTTCCAAGACGTCCTTAGCGCGGTGCGACGTACAGCGCGCACGGCATGGCAGCACCCTTTAGCTACACAAACACAAACTGGCGAGAGGGCGCTGTCGGCCGGCCGTGCGCGCTATACGTCGCACCGCTAAGAACGTCTTGGAACCTAGACTAGCATGCACCGCGCGACAACCTGTTTATGCCGGCGACTGTTTCGTGAAGAATTTCCTACCTCATGACGCGCGTGAAACCTCGAATCAATATACTACACATGCTACATGTATAACTCTATGATCTACACACGAACACGTACAGCGACCGTTTTACCACTCGCGAAGCAGTCGCCGGCAGGTTGTCGGGCGGTGCATGCGGGCGCTGCGCATCAGGGTGACGTACGTCATGCAAGATGGAGGAGTTACTTTTTGAACTTCAAAACGGCGAAAAGACATGTTCTGCGGGGGTCTCTGGGAAATAAACGGTAAAATTTCACTTTTTATTTGGATGTTAAGTAAACCTTGGTACATTTATCTGATCACGGAACTCCACTTGGTCAGGTGGTGGCGTATCTAGTATTTTGGTGGCCGTTGTAATTAAGGTTGAATTCTGATGTTTTTTGGGGGGATTTTGTGTTTGACCATTCTCTATTGTGCAATCGACTTGGACCCTACTATCGCCAGATCATGTCCAAATGTTAAAAAAGGCGATATGAAGGGTCCAAGTTACTCGGACTATGCTATATACTGGTATAATATTGGTATTGCTGAAAGCCACTTCCCCGTAGTTTTATGAGACATGTCCTTTGTCTATGCAGGGTAACAAAATAATGTCCCCAATATCAAACAAGTTGCGTCCGCTGGAAAACATGGTGTTCTTCATCCATGCTCCGACTAAACCGTGGTAGAACACGGCAAAGTAGGCCTTGTGGCACTTTCTTCGCCTTCTGACCCGGGTTCGACTTCCACCAGGGTCGACATGTGGATTGGGGTTTCGACCGTGCCCGTGGCCTAGGCGGTATACCCACCATACCAGTCACCACGGATGGAGAGGAGAATTTACTCTGCGAGGATTACCTGCAAGATCGCTGGCACGAAGAAGATGTACTCCTTCATGAGTTTGCACATGCCATTCACCTTATCTCTTTAAACCGTATCAACGCATCCTTTCAGCCGGCTCTCATGGACATTTACGAAATGGCAAAAGCAGACAATCTGTGGTCCAATACCTACGCAATTTCCAACCATAGAGAGTATTTTGCCGAGGGCGCGCAAGGATTTTTCAATGTGCAAACGTGCAAAAACTTTATCGATAACGTCCATAATGACATCTGCACGCGGGACGCACTGAAAGATTACGACCGGCGACTGTATGATCTTTTAGTAGAAGTCTTTCCCTGCATGAGTACTATAATTGACCGCTGTAACGGCGACCAAGGTAGGTTCAGTCGTGTACTTTAGCAACAATGACACTATAGGACACTGTGGACATGACCGCCAAGGAAATAGTGACTGCAGATGCAACGAATATGCGTCTTTTCTGGTTTAAAAAAAATCACCACATACAAAAGTGCCCTTTCAAAATATTTCCGTCTGACAAATGTTTCAAAAATCGGGGCGAGGGGGGGGGGGGGGGGTGGTGGATATAGGAGTAGAACTAGGGCGTTGTTAAAACAGATTATACGTTCGCTTACGTGATTTGTTTTTGCGGTTTCGATTATGAAATATTGGTACAATTTGCCTTCTGATCTTGCAGTCTATTCTTTTTTGTTGATTTTCTATCAATTTGTTTGTAATTTATCTTTAGTATATTTATTAGTTCGTATTAGCTTAACAACTTTTTTTCGATATCTTTTTTTGCCAAAATTAAGAGAAAGCTGCAAACCAAGTACTGAGAATGAACTGTGACATCTTTGACACTGCAACAGATTCCGCAACAACGGACAGTGCTACAAGTTCCCCAGACGTCACAACAGGTAAGTTCTGCCAACTGATGCGTCGCTATGGCAAAATGTCCCAGATTAAACAATCGCCTTAACAGGGCATGTCCAAAATACTCGAACCCAGCCAATATTTAATTTTAAAGAAATCCTGCGTATATTGGGTTTAAAGTGTCAAGATGTAAAATCACATTAAACTCGTCATTTTCAGCAAATCATGAACATTACTTCCACAACTTAGTTTGACTTCTTATTTCTGTTTTTCACTTCTTTCTAAATTATCAATGTTTAGCAACATTGAAATATGTGCAGTTTCACAGCAATGAATTGTATTCTATGGTACGGCTACCCTGGGGAAGGTTACACGCTTGACTCAATGCTTTGCGAATACACTAATAATATTACATCTAACAATGGCCCAACGGGACATAGTCCTAAAACACCGTCCGTCTTCGCCACCAACTTTGCATTTGATGCATGGTTTTGTATTAAAAGAGAGCTTATGTCTTACGCGTTCAGGTCAATACTCTTAAAATGCAATAACTATATTCTCTTAACAATATTCAGGGGAATATTTATGTTCTGTTATTTGTGACTTACCGTGTATGGTTAAGTTTGGGGCATTTGTAAGCATGGGTTGTGGAACTGGAAATGTATGTTGGCTCATCAAAGCATTTTACAAGCGGGGGTGGGGGGGGGGGCACTTTCTCAACGTTGCTTCTCAACGTTGTTTTGTTCTTACCCGTATACACGCAAAAAAGACCGTTACATGGTTTTGCTTTTCTTTTCTGGTTTGCTACGGTACCGTAGAAGTAGGCCCTTATAAGAAAACAAAAACAATTGCCAACGAGCGGTGGGGGGGGGGGGGGGGGTGGTTCGACTCCCCAAACACCCCTCTGGATCCGCCCCTGCATGTTTCAAAGACTACAAATCTCTAACATTTTCTTTTCTTGTTGCTATTTATTCTCCCTAGATGGCACTGACTGCCCCCATGCTGGATGGGATCAAATATATACTGCTATTTTCATACCATTCAATTTGTCTTGGAATTTCCTTTCCATTGATATCAAATTTGTGACAAATAGCTAAAAAAAACATAAATAATTCCGGACTCCCGAACACAAAGGCCAGGCAAGCCCACCGTTAGTACTTTAACTCCTTCTGGTTGGCTATTATTAATGGGGCACTTATGCAGCCAAGCAGAAAACGAAGAATAGGCAAACAATGGATTGTGCGTATAGAACAACTACCAGCTAGGGTGCCTTTTTTCAACCTACAGCAATGGCTGTCATCCGTATTCAAGAGGTAATAGGAGGCTTTGTATGACGTTGAAATTGCAAAAATGCAAGGTTGCATTTTAAAATCCTACTTCTGATTAATTAAACGTTTGGGAAAATTTGTAAATGGATTTTTATTTTTTATTTTTTCAACTTCATATCCTCAGTGTACACATGCACATGTACATGTTAATTTCTGGTTGGTGTTTCTCGGATTTTCACAACATAACAGGTTGTGACATGTGTTAGACAGTATTATCAAGGAGGGTTTTTCAGATTTTGTTTCTGTCCCTGACCCAGTTTGGTCAGGGTATTCAAATCCTTCCCTGAAACGATGTTTAGCTAGGCATCTTCTCTGATGCTGTACAGTCATATGTGCAATAGACACAGTTACAACTAGACTTCTATGTCTGTTACAAGAACAGAACATAGGGCTTTTTCGTTTCTTTATTACATCACTTGGAATTTTGCATACGTTGTTCACATTTATATTTCAGTATATGTGACCAAACAAACGTTTTAAAAAAGAATTTCGACATTTGCATGTTCCGTTGAAGAGATACATGTATGGCTTTAAAGTTGGAAAATTTAAACAAAGCTATAAAATGGTATGATCATGTCATAGTGACGTCACATCAATTTGTATCTGTAATTCTAGTTGGCCTACCAGCATACTAAGAATGGATGCAACCTTAAGTACAGTTCTCTAGATATAGGACCTTAACATATGCACCTTTAAGATAATGTCATGTTACCCATGATGACGTCATCACGACGGCACTTGTCAAAGCAAATATTTGCAACGTGGTCTTGGCCTATGTCAAGATTGAAGTCAATCTGATCAACGACAGTATAACATTTAAATAGCACAATGAAATATTAAACATTAAAAAATTCATAGAAAAAACCAATGATGTTATCATGACGTCACTCTTCGACATACAATTTCATGACGAAATGTGGTATAATCTCCAGCAATGATTAACATCACTTGTTTTCAATCCCCCATATATAAACCCCAAAATTTGTTCAGTGTGGAAAGACCTTTTGGAATACTTGTGACTTGGTCATATTGTACTGCTTCTTACAGGTTCATTTCCAGGCTAAAAGTAAAAGTGGCATGCTTGTTTTCTATGAGCATCCTAATTCTTCACGGCCTTGTAAAGCAAGTGTTGGAAATTTACATTGCATTAAATCAAACAAAATCTGTTTTTGATCTTCACAGAGAAACCACAAGCACGTGCCTGGCATCTGTAGAATACAGTCTACTGGCTGATCGCTGAGCTACATGTACATGTACAAGGAGTCCAAGTGCAAGTGGGAAGGAACCAGAGCTATTTTCATGGCCTTACTCTGCTGCAGACACTGCTATAAATGCTGGTGAGTTCCAGTTAATGTTAAGCCGCTCTAATCAGGCCCCAATTTCATGGAATCCGTAACGGCCTGCAATTCTGTGCTAACCGAGCTACATATGTAGCACATAAATTCTGCGCTAACCCTGTATGCACAGAACACTTACTTACGGGATGTACGCATGCGCACAATCCAAAATTCTTTGCGGATCCGTGAAATAAAGTGTAGTAGTCAGAAATACGCTAACCGTTAGCACAATGTTTGTGGCGAATATTTTGGGGGGCACTTACCAGTCATAAATTCTGTCCGTGTGACCATATTCATTGTCTCAAGTCTTTCTCATTCAATCATGTAGACTGTTTGATCTCATCTATTCACCCTAACTGTTTGCTCTTGATTGTTGGATTTGGTGGTTTTTCCATCCAAGGGTTCTCCTTGAGGTTTTTTGTGAGGTGGCTCCCACCACAATATTAGCGGTGGGAGAAATCAGAGATTTCACATTCTTTGGACTTGGACAAATTGGGGCATCATAGCTCCATGTAAAGTAATTATGCCAAGGCGCTACAGTCCTGAACCCATCAAAATTAGACAAAACCTGCTGTAAGGATTTGGGTAGTTAGGGTTAAAGCCTTTTCTTACTCTAGAGACGATAAAAGTTATTTTCCTTCTACTACAGATATTCCCATGATTCTGTTGTTTGGGGGACAAAGATTTCACACCTTTCCAATGCTTTTCCTCATTTTTCACCTTTGCAGCCCGCAGGGCGATATTGTATCATTTACTCGTGCCCATAATAGATTCCGCCTGGCAGGGCTGTAGTCGAGTCCCTGCAAGTCCTTTCACAAGTCCTTTCACAAGTCCTTTCACAAGTCCAGTCACAAGTCCTTTCATAAAGCCAGTCCCAAGTAACTAAATGAACAATGTCAAAGGAATGCCATTGATTGGAATTAGGACTGGAGGGTTTGTGATGGACTTGCAGGGACTTGTGATGGGCTCGACTACAGCCCTGCCGCCTGGATTCCAAACTAAATAGGAGCGGAATGCTTCTAATTGGAATTAATTACTTGATTGCGAACCGTGGCCCATTTTTTCATACAATGTTTCATTTGAAAGCCAATAACTTGGGTAACGCTACAAAGTTAGCAATTCCTTTTTTATTTAATATCGTCTTTTGGAGTGCCATACCCAAAAAGCACAGGCATGGCATTAAGGCGTTAGACAGAGGGTCTCATTCAAGCAAAGATTCAGCAAGGTAAAACCTGTTAAACGTTCTATTTATTTATTCTTGTTGTGACAGGCAAGCCAAGTCATTCAAGACACCTGAGTGAAGACCACACACTCTGATGTCTGGCTGTATGCTCCCCATCGATGGATTCTGAAAGGTTCTGGTGAGTCACCCTACTCCATAATTTGTGATCAATCTATTTTAGATTTCCTGGCCTGAAACATGCCCATGAAATGAGCAACATTCTTCACAATGAGTGAATTCAGAGATAAACTGTCACAGTATCAGCAATGCTTTGCTCTGCAAGTTGATTTATTGCAATAAAATGTCTTTCTTTTACTGTTAAAACCAACTGTATAATCTGTTATTTCCAAAACTAAAACAATGGAAACCAAAGAAGAAATCAAATTCAGATAAAAAATATTATTTCATGTAAAGTCGCAAACCAAGTTGTTTAGGCAACAAACAGTAATGAATTTTTCCCACTTTTCCTACGTGATTATAGTTTGGGTGTTTTTTTTTCAAACTTGAGATATCCTGTCAGTCGCAATTCGGTCGCTTCCAAAATTAGCACATGTGGCATAAGATAGGGAATGAAGTTGAAGCTCACTCTAAGAAATAGACAGCTGGCAAGATTCGTGATTACTTCCAACAATACGGTCAATAAGCTTATTCATAGCCTTTGCGCTTCTGTTGACGGCCTGTCAAATTGACCCCCAACTTTGTTCCAGAAAAAGGTCCCTGAAATGAAAACTGCTGGACCGAATCGGGTGAACTTGGTATCATTTTTCATCTAGAAAGATTCGCCGTCCATCCAAACTGGTCGGAGGGTACTGAAAATAGGCCGTTCCACTTTTGTTTACCACTCTGTATAGAAGTAGGTCGTTTTTTCAGTAAGTAAAGTATACAATTTGAAAAAAACAGATTTGTAGAAGAGCACGACCTGTATGTTTTTAAGCATTCAGAGGTCAGGCTGATAGACTTAAGACTCCAGCACAGCTGAAAATATCTTGGCAACATTTGACGAATAAATAGAGTGAAAAAGAACCTCAAACTGTTCCTTGGCTGAATGTTGGACGAGCCTTGGACATTGGCACACATATCTCTTGCTGATGTTGGTACATGTACGGGTACGTAAATTTTGCAGATCGCCCTTGTATTATGAGTTAAAAAGCAGAATATAACTAATTCTGAAATGCCTTCTTGGCAAACTGTGGAAAAGCAAACCTTTAGAATCCTTCATTTAAATGGGATTTTGACCATCCCTTTTAGTTTTTCACAAATTAGCACTGTAGTAGTTTCGGTGCCAAAAAGGCTTATTACCTCTTTTTATCCTCTATGCTTTCTGGAGAGCCTTTGGGAAAAATTTACAAGCTTAACCCTAACCCCCTAGACCCTTTTTGCTAGGAACCATCCTCAATCCTGCAAAATCCTCCGATTACCCTGCCCCAAAAAATGCATTCATCCTCAATCCTCCAAAATCCTCATGTGCTTTAAACACCGTTCATCCTCAATCCTCCAAAATCCTCTGCTTGAAACACCATTCATCCTCAATCCTCCAAAATCCTCCAAAACTGCAAGGAGGATTTTGGAGGATTGAGGTGGGTTAGGGTTAATGGGCTCAACTTAAACCCATGATCTCCTGCTTACTAATGCAGATGTCTTAATCACGAAGCTTGCCGGAGTCGGCTGGATGGATTGAACCTGGTATAGCTGTGGGCAATGCTTCTCGCATTTCCTAAATTGCCAAATTGCTAAATTCTCACATTTTCTAAATGCACATGACAAGTTCAGAAAGTTTTGCCAATTATCTCATTAATTAAAAGCCTAAATTATTGTTAAGCCTTCAGTTCAATTTACCATGGAAGTTGGTGCAGGCTAACCTCGTCATTTGATGCCATTGTTTCTAATTTATATGGATACTGATAGGCAGATTGCTATGACATGGATACTGTGCCATGCAGTGTTTCTTCAAAACAGCAATTCAGGACTTGAGGCAGTCAGTGTAACCAATGTAAGAAAATCTAGGATTCTCCTGACTGGCTGGGGGGGGGGGGGGGGGGGGGGTTGTGTGGGATGATCTGCCCCACATACATTGTACACCTCGCCACCCCTTTTTCTAAATCTACGCATTTACAAAACAATAACTTTTGCATTGCTTGGAAACTAGCAATTAAAAAAAGGAGATTTTTTGGGGGGCGGGTAAAACTCAAAAAGAGAACAGATATATTTTTAAGAGATTATCCTGAATGCAACGTTTTTATTTGAACAGAAAACTTGCTTTAAAAAAAAATAAGCCAAAACAATTCAGGTGAGGACTTGTAATCTAAAGATTACACTCAAACTCAAACAAAAATTGAAACATCAAAGCTGCTTCAGCTTTATGTCTATGCTAATGAATTATGGAAGAAGAGAGTATTTTTAAACAAAAAGGCACTTTACTCTGAACTCTATTTTTTCTTCTTATTATTTTATTACACATGTATATGTGCTATGCACAATTGTACATTTATACTGTAGGAATTAAAGGTAGTGTACACGATTGGTAATCCTCAATTTTTTATTTTTTTTACTGAATTATTGGTAAATACCTTACTAGAAATGATGGCACCAGGTTTGCTGTCGTCAAGAAAAGTGGAAATTTATATCGTTTTCCAACGATTTCCAGCCGGCAATCGTTGGAAAACTACCCTGTAGCCTTTAGTCAAGGCGTGCGTGGCTACCCAGAGGTAACTACGCGCGCCTTGACTAAAGGCTATCATCTGCGTAACGGTTGAAAACAAATGCCATTTTTCTCTTTTTTTCGCCATCCAACAACACAAAACTTTGAACAGGTCAGTGGAACAATATTTCCTATAAAATACTATCCCCCAAATCCGCCTATTTCTGAAATTTGCAACAATGACCAATCATGTACAGTACATTTAGGAACATTGCACTCCTAATTCAAAATTTGAAAATTATTAATTCTGATACAAGTTACATGTACATGTAATGGCTCATGGGAAGGCTCATATAACTAATGCTCATTAATTAGCACAGCAATGTGAAAATGTATTTTTCACAAATTATAAAGACACAAGTTGATGCACATGAAATAACTCAAACATTGCATTTAGTCCTGTTTACGATTATGCTAGAAACAAGTTTTGTTTGATAAATGCCACAACACACCCCATCTTGATTTAATGGTAACCATTTCTTAATATCTCCTTTCAATGCTTGCATCAGGTCTACTCTCATCACAAGTACCAGACGGGGAACTAGACTGGGTACCAGACTGGGACCAACTCGACGGGGCTGCAGCTCGCCGTGGGAGGATGCCGTGCAGGTTGTTGTAGTTCGATGTTCCATTGGTTGTCCTTGTGACCAGCGGAGCAAGGAATTCGGGAAGGCCGTCAAGTGGGGTGAGTTGTTACAAAGCAATTTCTTCTAATCTCAACAAAGTCCAATGTCACAGTGTGATTGAGGCTTTATGGACGCTGGGTGCGTTCATGTTATCCTCAGAGTCTGCTGCTGCTGTGGCTGACTGCTGATCTTCTGTTTCTTTCTGTTAAGAAACAGACTGTCAGTTACCTGCAGAGGTAAAAACAAACAAAGGTTTATTTTCTTTCATGATGACAAAATCTTCATCAAGAGTTACAACAATGTCCAAAGTATGCTGTCAGTGCAGTGAAATTTAAATGCTTGGCTGGCAAGTTCTAAAAAATGGACGTTTCAGGTTGCAATATCTTTTTCAAAGGGTGAATGAGAAATTTTGTATTACATTTTGGACAGCCCATGCATAAAATTCAAACGAATTGTCATTTCAATGCCACTTTTTTATAACAGTGGAAGCAGAGCTTTACACAATCAGAGCAACAATCAATCGGTTTCTTAGCTTTGTGGTTGCAGTATATTTATTGATTACCAACATTTTACAGATTTACAGTTTAAACAATTTTACACATAACTTTGTAAACACTATTTATGAATGTTGTTTTTGTTATTTTATACAGGTGTTTTGGTGAAGCTCTGCAGCTGATCTACCCTAAACCTTCCCCCCCCCCCCCAGCCACTGGTGTAAAGCAGAGACCAAGATGCAACAGAGGGCAGCCAGTTTGGGGGACTCGGTTAGAAGGTCACTTGGTGTGCGGAGGGGTAGAACCATTCTCAGTAGGGGACGTACATCCAGGCCATTCAGAGTGTATGACCCTTCTACTACCAGAGTGGTGGTAGAAGGGTGATACACTCACCCAGACTTTACTCTGGTAAAGCCTAGTGGGATATGCCACCAAAGGCCCCACCCTGCATTATTAGGTATGCAGGTTATATGGAAATAGTGGAAGGTCACTGGGCATGTTTGATGCTGTTAGCAAAGCTACCTTTTAGCAAAGACATTTTGTGTGAACCATGCATGTTACGAACCAAGGAAAAGAATATTGGAAAAGATTCGCTAGGGATCGTGGGTGGGTTGTGTGTCTTTTAATTAGGACTCTTTCTCAACAAGCTTAATACTGTTGTTTCTAGATTGTTATTACTACTAAATTCTTATTGTTGTTTCTAGATTGTTTCTACTAGTGTTTCTCAATAAAGAATATTACTACTAGATTATTACTGTTGGTGTTTCTATTACTGCTGAAGATTGATGAAATGACCAATGGAACATTGATGAACCCCACCAACCTGCATGTGTCCTCTGCCAAGCTGCAGTTGGTCCCAGTCTGGTACCCCATCTGGCACTGGTGATGAGACGATTAAAGTAGACCTGGAACAGAGCGACCTCGACTGGTGTCCTGGCAAGCAATGAAAGGAGATATTAAGAAATGGTTACCATTAAATCAAACTGGGGTGTGTTTTGGCATAACCGTGAACAGGACCATGGGGACTTTGGAGAAAAGCAAATTTGTTTTTTTATTGCTGGTTGGCAAACGACTACATTTTGATAGGTTTGGGTTCAGTTTTTACATAAAACAAATTTCACAATTTTAAAGCTGCTATGTCATTGCTTTGGCTGAAAATTTCAATTTCATGGATTTAATTTAAATGTCCAAGTCAATTTTTTTACAAAAAAAGTGACAAAAGTTAATTGTTTTAATCCTGCATGTCTCCAATTAAATCTGAAGACGCTCTGAGAATTAGTTTGAATTTTTATGCATGGGCTTTTCAACTCGTAACTTTATACAAAAATGTTCGAGTTTTGCCCTTTGAAAAAGATATGGCAACCTGAAACATTCACTTTATAGAACTTGCTACCGAAACATTTAAATTTCATTGCAATGACAATTTGCTTGCAATTTGACCGGAAAAACCTGAGATCTGGCAATCACACTGTGACATTGGACTTTTGAGATTAGAAGAAATTGCTTGGTTAACAACTCACCCCACTTGACGGCCTTCCCGAATTCCTTGCTCCGCTGGTCACAAGGACCAATGGAACATCACTGCATGGCAAGCTGCAGCCCCATCGAGTTGGTCCCAGTCTGGTACCCCATCTGGCACCCCATCTGGCACCCCATCTGGCACTGGTGATGAGACGATTAAAGTAGACCTGGAACAGAGCGACCTCGACTGGTTTCCTGCAAGCAATGAAAGGAGATAAGAAATGGTTACCATTAAATCAAACTGGGGTGTGTTTTGGCACTTGTTTCTGGCATAATGGTGAACAGGACCAAAGGCAACAGCTGCATTTAACAATAGAAAAAACATCGTTTGACTTATTGAATATACAGGTCAGACTTAAAATAAAATATACTGAGAGGTCACTGAGCATGTCTGTTAATGTCAGCAAAGCCTACTTTTTTGCAGGGTTGGTGTGTGGGTGACCGAAAAAGTTGAGATGAAATTTTGGATCTTTTGAGAAAAGCAAATGTAAAAAAAAAATTGCTGTTTGGCAAACAACTACATTTTGATAGGTTTGAGTCGAGGTTTTTACATAAAACAAATTTCAAATGATTTAAAGCTGCTATGTCGGTGCTTTGGCTGAAAATGTCAATTTTGTGGATTTCCCTACTGACTAATGAATTGAGCAAAAATACAGGTACTATATTCTCAATGAAAAAAGCCTTTACTACACTGTGCAGTCCCCTTTTGGTCTGCACGGAGATTGATACTCTAGGAATTCGGAGCATTCTACTCTTATTAGGAAGTTGTTCAATCTGTTGTGGAATTTTGTCTTGGATATAGTTATCAAAACATTAAAAATTACACGGGAATAGATGCAAGTTAAATGAGTTTTCAGAGAAAATAAAACCATTTCTAACAACTTTAGAAGGATGCTGTGTGTCAAAAAATTAATTTTCAAATTGAATTGCGTGAGATCAAATTTTTAGTGGACAAACACTGGCGGGTCATAACTTCTGGTTTGATGACGTCATACTGTAAGTCTCAAAGTGCACAAATGTAATAGAGTGTGGTAAACTTCATTTTCCAACAACAATAACACGTAAAGTTCACATTACATTTGTCTACATTTTTTTTTTTTCCAACTTGCCGTGAGAGGGTGTTTTTATAAACACCACCACTTTTGAGTTGTAACTTACATGTATGTTCAAATGAAGTTTCAATTCAGAACGGAGTATCTATACAGTGTGAGTACAAAAAACTATACACTTTTAAAAATGGTCGTAGTTTTATTCTGTAGCAATATAGATAAGATATTTTCATATGTACTTTTAGAGTCACCAAAAGAAGCAGGAAGAGTTATTCCAAAAGTACATATGAAAATATCTGATCTATAATGCTACAGAATAAAACTATGGCCATTTGTAAAAGTGTATAGGTTTTTTTTACTTACACTGTATTGCGCTGGCAATTCTTCATGTACATGTACTCCAATCCTTCCAAAATAAAAAAATCAAAAAAGGCCATGAGGGCGTTGTTCAACCTCCTTAATGGACAAACAAAAAGAGAAAGCAACATAAACTGATTATTCTGTTTTTACATCTGACCTGTCCACATAGAGTGCAAATCTAAATATCTCTTTCATATTGCAAAAGGACATTCTTTTTTTTAGGTCTGGACCTTTGTTCTTGGAGGAGCAAGCCAAAATTCTCTTTAACCCTCCTACTATTATAACTATCACAACCTATCGAAAAACCAAATCCTCTCCTCTCCCACAGCTTGTGTGACTCAACCTGTCACTCGATAGGTTTTGATAGATTGGGTAGTTGGCTCCAATTTGGCACTGAGAGAGGGAGGGTTAATGAACTCTCATCTTTAACCCTAACTGACCCAAATCTGCCAAAAACACCATGTTGTGTTGTATACTGATAGTTTCAGGACTGTAGAGCCTTGGTACCATTACTTTACATGGAGCTATGATGTCCTAATTTGTCCAAGTACAAAGAATGTGCCATAGGTTTACTGCACAGGGGTTAGGGTTATTGTGAACATTACTAGGGACACCAAGGCAAAGACCGGAGGCCTTGATGAAAATTTCCCCTGTGGAAAATTTCAGGAATCTTTAAGAAATGTCGGGAATTAGACGGCATAAAAAATGGAAATGGCTGGGACACTTCATTTTCTTACTTGGCTATAAAATGATACAGTGTACATGTACAAAGCCAAAGCTTGAAATACCCACTGACGTGAAAACAAATGTACACGAACAAGGAGACCTGGAAACGAAAATAACGGATGTGTATAAAATTCCCTCCAGTTTTACTTAAAGATTTCCAAGACAAACTTCCAGCGTGAATATTGTTTGGGGTGGTTACAGTTTAATAGAAATCATTCTGCTAAATTTATAGCAAGAGAAAGGGCAACCCAGTGTAAATTGTCCACAGGCGGGCTGAGCGAGGTCTCCAGAAGCCCACCATATGACCTTTTACTCAAGGGCGGCAGAACAGGGGTGGCAGTTGCCACCCCAAAATAAACTTGTGGAGCGTATTGGGGTGGCAGTGCCACCCCAATACGCTTTAAGCAGTTTTAAGCAGTAACATTTGAGTTTCTTCTTTTTCACATTCTGTCTTTGGTTGGGTGACAAACATTAAAAAGAGAAACCTTTGTTTCGCATAGCATTCCAGGCATGCATTACAGCGGGCCCCGGCCCCACGCCATTAGACGCTCCGCTCGCTTCGCTTGCTCCACTTCAGGTCACTATTTATTTGCAGGCGTGGATTCGGGTCGGGGGGGGGAGGGGCGCCGTGGGGGCACGTTCCCACTGGTAAATTGAGTCAAAAAAAAAGGGGAAAAAAAGAGTGGGAGGGAGCGCAACTTCCTTAAAAAAATCCCGGCACCGATATTAAACATCTGCTGCGTCTACATTTTGGCATACTTGAATATTTCCTGGAGCCCGGGGATTTCAACTCTTTCCATCTCAACATCTAATCCCCTTGTGGGCAGTTTATTCCAGGTTAAATGGCCACAACCAGCAGGAAACAATTGATCACTTGACTGCATGACATACTAAATGTGCCCAAAGGGACACATTTTTTTCAATAAATATAATATTCAGTGCCATATTTGTTCATGTCCAGTAATGAAACCATGTATTATTTTTTCGATCGTTGAAATTGTTGCACAAACATGGCTAAAATAATGGCTAAAACTAATGGCTAAAATAATGATAAAAATACATGTAATTCTCCATCTAATCTTAACAACTTTTGCTAAAAAAAGTCAGGTGAAAGTGGCCAGGAAACACCTCAGATTGCACCATGGAGCATCCAGAATCAAAAATTTTCCGGGGCCCTTAAGCGGGCCCCGGACCCTTTAAGCGGGCCCCGGACCCCACACTGAAAGGACTTCGCGCTTAAAATGAAGGGCAAAAACTTAAAATTAAACGCCCAAAAACAGGGGGAGGGGGAAACTTAGTTTTTTGTAGTCATGACATGGCTAAAATAATGGCTAAAATATTGATATTGAATTTGTACACAACCAGGTCTCAGTGGTTAGTTGACTCAATGTAATAACTTGTGAGACCTGTTACTTGAGATGAAGATGGATTTAATTTTGAAACTTTTCTTGCAGCTTTTAATATGGAATTTGTACACAACCAGGTCTCAGTGTTTTTTTTTAGTTGACTCTATGTACTAACTTGTGAGACCTGTTACTTGAGATAAAGATGGATTTAATTTTGAAACTTTTCTTGAAAATTTTAATATTGAATTTGTACACAACCAGGTCTCAGTGGTTAGTTGACTCAATGTACTAACTTGTGAGACCTGTTACTTGAGATGAAGATGGATTAAATTTTGAAACTTTTCTTGAAGCTTTTAATATTGAACTTGTACACAACCAGGTCTCATAGTGGTTAGTTGACTCAATGTACTAACTTGTGAGACCTGTTACTTGAGATGAAGATGGATTTAATTTTGAAACTTTTCTTGCAGCTTTTAATCTCCATATAATCTTCACAACTTTTGCTAAAAGAAAGTCAGGTGTAAGTGGCCATCAGGAATCGCCTCAGATTGCACCACGGAGCATCCAGAATTAAAAGCCCTTACGGACCCCACGCCGTAAGGGCTTTGCACTTCGTGCTCGCATTTTGTCCGTTTTGGGCGTGCCCCCCGTCTAATTCTTTTTTGGATCCACGACTGATTTGCCACCCCAATAAAAATCAGCTTCCGCCGCCCTTGTATACTTGATGAGACGGCATAAAAAAGGGAAGTGATCGGGACACTTACATGTAACACATTTATTTTCTTTCTTGGCTCTAAAATGATACAGTGTACAAAGCCAAGGCTCAAAATTCCCACCGACTAATCTAGTAATTTTAGCGTTGATCTTGTACATATGTAGATTCCTATGAAGCCCTACCTCTGGAGGTATCGGATGGTCAATTCTGTGGTTCCCAGCTTCACTGTGTAGCGTAGGGACGTCAAGCTTTTAAGCGTCCTGACATTTTCGCTGATGACCACTTTCAGGAGAAACGAAGCATTGTTCACCCCTCCTTGATGGACAAACAAAAAAGAGCAAACAATCTGATTATTTTCTTTTTACAGTGCGAGAAACTTCAAATCTCTTTCATTAGGTCTGGAGCTTTGTTCTTGGAGGAGCAAGCCAAAATTCTCAAGTAAGGGGTGAGATTTGTCAGGATTTTTCCTGATTTTCAGGATTTGTTGTCGGTATTTCAGGATTTTTTGTCGGGATTTCAGAATTTTTAAAGAATCTCTTTTGCAATCTGGAATTCCTGAGGTGTTGTCCTAAAGGTGTTTTTACCTGTTAAAGTGGATATATACAATGTAGACCAATAAAAATTGATATTTTAAGGGGGTACCTTTAGGCAAATACAAACTGTATGTTGATCTGGGGTCCTCGTGGATTTTATATTTTTGGCCAATCTCACCCCTGTTATTAAAGTGCACCTGTATTTAGAAAATCTCACTTTTAATGTGACCATTATAGGGTCATCAAGGCAAAAACCAGTGACAAATTTCCTCCACTTAGGTTGGGCTGTGAACTTAAAAGGTACCGTTGCAAGGGGTTAGACACTTTCCAGAAATTTCTAATGTTTCAGGTATTTTCAAAGGGTTGGGAATTAGGGGAATATTCAATTGATAGGTTAACTGTACCATTCTGGTCAGTGTTCTCATTCTGGTCACTAAAAAGCAGCCTACAACTGGAAAATCTCAATCACAGTTTCCATAAAGAAATTTGGCCACGTCCAAATTGGTGGCTACAGTGGAAAGAGTTCCATATCCAGCCATCACTTAGACCTCGTGCACAAAGTCTATGGCCCATGACAGAAAAAGTCAAAGTATTTTCAAAGAATAAGTTGAAATTGTTTCCTTCCTAAATTCAAGTTTCCTAACCCTGCCAGACGCAGCACAGTGCATCTGTGGTGACAGCTTGACCTTGCTGCACTCTGCGCACAAGTCAATGTGACAAAGTACGCAATCTGCGTCTGGCAGGGTTTCTAGCCAAAATACCCTTGAGGGTTAGGGTTATTAACCCTCCTATACTTATAACTATCACAGCCTATCAAAATCTCTAAACACCAACTCTGACAGTTTGTGTGTGTTTCAATCTGAAATTTGATAGGTTTTGATCTGTACAGCAGCTGGGTCGATTTTGGCCCTGAGAACAGGAGGGTTAATTAAGGGAAAATAAGTGATGCCGGATATGGAACTCTTTCCTTTTGTTTTTATGGAAGTCACCCAATACACTCCTACAAAAGCTTGGTGGGGTTGCCTACCCTACATATGTACCACCCTTATGGTTTTTCGGAAAGATTTTACTTTAATACCCCTACCAAAATCAGTCCGGAACAGCAAAATCTTGGAAAATAACCAACCCTTCTTGATAACAACCCTTCTTGTAACAACTTCTTGATTAACCCTAACTCCCTAGGGTGTGGAAAATCATATTAAAATTTGAGGATGCAGGACTGTTTGGGTTAAACATGTGGCACAACGGAAAGATTTTACTTTAATACCCCCCACAAAAAATGGTCAGGAACAGCAAAATCTTGGAAAATAATTAACCCACCTTGATAACAACTATCTAAATGTGTGGCACAACCTGATATTTCAAGATTTATGTCAGCAGAATCTGTAAAATTGAGGCAGAAATTAACATGTATGTGAACACTTTGAGTGACCATACACTGTGCCAAGAACATTAACACTAAAAACAAGCTTTCTTCCCCTATATTGCACGAACATTTCCCAAATAAATTATCAAATTTAAAGGTTGTGCCAAGTGTTTATACAATTCTGAACACAGATGGATGGTTATTTTCCAAAATTTGCTATTCCTGACCTATTTTTGTGGGGGTATTAACCCTCCTATACTTATAACTATCACAGCCTATCAAAATCTCTAAACACCAACTCTGACAGTTTGTGTGTGTTTCAATCTGAAATTTGATAGGTTTTGATCTGTACAGCAGCTTGGTCGATTTTGGCCCTGAGAACAGGAGGGTTAAAGTAAAATCTTTCCGTTGGTTCGATTCCCGGCACCACCAGAAAAAGAAACCGAGTGATTGATAGAGATACTGGCATCACGTCATAGTATATGGATAGAGGACAGAGGCATGATGAGGGGGAGATAAAAAGGAAAGAAAAGAAGAGCAAGGATTCTATTTTTAAAGAACCCTAAAAGAGTGAGGGCCGGATATGGAACTCTTTCCATTTTCCGACTATACAATTCTAAACACAAATGGAGTGGTTCGGTATAATAAAGTAAAATCTTTCCCGGTTTTCCTGGGTCCAGCTCTAAATTTGAGGATACATCTTCAATAGATACCAAAGAAATTATCCCAATTTTCAGACCAACTCACCCCCCACTCCAGCCCTCCCCCCCCCCCCCCCCCCCGCCCCGCCCCCTTCAGATCCCTCTAGGCACAAATGTATGTAGGAATATGTACGCGTGATGTACATCGTGTACTACAATATTTAAAAATGTCCAGGGTGCACGTTACAGGGACAAATATCCATACCTTTTATCCTTGTATTGAAGCAAATCTCTTTAAAATCCCAGCCAATCTGATACAACTCCTGTCACTTTCCCGAAACTCGTAAATAACGCCATTATTATAGGAGTCACAAAATCATTTTTCCGACACCTGTCACATGTATGTGCATTCACTACACCCAGACGTCTAGCACGTTGTATATACAGATTTGAAATTGTAAGGTTTTGGTTACCAGACTAAGATTATCGACGTAAATTCGGTATAACGTCAACTGTGGGAGGAGCCAAAAGCAGGGGATGGGGGGGGGGGGGGGGGTAACCATAGCCAAACCCTATAAATACCAAAAGCTTTTTAAAAATGTCTGTATAAAAACAAATATAATGAAATCAACGTGGATCCCTATGTGGAGATAATGGTTTCTCAGTACTATCAAACTCAAATCATGATTATCCCACCACTTTTGTACAAAGATTTACGCCACTCCACTGCCTGTCAGCGCCGGAACCCCCGGCCCCGGCAATAGCCCCCGTTTGTACGTCTCCCTTTACATGTACTGTGGCTTTCCTCACTGTGCAAGTGCAGAGGCGGATCTAGCCTTTCATTTAGGGAGGGGTTGTACCTGCCTTTACCGGTACAGTGTATGGACCAGCGGTATACCCACTGGTAACAAGGATGTGGTTTAGCATTGCTTATAACAACTTTGCTCAGCAGCCCAAGGGGGAGGGGGGGGGGGGGTTTGCAACACCCCCCCCCCCCCCCCCTAGATCCACCCCTGAAGTGGCCGAGCCAGTTCTCTTTAATAGGGAGATGGTGGGCGGGCTTTCTATCTTCATATTACTGGCTAATTTTTAGGGAAACTTTGATTTTTTGAACTAAATAAATTGCAAGGGTTACCCATGGCACTTTTTTTTACATTGTTGACCCCAAAATTGAATTAAAGATATGTAGGACAAGACTGTTACATCATATCCAAAATCAACACAAACTTGATTCATCAAACAGCAAAGTAAGTTCTAAGCTTGCTTGAGTTGTTTTATTCCAATTGGGTGTTTTTTCCATATCACTGTGTGCTTTAAGATAAACGTTGATTAAAAAATATTCCTCCCTATACAAATGATAATCTCAAGAGTGAGCAATGTTAACATATTTTACCGACTACGATATTAGCATTGGGCCTCCTTTGTTAACATCCAATTACAAATATGTAAAGCTATTGGAAATCCCTGTTAAATTATCGATAATCAATAATCTATCATATCAGATATTTCAAAATCTTTCTCGTTAATGCCTCATTTATTTGAATACATTAAATCAGTCTTGCATTACACACACACCACTTGAAGTTTAGTGCCAAGACACATGTTGATAAAACTAAACTTATGTCTCCTGGCACCAGACTACTTTGTCTTCGTAATCTGTGAAAAATAGACTTAAAAAACTTTGATTCTCTGTTTCTCATAAACTGTCTTTAACTCTTAATTTCATCGAGCACTTCACATAATACTGTCTCTTACAATGCAAGTTGCTGCAACAGGAAGAGAAAATGAGGAACATTTCGAAAACTTGTTTTTCTCTTTCTCAATGAATTGGAGAAAAAAAACATCCCCAAAAGACAAACAAACTCCACCTCTAGAAACTGACAATGAGAAATGAAATATTGGGTGTTGAATTTCCCTCATGTTTGAAGTTAAAGCAAATATAAATGAAGCTTCTTTTAACCCCTTGCGTACGGATGACGGAATTTGGCGCGAAAAAACCCAGTGCCACCAGGCCGGATGACGCAATGGGCCGCTGTTTGTGCAGTTTCAATCCATTGTTGGATTAAACAGTGCCACCAGGCCGGAGGATGACGCCATTGGCCGTTGTTTGTGCAGTTTTCAATCCATTGTTGGAATATTGTGTATAAGTTACGCTTGACTGCACAAACACATTGTAGCAGTTCGCTTGGCTGCCAGAGCCGCCGCGGCACCCCGACGTCTCCCGTAAAATACCGTACTCAAGGGGTTAAAGAGGAAATATTGTGAATATCTGCCTCCAGTTTACAGAAAACTTTCTCTTAAATACTGTGTTTAAATCACCAGTATTTTTCCAAGTTAACTAGTTTCTTTTTTGCTTCATAGGCTGTACATCATATGAAATTACACCAGCATTCCTGAACTTAAAACTGGAGGCAAAAAACAGCAAAGTCAGAATTTTGCCTTTTATCCCCAAAATGAGATCCTTCAAAACGCATACTGTGATTCCAACACAGCAGTTATGAGGCTTTTGCTGGGTTTCTTAGCAAGAGAACTCATTAGTTACATTATATCAAGAAATGACATTAATTCTGCTGCTTTTAGTTTCAGTCTTTCCTTAAAGTATACATTCATTATTCTTCCTACTCATGTACCTGACATCAAATTAAAAATGTTGTGACATTTATCAAAATGCATTAATTGCATTGCACATTTCAAAAAACTCCACAAATTACTTTATTTTATAAAGTCAATGCCTGCATAAAAATTCTGACGAAAAAAATTTCAAGTAAAAACAATCACAAATTCAGGCATCCTTTTTTCTGACAAAAAAATGAAGTATGATACAATGCCATTATTACAAAGTTTGTATTTTAAAAACAAAACAAAAAGAACAAGGCTGTTTGATTCTAATATTTACAAGACTACCTAATGATCAGCTTTGAATAAATAGTATTCAATACAACAGTTATATGTCTTAACAACGCAAAATTAATTTCTATTTCAAATCAACAGTCTACAGAAATCAACACTTTTCATTCCGTACAAATGCACACAAAAGTTTGATACACTATGTAACTTGTCCCAGAACAAAGGTAAACGCGAGTAAAAACTTGCAGCCCAAGAAATATTTCACACCCTTATGTATACTGAAATACAATAAAATTAGACTGGTTTGTTTTTTCATCTCTCCAGATTTACAAAATATTCCATCTTGACATGCCTACACATGAAAAATATTTGAAGACTGAGATTGAAGATTTTAAAAGTATGTATAATTTAGCTTTTTATCATTTACACACAAATGTTTCAAGTCTGACAAATGGCAAACAGAAGGCACATGAACTGATGATAATTAGTTTCTTCAAATCAAATCAAATCAAATCAAATCAAATCAAACCAAACTATATCAAATTCAGGTACTTACATGTATACATGTATTTCAATTTTGAGGAAATTTTAAATCTACGATTTTAGACTCATTGTGATCTGTGGAATAATTAAGTTTGAGAAACAAGATGAATTCCGTGCAAGATTTAGATCTTGAGTTGATTTTGTTAGCTGGCAGTTTCAATCTCATCCGATATCCAAAAATTCCCATCAACGATGGCAGTTTGCCCAGTTCCTGCCTGGATACACCCAAAAATAATTATAAAATGGTTTCAATGTACAATGGATTTATACATTCACAGTAACAGATTTAAAATGTCCTCAATACTGATTATGTGCATAACAGCACGGTTAGGCGTGACTACTGGGGAAGGGCGTGGGATGAAATTACATGGTAATTTCTGAAGTAAAACATTGTTGAGGATCTTATATGTGATTGGGGAAATGATTTGATTTTTTGAGGAAAAATTTCAGATTCATTTACTCAAAAAGTGGGAAAGGCCGATTGTTTTAACTTATTTGATTACGGGGACTATTACCCTCACCCTCAGATTATAAGCAGGTCCTTCACCCCAAGTACACAACACTCGGATGTAGAAACTAGCAATCAACTGCCATTCCCCATATCTTATATTATTAATATATCTTTTTTTTTCAATTTCAGAATCAACTTGAATGTAAAAATACAGTGATCTGTTATTGAAGTTAGGGAAAGAGTTCCATATCCGGCCATCACTTATTTTCCCTTAATATGACTTAAAAACTACCAAGAAGTGTAAATCTGATGAAGAAACACAAATTTAGGAAGGAAAATTTCAACTTATTCTTTGAAAATACTTTGACTGTTTCTGTCATGGCCCGTAGACATTTTGCACGAGGTCTAAGTGATGGCCGGATATAGAACTCTTTCCCAAGCTAGACTGGAAATTCATTGGACTGACAATGCATGTCCTGCAAATCAGTGAATGAATGCAAGTTAATACAGGATAAATATATGTTACCAATATTATAAAGATATTAAGATATTATGCCATCAAATAAAAATAAGTTGAGATCCACTCATATACCATCTGTTACCATTTAAATTCACAGATGAAGTCTTAACAATCAGCATTATCAATGCCATTTTATTGTTGAAATGTTTGTACTGTAATTAATACTGTTTAGCAGGAAAAAAATCAACATGCGAAAATTAAAGCATTTATTTTCATAATTTTGTGGATTGGATCTTAATTTACTCTCGATAGGATCAGACTTTCTTGAAACCTCTAAATGTATGCTGCAATCGTAGCTTCGGAATTGTTTTTAACTTCATGAAAACTTTGTCTGGAATGCCAATGCATTTTATAGAACAATTTTGTATTTTTAGTCCATGTCCAAGTCTGATGCAATAGTAGTACAGTCTGCTTCAGTTCAAAAGTAGAAAAAAAACTCTGCACGTTTAGACTTGCCTATTTTAGGTGTGAGATCAGGACATTTATGACAACAAAAAAAGTACTTTGGTGCTAAAGTCAAGTCTGGATTTGTATCTGCTTTTAGAGTTTGGGACTCATGTGGATTTCACTTCACTTGTTTACTGTTTTTGCCTCGGACTAGAACTCACACCAAGTTACAACACTGTTACTGAAACTCATAGGACTGATATTGGCATGAAGTATTACCTAAACCAAATCAGACCAATGTCCATTTGACAACAATCTGAAGCAGAGATTTCAACAACATTCACATTAGAAGCACTTGAGTGGATGAATACAATGCCTTCATGTACTACTCACATATCTTCTTCAATTTCTCACTACTTTTCCGTTTACACTGCCAATACATCACTGGGATTACAAGCGATAGGATCGTTGCTGCATCTTAGACCCCCAAAACAATTTGTTTGGCTGTCCTCCACACTCCTCCGCCAGTGGGGGGCGGGCGGGCGGAATTTAATTTGTTTCTTGTTTGTTTACATTCCCCGGAAGTCCAACTTCAAACCATACACAAAGTACATTGTGTTTTTGTGTATTACAAACACACAAATGTTCTTAGGCCGATAACAGTTTAATATGTAATACGGCTGCCTCTTCAGCGATGGCCACCGGGTCCTTCACTGTGTCCGAACAACACATACCATAGCCCTAAGGCTGCCAGTGCTGACACTATCTCCTGGGGCTCAATGTCACTCTATTGACCACTTTTTGGTGGATGCGACATTTGTGTTTCAACTGTATTTGAGCTGGCTCAACATTCGACCCAAAAACCTCACGAAGTTTCGATGTGGTAGCCACACTGCACACACAATCAAACAAGACTTTTACACCCAGTTTGCAATGAATGCTGAGCGTGTAAGACGCCATCTTGGCTTCCCCTGTCACTATTCTCGTGGTTGGACATCCGGGAACTTCGCTTGAACTTTGTATAGAGATCAATGGGTTGCTATGCAGCGTGAAGGGGAAAGCAAAATCAAGTGCTGTGTACAAATTAATAGACGAAGGGGAAGATGTGACGTCATGCCGACCGCGAGAATGCATATATATATATATATATACACGTTCAGTTGATGCATTTTTTTGTTTGAATATTTATGATTTAATTGTTTGTGTAAATATACAGCAAAAAAAATTCCAAACTAAACATGAATATATAGAGTGATTCAAGAACATAATTAGAAAAATATTGAGATTCTTTTTCACAAGTTTATTTCTCAAAATGCGATTTTCATAACATTTTAGCCTTGTGCGTTGTGTATTTCTGTACCGCGTGTATTTCCATCAAGATATTTATGGTGCGAAGTCACACACTGATACTAGAATATGAACTTTCAAACTCTGGAGTAAAAGGTAGGGTCGTGTTTGTGCAGTACAAATAACAAAATAAAGATGGAAACGAGATTGGAATGAATCAACCAGCGAAATCAATTCAAGTTTTGGGATAAAATTTAAGAAAAAAACAATCTGAAAAAAAAAAGATTTTGGCACGAGCCGAAAAATAGGGGCGGCGGTCGAGGACAACCAAACAATTTTTGTTTGGCCTTATTGATGCTGTGTTCAGTTAAGAGAACATCATCCTCATTCAATGGATGTTACTTATTCACAATGAAGAATATCGCCTTGATGTGCTGGTTGTTCAGTGACTTTCCATCTTACAACTCAACCTCATCACTAACTTCAATGTCATTTGGAGTCAGCACTGACATGTCACTCTGCATTAGGCTCTGACCTCGAAGGAATCTTGCTAGAGGCGTGCCGAGAAACGACCTCCGATCCCCACCAATCAAACTCAAGTCGCTGATAGAGAACGGGAATGCCGATGTCAGCAACCCCTGATTCCTCATGTTCTCCTCGTACGTGAAGTATAAGCGGCTCTCCCGTTTGGGCCGGCGTACCACGTCGTTCATCTTCCGGGCTTGCAGCTGATCAACTTTCTCCTTAAGCTGTTGAATCTCGTCCACCACTTGGCAATGCTGCTTGTAGACCAATGGATTCCCCCCTCCGACGATATGAGCACTCGGCAACCAACGCAGGTAACACTGGGTCCAGAACTTGATCAATGGGGGACCAGTTTGCGGAAGAATCACATTAGGATCCAGCTCCGATGGGCGTCCATTCCCAGTGGAGTTAGCTCCATTGATGTTCAGGTTCTTATCCCGTAAGTGGACTGGCACAGTGCGGGATGGACCATCATGGGATTTGTTGCCATACTTTGCATCCAGGACAGTCCGTTTGGTCTTGGGCGCTCGGAATCGATACAGCGCCGGGTTGCAGCCTTCTGAGTGATCCACCTCTTTCTTGGATGACCGCTTGAATCCTGGAATCTTATCAGCTAGGATCTGCTTAGCGATGTACATGGGGTTGTTAAACAGAGCCTGGTCCTCGCGAGTGTATTGTAGAGTCCAAGCCCAGACCGTGGCCAGTCGTAAAGGTTTCTCGACGTCTTGCACACACGTCCGGACTCGCTGCCTCTCTCCATTGAACAGGAAGGTGCCAAAGATGCCAGCGAAGGTGCTATCCCAGATAGTGATGAGGTAGGTGTCGGTGAATTCGAAGGCCGAGGGGAATTGTTGCATCATCTGGTTGACACAATCTAAGAACAGAAGAAACGTCGGAGCCTGGAAATACACAAAGAATTGCAATCATTAGTGTCACTGAACAAGCAGTGCATGTGCATTCAGACTGCTACAAATTTGGGCAAGAACTTAAGTTAATTAGAGCCGACAAATTGTTTTGCACTGTTTACCTTTGATGGCCAATTGACCTATAACCGTTTGTGAGTTATCCACGCCCAGTAGAGAATCCTATGAAACTTTGTGAGGTAATTCTAATCTGTCTCAGGTTGTGCACCCTCCACACTCAATTGTAACTAATGTGATTGGATAATATATTTGACAAGCAGTGTTCATCGATTCTACCATGACAGGTCAATTAAGACCAAGTGTTTCTGTTCCTTTTAGAAAGTTCCAGAGATGTAGTCGAGTCCATCACAAGTCCCTGCAAATCCATCACAAGTCCATCACAAGTCCATCACAAGTCCATCACAAGTCCATCACAAGTCCATCACAAGTCCATCACAAGTCCATCACAAGTCCATCACAAGTCCATCACAAGTCCATCACAAGTCCATCACAAGTCCATCACAAGTCCCTGCAAGTCCATCACAAGTCCCTGCAAGTCCATCACAAGCCCTCCAGTCCTAATCCCAATCACAAGCTATTCAAAGGAGCTTTGACAAAGGCATTCCTTGTCATTCCTTTGTCATTGTTCATCCAGTTACTTGTGACCGGCTTTAGGAAAGGACTTCTGACTGGGATTGCGAAAGGACTTGTGAAAGGACTTGCAGGGACTCGACTCCAACTCTGGAATGTTCCTTTCAGGAATGCTATGGGTTTCCCGTTAGAATGCACTGTATCACCAGCATGTTCCCAACTGGAACAAACTATCCCTGAATTAACATGTGCGTGCATAGACCAAGTGAGCAAACAGAATCACCTGGTGTACCCCGGCTGTTCCCAGTGGGAAGAAAGCCTGATCTGATGGCACAATGTTCACCGAATGTTTTAACCAGTTCGCGCCGGGATTATTTTTGCCGGAAATTTCTATTTTAAAAAAAGGCAAAATATAGCAGCCAACTTCTGATATACAGCCAAATGCCACAAATACTGATTTGCAAGAGTCATTTCAACAGTATTTGTACAATATTTCTTGCCGAAACCTGATATATTTCAATACTCCGGGTGCGCCCACCGGAACGTAAATTGTAGACCAACAGGCCGTGCACAGCGGCCAAGTTCAGGTTCAACACACAGTCTGCCTCCACAGACTTCTCAGACTTTGTGTGTGTGTACAAAACAAATGAGGGATTAGCGTGTTGAGACGTCACCCGGAGGTGAGTCGAGGCAAGCTTGACGTTTTTACCAGTCAGCCGTGCCCGTGTATAAAAACAGCCATATCGTGTTAACACGTCCTCCGACGCGAACTGGTTAAGTATTCCAAATTTCGAGACACTGCTTTAATCAAGAAACTCCGTACACTTTGTGACTTATTTGGAGCTTGTAATTTAGCACACAAATTTGCTTAGCAAAGTTTTGCAAATCAGAAACAGGTAATGACTGGTTATCTGCTTGTCCCTGCTTAGCAGGACAAATTGACGGTGATATTTTGTGCTAAGCTGTTTCATGACATTGTTCCCGGGTCACAGACATCCTGATGCAAGATCAGTTCAATAGCTGTGTATGCTCGCTGGGAGATAAGATGGATCCAGGAATAATAAGCCTGTCCATCAGGGGTAACGATGTCATGCTGTCAAAGGATTTGACCCTTTTTATATATGTTGGCATATTTTGGTTGACCGTACCTCTTCACCCTCATTTGGTGTTAGGTGTCCGCAGCGTTCTAAGAATGGATGACCAGCGATGACCCATTCTCTCTGTATAACACTTTGAAATCCCAGCTGAGTACGACAGTGTGGATCCAAGATAATCTGCACTAGAGATGCTACGATGCACGATGTATCTCTACCATTGGGTTCTACAATGACAAACACATACCCACATTTAAAAGGTTGTTAGTCTGGCTAACGTAGTGGTACTTGTGCGTAATACATGTCAGGTTAATCTCGATAAAAAGGTAGTAAAAATGGCTGCTCACATTTAAGTCTTGACAATTTGGAGGGGGATGAACTAAATTATTTTAAGTGAGTAACACACTTTTAATCATCCAACTTTAATTTTAATCAAGATTTGTAATGACTTTTTAAAGAATTTAAACCATTTATAAAAGGCATATGTTGCGTGGCGTTACCCCTACCCTTCAAAACTGCTTGACTGTGTGTACTTCTAACTAAACATACAGCATCAGTAAAAACACAACTTCAAAGTTCAAACTCAATCTGTTCCCCAGCCATCAAGATTCTTAATCTTCAGTCTTCAACAGGAAGTGTGTCTTGTCACAACCCCTGAGTCATCAACTCTTCCCCTAAGCCCCCTGCTGCCTTTATGTCAACTTGTGACCGCTGGATCATCATCTTGGTTCTATCCATTTGCTTCCTAGATGTCTGTCAGGACTTGGCTATTCACGGTTGCGGTTGGGTTCTGTTAAGCGGCAAGGGGTTTTTAATAGAAAATAGTTTATATTCAGCCTTGGCAGTACTAACAAAATGTGCTAAGCCTGTCAGATCCTTTAAAATTTATCAGTTTTTGAAGGATTTTAAGCTTGATGTCTTTTAAAGAGTAAGTACAAGGAATGTGAAACTTGGTTACTGCAGATTGGTGGATTTTGGAGGATTCAGTAAGGTTCCTGGTAAAAACACACCTCAGGTAAGGGTTAAAGGTTGATTTGAAGTTCAAAGTTAATCTCTCCATTTTTTTAAGGTAAGGAATGTTAGGAGTATTGTTTCAGATGGCCTGTGAATAGGATTCATCAGAGATAAAGTTTGGCTGCTCCATTTCATGTTATTTCTACACAACTGAAAAAAAAACTTTTCAAATCCATTTCAAATTTTTCAGAGTGAACAAAGAAAACTGGCAGGAGCGGGATTTGAACCTGCAACCTCCGGAATACCATACCGGCGCTCCACCAACTGAGCTATCTTGCCCTATGTTCGCAGTCTCCCAAATTGTCAGTATCTTTGTTCGGGTGGGCGCTAGTCAAAAGTCATCAACCCAGAATGCCGTATAGCCAGGGATCACGCCCAATTTTACGATACAACCTGTGAAGTGACATTGTGGGGATCACTCAATGCAATGAGGATACGACTTTTTGACTTAGAATTTGTTAAACAAACCACAAGGGAAACATTTTTGGGGGGTCGCAAGACAGTCCAAAGCCAAATTTGTTGCTCAGAAATAGTTGTGGGTTGAGCTGACTGAAATAAGTATATTTATTTGTGTAAACATTACTGTATTTGTTTAAATATTTTGTATGAATGTGTAAATATTCAGTTTTAACAAATAATATGCAGGGCCCCAATGGAAACCAGTTTTAAACTGTTTGGGCACACCCTGGGTAAAGAAATGTAATAAATAAAAAATAAATGTGCTAAATGAAAGAAAAATTACAATAATATCTTATAATCTCAAACAAGTTACAGCGACATATGTCTGTCAACTATTTTAACTGAACTTTATAAATACAGAGGAACCGTTGCCCAACAATGCCTCACAGAACCCACAAACTACACTGTAAGTTTAGAGTTGTAAGTTTGACTGAGTTGAGTTTAGTTGACCTGACTTTTGTCGTGACCTGGTTTGTACATTCTCACACTCAGAAGAAATTAAAACCCAATCATGAGTCACATTATGAGTTTGCTATAAAACAACTCAGCAGCTATAGATATAAAACACTTGGCTATAAAAACTTGACACGACCAAAGGGCAAGTGCACTTTTCACACATCATTGGCCAGTAGGATTACTGTTCCCATGGCAACAACAATAACCCGTTTGACATTTTCTCTGATGAGGTAATGGGTGTAATCCAATACATCCGAGGTTGAATCTTGAAGTGAAGTGTCACAGATCAGACACTGGCAAGTTTTCACAAGTAACATTTGAGATGATGAATAGTTATTAAGTCAGAAATGCAAATATCAGCAATGATCTAAAAAGGCACTGTTTTTTCTGTCTGTCACAAAGAGTTTTATGTCTGAGCAAGAGTGACTGAATAAGGAGCTCTGTGGAAAGAAGCAAACATTCAAGATGGCTGGTGAATACTATTAAAGAGGATTTTGCCTGCTGAGAGAAATCTGTGTCCTTTTGTAGTTTTATGTAGATTAAGGGAATATTACAATAAAACGGGCAGTTATTTCTGCCATGAAATAATTAAAAAGTTACTTTTGAGAGCTTTTTTTTATCAAGTCCCGTCTAACCCACTGGTGCCATTTGTCTAATAGTCGTCATTGTGAGCAGGAAACAAATCTGACATAAGACAAAGTCTCCTTTTTTGCCTATTGCTAGACGCAAAAGAAGATTCCATCTTATGTCACACTTGTTTGCTGACCCCCTATAATCTATTTGAAAAAGTATATGCTGAAATCCATTTGCAATCCCTGTACTAGACTTTCTGCGAGTCTGACAACTTTTACCTCTTAGCACTACTGTCTGCTCCCCCTGGTAGATAGTCGTAGCCGCAGTCACAGCCACTGACATACACATGCTATCACAGGAAAGAAACACAATCACAGTGAGTCAGTGACGAGGTAATTACCGGTCAGTGGAATTTCCCGGAACCAGACTGACTGATTACACCCGACTATGAAATATTTTACACACCTGTTGCGACTGGCTCAGCCTCACACAATTTGATTAGTAGGAAATATCATTGGTAATTTTTTTTCAGACATGCTCAATGCAACAGAATACCAGTTAAGATGTGTAAAATATGGTTTGCTTTTTTCAAAGTTAATTGGTATATAATAAGCAAATGTCTTTACCCCACAACCAACCACCCAGGGTTTTTAATGCTCTTGATACAGAAAACATTTTTATTTTTTATTTATTATTTCTTTTGAATTGTTTATTATTTTGTCAACACAATTATTCCGAGAACCAGTCAAAGTATGGAATCTTGACTGTTTTTTGGTTAGCCATTTTTTTTCTGTTGAGAATTAACTTTTGTCCTTAGCACCTGGCTTGTTAAAATTTCCAGTAAAAATTCCTCCGGTATCAACTTTTATCATTATTCACACTTTATTCCTCTGAAAAAAAAGGTTACACACTGCCCAGTCTAACTTTTAACCACTTAGAACACCATACAGCCATATCTACATATCTACCTGATAGTTTGCATCCATTTGGTGGCATCCAGACTGGACAGCCATTCTTTATCAGAGCCCCAGAATTCCTTCAGTGTCTCTGTATAAAGAAAACAAACATTCCAAATAGAACTTACCAAATTCCCCAACAAGGATATAAATGTTATCTTGAGACATCAAACATTATTCATGCAATGAAAAGATACTTCATTAGAAGAGCGCCAACTTCCAGTTGTTCCTGTTTCTTTTCCCGATTATGATTATGGAAACCTCTCATGGATCCGGCATTAACCAACAAAAAAAAGTTAAAATGGAAAATGACAACATTTGAGGAGATGATTTACAAGAAATGTTATATGCATCATTTTGTGTCACCACACTGCTAATACATTAATTATTTGTTGGAAGATTTTGCCTTGCACAAGTACATAAAAATGCATGAAATTTGACTGTAATGAACACAGACAATTCATAACTTTGAAATTTCTATTATCATTCAACTACATGTACATATGAATTGCTCATGAAAGACAACTTGTGGTATCCTGTCCCGTAACCCCCTCCAAAAATGTACACCCATTACTGGTTTTAGGTTAAGTTCAGAGCATTAGACAGCAGTATTAATTCAAACGACACGGTTAACAAGCTGTTAGTTGCATGTACATGCTTGTGGGGGTGGGGTTTACACACAGGGGAGGGGGACAACAAATGCAATATGACTTTGCATATGAACATCAAGGGCTGATAAGAACAAAACCTTTTCCACTCACTGGCTCCAAATAACCAGGACATCAAAGTATACCACTTAAAGCCAACTTACAGGTTGTATATACTTCCCCTTCTACCTTTACTGGAACCACTTTGTACTTTGCAACTTTTGTTTAATTACACAACCTCGGTTAACCCTTTGCGTACGAAAGACACCATATGGCGCAAAAAAACCAGTGCCACCAGGTCGGATGACGCCATTTGCAGCTGTTTGTGCAGTTTCAATCCATTGTTGGATTATTGTGTATGTTACGCTTGACTGCACAAGCACATTGTGGCCGTTTCGCTTGGCTGCCAGAGCCGCCGCGACACCGTCTCCCGTAAAAAAACATACTAAAAAAAATAGCATTTAGTATCCATGGACCAGTTAGCTGAAGTTAAACCATGCTTGATGTATGGATTGTCAAAGATCAATGAAGCATTCCCCTTAATGAATATACCAATCACAGCTGACGATGGTCCGACAGTGGTCCGACAAAAATGATGGCTGTGTGACGCACCTGACTGTGACTGTTCAACATTTCAAGGGGCAGAGCATAATGGATTAACCTGCTGACCTATCACTCATTGGTGTTTAAGCCACGCCCCTACGACAACTCTATGAAATTTTTGCACAGTAGCATTTTGTTTAAGCTTTTGCTCATTAACCCTCCTATACTTATAACTATCACAGCCTATCAAAAACTCTAAACACCAACTCTGACAGTTTGTGTGTTTCAATCCGTCACTTGATAGGTTTTGATATATAGGGTAGCTGGCTCCATTTTGGCCTTGAGAACAGGAGGGTTAATGTAGAATTGATGTCATTGGACTTTTGGTCACAAAAAATGGCGATTCCACCATTATAATTTAATTCTTCATGCACACATGTAGCAAACTATTTCAGAATCAGATGACAAACAAGATGCAAGATGCACTCTTGGTCCTGTCTGTAACATTATTTCCGGTTATCATTTTCATATAAATATGCAGACTGTACATGTAACCACTCCAAAGAAGACACATTAAGCAGATACCAACCACCATGAGAGTAAATACAATGCTTAGCATGTTCACAGCACACACAAGGAATATATTTCACACTATCACATCCATTGGTTAACTATTTCTCACAATTACAATTCCTGTTCAGCCAAAATTATTTCAAACCATGTGGCCCTAAATCCTACACCAAAAGAGATCTTATTCCTAATGCTTCTTGGAACTTTATCAGATCTTGTAACTTACCTGGACGAAAAATGAAAAAAAACGCGACCAGACTTTTGCGACTTTTAGGGTCGGTCACATAGGGCAACAACTATTTTTGGGGGCCTAATGATGATACGATTACCAATCAAACATTTGTCTGAAATGCTGTCATCTTTGAGAAAATTTTATCTGAAGACCTTCAAAAATGCTGTGGCTTATTTAGATTTCAACAATTGAAATGAACCCATACGAACATGCACAAAATCACATGGGTTTTCACTATTTTCTTCACAGGTTTGTTATTTCATGTATATGTTGAATCACACCAAGTATGCACACACTGCCTGCTACTGTGTGTCAGGTCTACCAATAAAAATCATATCTTTAATAGACCATTTTCTTGGTAAAAACTGAACATTCACAATATTGTTTTTCTATCCAGAGACAAGTATGAACAGATTCAAATGAAAAGAAAAACGAGGATAATTTCAATGTGAAAACAAAAAAATCCATGCACTGGGAAAAAAGTCCCACATTTTAGAAGTCAGTATTTTTAAAAGAAAACCTGATTAAACCACTGCTGGAGTTTGAATGTTGGTACAGGTGCACGATGTAATTAGACCGGTTCTGGACCGGCTGGTTTCGGACACACTAACCGCCACGTACGATGATCCAATGCGTTACCGAGTAACATTGCATACACTCCAAGCCTCGCAATACAGGAACATTGAACCACTTACTCTTATTTTGAGCTGCAGGGAAGGTGGAAGAAATTACAGAAAATAGAGAAACATAACGAGAGAAAAAAACAAACGGAAATAGGTGAAACACATACAACAATGAACTACGATATAATAACATAATGAATGAAAAATGAAAATTAAATGCATTTGATCTGCAAAAATATTTTTTCTTGAAATCAAAATTTGCATTTAATTAATTTTGCATTTTTTTTTGTTATCTACATATCTTGATGTAATATTGTAAAAAAGAAAAAAAACTGTTAAAACTTCATTACTTAAAACTGTTTGATATTGTAAAATCAATCATTCATTCGCAAATAATTCTTTTCATAATAACCAGCAGATTCTTCACGTTTCCATTCTTACAGGCTGTATGAAAAGGATGTTTTATTGAGAGTCAATGAAAAGTACATAAACAACAGAATAAGGGACAATTTTTTTATGAAATTGCAGCAATAATTTTTAAAATGTTTATTTGAGTACCTTGATGAATGGTAACTGAGGAAAGCAAAAAAAAAAAAAGGTGAGTGAGATTGTAATCATGAATGATGCATTATGCTTAGTAGGCCAAGATGAAAAATGCAATTTTGAAGAGTGTAAGTTTTATCAGAAATCAGGGATTGAAAATAAACTGTTGAGGAAAACAAGAAATTGATTGAAAAGAAAATACCAAACTTGAATAAGCAACTGTACCTCATGTTGGAACTCTTAAAGAAAAATATGTCACAGGCTCCGAATGGAGTTCATGTACAATAAACATAAACCACAAGACAAAACACCTCATTGAAGAAACTGTAACCTCTAAATTTGATGAGCAAAATGAATAGAATACACTACCTCACACTGATTTCAATGGAACACTACCTCTCACTAATTTTAATGGAACACTACTTCACACTGATTTCAAAGGAACACTACCTCACACTGATTTCAAAGGATCACTACATTACACTGATTTCAAAGGAACACAGCCTCACACTGATTTCAATGGAACACTCTCACACTAATTTCAATGGAACACTACCTCACACTAATTTCAATGGAACACTACCTCATACTGATTTCAATGGAACACAACCTCACACTGATTTTAATGGAACACTCTCACACTAATTTCAATGGAACACTACCTCACACTGATTTCAACAGAGCATTACCTCAAATTGATTTCAATGCAAAATCTTTTTCAATCCTTCTACATACATGTCTACATGTATATACATATTTTTAAAATCTTGTACTTCAGTGGCATGTTCAATTTTATCCTACATGTATTTTAAGATTTTTGAAAAGAAAATCTCTTTGAGGCAAGTATGATGAATCTCCCTTCATGCATGCTTCATATCCCGTCTTTCTCCAATTCCTGCCGAAATCATGAGCATATTCCCCACAGATGTGACAAAACGTGAGTGGTTTTTTAGAACGGATGGCACCATGAATCGATGTTGTTTCCTACCTTACTCATACTGTTATGCGTACCTTCCTGGTGAAAATTAAATTTAGATAATTCCAGATGTTATGGTTTTCAAGATTAAAAATAAATACAGCAAATAGTTTGAGTTTTCCCGGCCAATTTCAACAAAAAATCATTCAGTCTAATACCCTGATCATTCAGTTTAATTTGAAAATGAATGCTCTTTTACATCTAGTTGAGAACTCACTCAGCAAATAAGATCACTCAAATACAAATAGTCGTTTGGTTTATTCAATTTTGCTCAAGCCACTTGTCAGAGGTTGGTCAGGAATAAAATGTCAATAGGCAAACAGTTGTTTCTGTGGCATATGTTCATTCTGATCGGATTCCTATTTGCCTAGATATAAAAAGCTGATATTTCAAGGAGAATTCATTACACATTGCTTCTTGATACAAAGACAAAAATGTCAGTTGTTCTCCACTGTCTGGCTCACATCTTCATTTGATTCCGAGAAATATTTAGAGGTTCCCAGTGTCCTCAAACGTGCCTTGAAGACCTACTCACAGACCCCTCATCTCCAGAGATTCTCCAGAGGTCAAACCCTGGGAATCAGTTGCACTCTGCCCATCTTGACAGCGACAACTTCCCAGACAATCTCGCAACACTCATGTACAAGTTTGCCCCAGGGGCTGTGTAGAGAACCCAGGGACACCATGACTCAGTGTGAGATCACACCAAAAAAAGGGAACCTTGCAGAACTCCAAAACAGATGGAAAATGGAGAAGCTAAATTGGAGAGCTTGAAACTGCACTTTTTTAATAGTAATCATGCAGTTTTCCTAGTCCAGCTAAACAATTGACAGTTGTCCATGATCAAACATGAGAATAGATGATTAGGGCACTCAAGGCACTACATTATTACCCCTGCTCATCATGCCCATCAATCATTCCTGAAACCTCCGCTCCCAGGAGTATGCAGCCCTGGCTACAAGTCAAGCGCACATGGGCTAATCAAACACATGGGCTAATCAAACACATGGGCTAATCAAACACATGGGCTAATCAAACACATGGGCTAATCAAACACATGGGCTAATCAAACACATGGGCTAATCAAACACATGGGCTAATCAAACACATGGGCTAATCAAACACATGGGCTAATCAAACACATGGGCTAATCAAACACATGGGCTAATCAAACACATGGGCTAATCAAACACATGGGCTAATCAAACACATGGGCTAATCAAACACATGGGCTAATCAAACACATGGGCTAATCAAACACATGGGCTAATCAAACACATGGGCTAATCAAACACATGGGCTAATCAAACACATGGGCTAATCAAACACATGGGCTAATCAAACACATGGGCTAATCAAACACATGGGCTAATCAAACACATGGGCTAATCAAACACATGGGCTAATCAAACACATGGGCTAATCAAACACATAACCACCATTCACTACATGTGCTTACTTCCTCAATTTATCACAGTGTCTTGCTCAAGGACACAAGCAGCGTGACACCTGCTGGACTTGAACCACAAGCAGTAGTATTACTAAGATCTCAAGTCCAATGTATAGATCAGGGGCCACGGCACTACGCAATCAACATAGAAGTACTGTGGGTGTTGAAGACCTTTTGGATTTTTACATTTGCGTGGTAAATGTTTCAAAGTAACTGCTATTTAGAGCTCATTCATAACTTGACCTCTCTCAAGACTGTGCATCCTATCAAATCCAAAAGGAAACTCAAATTTCCTTCGAGTACAATTTAGACTTAAAGTTCAATGAATTTGTAAGAACTTTCAACCATAATTCTTAAACTCTATTTGGAGCTCTTTTTGGTCTGACAAAGATTCTGCAAGGTCCTCCCAAACTCGTCGCTTAAATTTAGAAATTGAATGTCAAGGATTTGTGTAACTACAGGGAACATCTGTGAACAGTAGATATTTAACTTGTTGATAGAATCGCCCCATGGGTAAGAACTGTCGGCCAAAGCTCACTCCCTTAGGAATGTGTATAGGTGTCCAAGCGGTCAAAGGATGACACATATTAGTAGCGCTTGACCTTGTTGTAAGTTTGGTTGGTAATCGTGAATTTACCAAGGAAGACTTTTCATGCTAAGCAAATTTGTGTATTTAGTATCGCCGTGAAATTGGCCCCAGGTACCAAAAGTATCCAAACCGAAAATCTGCTTTACTTTAACCCTAACAGTCCTGAATCCTCCAGTTTGATTTTCCATGCACCCTAGGGAGTTAGGGATAAGGTAAAGGCTCCCCTTAGCACCATATGGCAACTCTCTCTCTCTTTCTCTTTTTGAGAACCTGGGCAAACTCCAAGTTTCCCCAGATTCTTTTCAGAACCTTCAGACTCAAAAAAAAGAAGAGACTTGTCACCTGGTGCTACCACAAATCTTTATCTGATTGCTACTTTCACCAGGCAAACCTTCCAATCTTATCTCATCTGTTTGACATGAAGCTACATGAGGACATCCATGCACTGCACTGGCTGCTTGTTAGTTAGGATAATCAGGGCCCAGTATAGCAGGAAAATCCCTAGAGCAGAACATTCTTTGCTAAGCATATTTCAGGCACACATCCCATCAGCACAGAACGGAAGCTGTTAGCACTGAATTCCTAGGTTAGCAGAACTGTAAATCTGTACCTTGGCAGATAACAGGCAAGGGTGTAACCTCTTAGAAAAGGATGACGGCCATAGCCACAATTTGAAAAAGACCACCTGACCAGTTGTCATCTATATGTGCATTCCTGCACGTACTCAATCCATTGTTTGCATCACGCTTCCAAGGCTGCAAAAGCCCGTCTTGGTATACCAGCACCCAATTAACCCTTTTCGTACGGATGACGCCCAAAAAAGTGCCACCAGGCCGGATGACGCCATTGGCCGCCGTTTGTGCAGTTTCAATCCATTGTTGGATTATTGTTTATGTCATGCTTGACTGCACAAACACATTGTAGCGGTTCGATTTGGCTGCCAGAACCGCTGCAACACCCCCACGTCTCCCGTAAAATACCGTGCCCAAGGGGTTAATAATAGCTGACCAGATGGGGTAAGAAACATACACATCACTGTACACTATGAATCCCTTGGATGTGATTTCCTATTCAGAATGGACAGGAGGATTAAGAGAATGTGATTTTAACAATGAGGGTCCAAAATCACATCCAGAGCCTAAAATCACAAAGCGGTTTAAGCTGTTAAACCCAGAAGTCACAATGTACTTTTTGTCAGGGTGGGATAATAGTTCACAGGCTTCAGATGTGATTTTAAATAGAGTAGGATGTGATTTTGGACCCTCATTGTTGAAATCACATCCTCTTAATCCTCATGTCCATTTTAAATAGGAAATCACATCCAAGTGATTCACAGTGGTATATGGCATGCAAGGTTCATGCAACCTCTCTAGTCGGGATGTAACAGGTAAGGCCTTGGTTCAAGATGCACCTCACCTGGCATGCAGAGTTCATGAAGCCTCTGGAAGCTGGCCTGGATGTCCTTGTAGGAGGGACAGAGTCGACCAAGCTCTAGGATATCAGGCTGGGCCTTGGAGGGATGGATCAAGGTAATACTCTCTAACATCCTGGCGATCAAGATGAAACAAAGATTACTGTGTTGCCCAATTCCCATCCAACTCAAGAATACGTAGACCTTCACAGGTGGAACCACAGGAGCGGTTGGGGTGGTAATACCCCCTCTCTGCTTTGCATTCAATTTTCTTTTTTTATGGGAGGGGGAGTTGGTTGGGTGGGATTGAACTCCCTCCCCCAAGGACTGACACACCCTCAAGTTTGTCGGGCATGACACCCCTTTAAAAGACCATGATTCGTCCCTATGTTATGGCTTGATATTCTTGAAGGGTCTAGGTGACATTCAGATATTTTCATTGTTCCTGATTTTTACAGACCTGGTTCAATAATGTGTCCTTAGGATTTTCAGATTTGACTGTGCTTGTACAATGTAGGGTTGTTGTAGGCAAAAGGCTTGGATTTTCTCCTCCAGAATATCTGGACTTTACTCCCACCTCTAAAAATTCACACAGCTTCATCATCTTCTCTCCAGATTTCTACAGGCTTCTGAACTTACAGAAGTAGATATAAACAATAACTTCCTCTGATCAATTTAGTACAGTAGATTCAACCTGATATACCCATCTCTCTATACTTTTGGACTACCTGGATTGTATAAAATGGGGGGCACGACTACAGTAACATTCAATAGTATTGGATAACCCCCATCAAAATATGTTTCGTCTGCACTTGTTTCATCCCACTCAGGCCATTGTACTAACTCCAGCTGTCGTCAGTGACAGATTTTCCGACTCTTTTTTTGCCCTCATAGATTGAGGCTCCTACCTCCACAGAAATGAAAAATATTATGGGTTTACCTGACTTCATGGTCCTGATGTAACGTGTCTGCTCGTAGAGGGACTGTCCTCATCAGCATACTACCATTACTATGGCTCCAGCACCACATCTAGGGGGAACAGACGGAGGAAAAGGGCGGGAAATCACTCCAAGCAAATCATTGGCGCAAGAAATGTTCACACATAAAACCAAACTTCTGTGAAACAATTTATAACTGCACGCAGGATGGACTACTATATTTAAAAACATCAATTTGAAAATTACAAGATGAACAATATGCCTGCACCTCTTTTACATATTCAAATTGCTGCAGTGCATTCTGGGATACGAGGAAAGAAACAATACAGTTTCCAGTCTCATCCTACCACAATAATAGTGGTATTTGATGACTAATACGAAGGCTAATGATTTCAATTAATTGCCATTCTGGTAATAAAAACTACAATAGTTTTGACTGATCATGGGAAATAAGTCTGATTCGTTGACTACAAGAACATCTTGTACAGGTCTGCCATCCTTTCCACCTGTCATATTGTTCCGACGTCCACTTTGTATAATGGAGGAATGGTGCGTTAAAACAGCATTAGACATTGTACAAATACAGCTCATTTTTACATCAAGTTACCAAAGTCCGACAGCAGTGCTAGCGGCTTAATGTGGTGATGAGTTTGAGCATGTCACTTGACCTTTGACCTAATCTTACCGGTATTCTTCCTCCTTCAAAGTGAGGAGCAGCTCGAGTCAACTCCCCGTCTGACACCACCGATGGTACAACAAAAAATTCTGGAAGACTGAGAATAAAAATAAAAATATTTCATATTGCTTGAAAACCTCTTGTTGACTGGCACACAGCCACATCCACAAGATTTTGTGGAGCAGTTTTTGGTTTGTCTTAAGACTGTGTGCGTTCCGGATTGATTTTATAACGACGGGTGAATTAAATAACATTCCAGAATCTTCCAGAATGACATTTCCATAAATTGAACACCATGATTATTCCCAAAAGTCTTCACAAATTTTTAGTAACTTTCTATTACACCTAACCATGTTAAATCCAACAATTTTAATATGATTTTGCATGCAATCTAGGATGTTAGGGTTACTCCGATATTCCACATTTTTCCAAGCATTTTCTATTCACCCTTTGCATAGTTTCACCATATTGGAACAAAATGGTGGCTTTACTTCCCAACAAAGACTGTCTCACTTCATTACTACATATGTTGCTGAACTATTGCATCAGATGCAAGCTAGTATAAAAAGAAAATTCACCTACCTATCTGATATTCTAAAATCCTGATTGACAGCTGTTACTCTAAGATTCCTGGCTCCCGTTCTATGCATCTCATCTTGCCAATCTTCGTATCTCCTGAACTGAGGCGTCCGTCCAGCCCTTTCAGCGTGCTCACTCCTCTCAGGTAAATCAGAGACGGCAGATAACCGCTGGGACGAGGGCCGGTATACTGGAGTCAACTGTTATGGAAACAAATTTACCACTGTTAAAAAATACTGACAAATATTGAAATAATTTGATTTGGATATTGGTCAGGTTCACAATCTTGGCTCAATTTCATAGAGTTGCTTAGCACAAAATAATAAGCAAAAGAACTGAGAACCAGTCACAAGCAGTACACATCACATGCCACTTTGGCTGGTAAGCTGTTTTCTGTGCTCTGCATTTTTGTGTGCTCAATAAATCTGGCCAACAGGGTCAATTTTCTGGTGCTGCTAAGCAGAGTTTTTGCTTAGCAAAACAGGATACCAGCCAAAACTGCATATGATGTATGCTACTGGTTCTCATCAGACTTCTGCTTAGCAGGAACAGTTGCTGAGCAATATTTTGTTAATTAGAAGATAATGTTGCCCTTCTACCTAGTGTATTAAGCACTACATGTTCAGTGATTTCAGAGAGTTTGTGGGAACAAAATTCACAGGCTTACTCAGGAGGGAGTTGAACCAACGACCTCCTGTTTACTAGTGCTGGGTCGGCAATTTTAGGTTTGCAGTGTGATTGCCAGAAATCATTTGACTACCATTATGGGCCTTCTACGCAAATCATTGATTTTTTTGTTTCTGGTTACAGGGCTCTCATACCTTGGTTGATTTCTTGGAGTGACTTGATTTCCAATCTCTGTTGGGTTTAAGATTCTTGGTGTCTGATGACATGTTGTTTGGTTTGGATTGAGACACCGGTGAGGACGATGAAGGAAGCTCAAAGGAGAAGGCAAAGAGACGTTGGAGATTGGTGATGAAGGCATAATGAAGGATGGTGTTCATTACCTGTACAGGAAAAAGACAAATTGAGTCCCTTCTTATAAACACTGCTAAAGGTGCAGTGGTGCATCATGTAACCATGGCCCTGAGACGACCGTATGCAATTTTGTGCAGTAATTTTTTCTTTTCTTCAAAAACTGCACTTTCTGCGTCAAATCATAATTAATATGAATGGGGAAATATTGCACAAGCTGTATTCACTTTAATTCTGCCGTAATAGGTAAACTAGGCTGACAGCTTTTTAATAACATTTATTTCCATACTTTTCAGAAATCAGTGTGTACATGTACAGTCCGAACATGATGAAATGATACATGTAGGTAACATGAAGAAAGTAAAACAAAATAAGGCAAATCTCAAATATAAAACAATTTTAATAAAAAAACGGAAGGGGAATAGTATGAGAATGTCCATAATAAGCCAATGCATGTAGACAAAAGCCTGTACAGTCAAGTAAAAAAAAAAACAGAGAAAACAAGACAAACACTTAAAAACAAAATTAATAATGACTGACAATAAATTGTGAAAATTACATAAATCATTGAAAAACAAGTTACTGTGTCTCAGTAAAAAAAAAAACTGCAATGGTATGACGTTACTTATCAAAATTTATGATGCATTGTCACAAAGGTCCAAACCGTGTTTAAATAATATAAATTGTATTACCACACTGTAAATGCAAGACATCCTTAGTTTAAGCTTCTCAGGCTACAATGTACAAGTGCATTTAGCCCAGACCCCTAGGTGACACAGCGCTATGCTATCACCCAAATCTCCCAAATACAAAACGGAAGCCGGAAGCATTGGCAACCGTCCAGATAATACCGTATTACCGGCTATTTTTAGTCCTCAACGCTGCCCGCAGAGGCTAGGCATAGCTCTAAGGGATATCCCAAGATAAAACCGATAACCATGTCTTAGAGAAGACTGGATGTGTGTAGGTGGAATCGCTTGATGAAGCGAGCTTACAAAACAGGAAGACAGTGACAGTGAAAGGGATGTTTTGCCAACAGTCTCTGTTTTTTACTGTGATGACGTGGTGACAGTAAGTCTGTCGGCCATTTTTTTTGGTCAACTGAAATAGGCCAAGGGAGGTCTTCTGGGTGACAAAAAATCAGCTTTTCCTGAAGGTATAAGAAAATATTTTGGCTGGACTCAAGATGCCATAACCAATTATTAAAGGTGAATCCAATACAGTAATCCAATGATACATATGTCCTGAATCAATGGACACAACCCCACATCAAGGTATTGGTTGTGTCATCTTGCAAAATCCTCCAAAATGTATAGATTTTGAAGGATCTAGGGGGGTTATGATAAACCCTAACGCTAACCCAGCATTCCCACTTTTTAGACGTTCCCTTTACCATGCAAAATCTAGCAATAGTACTTCTGTCGGATTTTGTTGATCTGAGGAGTAAACAAACGATGTTGGATTCTGTTGGATCAACAGGGTGCTTAGGGTTAAAATGGAATTAGCAAATGAAACACTACAGACCACCAGTAAATCCCGACATTATTTAGGCACTTGATATCAGTTTGTTTATAACTGGTTTGACGATCTTTGGATCCATGGTTATATGAAAAACAGGCTCAAAACTCACCGACTTGACTTGGCTTTTGTTGGTAAACTTGAAGCTGAATGTATGTACTTTGAAGTTCTTGCATTTGATCTCCACCATCTTGATACTCCGAGATGCACTGGTTCCTGGTAGAAGCTGTTTTCTCTTACTTGAGGACACTGGAAAGGAAGGAATTGCTAACTGTTAGCACAGTTTCAATCTAGGAACAAGTTCAGGTAAAAACTATAGATAATTTTATAGACTGTATCGAACATCAATGTTGCCATAGCAACAACAATCGGCCACCATATATGAAAGGCATATGATAACAACAGCATGTATTATTGTACATGTGTGCACCACAATATGGCTGCCATATTCGAGACGGTCTATTGTTAGACTAGCCATGCCTGGGCTGGTCAACCAACTCTGGTCAACCATCCGGAACCGGGCTGCAAGGCATGGTCATGCTGATTATCAATAACGGCATTCTTGTGCTATAAACGGTGACAAGTGAAGAGGGTACAGTAGCACAATAATTCAACCGGAATTGTTCATGTGTAGTTGCTGTTATGCAGGTGTAAGCACTGATCTCTATAAACTGGATTGGCTGCGAAGCTCCGCGATTGAAGCCACCGCACGGCCATCTTGCTATATTCAAAACAATGGCCGTTTTCCAAGCCATTGTTTTGAATATAGCAAGATGGCCGCGCGGTGGCTTCAATTCACGCATAGGCAATCACTGCTGCGCTGCCAATCCAGTGTATAGAGATCAGTGGGTGTAAGGCACGTGTCACAAATCAACCACCACACTGGTTTACCAATGGTCCTTCTCAAACTTGCTCCAGAATAACAAATCTGCATGCCCCCTTCGAACAAAGTAATAACAAAAACGGCATGTCCACTTCCAGTCAAATTTTGTACTGAGGATTTTCTGAATTTTAACGCTATGGAACCATTTTGCCCAATATTTTAGGGGGAAATTTCCATACTTTTATTTGCCAGTTATAAAGATTCTTGTAAAAAGCAATAATTATACATGTATTTTTGCAAATGCTGCCTGTTCAAAATAATTTTTACTTTTTTACTGGGGCAAGTGACTAGACACTGTTGGTTAGTGGAATATATTTAGCCCATCCTAAGAATCCAGTTGTCCTAATAATACTCAGATTTGTCTTTAAACTTTGTCATATCGCACACGAGTAAATAAAATATTTTTTTTTTACTATTCTAGTATGAATACTACAAGCGATATGCAAAGCCATAATATAATTATTCTGCTTGATCAATTAGGTCTGGGGAAATCCAATTATATACTTAAAGCCTTTCACAGTCATGCCTTATAATCTAATCAAAACATCAGAATACATGTATGGACAGGCAGTGTGGATGTTGCAACTTCTAGTCATTTCCAGGTCATTTCACTATTGTGTGTAGTGCTAGGCCTTTCTTACTTTTATCAGTTGTGTACAAGACATAAAAAAACTGCAGAAACAGTCTCTTGAAACCAAAATCTTTGAATGTAAACATCAGCTTCAAAACCTTTCAAGAAACCCAAATTCAAATTGTTTACATGATTGTACATGTTTTGTAAATACCTTGAAAAATTGTATCAACACACGTGAGAGGGATGTCACTCTCCTTGAAGAGTTGGTTTTTGCGATCCAATTCAATCTAACATAAAGGAAAGAAAGAAAACAATTTAATAATAAAAAGTTGAACTCTTGAGTAAATATTAATAAAAACTGGTGTGTGGTTTAACTCGTTGACACAAACGTATACAACAGCTGCCAGTCGCTGAAATAATCTTCAATTAAAAATGCCCCAGAAATAATGCAGAAATTATTTTGATTTCAAACATCCACTCCTCGAGACAAATCTTCAATCCTGCTATCTTTATCGCATGGTAAAAATATTTTGTCTTTCCAGTTGTATCCATAATTATTAATCAAACAAACCACAAGGGAAACTGACTGGGCCATTTTAATCAATTAGGATCAATGGCAAAGTACTACACACAGATACTGATAAACTGGGAGTCCGCCAACATGGGGCAAGATAGTTCAGTTGCCAGAGCACTGGTACGGTAATCTAGAGGTCGCAGGTTCAAATCCCACTCCTGCCATTTGTTTACTTTAAAAAGTTGTAATTAATCATTAGCAAAATAACTTACAGTCATCTTATTATTGTTAAAAGATGGATGATACATTTTGTATTGTATACTACATGATGAGTCACACTAGTTTAAGGCAGACAATATTCCAGTGGGTATTTGGTGACCTTCCCAGAATACAACTTGAGGAATTCAGGTCATTTCAATAAATATCTGTACACTCCTTTGCATCACATTTTGTGTATTAATCCTTCATGAAAATTAGAAACTTCCCGGCAATTTTGGTTGAGACCTGAAAACATTTCCTACGACGGAAGAAAGTTGAGTGTAGTCTGAATGTCATAAAAGGCCATACGTCTGCCTTCATTTGTTCACACAGGAATTGGTGAAAGTTTTTCAATCGTTTATTAATGTCAATACATGTACACATACCTACAACACAAGTACCCCAGATGTTTGATACATGTATAAAAGTATACACTTTCCCTATACACTGTATTGTCAATCCCATGCCGCTTAGTTAATTAATGCCATGTACATACATGTACATGTACATGTACATACAGTCGTACTTCCCCAATACGTCCGAGGACAATGCTTTGTGTTTCCTATTGTTCCTTTAATATAACCAACCCCCATAGACTAAGCACGTATCCTTACGTTCGAGGACCGATGTCAACAAAAGACTCTACGTTCGAGGACTGAAAGGTTTCTTTGTGTTTCCTTTCTTCTCTTGTCCTCGGAGATATATGTGACCCGCTCCAGAAAAAGGTGATATAAGTCGCGCTATGCATTTACGTGTAATGGCCCTTTAAACGTTGAGAGGGTGAAATTTTTCATCAAAATTCATTTTTGTTTTTTGTTTTTAATGACATCTTAAATATCTAAAGTTTCAGGTTTGGTGCACAACAATGTTGATTTCAGTGAATAAAATGAAAAAATAGCCTTTTTAGAGTGCATTGTTGCATTGCATTGTATTAGAACTAGCTATTTCAAAGCCTGTTTTCTCTGTTGTGCAATTTGAACTCCATATAACTAATTAATATGCAACAATGCGATATCTCCAGAATGGAAAGGGCTTTGGAGCTCTACCACTTACGAAATGAAAGCTTACATTGCGGGCTTTCCAAACATACATCAAACTAATTTTTCATATTTTGCGACATAATATACCTTTTTCCAGAGCGGGTCACATATACAGTGCACGTACATTGTAACTCACACACCATGTTGTACAATGTACATGTACATAGTTGTGTACAAATTCAGACAGTCAGTTAACCTATTGAACAAAATAGCATGACACAAACTCCATGTCCAGCGAGTTGCACGACTTTCTAAAACAAATGGGGGAGGGGCTTCTTCTTACTTTCAAGAAATGGCTTCTAAAAAGGAATTGGGCGAGGACTAAACTGTCTTTTTTACTTGGACTAATTACAGGCACATTTTCATTGATCTGACTAACATAGTTATTTGGTGAAAAATATTATTTATCAGGTCGGCTGGAAAAGAAATTACTTCAGCAGTGAAACTATCTCGGTTTGGAAATACCTGATTGTTGGCATTCCATGAATTTGACTAGGAACTCAAGAAACGGAAATTCCAGCTTTCAACCAACCACAGGAGGCTGGTAGTGCTAACATTTACATTACCTGATGATGACCACAAATTTTCCAAGAATCAACAAATAAACATGTACATGTTGTATAGAACCACAATAAACTACAATTATATCAGGTTTCAACTGTCACTCACAAAAGAGGAGCAAAACTTTTCAAATGTCACTATTAGTTAAATTAAATAACACATGGTGTATATTTTCCACACACCCTATTACGTAACCCTAGGGTGTGTGGAAAATTGTATTAGAATTGGAGGATTCAGGACTGTTAGGGTTAATTAAATTAAGGTACATATTGTTTACTGAGCTGCACAAGAAGTGACTGAAATAGAAACTAGTGTTTCCTTGAAAGAAAAAAGTATTTTTTGCAAGTTGCCAAATTGAAACAGGATTTTTGAAAGCACCGTCCTTAGCAATGTACAGTAAGTTTCCTCCTTCAACACTAAAGCAATAAGCAACACATGTACAGGGTGCATGTATGTAACAACACTGTATTTCCTTCCAGACACAGGGGCAGTACTTTCCATATAGTGTTTCCTTTGAAATGGAATACTGAGTGTGGGGAAAAACTTTCTCAGGAAATGAGTCACAAGGATTCATTTGTTGGGGAATTTTGTCATTTGGCAAAACAGTTTCTAAATTGCAAAAGAGAGAATTTACTCAAAGAACAATTATTGAAGGCAAGATGCATTTTTATGTTTATGTGCAGGGATATGATACACGACACATTTTTGTTACAAAACAGACCCAAAAATGAACAACGATGTTACCATCATTTACCCTGTAAAGATATTTAATATAGTCCATAGAAACATAAAAATAAACTGGTGGAGCAAGACAACTCAAAACAAGAGATACACCAGCCCTTAAAGTGAGCCAAGGGAGATATCTTCTGTACATAACTTGGTGTCCTTTAGGAGCACATTTCTTATACTGGGCAGAGAATTTCCCAGGACATTGAAGTTGTTCTTTAAAGTATGTCTAATACTATGCAACATGACATACACAAAACACTGAAAATACATTTTCAAAAAAACAAAATGAGTTGTGTTTAGGTGGACACCGTTATGTACAGAAGATGTGGTATTAATCTTTATGAAATAACTATTGAGATTTGAGTGGACAACTAAATAGTGTGTCTTAAAATGTTGCACTGACCCATAACCATAGAAAGACATGATAGAAAAGTACTGGAATCCAAAGCTCTTATAGTGGGCAAGGTTAACCATGACAAATAATTGTACATAACATCAAAACATGGACACCAAATTGGTAATATATGGAGATTTGTCATTGCTCTTCACCAGTTTATGGCACCATGCTTTGAAAAAAGTTGTATAGTTGAATGTTTGTTTTAATAGTAATTGTATGCATGTACAATTTAACTAATTTATGAGCTTTAATTTGATTTTCATGTTACATTATGTACATTTTGCATGACCTCCAGATCTCGGTGTCCGAATTATGTACGCCAGAAATCAAGGCTAAACCCCGTCAAAACATTTTTTTCCTTCTAAAATGTCTTGTTTCTAATTGAGTTAAGTTAGATGACTACCATTACGAAAACTGAAAAAGATAAATTTATCCTTAAGAAACAAAAAAACTAGTAAAATCGGCATTCGAACATAACGCGGACGAAAAATTCATGCTGCCATGTTTACAAAAATCAGCAGAAAATTGGCTGGACTTCCCCAAAACCGAAACACTTTAGCCTCTCGTTGTTGTTTTGAAGCACTACATGTAAATGTTCCCATCGTAGTAAGAAAAATTACATTTACCATTTTGTGGCATAACGTTTGAACATTCTGGCAACCCGGAATTTCAAGAAATGTGGGCACTGATGACACGAAAAACTCACCCATGCCTGTCCCAATTCTGTACATAACTTGTGTCCAGATACCGGACACGAAGACACAACGCACCACTTCAGAAAACCCAACCAATCACGGCCAACCTTGGTCAGGCCACATGACAGTACAACTCCCTAGCTTGCTAGAAATTTGCAACATTGGGTGTTTTGACTTCGGCAAGCCCGCATTGCATGACGGAATGTGTACATAACTCACGGACACGAAAAATCAAAGTGATAGGAAACCAGTCATTAAAGCTCGCCACTGATTCGAGGCCCTCTATGACGTTGATTTTTTGTAAAGTGATCGCATGTGCATAGTTTAGATGTGCAGGCGAGATAAAGATGTTTGCATGCGATATTAGGTGAGAGCGAGACTACATTACAACGAGGCGGACACCAAGAGTTATGTACAGAATCGATAAGTTTAATTTCGTCAGAAAAATAAGCAGTATAATGTTTACAGTTTTTGTTGCTATAAATACCTTTAATTGAGTAGTTTAAACGGTTTGAGGCTGAATTTTTTTTTTTAATCCTTACTGTCTGTGGTTGAACACCATTTTTATAGACAGCAGTGCAGCATGTGGTAACACTGACATTCTCATTCAGGGGGCAATTTTTTATCTGCTAAATTCAGAAAAAAAAAAATGCTGACGAAAATGCTTTAACATGAGGCATGTCTAGGTTCCTTAGGCTGTAAGCTTTAACTTTAAGCCATTTTCAGTGAAATTGTACCCCCAGGAATTGATATATAATGTATCAATTCGGAGCCCCTTTTCCAATACTGAAATGTGTCGTGTATCATATCTCTGCACTTATGTCTAAAGTACGTGTACAGCGCAACGCACAATCTAATAATTATTTTAGATGTACACGTACAAGAAAAACGACAAGTGCATGGCTCTAAGGGGGCTGTCGGACACAATTGGGAGGGCAGGGGAAGAGGGTGGAGATACAATAACCCCTACAACAACAAAAGCAGACCAGTGTCTGTTTTTTAGATAAACCATTTTTTTAACCCCTTGCGTACGGATGACGCCATATGGCGTAAAACAAAAAAGTGCCACCAGGCTGGATGACACCATTGGCCGCCGTTTGTGTAGTTTCAATCCATTGTTGGATTATTGTTTATGTCATGCTTGACTGCACAAACACATTGTAGCGGTTCGATTTGGCTGCCAGAACCGCTGCAACACCGCGACGTCTCCCGTAAAATACCGTGCCCAAGGGGTTAATGTTCAAAAATCTCAATTTACATGCATGTACCAAACATTTCCTAAAATTTTCTAATATCTCATTCTTCATCTCCCCCCCAAAATAATTTTCCCATTCAGACCTGCTTGTGTCTACTTTATGTAAGTGTACTGGTGTTGATTCGGGAGGGGGGGGGGGGGGGGGGGGAGGGGGAGGTATCCAACCCCCTCCCCTTGCAAAAAATGAATCTTCCCACTACTGACATGTAATAGGCTATCAAAAATATTCCACACAATTGAATAAAAAATGAGAAATTCTGCATTGAGTGGGGGGGGGGGGGGGGGGGGCTTATTGACATGCATCAAGGCAGAGACTAAGGACCTTTCATATACTTTGATGAGGAAGCTTAAGTTAATGGATTCCATACTTACTTTTAAAGCTGCAGTTTCCTACCCTAAGGCAAAAGACCTAAAAAGTACTGGATCACCATGAGCGCAAGCAGGTACATGTGTATGAATCTTGGGTTCATACAGGGATGCACCAGACAGGAAGTTTTGTTCGGGATGGTAGCAATAAACCAGCAATCAGCGTCCAATCAGACATTTCCTGTTGCTAAGCGATGACCATGGAGCTTGTTTTGTTATTGCTCTAGTCTGGCTGGAATGATCCGTCCATCCCGAGACTGTTCAAGTCTGGTTTGAAGGACTATCAACTGGACATGTGATTGCAATTAGTGTGAAGGAACGACTCACCAAGAACTGTTCTAAGTATTCTTAAAGTTTGTGCAAAAGCTGCAAAGTAGAATGCTATACGGTTCACTTGTGATTTTAAATAAATTTAAATATGTATCTGATCAAAAATTCCAAATCCCATACATATAAATAACAGACCAACTTCTGAATATTACCATCATTTTGTTTATCCAGCTTCTTAAAAAAACCAGACAATTCCAACAATACTGCAAACAAGATCTAATCCATATACATGTACATGTACCTGTACCTGTTGTATTTACACCAATTGTGGTCTACTTTTTTATCAACCCTCTAGTCTAAGTTATTACCTAACCTCAATCGCTATTTACCTTGTTGCATACGAAACCTCATTAGAAACTAAAAACTCTTTTGGTTTCAAGTCTAAAACACTGAATTCATTGTTCAGCTTTAAATGTAGTCAAGTTCTGCTTTCACAGTCCTCTTCACGATAAAACAAAATGTTGAGGAAATTGAAACATTTAAACCCCCATGTAAAATGAAGTGTGTCGTAACTACTCCGACCCATACATGTACCCCGCCGAGATCTGTGCCATTGTGCATCCCCCCTCCCCCACACACACCCAAGTGTGTAAATACCGGCAATTACAAATTCCCTGTTGTCCCTCTTTTGTTTGTACTTTAACTTTTTCGGAAGGCCTCCCATATGTTTTGTACACTAATTTTAATCGTGGACGTTCGGTCGACCCTTTGTCTACGCCCTAACCCTTTTGTCCCTAGTCCACGATTGCCGTTATTTACAAACTCACACACTATGGACTGCAGTTCTGCATAAAAGAATTTAAATCTACACATAACGTATTTTTTAAGTGACTCAAAACTCTTGCACTCCAAGGTTCCCCCTGCAAATGTAGATCCTAGCTATAGCTACATGTACATGTACATGTATGCCATTGCAGAGATTCCTAATCTCGTTTCCGATGGGTTAGACCTTTCCATGTCATACACAGGCAGGGCCATGAAGTCAAAGCGAATTCTATATTTAATCAGGCTCTATGTAAAGAAATACAAATTTTAACCTTTATGATTCGTTTTCAGTTTTTAGGCATACTCAAATATTTTACTGGACGTACATTGTAGTGGTGTACAAATTAACTACATGTATAGTTACGGAAAGGTCCTATTAAGTCTCTACAGAGAGTGGCAGTAGATGTACACCATATCAAAGTGGAAATGGAGCAAATATATATGGCAAAGTTGGCAGTGAGTCTATCATAAAAGTCTACATATACTTTTAATTTGTATTTTGTTACTATGCCTACTCGGGGACGGATACAGAGGTTTGGCGGTGGGTGAAACCCTACATTAGTTTTGATTTTTTCCTTTCCTTTTTGGCTTTTTCCTTTTGTTTTAAGTGGGATTTTTGTGGTTTCTTATTTTTGTTCAATCCCCGAATCCCATAGACCCAATTTTTTTCGGCAGCACTTTGGCCCTCAGATCCTAATCAAAATTCGCTCAGACTCTATAGCGAAGTTACATGCCGAAGAGTGATGCCATGACTGATGACGTAAGAGGGTTTCAAATAACAAGCGATTGAAAAAGAATATCGGTAATGTTTGAAGCTCGTTAAAAAAATCACTCATAAGAGTATAGGTAGACATGAGTGGCCATAAGTGACCACACAGTTTACACATACATGCCGATGTACAAAAGGACAGTTGGGAAAAGCCTTGCAGTCTCTTACATTACAGACACAACAAAAGACATACAGAACATTGTACAACCTCTTCAAGAAGCATCGCTAGAGTTTTTTTTATAAATCTGTACGGCCTTAACCACTCTTCAATAATTCCTTAAAAAATCCTCCCCTCCTACGATTGTTGCATGTACATTGTACATCGCAGCCTTAACGATAAAACAACTCTGCTATCTCCTCCCCCCACCCCATTCCAATCCCCACCCTCTCCCTAACTCACCAAGTGATGGGTGGGCCTGTTGGCACTAACAAAGCTGATCTTGAAGTTAGTGCAGTACAAGGATCCTGAGATACCTCTGTTAAGACCACTGAAGGCGTCAAACTTGAGCACATTGTGAGCTTGACCAATGATGATCTCACCTGATGAGCAAATACACAATTAATTTGACAGAAAATAATCAAATCAGTATTTTTCACATGTACCGATAAACAAGAATTCTTTGGCCATTATATTTTCTATTCATGGCTTTTTCAATACACTGATTTTGAGAGATTAAACAATTTTGACAAAGTGTACAACCCACGTGTACACTGTACAAAACTTCCCATTGGTTTTCTACTTTAAATATTGCACGTACAAATACGTGCATATTGCTTTACAAATCACAATTTTACTGAATGCTTGTCTAAATTTTGTGAGAACTTGGCCAAGTCCTACATGTACGAAGTGTAGCATTGGCAGATTAAGGTTTATCAAAAACACTAGCTCACCCAGATAATTTGCAAACCCCCACAGAGTTGTGGAGGATTTTATAGGACTATGCGATGGACTATACAACCCAGCCACTGTTAAATTACATGAAGCTTGATATCCCTTGATTATTCAAGTACAAAGAATGAGAAATTTGGTTACTACAATGGTGGAGTTTGTAGGATTCAGAAAGGTTTCTAAAAAGAATGCCTACAAACTTGAGGATGTCATTGTTATATTATGGTTATACTTTACACATATCACAGAGCAAAGAACAGATGTAATATCTGTAGTCACTGATAAATTTAACACCTGAGATTTCTATTACCACTCCACACACCCCCTACTTTAAATTGACCTTTGACTTGAAGTACACTCTAGGCTTTAGCCTTGTAGGGGTCATGACCTTACATGTACATGGTAATGACAAAGCCTCCTGTAGTGTAGGCTGAGAGTAGAAGATTTAAACAGATGTTCGAAATTCATATCACCCCATATTGCATTAATCATCAGTGTGGTCTGGTCAACCAGGAAAAACATACAATCACTCGTTTATCTCCCATGTACATGTTCATGTACATTAAGTTCTCTGTGTAAGTAAATATAGGCATATGTATTATTTTAATTCATAACAGGTTCTGGAAAAAAATACCATTTTTCTTTTTCCTTTTTTATGCATAGTCAGTGAGCCAAAAACAAATCCCCCTTAATTTGCCATGATATTTTGCAACGAGGTGCAACGTTCAAGTGTACAATTCTGTTGTGTTTTGCTGATCTGAGTGGTTAACATCAGATATTTTGTGCCAGGCTAGGTGTTGGGTCTTGTTACACTGAGCAGACTTCTCACTTGGACAAGTGATGTACTATGTAGTTGTAAATTAGAACAGAGATTCTTTTTTCTTCTCTGTTCTAATCTCTGTTCTAATTTACATCACCATCCCAGACGCAAACATTCCATCTTCATACTATGTAGTTGTTGCACATTGTCAGATTGTGCAGGTTGTCTACACACAGCCGAAGTACTGTGAAGGAGGTTGGGGTTAAACCTACATGTAAATGTTCATTACGTAAATTAGGAAAGACTAAAGTAAGAACATAAGGAAAAATATATATACAAAAAGGTTCAGTATCAAGTTGCTTTTTTAAATAGAAGGAGGTGACCTTCTGTTGCCAGGCAATTTTCCAAGATGACGGTGCAGATCACACCCATTTTGTCTCAAGGTGGTTTTTCACTGACATAGAAGTCCCTGAAATTGATAATTCAAACACACAATGCATGACTGGGAAGCATGTCTCTTCCCTCTGCTTTTTTAGGGTGTTTTGGGAGAAAAGCAAAAAAAAAAGAGAGAGAGAATGGGGTCATTAAAAAAGAAGTAGGCAAAGACAGTAATTTATTTTTTAGTATTTTGCCACATGGCTCCATTATGGTGTTTTTCTCTGTGATATACATTTCTTCTGAGACAAACTTGATATTCTTTATTGTCATTTTTTTTCAACAGAAACTTACCTGGATATGTAGTGAGTTCATTCATGTCAATATTCCCCTTGTTTTCATTATTATTTAACTTATCCAGGCTTGGTAAGCCAAAAAAATTAATGTCCGTCTTGTTCCGGAAAACAGGGTCTTTGATGAGCGACCACATCTTGAAGAAACTCCGCAGAGATAACAGTCCTGGGTAAAATCTTCCAACGACCGGTCGTCACAATATGGAAATAATTTCAGTATGATGACACTGCATTCTAGTAAGATGATGCAATTAATCCATATCACAGCTGTATGTTGTAAGACACCACGGTCTACAGTAACCACATCATGGTGAGTAAAAATTTGCAATTTCTTTTCCTGATTTAGAATCCAGACAGTGATGACATCATCGCAGCCATAATGATGGGTGTGAACACGAAAGGTTCAATCTATAATGGCCAGTATCACAGACTGCAGAAAGCAACTTTTTATTGATGATGTCGTGAAACTTCTCTTGGCAGTCAAGGCATGAAATGTAGAAACGTGACATCCCATAACATAGAAATGAAGAACTCTCAATCAGACGATATTCCTTTCAAAGCTGGCCCTAATTGTCTGGGATTTCTGCAAGATAATTGGATACTTAACCAAGAACATCAGAAGTCTTTGACGCGTTGCATTAAAGTTAGTCAGATCCACGTGGCTGAAGACTTAACATAAACCTACATAATAACCAAAATCCAAAACAAAGACATGCACAGCACCCCTCAGACTGCGCCACTCCGCACCAACGCTACAAGTCCGAGTGGCACTACAACACATCAGTCGCTTGCTTATATCAGCAGAGCTACATAGTGAGCTGATCTTTGTACACGTACACGTACATGGCCCAAAGTGGGAAAAACCATATTAGGGACGCCATGGTAAGCAAGTGATAAACCAGCAAAAGAGTAAGCACTCGTGGCACAGGGGCAGATGCCTACACACACTCAGATACTTGGTCAAGCCCACATACCCTTCTAAGTGGGACTTCCTCTTTGGTCTAGTTGATGCCAGCACCAGACTCCCCAGCACCAGACAGCTTCTTATTACTTCCTGTACACGCTTCCGGAGCTGGGTGGCAGGGGGGGGGGGGGGGGGGGGGGATGCAGCATACACATTAGCCATTTTTTATGAAAATACAGTGTGGTGGTTATTATTGGAAACAGCTATATATGGAAATTAAAGGAGTCATGTACGATTTAATTGCAATCATATGTGGTTTGTAGCGTGTTATTTTACTGAGTCATAATGTACATGTACATGTACATATATAAAGTTGTTTTTTAATAGAATTAAATTTTGTTTCCACAGAGGGGAGATAGCCAACAAACTAATCACATGGCTACTAACAAAACAATCTTATTGGAATACCCTGTATGACATAGCATTGGAAACAATTTACAATAACTGACAATGCAAGGATGACAATCGACGAGGAGAAAATAACCTTGGGAAAGAGGGAGATAGAAGAGGATTAGAGGGGAGAGATGTCGTTGGTGATGGGATGTCAATGGCAATTTTGGTTAGGATAGAGGAGCAGTTTTTCCTATTACCAAACCAACAATATTCAATCATTGTTTTGGCCGTGTTTTGGATGTATACATGTGTAAATGTTAAAATATTATTTTTATGTGACTGACGTTGTAAAGAGACCTGTCCAATTGAACCTCAATGTACTGTAGATTTATTTTTTTGTTCTAGTGTATGTGAAATGTGATTACCACTGTAAAGTTTGACATTTTTATTATTAGATTTGTATTAAAATTTCACCCCTGCAATTGCCAGAAATCTGCTGTTGAACATCACATAAACAAATAAATAAGCACTAAAATCAATAAAAATCAAAAATAAATAAAATAAATAGATGTAGAGTACCTGAAAACAAGATATGTATTATCGCTGATCATGCCAATGGAACAAATGTAAGCATGCATTTAATTATGTGACTAGAGCAAGTTCACATCAATCTAAACTCATGGACTTATACCTTGGTGCACAAATGTCTGTGGATTCTGATATTCCTCATTATTTTCAGCTAGCTCAAACGGGCCTGGCTCCTTGGTCTTGGAAAGTTTGTCCTGAAATAAAGAAAAACAAACAAGGCAAAATTAAGCGTATAGGTACAGCAACTCATAAATGGTACAAAAACAAGGATATATTCAAAAAGGAAATGGATATTTCAATGTACATACATGTATACATGTACGGGAAAGAGTTCCATATCCGGCCATCACTTATTTTCCCTTAACCCTAACTCCCTAGGGTGTGTGGAAAATCATATTAAAATTGGAGGATTCAGGACTGTTAGGGTTAAAGGGACACATTGCCTTCAAATGTCATGAAATGTTGCTGTTTAGAAATGTTCCTTATCTTTTATAAGAGTTGTTCATGCAAAAAAACACTTATAATGTGTTGTAATTAGTGAGTAGTGATTATAAAACAAAAAATTGGCCTCTGACTCCTGACATCTGACCCGCGAGACATAGACTTATTTCCAGTAGTAAACACCACCGTCTAAATAATGCGCAAAATACGCTGTAAGAGTCTTTAGGCTGGCGCCGCAGCCAGTGGCCTTGTAAACCTATCAGATGATCGCCAGGTACCATTCTCTACCTCGCGACACATTATCGCCACTGCGCGCCGTGCCACAGTACATCAAAATGGATCAACAGAATGTACTTCAACCAGCTGCGACTGGAAATACGACTGGTGAACATGGTCCGCCATTTTGTGGAGTCAAAAATTTGGTTCTACAAAATGGCGGACCGTTATTTGTCACGAAATTAAACAAAAACCACGCAATTTGAAGGGATAGTTATGTGAATCTTTATATTCTACTTTAAAAAAGCTTCCCAACCATATCCATTTCAGTTTTATAGCCCAAATCGCAAAATTCAAAGCAATGTGTCCCTTTAACCCTAACCCTCAAGGGTATTTTGCGCTTTTGAGGAATCCTCAGTTTCAATACCAGAAAGAAATAAAATAAAATAAAATAAATATCATAAAATTTCCAGGTTCACGTATAGGCCCTATGTGTAAGATCACAACAAGGGTAAATCAATGGCAGGGAAAACATATGTACAATGTAGGGTAGATGTCCCAAATTCAACACCCCTATATAAATAGTGAACTAGCCCGCCAACGCAGTCACGTGACCACCCGTGTTGCTATCCAGTGACACGACGAACTCCCGCCCTTGGGTTTTCAACCACAAATTCTTTTTAAAAAACAATTTCTTGCAAAAAAACTGCGATTAAAAATTTCTCCGCAAAAGGTGAACTCTTTTTTTCAAGTTTTTAGAATTCTTTGTAAGATGGGGTTTAAAATGACAGTGATAATTGCAGCCATTTTTAAAGTTAAAGTGGTTAAAATGGAAGTTTTTTCTGATGTTGGTGACGGTTTGTGCCGCTGTCAGTGGAAGATCATTTGTACAAAGTGGTGGTGTGTAGTCTTATGGGGGATGATGAAATTACGCACAAGAGTCGGAAAGTGAGCCGAATTTCGGCACGTGATAAACAACTTACGCTCCGTGGCATCATCCATTGTAACACGTTGTAATGAATATTGTATGCATGGAATGACATGAATGATGTTTTGAAAAATTTACTTTAAACTCTAACTTAGACTGAAAAGTTTTGAAAAATGTTCAGATGAACCACTATTTGCAAATACATTTTTCAGTTCACTTAGCACCTTATACCTGCTTGTTTGCTGCATTTAAGAAAATTAAAAATAAAAACGCTGCCGAAATTGCGATCACGAAATGCCAAACTTATGCACAGGGTGCCAAATTTCCGGACAACACAAACGTCTCACAAAGTCAAGTGACATTACCAAAGCAGGTACGGGATCGATTTAGTTGTATCGCAACATGTGCTATGCCTACGTGCTGTGTGTCGAAGGGAGTTCCTGGTAAATCGATACTGCATATGTCAAAAAATAATAATCAACTCTAAATTCTAATGGTGCCAAAATTTGGGACGATCTACCCTACACGTACAGCATTTTTCACAGAAAAAGTCAGTCAGGAGGCAAGTTGGCTAGGATGCCAGTTTGTAAGAAGGTGACTTGACCAGTTACATTGTACCATATCCACGGCGATTGTGTAGTGTAGGGCCCTGTTCCCTATAGGCCTAAGGGAACAAAAATGCACTTTAGGTTATTGGAATTGCCAAACTAGTTAAGCGACATTACAAACCAACTGGTATGCATGGTATGCCCTAGATCTAGATAAAGGGCCAGGGCAGGATTTTAGATTTTGAAGGAAATTTTGGGGTGAAGCGACGATGAAGACAACAAAACGCGAAAATAAAGATGGCGATCACCGCGACGCACATAAACATGCAAAACCACGTTGATTTGCATAGCAACTGCGCACAGGGGTCGATTTAGAAGAAAAAAATCGCATGCACTGGTGCATGTAGACCGAAAAAGTTACATGCACAAAATAAATGTTACATGCACAAAAAAGTGTGCACACAAGTCATAACCCAAAAGAACAATATATAGGTAGACATATTTGTTGTTCTAAAATATGTGTATTCCTACAAATTTTCAAATGTAGCTATTACATGTATAATGCTGTTAATGTTATTGTTTTGCTTTGTAAATAAAATGTGTTTTTGTACAATTGGTATTCGCTGTTTGTTTATTTCATCAGTGGTAATTAGCAATCTCTGACACGATCGCGAGAAGACGAAGGCGAAGCCGAAGTTACGTTAGGCCTACTACTGTAGTATCATGTTCCACGGTGTCAGAAGGCTGTTCGATATTTTGATACCGAAATGTCGGCCCAAAAATATCGTGATATTATCGTGATGACGCCACTTTTTCCTAACCGAAAGAACGGAGGAATAATATTTCTTTTTAAATACCTGATGGAAATCACCACGTGTACAGCTTCATGAGATCGGGCCCACCGGGATCGGACCCGCCGGGACTGAGCTCGGTTCCGCTAACTTAGAGCCGGCCACCGATCGAGAGATCGCGAATCGGGCCGGGGCCCGGGGGCCGGGGGCCGGGGCCGCGCCGGCAATCGGGGCAGGAAGGATCGGGGGCCGGGTTGATGACAATTAGGCTTCACTTGTTGAGTAGTTGGAGTACTACGACATTTACCTTCAGTTGGCTTCCTTGCGGCACTAGAAAGACGAGCGTTTGTTCGACAGTGTTGATTAGTAACAGCTGATAATTTATACCATGGACGCCCAAATCACACGTGAGCTGTCAAAAACATTGTCTTGCATGTCTTGTGCACAATGTATGTGCCGCACGCGTTTGTCGTTTCTCAAGACGACTTTCGCTTCGTGTTAGATGCGTGTACATGCATTGTACACTAGGAATAAGACGGTGGCATTCAGTGCGGTTGCTTGCACTTGACCAAGACTAGCAACAAAGCAACGCGCACGCGCAGATACGCTTTTGGGGTTGGCTTTATTGATCAATTGCTCTAACCCCAAGTCGCGGGGGGCCGGGTTAACGAGTCTTTTCTCAAGTCAATGTTAGCTGCGTGTACGTACATTGTACATTGGGAACAATACGGTAGCAGATCGGTTGCGGTCGTTTGTGATACGTTGTTCAACATTGGGAAATATACCAGCAGGTACAGGACTAAAAAGTACATGCACAGCGTGCACGTTGTACCAGAGGTTTACGTGCACAGAGGAAAAAGTACATGCACAGTGCATGCGTGCACCCGTCTAAATCGAACACTGACTGCGCATAAGAAAATTGCATTTTCTACCACAATAAACTGTTCAAAATTACAAATAAAACATTTCAATAGGCCTAGATAGAGTAGCTTGAAAATTCCAGCTCTAGGCTCATGACATGTGAGATTCGCCATTTAGAGCTGGAAACACTCCTATTGGGTTGGCAAGGGTCGTTTTTTTTATTGCCGATATCTTCCGTCTCCCTGAATATATCAACCAAACACTCACCCAAAATGCTGAGTAGTAATTCATGCAGCTTGTCATCCCCTCAGAATGAGAATATGCTCAAGTTAAACCGAAATTTTTCGTGAACTTCGGTGCATGCACAAACCAGCTGTGTACAAAGTAATGGAGCGGATTTTTGAACATGAACGATGTTTTCCGAACGATGTTTTCCGATCAATTATCGGCCAGTGGCACTGCGCGCGCCTCGGGCTCGATATACAACGGTTGTTTGCTGATCGCTGTCAGTATTTCAGCAAACAGCCGTTGGATATCGAGCCCCGAGGCATGCGCAGTGCCGCTGGCCGATAATCGATCGGAAAACATCGTTCATGTTCAAAAATCCGCTCCATTACTTTGTACACAGCTAGTTTGTGCATGCACTGAAGTTCACGAAAAATTCACTTTTTTCGGGTTTAACTTGAGCATATTCTCATTTTGAGGGGATGACAAGCTGCATGAATTACTACTCTGCATTTTGGGTGAGTGTTTGGTTGATATATTCAGGGAAACGGAAGATATCAGCAATAAAAAAAAACGACCCTTGCCAACCCAATTGGAGTTTTTCCAGCTCTAAATCATTTATGGTGAATCTCACATGTCATGAGCCTAGTGCCCTAGAGCTGGAATTTTCAAGCTAACGTTAGGCCTAGCTAGAAGAACAAAAAGAAGTCTGTTTTAGGTTGAAAAAGTCATTTTGGAATGAGAAAAAATACCCTGGACTCTAATTTGATCAAAACTAAAGAGGGGGCCCTAGACTGCACAATCACCATATCCACTGCCTTTAATTTAATTTAATTTTAAACTAACCTACGTGGAAAATCAAAAGTACAATGTGATGAATGTCAATGATTGAATGAGTGGGGAGTGGTAAGCAATTTGTTACCAAAAATACCGCACCCAGAAACACATTCTTTTCATCCCCAGACTCACCTTTTTAGGTTCAACGAAGACGCTACTGTTCAAGTAGGACCTGAAAGTTGGCTTGTCATTTTTGCTCATGACTGTATCCAGGAAGTTTCCCAATTTACAACGGAAAACCTTATCACTATCAGACAGTCAGCCTTCGCATCAAGTAACTTTGTTGAGCACCGCCATGTTCTTTTGATCTAGATCTGGAACCAGACTAATTATAATTCTTGCCATGTAAACCTACAAAAGCTGCGGCGCGTGGGGTCGAACACCAGACTTTATATAATAGACTTGCTTTCGTCCTTTGTGCTTCTCTTTGTGATCTCATATGGTTTTTATACTCATTCACGCATTGGCGCTGGCGCTGGCAGTAAAGTTCGTGGGATGAAAACAAAAGGTGGATGAGTCAAGTCAAGGTGGGCGGATAATGCAGCGCAGCCCCCCACCCTCCCCCTGGTCATGGGATGGGCGGTGCTTGAATGAATGTTGGGTGTGTTGAACCAAATTCCAAATTACCTTTTGATATATGTTGAAAGAACATTCCGATGTATTTAATCACGAGTACGTCCAGGCGGGGAAAATGTGGGGAATTCCCTTTGAACTTGACCAACCACAGTCGACTCTCGGTAATAAGAGCTCGGTTAAGACGAGAACCCGGTTAAGACGAGAATTTTCGTTGGTCCCGACCGAATTGTGCACATTCTTATGGGAGAAAATTCCATTAATACGAGCTATGTCATGTCTGTTTACGCAAGAACTCGGCTAAGACATTTTTTGTTCGTTAATTCTGCAGTGCGGTTTTCACTCCGCGTACACATACACATCACCTGTCTGTGTCTCATGCCGCAATGATAATGGCGCAGTCATAATGCTCGCTAATCCGGCTCTGCGGTTTTCACTCCATGTAGACATCAGCTGTTTGTGTCTCGAACGTGCCGCTAGAGGGGGCTATTAAAAGGTGGACAATGGGCGATTGCGGTTCCCGTGCCGCTATTGAGGGGTTTCTTTATGGCGGCTTTCATGCCGCCGGAACGCGTAAACTGTGAAAGCAGTAGCCTGCACTTGCTTTCGTTCCCCTTCCAGCCAGCAGGAAAAAAAATAACCCAACCATGCCAAGGCAATCATGAAAAGCAAAATGTTTGGCGCCCTCTTTTGTTCAGTTATATCAATCCCGTTTGTAACTCAAAATATTTAATTTACCCCCAGGATTATCAATTAATTTTAGAGCTTTTTAATCCCCAATAGTCGTACCCCAACATTTCAAATTTTACCGTAAAAAATAGTCATTAATGAAGACCCCCCACGATCGAGAAACGCCCTCTGTTGTCCACAAAAAAATGCACTGGTTTCCTCCCTTTTGTGCCTTATGCTAGTTTCCGTGATGGTTACCAACTAACAAGAGCCCGGCCCCATCAAGATTTTTGTGTATGATGGAAATACTTACGTGCGTGTAGCTAATAATGCAGTGGTTTGCAGTGATCTTGGCAGCTCAAATCGCCCGGTCAGCGAACTCCAGAGGTTTTGTTCTTGTGCTCCGGTGTTGTTTTAATAAATATTACTGCTTGTTTTATTAAAAATCAGCTTGCAACATTTTCATACATGTAACCAATATAAAGCAATACAATGTTATCGACGCGATGTGCGTGGCGTTTACATCGTGTTTGTGGCCTATCCACGCATCACATTTATACAAAATAAAGGGAAAAACCTGCAGCCCGGATAGGACGAGAGCCCGGATAATACGAGATGTTTGCGTAAGTCCCGAGGACCTCGTATTAACGAGAGTCGACTGCATAATGATTATACCATTATACAAACGATCTAAACTAAACCGATTATTTGGAATGTACTACAATACAGTGAGTGAGAGAGCGTGGAGGAAGGAATATTCCTTCCTCCATGGCGAGTGTGGCGATTTCACACTTTATTTTCCAAAAACAAAAAAAAGGAAAATGAGGAAACAAAGATTTGAGCCACTTAAATGTACCTGAACTAAAACAAAATACACGTTTGCTTATAATAAAAACATTTAGGGAAAAAATGGTTGGGACGAGATCAACTTTTGGTTTAGACTTGATTTCAAGTCTGAGATCGCGGTTATTTTGTTTGTCTGCATCATCAGCCACGCTATATAATAACCGCTATTGGCAATCACACTAACTCGCGATGTGATCGAAGGTTAATTCACAAGAGGGCGCTATTTTCGGCACGTCTGTATTGGCTATAATTAAGGCCGACAAAAACCACGATCACAGCAGTAGCGTATCCAGCTTTTTGTGCCAGGAAGGGCAAACAACGTCTGAACTGTCTTAAAACCGTCGCAAAAAACACTACATGTATTTCCTTTTTGGTTTTTTTATGACGCCTCAAATTCCGCCAGGGGGGCAAGTTTCCCCCTCTGCTATGCCCACCCCCCCCCCCCCCCCGGATACACCACTGGATCACAGGCAATAGTGCACCCCCACCCCACCCACTCCTCATAGTTCTAGGAGTACACCCCACCCCCCCAAATTATTGCCATCATTATGAAATAAATTGGTTTTAAATATATACTGACCATGCTTTTAAAAAAATTGATGTTTTTAATTCGATATATTTTTTCCTATTTTCTTTGTCAAACGATCCACAAGGGAAACTGACGGTAAATTTGAATACATTTTCAAAGCGAACAAAGAAACTGGCACGAGCGGGATTCGAACCTGCGACCTCCAGGTTACCGTACCGGCGCTCTGCCAACTGAGCTATCTTGCCCCATGTTGGCGGTCTCCCAAATTGTCAGTACATGTATCTTTGTTCGAGTGGGCGCTAGTCAGAAGTCATATACCCAGAATGCCCTGTATATGTAGCCAGGGATCACACCCAATTTTACGATACAACCTGGGAAGCGACATTTTTCTTTTAATATTTTATGTCAACGAAAAATCTTTCTCCATTTCAGGAATCTGCAACCCTCCAAAAAGGGCTTTTTATTCTTGGTTATTTTCACCTAATGGACACAAAAATATGCCCAAACCAAATGTATGCTGGCCCACAAGAATTCGACATTTATAAAGCAATTATTCAATATCTAAATACGGGCAATTTTTTTCCCATTCGATTTGCCTCATTCAAATGTGAATAACTTATGTGTAAATTTCTAAAACAAATTGCAATTTAAAAAACAAAATACAAAATATTTTTCTGGGTGAAGCTCAAAAAAGAGCATGGACAGCATATCTTGAACTTAATTCACTTCGTATGACATTAACAAATGCTGCATTACAGAAACAATTATATTCAAACAGTGAAGAATTTGATATTAAAACTCATTTTATTATATCCTCTTCAACATGATCTATGCTGACCCAAAGAAAAAGAGACAATTATGATCGAACAGAAAATGCACATTGGGTCACCAACAGGAATCTCTATTGTATTGATCAAAAACAATGAGGTTGAGAACAACACTTTGGGATCTAATGAAAGATTTTGTTTTTAATATAACTTGTATAGCGTATTAAAAACGACGAGAGACAGGTGTAAGTTTGAAAAATTTGTGACTAATTATTAACAATTACTAATTTAATGACTGAATAATTGTTACTACATTGTAGCAATACTCTAACTTGGCCTAAATCTACTCCGTGTAATTTCCTGAGATGAAGTCAGCAAACAGAATAATTATAAAACACGAACACGTAGATATCAATTATAGTTCACCCTCCAACACGGAGACAAGCCACTTCACTCCATTGTGGACAGATTGGAATGGTCCCGACAAATTTACACATTGCATAGACATGTAAATTGTTGAACTTGTTCAATTGTGGCCACATCGATTGTCAATTCATTTTGCAGTTTTAATAAGTCTGACAGTAATCTCACATCAATGTTAGTCTAAAAGTTATACTCATTTGTCTTCATCAGAAATTCCTCTTGGTGATCCAGTATCATGTGATCTACTTCTAGTGCAGTTGCAAATGCGTTTAGTGCTTCTTGTTCTTGGCTGTTAGGGCAGCGTTCTCGTACTTGGACTTGCTGCGGTACCATAATAGAAATGGAATGCCAATAGAGGGCAGTATCATGACAGCAAAAGCGCCCCAGTCCACCTGAAAACAAGAAGTCAGAGAAGTGCAATTATATACTTGACAAATTTATAGATGCTCTGACGTGAAAGTATGGTAATGTACATTGTACAAGGCACTGGGGAACTATTGAAATATTTAGGCTCCTTAACAAGCCAAAATGAAGAAGAAAAAAGCCACAATGCACTTATTTTACTTACGTAATGAGGTGAGAATTTTCTATCAAAGTCCTTAAACGGTACGATACCCTCCTCTCCCGGTGAACTGGTGTAGCCAATCTAAACAGGAAACACAACAAAAAATCTACCTGTATAAAAAGTTTGGAACATTTCGTTTATGATGGCACTGAACAATGGAAGACGTGTGAAATGTGAATTGACAATGTATTGACAACTAGAATTATGGATCATAGTCATTAAAATAATTAAGTTCCATCACAGCAGATAATATAAAGCATCCACAAATTTTACAACCAAAAAAAGTGTAGCACTGCTGCACTGGCTAACTAAATTTGGTGTAAACACAACAATAATTATAAAAACATCTTGAGTTTTGTAAATCATTTTGTGACAAATTCTACCCTATTTTAAATGTCATAACCATTACTTTTTTTTTTATCAAGCACAACGATACGTGAGAATTGATGGTTTGCATTGTGAAGAGTACAAATTCAGAGCAAGTTGGCAGATACACCATGTGGAGTGACTGAGTCTAAAAAGTAAAGTATGACTCTGGGAAGAACGAGAGTTATAAACTCAGTATGCTTTGACTGACATTCTCCTGATGATAGTCAGAACAGCTGACTGAATTGCATAATTTGTACCTCTGGTTCTTGTTAGAACATGACTTTTCTTTTAGAGTTAGTCACTTGTCCGGGTTTATCTACAAACTTGTCTCGATTTATAACAATAAAATTAACATCCAAACATGGATGCACCTTTGTTTCCTCATCTTCCGATGGCTGGTAGGCCACAACTGCTGATGAGAAGTTGAAGTAACCTGACTTCAATGGTTGCAGTATGATGGTGTGGGTCACGTTACTGGCTGGAGCGATCCTGTCCCATTGCACTCGGGTTTTGCCGCTAACGACACGGAAGTCAGAATCGTGGAAAGTCTCATCAGCAAGGGCAACATTGAGCGCGGCACTGTAAAACATGCGATAAGATTACACAAGTCTTTTAGTAAAATAATTAGAGTCGGCCATTTGGCCACTCTGAAAGTGGCAACTCCTACATCAAAGGTGTTAGTTTATTTTTTTGTTGGGGGGGGGGCGGTCGATAGATGAATTAGTTCAGTTACCTGCTGCCGACATTGTAGATGCTGTAGCGTATGGTAAGATCACGCCCTTCCACTAACCACTCATTCAAGATGTTCTTGGAGGCTAAGAGTTTGGCTCCAGCATCTTGAGAGTGCCCAAGACCTACAAGGCACAACAAACCAAGCACAGACAGCAACCTCATCTGGAGAACAGATTAAAACAAAAAACACACATTGTTACATGCATTGTGAGTTACGAATGGCACCACTGTAAAAAGCACACTAGTATGAAAGTCTTCCTCGACAGCAGAATCACTTGTGATGCCTGTACCGTTGTTTTTCCGATGAATGGCCGAGAATCATCTCTGGAGAATCTTCTTTGACATTCAGCGCAAATCAAGGGAAGTCTTCTTCCTCGCACTAGCCTAGTGAAGAATAAACACCTTCATCACTTGTGGGAGTCTCAGTACCACAGCATTTACATTACAGTTCTGCTCATTTTATGATTTGATTCTCAGACAGTCAGCGACAGTGGAAATACATTTAATCTATTCTCAATATAACCGAGTATAGATCATCTCTGCTGTACTTGCTACATTTTGTAGCTGATGACCCGACGGGAACAACAGAAACATTTCATCATTCCTGCATGCATGGAGGAACACAATGTAACATGTATGAAAACAAGGTGGATAGGCCTAGAAAAGGCTACATTAACCCTAACTCCCAGGGTGTGTGGGAAAATTGTATTAAAATTGGAGGATTCAGGACTATTAGGGTTAACAAATGGCAGTGGTTATTTTGCCATGAACCGGCATCAGCTTATTTTAGCTATTTGACCGGGAACGGCACTGAACATGCGCAGTGAGTGTTTCTGAATTCTGGGGACTCGAAAATTTTTACCATAACTAATGCACCTATCAATTGCAAGACGGACCCTCGGACCCCCGGGGAATGTGCGTCAGTGTTCAATGTAAGGCCAGATCCTAGGGTCCCTTGACGCACCCTTGCGCCCTGTTCGTGACGAACCATTCATGTAAAACTGACGCTATAAACCACAATTTTTGACGCACCATGTCTTGAAAACAACTCACCAAGACGGACCAATATGACGGACATAATTATGAAGTCAACGAACGAATCTCATCACTGCCGCGCCGAAGCGGCATAAACGCACGCACTAGTGCACGTTAATACACGGGGACCTATCTAAACCACGTGCCAACCTTTTGCGTGTGCGTATTTGTAATTTGTGCAGAGGATACTACTCTACATGGATTACTTTGAGGACGATGTTGAATGGCAAGTTCGGTTCCTATTTCACTAACGAAACGTACGGCACAACGCGATCACGACGTACAGAACAGTACAAGGCACAACACTGTCCGTTTATCGTACGGTGGTAAGCGTGCGTGATGCACTTTGTGTGGCGGGCGGCGATGAACCTCGTGTTGCGGTAGAAAATGTCGGGAAAACACGCTGCGGTGTACGAGCGGTACAACCTCGAAATAAATTCATGAACACGGAAAATGTATACACAGACAAAATAGATCAAGTTCTGTGAATTAACGTGCAGAAATCTTCTTTCTCTGTCGAATTTTTTTGCCTAATTATTCATCGAAACTTTTGACAATCGGAACACCGCGTGTTGTGACCAAAGTTCATGAAGTTACCGGTACTGTATGTAGCGCGCGCCGAAGGCGTGCTTCATAGCGCCGCCTACAAGGGCGCGTTTCCTCGTACACGAACATCGATGTGTATTGTGAGGCACGCACGTGCAAAGTACTGAGAAAAGGAAAGTCAGTTGACTGCACGTAAACGTTGCCGTACATGTACATACTCCTGCTGATTTGTGTGTACGTACGAATACACACATTTAATCTTGCGGTGGGGGTGTTGATGCTTGAAGTATCGGCATACTCCGAAACTGGACCAGATTCAGTTTGTGTGCAAAGTATATGTAATTCTGTACGATCGCCAACATGCGAGATTTTATGAAGGGCTGGCATGACATCGAAAAAACAAATGATATAAAGGATTGTAGTGGCTGTGTTTTTGCAAAAAGGGCACGGCGGCCAAGGTAAATATGGGGCAAGACAAAACTGGCCGTAAAGACGGAGATTTTTTGTGGGGCACCTCGGCCAGTAAGAAGTCGTTCATTTCAAGCCCTGACTAGCGAGCGAGCTACGCATTTAAAACGTTTTGGCCCGTTTTGGCGGTAAGCAATTTGGTGTCGCTGACTTATTTCATTCCGTATAAATGTAGACATCATAACAGATCTGCAGCAGTTTTTATTCAAACAAAATATCAGTATTTTGGATTTTAACATAGATCGATTAAAATGTGTCAAAATTGCTACGTATGTAGTGCAACAAGCTTGAAACTGCATGGCGCACCACATGACGCACCCGCGACGCAACCCGCTTTGTATTTACGACGAACCAAAGCCGTACTCGACGCACCCCATTCGTCACGATTTGACTGACATTAGCGGGACATGACGCACGTCCCCCGGGGGTCCGAGGGTCCGTCTTGCAATTGATAGGTGCATAATTGTCTGATTTCATGCCTTCATTGTCATTCTGATTTTGTATGAATTCACGAGATGGGAATCGGACCAAATGCAATTTTGGACTTTATTCTCCTTTAAAAAAAATCCTCCAGAGGGATGAATCAGAAAAAGAAAACGCTTAATATCTGCAATTAAATCAGGGTTATATTTTTAGCAACAGCTTCGAACCCATACGGGACATCGCAACACCGCCGCCGCTTTCGAGTGAATAGCGAGAAGCATTTACTACTTCACTTGGTGATTTGCCCACTCAACAGATGGGGCAGTTTATTGTTTTATATAGCTGAGTGTGACAAGAAACGGAAGACCGACTGCGCATTCCCAGAGGATTTCACAATGGAATAGCTGAAAAAAGGCGAGACTGGTTTTATGGCAAAATAAACACTTCGGCCTCGTTAAAAAAGATTTTGAGCAATTTGAAATGTTTCTCTTTCCCAAAATGCGTTTTTTTTCACAACTATCACAAAGTTGAATGTGCAAAAAAGCAGCGTGACGTTGACAATGCATTTATCATGGTGTGCATGTACGTGTACGTAGGCAAGTACTGTCCGGAAACTGGACAACAATAACCGTGCTAGCTGCACAACGAAAACTTTTAGTCGTCTTTTTGAAGAAGTCCCCTCAGTAAAATGACTTTTAAATGATCTGTGTTGATTTGAAAGTTTCTTAAAATTAGTCCTTTATGATTTACAGTTGGAAAACATTTTCCACTCCCTGGTAAATTGAAGAATTCATGTCATAAAAAATGCATCTTTACCATGTCGTCTGTTTCGGCTAAAGAAAGAGAATGCCTGGATGTCGGGATCTGATTGGTCAGTTTTGCCAATATGTCAAAGGTTGCCACTAGATCGCGAAAATCCATGTAAATGTATAAAGAGACTGCGACCAGACTAAAACTACAGGAAATATAGCGTGGTTACCAGCCTACGCACTTGGAAAAGCCCGTCAATTAGAATTAGTCAGTATGTATTCCTTTTTATAAATTAAATGCTGTTAGCAGATACAATTTTAAATACTTTTTAAAAATAAAAAAAATATTAGATTCATATTTATATAATTTTATTAACAATTTGTTGACCATATTGATTTTAATATTTATTGGTATAATTTTAATTTTATTCTTATTGAGCAGGACTAATCTGATTGTTTTGTTGACAACTTCCATGACATCGACATTTTATACAACAGGTGTAAGTCAAGTGCGAGGGCTAATCATCACCTGGAGGTGTTGCGGACCTGCAAATCAGCCGGCGGGGCCCCGGCCCTTAAATTGCATGGTACACGGTCCGACCTTGCAGGACACTTGTGACACTTTGTGTATCGATTCCATAGATTCCGAATAGCCCACAGAGTCGCTTATACCATGCTTATACCGCCCACCGCATAATAGTCCTATAGACATAGTATACTACGTCACTATACCGCTCACGACCTAAATGTACAGTCGAGTTTGTCTATCGTTAATGGTGCAAAGGGCATAATATAATGCCGTACGCGCCAACCCTATCTACAACAACAACAACAACAACAACAACAAGTGCGAGGGGGGTTAATGCCGTACGCGCCAACCCTGTCTACAACAACAACAACAACAACAAGTGCGAGGGAACATGCGTGTAAAATTACCAATCTGTGAAATGGTAATCATGATTTATTATATTTATCAGGCTATTTTTACAGTGCGTTGGGCTTGATTCTTTGTACACACACACAGAATTTAGTTTCATTTTGTGTTGCTTTTTGCTGGGGTGTGGGTCTGCTGTTTTCAGGCTTTTGTTAGGTTTTAACTTAAGTAAGATGAAACTTGGGCTGTGCCATCCCAGTATAGGGGACCTTGATGGATACAAGTTGTAAAACATTCATGAGCTATCCCCAATAACAATATTACTATTCAGTTTGCATTTATCATTTAACTTTTGCATTTAGAATTTAGCTTATGTAATGTGTGTTTGTATTTTCTTTTGTATTTTGTGTAATTATTGTCTCGGTAATACTTAATCAAATCAGATCAGTTTCCATCATCATGCTCATTAAATAAAAATCTGCATTTGTAAATATTTTTGTAATTTTAGCAGATAGTAACTGAAAAATGTATAGAATGTAGAGCATTTGTTGGTAATTTTAATACAGACATCTATTCTCAAAACTTAAAGTTTCAAGGATATAGTTCACCTGCAATACATGTACTTTGCGAATGCTCCACAATTGTGCTTAACTAAGAAGCCAAATATAATTTGTAATACTTAACATGCTTAAGTAAAACTTTGGCAAAGTAGTGTCTTAAATTCTATACAATAGCTACTCCAGTATTTTGTTTTATTTCTTTCACTAGATACACTATGGATTCTTCACAGGAATTTGACGATGTGGAAATTCTAACCAAAGAGGGCAGTGTTGAAGTTTCCAGACGTAACATCAACAAGGCCATCAATAAATACAAAGAAGCTTACAAGATTGCCAGAAAATCAGGCAAACATGAAATCCTGATCTTATGCGCTTGCAACCTCGGGGCAGCATTACTTTCCCAGGGGGACTCGGATTCAGCAGTTGAATACTTAGAACATGCAGTACGAACTCTGGAAGCGGAAAAGCCACAAAAAAATGAAACACTCAGTGGGGATATACTGTTTAATCTCGGACTTGCTTATGCCATGAGAAAAGACTTCCATACTGCTGTGCAACACTTCAGCAGTGCAGGCAAGGTGTTTCAAGAGTGCGATGATTTTAAAGGATTGGCCGATTCTTGCCAACAGTTGGGAGAACAGTATATGAAGCTCACACAACCCCTGAGGGCTGCAGAGTGCTTTCGGGATGCCTCGGAGGGTTATCTAAATGCAGGCCGGGCTTTCCTGGCTGGGAAGATGGTTGTTCGTCAAGCACAGAATCTTCATAGTGGTGGAAACTCGGAGAAGAGTGTTACTGTGCTACAGGACCTTGAGAAATTATATTCACAGATTCGAAACAGTACCACAGACTCAGGTATTGTATATAAATCTTTGTTTGCAATCTTTTGAAAACACTGCAAACATTCCACATGTGGGAAATAATAGTGCCTGGTATTAAAACAGGGTGGTCCAAAAAGACGGAACTGCATACTTCCAACTACGTTTAGGGTCAAACCACCCCCCCCCCCCCCCCCCCCCCACCTTTGATGTACGGACCAATCACAGCTACAGCTATGGTACGTCACAGATGTGTGCCACACATGGCTGTGATTATGCAATCGGTCAAGGGGCAAGGCTTATAACCCTCCTATACTTAACTATCACAGCCTATCAAAAACTCTTAACACCAACTCTCACAGTTTGTGTGCGTTTCAATCTGTCATTTGATAGGTTTTGATCTGTACAGCAGCTGGGTCGATTTTGGCTCTGAGAATAGGAGAGTTATCGGTCTGTAGACCAGTTCACTAATATATTTAAATTTATTTGAATGCATTTTAATAAAGATTATTAAATGCATTTTTTGATTAACTTCATGATACAGTAGATTTTTGCAGCAGGGAATACTAATTTTTACAGGATTTTCAACCAAGACAGTTGAATTGATCAGGGTTCCTTGTTTGTGGTTTTTGTTTTCCTGACAGGAAAATTAGCAAAGCTAATTTGTGACACGGGATCCCTTCTCTTCCAACTCCGATCACCTGAAAGTGCTTCCATCTGGTTACATCGAGCTCTGGACATCATGAAATCATCAGAGAACAGTGATGAGAAACTACAAGCCAGGATTCTCCTAATCCTTGGGGAAGTGTGTTGTTCCCTGGGAGACTTTACCAAAGCTGTCACAATCAATAAAGAGGCTTCTGTGTTATATGGTAATAATAATGTTAATAAAATTGTACTTATTTGTACGTAGGTCATCAAGGCACTTTATTTGGCAATGCTACCTGTGCTTAAGCTTGTTGGGCCAATCATCATTATTAAAACCTTTGTAACTGCCTAAGTGTTTAACAGGCAGTGGCAGAAACATTTTTAATGAAGCTACTGTAGCAAACTGTCTTGCTCAAGGACACAAACACCAAAAGGTCAACACACTGCCAAAGTTCGTGTCCAACATGCACTCTGCTGTACCATTAGTCATCCAGGTCACCCAGTAGTCATCCAAAGTTATTAAAGTGGTAATTTTCTGTGTCTCTTCTCTTGAGTAGGGAAGCTGGATGACAAGAAAGCTAGAGGGCAGTCTTTCTATCAGCTAGCTGAGGCTTACCGACATCTAGGAGATCATCATCATGCAGAGAGATATTACCACATAGCCTACCAGACTCTGGAAGATGCAGGTATGCAAAGAAAGTTCCAATGAGTAACAACTTTTGAGGAATTATACATCTTTGTCACATTTTACTGAGAATCTAAAGCAAGCTTTAATTCAACTGTACCTATTTTTATAATGGCTTTCCAGATCACTTCCACCCGGTATTTTGACAATTTTATTTATTTTAACTCTTTCTGGTAATAAAACCCGGGATTTCTCAAAATGCGTACATCACTGTTGCTCTGAAAACCTGACGAAACCTGTGGAGAGAAGATGACAAAGAAATAGTCCATTTAAGGGACGGGAAACCCATGCAATCAGGCAGAAACTGACAGCCTAATCCATATATCACTTAGGTTGAGTTCAAACCTGGGCTCATCTGTGCTTTCTTTGTACCCCTGTCTGTCCATCTGTTTTCCCATTTTCTTTGATTTTCCATCCATTTTTCTATAAGGAGGAGAACTTTGAACTTGAGTTACCAAAATGTCAGCGATATATAACATTAATAATGACATAGTAAATAGAATTTGGTGTAGTGATCATTCAACATTGTGCCAGGTGGCATGTGTCGTACGCAAGAAGCTTTAAGCTGCAGTGAACAAAAATGCTTACTGCACTGCAATTTATTTGGTCTCAACTCTACACATAATGATTTACCTAAACATTGTAAGAATAGGAACGTCTCACTTCCATTGCGAAAATTGAAACTTATTAACCCTCCTACTGTTATAACTATTGCAACCTATCAAAAAAACCAACGTCTTCCCCTCCTACAGCTTGTGTGTTACAACCTATTACTCGATAGGTTTTCATAGATTGGGTAGTTGGCTGCATTTTGGCACCGAGAGAGGGAGGGTTAATTGTGGTACTTCTGTTCAATCATTTTTTTGTGACGTGTCTCATTGGAAAGGTCACAACTTATCTAATGCTAACAAATTCAATTTGAAAACTTATTTTTTGAGAAGCCACTCCCAAAAAGCACGGACAGCATCTTTAAAGGGAATTTTCATTATAACTTATTTTTCGTGTAGCTGTTTTCATTATAGCAGTCTGGTACTGTCGTCTTAATTTCTGTTATTTATCACATCCAGGTCTCCACAGTTTACTGTGGCAAGTGTTGGAGGGGTTAGCGGACCTAAATTACCAACGACATCATCTAGATACTTCCATCTCCTATTACAAGGAGACTATTACACAGCTCAGTTATCAGGGTGCACCACACTCCATACAGCGACAGATTGTCTCTAAACTAGCCAGTGCACTGGAGGTTCAACGGGTCGGAGTAGTCAAAGCAGCGTCCTACAAGAACAGGATCCCAGTTCTAATCCAACCGCAGGAGGTAACTATCATAATGTAGACGAATTTTTAGAATCATAAAGAGACGACCTGGTTGAAGAGAGAGCTTAGGAAGGGCCATACATCCCCAAAAGATAAATAAATAAAATGAAACAAAATAATGAAAAATGAATAGATAAAAATAAGAATTAAAAATGCCCCTTAAAAACAAGATAAAAAACAAATATGGAGATGATTATAGTATAAATAAATGAATAAATTTATACAAAAGTAAAACATTAAAATAGTAATAAATTATAAAACAAACAAACAAAATAACATAAATTAAAAGCATCAAATAAACTACAAAATGACCCTTGGCAAGGGTCACATAGATGTATTTGACCACTGATGTCATGTTATGTTTTCACATTGTTCGATCAATGACAGAGAGAGCCAATGTCCTTCAAGAATGGCTCACCTGATGTTCCTGTCATACAGTCTCCGATCTACGCACCACTGACATCAACAAGACTCAGCTTATATTCCAGCATAGATCACAGCGGGTTGGAGAAGAATGACACGTTGGCTGTCCCTGGTAGAAAAAAGAGGAGGTTAGTACAAGATGAAGATGGGTAGATCACAGAGTTGTATTCGAGTCCCTGCAAGTCCTTTCACAAGTCCTTTCGCAAGCCCAGTCAGAAGTCCTTTCATAAAGCCGGTCACAAGTAACTAGATGAACAATGACAAAGGAATGCCTTTGTCACAGCTCATTTGAATAGCTTGTGATTGGAATTAGGACTGGAGGGCTTGTGATGGACTTGCAGGGACTTGTGAAAGGACTTGCAGGGACTTGAATACAACTCTGGTAGATCAACAGTAACTAAGAATTTGTCAACTATTTACTTTATAACAAGAATTTTTTTACCCTTTGCGTATGGAAGACGTCATATGGCGAAAAAAAAACAAGTGCCACCAGGCCAGATGATGCCATTTGCCGCCGTTTGTGCAGTTTCAATCCATTGTTGGATTATTGTATATGTTACGCTTGACTGCACAAACACATTGTAGCGGTTCGCTTGGCTGCCAGAACCGCCGCGGCACCCCAACGTCTCCCGTATAAAAACATACTCAAGGGGTTAATACGTAATGTCTCTTTTCAACAGTTAATAGACAGGCACTTAGATAGCAATAAGGGCTGGCCAGAGTGAGCCTTGGACCATCCCAAAAAAGTGCCAGCACACTTGCCGGCCCACGAAACAGCAAATGCTGTAATTTAAATAGGAAACCAAAATAATAGAACCTGCTCTCTTCCTTTACGCCCACCCTTGGTTTCTGACAACCTCCATCGACCCACCCTCACCCCACCATATGGGGTACATTCTTGTTAAAAAGAACCAGGGACTTGATACGAAGGGTGTGATTGATTTCTCTTACAGTTCTTTCCTCTTCCTCTTACAATTCTCATGAAAAATAAAAATAAATGCAGAATAGAGAATTCCATATGCCTATTTCATGACAGTGGTAAGGGGAAATGAGAAAAGTAACATCTGTGTTGTCCTATTCCCTGGCTCTATTAACTACCAAACAGAAATAGCCCAACCTTTTCTTGTGACGGTAATAAAGAGTTATTAATATTGACAAGAGTAGGATTTAAACCTGCTGACTTCCAAGACATCGTACCAGCACTCTACCAACTGAGCTATCTTTCCCTATATTAGCCCTGTGTTAGCAATCTCACAATTTTGTCAGTATCTGTAATCACTAGGTGCTAGTAAGAAGTCATAAACCAGTGCCTTCTAGCCAGGGATCATGCCCAATTTAAGCGATTCAACCTGTGGATCACTCAATTGAAAGGAGGATATACCATTTGTATCATACAATATCAAAATATCATCTTCGGTAAATTCCTGATGCAATGGTTTCGGAATGATTTGACATTCCTTCCTACTCATTATAGGAAATCCAAGAGGCATGGGCGTAGACGGAGTGGGTCCTTTGACTTACCAGTCTTTATGGGAGTGGACGAGTATGATACGGAAACCGATGTTTCATTGGTCAGTGGAACAATGGCACGTAAAGCTAAGAAAGCACGGAAGACTGAGCGTAGCAAACTAGCAAGGTTACAGAGTAAAGACGGAGAGAAGCTGAGAGGGCCAAACAAGTCAGCTCCTAGGAGACTTTTGTCTCATATCAAAGGTCTAGAGATTGAAGAGGATGGTGCAGCACCTCCAACATCAAGGTAGGAAATTCTCCTCAATTTTTAATTGGAATTTAAGTGCAATGTTGTATTTCTTGTCCAGCTTTCACCTGTAATTATAAGAAAGAATAATAAGTATAACAATAATATTGATATTAATAAAAATTACTCTTTCAAGAGGTATGAAAAATGAGTCATATCTGCTTAACTGGGAAAGTTAATAGCTGTTTTCTCCACACGCTCACTATTCCTAAAAATGTATACCCATAGACCAAGGTTTGCAGGATCACCTTGTCTTCCTAAGCTGTTCCTGAAGGGTACAGCAGGAGTTCCTGATTAGTACAGGTAGTGTTCCTGATGAGTACAGGTAGTGTTCCTGATGAGTACAGGTAGTGTTCCTGATTAGTACAGGTAGTGTTCCTGATTAGTACGGGTAGTGTTCCTGATGAGTACGGGTAGTGTTCCTGATTAGTACAGGTAGTGTTCCTGATTAGTACGGGTAGTGTTCCTGATTAGTACAGGTAGTGTTCCTGATGAGTACGGGTAGTGTTCCTGATTAGTACAGGTAGTGTTCCTGATGGATTAGGTGTTTAATCTCCAGTTCAGACATTGGTGTGGAGAGTGTTTACTCCTTTCTGGCTGGCTGTTATTAATGGGTGCTGGTATGCCAATACAGGCTTTTGCAGCCAAGTGTAACGCACAGTTATACGTGTATAGATGACAACCGGCCAGGTGGTCTTTTTGAAACCAGGGCTATGGTCGTCTGTATTTAAGAGGTTAATTGAAATGGTTCGTGACTTCTCTGTGACAGTGTTGACGATTCCACCCAAGTGGACATCACATCTACTGGAATGAAACACCCCATCATCAAAGGGTTTAACACTGCCTCCTTCTCTGATAGTGACTCATTGGTCAAGAGACAGCGCTCTGTCAGCACAACAGTCATGACGAACGAGCATTCATCAAGCTCCTCTAGCGATGATGATGATGAAGATGATGATGAAGATGAAAATGATGATGACTCACTTACAGAGGTTTCAAGTGATGATGGGACAGGGAGTTCATCGGAAGATGATTCTTCAGAGGATTCCTCTAGCTCTGAGGAGGAATTAAAGCATTTAGATGACAGTCCAAGGTGAGGACAAGTAAAATATGGATTTTGGAGATGATTTCTTCTGCCCCAGCAGTGGTGAATGCCTGAGCAATTTTTGCACATGAATAAGCCAGTCTTGAACAAAATGTTTCATTATTAGAGTTATTAAGTAAGGATACAGATTCTTTTAATATTGCTGCTCTGTTGTCTTATGGAGTTGTTCCAATTATATTTCTTTAAGGTCAAGATTAGGAGATACGTATGAGCACCCATCAGTAAACGAGCCCATGTATGCGACAATAAAGTCAAGAAGTAAGTCCAATGCAGTTGTTTCAAATTTGTCACTGACATTTTTTTCACTTTCAAATTTTTCATTTATTTGATAGAGCCAAGTCAGCCCTTCATGTTGTCTCACTTAGTTTGACATCCTGACGAATGTGGAGAGTAATGCGATTGAAAATGTTGAAAGTTCTCATTGATGTGTGTGTGCATGTGTTATGTTACCATATCAACTTTGTGATAGTTTGAGAATATCTTGTTTATAATTTATATTTAATTTGTCAAAATCCACAAGCTGGCTGGTACGGTGTTCCGAGGTCGCAAGTTCGAATCCCGCTCCCTGCCAGTTCTCTTTGTTCACTTGTATAACTTATATTTAATTCAGTGATGGAACTTTCTGCATATATGCAGTGTTTCAATATATTTTAACACATGGCCCTATTTTAATGTTAATCTTTTTTATTAATTTGTTGCTTTGCAAAATGAATAAATTAATTGATGTCCATTAATTAAGACTTATGAAGGGCCCGTAACTCAAAGGTAGCTCCGGCAACCTTCCAGCTTATTTTATTGATTCCTAATTCTGTAGAAATGGTGGTTTGAAGGAGTCAAGCATTTTGCTTTTAGCTGATTCTTACTTTAAATTCTGTCACTAAATACAGAGCTATCATCTGGTCAAGTTGATGAGAAACTCTATGAGACGCTAAACAGCCCAGCATCTACAGGACTACTTACCTCAACGATACCTAAGAGAACAGCTCCTTCAGCCCCTAGTCCACCGGACCCTCCTACAAGACCTCGACCTTCACAGAGAGGCAACAGACCATCATTAGCTAACCCAGAGCTGGCTGGAACATCACGGGGAGGCCCAAAATACCCAGAATCTTCCACCATGGGCAGTTTATCCCGAGGTCAAAGGTATGTGCATTTTTCAAAGTGAACAAAGAAAACAGGCAGGAGTGGGATTTGAACCTGCGACCTCCGGAATACCGTACCGGTGCTCTACCAACTGAGCAATCTTACCTTGTGTTGACGGTCTCCCAAATTGCCAGTGTCTTTGTTCAATGGCCGCTAGTCAGAAGTCATAAACCCATAACGTTTTCTTTCCAGTCTACCTGTTTGCAAACAGTGACTCATTTTCACGAAGCTGGATAAATTACAGCTCAACAAATCAAAGATTCTATGTACAAAACAATATTTAATGACAGTCACTAGACTTTTCAGCTTTCAAGGTTGTAACTTCAAAAACTTTCAAGATAGGTCTTTAAGCATTTGTATTTTATAGCTTCAGTCTCATGTGACGTTGTACTTTCTACATTCTAGAGAGATGGGTCTGTACCAGGTAGCGAGGCTAGCAAAGGAGCGACAAGTCGCTCAGTCGTCTAGGAGCAGCATGTCATCGGCAACTAGTGAAGCTAAGGTACCCAAGTCCAAAGTATGCGTCTTAATGTGAGAGCAGGACAGACAACCCAAGCATTTCATCAACTTTACCAAGTTAACCTTTTCTGGCTGTTATTAATGGGGTGCTGGTATGCCAATAAGGGCTTGTGCAGCCAAGCGTAATGCAAACAATAGGCAAACAATGGATTGAGTATGTGCAGGAATGCACGTATGGACAACAACCGACCAGGTGGTCTTTTTCAAACCACGGCCGCCATGGCCATTATCCATATTCAAGAAGTCAAAGCCTAGTTTCCATATTGTTTTAATCAATACCAACAACACATGAGACTTGAAGTCAACATCCTCCAACCAAAAGTTAATAGAATAATTCTTCTAAAATGATATTTGTTTGTTGTTGTAAGTCTTCTGAAACGGAACAAATTCACTTGGATCAACGTCAAGTGGTGTAAACTAGTTTGACATTTATAGTTTAATTTGGTATCAAAAGGAGAAAATGGGCAGAATTCATGGTAATCAAATGTTGGGACATATTCACATTGTGTACATGTATTTCTGTGGCTCCACTCCAATTTCAGGGTTCTATTTTAGATGGCAGGAAACGTCATGTTAGTCACTTTGTAGTAGAAAATATTGTGATTACATTCGTGTTGTGAACAGCCTGTATGTTTACAGGTTTGATAGCCCAAGCCTTATATGGTGTGACAGTATACTTAAGTGAATCATAAATATGAAAGCAAATGAACAAATTAAAATGAATGCAAACTTGCCTTGTGACATTGTTTCTAACTTTTTGAAATGTTTTATAATGGTGAAGTTTTATCTTGCGTAATTTCTGAAAACTTTGCATTCCTTTTCAATTTATTTTGGAGAATTTCTTCTAAAGTGACGTCAGTATTAAAATAATGAGTCAGATTTAAGATAGAACTAGTTCATTGTAGCACAGTACTCGGTCCAATTTAACACTAAACTGACAAAGTATAAAGTGCGCCACACATCAGTAGCTTTCATTTTAGTGTTGTTGCAACTGTCATGTGTTTGTCTACCATGTGTCCAAATTGTATGCTGAAATACCTTTAAAAAAAACAAAAGTTCCATTAGGATTGAAAATTCCATATCTTAATGATGACCATATAAGATGATACTTATCTTACTGATCAGGTATTCAGTATTTACCTTTAATTCTTGATTTCTTTTTACATGTATCTGGGAATTAAACGTTAGACGACTACGTTTAGTTCCCGTGACGTCATCAGTTTTTGCGCTTGTTTGACGTTTTCCTTACTCGTCCTAAATGTAATCACCTTGTTTACACGGACAGCGGTCGCACCATGCCAAACCAATGACAATTTTTTACCATTTTTGTCGCGTGCCTTTTACAGCTAATCGTGCGCTAATGAAACCTCTAATAGTACAAAGCATTCAGTCTCTACTGAATCTGTAAATAAAAGGAATTAATTACTTATTGGCTGTAGAATAACTCTTTATATTTCTGTGATAATGTAAATGTTCTCTATTTTGGGGGACTGAGTAGTAAGATGCAAAGAAATTTAAAAACAGGAATCTTGTTACTTGCCTTTCATTTTAAATCTTAAAACCTTGGGGTTTTAATATAAATATTGTAATTGTTTCGTTAATTTAACATGCTTAAGTTTGTTTTATTGAAATGTCCCATTGTAATATCTGTTAATGTGTACATGAACTATAAAGCTCAATGTTCATTACAACAAAGAATTTACCATTACATGATTTCACTGTTTTAAATGTTCTATTGTTTTAATAATCTTTTCGGATGGCAATAAAGTATCGATTTATTGAGTTATCAAATACCAATTCTAATTTTACATCTATTGCACTTTTTATAATTTGCAAAATTAAAAAGAATACTTGTACCTGTATTTCACCATGCATTCCACAACGTCACTCCTACAAATGGACTTGAACCACCATTACATTTGCAACCAACTGCATCGTAAAATTAACTTGTTCCTCGCGCTTAGATGGTTTACAAATTCACTACAGGTTATCCTCATTGTCAAACTACAGCTGTGAAACTCTTACAAGGACCGTCAAATTCCATGGCTGTGCTTACGGATGTTAACATAAGCATTTTTCACAAGTGAGCAAACAATATATAAATATAATATGGTTTGAGGGTGGATAGTTGATACTAGCTCCCCGAGGTATTGAAAGTTGACAAACTAGTTCGAGGCGAAGCCCAGGGAACTACTGTGTCAAGGTAATATCGACTATCCATCTGAAATAAACCATGCTCTTTGTTTTATTATACCTCGTACATATTCAGTTTTCATTTTTGTTGTCAAGACCAGTCTTGGCATAAAATGCTGGGCATAATGTGCCGGTACCACACTGCTCATGCACGTACGCTCTGCACGAAGCTTTAACTACGGCCCCGCCCATGTTCTAGTCTACTGCACACTCGCTTTTGTCCTGTGTGTGACTTCCCTTTTACGCACATACTTGGCAAAAATATCGGCCGTCGCATGCTGGTGAATTATCCAGTAAGAAATCAGTTCTCTTTCATGAATATGTAGGAGGTAATTCCATAGAAATAGACCATTTGTTATTTGCATCCCCTGGGCTAAATTGTATGGCTTTGCTTACCGTATGCGAAGAATTTACGGCAGAAAATTCTGCACGATCCATCAAAAGCCAGTTCGGTATCTCAAAGGTGAAAGGTTATTCGGAATAAAATTGCTGACGTAATGTTACGCAAACGCCCATTCTGATTGAATTTGACACGTGGGCGTTGTGTGACCACCTTTTGCGTTCACACGCGCGCATTAGGTCATGCGGGTCACTCAGGATAAAATGTCATTGTGCACATGTGTAATTGAAATACTGAACTGGCTTATTGTCATTTTACAGCTTGGCAAAAAATGTTGCTTATGCATACACCCCGTAAAGTACTAGGATTACGTGCTTACACAATTAGTACAGAATTTCTGGGCTAGTGCTGTAAGCACAGAAGGGCAATCGTAATAAGCAAGATAATTTTGTAGAGATAAGTACTGGGCCCTGATGATAATTCCTCATCCCTGTTCTCATCAATATTTCCACTGTCACTTTGGCTTTTTATTCAAAAGCCTAAAATATTCCAACAAGAAATATGTAGTCCCCCAAACAAGAAGAACATTTCAAAAGGTTTTCTTAGCACCTTCCATGGAATTACTCACATTTTGGACCACTTCGTTACAAGAGCAGGCACCTCAGGCACCTGCCACTCGCCCACTCAGCTCGTTTAGAAACTGCAGATCCCCACTTTGAACATTTTCATTAATCAGCATACTTATATAGCTTTGTTATACATGAAATTAAATACATCTACGTGTGTTTGTACTTAATGGCAATGCTGTACAAACTATGAACATTAATATGTCACAATAAAACAGCTTACAGTTAAAAAGTCTACAACTTTGTATCCTGAAATATATACTTTGGTCAATTCTAACCCAATATTTTCAACAATTTATCTACACTGCACGTGAATTCAAATACCAAATTCACACGGACATATATACAATGTACATGTACATTCACAATTGTGAGATGTCTAAAAACTTGCTGAATACTCATACTGTACAATTTTTAACCTATCTTTAAATTTCTTTGAAAGCGTGCAAGTTATGGCATGACAAATATGATCTTATAATTATTGTCATGTGCATGCGAGTAGACCTTATACGTAGCGGCCATCTTTGAGGTATATTTTTGCAGTGTTGTAGTCGAGTACTTTGCCAACCGAGTACTTGTATTTCCGAGTACGAGTACGAGTCCGAGTACATTGTGCTTGAAGTAAGGATGGGATGTTTAAACGAAAAAAAAATGCAAATCCGTTTAGAAATTTTCCCAAACGTTTAAAATGGAACTCAAATTTTAAAAATGGGACCTTGTATTTTACTCAATCTACCTTCAAGTTTTATTTACAAAGAATCTACGATCTTTGAAAACGTGGATGTTAAATAAATTTTCCAAACCTGTGTCTTTGTCATCATTTTAGTCAGTAATATGCAAGTTTCCAACACAAAAACACTCTCTCCTTCATGGAAAAAAATGCCACTTCCCGACGTGACATCACTGACTGCGCGACAGTCAACGTTAAACCGCCATCTTGAATTGCCTCATTATGTAATCATGATCATGGATACATTAAGTTGGTTAAGCCAATAGGGGGAAAAGGCGCGCTGTGTTACGGGCCGTGTTATGAATATTTAACAGGTCAATCGCCATGACCATTTATAAATATTGAAACTAAAATCCCCTGGCCTTATAAGGGTGGGTAATTTGAATTTGAATACCTGTATCATATCAGAAAGCGCCAATGCCACTCAAAAGTGAGATCAACGATCACCAAAAAGGGATGATCCAAGCCTGGCATTGGCATGGGGAGGGGGAATTCCAACCGCGATAATGCCCGGAGGCTTGGGATTTTGGAGGGTACCGTGAGGTACAATTTGCGGAAATTGCAAGATAATAATTCTATGGAAAACGAGGCAAGATCTGAAGACCACCTCCTGCGGAGTTCGCGCCGAAACTTCGCACGAAACCATCGAACGACCATTTTGAGAACACCTCGGCGTTTCACATATGATTGGCCCAATTACAAGTTCACGGCTAGATATTTGTCCGGTTCGCTCGTGGCCCCCACCTTGCAAACAGGACGCTGGCAAGGGCTGATCTCTTTAAGCTCTCATTGGACAGATTTTGCATGACCTGTGACGTAGCATGCAGCACACAAACTCGATTGCTACAGCTGTTTATCATGTAGCGCGCTAGCTGCATGCGAAAGTCATGATAAGTTACCCATAATGCCATCCGTACTTCCTTCACAAGATTCTGTGAAGCGACATCAGCCCTTCCCATGCCCAGCGCCCTGTTTGCAGGGCGGGGGTACAAGCGAATTTGTCCGGACGGTGCGCAGAGGAAGTCGATTTCTCCGCAATGAACCATTTGAAAGTATAGATAAAATAATCAGTGAACGCCGTGGTAAGTCAAGCCATACGTTTTTTTTTTATCGAGTATTGCTATTCGAGTACGAGTACCTTGATGATCGAGTACAATTTCAACACGTCGAGTTCAAGTACTTTGCTGCCCGAGTACGAGTACCGTCAGTTGGAGTACGAGTACTTTGACATTCGAGTACAAGTACGAGTACGAGTACTCTAAAAACGGTACTCGAGTAGTACTCGAGTACGAGTACGAGTACTACAACACTGTATTTTTGTTATGCAAACTCTGCAACAAAGTAAGCACAAAAAGTGTACCCATTATCCACTAGAATGGCCGCTACACATTAAACTATAAAAGTGATCTGTGCTTACACGTATACACATTCTACAACGCAATTAAAAAAAAATTCAAATAAGGTGATAACCCAATTTAGATTTAATTTTCTAAGATAAAGTATGACCAATGCTAAACAAGTTGTGAGAAAATTGTGAACAATAGGCAAGATCAGAAATAAATAAATATTAATTCAAAGCCTCTAGCACAAGGCCCTAAATAATCCATTTAATATATCGAACCAATGTATTTATTTGATATCAAATTACAATCTTCGTTTTTCCTCAGAGTTGGAAGAGGTCAACAGAATTTTTGTTATTTTGATCCTCGCCAACATGCATATTCATTGTAGATCCTTTATCATGCAAACTACATCATGAATTATTCATATTTGACAATTCAAATAGCATAATTTTTTCTTCTCAACATTTAATTTCTTCTCAATCAATCTTCTTGATAATTTAAATCTATTCAAATTGATTGGCCCCTTTTAACTACACCTTCCCGATATGATTCAAAGACTTTATTCAAAATCAATATACTGCACTTCAAATTTCTCCAATTAGCTGAACAAAAAACAATTTTACGTTTATGGCCCCTGTAACACTATGAACATCTAACAAAAGAAAACCCACGCAGTCCTTTGTTACAAACAAAGGACTGCGTGGGTTTTCTTTTGTTAGATGTTCATAGTGTAAGGTTGGGGTATAAAACTTTTTAAAACTGAATTGAGATGTAGATGTACCTCAAATAGAAATACATCTGCATTGTATGTGATGTAGATGGATGAGATCTATTTACGTATTTCTATCTTTAAAAGTCCCTTTTATATGTGTTATGGCTACGACATTCCCACCCCACCCCCCCAAAAAAAGTTAGGGTAATTAACCCCTCCGAATTTGTTCTTTTTTTAGCATTATTACATTTTTCAGTGATGCATGAAATTTTAGAACATTTCCAGAAAATCAATAAAGGATGAAAGAAAAATTCTACAAATTTCAAAAATCAGAAAAACTGGTTACCTTCCAAAATGATTGGAGTTCTAAATTCGCAGAATGGACACACGTAAAACATATTAACACCTCAAACACACAAACTCAAGATAGCAACACACAGTAAACCAACATGTCATTGTACATTTATCAATACAAAACTCAGTGGAACATCAAGCCCAATGTCAAGTAATCAGGGCTGTAGTCGAGTCCCTGCAAGTCCAGTCACAAGTCCTTTCATAAAGTCGGTCACAAGTTACTGGATGAACAATGACAAAGGAATGCCTTTGTCAAAGCTCATTTGAATAGCTTGTGATTAGAATTAGGACTAGAGGGTTTGTGATGGACTTGTGATGGACTTGTGATAGACTTGTGATGGACTTGTGATGGACTTGTGAAGGACTTGTGATGGACTTGACTACAGCCCTGCAAGTAATGGCTCTACAATCCTGAATCTACCTATATCCAGATCAACATGGATATTGATGGATTGGGATTAAGAAAAATGTCATGCCCATGGTTCCCTCGCTCCTTGCCAGCAAAATCATTTTAAAAATTAAGAATAAGTGAATAGAACAGCAAGGTTCTATTCTTATCATTCAAATCCTGACAAGAATTCCTTCCAATCAAGGCCTGATAAAACAAGATAAATTTGCACCGAGTAACAATGCCATAAAACATATACCCAAACAGATACAAACAAATACATACAACTTCTCCCCAAACCTTTTAAACTCAATCCACTCAAGCCCAGATGCGCAGAGTATAATCCCAGCTGCCTGTACAGAGCGCTGTTCCATCAGGTGAAGTGCGGAGGCAGCTGATGCGATTCTCGTGTCCGTACAGCATCGTCAGACGTATGCCTTTCAGTGTATCCCAGATGTTAACAGAGTAGTCATTGTATCCAACAAACAGCAGTCGTCCTGTTAGGTCAGAGGTCAGAGTGACAAGGTTAGAGGTCATATAGTTGGAAAAAGATGGGAAAGAGCAGTTCATTAAATAAGAGAATCAAATAAGAGAAGGTGGGATAACTCAATCACAGAAATGAGTTGATAGATATCATAAGAGACCAGACTCACTTCAAAGTAGGGGTAATTGGATAAAGAAACCTCTACAAAATATTCATGTAGGAATACAGTAATATCAGAGATACGAGAGACAGAAATACATCCTTTGGATTTTTAATATTACACAGAGTTACAATTTTATAGTCTTCTATTGGTGCTCATCAGACAATTCGACCATGGACCAACTTGACAAACTGTTCGTTCAACTTCAAAACATCAAAAAAGTCATCGTCGAGACTGTTGTGTCATTTCGTTTTTTTGGTGCGTGGTAGGCCCATTGCTCGGGTTGCTTGGTGGAGTGGGTTGCTTGGTGGAGTGGGTAACTGGGTGGAGTTGGGTCAACATTTTTATGGTACTGGGTTGGGGATTTGCTGGGCTTGGGGCTGACACGTATAAACAACGACGGTTGAGTTCACAGTCAATGAAGACTGGGAAAATGGCCAAGTTGTCTCGCGGTCAAGTTGTGTCAACGATCGAGCTGTCTCACGTCCAGTTGGTCAATGATTATGTTGTCTGACATCCTTCTATTTTAACCTCTCATGAAGTGGTTTTTGTCTAAATTAAACTCTTATTGTTTAATTTATTTTTAGCTTTTTTACAACATCTACAAATTCCTACCACTTAAGGAGAAATCCAGTGAAGTGGCCCCGAAGATGATACATTCCTTGGCATAGCAGTTGATTTCACGATCAGCTCTCAGATCATACAGGCGACACTACGTAAAGAACAGATTTGGCATCAGGGAAATGTCAAATGTCTGAATAGAGTCTATACCCAAGACACACTGTCCTACAACTGCTACCTTTTAACACCAGGCCCATATACATCTTGTAGTTTACACACACACTCACTTCATCAGATCCTACATCCTTTAACCCTAGATCCCCCAAGCCTTGCAAACTTCAACAGCAGGTTTTGTCACGTTTTGATGGGTTCAGTACTGCAGGGCCTCCCATATGTTTTGTACACGATTTTTAATCGTGGACCTTGACTCAATCGTGGGACCCTATTGTCCTCTTTGTTAAAGGTCCACGGTTTGAATAGCTATACAAACTCACACAGTCCAGAACATCGTGGATGTGAGACCTGATGGTGTAAGGTTCAACACAGATCCCAGATGCAGGAGTGAACTTAATAATACAAAGTTACTTTTGGGTTGAAAGAACAGCTGTATCACTGGTCATGACACCCAGCATTAAAAATAATTTATGCGTGAAGAACAAGTACAATTTACCACTTCTCAAAATTCACAACCATCTTCTTCTGTTTTGAACCGTGAGCCAATAAATTTGGCCATCAGCTACAGTTCTTTTTGAGTTGCATGCCTTATAAACAAATCTTCCACAATCACATCAAAATGACGAACTGACTTTGTATTTCTAATACCTAAGTATCCCATTCAGTACCATGTACAAGCTTGACCTTAACCCCTTGAAGCCGGTTATTTATATAGAGGCAACGGGGTGCCTTGGCGGCCTGTGCAGCCAAGCGAAACGGACACAAGAGGCTTGTGCAGCTAAGCGTAACATACACAATCTAACAATGGATTAAAAATGCAGAGAATGGCGTGTATAGATGTCATCCGGCCAGGTGGCAAATTTTTTGACGTGTATAGACGTCTTCCGGCAACAAAGGGTTAAGATCCCACACATTTTGTATACACATCTGTGCAGCCCAGGACATCAATAAAGCCACAGGGATTCATTTACAATAACTCTGACGGAGACTTGCGTGAGAAGCTTTCCAGAGTAGACTTTTGCCAGAAGTGCTTGCCACAAGTCTGACATTTAATCAATGAAAGTCAAGTTTGGAGCGATATTAAAACAAAAAGACACTGAGGAAAAAGATACATCTTGACAACCTCAAGGGCATTTCAAAGCCCTATCTGACAATGAGCCTATCCTGTTCTCACCTTCAAATAATTGGGGTCATTGACACAAGCACCTTGACAATTCAGATAACTACCACTCACAGTAATTCATTTGTACCAATTCTTTGTCTGAATATCTTTATATGAATAGAAAATAAGTAGAGTAGAAATGAGTAAAAAATAGATGAATTCGAAACATGAAATTTACATCCATGTGTAACAAAATTTCAATAATTTTTGTTGTACATTTTGTTACAAATTTTAACTTCCCCTTCCTCATCTATACTCACCCCTGCATCATCTGAAGCCGACGCAAATGCATCTCCGCTGGGGAAAAACCTGACAGCGTTGATATCCGATTCATGGCCATCAAATGACTGGACGCACTGCCCTGTACGCATATCCCACACTAGGGCTTGTTTATCACATCCCTGCACAGAAAGCAAAAATCTGTCTCATTCATGGAGTTATAAACCAGGAAAATGTCATTGCTTTACTTACCATAAGCAAAGAATATCCATCAACTACGGAGCTTGTTCACCCATGTGACCAGACAGCGTGAAATGTAAACAAAATCACCACATTCCTGGTCAGGTTAATCCCTTGCCATCGGTTGACACAAATATGTGCGGATTGAAAATTTGCCACCTGGCCGGTTGACGTCTATATGTGCCAATCTCTGCCTTTTCAATCCATTATTGGGGTAGTGTTTCCATTTTGCTTGGCTGCACAACCCGGCCTAGTGCCCCGGCCGCCCCCATGTAATGCCTGGTGGCAAGGGATTAAACCATATTTGTTTTAAATTTATAAGCCCTGTGAAACCATCAAGGCATTCACAATCTTGCCCAAATATATGTGGTATTAATTTAAATTGCATTTGAAGTATGACTGTGAATGGTAATTCAAAAATACTACCGGACAAAAACATGGACTGTCTTACCCCCGATACAAAAGTGTTACACGCCTCCGAGGGGGAGATATCCAACCCCATAACATCAGCATTGTGACCATGAAAACTCTGCAGTAACTGACCGCTCTCAACATCCCACAGGGCACAGGTGCTGTCCCCACTACCGGTCAAGATCTGGCATGGTCAACACGAGATAGAAATACCATATTATGGAAGAATACCAACGAGCGTCACACTGTGAACCCGTTGGGTGTCTTTTTCTGTTAAAAATGGACAGGGTGATAAAGACGATGTGATATTAACAATTGGTGTCCAAAATCACATCCTACTCTATTCGAAATTACATCTGATGCCTGTAAACTATTGTCCCACATTGACAAAGAGTACACTGTGACTTCTGGATTTAACAGATTAAACCTCATTACCATTCTAGGCACTGGATGTGATTTTGGATGATCATTAAAATCGCATCCGCCTAATTCTCCTGTGTATTTTGAATAGAAAATCACATAGGGATTTCAGTGTCATGTGAATTATAGTATACTTCAAGAATACACAACAGATTTCCAATAGGTAACTGCAAGACCTGATCTGAAAGATGCAACTGGCAAGCTATCTATACAGTCAGTGTGATTAAGGTTGCAAGGTACTCTTTGTTTGACCTCAGCTGTTTCTTGTCCACTGGCCACTCTCCATTTTCTTGGCCGTTTCCATTCTCTTCATGACCCTCTCTTTATCTTTGCCTCGTCCTTTCTCTTTACCCTTTCCCATTTCCCCGACCCCGCCCCTTTTCTTGATCCCTCCTCATTCTTTTGGCTCCTCCCATTTCTAGCATCCCCTTCCTCCTACCTGTTGGTCAGAGTTCATGAATGTACAGCAAGATACATAGCTGGTGTGCATGGCAACAGCTCTCTTCTTAGTTGATAAATCCTCCTCTTGGCTTAGCTGGTAAACCGAGCACTTATTATCAAGTCCCCTATGTGAGGAATCGACATCCGTTATATTATTGCTTCCTTTGCGTGCATGTGTTCTAGTCACAATCACTCAATTCCAAAAGTCAAACAACCCTTGTAATGATCAATAGACAATGGATATGTATGTACACAGATTCAGACCTTGTCAGCAGTAAAACTGGGAAAAGTTCCCTTGCAAAGTTTCTGGTCATTATTATTCACCTCTTAGTGTATCAAATTCTCCAAAATGTCCACATGGCAAGATGAGATTCTGAACATTTCACCTGCAACATTTTTGGTCTTATTTCTGATTTTCTGAGTTAAGTCTGATAATAATTCTGAGTTATGAACTTCCAAGAGCTATTTTTGTCTAACTCTGGCAGCAGTGAGTGAAACCATGTGACCATACTGTGAAGCATCTAGTGAAACATACACTAGATATGGGAGTCTTCAAATTTTGGACTAGTATGTACATACACTACGCTAAGTAACAGCTTGGCCAATAATTCAGTAAAATTAAGCTTGATAAATTTTGCGTAAGATCAAATTGAATAGCAAGTCAAATGTGAATAAAATATGTCTAGCTTGTGAGCAAAAGTCTCTTGCTAAGGAAAATAATTCTTCAACAGAATTCTGTTCACTGACTTACCCACAAGCTACTATGGTGCCAGACGGAGCATATGAACACGCCATAACCCAAGTTGTTGGCATGGTGATACCATGTTCCTAAAGAGAAGAATAGCACTAGGAAGTAAAATTAATGTTTCCAAATGAAATATGTTCACAACCCCACATCTGCCAAAATTTATCTCCTGGCGTGTTATTTGGAGTAAAAAAAAACATTCTTTTTATTCATCAAGCGCACGCGTGAACAGTCAATGCGTTCACTCTATTCTCAATGCACTTGTAAACAACACAAATTCTGAGTCATCTTTTATTGACAAAGATTGACATTTGAGATCTTTGTTTTTTACTAATTCGGTTTCCCGGTTGGTGGTTTAGGGTTAACTGACCGAGTTGGCTAGGATGTGACTGCATCTGTGCATAGCCACAATCATGGGTACACCTGTTTTTGGTGTCCATGTTGTGAACAACATTTTGAAAAACAATGATGTAAACTTTATTTGAGATACACGTGAGTCAGTCATCCAGCTATGTCAATTAAGAATAAAAGGTGATAATTTCACTTTGGCTAATACCAATTTTGCAAAGAGCTATTCAAAACTGCTCTGTCATTCATAATGGTGTCCTTGTAACAAAAAAAATGTAAAATCTTGTAAAACTCTCAATGCTTTGAGGTAATGAGCAACTTACTTGAACAGCGCTTGTCTGAGAAATTAAAAAGTAACAATGTAAAAAGGGTGCCTTTGAATCTTTATATATACATGTACACTAATCCAAAATAACAAAAAAGATATTTTTCAATTTAAAGGGCACTTTGAACAGAAAATCAAAATGTGAACACATAAAGGTGTACAGTGGAACGCCACTATAACGAACATCGCGGGATCCACAGATTTTGTTCGGTATAGCGATCGTTTGGTATAGCGATTTTCAGCCGCCGGTCCGCTGCGTGCCCATTTTTCAACATGACGTCCGTTCTTTTAAATAGCACCCTCTTGCATCATATTTGAAGTGCGCCCTCTTTTGATTGTAATTGAATCATGTAAAATACATGTTCATACTTTCTAAGCTTACCAAATTCTAAAGCAACAGTTGGCTTTTTCCTTCTATATCTTGGGAAAATAATAGCACCTGTCACTCTTCATCATAAAGCTTCGGCCGTTTGGGAATTACAAACAGCCCAAATACCTGGTACATTTTTTTAATCCGTTGCCTTTTTTTCAACAACAATGTTTGGTAAATTTTGTATACAAAATTTGGGAGCCAAGGATGGTGTTCGGTACAGCCGAATGTCCGGTATAGCGGCGTTCCACTCTACTAAGGCCAGGACTAGGGTAATAGAAACCATGATCTATGTGGCCTCCTTAGATGTCTAGTGTAACCTCTTTCTGGGATGACGTGCCACTAAGATAATGTACCTTATTTGTTGTGAAAGCATCCCATACAATGATTTTGCCATCTTGTGATGACGTGACCATGTGCCGATGATCTCGAGCCCAATCCAAGCAGAGAACCTTTCCCTGATGACCTTTGAGAATTCTCCGTGGTTTCAAGTTGAGTTGTGGTAGTGTATCCAGCTTTTCTGCTACAACCATCACTAAATGGAGGTTTGGATGACAAAAATGACAAACATTTTTTTTTTTCGACATCCAACATGTCCAATGGTTTTGTTCTAAGTCTTAACAAAATAAACACACTCCTTAATCACACACTCCTTAATTAAATTTGAAGCAACAAAAATGTCCTTACATTGTCAGCTGACAAACTAAACAAAAATATTCTATGCCCAATTGCATGAAAAAAAATATGAGGCAAAAGTTATATGTACATGCAAGGACAGGTTCAAAATGGGTGACACTTGGTCATCTACATTCTCCTACCTACTTTATACTATTTATCATTCAGTGAAGCTGTATTGTCTTTTCGGAAAGATTTTACTTTAATACCCCCTACCAAAATCAGTCAGGAACAACAAATCTTGGAAAATAACTATCCATCTGTATTCAGAATTGTATAAACACTTGGCACAACATTTAAATTTGAGAATTATGTTGAATTTGAAATTTTCTTGAAATATAGGAGAAGAAAGTTTGTGTTTTCTGTGTTAGATGTTCTTGGCACAGTGCACAGTGTTCACATACATGTTGATTTCTGCCTCATTTTTTACAGATTTTGCTGACATAAATCTTGAAATAACAGGTTGTGCCACATGTTTAGACAGTTGTTATCAAGGAGGGTTGGTTATTTTCTAAGATTTTGCTGTTCCCTGGTCCATTTTGGTGGGGGGTATTAAAGTAAAATCTTTCCTCGTAGGAATTAAGGAAACGTGCACAAAAATTCCTCCCGTTTCCTTTCCACAGTCCCTTGTGACCATTGTGACGTCTCAACCAGGCGGTATTTGTGATATAGTCTGGGCTAACTTCAATAATGTTTACACTTTTTATCTCTCGACTCTAGTCTAGTTAAATCTTAAAACTCTTCTTCATCAACATACAAAAATAGACGTGTATTTGATGTGACAACGAATTAGGCATCCATGTACAGCTTACAACTAAAGAGAAAAACTCTTTACTTTACTTTATATAACTTTAAGCACAATTGCAGAATAACCCGCCACTCGTATCTCCACCTCGTATCCGGATACGCGGATACGGGGTCACTGTTCATTGCCCATGCCCTCAATAAACTATTCACATACCTTCCTCCATTGGTTTTTTTTTAAAGGAAAAATGTCGCCCTCTATCGCCCCGCCACACTCCCTCCCACCCCGTATCCGCGTATACGTATCCGCGTATCCACCTCCGGGGACATACATTGGACTTAGACTTTTGACCGAGCTTCCCATTCGAATTACGCACGCAGGTCAGATTCCAGCCCCCTCGGAGGATTTTTTTTAAAGGAAAAATGGCACCCTATCTATCGCCCCGCCAGACTCCCTCCCACCCCGTATCCCCGTATCCGCGTATCCACCTCCCGGTAGGTGGATTGGACTTAGACTTTTTTCAGAGCTTCACATTGCAATTGCGCAGAGTTTTTTTTTTAAAGGGAAAATGGCGCCCTGTATCGCCCAGCGTATCCACGTATCCACCTCCGGGGCGGGGACATACATTGCCATTGGCATTTATGATTTATTGCCATTCCTCGGCATTGGACTTAGAAATTGCCCCCTCTATCGCCTGGTCAGACTCCATCCCACCCCGTATCCGCGTATCCGCGTTTTTTAGGGGGTTCTTTCGGGTGGCGGGGTATTGTGCAATTACTCCTAACTTTACTTTATATCCGACTATTTTGAATCCCCTCCTTTACAATTACATCGTCAGCTGCCCCGCCCACTCCCTCCCATAACCAAAACGAGATGTCAATGGATTTTCAACGAGATCGATAATTTACAGGTGATATAACATGTTCAAAACACTATTAAAACGTCATATTTTGAAAAGTTGAAGACCTACTCACAGTCGACATCATTGAGCTTTCTTCTCTCTTCTTCTAGTTTGATTTTGAGCGACTCAGCTTCCCTTGTCAAGGCATTTATTTCTTCTTCCTTCACCGCTGGACCGTCCGTGACTGCCATCTTGGAATTTATTTTCTTCACCAGCAAAATTTGGTTTACCACTGTCCGTGCGGCCGGTTGCGGGTCGTAATTTGTTTATGCATAAAATGGTCCGATACGTAAGTGCATTTTCCGGCACGCCTAATAGCTGGTACCCCGCTGTAAGAAAGAAAGATGAATGAATTAATAAATAACACAATAAGATAGTAAATACCCATTTTATTTTAAATATATCAAACGCTTGCCCTTCCCTCCATTTATTTCATTAAGTTAATCACTCACAAACTACATCAGATTGTCTGTGTTGAAAGGGGGCGTGGAAGTGGGCGGGGCGCGCGGATTGATGATGATGATGATGATGATGATGATAGAGAGGATTATGTAGACTAGTTTCCAGTCCCTATACATTTTCTTCCTTCGATAAAGGGGAAAAACCTGTTTAGGGAGGGGGGAGCTCTCAAAACAGAAACACCACTTTGCATCACGTGATATTAATTTATAACCACCTCTTGCACTTTCTTTGAAAGAATAATCATAAAACCGGCTTTGAAAAGACTAGTAAGTGAATTATTATGTAACATATTTGAAAGATAGAAGAGAAAAGTTTTTACAATGCTTGTTTCTTTCCTTGCTGAAGAATATTTATTTTTGTCACATTGATTCCACCCGAGATTACTTTGCGAAGTCAGCATGATTTGCTCTAGCTTGAAAATTCCAGCTCTAGGCTCATCATGACATGTCATGAGCCCTGAGCTGGAATTTTCAACCTAGATTTGCTCCATTTATTTTGATCTAAAAGAAACGGTGTACTATTCGAACTTCATTTATAAATTACCCACCCACCCACCCACACACGTACTCCGCAATCCACTGAACCCCCACCCATAGCCTCGCCCCCTCCCCCATTAAAAAACTCCCCCAACTGACACTATGAACATCTAACAAAAGAAAAACGGCGCAATAACAATGAACATCCATTGTTACTTGGCACTAAATCCATTGTTACTTGTTCCATGGAGGAAGAAAACACATTTTCTTAGTTAGCCCATCCACTTTCCGTAAGAAGAGGTTGTCGTAACAATAGAGGGCGCTATATTGTAAACAATTAATACCATTACCAGGTCCGCGAAAACTGAAAACAAGTGGCGCGGAAGAGAGATGCACACGCGTTTGCGCGATTCAATGTTCGCCAATTTCAGAGGATTTTCTGGTAAGTGAGTTTGTGTTGTCATTGTTGGCGTAATTGATTCCAAAATTCGATCATTTCATGTGAATTACATTGTGATTACATGCCATGATTAAGTTTTTACATAGCTGTGCAGTGTAGACTTGGAAGCAGGTCAACTCGGACCCAAACCAACTCGGACCCATACCAACTCGGACCCATGCCAACTCGGACCCACGGCCAACTCGGACCCACGGCCAACTCGGACCCACTACCAACTCGACCCACGGCCAACTCGGACCCATACCAACTCGGACCCATACCAACTAGGACTCACTACCAACTCGGACACACACCAACTCGGACACATACCAACTCGGACCCAACGATAACCAACTCGGACCCGCAAAGTTTAATCCCTTGGCGTTGGTCGTGTTTGTTGAATGATTGCAGTGACAAACAAATCGTGTCTAAATTAGAAAGCCTTGCTTGGATGGTTGACAAACAGATACTCGTTAATTAGAACAAACATATATTCCTCTTGCATGCTCTCTCCGGCCGCAAGTGCATTAAATTTTACTCAAAAATAAAAGGCACAAAGAGGGAACTTATTATGCCAATTGATTCATCATGCAAACCGATTTTCCTTACACCCACGGGCTGCAAAACAAGACAGTTACAACTTTCATGCACACGGTTACGTAGAGTATGTGATGAAGCAGTAAACATCTAACATAATTATTTCAGAATACCTACGTTTCTCAATTTTGTTTGCTTTCTTGTTTCTTATTTTTACACAAGGGAATATATGTAAATTCCAATTCAAAGCTAGTAGGCCCTACAATAAATTCGCGCAAAGAACTTCCAATTTAACTTCGTTAAAATATTCCAAATACACATACCTACGAGGCCTCATTTGCAGAAATTTCTTTGTGTAAACTCTACAATCGGAGTTTTATTGGAATCTACAGTAGTAGCGACATGGAAGTTCAATGGAATTTGCAGTAGAATGTAAAGAGGCTTAAGTGAATAGAAAAATCAGGTATGAATGGAGACATGGATGTTTTGAATTTCGCTAAAATTGAAATTGAATCAATATGAGCAATTTATGAAATTGCATGAATATGAGAGAGGGACAGCTGGGGCGTTGGTGTTTTCCTTATGTCTGTGTTAAGGTCAAATAGAAAAGAGTAAGGACACGAGTGAAGTGGCCGCCTGGGCGAAGTGGCAATTGGCTCCACGTTATCCGGTTTGGTGACTGTTGAGCCATGGAGGAAGGATGGTTGAGCATAAAATAATACCTGAATGTAATTTTTCATAAATTCTTCCTGTTAAAATTATTTTTTTGTCACAGTGGTAATTTGTTAAATAAAAGTACGCATGTCGGTTGTAATTAGCTATATAGAGTAACTCTAAATGCACAATTTCTCGTCAAGGTTGGGGGAGGGGGGGGGGGGGGGAGAAAGCACACAACCAACAATTATTGTTAAGCGTTAGTGTACTTGATGCCTCTTTTTGTGTATCCTGGGAAATTTATTAAAAATGTGTGCTGATCCTTGTGTATTCTGGTGCATTCTGGTATATGTAAAAGCCAATTACCCTTAAAATGTAATGGGGAAATTATTTGGGGGGGGGGGGGGGGAGAGACACTGCCATAGCCGTCCCCTCCCCAAAAATATTGGGTTGGGGGCCATGTCCCCCGTCCCACCCCCGAGATCGCCGCCCATGGTCATAACCAAAGTTCACTGAATTGCCGATTGACTTACAAATTTTACAAGCGCAAAAGCAACTCAGAAAAATAATGCCGTATTTAATTCAGATACAGTAGTTCAGAAACAATGTTTTTTTCATTTCTTTGCGTTTTGGGAATCTTCACTGCATACGCTCGTCCTATCCAGTATTTATATTATGCCGATTCAATCTTGTTGGGTCCGACTTGGTCATGCTTGGGTCCGAGTTGGTAGTGGGTTCGAGTTGGTAGTGGGTCCGAGTTGGTAGTGGGTCCGAGTTGGTAGTGGGTCCGAGTTGGTAGTGGGTCCGAGTTGGTAGTGGGTCCGAGTTGATAGTGGGTCCGAGTTGATAGTGGGTCCGAGTTGGTTGTGGGTCCGAGTTGGTAGTGGGTCCGAGTTGGTATGGGTCCGAGTTGGTTTGGGTCCGAGTTGACTCGAAACCTGCTGTATACAGTAACAGTATAGTGTATATCAACATGTGTATTGTGTATCTGATCTGAGACTGAGTGAGAGTCCGGCGTTTGTGCAGTGTAAACATAATAAATCGGGCCCCTGTTTAGTTTTGATCAAATTAGAGTCAAGGGTATTTTTTCTCATTCCAAAATTACTTTTTCAACCTAAAGCAGACTTCTCTTAATTCTACTGAGATCTGTTTTTGTAATTTTAAACAGTTTATTGCGGTAGAAAATGCAATTTTCTTACGCACTTTACAATTACAGCAGTTCCAGTTTACCATGGCATGCGAATCAACGTGGTTCTGCATGTTAACTGTGCATCGCAGTGATCGCCATCATTATTTTTGAGTTGCATTTTGTCGTCTTCATCGTCGCTTTACTTGAAAATTTCCCTCAAAAACTAAAACCCTGCCCTTTATCTACGGCATGTTGGTTTGTAATGTCGCTAACTAGTGGGGTATTATAAAATATTTCCCTTTGGTATACCTCAACTCCGCTGGTGCACATTCACTTCAACTGAGAAAAAAACGATACAACCCACGCAATTAATTACAGTTGTCTAGGCGGCCCTGTATTTTTGCCTTCTGAACTTTTCAGATCAAGCCTGCCGATTGGTAAAACCGTTAATAGTACAGTCACTGACATTGCGAAAAAGTATTTTTTCACGATTTTTAGCATGCCTTTAAGTTTTAACAGCGATCAGTAGCTAGGGAGTCAGCTGGATTTTACGTCATCATGTAGATTTTGATTGCGGGCCAATCAGCGATGCGCATTAGCTTTGTAGTGGCGCTGTGGGCCACTGTACGGGTGAATAGGCAGTGTAAACCCTGTGCCCTATGTTTATTGAAGGAATTATTGTATTTGTCCCATGATGCCACTTTGCTAAAAGTGCCATTTGTTTGGTTTTCAAACCTTACAGTCTCCTTCACAATTTTTTAATCACTTAGCATTCATTTTTAATGTGAAATGATATTTGAGGGGAGAAAGGAAAACCCTGTGATAATAACCCACGCAGTTGAATAGATCCATACATGTAGCAAAATAATATGACAGTCTTACAATTTACAATTGTATAATTTATGGGGGTTGTAATAAATTGATCATTTTAAAGCTACTTTGGCAATCCGCCAAGTCTCCTTTTATGAATTAAACAAAACTTGTACATTGTATCTAAACAAATGTATACAGCATAGGCCTGTGGAAAGAAATAACATTTTAATTGAATTATTAGACTTATTGTTATTGACACATTAACCCCTTGCGTACGGTTGACACAAATACGTGCAGATTGAAAATTGCCACCTGGCCGGTTGACGTCTATACACGTCAATTTCTGCATTTTCAATCCATTATTGGGGTATTGTGTACGGTATGCTTGGCTGCACAAGCCTCTTGTTTCCGTTTTGCTTGGCTGCACAAGCCAGTCTGGTGCCCCGACGCCCCCATATGAAATCCGGGGTAAAGGGGTTAAAATGTATCTATTTTTGTTGTCGGAAGTATTGTTTGTTTTCTGTTGAATGGGCCATTTTCAGCCAAACAAATTGAAAAATCACCTAAATGAGACAATAATAATGCTCAGACAGCCATTCATGTACTGTAGGTGCTACGGCATAGGCAATTCAAAAAGATTACAAATATTTGTAAGGGCACAGGTTTTTCCCTTTAATGCAATAACATTGTGTACAATGCCTGTCTGTGATAACGCAGTACCGGACAAGTCCCTTTAATGTATCACTGTAACCAGGGAATTTACGCTTTTTATAAACAAGGTTTAAATAAGCAAGTCTCAAAATAGTCCCTTTCTGTACCATATTGGGGAACGATGTGTGCTTTTTAATCAGAGGTTTAGGTTGAAATAATTGATTATTGTCTTTTATTGATTCGTTTGGGCTATTTTTAGGGGTAAATTGTATTATCGGTTGATTGTACATGTAGTTGAAAGTTAGGACCATTTTATTGCGGAGCGATATGTTTACTCTGCGTGAGTTCGTTGGTTGTCAGAACTCTCGCTCTCTTACTTTCTGCTGCTGTTGGGTTAGGAAATGTGATGGTTGCTGACCAATTTGCATCGCAAATTACGCATTTTGGAGGATTGTAGGTGTCCTGTCCGGATACTGATATTAAGTTTATTGTTTATAGCTTCAGATAAAGTGCATAAAGGCTGAAAGATTCAAGCATTTGGGACCCCAAAAAGTGTATTTAGTTGGCTTGATTAGTGAACGTAAACAAACGTTACAGAGTGTGCATATTGCATAGGCAACCAACTCGTACCCATGTTTATTGCAGTACCATAGGTGGCTGGGAGTGAGAGCACGCTGGCTTGGGAGTTTTTCTCTGTTACTACTACAGTACAGCTCTGTGTTTTATTGGACTATACTGATTCACTACCACTACTTACGGTGATGTCACAAGATCAACAAGGCAATCAAATAAATGGGCTATAATTTGATCAACTACATTGTATTATCTGAGGCTGTTGGAGTTATTTGGAGTGGCACACGCCCTCACCCCTAGGTGGAGTTCAAACCCCCCTCCTTGGCAGGAGCTGACCTGCCCCTGTTCCATGACATTAATAAAGACTATTTAAGTTTCCACCTAATATCATTTTAACTTTTTTGCAGATCTACATGTACATGTATGCCAAAATTATTTTGAATCCCTCTATAGATTGTTTTCCTGTTTGCCAATGGGACTGAAATATAAAGTTATGTCAAGATAATTTATGCGATTCTATGAAATGCAATAAAAGTGTTATCCTGCTCCACAAAATTTCCAATAAATAGGTCTGCCCCCCTCCCCCCTCCAAACAAACAAAAATCATTAAATTTTCTGTTGACGAGTCCAATTTGAGTCTTTTCACTTCATGCTCTTGTGAAAATATTTTTGCTCAGAACCAATGTATTTGCATAGGGAAGAAAAAAAATCAATATTTAATCTATTATCTATTTCCTTTCCAAGTGGGAGATTTGAAGTCTGGTCACGGTTTTTGATAACAGACTCTGAGAATGCTGGAATTATTATCAGGTGTAATGTGTTTACTTAAATAAGCATCAAGATTGTGCCATTAATATAGGGTTGTTTTGACAAGTGTGCATGGATTCGGGAATTGAAAGGAACGATTGTGCTTGTATTTGGTTTATTGATCCATAACTTGAAAGGCCTGGCCTCACGCAGGGTTTACAAAATGATCATTAAAGTATGATTAAATGTGCTTCAAATATTACCAGTAAGAGATTGCAGTTGATAAATATCAGTTCAAAATGCAACTGCCTGTCACTTATTTTTTTCTCAAAGATTTAACAAATTTTAGAGGTTTGTAGCATTTGATAGTTTATGGAACGTTCATATTTAGTGATTAGGACGTGGAAATTATAGGTTGGTACATGTACCTGTATTGTGAAGAATTTCCATTAACAATATTTTTCTTTGGTCTAGCAAAGTTGAACTTTGAAAAGGATGGTCAGTCTATTGTCCTATACAATCAACCACTAAACTATACATTTATTTGCTGAATTAGAAATCGGGACATTTGTCATTAAATTTAGATGTATTATTCTCAGGAAATCCATCACATCCATGAATACCCTAGAGCCATGGTCCATGGCAGACAAACACTGCTGCATCCATCATTTTTTCAGGGACTTCTATGTTGTGTGCATGTCTCGTTGTCTCCTTTATAGATCTTCTTACTATAATCCAGGGGGTCGTTTGTTCTGTGTCCGCTGCGGAAATTTTACGGTTGGGAGTGCCAGCAGGGACATTATGAGGCATGAGAGAGGAAGGTGTTGGGAGTGTGGTGACCCATTTTATAAGCTCCAGGTGTTTGTTCTCTTGCTTTGGAGGTTGAAGCCAGTGATGTGCATCAGTAACCATGACAACGCATTATCGGTCTTTGTTGCGTCACCTGCAGGTGAATGATTGAGGCAGAATTAGATTTGAGGATTGCTGCATGTTAGGATCCTGAAGTGATGCATTGGAAGAGGGAAAGTTGAGTTAAAATGACCAAGGGCAAACAAATCACAGCTTTATTGCTCAATATTTCAGCTTTTTTATTTCTTATCTTCTGAGTTGAAACCATCTTTGTGAGGCATGTGTGCACAGGGTATCAGTGGATAGAACAGAAGAGATGGTCTTATTACACTGTACATTGTACAAGTATGAATTTTTGATTGCCGTAATTAAATCTTCAACTTGGGGACTTACAAAGATCTTAAGGAGTTTGTTGTAGATGTTGCCTGTAGAATCCTTCATCATTATTTAATTTCATTTCTTAATAACTGACTTCTGCCAACATTTCTCATCCTGTTAAAATCACTGTCCAAAAACAAAGATGTTAACAAATGCTTGTACAGGTACAATGTACAGTGTATCTTGAGTACAACCAAAACTCCAAACTACTCCGTATAATTTGGGAAAGGTAATTGTATGGAACAAGATTGTTGCATCTTTGGATTTCTTTCTCACAGGGGAGCTAGATCATGACTACTTGATTCACTGCGTCCTTGCCCACTCACATCCCTCTCCCATCACAGCATTTACAGAGAGAAAGTGTAGACGCTATGCAAACGTGAGCTGTGGAGCTTGAGGCTCACGAAGCAATTACGTGTACAGCTGTCCTGGGAGGCACGTCATGCAGTCATGCAATTAATTGGCTTGTTTTGACATGTTGTTGAATTCAAGTCTGATTGTTCTGGTGTAGAGTGGCAAAGCAGATGATGGACTGATATACAGATGTACATTGTATTTGTTTCTGCACCTGATGCGAAACAGTTGATAATTGTTCACTTTAGATAGGCCTTATTGAATCAATTTTCTGAAGCCAAATTTCATTTTGTACACGTGCATATTCAAATACATGTATTCACAACCATGCATGGATAAATCCCTATACATCTATGTGTTTGTTCTTTAGCCTCTAAATAACATTTGTCCAAACAAAACATAATTTTTAATCAGAATAAAGTCATCAAGGTTCTTTCTGCTTGAGCCGACCTCAGTTTTTCATTAAGCAAAAACAATGTGTTGGACACCATCGTCAAGTTGTATTTCACATTCAGATTGAGAACATTCTCGTGTTATACAAGCTACCCGTCTGTACAGTTTAAAATGCATTTCCAGTGTTGTAGTTTGTTATACAAAATGTTTAACTGCAAGGAGTATCGTCATATCTGTCGGGGAATACCAATGAACATTTTAGAGGGTGAGAAAAGAGCCCACAATTTTTGATTCCAAGTTCAGAGATATCATGAATATCTGCACAAAATATGAAAATATTCACTTGAATTGGTCATATCATCTTGATGGATTGACTGTCCGTGCTGCTATGAGATGCCACTCATCATACCAGTGCACCCCAATGAACCTGCACTAGTTTTATGAGTCACATGTAATTTATAGTCAGCATGCAAGTGCATCTGCGTCCTGGCTGTAACCGGTAACAGTGTTGTCAGGAAGTATTTTGTTGTTGGGCAAATAGGAAACCATTAATTAGGACTTTTTTTGTCTCCACAATACGGTTTCCCTATGCAAACATCTACCACACATCGGACATTATCATGATTGGCATATCTAGAAGAGTTTAATGGCTGCTTTTTTAACCAACAACCCTTGACTAAATTTCAGTTGGGCAATTATGGCCATAGAACCTAGCAGTTTGTATAAAGGCAGCTTTATGTATGACAGAAGATGTAGTGTTGAAACTCACACGAGGATCTCCCTTTCCTGACATCGATGTACTTTATGAGAGGCTGTCAGCAAAATACAACAGGATCTAAACCCACAATTTCCAGTGTATGCCAGTACACCGAGTACAGGCATCTTGAACAACTCGCCTAATAATAAACCTGCTTAGTAACAGTACATGTATGTATGTATTATGTATGTAGCAGACGGTATTAAACACAGTCAATGACACATTGATTGGATTAAATTAAATAAGGATTAAAACTTACCCTGGCCTCATTTAATAAAATTGCTAACATCACATGTAAGTCACGAAATACAGTAGAACCCAGGTAGTGTGATGTGCCAGAAATGGCTTAATTGTTTGATCTTGGTGGTAAAAAACTACCTCATCTGAAGTTTCAGTCTTGTTAAAAGGGTCTAAGGTTACTTCTCTGTGTAAGAGTAGCTCTTCAATTAAGCATGAGGCTGCCATATCTTTACCAAATGCTGGCGATGAGAGAATTTCAGTGATTAATTGCTTCTAATGTGCGCTATAAATGAAACATTGCTTTGCAGGCAGGTAGAGTCACTTCATTTGGAGGTCAAAGTCCTTGTGAGAAGAGGGAGGAGAAGGGTTCAAACTCTCCAACTTGGTCCAAGAAAAGAGGAGGTTCTATTAAGCCGCTGTGATTTATTATGCATGGATGCATGCATCCACTTAAACTTCTCAAGTTGATGCATTTATGCACTTTACCTTGTTCTGTCATGTTGTCTGTGTTTTCTTTCTGCATTAGTCATATTTGGTTTAATTTTTTAATCCCTTTTAATACTTATCCGTTCTGGTCATGTACCAGAAATTTTCAGTAGTCTGTTGTTAGTGCCGGATCATCAAGAATGTGTGGACTGATCACAGTCATAAAACCAAAGAGACAGCGTACATGTACATACATACATACATACATACAATGTACCACATATACTCGGTATGTTTTTGATGTCTGAGAGTAATATTTCCATATGGTTTTCCATTCGAGAGAAAATACACAAACTGCAATCCACTAAACATGCATTTTTGTTCCATTCCTGGGTGGGTGGCACAGTGTGCACAGATCTCCCAACTTATTGCATGCTTGGATATACACAAATATTCTGGTGAAGTACAGGTACAAGTGGGTTATTCCATGAAATTGAGACACACACACATTTTGGCATTCTTTGATTATGTAATTGTTTTTCTTGTTTAAACTAAACTGACTTTAATGGTGATTATGGTATGAACTTGAAGAGTAAAAGGAAGGCTTTCGAATGATACAAAACATGAGGGCATTATTTGAGATATATTTATGTTTTGTCACCAAGTGTGATGGTGTCCCGGGCTAAATTATGGCGTAATTTTGTGACATAAAAACTTACAAAATACAAATAGGGTTCAGAGGTTAAAAAAATTAAGTATTTTATTTTCTTTTACATGAGCAGTTAGCAAAAACTGCATGTAACTTAACAACAAATCATATTTTCAGTATGTCTTACATCTTTTCTGTTATATGGCTAACAAATCTGTGGTTAGAGAGGTAACGGATGGTGTCCCACTCTGTTAAATTTTGTTACATCCTGCTTGCATGTCTAGCTTTCTTACTTTTCATCAAATGAAGTCTGAATTAAATTTCTTTTCTTTTGTGTGATTACCGTTTTAATAAAATTAACTTGTAGAGTCAATATATTGGACTGCCTTTACAAAATTAGGGCAAAATGGACTCGGATGTAACGGTGGTGTCCCACGTTACATCCTAGCAATTTTGGGAATTTTCTTCCATAATTTATCTGTAAGCAGTATGTGAAATGTCCATGCAACATGATAACAAAGACTTGGAGTACCTCTTTTTAAAAACATAAAAAAGACCCCCTAAATTGGTGTCATGTGTTAGTTTTCCACCCTTGATGGAGCGGTGTCCCATGTTACATCCTTGCAGGCTTGCCAAATCAATTATTACATCAAATGTTTTAGCCAACTCTATTTGATGGGTATGTAAAAGGATAACATTTTCTAACTACCACATACAGATTTGGATGCTTTAACATGATTATTTATGAATTATGAGCAACATAAACTAAGATGTAACAGGGACACCGTGTCCCTTGTTACATCGTTGATTTATCCATAGTAAGTCTATGGGAGTTCATGTGAAACTCAAGAGAGAGGACCCTAAACTAAATATTATGTCACAATGAATCTAACCTATGATGAAATAATTGTATAGAATTACATGTGGTGTAACAAATTTATTTCACACCAATTTAAAAATTTTACCAATATGTCACACATTGTGTCTCAACTTCATGGAATGACCCAAGTATATGTGTATCATGTCAAATTTAAACATGTAACATGTACATGTAAGGTAGAGCTGTGTGTAACATTCAAAACATGTGGAACAACAAAAACATGTGGAATATCATAAAACCCTATCATGTACTAATGTTGAAATTCTCAGAGAGCTATTATTACATGTACAACTCCTGTTTTCCAGTCTCCAGATCAGGTAAATTTCATAACTTCATAATAACCAGCTGAACTTGCTTGTTCACTGTGAGTGTAAGGCGGAATGGTGAGTGGCGTGGCAATTTGAGTCAAATCTTCCAGAAATTTATGCATTGAAGCATCAGCCATCGGTGGTGCTGGAACATGATCAAATAAATCATGCATGATGACTGTCTTTCGCTCGACAGCGTCTACCGAATCCCCATGACAGGTTTGCCAATTGGAAAGTGCTTATAGGGACAACGCAAATTCGCCTGTTTCCCCCCTCACATATCCATCTTATAGCTTATGGGCTAGTCGGTGATCAACCGTTCCTTAAAGGTGTAGTATACAACATTTGCAAACATCCAAAAACAAAACTGAATTATTACGAAATACCATACTAGCCTGCAAGTGAAAAGCAGTCTCAAGCATCCTGTAAAATCATGCCACCTAGTGTGCTGTCGTTTTTAAGAAAAATTGAAATTTGTATCGTTTTTCATAGGAATTGTCAGCTGTAAATCATTGGAAATATTCTACATGTACAATTGTACAATAGTTCCACGAACTGACTATAAATTGCTCCGATTTGTCTAAAGTAGGGTCAGAAAGTAAGATTTGAGGCTTTGCATGGCTGAGATACAATGTACTATAATAAATGAAAGGTTTGCGGAAACATCACGTGGAAATATTTCTCAATTGAGAGAATGGTTCCACAAACCTTTCATTTGTAAAGTAGGGTCAGAGAACCAGACTACTACAGTAGAACATAATTTGTTTCTGTTTTCCAAGCATCTACATGTATATGTACACAAAACTTTCAACAGGTCATCAGTGTTACAGTATTTGATAGCACGCTATCAAATACTAACCCCCAAATCTATTTATTTCTGAAAATTACAGCAAAAGCAAATGTTAATGTTGTATACTACCTAGTTATATGTAGAGGAGGTTACTCAAGCAGTGAAGACTTTCTGCATTGCTGTGAGCACATTGACAGTATTTATCAGATGTTTATTATTCTGTAGATTGATTGTGGTTTATTTATTCATGCAGTCAGGTTGATCATCAAATTCCTTTGCTTTGTTTGTAAAGGAAAGAGGTGACAGTGAATGTAGAAATAGAATCTGACAAACAAGTCGTCTGAATTTTGTTCTTCTTTTTTCTGATTGCACATATTTCCTTTTGTTATAAATATGAGCAGCATTATGGCTGTCTGTGTGTCCATGTTGCCATAGTAACATAATCTGTTTACAACTGGATCATGTAACCTGGATTCTTTTCAGTGTATTTAAGTTGCCACTGATTCATTCTATTGTTGGTTTTAACTGCAGTACTTTTGTTAGGTTGCTTGTTTGTTTTTTCAAATTGATAACACCTTTGTGCTCATTCTGGATGGCATTCTTGAATCATTTTTTTGTTCTTAATTTCTTTTTCTTTTTAGCAGTTTCAGCCATTTTTCCAGTCTTTACAAATGTGAGATATTATACAAAATTTAGAACTTCTATAAGTTCTATTAGAATGAGAATTCAGCCCTTTTTTGCGAAAATTTAAAATACATGTGTCTGTTTGGTTTAGTTAAAAGAAAATTGTAATCATTAGTTTCAATGCCAATATCCCATGGAAATCCAGCTTTTGTTGAGAGTTTGAGATTGAGAACAGCAAAGAGAGACAATGCTCATATTGATCACTAGCATGATTTTTGATGTTGAATGAACTTTTTTATGGGACTTGTGCCATCCCTGACAAGAATATTTGCAGATTGCACAGACAGAGACTAATGGTGAAAATGTGCAATCTTCCCCTTCACTTATTGCTGCTTACGTGTGTCAACATGCAAATTGAAAGCCAATTGTTGTAATTTCCGGCGTGAAATTGATGGTAATTGGCGCTTTTATGGAAGGATTAAGTGCACTTTGCCCAGTTGCCATGGCAAAGGGAATGTTAATTAGTGGCATCCAGGTATACGTCCAGGCACATCCAGGTTTGAAATCAAGTGGAAGCTTACAAAAAAATTCCCAAAAAGTGGATCCAGGAATTTTTTCACTTGTATTTTTTTTTACATTTTCAAAAGTACTGGATGTGAAGTGTTACATGTACATATTTACATGTAGGACCCCAGAAAACAAAGTGTACAATTATTTTACAAAGGCAAATGTTTGCTTTTTGGGCTCTGCTGGATGATGGGCCATGGTCCCAAGAAGAAAACACAATATGAAGCTGGACTTAATATGTGGACTTAATATTCAGATTAAAACATTAAAATATTTCCTTATTCTTATAGTAGGAAATTGACTGATTTATTGTTAGATGCTGATGAGCAGATTGACTTAATCTTGATATTTCCAAATTTTGGCATTCATTTATTTTCCCACAACAAATCCATACTTTTCGTTTCTTCACTTAACCCAGCCAGTGTTCTCATTCACTTTAATTTGGAAAAAAATACCTTAAATTTTGCCTGATAAAGGTGTGAAACCTGCTGCCTTCTGTGAACTAAACATTGCTACATGTACATTGTACCTTTTAAAGCCGATACCATATCCCAGTATTATTAGTCCACAAACAATGACTGATTTAATGAGACACTGCCAAGCTCCGACGTCCCAATTTAGCTTTAAAGCTACTCGTAAACTACGAAATCCACACTCCCCACCCTGAATAATTGCTGAGGATGGATCGTCTTCCCCTTCATACTCTTTCTCTCCCATGATCACAAAACTGATTGCTTTGCTTTTCCATGGTCTCAGTTCACACCGACCGGACAGTAAATTTACACAGAAGCATACAGTTACCAACTTCAGTTGGTAGGATATTTGCCGCCAGCCGATGCGCCGACATTGGGATGCAGAATTTATGACTAACGGTTGAGATGAATCCCCGTTAGTTTGTGATGAGCAGTGGTGATATCGTTGATACTGTAACATTATCAACGACATCGCCACTGCTTTCTGTTTGTATTAGCCGTGATACATGTAGGAGGCTGTTATAGTGGTGATATTAGTTTGTCGTGTCATCGTATGGCTGCCTGGGCAGTTTATGTAGGATTTATGTACGTGTTTATACATTAGGTGAGTACATTAGGTTATACATTAGGTGTAACAGTGAACTGTTATGCACACATCCAACCTCCTTATTTTCTTCATTTGAACGTACTATTTCTTATTTACTTTTCATATAGTAATAAGATGGACTCAGTCCTGGTACATGTATGCATTTGGTTGAGTGCAATTCTTACCCAACTTGAATGTTTATCGCAAGTTCTGTGAGTACTTGTATACATTGTCAACCCTTAACCCTAACCTTCCCAAATCCTCCAAAATCCTCTTTGCAAAAAGGAGGAATTTGGAGGATTGAGGGCACTTAGAAGTTGATGCATTGGAGGATTTTGCAGGATTGAGGTTACTAGGGGTTTTTGCCCCTGCAGGAATATGGAGGATCCAGGTTATCAGGCTCAATGTGATACATGAGGATTTTGGAGGATTGAGGTTACTAGGGGTATGCAAAAATAACCTAGAGGATTTTGGAGGATTCATGCTATGATCCCCATAAGAGGATTTTGGAGGATTCAGGTTATATGGAGTTTTAACACTTTGAAATCAGAGGATGTTGGGGGATTCAGGTTACATGCGGGGAAAATGATGTAGGGAGTTAGGGTTAATTAACAATTATTTACTGTGCATTTGTAGTGTATTGGCCTAACAACATGCATTTTAACTACTTGCGTATGGATGACGCCATATGGCGTCAAAAAAGAAAGTGCCACCAGGCCGGATGACGCCATTGGCCGCCGTTTGAGCAGTTTCAATCCATTGTTGGATTATTGTTTATGTCATGCTTGACTGCACAAACACATTGTAGCGGTTCGATCTGGCTGCCAAAACCGCGTCTCCCGTAAAATACCGTGCCCAAGGGGTTAACATGTGCATGTATATTTTTGCTGGTCACATTTTTAAAATGTTCAACAAACCGAGTCCAGAGGTAAGCTTTGTAAATTTATATCAAATTTAAATCCGCAAGTTTCATTACACGGTATTAAATTACATACAGGATTTGAGTACACGTACCTACATGTACTGTACGTGAAATGCTTTTAGTCTTATTAATATTATTATTCAAGTCTCAGGGAGAATTCTTGTTAGCTAACCATCTCTCAATTTGTCAATTTTCTAAGTATCTTTATTTGAACTTCAAGCTATGACTCACTTTCTCGTGGGACATTTAAATGCACCTTGTCGAATTTGAGTACGTGTCACCAACAGAGGCTTTTGATGCATTTACAGGTGATGCGTTGCCTTGGTGATAAGATACCTCCATGTGATTTTTGCCTTAGATGGCTGTAGTTGTAGTCGAATGTGTGAAAGGATCATTAATCATAGGCCCTTTTCCAAACCCGTAATTTTATGTCCCCAGATTTAGCAAGATCTGGGACACTGTTTTTGCTACATGTACATCAAAGTCTTTTGTTTTAACCAAAGATCCAGAGCCTGTTTATTTATTTACATATTCAAGGCTTCAGATTGGCAATGGGACTGGGGAATAGTTGGAGACGAAGCCGAAGCCAGGGTTTGAGAAATGCCCATAGAATGCAAGCAACTGTACTTACATGTACACGTCACGAGCAGTGGACCTATATGTATAATAAACTTCATGAATGAGCAGAAAACTTGCAGAATATTATGCCTGTAAGATAGGCCTACATAAGACATGAATAAGTTATGAATGCCAAAATATTATTTCTGCATGGGATACACGTACATTCAATGTGTGCAACATGTCTGTGTTAAGTCTGAACAAACAGATGTTGTTCATGAGTTGCACATGGTCACTTGTCAGAAATAAAGGAGGCAATGTGTTTTTCTTTCCCATAGTTTGTTTTCCTCTATTTCCGCTAGCTGTTCTAAAATGTTTTTAAAATTTGTTTTCATCAGAATTACTCTATGTAAGCTCATCAGATTTTGACAGTATGAATGCTTGATTTCATAATCAACTTTCTCAAAGTAAGAAACTTTTAAGCTTCGAACATAATAATCTACATGTACAGGTCCCAAAATTCCACCTTTGATGTACATGTACTGATGTAGCAGTTTTTAAATCATGATTAACAACAAAAAGTATTTGTTGTCATCTGTTTCCATTAGTACTGTGCATGTACTAATGGTTTACAAACAACTCCACTACATTCCGTCATTCATTTATAATTTCTGAATGTCATTGAATGTCTAGTGCACCTTGCAAGCACATTTTTAGAATGATTAAATTAACTAAAAGGCGAAATATTCATGTAATTGTACCCATGCATTAGTGTAATACTGTTCAATGTCATCAATTTTCACGTGCTTTTTTTTTGGGGGGGGGGGGGTCAAGGAAACGACTGATGTTGCTTTATCCGTGAAAATCATTGAAAATACACATGTACATGTACGTGTATATATAAGCATTACTAAAAAACGAACATGGTCACATTGAGCGCTATGATTTTAATCATTTCTATATCATGTACAATGTACTGTGTGGGACAGCCATTTCCACATGAAAAGACTAAGTGGATGCCAGCGTGACGCAGATTGTGATAATTTGTTATACCACAGTGGCTGTGGTCCTCGTGAGCTTGACCAATCAGCAGTCAGCATTGAAGTTTTTCCAGCATCCCAGCTGCGAGTAAGGATGATTAGCCTCCCAAAATTATTATAAATTATTAATTAAATACAATTATTTGCTTGATTTCCCAAGCCGCCAGTGGGGATATCAAGTTAACACCATCATGAAGTTTCTCCAGATAGGCCATACTATCATTTTAAAAGACACTTCGGTTGTCCATCTCGTAGAAGATAAATAATGATTGTTCAAAGTCGGTATAGATGTATATTGGTTATTGAATTCTTGTTGCACATTGAAAGAACGCTCATACAATATATGTAATAGCAGTAGTAACAGTAACCCTGTATGACTGCTGTTAAAAAAAAGTTTACAGTATATTTTTTAATGGGGTTTGTATTGACAGCTAATTAAAACCCTCCTGTTCTCATCAGGGCCAAAATCGACCCAGCTGCCGTACAAATCAAATGACAGATTGAAACACACACAAACTGTGAGAGTTGGTGTTAAGAGTTTTTGATAGGTTGTGATAGTTATAAGTATAGGAGGGTTAAATCCAACATATTACAACAGCTTTTTACCATTGTTGGATTTTGTTGGATTTATTAGCCATCTTATTAGACCATCTGAGCTCCCCAGGGGATATTCAAACCAATTGCCCTCATCACAAGAACTAATGTACTCCTTGGATGAGAGAAGCAAAGACACAAGCAAGGACACAAGCAAGGACACAAGCAAGGACACAAGCAAGGACACAAGCAAGGACACAAGCAAGGACACAAGCAAAGACACAAGCAAAGACACAAGCAAGGACACAAGGACACAAGCAAGGACACAAACTCTGGAATTATCCACAAGATCTTGAGTTTGATGCACCAGACAACTTATAAGTCAGTTTGTTTTCCTCTTTAATTAAATGCAGATTTGCAAATGTGCATACAGTAGTCAACTTCATCTTTGAAGCATCCAGTACACATGCATGTATGCATCGTCTTTGGAGTTAGTCGTAAGAGCAACTCACAGCTGGTGATAATGTTGATCCTTGGGGTATAACAATCCCCCGATGCCAAGATTGAGTGATGACATCGTTGAGGCAGTGGAGACTTTTATGAGCACCGCTGATCTTTTCCAATCGGTAAGTGCCCCGCGTCTTCCCGGCGGTCGGTCTTCCAAAGTCCAGTCTTGCCCTGGGCAGTTGCTCGAAGAAAAACAAATTGTAGCTTGTCTGTTGCAAAATGCCAAAGATGCACGTTTTGGAAATTAGTTGTAGGATGGCTTGTAAAATGCTAGCTCCGTAGGTTAGTTTGAGAGGCACTTGTGATGACGGGAGATCTGAGTGATGACGCTTGTGAGATAAGTAATACATGTACTTCAAGAAAATTTAATGTAAGTCATTTTTCATCTGTTAATAACTCATAAAGTGCATCATAATCATTAGTAGGAAACATTATGTGCAATTTGTTTATTGCTTTATTTAGAAAACACGTAGGATTGGATTCAAAATGCTAAATTTGGTGAACTGATAAAATGTCTTTGTGGAAGAATGATGTATGTGCAATCATGGACCAATATAATGTACTTTTGAATTGGCAACTTCATAGCCTGGTAAAGGCCGTTTTTGCTAATTTTAGATGAGAAAGTGACTGTACATAAAGAGGACATGTATGTACAGTAAACCCTTGATGAGGCTTGTACAATGTACATGGATCCTTTTCAAGACAAAGTGGTATTTTTGAAATTCTCGTCCCCATAATTCACTCCCAAGAAAGCTTTCCTGCCCAGCGGCCAGACAAACTGAGGACCAAGTGTTGGAAAGGTCAGGAAGTATCATTGAGGACACACTAGCTCCATGAGAAAGGCACCTGCTCTCAAACTGTGAACTATCGATCAGAGGACAGAGAGACTTGCCTTCAGGCAAACTCCCCGCTCTCTGAAGTTAAATAGACAGTGAATGATACAAAACACCAAAAGAAAGGACATGCATGTGTAGCTATCATTGGGAGCAGGTGTATATTGAACTAATTAATAGTCTCACACCTTGCTATAACATAATGTGTGCTGTCGGGTACATAAATGTATATGGAAATGTTCATCAACATTGAAGCATATTTGTAGCAATGAAGTGAATAATTTGAGGTCAGTATATATCTCTCTCCCAAAACCATGCAGTGTACCATAAAAACTGATTATCTAATTACAGGTCACTGGTACATGTACATGTAGGCCTATATACTATTACTGCTAATTCACCATTGGGTCAGATGGGACCCAAAAAAATGCTTGTAGCATTATTTCCCATTCAGATTAAACAACAGCTCTTCGTGGTGGAGTACTATCAGCATAAACCTATCGCTGAATGGTGTGTAAATGTAGCCATGCTATGGAATATTGTGTGGTGATTTTTGTTTGTCAAAGATTTTGGAATTTCCTTCTCAAATTATACTTATAGTTAATGTGATTTAACAATATTTTGTATGCTGCATTGATGTAATTATCCCGCTGTAGGTCAGTTGGATCAGTTTGTGGTAACACGATGCACCGTGTAAGGAATCTTCAAAGATGTGCACATTTTTTCTTGCATGGTACTGTAGTATTCTGCAGAGGTCTACACAATTTGTTTCAACTATGCCACTGGCGGATCCAGACTACCTTTTTCTGGTGGGGGGAGGGGGTGGGGGCAAAAACACTCGCTGCAGCAGTAACTCAAATCTCGAATAAAATATTTTTACTTGGTTCAGAATAGCCCGAATAACGAGGGGAGGCAAATGCTTTCCGCATGCTCCTAGCATCCTCCTCGAATGCTTTCCGAATGCTTTCCGAACGGCTCGTTTGGTTTTATATCAGACCGAATTCAAACGGAACGCTTTCCACTTCCTTTCCGATAGGTCGGATGCTTCTCGAATAGCCAGTTTCCTTTCCGTTTGCTTTCTGAATGCTTAATCATCGTCAAAACCATGGCTTTATATCAGGAAACGGCGGACGTTTGGAATGGATGTGTTCGGTTCTACATGTAGGTAGGTTCCGTCTAGGTTCGAGCTGCGTTCGTTATGTTCGAGCTCTGTTCGAGGTACGTTCGTGATGTTCAAGTCACTCGTTAAGGAATCGGAAAGCGTGCGGCAAGCATTCGGCCAATTCGAGCTACATGTACGTTCTACCTGTCTTCGGGCTGCGTGTGAGCTGGAGGTGGCACAGTTCGATATGGGGCCCTGCATTCGTTATCAATTCTCGGTAAATACTGAAACCATTCGTGATGTTCGAGCTATGTTCTGGCTGTTCGGAAACAATACTGAACCCACCTTCCTCCTCGAATGCTCCTAGTATGTCTAGAACGCTTTCCGAACAGGCCATTTCTTCTTAGAATACAGCTCGAACGCTTCCCGAACGGGGCAATTTGTCTCATTCGGGAGGTCCAAAAAAATAATTTTAAACCTGCGCAAAATAATGCTCGGCCTCGCCGAATGTTATTCCGAATGAGCACGAACTGGCCAAACCTTCCTAGAACATAACGAATGCTCCTCGAACCCACCTCGAACCAAAAACGAATGTCAAGAATGTTATTCGAGGAACGTTCGGAGGCTCATTCTTTTTGGTGTGACAGCGGCTTAACATACATATCAAGACACCTGCTGACCTTTTTAACAATCAACATAATATAGAAAGTCCCTGGAGATATATACACTAGGCTTTTGAATCTCACTGGCACAGGAGTTCATTTCAGATGTCTTTACGTTCATAATATGCCTCTGGGCCATAATACGTGTGTACGTATACATCTCTAAAAATAAAAAACAACAGTACTTTTGATTTCAAGCCCTGCTGACGTGTGCACAAGGGAACATCACCAACAGAGAGTTCTGTCTTTCCAGAATGGCTTAAGTAAGTGTCAGTGAACTGATGATCAGTGCATAATTGTTTCACAGGTGTAGAGTTATCCTTCAAGAACTTTGAAATCATTGATGCAGCACTTCTCTCTGCTTGTCAACTCATGGATTCAATGATCAGGGATGATGTTGCCACTATAACGTTTCCCCATCTAGCAAGAACATTGCCCAAAGACATTAGCCAAGTCCTCACACATGCATACACATTAGGAGAGTTCACGCTGATGGAGTTTAGGATGACAGCAAGAATATAATTGGATTGATGTCCCTGCATTTAGCAAATGGATTACTCTACTGTAAGTGGTAAAAACTTAGTAGTTTTGATATCAGCATGGGCTGCAAGCCTAGTGGCTTGAACTGTTAATAGTTTTTTGCTGTGATGGGTTGCTGGAAATTTGTAAATTTAAGCATAAATTGACGATTGCTAAGTTTTATTTGCGTAAAGTTTATCCTCAGCGATCACCATGGGGCACTTTGGATAATTACTGCACTGTTAAGGTTGTTCCCCATGTGAATAGCTATTTCCCTTTCGTGCCGCATCCTCAATATACAAGGAAAAAGTAAAAAGGAAAATTATAACATGGCACCCTGAAAAATACATTTTTAAGTTGAATTGCTAATTTATTAGTTAGGAGTTTTGCAGTGAGACATTCCACCAATAGAAAGTTTCAAATGTGGAATTAGGAGCGGGCCACTCATAATTCTTACAGTGCCAAGAGTTTTTTTAAATAGTTTTCTTCTTTTGTTAAGTAGGGGGAAGTCCAAATTGCAGTTTTCAGTCAGAGTATGCATGTACATAGTTCTTTAACTCTAATATTTCACCAAACAAACCACAAGGGAAACTGACTCGGAAATTTGAATTATTTTGGCAGCTTTCTTTGTTCACTTTTTAAAATTAAATCTGTTGCCATTAATCCTTCTCCCTTTAGCCCACATCTGAAGTACATTACTTTCCAGGAATTTTCATCAACACTTTATTGCTATCATGTGTGCAGTGTTCAGTAAACTCTAAGGTGAGCTACAACATTGGTATGCTGCGGAATTTTCTCGGTGGCAATAAATTAAGGCCTGATCACTGACATGAATCCATGGAATGAGCAATTATATGCTTATTGTGATTCATCTGACCTCGTTTGCCAATTGCTTTCTTGGTTCTTGGAAATACATGTACAAGTACAATATTGAGGTGAAGTGGATTGTCTGTCAGAGGAGGATCTTTTGCTGGGTGGGGAGAGGCCCCTCAGATAAAACAAGGTCACTGACTGGGCTTGACAACCCCCCCCCCCCCAACACCCCCCCCCCCCCCCCCCCCCAAATTGAAGTTCACTGGTCTGTCTGAGACTGTTAGCATAAAAAAGACAAAAACAAATTGGCAAAAAAAAGAGAGTTTTTGCAATACAAATTGGTTTTGACACCTCCCCCCTTCCCAATCCTCCAGTATCTATAAAAATACAAATATTGGGGGAAACAATTTCATAGAATTAAAATACCAAAAAATGTACATGTACTAAAATATTTCTTGTGATATTTTTGATTATTTTATTCCTTAAATGCTGTTGCAGTATACTTCAGTGATGAAAAACGAAACTGTCTAAATGAAATTTGAATAATGTGCATAGCCACAATTATTGGTACACATGTTTTTGGTGTCCATGTTATCAGCAACATTTTGAAAAACAATGATGTAAATGTTATTATTATTATTATTATTATTATCGAGATACACGTGATTCAGTCATCCAGCTTTGTCAATTTAGAATAAAAGGTGACAATTTCGCTTTGTTAAATTTATGCTAATTTTGCAAAGAGCTGTTCAACACTGCTCTGTCATTCATAATGGTGTCTTTGTAACAAAAATAATTATAGACTCAATTATCCTACTCAATTATCAGGTAATAGTTTCCCTAACGGAGATCTGTCAAAATATTCACTGTGTGATGAAATTATCGATATACGAATGTGAAGGTTATTGGTTAGTAGAAAACACAGCTTTACAACCTTCAGTCTTTATACTGATGGAAATAGACAGGAGAGAAGATTCAGCACGGCGCTTGGAGTTTGGCCTCCACTTGCTTACCTCTTGTGTCATTAGCCTGCTCTGCGGCCTTGCTGGGGGGCTGATCCTCTTCCCTGAAACAGCCTGACGACATCGCCACGGTGATGTGGCTCGGCATTCTGGCATCGATCACAACCCACAGCGTCATCTCCACACAGAATGTGTTTCTCGTTTCTCAGTGACTGGTCTCTGCAGTAAATGGATGATTTGTTCTCCACATCTGCGTCCTATTCTTTGAATTTTGATATATCATCCGGTTGGGATTCCAGTGTTGTTTGTCAGTTTATTTTCACTCCTGTTTGAACTCATCAGTTAAAAGAAGTTGTGGAGCTCGGTTTTTGCCATTTTTGCTTTTTGCTGAATTGTTGTGGGTAAGTACATTGGGTATAGTGTAGGGTGGGATACTACTTTTTGCATTTTCTTATTTTTTCTTAACTTTTTGTGGTTTCTACTAGAGGCTAGAATATTTTGCACATAAAAAAGTATATCTTTAACACATGCCTATAAATGGGTTTCTGGCCATCTAGTGGAATTCACCTGTCAGTCATTTGCACATCACCATGCTCCTTTAGACAGCTCTATACATGTATGTGTTCGTTAGGATTTTGTGGTGTAAAATTTTGCGTATTCTGTGTCGCACTATTGTTGATGTGGTTGGGACACATACTGTTTCACAAGTTGTGTCAGTTATTTTGAAAACTAATTCATGGTGTGGATACTGCAGTTTCATTTTTCATCTTGTGCCCGCACTCGGGTACATGATGACTGGCAAACAATGTACAGGCTGTTTTATGCATATCAGTTGGATATATTGTGTGTACGCTGCAGGCGTTTCAATGCGAGGGTTGATTTTGATGCACACGAATTGCGTCACACAGGCTATGCCCACAGTTACACGTTGTATCTCTAGAGAGACATGTCAGCGCCCTCTAAAGTTGTGCATATAGCGGATAGGACACCTAATTACTTTGTTGGGGAATAGTATTCAGTGAATGAAACATAAATTTTATTACTTTGAAAATTGAGTACGGTTATTTACAGGAGGCGCCGGGGTGTCGCGCCAGCCTTTGCAGCCAAGCGAAATGGCCACAATGTGCTTGTGCAGTCAAGCGTAACATACACAATAATCCAACAATGGATTGAAACTGCACAAATAGCGGCAAATGGCGTCATCTGGCCTTGTGGCACTTGTTTTTTTTCACCATTTGGCGTCATCCGTACGCAAGGGGTTAATCAAGGAGTTAGCATCTTCCCAGGGATTTTTGCTCAGTTCTGTAAATGGCACATCTTAAAGTTGTAGGACTGCAATAATGTGGGCCATACGATAGGTGAGTGTGTAACAATGCATTCTGTGAATCTAAACAGGCTTAAAATTGAAGATGCTCCGGATTAATTAAGCTGTGAGAGCCATTACTACTTATACACAGCTTCTAAACATTATGCTTCGACCTAGTGTGCCTGTGAAGTAAGTGAAGTTAACCTTTAATCAGTGGATGGGTTTCCACATGGTAGCCTCGGGCTAGAAACTCGCGCTGAAAGGGGAAGCCCAGGCTACTGAAATTATTCATTAAATATGGGGCAGTATAATCACTCATCCTTCCCCGAATTAAAGGCTTCAGGGCAAAATATATATTTTCATTTTTAAGGGAACTGCCAATCTACGAATTATTCCACTTCCTTGTAACGTACGTATACATAATTGGATTAAAATACATGAATTTTCATGTTAACACTTCTTACAAACTACATGTATAATGTTTGGATCCGAGCAGATCTTTTTCAAAGGCTAAAGAGAGAGATTCTACTGGGACTGAAACTCTTAACATACATTAGCCGTGTCCGCATTTTTCTAATTTGTTTTGGGTAAAACATACGGAGAATGTTGTCAACTTGACCAAATTAAGTCCAGTGCGTACAGCCGGTAAATTTTCCAAAATGTCAAGTTTCGATCATCGGTTGTCAGTTTATCCTTCCACAGTGGGAACTTTTACATGGCCGACCGTATAGCGGAAGAGTTACGTGGCCAGTTTTACGTCAATGAAAGTTCAGTGCAGACAGCCACTGTAATGTAAAATGTGCATTTTGATCACATGCTTTCCGTGTTTGACCACTGCAAAGTTTACAAAATTTTCCAAAATGTCAAGTGTCGATCGTCGGTTGTCAGTTTATCCTTCCACAGTGGGAACTTTTCCATGGCCAACCGTATAGCGGAAGAGTTACGTGGCCAGTTTTACGTCAATGAAAGTCCAGTGCAGACAGCCACTGTAATGTAAAACGTGCATTTTGATCACATGCTTTCCGTGTTTGACCACTGCAAAGTTTACGTGGCCAAGGATTTTCCGTGAGCCGTGCAATCCAAGTGCGGACACACGGAAGAATAACCACAGTGGAATGCTAACAATCACACATGGTAACTTTTGACAATAGTTAGTCCAATATGCGAACGCGGCTTTTGCCTAGATGATAGCATGGTTTAGAGAATTTAGACATTTCCAAAAAGAAATTTGTATAATAGTCGTGTTGCCACGCATCATCAAAAGTGGATGTTCTGTGGGATTACGATAAGTTGAACTAGAAATGTGCCCGAATTCGTGACACGTTTGCATATGTGAGGTATAAGGAACAACCGTAAATTATTGAGGGGACTCTTTGCTTTCCATAGCAGGATTATTAACTCATCATTGCTGAAGGTTGTCTGTCTCTAGCAAGAGGCCATCAGTGTACTTTTGTACTACCTTGTGTCATCAACTAATGTCTTGCATACAAATTGACGCTGGTCAGTGCGTCATCATACATACTTCACACAACCAAGTTTTGTATTATTTATTATTGTGCTGTGCAAACCATGTTGGGAACTTTTAATGTGTCAATGGTTACGTACATGTACGTGTGTACACGTACTGTATACGTTCGAGGACAATTAGAGGAGAAAAAACATCTTTCTTGTCCTCGGGAGTCGGTCTTTTGTTAAAATCGGTCCTTGGACGTAAAAATACGTGCTTAGTCTATGGGGTTGCATTGTTCTCGCAAGGTGTGCAAGTGTTACTCTGCCACAAATGTGTTTTTTTCTTTGAATGTTTCTCGTCGAAGACCCAAAAAAAGTCCTTGGTTTCAGGTTTCTGAAGTCAAGCTTGATGACTTGAATCAGAAAGAGATGACTTAATTCGTGCAAAGAAATCCGTAGGACTCATCACACTCAATCTCTTTTTCATGACAAATCTGTCGATCACATACTGCACTGAAACTAATCAAATGGCTGGATCCAAAAGAGGAGGGGGGGTGGACTGAAGGTCTAAGGACTCGGATGTAAATTTGTGACCTGCTCCAGAAAAAGCTGATATACATTGTAAGTCGCGCTATGCATTTACGTGTAATGGCCCTTTTAACGTTAAGAGGGTGAAATATTTCCTCAAAATTCATTTTTTGTTTTTGTCTTTAATGACATCTTAAGTATCTAAAGTTTCAGGTTTAGTGCACAACAATGTTGATTTCAGTGAATAAAGTGAAAAACTAACCTTTTTAGAGTGCATTGTTCCATTGCATTGTATTAGAACTAGCTATTTCAAAGCCCGTTTTCTCTGTTGTGCAATTTGAACTCCATAGAACTAATTAATATGCAAAAACGCCATGTCTCCAGAACGGAAAGGGCTTTGGAGCTCTATCATGTACCAAATGAAAGCTTACATTTTGGGCTTTCCAGACATACATAAAACTCATTTTTCATATTTTGCGACATAATATACCTTTTTCCAGAGCGGGTCACATTTGTCCTCAACCTCTACTCTCACCTTCTACAGTGGACACCTGTCAAGACGCTGGCTCTATAACAGCTCCTCTCTCAATTTTCAAAGGTTATAGTGTGTGAACGGATCCCCATACATAATTTGTCTCATGGAGATTTCCTTCATGAGAAGTTCTCCATCACTATGGCAACAGACTGGCTTACAACATCTTTACAGGAGCTATAGATTTAAAGCCCAGTGACATTTAGAAATCGTTTCACATCACGAAGCAGTATAAAGGTACTGGTGCTTTGCTTTGAATGTGATAACTGTGGACCATTTGTGGTGTATTCAGTTTCCTTACAGAATAATTGTGAAAAATTTAGAAACATTTACATGTAGGTCATGAGAACAATATCAGAGAAAATAATAATATTGAAAATAATGATAGTTATGTTATGATAGTTATGTTTTAAAGTTATGTTATGATAGTTATGTTTTATATTTTGAGATTTTAATGGTCTTTATGGCCAGAATATCCCTGGTATTGGAAAATAGTCTATACAATTCGTTAATCTACATGTACGTACTGTACACTGTACATGTACATGTATCAATTTAATACTTGGTAATGTGCTTATTTATTCCTTAAACTGAACATGTACAAATTTGTATGTTTCTTGGGTTGTTTTTTTTAGTGAAAGTTAACAATTTTGTATTCACACAATCAAATTAATTGTAATCAAATTAATTGTTATGAAATCAACCAAGAGGTACATGTACATGTATGCATGTAAAATTATGTTACTACATTTGTTTAAAGAATTGAATAATTATAAAAACTTGTGATCCTGCTGCAAATCTGAAGAACACACTATGCAACTTGTAGTGATCTTCAATACACCTCCTAGTCCTACATGTATGTTCCTGTATGGGTGTTGTGACCTTAACACGTTGTGAAGATCTCCCATGGCTATACGGAAGAAAGTCTTAGAAGCCGAGGGGATAATTACAGCAGAATTGGTTTTTTAACTTAATGGATATTGGATGAAATTCTATCGGCTCTGTAGTTCTTATACACTCGCTACTAATGTAGCCTCAAAGATGTCCGCTACGCATAAGGTCTTTATTGTGTTACATTGTTGAATCAGTCATTTGAAATATTCCAACTAACGTGTAATCTCTGTACTGTTGGAATTTTCAGGTCAATTCGAAGGTTGAATCTGTCGTAAAGATTGGCTTGCTGAATTTGAGGAGCACCCAGAAGAGACTGTCAATCACTATCATCAATCCCACAAAGGACAGGATTCCCAGGTAATTATAAACAAGGTGCCAAACTGGGGTTTTGAAAGTTTCTTTCAAATTCATATTAAATGACTACTTACTTCTGTATTTATAACTGACATTCATTGCTTAACAGTGGCATGGAAGGAGGCTTTTGCTGCCGGTCGTCGCCCCCCCCCCCCCATTCCCCCTCCCCCATTCTCCCTCCCCCATTCCCCCACAAAAATGCATTAGTACCTCCAAGTTATGTATGACCAAACAGAACTTGTAGAAAACCCCGCATCAGATTCTGATGCCCCATGAAAAAATCCACTGTTATTAAAAAACGTCTTTGTTCCCTTATTTATCTTGTTGAGAAGAAATTTCTCTAGAATTTGGTACTTGGGAATATGAGTCTGCTCTTCAGTTCAAAACAAACTGTTATGGACTGTATTACCAATTATGTTTTTCAAACTTTAATATATATGTACAATTATTGACAATTACCAAAAACGAAGCATTTTCTATTTCAGTACATATGTACATGTAGATTGATGATCTACAAATCATACATGCTACGTGTACACGTACTACTCTCTCGTACTGCGACTTACCATCCGAGCCTGATAATGACATCATCGTGATTTCACTGTCTCCCAGTTTCCATAGCAACCATATGAGCCAAGTTTTCTGGAGGAATTTTTATGTACGTACATCAGCCGGAGTGAGTTTTTCCCTCTGTCAAGAAAAATAATTGAATAAAAAAAATTGCAAATGGAGTGGGGTTGCCATTCGGTCTTAGGCAAAATATAATTGGACGAGACTGAACCAGGCAAGGTTCCGTACTGAATTTCAGTATTTTGTTTAATCCGTTGAGATTGGACAAGACCTAGAGACAAAGAAGCTTCCTCCGCATTATGGTGTTATTCTTCCCAGCGAGATCTTTAGTGGTTGTAAGATGACTTTTTGCTTCCTGTATGGAATAAAAGATTCTGTCAAAGATGTAGATAATACATGTATACAGGGTCATGCATGCAGATGTATGTAGTTGTGCTGTTTGAGTTGGCCAAAGCAAAATTAATCATTTATGTTGTGACTCATTGTTAATACGTGCACAAAAAGCTCTAAATTGAATACTATATCCATAACCTTGTACATGTACATATAGCCAAGACATGATGGTGTTTTCAACCTGGAGAACAACACATGTACATATATGTATACATACATAGTATAGCAAGATTATAGTAAGGTCCTCAATCAATAAAACCTGAAATGTAATTTCCTTAAATACATCAGTTTTAGTGGGTTACAATACATTCAATAAACGGTGAGCATTTCGTAAAAAAAAAATTCTATCAAAGTTGAGCAAAACTTAAATTAAGTGAGTTACATTGTATGTTCAAAGGCAGCGTGGACAAAGTCATACAGTCGTTTTAGCCTGTTGTTGCAACAAAATTATCTAGTACATGGACATTAAACTGGGCATAGTATATTTTCCAAGCTGAATTTCCCGCACTAAGAGTTTATCTTGCATGTTGAGATTGAGGGGCCATTTTGTTAGAATGAGCCTCCAAATGCTCATTTAGAACTAGTTTGCCGACAGTAGTGTAAAGAATAAGCCAGTTCGGTATCTCAAAGCTCAAAGGTTATTCGGGATAAAATTGCTGACGTCATGTCACGCCATGTTGCACGAACGCCCATTCTGATTTAATTTAACACGTGCGCGTTGTGCGACCACCCTTTGCATTCACCTTCTGTTAGGTCACGTGGGTCATTCGGGATAAAATGTCATTGTGCACATGCGTAAATAAAATACCGAACTACCTTATTGCAATCAAACATGCCAACATATAAGAAAACCCTGGAGGGTGCTACTGTAAAAATATCTATAACAATTTTTGTAGCACAAGTACACTTTCCATTCACACAAACTGCTGATGCTATCATTTGCAGTTTGATATAAATTGCCATTGATACGGAAAAGTGATAGAGGCCTCCTCGCTGCATTTGCTGCAAAACTACTGAATAAATTGTCTTCTGAAAATCACATCCTACAAAATGAGCTGCCTAGAGATGCAGGTGTGTTTCATGCACATTCAAAATGTATGTAAACCGTTTGTAGATTTTGATAGTCAATCATATGGAAACTAGCATGTCAAATATTGACATCTGAAAGCACTCGGCGACTGACAGGTGTTTTATAAATGAGCTGTTCTATGGAGTTGTCTTGCATCAACAAAGGAGTTAGAGATTGCTTTTGACAATGTATGCCTTTTTATACTACATTCTTTCCTGTGCAGAATGTCTGTATCAGACAAGATGACCCACTTTCTGAAAAATTATTGCAAGTTTACCATCAGACCATCATCCAGCAAGAAGAGTTTCTTAAAATGATATTTTAAATGATATGGTGAGTGAAACTCCCAAAAAATAAGACGGTGTAAGCAGTATAAATGTATGCTTGCTTATAACTTGAGTGGCGCATACAGCTATTTTAAACAAGTTTTCTGAAAAAAGGGTGCTATTTGTTCCAGTTGGAGATCTTTCTAAAACTTTGAACAGAAATTTGAAGAAGAAAACAATTTGTAAAATAACAGAAGCAAGCTTTGTAATTTAAGGAAAACAGGATGGAGCAGTCTGTTTTCTTAAATATTAAGAAATGTAAACCCAATCATGCCATTCATTTTATCAGCAAAGAATCACTGGTGCCTTACAACTGCTGATACGATACAAGGCAGATACATTGTATCAAATCACAGAAATCTATGTGTCATTGATTAATCTGAATGAAATGGATAATCCATTAAGGATTACACATTTTCCACTTACAAAAAAAATACTTGTCAAAAATTAGTTTTTGCTTGTGCAATGCTAACTGGATGACACTGAGCACAATTTGCATACTGTCTAGCTGGAGAGACTTTTTTCAAAAATGGCTACCTGATCAGCTCTCCAGATTTTCTATAAGATTATCACTGCCTAAGTGTTATTCTCTTCACTTGGTCGCTATTAATGCCATCCCAAGTTGTAATATAAATCTGATGGAAGTAGCCACGCTCGCCTTTTATTAGATTTGGCTGACTTATTGGGTCAGGACTTGTCAACAACACTATGTTTGCCAACGGGAATCTTCTTCAATTACTTCAGGCTGTGAGACGAGGAAAACTTGTAGTCCACCGGGGCATGCAGAAAAGTCCTTTTTAATATACATGTAGCCACATACAGCACATCACTATAGCATCGACCGTTGGCAAAAAATATCCTGAGTAGTGGTCTTTTCAGGAAATTGGAATTGTCCAGAGAGGGGGATTTGGAGAGGGAGCGCACACAGAGCCACACCCTCTTATCTTCACTGACCAATTTTTCCCCATATGACCGTGGTTAATGAGCAATGTAAGTTTCATACCTTTAGAGCTCACACATCCAGGCTTTGCCTTCAGTGGTTGAGTCAACCCCCCACCCCCCCCCCACCCCACCCCAACCCCCCCCACCACCCCACCCCCCTCCCCTCCCACCACCCCACCCCCCACCCCCACCCCCCTCCCCCACCACCCCCCACCCCCATTCTGAAACTCCTGGATCTCTCCATGTTGTCTTTTAGGAAGTTTGACGGAATTGTAATTATATTCAAAGTGTACATTTTAATGATTCCCTTGTTTTAACTTCGAGCCCTTGACAATGAGGAAATCATGTTTGGGCAACGTCGTGATGTATTAATGATGAGTGGTCTGTTGATAATTTCCTCGGATACATGGCTATTATTTGTTTGCATTCTAATTGTTAAACGATTCGCTTGGAATGTGTGCTATAATTTTGTTTCCAAGCACGATGCACGATCAGCCCTAAACAGCACAAATGCCCCCCCCCCCCCCCATTGAAGATTTATTAATTGTCTGTCTTCTCTCAATGGGTCGTCACATTCAGGGCCTTTTAATGCTGAGACCCAAAGAAATAAACTTTCAACCATTACTCATCCCACTTCATTTTTAAATTTTTATTACTTGACCCAGATACATGTAGGATTCAAAAAATTATCATGCACAGCACGAGTTTAAAGATTTCGCCCTTCAAATCTTTGTGATTGTCCTTCCGTGCTGCAGTAGAAACCTTGAAAGATAGTTGTGATTTAATTACATCGTGACTTGCTCGGCTTTGTGATGAAGTAGGTTCGTGAAAAAGGAAACATATTTTTATAAAATTGTGGGGGAGTTTGTCAGTTAAATGAGTGATGGAACGTGATTACGGATCCTGTGTGTATCTACAATGTTTAGACAATTTCTACAATTTCTTCTCCTTCAAATACATTTTGGAAATAGTTTGTCAGTAGTGCTGAACACTGTATAGACCTGTACAATGATAGACTCTTTGCAATTGGTCGCTATTTTTTATTCCACTTTTCCCAGTTCCATTTAAAGGTTTTATATCCATGTGGCTTTGATCAAAAACAAAATTGGTCAAACAAACCACATCAAATTGATTAGTTTCGGTCTAGCATCTTACTGTTTATAAATATGATACCAGTAGCCATCCTCCTGAGAAATGTTTCCTTCTGATGAAGACCTCTCATCGTCGAGAAAATTGTATCTGAAGACCTCCAAAAATAGTGATTTCAATTGTAACAATCCCAATAAACTCATAGAAACGTGCACAAATTCACTGTTAAAACAGAATGGTATTTCAGTATTTGTTCGTGACTCAGATGACGGATTGAGCTCAAACTTTCACAGGTTTGTTATTTCATGTATATGTTGAATCACACAAAGTATGAACACTGCCTGCTACTGTGATGTCAGCTCTACCAATGCTAAACATATCTTAAATTAGTGTTGTTCTTTGCTAGTTTCTGTTCTCTGTGTTGTCTAAGCTGTCAAAACAATTGGACAACTTTCTCCACCAATGGCAAGAGAAACTAGGATCTGTGACATTTACTTTCATTGATATTAAACTTTGACATTTTGCGGAGCCATGTTTTTGGGCCTTGAAAACGAATCCGCATAACTTTTGTCTGAAACGAGCTAAACAGGGATAGACATATCAATTTCTACTTCAGACGGCAAAGCACAAATTTGACTTGGGTGAAAAGGATGGGTAAATCATTATTACATGTAACTCTATCTCCTCCTAAAATAAAAGTTGGCATGCAGAACTCATTATCGGATCAGGTGATAGAGCTTGTGTCCTTGTATATGGACTGAAGGATTTGAGGAAAAGTATCAGTTACATCCAGTTTGAGTTTCAGAGCTGACAAAGTCAGTGCCACAAGCTTCAATTACTGTGCTCTCATAAACAGAGGAGAGCCGTTTGAATTTTGACTAAAAAAGTACCTTGCTGCGCATTCCACTGTCTTGCTTGTTTGTGGATGTCTTTTAAATATGGCTTTCGTATTGAGTCTTAGAAAGTGATCTTGCAACGATCAACATTTCAGGCTGGTCTTGTTGGTCTGAAAACATTCAAAAATAGAACAGTATAGACATCCAAGAGCAAGTTCGGGCGCGAACTATAGTTCGACCATTAGTCAATCTCTCCTTACCAACCCGCATGCGCAAATGCCGTCCGCTCGAACGGCTCTAGTCGAACTATTGTTGAAAAGATGGCAACCGTATCACGTCACTGGTTCTCCCTCTCCGTGTTTTTGTTTTCTTATGCAAAGAGCTATTGATAACCAGCGATGCAACCGTGCCCCAGGGTCTGGTTCCAAATAGTCGACTAGAGTAGTCCAACCATCCTGCATTCGAGTGATGTTAGTCGAACTATAGTTAACTATGGTTCGCGCCCGAACTTGCTCCAAGCTGGCCAAATGAACTGCATTGCAACCGGCACTATTCTAGACCAATCGGCCGGAGGGTTATAAAAGAAAAATTGGTAACCAATTGTGGATGATTTGTTTTTTATAAATTTTTGAACATTTTTAGCCATTCTAAATTTGTAGGATTATTTCCGAAACTCTATTTTTTCCTTGCTTAAAAAATCCCTTGTTTTTTGTTGTTTCAATGTTTTTTGTTGTGTGGGTTTTTGGTGGAGGATAGCCTTTTCAGTACATCATTTTCATCTTTTACTTGAAACTACTTTTAAAGTGAGAATGAATTGTAATAAGCTGAATCCAAACCCTGAATCACCCTAATAATCTACAGTAACAACATATACCAAACAGACCTGATATCGGTTGACTCACATTATGGGCAATATTTCAACTCCTGTTTCAACTCGTTGTCACTCTATCTAGCAAGTCGAGAACATCTAATAAACAGGACTATGACATACCGGTCGGATTCATCATGATCATTGAATACAATCTTTCATCCTACCCTCTAGGCCTCCAATAATAAGAAATAACCCATCCACACTCCCCCCTGGGAGCTTTGGGTTGGCGCCTCTATTATAAAATATTACGTTGACATTACGGCGTGTTACATTTTCATCTTGATATGAATGCGTGTGGGGTATCATAGCCTGAAGAATGTTTTGGCAGATGCTCTGAGGTGGCACGATTGCCGTTTGATTCATTAAATTTAAATGTTCTCAGGCAAAGTACAGTACAGTTGGGATTCCACAAAGGAAGATCTGTGAAAGTGCCTGACAAATTGAGTTGAAAGTGACAGGTATTGATAGGAGTACAATGAAATAACAAACATGACTCTCAGGGTTTGTTGTATTAATACAGGCAAACATCTCCTTCTGTAACACGAACTTCGTTTGAGAAACAAACCTTTGGATTGTAAGTGATTTCCTGAAGTATTCCCTCCATTTTCCTAATATTATTCAGTCTCATGCTTTTCTGATTTGGGTCCAGGGGCCGATCATGAAACGGATTTCTTAGTCAGCGCCCTGCCCCCTTCACACCATGTCTATTTTTATATTTACTTTATTATTTTTTTGTTTAATTAATTATTTTCTTATTTCTGTTGTTTTGACACTAACAATCTCAGACATTTTCTTTTTGCTTAAAACAAAATCTTATTTACCTGAATCTCCCCCCCCCCCAAAACAAAATAATTAAAAATAAAAAATAAAAAATAATACAAATTCCAGGATCCGCTCCTGAGGACTTGGGAATAACAAAGATTCCCAGGGCAGGTTATAAGTGAATAGATTGAATAGATAATTCAATAGATATAAGGTCATAAGATAGAGTTTAGCTAGGTTTGATTTTAGGAGGTCTTTATTTCTAGTAGTGTAGAGGTCGTCTGCTAGAAGCTGGTATCAAATTCAACCTTTTAGCAGGGAAGTGACATTCTCCTAATGCCAGCCCTTTAATTCTCATATATCTCCATGTACATACATGCATCAATGCCGTGGAAACGGGTATCATTGTCGTGGTAACAGGAGAAGACATTACATCTCAAATAACCATCTTAGTCTTTACACATACCCCATATTCAATATTTGGCTGTCAGGTCTTGGCATTCTGACTGGGAATGTCTATAAATGTTCACCTTTGTTGTGTGTAAATATATCAAATGAGTTATATTTGGAATTAATTAACTCTATTGTAGGCAACATATTTGTTTCATTTCACTCATGACTCTATTTTAAAATTAAGTCATTTGAAATAAAGGTATGGCATTCAGCAGCGTTACCGCTGGATACATGTAGTTTTTGAAGACAATGGCAGGGTGTCAAATTTTGTAGGATGTAATTGTCACATTTACTAACCCCTTGCCACCGGTTGCCCCAAATACGTACCAATTGAAAATTGCCACCTGGACGGTTGACGTCTATACATGCCAATTTCTGCATTTTCAATCCATTATTGGGGTATTGTGTATGTTATGCTTGGCTGCACAAGCCTCTTGTTTCTGTTTTGCCTGCAGTGCCCCGGCACCCCCCATATGAAATCCGAGGTCAAGGGGTTAAACTGTTAGATGTAAGATTCGGTACATCATAAAAGTGGAAACTTAATACAGTGCTTTGACTGGTACAGTACAAGGGGTGGTGGGGGGAGGCTGCTGTATATATGGACTGCATGTGTTGAAACATATTTATTTATCTATGTTGATAAATTAAGCATTTACTGATGAAATGGCCTCATAGATCATTATCTTGTCATACTTGATAAAGCACCAATAAAGGCCAGCTATCCTGATACGTGTATGTATGAAGAGGCTATGTGCAGCTACTTCAAGTGCAGACTCTAAATGCATTTTGCTTTTAAGGGTTGGGTGGGATTTGGACCGACAGGACCTTGTTTGTTTTATGATTTGGATCAGACTTTGATGAATTGCAGTAGTGAGTGAATATTTCCTTGGTGAGGACAGAGACAAAGATCTGATACATTGAAGTACAAGAATCTTGAGATTTGAAACTTTGAGAATCATTATTTTGGTAAACAAGATAAGACTTCATGTGACGATGTGACAGGATGAATCATTTTCTATGTGTACCCTGGTGAGTGAGGGAATTTATTTTTGTCCCCCCCCCCCCAAAAAAAAAATGAAGTAGGAGACAAAAACAGAATGATGAAAGAGCAGTTGGGAAAGGCACTTATACCCATGGTACATGTACATGTACGTCTGATGATTGTATCTTCCATCTAATGAAATTTGTTTTTTGACTAAAATGCAAATCTAATGCAGCACACATGGAGTAGATGTGAGTACAGTTAGTGTAAAAGTACATCAATCTCATTTTATTTAATCTTGTAAGTGATAGCAGATCTGTGAACTTGAGTAAACCCTTCTTTGCACTTTATTTACCTCATGAAATTGTGAAAGCATGCAGAAGAAACAAAAGAGATCCGAAAAGATGATGTGAATAAGGCTTCCTGCAAGCAAGCACTTTGTGGAATTGTCTTTTCTCTTCTTGTTTTTAATCATCCTTTAAATGGATTCAATTTCCGAAGGGGTGATTGCATGGCTTGTGATTCTTGATTAAACATCTAAAACGTTTGACTTACAGGGGAGGATCCAGGATTGTTTGCGGGGGGGGGGGGGGGGTTCTGAAAAAAATTCTGTACATTTACCCAAGTTGACTCCCAAAATGTTTCGTCTGCTAACAAAATTTTACAGGGGGGTGGTGGCCATGAGCCATTTAACCTTCATTTTGTTCTTACCCGTACATATGCAAAAAATACCTTTACGGGGTTTTGCTTTTCTTTTCTGGTTTACTATGGTACTTTAGGCGTAGGCCCTTACAAGAAAAAAATTGTCAATGAATGGGGGGGGGGGGGGGGTTCCACCCCTGACTTACTTTCAGCTATACCTCAATGTACATGTACCTCAGGTAATGTAATTCAGTGAGGAAATATGTCAATCAATTAACCCCTTGAGTACGGTTATTTACAGGAGGCGCCGGGGTGTTGCGCCGGCCTTTGCAGCCAAGCGAAATGGCCACAATGTGCTTGTGCAGTCAAGCATAACAAACACAATAATCCAACAATGGATTGAAACTGCACAAACAGCAGCAAATGGCGTCATCCGGCATGGTGGCACTATTTTTGTTTGCGCCATTTGGCGTCATCCGTATGCAAGCTAGGAGTTAAAGAAATGTCCAGTTTTGGAGACAGAAGAAACACACAAGCTTAGTATTGATCTATCACAGTAGACTCACAGGAATGCTGCTTGTCAAACTGTGTGGAATCACATCAGCCATAATGAACAATTGAACATATAGAAAACTCAGAATCTTTGACAAACACTGCACAAACCTTCATACACACAGTTGTCCATAGTGGGCATACGCACCAATGGGAAATATTCACTTTGATAGGAACTGAAGACTACCCAGCTGGGATTTAAAAACTTGGTTGGGATTTGAACCTGGGTCCCAACTCTATCCTTCTAATTTGTTTGAAGGAAAGTTTGAAATAAGCAACCGACAATGTTTAAAATGGCCAACTTCCATTAAAGATAGTATACAACATTTGCTTTTGCTGTAATTTTCAGAAATGAATGGATTTGGGGGTTAACAGAGCAATTTATACTTTTATAGGCATTAGGGAATTATCGGGTCGGGTTACTAGACTAGCTAGTCTGCTCCTGTTCACAGATGTGTAATCAATTGCCAAACAAAATGTGGATGGTAAATTGGGACAGTATTTTTTTTAAAGTCAGTTTTTCCCAACAATGGTCGGCCGACCATCGGTGGAAATTGATACAAAATTTTTGACTTTTCTTGAAAATGACGGCAAACTATGTGTAGGTGCCATGATTTCACAGGATGCTTGAGACTATTGTTTACTTACAGTTAATTAAGGTATTTCATAACCATTCAGGAGTTCTTGCAAATGCTGTGTGTTGCCTTTAAGTTTAATGAGTTTGGAAAACATCCAACGACATGAGATCATGCATACATCTGCCATACACATGGTAAGATTGATAATGGCTTTAACAGACAGCATGTGGTGTCAGTGGCCTAATGTTTGTATGAAAGCAACTTAATCTCCCCATCAGTCAGTTTGGAATCTCCTGTTTTATTATCTTGTCGGGTTTTCGTCAGATGTGATCAGATGATTTGTAAGACTATGGTTGTAAACAAAATTACTTTGACTGCAACTATGAAGTGACCCACATCTAATTACAAAACCAGTTTGGAAAAGAAGTGTCATTTTCTGGGGGAAAACTAGACAACACAAACAACTTGTCAAACATTTGATGTCAAAATGATGCATCTTTAAGTTAGTCTGTTCTTTATTATGTCAGTCATCGAGAAAATAATGCAGCAAAGCCATGAATTAATCACAGTGATGTGTTAATGCTTGAAATGAACCATTCTAGCTGTGTCATTGTCAGCAGCAGTGACACACAGTGACGTCAGTCTGGTGGCAGAGCGGGATGTCTTCTTCACGGTTGCCGTGGCAACACAACACTTCATTCTTTTGTGGACCTTTGATGAGGTGATACGTCGGCGTGAGGTGCACGAGCATCACACCACCTGCTTTCCTGGTTCCCATTGTGCAGCGGTAACATTTCCTTCCATCATTGTTAGCAGGTGATGTTTTATAACTGGAGTCTTGGGTCGTGATTCAAGCAGTGAGGTCGAACACGTCTCCATTGATAGCACCTGCACACACTTTCATATTAGTTACTTGGACGGAGATACAGCAACTCACTCAACCAATCTACAGCTTCTTTTCCTGTGAATTCTCCAAGGTTGGAGATATCAGGTGACTGAATTCACACCAGAAGAATGGAAAAGTGACACATTTTTAGCTCGATCGCATGCATGGTGACTCAGAAGGCATCCCATTGTTCTCCATCTCACCGTTCATTGATCTTGTGTGGTATGCAGTCGTCACTTCCACACCAAGAGGAGAGATCTAATTTGTGTCCTCTGCATCGATCATTGCAACTTGTGAACTTGCCTTGTGTGCATTCAATTGCTGTTCACTGGCCTACTGATGTAGAGAAGTCACATCTACAATTTTACTGTTTTACTCCAGGAAGTGTACGTGTTCTTTGAGACCATCAGCCAGCAATTTCACAGTAAGTTTGGTCCATGACAAGTTACATGTGTAATATATGTGTTGCTGGTTTTGTCTTTGCATTTTTCTGTATACCTGTAACTACCTTTCTCTAAAAAAGTACATAGTTTCAGTTTTTGCAAAGATTAAAGAAATGGATTGGTTAAGATGTGATCTGTTAATGTTATCATTAGTTATTAAAAAAGAAGCAATTTTTATCTACATGTACTTGTGTAATTTTTCAGTCTTGAATTTTAAATCAGTGGTATATTTCCGATACTGTTTTTATATAATCTTTTTGGTTTCTAATGATCTATTCCAATTTGTATGGTTGTAACTGTCATCTTTGTATAGGACCATAATGAAAATAAGGGTTTATTTTACATGATCATGTTGTTCTTTGCAAGCTTTTTTACTGTGTAACTCTTAGTATTATTTAATTTCAAGTTGCCAAATTAGAACAAATGAAATTAGTTATCTGTGTATCTTGTAATATTAAGTCATTCTGGACAGTTCCAAGCATTGTGGAGTGACAAACACATGGCATTTTCATATTTCATAATTATAATATAATTATATAATATTTCATATTATAAACACTAACATTTATCAACAAACAAATTGTACTTGATGACAACCACTGCTATTTACTTTCTATAACACCAAAACACTAAGATTTTCAAGTCTGTTACAGTTTTACCCAAGGGGGTCTACCTGTCTGTAATTCAGGGGGATGTCACTCTAACGTCACTCCGTAACAAAAAAAACGTTACAGAGTGACATAATCTAATTTCTATTCATGTAGAATGCTTGGGGAAATTATATTTGAATTGTTTTTCTCATCCTTTTAAAAAAATTAAGGGAATTAAGGGAATAAATCATGCTAATTAAATGTGCAAATTTTAATGACCAAATGACAGAGAGTTATCTATATTCACACAGATCATAAAAATTCAAGACCAAATTGTTTATGATTGAATGAATTTCAAATTGGGGGGGGGGTTTTCTTTAAATTGCCCTTCTTAGGCTTATTTGAAACATGGTACCTATCAGGGCTGTAGTCAAGTCTGTCACAAGTCCATCACAGGTCCCTGCAGGTCCCTGCAAGTCCATCACAACTTCACAAGCCCTCCAGTCCTAATTCAAATCACAAGCTATTCAAATGAGCATTGACAAAGGCATTCCTTTGTCATTGTTGATCCAGTTTACTTCTGACCAGCTTTATGAAAGGACTTCTGACTGGACTTGCGAAAGGACTTGCGAAAGGACTTGTGAAAGGACTTGTGAAAGGACTTGCAGGGACTCGTCGACTACAGCTCCGGTACGTATTGTGCAGTGGTAAAGCTAATACGACACATTTTCCAATTATCTCGCCTGTGTATGCCTCGTTCAGTTTCACAAATTTCAGCCGATCTGGTCTAGCGCAGCTGAAGATACAATCCCAAGCACTTCCTCTTTATTAAAATGGCACCGAACGAAAAGGAGTGAAAAATAACAACAAACCCAGTGGAATATGTAAATGGTTATATTGCAGCTATATTGGAGCATGGGTTTCATTAATCAATTTGTATGGGTCCCTAGTGAAGGTTATTACTCAGTTGGCTTGGATAGATTCTCCATAAAAGGATTTATATAATTGTTAATGGGAACCTCACTAGAGAGATTAAAATTCTTAGTGTGTAAGAAAACTGTCTAATTTTAGAGCAAAATATGTGAATGACGTCAAGAGAGCTCAATGGTGAATGGAGGTGAATTTGGTATGGACAACCATGATTCAGTGATGTTACTCACAATTATTCTGTCACTCTGTCTCTGGTGAAAACCACGTCCCTTGGACAACACCTCACGTCCCTTGGACAACACCTCTGGAATTTCAAGCAGCAATTATGTATTTGTTCAGGCTGTACAGGATTGGGCATTCAGTAATATTCACTATCATTGCATGTTATTGTTAGCTGTAGGCCCTATCTGTGCAGTTTTACTGCAGTGGGTGAACTGAAAAAGTACGTTCTCTGAATGAAAAGCATATCACACAAGCAGACAAACTTGTAAATGATTTTACTATCTTTGGTTTTTCCAATATGAAATTACAAATTTCATCCTTTCTTCATTCTTTTCATATTCCAGATAATAATAATGTGCTTGTGTAGCACTCAGACAAGTTTTTTTTTTTTACATTTTCAAAGTGAACAAAGAAAACTTGCAGAAGCGGGATTCGAACCTGTGACCTCCGGAACACTGCACCAGTGCTCTACCAACCGAGCCATCCCGCCCCATTTTTTTTTATTTGCTACCTCGGGGAGACCGAGAAAGAAACAAAAGATGAGATTTTGTGGTTTATCAACCCACAACATCAGCACAATAAGCCAGTTCGGTATTTCAACTGCACATGTGCACAATGACATTTTATCCCGAATGACCCGCTTGACCTAAAGCGCGCGTGTTAACGCAAAAGGTGGCTGCACAACGCGCACGTGTTAAATTCAATTAGAATGGGCATTCGCGTAACATCGCATGACATTACGTCAACAATTTTATCCTGAATAACCTTTGACCTTTGAGATACCGAACTAACTTATTTCCTCCATACCCTCACAAGTAGCGTTTTACAGTGTGTACTCCTGTGTTGAGAGAGGCAATTGTAGTAAAGTGTCTTGCCCAAGAACAAGAGTGAAGCACCGTTTAAGGCTTTATTCCCTCCTTAACTTGAATTTCCTGTTTTACTTTTTCCTTAAAGATATACTCACCGTATGTAGTCCTCAATTTTTTTTCTTCTCGGTAAAATGAAGAAAAAAAACAATTACTTTTTGCTATTTGGGGCATCTGCAACCCTTGAAAAAGGGATTTATTCTATGCTGCTGTCTCACATCACACAAATTATTGTCAGGTTGCAAATAATTTCACATTTCAAACTTTATTATTTGATAACTAAATGTGAGTGCGTTTTTTTGTTCGAAGTTTCATCAAAAAGTAACGAACTTTTGCATCAGTAGAAAAATTACAATATTTCGTAGTGAATCTCGAAGAGAGTATGGACAGTATATTTTTAAAAGTTCCATCACTAGTAGGCAATCAATGCTTGACATAGTAGCAGAACAGTCTAAATGAATTACAGTAGTCTGTGTATGGAGGTATCACCTTATACAAAAAGTCAATGAAATGCTTTCAAGCTGGTACGACTAATTAAATAATAGTCAGACTCTTCTACTGACTCAGACTCCATTGAGTGTGGTCAAACCCCACTGTCCATTAAGGTTCTATTTTTTTTTCATCCCACAATCTATTTTTTTTCTTTCTGGTAGATGCTAGATGTAATCCATTTATCCATTAGGGAAATTTTGTTTTCAGTGACCCTTTTTCAGGAAAAAGTCAGGGCATTTGCGGTAGTGAAGAATGAAAAATTTAGAAATAAAGTCATTGATAATTTATCGTGCAAGGTCGGGTTGGATCGGTAATGTACATGTAGGCATCCCATGCAGGTAACCAAAAGTCATCGCCCAGCAAAATCTGTTAAAAGCACGTGCCTTTGTAAATTTGATAAAAAGAGACGTTGATTAAAACCTGTTTGCTTTTCAGAATTATGAAGAATGCTTTAAAATGAATTAATGAACAAAGAAAATATTTAAACAGCTGAACAGGCATTATTAGGGTATTTCAGGATTTTTTTTTTACCAATAGCTGTACATGTATTACAAACACAAAGAGTACTCATAAATACTTCCCTTAATACCAGAAGTAAAGGTCAGGTTACCTTGACCTTTGTGTACCAAATATTTAATACTTAATAATATGTTACGTGTAAGAACAATTAAGGTCATACAAAGTAACTCTTGAGTGACATTTTAGCCAGCTTCAAACATTACCAATATTCATTTTCAATGGCTTGTAATTTGACACTCCATTGGGTCATCATGGCGTCACTCTTTGGCTCACAACTTACCTTTAGGGTCTATGTCTAGGCTAAGTTTGATTAAGATCTGAGGTTTTGTAAAGACCGAAGTGCCAAACACAAAAACAAATTGCAAAGTCTGTGGAATTTGAGGATAGAAGAAAACTAAGAAACAACGAATTTCCGACCGAAACAAAGGCTTTTCCGACTTGTAGTCGAAAAACCCAAATACGAAGTATTCATAATTTCCATTTAAGTTAACAATTAAATAATGCCTTCAGCTTCAAGATATGATTAATTAATGCATGAACCAATTTAAGACCTTCTCTGTCTCTTTTAATTTGTAACAGAATTTATACTTTTCAATGAATAGGATTCTGTTCGGAATAGTATCGAAGCCTAAACCTGTTCTTTTTTTTATTTCATGAGCTGTCATCATTCCACACTGTCATGTTGTTTGTATAAATCATCTGGTTTGATAAACAGAGTTGTGGAATGCGTAATGTTATTTTTGCCAGAGAAATACATCAGTCACTGTATAACGAGATTGCAGGTTTTATTTGTGACTACAGCTACATGTATCAACTGGAACAAATCTTCGGCAGTGGCATGATGATGAAGGCTGTCCTGATTTATATACTTGGTATTCTTGGCCAGTTTGATCTTATTTCCAGGCCTTTCCCTGTTGTACCTTTGTGCCCCTTGCATTTCAAATCCATCGTCTACACCTTAGGATCCACCCCCCCCCCCCCAGCACCTGTCTCTGTCAACAATCGGTGTAAGATAATAGCAATGATTAAACATCATCGTCTGCAACTGAAAGTTATGGTTTAACATAGACATGTCGCTCATAAGCTTTACTCAAATGCATCTAAGATCTGTCATACTGAGCACTGACAATCAAGAAGCACGCTCACATTATCAGCTGCAGTGTCTATAATCAGTATTTCAAACGGCAAACTCATTTCCTTTTTTCTCTTTTGTCCATTTTCCCCTCATTTTCACCAAATCTGACACTCCAGTCTCAACAAGGCATGCAGTTAGTTAATCACAACGGCTATCTCTACCATTCCTCCATCAGCCAGAGTGCCTACTTCAGTGGGATGTTCAGTCACTTTTTCCGTGACAACCAAGTGAAGGTTTGACAACGCTTTATGATGATGGACACAAATGATAACACAACCACAGTGTTGCCACCTCCTGCAGACGGTGACTACTAATAAATTTGCTGCTAAACTTTTGATTATGTGTAAACATTAATTAAATGTCTCATGTGGAACGTGAAATATTTTATTACTTGTTATTTCTGGTAATGAAAGCAGAGAATCCATAAAAACGACCACAGCACTGTACATGTAGGTTGCAAACCCGAAGAAGCTTGTGGGAAAAAAAGATAAAGAATGTTTGGTTTTAGAGATAGAAAGAAAACCCAGTGTGCTCTGTCTTCAGGAGAACATCTTAGAGCAGACTGACTGCAACATAATATACCCGGTTCCTCATCAAGGAACCAGACTTTTCTTTTTAGAGTTAATCACTCCACATGGTGTGTCCCACAAACTTCTCACAAACTTCTCACAATTTGTACTCATCACCATGCAAAGCCTGAAATTACGTTTATCGTGAGCTCAATTTCATAACCATATATTTTTCTAATAATGTAGCCTTAATTGTCCATTTCAAAGAAACAGTAAACACAGGAATGAGCTCGCCAACTTCGGAATTTGCTTAAAACAGTGACTCAATAGGAAGGAAGAGCACTTGGACTAAGTGAAAGTGTGTAGCACTTTGATGAAGTGTGGGTTCTTAACCATAACCCCCACATGGTATTCTCTGAGCACCCTGCCAAATGCAACAGAATGCAACACAGCTGAAATAAGAACCCTGCTAAATGCAATGTTGCACTGTGCAGTGAACTCATCTGTACCAGCCTTGTTGCTGGAGGCTTAATATACATGTATAATACTAAATACAAAAGAATGCATTAGACCAGGAGACATGCCTTGACTGCTAAATGCAACAACTTTTTACTATTGGTGCATTCTGTTGAATTTAGCAGGGTTAGGGTTTTAACCCCTTGCGTACGGATGACGGCATATGGCACTAGGCCGGATGACGCCATTTGCCGCCGTTTGTGCAGTTTCAATCCATTGTTGGATTATTGTTTATGTTATGCTTGACTGCACAAACACATTGTAGCGGTTCGCTTGGCTGCCAGAACCGCTGCGACACCCCGACGTCTCCCTTAAATACCGTACTCAAGGGGTTAAAGGTCATTTTCAAGGTGTAATAAGTAGATTATGTTTTTGTTGTTGCAGGGAATAGACCTACAGGGCAGCCAACAGACTCAGACCAATCAGCTCTTCCCGTCGCTGCATCAGCAGGCAGTCTGGTTCTAGTTCTACTGGCTATTGTTCTTTGGTATTTCTTGGTTCGAGGGCAGTAAGTATATGCCTGAAAATTATTAGTATTTGGGGGGGGGTTTAACAAGTTGTGCAAAGTACCCCTGTGTTCTCCCATCCCACCTCCTGGTCCCCACAAAGGGGTGTTGTGTCGTCCCCCCCCCCCTGCCCCCCCCCCCCCCCTCCCCCCGCCTTGCAAATTGGATGCTATCCGTTCAATTGGTAATTTTGTCATTGTTTCGTCCTTTTGATGGGATGTGAAAGCTAAGGTCAAGTTTATAGATCAACAAAGTACTAATACTGTGGAAGAGATGTGATTTTCAGCTGTTGTGCTTTGCAACTTTCAGACAAAAAGAGCTGTTGTTGATCATGTTATATATGTTGTTCCTTACAGGCTCCGTAGGAAAAACTTTAATCACCAGCGCACCAGCAGTCACCATAGTCATCAAAGCCAGCAAGGTAGTATACGAGACTCCAACAGCCGACATGGCAGCCTAGTATCAACCCATGGCTCACGCACCCACAGTACCCCTCGTACCTCACCACGTAACTACCGAAAGTCCGGTAATGGCTCGCCTCGATCCAAAAGGAGTTCACGATGCACATGCCAGTTTGAGGCATGCACCTGCCAACCGGGGCGGTCATCAGATTCACCACTTCTGAAGCATTCCCCCAAGAGTAATCAGGACTCTGTGACAGAGTGTACTGGTACATCACCGTTCTGCCCCCATTCAAAAAAGTTCAGATTGCATAGGTTGGATATCCATATGAGAGACTCGATGGACTCAGATTTCCATCCCGATGACGAGAACACACCAGGACCTTCAAATTCAAACCGAAACAGCAAAGCATGCACTTGTAGTTCAGACGTCGTCGTAAATATGGATGGCGTAGTTAGTTCCGACGGTTCTCAGAGTAATAGTGAAATCACTGAAGCTTATAGACAGCCAGTGAACTGTGATGGGATGTTAGTGTGTTCCTGTGTGCCATTAAGCCAGGCAGACTTGGCCAAACATTGTACCTGCAGAGTTATTCATAACCCGCTTGACGGTAACAGGCGAAATGGAAAACATCACGGCTTGAACTATAGTTCCCCTGCTGTTATTGGTAGTAGCAGTGATAGTGACTTCTCGAGAGCTGAAGCATTGTAATAATAATCCACGAAAGCCGCAGTTATAGACATTCCTTTGATTCACTAATTGTTTGTCTCTGAGACGACATCTAGACCGAACACTTTGAAAAAGCTACAAATGTACAAATGTTCCGTGCTGTGAGTGACAGTATTTATCTTTCATGGTTGTGTACATTTCTCTCTTTGTTATAAATTATTTATAATCACATTGTTTATTAAGAATTACTTGCATTTCAAAGCCTATTCACGTTGTATATGTCACAGCTGTTATGAATATTGGAGGTGAATTTCTTAACCAGTTCGAGTCGGATGATGAGTTAACACGCAAAAGTTTTGCTGTACTCGGAACGGACGACTGATAAACACGCACTCGATGGAGACCGGTATCTAACTGTCAGCGACCCACTGGCAGCGAGCGAGGCCGGAAATATCAGCGTGTTCTGCCTGCAGATTACGGCCTGATTCTGCCTGAACCGGTCTGGCATCTAGGCTCGGGAAAAATATTCCCGCAGCTGGGTCCGTGAATGTCAAAATAATCCCGACGTGAACTGGTTAAAAATCTACAGTACATTGTATATTTACATCCTTTCCTGAAAATCAAAATGGATGTCTTCTGGGTCCAGTAGGTTTGATGAGGAATGTTACCACCGGAATACTGACTTTTTTTATGTGTCAGATTTTGCAGAAATCAAATTATGGAGCACGGCTCTGTTATGAGTAACTGTTATGGTGGACTGTTTGGTGAAGATGGGAATTTTGAAGACAAGAAGCTCTCTGATGAGTGAGGACTGTATGCATTCTTTCCCCACAAGAGGACCAGTATGTGTAAAAAGGAATAGAGAATTCTAAGGCATGCAAATAATCACTACTAAAATTCATATATGAGAAGAAATTTGAAATATAACCAATATTGCATTTATTCCTCTGTAAATATTTGCGTCAAAACTGACTTTGCCACTGAACTCTTTCGAAGTGCCAACAATTTCTTCATGGCAAAATTTGTTTTGTTTTTTTATTCAGAAAGTATACATTGGTGTAATGTCTGTTTTCCTTTTTTGAAAGCGAGATGAATGAGGAAAACAGGCCGCATGATTTATCCTAGCGTTAGTTTTAAATGTCACTTACCTGTCAGTAGTATTTTCAAATTTGCAATTGTCATCATTGCGATATTGTGTATTTGGGAAAGTTTGCATTTTGAGAGAACTTTCATCAAGCATAACGATTTCTATCTTCCGCTTTGAACCTGAGATTGAAATGTAAAGACATTATACTGAAATTGAATAAGAATGATTGTATTTGTGAAGTTACAGAATCAGAAAAAAAAGAGCACAAAATTTTGATTATAACAGGTTACCAGCCAAAATGTCACATGATGTGTATTGCTTGTGACTGGCTCTGAACTTAAATTTGTTTAGCAGTTAAAGTTGATATACAAATGTACATGTATTTCATGCTTACCGGCTCTATAAAATTAAGATCAAATTGTAGAATTGTATGTTTATCATGGGACCAATAGGTGGCTGTCTTTTTTTTGTTCAAATTGGGGAGAACATACCCAAAGAAGAAACACTTAAATGAGCCCAAACCCTCAGTTTATATTATTCATGTGTAGAGTCATGACCTTTTTAAAATGTGAGCCACTGAAGTATTCCATCTCAACTCTTTTATACAGGCTGTCTTTGCAGGAGTGAAATATAGAAATTAAAATAATAATAAGAAAAAATATACATACTAATTCGCGATTAGGTCAACCGTTTTTGATTATTTTTCAGACCTTAGCGAGACCAGTGGCATTAGGGCGACCGTTTGACGGTCAGCTCAACCTCTTTAAATATTGAGAATTTTATTGTCGAAAATTAGTTGTATCGATAGAGGATGGTCCAAAATGAAAATGTACACAATTTCGTGGGGTTTGAACAGGGAATATTTGGGTTAGGTTACATTAAAGTTGACAAAACTTTTTGCACAAGTCTATGGGACGGTCGCCCTATTAGCTATTTGTCGATAATATATAATGTTACGTGTATATATGGCACCAAATCCATCAAAATGACCCTCAAATCATAACAAAAATGTGAGATCATGTTGGTGTAGTGGTTCTTTCCTTGCCTTCTACCTATGGTGACCCTGGTTCGATTCCCACCAGGTTCTCTCAATTCAGAAAGCCGGGATCTAAGAGAGAATAGTTCAGTACACTGATCAGGCAACCAGGATAATTTACCTAGTCAGTTTCCCTTGTGGATTGTTTGACGAAGGATAATTAAGAAATATATCAAATGTATTGTATTTGGCAGTCTTGTTTCAATAACCCACAATTTCTTGATAAGCTAAAACAAAATTGTCTTTTCCAAATATGCTTTATGGACTAGATAGTGCCCACCTTTTTGCCCAAGGCATTTACGTGTTTCTACAATTAGATTTATGAGGCAACTACTTTATTTGGACATTCCCTACTGGGCCAATGGTGCTGCTGTTCTCTTGCCTTGGTTGTGCTAATTAATGGAGTGTACAACAAAGTCTTCATTTAACTAACACAATGATTTGCCTTCTACCTAAATGTCAATTTATACAATTTGGAAATTGGTGCCAACTGCTGGAACCGATGATTGCATTTATAAAGTGTAATGTTTCTTTATAAGGATGAGTCTCGGTAATTACCAGAAATGGTACCTGTACATGTATATGTACACATGTATTTTCATCTCTATGTTAATTCATTTTTGCCAGATAAAGTCTCTGTTCTGAAAAATACTTAATAAGTGTACTTGTCATGTATAGATGAAATGTGGCATGAACTGACAGATTTATGTGTACAACGTTGGTATTGACATCACTTAGACTGTACACAGATTTGGCACATTTATATTTGTAATATAACTTGATAGTTCACAAAGGAAGTTCTTGTACAATGACTAGATTGGTTGGCATGGCAACTGGGGCGTAAGGTGATGAAAAATTAGATTTCTAGTAAATGGGATTTGCTGAAATTTTAGGCAAGATAGCAAAATAATGTGTTTGTTGTCATATCATTTTTTTAAAGGAGGAAGCTCCCTTTTGTACTTCTATATAATGAATCATAACAGACAACATTTTCTAAGATGGCCACCTACATGTATGTTTATTTTTTCACGATGAAATTGCTCAATTTAAAACATGCACTACATGCATCGCCTGGAAGGTATTTTCTATCTTGCCACTTTTATTGAATTTTGGGGAGAAAAGCAAAGAAGGAATTGAACAGGCATGCTAAACATGTTTTGCCTTAAATTTGATAGCTGCCAGCTATTGAACCTGATCTAAAAATAGGGTACATTTTATCAACATGCAGAGTTTTCTTTATGAAAACATGTTTGAAAATAAAGAATTCCCTTCAAGTTACCCAGAAAAACGACTGCTTCTGCCATTAGCCATTAGCAACTTTTTGAAGTTGCTTTTTGAAGTTCGAAAATGTGCTTTCTTTGTGTAAATTAAAATAGCTCTTGAATAGTTCAAGTTATTAGGAAAGTTTCTGAGGTTTCTGAGACATTACCACAAGTGCTGCACAACAATTGCACCTCACTTAGAATTTGTGAAAATAAAACATTCTTGTGTGAATTTGCCAACACAACCTGTTTATAAGATGTGATTTATGTTCAGTTTGAGGTGACTTTAATTACAAGCAAAATAATCGCCACATATGTTCCTTGATTTTTCTCAATTTTTAAAACATTAGGTCAACTCTAAACTGGTTGTGGATTTGTCTGCTTTCGACACGCAAGAGTATATTGATGTTGTTTTCTCCAAACCCATTACATGTACATGTGCATCTTTAACGTTTAAATCCCCACTAATGTTTCAGTCTCTGCTGTAATAGCCAAAGTCTTTTATTCTTTTTTTTTTTTTAAGAAACTTGTCTTAACTTTAAACCTTACAAAAACCAAAATCCTCATTGCCTACTCTTAGTTGCACTGAAGAGTTCACTCTAATAATTTCATATTAACAAGTGAAACAAAATGCCATAAATCTCTTTCCGTATATGGAACGCCTAATCCAAGAAAATGATTATTTTTATACAGTGTATTAGTGGAAATAAAGAATTAAACATAGAGATGGGTGTAAACAGCTTTATTGTTTATTTTATACTTGTGTATATCCCAGTCTATTTTAAACATAGAATCATCGGTGTCAATGTGTTAGGGGGTGCAATTGATTGTTCCTTGTGAGGGAGGAATGGGAAATACAGTGGTAAATCAAATGTTTGGGTCCAGTGAAATCTGAAGAAAAACAAATTGCCCCAAATTTGTTTGCCTTTAAAACATTTTCAATAGTGGGTGATATGAAGTGGATTAAGCAGTATATAAATAAAATAGCAATGTGGCAAGCAAAGTGCTTCTCCATTGTGGGGAGACTTTTTATGGGGGGGGGGGGGGGGGGGGCGTGCATGATAACAGGAATACCGTTTGGAATTGACCAGACAGACTGTATTACATTGTTTTCCTTTTTGCGAATAGTGTTTGAAATGGAAAGTTATGCATAGCTTTTCCCGGAGAAGGTGCGAAACTGATAAATCTCATTTCGCTCAGCTTTTAGCGTTCAAGTTGACAAGCTAGAGAGATTGTGTTGACGGCGTCCTTCGGCCTCCCCACAAATTTACGAGAGTCGCGGCGCCCGAGAGTGCAGCTCAGTGCCGAGCCCGAGGTCCCCCTCCCCGTTCTGTTCTTTTCAAGAACTTATTAGAAAGTGTCAAGATTGGCATTAGCCTCACTCGAGTGAATCATACATGTAAGTGTAATTCACGAAAACTATTTTTCAAACAACTTGGAGCCTAACAGCCTGGCCTGCGACAGCGACCCTTTCACTCCGTGATTCCATATACATGTAGCCTTGTCCTCGCAACCCTTTTAGCCCTAATGTTTTACAACACACAGCAGAGAGACACGTCTTCAAGATAATACTGTCCGTGCTTTTCAACAAATTTGATTTTTTTTTTCTCGGTTATTGACTCAGTACTTTCTTCTTACATGTTTTATTTTTAGACCCTCCCAAAAGGGCTTTCATTCTTATTTGCTTTCGCGTACCTATGCACACAAAGATACGTCCGAATTAGCGTTTGATATTTGTAACGCATTATTCGATAACTAAACGCGGGTATATTTTTGTTCGATATCTCATTAATTTAAAAATCTCATTAATTAAAAAGTGAATAACTTTTGTATCACTAAAACAGCAAAAAAAACATGAATTATTTTTCGGGGCGAAAGACCACAGACAGTAAACCTTTCAGGTTTCCCAATATGTCATTCTAAAAATGTCCTCCCAACCGTTTCCTTTCGGAAAACAGTGATTTTGCTTACGACCGTTTCAACCGACAAAAGAAGTCGGCCGAAAAGAAACTTGTAATCTTGCATAGCGCCCTCAATTACAACAGCGTCTTTTGCTGCCACAAACTTTAGACTGGTTTCCAGTCACTCATTTTTCACTTCGATATACATGTACCAATATTTTGGGGCTGGAGCCAGTCTATTGCCCTTTCAACTAGGATTAGACTGGTACCATAGCAGTCCTGGGTAGGAATCCTGCACCCGCGGCCTGTATGGACCTCCTCCCCCTTCTTTACGGCGGCAATTTTCAACTCCACTCGGGGGAACAATGGCCTTTCAAAATAAAATTTAAAAGTAGGCCTACTAACTTCTTTTTGTCAACAAAAATATTTCCCAACACTGAGAACTAGTTGTTTTTTCTGTCCACTATTTGTTCTTCAAAGTTTCTACTCGGATTTTTCCCCGTCTGAAAATCGTTCCACCTTTGTTAAAAAATTATCCCAGTTTCTGTCAGCTTGGGAAAATGCTTTAAATGTTTGGAATTGACATTTTTTACTCGGTTCAAGGAATACATCAAGTTCTGACATGATTGAGGCAGTGACATATAACTACAGGAGGGGGACTGGCGTCCATGCACCGGCCGGGTTCCCCCTCGCCTACCCCCACCCCCCCCCCCCCCCCCCCCCTCCCCCCATTTGAAATCTTGAAATAAAAAAAATATACAAAGTATGTATCGTCCGGACTTGGTAATTTTATCATGTTTTGTATAAAGCCATGCAACCGTGTAATGTAAGCATACGATATGCAATTATTATTATTATGCTAAAAAAATAAGGTCAGTATTGCCGTCCACCAAAAACAGTTAACTAATTGACATTCGAAAAGATGGACACCAAGTGGTTGGGACTTTATACCAGTTTAAATATAACCCTGAAATCGCAGACGGGTGCCTTCGTGTAAATATTAACGTCATCATTACCAGTCAAGGGTACCAGACAATCAAGGTTATTGGTCTGGTCACAGCCTCCCCTTGTAATTGTCATATGAATTTTGCATATGCTCACTAACGGTAGGCCGGTTCAGTCTGTACTTAACTAACTGTCGATCGTTCCTGTTCCTGCCGGTTCTGTCTTTTCATGATAAATTTCATTTCGTCAAAAAGACTGCAGATTTGGGTCTCATCTTTTTTAGCCCTAAAGAGAGTGTTTGACTTGAAGGATCGGACATCGTTTTAGTGACTTTTCTGTGGCAGACAACTCACTGGCAAGATGAGGTTACTGGTGCTGTTTGTGGGTGTTTTCGTGACGTTACAATCGCAGTGTGTGAATGCAGTGACGGGTGAGTTGGCTAGGAAAACTTCATCGCTCATCATCATCATGCTCATAAAATTAAGGGGTCATGCTAATTACGTCAACAAGCGTCAACAAGCGTCAACAATGCGTCAACAACTTATAAAAGCACTGTTAAGCTTAAACATGTTATTCACAATATTTAGTGGGCTCCTATGATTATTTAAAAGTATATCATTAAAGACATCTATTTAAAAGTATCTTAAAATGTGTGATTTTTAAGCGAAAAAGTACGACATCAGCGGTGCTTTTTCCTGGCAGCCATCTTGTTTTTCTGGGACATGGTGCAATCGCGCATGCGCAAAAGAGAAAACAAAGATGGCGGCGCCCATTCATCGTAATTTTGTCGTCATAAAATTTTGCTTTTATGTGGAATTGTGAACGAGAATTCACCCAATTTCTTACATAATACGAGATGCGAGAGTTTGTTGAATACAAGTATAGCTTTTGTGAAGCTTAAATGTGCATTTTGAGCTTGTTGACGCTTTGTTGACGCTGATCGGGTTTGTTGACGCTTGTTGACGCTAAATAGCATGACCGAAACTTCATCGCTCATCATGCTCATAACATAAGTCATAATTGACCTATCGCCGTTTGCAAGTTAGCCACGCCCCTTAGACAACTTTACACACGTGCAGCACGTGGATGCGATGCGCGAAACGTGCAGTAGCGTATTACGGTGAATCATTGAATACGCGCTCTCTTTGACCGGATACACATGTGCATGCAGACTTTCGTGCGACCACTCACTTATTGCAAAAAGTGGGGAAATAGCTTTTTTCCAATTTCCAGCCGCTCGTTATAATGCGCCGTATCGGCGATTATGTAGTGTAGGGCCCTGTTCCCTATAGGCTAGTATAAGGGAACAAAAAAACACTTTTAGGTTATTGGAATTGCCAAACTAGTTAGCGACATTACAAACCAACAGGGTTCGACCTTAACGCTGGTCCGCTAGACAAATTCTAGTCAAAACAGCGGCGGTCTAGTCAAAACCCTTTTCTAAGTAGTCCGGCGGTCTAGTGAAAAAAAATGCCAAGATAAGCTAAGCGCGTGTCTTCAGAGCCAGATTGTCAACAGCGATCCCCGATTGCGTGGAGTTTACTCTCACTTTAGCTAAGGCTGTTCAATATCCATTTATTTATCCCCCATTCTCCACCGTCTTCACAGTTTATCTAAGTACGAAGAAGTTTACTGCACTCTGTGAAACGAACATGAAGAGTTTGCCAGCATTAACATTCAGCAGTATTGCAGTAGCGTTTGTAGTAATCGAACAGATATCTGGACGCAACGTGCGCAACATAAAACAAGGCCTTTTCCGACGGAGTGTCGGAAAAGCCAATGCATTTACATCATAAAACTGGACTGGTTCCAATCTCCCTGGTAATATCATTTTCACTTTGTCGCGTCGAGAACCAGTTTACCTAAATTACAATGTTCCGTAACATTTGGGACCGGGTAGTACTCAATAAATTTGTGTGAAAACATTTACAATTTAAAGGGGAAAAAGCATGTAAATACAAGTAACTGCTAATTTAGTTATCATTTATTTTTGGGAAAATTAACATCGTTAAATTCGATTGAATGATTTAACGTAACGATACAACATGCATACAGCGGCATTCAACTGTTTTAGCACATGTACGTAGCCTCTGTTAAAGCCTGAAAGGATGTATTGCAGCAATAAGCGCACGTGTATAACGATCACTGTGCAAACCTGCGTCTTGAGAAAAGGCTAGTCAAAAAGACGCGCATGCGTAGTTATAGTTTCAAAGCCGGGTTAGTGGGCGACACCGTGATTTGTAAGCAAGTGATTTCAATGTGGTATATATACAACGTTCGTGAAAAATTGAAATAAGTGATCTCAATGTTATTGTCGGGTGCAAAGTTGTGTGACGTTCTATGATTTGTAGAAGTATTTGCCGTACGCTAGAATTTCAGACTCATAAGAAAGTGGCCAGGAAATGCCTCCGATTGCACCATAGAGCATCTAGAATCCAAAATTTCCCGGGGACCTTAAGCGGGCCCCAGACTCCACGCCGTCGCCGTAAGGGCGTCGCGTACGCGCTCGCATTGTGTCTGCCGCCCTGCTAAAATTTCAGGCCGTGGAGTTACTGGAATTTCGAGTAAAGTAAACTGGACAAATCCACACGTAATGCGGCCAAAAGGAACATATATCGCGATATTCTTCGGTATATCGAATTCCCAGATATTCCGGGTTTTTTTTATGGGGCCGATACGATTTTCGATATGAAAAAAATATCGAACAGGCTTACTCTCAGCATGGAGGAAGGATATAGACCCCCTCCATGCTCTCAGCTTGTAATAAATGTTTGTAAATACAGTGTACTTGGTCAGGTTACTTACAAAAAAAGTAGCCTAAAAGGTGAAAAAAACATGCGGACCAGTGAAAATGCTGGCGGGCTAGTAAAAAGTCAACATTACTGGTCCGGCCGCCTAGTGAAAAAAAAAGTTAAGGGGAAACCCTGACCAACAGAACAGGTATGCCATAGATAAAGCCAAAGGGCAGGGTTTTAGTTTTTGAGGAAAATTTTGGGGTAAAGCAGTGATGAGGACGACAAAATGCAACGCGAAAAAAAAAAGATGGCAATCTCCGCGACGCACAGTAAACACGCAAAACCGCATTCATTCGCATAGCAACTGCCGTAAAGCGTGTAAGAAAATTGCATTTTCTACCGAAATAAACTGTTCAAAATTGCAAAAAACGATGTCAATAGAATTAGGAGATGTCTGCTTTAGGTTGAAAAAGTCATTTTGGAATGAGAAAAAATACCCTTGAATCTAATTTCATCAAAAGTAAAGAGGGGCCCTACACTACACAATCGCCCGCGTATCTGAATAATGCAGACTCCCCGGAAACCACTTACATAATTTTGACCGTCTGAGAATCGGAAATACTTAAGAAATATAAACAGAACAAACTACGCTAAACGGGTTTGGCCAATGTGCTGCAAACAAAATTAGAATGAAAACGTGATGGGCCGGTTGAGCGTTTGCGTTAAATTTGACATGTATTTGCCTACTTTGACATGTATTTGCCTCTTCTTCATTTGCAAGATAACATCCAATACTTGCAAATTAGATTTGGTCCAGTTAGAGTCAGTGGTGTTTTTATCATTCCAAAATGCCTTCATCGACATAAAGTATACTTCAATTCTAATGACATCATATATCATGTATTTTCTGAACAGTTTCTTGGTGTCTTGGAAATCAGTGCAGTTTTGTGTATTTTACTGTGTGTCGCAGTGATCACTATCTTTATTTTTGTGTTGTGTTATGTCATCTTCTTTGTTGTTTTACCCCAAATTTCCAAAAAGAAATAAAAACCCCGACCTCTACATTGTATCAACGACATACATGTAACTGTTGGTTTTTAATGTCGCAAGCTACATGTAGTTTGGTAAGTCCAATAACCTACAATGTAAAAGTGGATTTTGTTCTGTCATAGGAACGGGCCCCGTACACAACCGCCAAAATTCCATAGACATGATGGAATGAAATTTTGTGATAAAAATTGAAAGAAGTTGCTTGTATAAGAAAAAACAAATTCAAATATTGAACTAAACATGAAATGTTTCTCATTCTTTATGTTCTTCTTTTTACGTTATTGCAATAACTGGTCATCAAAAATGTTATAATAATGGTGAAAAGTGCAGCAGCATGATGATAATTATGTATTCTTTCCCTTCAACTGTTATTTAGTCTCCCATTTGTGCTGATGCAGCTGCTATGTCTCTATCAGTCTTCAGCCTGTGTTCATTTATTTACAAATTTTACATTTAGTTAAAATGTTTACATTAGGCCAAGTAAAAAAACATGTTTAACATCCGTTTGTTTGTTTTTAAATCGAGAAGGGGCTTTTTATTTTCAAGATGGCCGCTATTCTTCTAAAATTTCTGATAGCCATAGTTTTTTCAACTGTTTAAAAGGAAGAGACATGTTGGACAAGAGAATTCAACATGTTTACAGTGGTCTTAATAGTTTTAGTAAGCAGAAAAAGCAGGTATTTTATTTTTCGATGGATCAGTTGACATTTTGTTTTTCACTTCATTTCCACTTGTAAAAATAAAAACAAACTTCCAGGCAGCCCCCAATAAGGAAGCAGGCGGTGATGAGATGCTAAAATTAAGAAATAATTAATACAGTTAATTTGTTTGTGCCTGAGAACTCTGAGAAGTTATTTTCCAGTAATGTAAGTGTTTTCATTTGCATTGAAGTCGCACCTGCAGCTAACACTACTGGTAAGTGAATGTACATTTGTAGAAAATAGTGGTACAAGGCGGTATAAAAAATGCACTGCATGCTGAGGTACACATGCAATAAGAACAAAACACTGAACAATGGGCACATCAAATGTTCATGTACACGTAGTACTGGGTTGTCATCAGGAACCAATTTCATATAACTGCTAAACTAGGGGTGTGCATCGGAACCGGGTACCCGAATACCCGACCGTTCATGTCAGGAACCGGTTCCAGATTATGGAATCGAGTACCCGTACAACTTTACATTATCTCTTAGTAACTTCCCAGAAAATGAAAAAGGAAAGGTTTCGAATGTTATTTGTTGGGAATTTTCAAAATTAAAACCCGACTAAATGGGAAACCAGCACAGATTTCATGTTTATGACCGTGACACTCACGAAAATTGACAATAAAGGGAATTTACCGTTTGTGGTTTTTGTAGTCTGGATGGATAAAGAGCCTCGACCAGACATAATAGCATGTTTCATTCCACAATAAATACAACTGTATAAAGCTTCTGTCTTTTGTGATATGCCGGCGCATGCACGTAACGGAACATGTAATGGCGGAGAAGTGATCATGTTTACTGGACAGGCATGATATTTTTCAGACTTTTGTCTGAAATCAGACTTTTGAATCTCAGAGAAAGACATTATTGCAACTTCCGGGATTGAAAGTTTTGGGTTGAGTTTCTTTAACGGGTACCCGGGTACCCGTATTTTTTTCAATCGGGTACCCGGTTCTTTTACTACCCGTAAATGCACACCACTATGCTAAACACAAAATTTGCTTACCACAAAAAAGTCCTGCTTAGCAAAAACAAGCTACTGTACAAAACCACTTCACTCATTAAAACTTTAGGATGGATTATGGATTGTAATGTGTATCATGTGGGTCAAAGGTCATGCCATCTGGAAAAATGGGCTACATTACAGGCGTACAGACTTTCCTGAAAATTTTGATACACAATTTTTTTAAACAAAGTCATCAATGTTGTACAATGTACAGGTAGTGAGTCACAGGGTGCTTGAGATTGAAATTATACATTTTCTTGTTCATATACGTGCCTGTCTTACGTTCTTTCAGTTATTTCTGCATGTTCTCAAGCTGGATTCCATGTTAGAAAATTATGTATAAATTCTACCTGTTGTCTGCTGTTAAAGAAGATGTTGAATGCTGAGAGAGAAGTCTGCACTATTTTGTAGTTTTATGTACATTGTACATGTCGATTGTGTATTGTAAAACAAATTGGCCAATTATTTCTGCCATGAAATAACAAAAAAGTGACTTTTGAGTAAACTTACTTTTGAGAGATGTTTTTATCAAGTCCTGTCTAGCCCGCTGGATGTCATTTGTCTAAAAGTCGTCACTGCAGGCAGCAAACAAATCTGACGGGACTTGATAAAAATACACAATGTAGCTCTCAAGAGTAACTTTTGTATTATTCCATAGCAGAAATAATTGCCTGTTTTCTTTTAATATGCCCTAATCTACATAAAACTACAGAATTACCCAGACTTCTCTCAGCAATCAACATCCTCTTTAAAGTGACCTGGGTAGAGAGAGCTGATGATATTGTAGGCATAACAGTGCACACTACAGCTTGCACATCATACAATGCACATGTATGTCATATGGGATGTGATGTGTTCTTGTGAAATCAGACCAAACTTGTGACTTTAAAAAATGCAAATAACTCGCCATTATTAGTACATGTACATGATGTATGAACCAAAATCCCAAATATGAAAATTGGCACAATAAACCTTCCATTTACCTACAATAAAACAGATGATTGTAAAAAGAATTGACTTCTCTCTCCAAAGCTTCCACCTCCCCCCCCCCCCCCCCCCCCCCCCCCCCCCCGTCCAGTTCTGTCTGATTTCACAAGAAGACGTCACCTTTTGTTACACATGCAAGGTGTTGTAGGTGGGGTTTAAAATACGTGGACCTCATTTTTGCATCGTTTCCTTTCATTACATGTACATTCGTGTCAAGTAAAATGTCCTAAACGCATCCTAATATGAAGCAAAACTGCAAGAAGGTTTTGTTTTCCGATTGGAATGCCCGTGGTTGCTCCATAAAAAAAATTCACGAGCAGCTAAATTCCATTGACGAACTACATCAGGTTACATGTATATCATATGTCAATCAATTTTGTGCACTTGGGTATTCAAATTAAAATAAACTCTTAATTAAGGCACTACATGTACACGTACATGTACATGTACATGTAGGTACATGTAAATTAAATACAAACTGATGATGGAAAGAGGCCACACAATTAAAATCTACTTGTAAATTGTAAACAAGAAGGTGCATATGTACAAAATACCCTTTTTTTGGGGGGGGGGGGTGGAGGGGCGGGTGTTAATTCAGGCCAGGAATTTCATTCTGAAGGGGCAAGGAAATTTTTTCCTTTGCAAGAGGTCATAGCCTTCATAATTACAGGTCTATTAATTTAAGACTGACTTAAATTTGTGAGACTTTTTGTGGAAATTTATACATATGTAGTTTGAGATTTACAAACACAGACGGATCATAATGAAAAAAGAATTTTGTCAGCTAGTAGGAAAAAGACATGGCTTTCTAAGCCCTTTCACAGAGGTGCATGCATCATTTTACACTTTTTTTACCATTATATTCAAATTATACATGTGGGTGTTTCTTTTTATGCGGGTACCAATGAGGAATTCGATGTGATGAATATGAAATGACCATGATTCAACATGAGTGATAATATTTACCAACATAAATTTCATTTATTATCATTAATCAATAAACAGTGAAAATATTCATATTTGTTGCAAAATGAAATGTTGAATAAAAATGTACATTTTGACCCAAAAATGTTATGGAATCTCCTTATTTTTTAGGTACACTGTGTGACATTAAAACTTGCCTCCTTTAAGATACCTTCCCGGTTGAATAAAAGTACACACATCGATTATTTTTTATTTAAATTATCAGAAGTAAGCCAACTCACAATAGTGAGTGCAATTTCAAACTTTGAGCGTCCTGGTTTAGGATGCAGGTGAAGTTGATTCCCGGTAGCACATCGTAACTTTTCGTTACTCGGATTGTTACGTTGTGAAAGTTCATTTCATGACGAGAAAAAAAGTAAAAACCGTTCTAAGAGAAAACGAAGTACATAAAATTCAACTCCAAACAACTAATAGCAAATACCTGGGACCCCTATTTATCTCAAATCCAAAACATCTGCAAAGATATCGCAGTTTATATGCACCGTAGAGTATTTTGGTTTCTCACGAAATAGTTACGTTGTGCGAAATGAAGTCCACATAAAAAGTATACGCGAAGCGAGCGCAACGATTCAATGTCCCGGATGAAAGATCACGTGATTCATCAGGTGATTATTGCAGCGTGCGAGTTGCAGCCATTTTTTCGCGTTCTAAATTTACGACAAATGTTTTCGACTCTGCCATGTTACGCTGTTAACATTGTTACGTTGTGTGTGCTAATTTGTAAGTTGTACAAGGTAAAACTGCGAAATCATCCCACTATATACACGAACAATTATAGCCAAAAAATCCAGTGAATATTGTAGACAATGTTGGCTTTCGAAAGGAACCTTTGGGGTATCTGTCTGGATGAAATGTGTGTGGAAATCGTTCAAGACGAGTCGAGTGTGTCTCGCCTCTCGCGATACGATGTATCGTGTTTGGACAGGTGTTTTTTCTCGCTGCCTGTATATCTCACTAAAACGTACTGATTATGCATAACATTTTGCACTTAGAATTGCAACGTACTTGCAACTTTGTTTCAAGTCATTGTACGTGCCATTTGTAACTCAAATTGATTGCACTTCGTATACAATTTACAAAATAACAATGTAACGGAGAGACTAGTCTCTCGTGACGTTGTGAACCCGTGTTGTTTTTATGGGGTCGCGACCGATGCACGCACAGTTGATGTGGCGATCGCTGCACAACTGTGTAATCGTGTAGTTTTGGACACCTCTAGAAGCTAGAACACCTACATTTTTTAAAGTTCTTAAATAGTTTGTACAATTCCAAAATGACTTTTGTGACTGGAGCAACCCTATTTTCAATTTTATTAATTTCGGAATAAATTTTGGAATGATGCAAACTATGCAAATTAAAAAAATTGTGAAAGAGTTACATATCCGGCCATCACTTATTTTCCCTTAAAATAACTTAATAACTACCAGAAAGGGTAAACCTGATAAAAAAAAAAGAATGTAGGAGGGAAAACAATTTCAACTTATTCTTTAAAAATACTTTAACTTTTTCTGTCATGGCCCGCCATTAATAACAGTTAGACTTGATGGCCGGATATGGAACTCTTTCCACAAGGCTGATCTACGTTTACCAGTGTGACTGGATCAACCAGGGAAGCTTTTTGTGGATTTTTTTGTTTGAGAACGTGGAATTTTTAATTAATTAATTAAGGCTTATTTTATTTTGGGGGGGGGGGGGGGTGTGTACATGTCCCTCTCCACATATTTTTTTTTCTTATAGCCTACGTATTAACTTATTTTTTTTAAAGAATCATTCAGTTCAGTGACAGCCGCCTCTAATGTGCAAATAGCTGCATACATGTACATGTACACAAATGTACATGTCCTTTTCACTGTACCTGTATATGCAAGTGTAGTTGTCTCAGAGGAACCATTGTGCTGTATTTTACAACCAACAGGAAGGAGTTGTAAACACTGACGTGGATTATTTCACATGTAACAGAGACACCGGTTTCTCTGTTACACGTGAAATCATCTATACAGGCTCCTCTGAGTACATTTCAGTACTTCCAAATGTCCTAGTGAAAGATACACAATCTTAACTACTTTCATACATCAAATATTTCACATATTTATTATTTCACTCGCTTGGTTCTTGAAAAATCCAAATTTTGTGTAGCGCACACCTCAACTGCTTGATTTTATAAATGAATTGAAAACTGAAGGTTCAGTTTTTTTTAACCTGAAACTAAATTTATAATGAACTTGTTATGTTAAGAAATTGTGGTAACTGACCCACCAAAAGATGACAACAGTTGAAAAAATAAACCATCATACAATTGGTAAAATGCACTATAGTTTTAAAAGTGGTTTCTCCGTTACACGTGAAATACTTTGCCACATAACTGTAGTCAATGAGGTGCCACAGCGGAGGAAGTCACTCAAATGAAAAAATGCTTTGATTTATTGAATGTGTTCATTATCAATTACCTGTCAATACATTTTGGTTGACTCTTGACCTTTTTGAAATTTTGACCCTTATGTCACACATTTGGACCCCATATTAAAAGATCTACCCATGTACACATACAAATAGAGGTGTTATGTACAAGTACAGTGCAATAGTGCAAACAATACAAACTGATATCAAGCTTAAATCCAAAGTGCCCCATCACATGACCTTTGATACAGGTATGGCAAAACTGAGCCTCGTTTGGTTGTCTCAATGCCTTCTGTATGGACACCCAAGTTTATAATTATTGGCCATGTACATGTATACATGGAGGTAGGAAACATGTACACGTGTACATGTACGTGCACGTGCAGTCTGACAATGTATGTAGTTTTATTTGAGATTTCCCTTTTTCTTTTTTTTTACTTACACTACAGCAGATTTTGACACCTTGTTCCCAAGTCCATGTAGAATGTTCTTGTAGTTGTTTGTTTGTTTATTTGTTTGGGTGTTTTTTTTAACGCATCCAGGTCACATCTGGAGTACAGTGATGAGTGGGAGTACTCCTTTCTCTGTATTGTACACTTTTGTAGGACAGCAGTACAACCCATCGTACTCAAACATGTCAAAGGGTCATTTTAACCCATATGCAGTGTAGCTGCATTGTACACCATACAATCGTGACCTACACTATACAATGTACATGTAGGTGTACATGTATGTGGTCCTGTAATAATTGACCATGCCCCCATGTTTGTGTGGGCTTCAAAATGCCATACAAATGTACATGTACATAAAAAAGGAAATAGTGCTTCTGTGCTAGAAATATGCTGGATCCAACAAGGTACAACAGAAACTAAGAGCTGTTGGATCTTGTAATAAAATCACATGCCACATTCAGAAGTTGTGTACCAACAATTTCATCCTTATCATGGCTTCATCTTTGATGTCGTTTCTATTTCTTGCCATTCAGAAGCTGTAACTGAAATTCCTAATAGTAATGGTAAGACTGAAAACTTAGTTTTGGTGTGTGTATCCCAGTTTTCAGCAAGTACAGTTTCCGTTTGTTTTTATCTGTTTCCAAAGTGAACAAAGAAACTACATGTAGCAGGAGCGGGATTCGAACCTGCGACCTCCGGGTTACCGCACCGGCGCTCTACCAACTGAGCTATCTTGCCCTATGTTGGCGGTCTCCCAAATTGCCAGTATCTTTGTTCGGGTGGGCGCTAGCCAGAAGTCATAAACCCAGAATGCTGTATAGCCAGGGATCACACCCAATTTTACGATACAACCTGGGAAGCGACATTGTGGGGATCACTCAATGAGGATACGACTTTTTAACTTATAATTCGTCAAACAATCCACAAGGGAAACTGACTAGGTAAATTTGAATACATTTTCAAAGTGAACAAAGATACTAGCAGGAGCGGGATTCGAACCTGCGACCTCCGGGTTACCGCACCTGCGCTCTACCAAAATAACTCTCTTGTTTTTATCTGTAAATAATCCTGTGAAACACAGCACAGATTGTTAGAATTAACAATTCGGTGTGGGAAAAGTACTGCTTCTTACTACATGTACTACATCATTGCTAAGAATGTTGTACATATGTACATTGTAATTTGAGTGAACTAATGTGTTTATTTTCAGTTTACTTGTTTCAAGTTTGAAATAAATATTTGGGAGCATCTTAATTTTTTCTTGAAATCAAAATGTTCAAGGCTGTGGATTTAGTGATGAGAAAGACCAAGAAAATAATGAGGGATGGATTTTGTTCACTTGTGTTTTGAACTGGAATTCTACATCTTTGCTTCTACATACATATCTCTGCATGACTGTCGTTTCTTTGTACGTGTATATATTAGGACTGATCATTTTCAAATAATTTAGTATTCGATTATTCGAGACTGGGCTTATTCGAATATTCGATACTCGCTGATCAAGTCTTTCAGGCGTCTGCTGCAACTGCATGCTGCGCTGGTAAAAAGTAACACGCAAAGCATGCCAGTGTTTTACATGCGGCGATCGATATTATAGACCACCCGATGGACATTTTTTGCATTGTATCAAGATCATTACGAGTACGTACATTGTATAACATTCTGATAACAAGAAACCAAACTCCAGCCTGAGGTTTTTGCAATAATTATTTTTAAAGTGTCAAGGGTTTTACGGTAGGGAACAATAATCCTCTGTCCACAAAAATGCGCCATCTGACACTGCTAAACACCGTAACTTTTCTATTAATAGAGTCATATCTGTACGTGCATACAATTAATGTATTTTTTTCGAATATTTAAACCGGCAAAAACTATTCAGATATTCGGTTGATGGTCAAATATTAGAATATTCGGGACAGCCCTAGTATAGCATTTAGTGCACTTCTGTTGTCTTGCAATTTTTGCCTGCATGTGGTAGGTTTTCTTCGAGTACATTATTAACCCCTTGAGTACGTTTTTTACGGGAGACGTTAGGGTGTCACAGCGGCTCTGGCAGCCAAGCGAAACGGCCACAGTGTGTTTGTGCAGTCAAGCGTGACATACACAATAATCCAACAATGTATTGAAACTGCACAAACAGCAGCAAACGGCGTCATCCGGCCTAGTGACACTGTTTGTTTGCGGCATATGACGTCTTCCGTACGCAAAGGGTTAAAGATTGGTGGGTTAGGTGTCGTTTGGTGAGGTGAAATAGGTGACAGGACATCATTATTATTAAACAGGGGAATTGTTTGTTTGTGGAAACTCCCAACATTTTGAAGAGTAGAATAAGCATGAGGTCAAAAATTCAGCAGAGAACTCATTCACTTTTCATCTGTAATGAATTATTCAATGACAAGACTGCCTGTGTGTACACACGTGTACAAGAATGAGGTTATTATCAGAGCCACCTGCAGGGTATACCAGTACCTCAAAAACAGTCCTACCACCAATAATACCACCTGTTTAATTAAAATGTACCCCTCGGGCATACATCTGCCAGAGATTTCCTAAATGTTTTTCCTACAGAGGAAATTATTCAAATTGATTAATACAAATAAAATTAACCCAACATGTAACTCACTACATCATTTTTTCCTCCAAGTAACTTGAATCCTCCAATATCCTCTGATTTCAGAGTGTTGAAACCGCATATATACATGTAACCTGAATCCTACAAAATCCTATAACGGGAACCATTACATGAATCCTTCAAAATCCTCCAGGTTTTTCCGGAAACGCCCCAGTAACCTCAATCCTCCGAAATCATCCAGCATCAGATTGGGCCTGATGACCTGGATCCTCCATTTTTCCTCCAGAGGCAAAAACCTCTTATACATGTACATGTACCCTTAATCCTGTAAAATCCTCCGATCCTTCAACTTCCAAAGGCCCTCAATCCTCAGAATTCCTCCATTTGGCAAAGATGATTTTGGAGGATTTAATAATGTTAGAGTTAATAAAATCCACATACATCCTCCTGAGGTGTTCATGGTGCTATAAACAAAGTAGAACAATCTAGGGCTGTTCATTTTCTAGGGCTGTTCGATTATTCGAAACAGGGTTTGACCGAATATTTGAATATTTGATACTCACCAATCAAGTATTTCACACGTTAGCGCATAGCTGCAAAAGTTACCGTCGACAAAAATGCGGCATTTCATACTGCTAAGCACCGTAACTTTTAAATAGCATCAGGGTCGTATCTTTACGTGCATATAAATGTTTTTCTTCGAATATTAAAACCGGCATTTAAATATTCGGTTGACGTTCGAATATTTGAATATTCGGTATACATATTTAGGACAGCCCTAGAACAATCAGTGCACAGATCTAATCAAAATTATAGTCAAACAAATGAGAAAACAGAAATGATAAATCAAATAAGCAGTAGGATAATCCTGAACCAAACTCTTGGGACAGTACACCACCACCATTCAATAGACCATTCTCCCACTCAGTCTTGATGTCCTTTCTTAGCGGATATGGTGCCAATGACATGTTTTTTGTGCAGGAGTTTCATCTATCGTAGATTTTTTACCATACTAAGCCAACATTGGATAGGGAGGGATACGTAAAAGTCGGCTAATCCTGATAATAAGGGAAAAGTGAAGCTATAGATATGCCTTAATTTGTAATATTTACATGTATGTGGATTATTTTAAATTTTATTTCTTAAAATATGTTTATCCATAGAGGTCCGCATTGCTCCGTCCAGGGTGACAAAACTTGTCGGTGACAATGTGGAGTTCTATTGTATGGTACCCAAGGAAGAGGGAAAATCAATACGTTGGAGCAAGGAGGACGGAGAGGGAAATGAACTTATAAATGCGATCAATTCTGCAACCAAACCAAGCAAGTATGAAGTGGACTCGAACCCAAGCAATGATATTGATAGTCTTCTGCGGATCAAGAACTTGGAAAGGGAGGACCAAGGGTCGTACTATTGTAACTATGGCCTCGAACGAGCGGTCGGCTTTTTGGAGGTGACCTATGGTAAGTATATTTCTACTCTTTTTTTTTTGTCACGGTAGAATCCCATGAAGGCAGCTGGTCAAACATTTTCCAATCGCAAAAATTGCCACACAACATTTCATCCCCTTGTTTGTCTGAGGGGTTTGGTTAGCTTGCAGATGGTGATGGGTCAAATTGCTGATGGAACTATAAACCATAGAATTTGAAATGATTTTAGGTCCCATATTGCAACTGGTCTGCCTCATGAGAAGTTAACTGTACTTGATTAATTTTAGTTATCAGAGAAGAAAAATCTGAGACCTTTAACCTCTTTAACCCTAACCCTCCAGGGTATTTTGGCTAGAAACCCTGCCAGACGCATCATATTGCATACTTTGTCACATTGACTTGTGTGCAGAGTGCAGCAAGGTCAAGCTGTCACCACAGATGCACTGTGCTCTGTCTGGCAGAGTTAGGGTTAATACAGATGACGGCCATGGCCGCGTTTTAAAAAATGACCAGCTGGCTGTTTGTCATCTATATGCGCATTTTTGCGCATACTTAATCCATTGTTTGCCTATTGCTTGTGTTACGCCTGGCTGCACAAGCCCGTATTGGCATACCAGCAATCCATTAAAAACAGCCGGCCAGATGGGGTTAAACGTTTCAAATGCTGTTAAAGTATGGTTTTTAAATATGTTACAAATTTACATTAAATGGAAAGTCAAAAACCTTACATGTATGTCAGGCATTGCATGTACTATGTAACTTGTTCAAATTAAAACACATAACAAGTTTTTACTTGGTACAACAAACATTTGCAGTTTCAGTTGTCGAACTGAGCAGTGAACGTACGACCTTTGGTGTACATGTAGTTATTGGATTCTGTTGGATTCTGTTAGATTCATCAGGGTGCCAATGAAAACCCGGAGGGGTAAGGCTTAAGCAATGTCTGTGAAACGACTATCCACTCACCATGAAATTGTGAGATTTTTGAACAAGGTTGGTAGTAAAACAATGCCACAGGTGAACAATTTATTGGAAATTTTCTTCCCCATTGTTTTTAGAGGGACTGGTGGAGATCATCGGTAACCGTGTCATTGACGAAAAAGTAGACATGAACTTTACATGCTTCGTGGATGGTAGCGCATCCTATGAGGTCACATGGAAGAAAAACGACAAGACTGATCTCCCAAATGATAAGCTGCCACGGATCAAAATAGAGGTTGGTACTAAATCTTTTTGTGGATTCCATTAAGTTCATTACAGTGATGATCTTATGAACACCTATGTGTATAGTGTACTTTGTATTTAAACTAAAGTAATTTAGGGGCCACAGAAGAAATCAGATCTGTTATGCAGGATCCCGACAGAGTTGTAGTCGAGTCCCTGCAAGTCCTTTCACAAGTCCTTTCGCAAGTCCAGTCAGCAGTCCTTTCATAAAGCCGGCACAAGTAACTGGATGAACAATGACAAAGGAATGCCTTTGTCAAAGCTCATTTGAATAGCTTGTGATTGGGATTATAGGGCTTGTGATGGACTTGCAGGGACTTGTGATGGACTTGCAGGGACTTGTGATGGACTCGACTACATCTCTGGATCCCGATGGAATTCTAAAGATACATGTACTGTCCATCCAGCTTTTGATGGAAAGTGATGAGTACTTGTATGTATGGTAAACATGAACTGTTCTGATTGTGGATTCAAAAATCACTTTTTAAGCACTATTGTGGTTCAGTGACTTTTCGGGCCAAAACATTTACCCATTGAATACGGACGACAGCCATACTGCTGTTTGAAAATGACCACCTGGCCGGTTGTCATCTACAAAAGTATATGCGCATTCCTGCATGTATTCAATCCATTGTTTGCCTTTTGTGTGCATTATGCTTGGCTGCACAAGCCTGTATTGCATACCAGCAGCCCCATTAATAACAGCCAGATAAAATGGGTTAATTAGCAAACAAAATCCCCCAAAAAACATTTGATGCCCATTCAAAATTTCAATGACATGTAGTCATGAATTGCATTCTAGAATCAGTCAACAAAAGAAAGCCCACAACTGACCTGATAGATGTATACTTTTTGTAGTCTTTACCTTAGAATCTACATGTACATTGTAAGTAGAGAAAGTAAATTTATTGCACTTTGTGCGTACTTGTACATGTCCATGTGTCTTTCAGTTGCACTAAATGTGTACTGGTGCTTTTATGGTAATTCGTAACAGGTGTTCTTTACAGTGTGCAGGTGGATTGTTACATGCATCACTGCATGTACATGTAGTTACAATTACGCTGTAGTGTTTGCATATATCTCTTTCCAGTTAATTAACCAGTTCGCGTCGGATGACGTGTATACACACGAAGGTTTTGCGGTATTCGGAATGGATGACGGATAAACACGCACTCGAGCGAGGCTGGAAATATCTATCAGCCACCCGCTCGCAGCGAGCGAGGCCGGAAATATCAGGGTGTGCTACCCGCAGATGACGACCTGAACCCGTCTGGCACCCAGGCTTGTGAAAAAATATTCCGAGCCTGGTTCCAGTCAATGTCAAAATAATCCCGGCATGAACTGGTTAATGGCCCATTTGAGTTCCGGTAATTGAACAAAACTGGAACAGGGACTGTAAAAATACATGTAAGCCTTTTTTTTTGTACACCAATGAGCTTATTTTGTCATTGAGTATGGTGTTACCATTATGTACAGTATGTATAAATAGCTGTAATCACTCAGTCAATTTGTTGTCTGGTTACTTCATGCATGTAGCACAGACTGTCTGGGGTTCCGGTTACTAAAAAAAACAACCTTCATCTAAACAATGACCTACACGTATAGATGTCATGCATGTCAAAGCTCGGCGTACAGGAACATGACAAACAAGAAACTACCAATGTGTACATGTACATACATACACGTACATGTAGGATTGAGCATGAATAATATGTATAAAAGTAAAAATGTTGACTGCATTCAAATTTATTAGAAGTAGCATTTCTGCTTTGGGTGACTGAATAAAGAACACAATGAAGTTAAAGGTAATATGCAACATCTGCAAACATAACAACAAAAACTACTGAATTATTATGAAATACCTTGCAGGACTGTACATGTAAGTACATGTAAATAATAGTGTCAAACATCCTGTGAAATCATGGCACCCGGCGTGCTGTCATTTTCAAGAAAAGTTTAATTTTTGTTGGAAATAATATTGTTGTGATAATTCCATGACGTGTATAAATTGTTCCATTTGGTCTGAAGTAAGGTCAGGGAACCAGACTACAAGAACAGTATTTTTCCCCTCTGTTTTCCAAGCACCTACATGTACATGTACACACAAACGCGTATCCACCGTCGAACGCAGACGTCCTATTGTTCCTCTTTTGTTTTTACTTTGGAAGACCTCCATAGGTTTTGTACACACTCCCAATCGCGGATGTATGCTGGGAATCGCAGACGATACTGTTCTCTTTTGTTCTCCGGCATTTTTCGTCCACGGTTTGAATACCCCAACACGCCCATGTATGCACATAAAACATTACATGTACGCAGGTCAGTGAAAATACTAACCCCCAAATCCATTTATTTCTGAAAATTACAGCAGAGCCAAATATTGTATACTATCTTTAAATAAATTGCATGGACAATTTCATGGTGTGTATTCATCATTTGGTAAAATGTTTGTGTATTTATTTTCACCAGGGAAGTACGATGGTCATAGAGAAGGCAGTCGATCAAGACCGTGGGAACTATAGTTGTTTTGCCTCTTACAACGGGACAGACGTTTCTGCACGAATAACCGTTGGAGGTAAACAGATTTGACAGAATTGACTTTTATTAATTTAGGAATAGTTAATACTAATAATCTGAAATTATAATGCGCATGTATCCACCAATGTGGTGTTTAAGGTGTTTACATTGTTATTACCCCTGCTCATCAGCCGTACACTGTTATTTCACACAAAATCTTATGTCAATTGGTGTAATACCAAGGGCTGTGTGTATGTACAGAGATGATCCTTAGACTGTTCTGTGCATCAACAGAGTATGATTCATATTTTTACAATGACATTGTACATTCACAGAGGTGTTTTGTGTACTAACAAAATATTCTGTGCTATCACAGAGGTTATTGACTGTTTTGTGCATCATCAGAGGTCGCTTTGTATTTTATACATTTTGATTACAATGCATTCCTGCATGAACATGCTACATATTCCTACATATATATTGTACTACAGTGCACTTTAGTTCGAAGTGCCAGTGAGTAAAAGGTTGCAAATAAAGTCATTGATAAATTGATAATTTTGGTTGGAAAGCCTAAATAATTGCTTAGCATTCATGTTTTTCCAAAATTTTGTTTTAAACATTTATTCTTTAGTTCAATGTTGATTTATTGGTTGATCGATCAATCAATCAATCAAAAAGTTGAAAAAATTGATAATTTTTTAAAATCTTTTATTTACTTTTTTTGTGGGGCGTGTCTTTTCCCAAATAGAGAGAAAAGTCATACTATTTTAACCTTCCCTTTCCAGGTGTACTCCGAATCAAGGCTCCTAAATCTATCAAGTTCACAGAGGGTGAACGTGCCCGCTTTGAGTGCATAGCTGAATTTCTCAAGGGGGACCCGGAACCTGATTTCACATGGTACATTGAAAATGTTGGAAACGAGACGTGGGACAGCAACATGGAAGAAGATGGCCGCCATGAGGTCAAGCACTCTGATTGGGTCACCGGGTCGGTGCTGCACATGACCAACGTCGTCTTCGACGATGCTGGGAATTACACTTGTGTTGCAAAGAGCAATGTGACCACTGTTCAACATACTATTCAGTTGAGGGTCAGGGGTATGTAATGTCATGTAATGTAATGTGTACATTTTTGAAGCGCACATATCCATCATGATCAAGGTGCTCAAAGTACTACATTATTACCCCTGCTCGTCAGGCCCATCAATCATTCCTGAAACTTCAGCTGCCAAGGAGCATGCAACTTTGGTTTCAAGTTATGTGCATTGGGCTTATCAAACTCATACCACCAGTTCCCTCACTGTTACCCATTTACTCCTAGGTGGAGTTCTCAACTTGTGACAAAATGTCTTGCTCAAGGACACAAGCCCCATGATCCCTGCTGGACACGAACCCACAATCTGTAGTATCACCAACATCTTGAGTCCAGTGCACTAGATCAGAGACCATGACAGTCCAATTAAATACAGAGGGCCGTGCAGTACTTCTTTGGTTACAATGGTCCGAGTAGAATGCTATACTTTGATTTGTTGAATATCAGAGATTAGGCTGTTAGATCCGACGAGATCTCAAGTCCTTGGGTAAGTCCGTAGACAAATATAAACTCATTGTCATGTTCTCGGTATAAACACCATGCCTTGTTATAAGTCAAATCGGAAAATTATAATACAAGTGTGCAGTACATGTGCAGTAGGTCACTTTTGAATAAACACGGTGATAAATTAATAGGGGAAACGGAAACCAAATTGGAACCTCAAACTTGTTCAGGCAATTTACCAAAAATAAAGCAAAATAACCAACTTTCCCCGCAACAGTTCGAGATTGAAGTGTTTTCGATAAGTTTCACCAGTACCCTCATCATGGAGGGTACCAGTAACATTTATTGACAAAAATGTCAAAAACTAAAACTGTCAGGAACTGTCAGTTTTACTGATCCGTAAAGTTTTTTTCTTTACTTTTTGGTAAATTGCATGACAAAGTGAAAGGTTCCAATTAGGTTGTCAGTTTTCCCATTGAGTTGTGCACAAAATCAAGCCGTCGTGAAAGGTTCCAATTAGGTTGTCAGTTTTCCCATTGAGTTGTGCACAAAATCAAGCCGTGTTTATTCAGAAGTGGCCTACTGCACATGAGCTGTACAGTTAGACATGTAATTGGATTAGGGCTGTTCATTTTTGAATAATTTAGTATTCGAATATTCGAAACTGGGTTTTACCGAATATTTGAATATTCGATACTCGCCGATCAAGTTTTTCAGTGCATGCCGCACCGGTAAAAAAAACTGCACGTAAAAGCACGACGGTGTTTTACGTGTGGCGATTGATATTATGGACCGTTCAAACAGCATTTTTTGGCATGCCCCCTGTTGTATCAAGGGTTTTACAGACGGGAACAATAAACCTCCGTCCACAGAAAGTTACGATTGACAAAAATGCGGCATTTGACACTGCTAAGCGCCGTAACTTTTCTATTAAAATAGCATCAGAGTCGTATCTGTACGTGCATATATATCTTTTTGAGTATTCGAACTGGCAAAATGGTATTTGAATATTCGCTTGACTATCGAATATTCGGTATATTCGGGACAGCCCTAAATTGGATTTGGCTTATTAACCCTCCCTCTCTCGGTGCCAAAATGGAACCAACTACCCTACCTATCAAAACCTATCGAGTGACAGGTTGAAACACACAAGCTGTTGGAGAGGAAGGGCTTGGGTTTTTTTGATAGGTTATGATAGTTATAACAGTAGGAGGGTTAAGAACTACCCAATGAGAGGGATACATAGCCAGCCTTCTTGGTGTGATACCTAGAAGCCAATTCAGAGATCACTATAAATCAGTTGTTTCATTATAGGCACCAGTCTAAATTAGTCATTGTTTTACTTTATGTAAATCTGCTTTGATCATTGTTAAATGTGTTGTATTGTTGATAGATCGCCTCGCTGCATTGTGGCCTTTCATTGGAATCATGAGTGAAGTCATCCTGCTCATTATTATCATCTTCATCCATGAGAAGTGCACCCAGGGAGACGACATCGGGGAGGAAGACGAGGAAGACGAGGCAGCTGAACCGTGAGTAATAAATTTATGAACATTTGACAAGATGGTCCTGGGTTTGAATCCAACCCAAGTCTTCAGGGGCATATTTGGAAGTTTAAAAATAAGAAAGCTCTGCTATTTATGAAAAGGGAAACAAATTATCAATTGATTTTTTCCTTTGTTCATTTTTTTTAAGCCTCACGGTCACGGACCCAGCTAAGTATTTTGTTTGTTTTGGTTCTAGGTTTTTCTTGGCTTTTACGCTAACATTCTTAGACCAGAAGCATATTTCACCAATTCAACGCCATCATCGCAAAGGCCAAACATCACTAAAGGAGAAATCATTTGCATGAATTTAGCCTTAGATTTTTGCAATAAGATGCTCATTGCAGGGCATCTAATAGATAAAAAATACATATCTTGTGAGGACACATTTATGTTGTAATGTATAGCTCATCACAAAAAGTCACATCATCCTAGTCAGAGACCTTTCCTTTTTTATGTAAAAGAAGTATGTAGGGTCAGACCCCCGCTGACCCCATTGTTACGATCTTCATAAAAATGCGTAGCGAGTGAAATGTGCTCAGCAAGGCTATGAAATTGGGCTTAGATGTCTTAACCATCTGTCTACCTTACAAAGTCTTGACTGTCTTCTTGTTTCTCATCCTTCTTTATATTTTTAGGATCAAGGAGAAGGAGAAGATAAGCCTGGATGGAGAAGGAGACATGAGAATGAGAACCAGCAAACCCTGACTTATCAAAAGAGCGTGGTCAACAAAACAAAAGAGTTTCAATCATCCTCGGTCAAGCATACATCAGTAAACAGTCGGTGTTCAAACTCAGTTAAGTTTCTATTGCATTTTATCATCAGTTTAACTGGAAATCTCGCCCCCCCCCCCCCAAAAAAAAAATAAAAAAATAAAAAAATAAAAAAGCGTGAACTACATTTGTAACACTGCAGAGAATTTCTTAAATTGTAAGAAATTTCCAATATTCTTGTCAGGATTTCCAGTGATTTGAAGAACTCTCAGAAACGGGTCACAAAAGAATTGCTTAGGTGATTTGTGGCTTTTTTCCCACTTAATGGGTCTCAATTGTAGTGCAGATTTAAGGAAAATTGTCTAATATATGCACATTTATTTGTTCTTTTTCTATTAATTCCTATTCCATTCTTTTCTATCGTGGATTGTGGTGGTGTGGCTCTGTGATAATGATTTTTTTTAAAGGTGTGTATAATACTCTTACCAAGATATTAACAGTCTTAATGACTAATTGTTAATGGTGGAATATAGCGAACTAGAAAGTTGTTGATCGTTGTGTAGTTACATGCTGCAATTGTTTATAAAACTACGTAAAAATACCGAGTTACAGACGTTCATGCATTTCACTACTTATGCAAGAACCAAAATTGTATCCACACAGACAATGGCTATGAACCAAACTGCAGTCTAAAAATAACAGGTTTGTAACATACAGTGATAGAAGTTGGAAGAACTAATTCCCTTCGTAAAGATTGTTGCAAAGAGAGGAACCTTGAACACCAACCAGCCCCCCTCTTCCAACTGAAATTTGTTTGTCAATTTTGCCCCAAACCTGATAAAACGCGCATTGGTTACACAATGCATTTTTATGCATTATAAATTTGCAATCTAAACCTGCCTATCTGGTTTGGGGTGATGTGTGAAACAGGTTATACCATGCCATGTGGGAGTCGTAGCTATCATGGTAGCACAAATACATTAGACTAGGGGACTTTAGTCAAAGTCATGGATGAATCAATTCAATACATCAGGGAATCGGCACAGGGACATACATGTATGACGAAAGTTCTAGAAATGTGGTTGGACTATCAGGACAATTTGCATTTTTAAAGCATACTGTTGAAATCGCCCACCCTCTTTGCACTTTAATAACAGTCCGATCTGATAATGAATTCTGTGTACATGTAGCACTTTGCACTATAAATAGCTTAAGCAATAAAAACCATGTCATGTAGATTTTTCTATCCTGGATGTTTGCATATTCCCACTGTACATATCACGAAGTAGGTTAGAAATAGCACCGAAGGTGGTAAAGTGAAATAATAAATTATATAAAAAAAATAATTATTGTGTTCTTGAAATGTATTGACACTTAGCTGACCAAGATATTAGTTGCTGTATTCCCAGTGGCTTTAGACATTTTTCTGAGGTTGAAGCTTTGAACGAGATTTGAAACATGAAAATAACAGCATTGCGACTCTAACACAGATCCTGAGGTGGGCTATCACATGTTATACAACACCTGAATAAATCCCAGCCATCCGATTGGTGGATCGTCGATCACGTGCATTGAATTATTCGACCCATCACACGACGCGAACCCGCACCGCCCAAAACGTTCTATCACATGGTTCTATCAAACGGTGAGCGCGCATTGATAGAACCAAAAGAACTTCCCTAATTTCACGGTCACTAGGTGTGGCGCTACAATAGGGCTGTCATGCACACAACATGGCGGCCGAGTTTCCCGAACTGCCGCAGTTTGTTCTCCTGACAGACGACGAAATATTGGAACTCGTAGGCGATGCTGACGCTCCAAATACAAAGAGACAAATCAAATATGCAGTGAAACGATTAGATGAATTTGCAAGACACGCAGGAACAACAATTGAAGCTTTAACTGATTCGGAACTCGACAATTTTTTGTCGCGGTTTTATGCGGGACTGAGAAGGTAAACGGCACGTTGTAACGCTACACAAAGAAATCCATGCATGCAATCTGTCGGATTTATTCAGGCGTTGTATAAAACAAATAATGAATGTTTCACATTCGTGCAATGGTAAGAATAATTTCATTCGGTGACAGATGGAATGTCCCATTCCACTCGGCTTCGCCTCGTGGAATGGAACATGCCGTCTGTCACCTCATGAAATTATTCTTACCATCACACTCATAAACATTCACTATTTGTATAATATCGTGCAAACAATAGTTGATCTTTTGTAATTTGTCTCCAGAGTTGGACAAAATTATGGTTTCTGTTAAAAAAAAAATGTGGATTATTTTAATCGTGTATTTATGCCATTGGTTTAGTGATGAAGGAGAGTTTGAATATCTTTACAAAGTAACTTTAGTTAGTAGTTTAAACAAAAAGACCTAACTTTCCATTCAGACCATAGACAGTCAGGTCATATTAATTACCAGGCTACCAAAATTGTTTGACTTATGTACTGGTTTTATAAAGTGAAGGATTGTTTTAAATCATTGTATTGTTAGGTACAATAAAGAATAATATTAAGCAGTTCATTAGGGGTGTTTTGTTTAGGGGAAGTTTGATGCAACACTTGGAGTGAACAGACTTTTATTTGTAACACCTTGATGTTTCTGAGGAACTCCAGTTTAGTGTCCGATTTAAAATTGCTTGTTGCAAATTTGTTTGGTATATTGTTTTTTTTGCATTGGCACAGAGTAAAACTACTTGCCCATAGATATACACACAGCACTCACAAATGGCCAAATGGCAGTGTTTTGCATGCTGCTGGTCATCTGAAATATAACAATTTCTAATTTTGTTTCAGCTCAAGCATTATATTTAATTATTTCCTTTAAGTTTTTGGATGTTATGACAAGTTTTTCTCTCTTTTTATCCCCACCTCAAGTTCAGTGGAGTATCCTTATATTGCGAATTTTGCACTTCAATGGTTATGCAGTAGATAAAGTGTGTAAATGGATTCATTTCAACTATTATGTATCAGGAAAATATTTCAAGAGTTTGATAAAATGTGTGAAATTATTTTTGTTATAAGTTCAAAAATGTTAGTAATTAACAGTGTAGATATTAGCTGAAGACCATATGTTAGCCTTGTCACTGTGAATTGCAACTCGACACAAGTGAGAATTTGCATTTTTATTTGAGCAATAAATTCTGCAGTATTCTATAAATCCACTTGACCACGTAGATGTATTCTAATACGATTGTATTGAATGGTAATTTAGTAGTTTAGGATATTGGCATATCTGCAACTCAGCAAGTGACAGATCAAGAAGTTGGTAAATAACACAAAATCAAAGGTAGCGAGCAAGTTACTGTATAGACACCGTCGTGTGTATATGTCTGTGAAAAGTGACATTAATATTTGAGTGATAGTATTTAGAAGCTTCTTTTAAAGGTGAGTTAAAAATGTTAATCATTTAAAACCAGTGTTTGCACAGGTCTGAAGTTTGTGAGTTTTGTCCAGGCGTACACATCCCCGCCCCATGACCCGCTAGTTTAAAAACAAAACCCCTTTAGGGGCCGTCCATAAAGTACGTACGCGGGGGGGGGGGGGGGGGGGGGTTGTTGTTGTTGACGTTGACATTGCGTACACCATGCGTAAAGGGGGGAGGGGGTCCAAGCCAAGGTGTACCGTACGCAAACCGACAATTTGCTTTTAATGAATTGTCATGAAATCAATGTACTCTCTCATATAAATAACTACCAGGACCAGCTTTTGTGCATCAAAAAACAGTTTTAACACAGTACCCTTCACCCCAACCAAAAGTAAATTTATCTTCCCGGCGCCACCGCCAGCCAACTCCGGCCTATTTTTAGACCGCAACAAAAAGACCGCTTTAACCGGCAGTGTACACCGGAAACGTATGGGTTATTCCATAAATTAGGGCGCCAACTTGTGACATTTTGACCAAAAATAAAAAAAATTGATTGACGGGGGATTTATTAATAATTTTCAGTATAACTTAAAGATATTGACATTCCTCATTAATTGTAGCCAAAATCAGACATTATTTACTCCAGAAATGCCAAAATATCATGTCAAAACCCATTCACGGTTTCACGTGTAAAGGGGACACCAAATTAGTTTTCTGCTATTTTTGTGATAATTCATGCTCAATGTGTTGTGTTTATTTTAAAATGTATTTTTTGTCTTAGCCAGGATAAAACATCAAGGTTTACATGTATTTTGAAAATAACTCGATTAGACTAAAAATAACAATTCGGTGCATGATTGCGTATTGGGGACACCAATTGGTGTCCCATTTACACGTGAAACCTAGTAAATCGCCCAAAATTTAAAATTTCCAAGCATGCAATCTTTGTTATGATTTTACACTTATCAAGTGGGACATGTAATTAATGGTGATAGATTTGGATTTGCCAGTGAACCCAATTATCTTTTTATTTCTCAGAAACATTACACAAATTTCACGTGTAAAAGGGACACCAAAAAAGTGGGTCTTATTTGCACGTAAAAACATTTGGGCTAACACTGTCAATCTCGGTCAACTAGTTATTAAATCATTTAAATATAGTGCCATTCTTAAGCAGTATTAACATGCTTTAACATAATGAAGGGCAATTTTTCATACACATATGTGCACATGGTAGTATTTAAGAACCAAACAATGCATTTCAACAGCAGTTTTTAAAATGTCGCAGCTTTGGTGTCCCTTTTACACGTGAAACCGTGAACTATTTAGGACGCCATACTGTCAGGAAAATTAGTCAGATGTTTCATCCTTTGCTACCAGATATTTAGGTACAAGTACTATAATTTGAGCAACTAAAATCATTTGTATATATATTTCACTGTTGGTAATACAAGGGAAACAAATATCACAATGTAAAGAGGGACACCAAAAGTCATTGGCCCCCACATTTATGGAATCACCCGTCAAGCATGTCCTTGTATACATTTCACCGGCGTGCTATCCAAAATCGCTAACCAATAATGTAGTACATGTGTGCCTGTAAATATTCCCACGGTGGTAAAATCGACGGCAGCATGAGGTTTTTTGTTAAACACTGACAAATTAGTGGCTTGAAGCCTGCATTTATTTTGTCGTATAAAACACGGTCAGAATTGCTATAGTACAGGGGGAAATTCCAACTCCGGGCGCTACGCTAAACTTGTGGAGATGAGATGTACACAAAATAGTGGCTCAGGATATTTTTTTTCCGTTTTTGGTTCATGTCATCCTTGACTGCTGTTTTTGTCCAAAATATATCATTGTTTAATCATTTCCAGGTCCGTGAATAAAAATGTTTGGAATTTGTTTCTGTCAACATTTTGTGATTTATTTCAGTCTTTTGATGCGACATGTGAATCATACTACAGCAGGTGTGCTGTGACGTTAAATGGTGCTAAAATTATTGGCTAAATCGATTAGCTGCAGGCATTTTGTTTTTAATTTGACTTTCCTGTACTGAAAGAAAGCTGATTAGATACCATAGATTTCGTGCACAAACGCTTAAAAATAATTTACGGGAAATATCGTAAAAACTATGGGGACGATTTTCGAGTAAGTTTTTTTTCCTTTTTGTCTTTTTTACTCTCCCTGTACAGCCCCAAATTTGACCCCATAAGAGGCGTGCATGAAGTTAATATGAGCGCGTTCGTTATACAAACTTATCTAGGAAGACAAACTACAGGACCTCGGGGTTCGTCTCCTATACAAATCTGATCCATTCGCCGAATCCATCATTGCCAAAAAAATACTTGAAATTACATGTGGTATTTTTTGCAAACTAAACTCAAGACTGCAACATTATCGCTTGTAGGCCTAACTAAACATAGGCCTTCGTCAAATGGTAAGCTCTTACCTTGTTTACCAAGTGCGCTTGCCTGTAAACTTCTGTCATCGCTTCCATATTATTATAATTCACCGATATGCGATGTTTGTCACCGGCATTACATTTTGAAGTGACCGTGAAAACTTTAAGGTAGCACGCTCCCTATCCGCATTTTGCTAGTAATTCCAGTGCGACATGGTCGGTCAATCAACTTTTGGAGAGTCGGTTGTCTTTAAAATGTATTAATCCATGGATACTACAGACAAGAGAATAAAATCCCTCGAGAAACAGAGTAAATCCACCTTGAGAATGTACGGCCATTTTTGTCCAGTTTTCACTCGGCCGTAATGAACACTTAATACAAAAACCAATCAGTCATCGTGTATTTGAAGAAAACGGGGGCTTGTGGGATACCACTGCGTCGCGCGTATGTTGCCAGTGACTACGAGGAACTTCCAACCAATCAGCGCAGCCCTTTCCAAATCAACAGGTGCGATTTTGAACAGGTGGAATGAGGAATGTGACCATTGATCTCAATTGTTTGTTGATCGTCTGCGCCTAATACGGAAGTTATTCATTGTAGCAGTGTAATTTTCTCTATACATTTGTTTTAGTTTCTTTACGAAGTAAAGCTTACCACATGCATCCAATACGGAACACTGCAAATGTTAAATGAAATTGTTATTTTCATATTGACAACAAATTTATTACAAACATTTCTTTTTAGTGTACATTTTGAAGTTCGTATATTATGTAAATTTACAAGTTTGAATGAGTTCGCGTCTTTTGCACTGAAGTTATGCTGTTTTTACAACCGAAAAAAATAACCAATATTGATGAATACTCATGGTAATTTTCTTGCAGGGAGTTATGAACATTGTTAAAATGTAAAATTAAACAAATTGTTTTAAAGCAAATAGAAGTAAACAGTTGAGGTGACATTGTTCTTCAAATGTAATTAAACATGATTTAAATATGGTTTAAGCAGAATTAAACATAATTTTCATGATCAATAATTTATATCCTATTTGGATCATAATTTTTTGTTTTTGCGAACAAACTAAGGACATCCAACATTAAAATGATTTATTAAGAATCGAATGACAGCCCAATCTTTAAAAAAAATTGAGCAGTGTTAACATTTTGTCTTACAGTATTACTGAGTTGGACTTGTGTCGTTATAAAAACACAGTAACACCTGCAAGTGTGGATAAGTTATAGAAAAATGTGGAGAAATTCATTTGGAATTGAATTGGAACGTCTTTCCTTTGATTTTGTTTGTTTAGAACGATGTTTCAGTTTTATAATTGCCAAGATGAAGGGCGAACGATCTAAAGTATTAATAGATTACAATATAATTGCTGCATCATACTGGCGATAGACACCTGTCTGCTGCATATCTGCCGGTGGTTGCTGGGTTACTATGAGCTTGGTAGGGCCCTTCGTTGACTCGAAGTATCCGCTCGCTTAGTTCTTCATCCAACTCGTCTTCACTTCTTCTTTCTCGATCCTCGTGATCACTGGATGAAATTGCAAAGTTTAATTAATTTTGTGTGTGTGAATTTACTGGGGTGCATATGTGGGGTGTGGTAGATCGTTTGATGAGAAACAGAAAAAAACTCAATTTCCGTCCTGTTTGGTCGGTATTCTCTACATACTTTATTTTGTATGAATTTGACAGACAGAAGTGTTATTGTGTATAGTCCACCACATTGAGGCCCACGCCACCCCCCCCTTTTTTTTTTTTGTGGGGGGGGGGAGGGACTCACTTTGAAAATTGGCTTAAAATGTTTCGAATATTTTTTACATTTTCAAAAAGATACTTAAAAATAGTTAGGCCAAGTAAAAAAACATGTTTAGCGTCCGGGTTTTCTTGAAAAAGGAAGGAGGAGGGGCTTTAAATTTTTTTAATTTTCAAGATGGCCGCCATTCTTTTTAACATTTCCGACAACCGTATACCATGTACTATAGGTTTTCCAACGGGTCAAAGATACAAAAAAGGAAGATACATGCTGGACAATAGAATTGAAAACATTTACAGTGGTTTTAATAGTTTTAGTAAGCTTGTATTTTACTTCCCGATGGATCGGTTGAATTTTTATTTTATTTTCACCTCTTTTCCACCGGTAAAAATTAAAGAAAATCCAGGCGGCCCCCAAAAAGGAAGCGAGTGGGGAAGCTAAACATGGGGTTCTTTTTACTTCGCCTTATCCTGCACAAAACAATTACTGTAGTACCCCCAAAAGTTTGGTGTTACCGCTATTTATTTCAACGTATTTCAACATTACTAAATGTGAATTGGACTCAAGTATAAATCTTTTTATGGACCGCATAGTGCCATGATACTAATTAAGTGTTTAGACCCTAAGCGTGCCGTGTGCACGCACATGTTTTCACCTGCTCCTCCATACATTACGCCATTATCCCTTTAAGGCGGTCCGCACGTGATGTTTTGTTTGCATTTCCCGCTATCTGGTCACGTGGGTGAAAAAAGGTCTAGACAACATTTTTATTCCAAAGATCGGGGAAAAAAATTAAACTTAGTCGGATGGTTGTGCTGCACCTACATGTAGCCGTATAACTGCAGCCCCAACCCTTTACCTGGGTTGGGCCCACATCTGAGTGCTGGAACTGCGAACAAAAACCGCTACGTTAGGTACCGCGTAAATGGTGCAAACTTTTTCCTGCTGTAACACCACACAGTCCTTCCATGGCAAACTTGAGTCAGACAACTCATGTCTGGGGAAGTTGCCAATTTGTAATCCTTTGATTGACCTTGATCAGGCCGTATTAAAGGCTCAGTCATTCCCGTTCATTCACCTCATTCATGTTCACTGTTAACAGGACAAAAATAGTCTGGTCATAATTACATGGCACTTTGACATTGTCTTGTCCTCAGGAAGCAAAACGGAGTGACTCAAATACGATCATGTTATCCCCTGTGGATTTTCTTATGGACGGGGCGTATTCTAAAAACCAATTTGTTTTCCTGTTCATGTCTCTTGGTCATCAGTTCAGTTTGACCGCCTCAGTTTAGAAATTGAATAGCATGTCAGTCACGTGAGATGCTTTATGTGAGCTGCTATTGTTTTCAAGGTTAATGTTGGAACGACTTTAGAATTCTATGAGACAGTATCTTTAAGTTCTTGGTAATTTCATTAAGAAACACATAGGATTGGCGGAGCGTGGAATAGTTTTTACTAAGCACAAAGACAGAGAGTTTTGGATACCCCAACATAGGGCAAGATAGCTCAGTTTGGTAGAGCACATGTACGGTATCCCGGAGGTCACGGGTTCAAATCCAACTCCTGCCAGGTTTCTTTATTTAATTTGAAAATGTTTGACTAAGCAGCCCCATCAGACCTGCCTGTGTATACTCTAAAAACGGATTGGTTGAAAACAGCCAATATATTGGTAGGATTGGTAGATATGTGTCTAACCAATCCAATTGGTTGTCAACTAATAATTGGTTATTTCAACCAATCCGTTTTTAGAGTGATGGCTTACCTGTACGCTGGCGATGACATCGAATCCGCAGGAATAGGAAACAACAAGTTAGAAGAGTACCTGGAGCTAGATGACGTGGTACTGTGATGCCGCAGAGAAGACACTAGCACAGTGGCTGTCTTTCCGATTTTCTTCAGGCGTCTCAGTGCCACTTCCTGCATGGTCTTTCGCATGGTGGGAAATTCTTTCAGAACCTAAATGAGAAATGACGCCAAAATGATTTGAAAATCAAGGATGAAGTTTGAGTTCTCTGCTTGATAGGGTTGGAAGTTCAGTTCCCGGTCCTGGTTTTAAAAGACCAATTTCATGCAGGTATACTTGAGGAAATTGTGATGAGAGAAGTTGGGAAATTTGTTATTTGTTATCATCCAAGCACGTAAAGGACACAATTGTAATTACCTTTTGGTATGAAATCGAACACTGTTTAAAGAATAGACTAATTGACCTATTGCGAGAGAATCGCGTAAACGAAGCTTGTGAAATGTTATCCAAATACATGTACGTTAGTTATAATTCGACGCGGAACGTGCCAAATCTATAGAACAACAGAAACCACCGCATCAACTTTCACTGAGGATTGTCTATTAAGTCAATCAATCAATCTGTCTCTTGCAATGCACCACTACTGGTGCGGTGCGTAGAGCCAACTAGTTGAATCAACATCCGCCAACGCTGACGGTCAGTATAGCAAGAGCATTAACTTCTGCTAAAGATCGAGGAGTCGATCAGCTGTAGATCACGGTCAAGCACGTCTATAGCCATCGAGTACGAGGAGCTCCCGAAAGTCGTTTCCAACCGGCAGTTTTAGGATCAAAATCCAGGATTGCACGGGTGGGATGTTGCGGTGGTAAGCGGAGGACATGGCCAAGCCAACGGACACGACGCTGTGCAGCGATACTGGAAGCAGGTGGTTGATGGGTCTCCTCTCGAACCACCGTGTTTGGGATATGCTCATACCACCGGATGTTCTCAATTGTCCTCAGTGCTCTGCTGTCAAAGCCATCGATCCTGCTGGCTAGAATCTTGGTAAGGGGCCACGACTCTGCACCATATAGTAAGACAGGTAGCACTGCAGTGTTATAGATGCGTAGCTTTGCCTTCTGTGAGATGCAGCTGTGTTGCCACAAGGGGCGCCAGAGCGCCCGCATCACTCCAGCCGCCAGGCCCGGCGCGCCTCCTATCAACCTCCGTCTTCAAATTGCCAGTGTTTGTAATGGTTAAGCCCAAATAGCAAAAGGAGTCAACAAATTCAACCGGTTTCTCATCAATTATAAGCGGAGGTAGGTCGGGTCCGTCCCCTATTATGCATGAGCTTGGTCTTCACCCCACCTAACCTTATAGTTTTCATGCCTCCTCTTGGTAGATGGTCAGAGCAATCCTCAGTTCTTCGATGGTAGTGCACAACAGTGCTGTGTCATCTGCGTATTCTAAGTCGGCAAGGGTGTAATTGCCGAAGGACACCCCTGGGACATGCTCACATACCCAGTGGCGGATCTACGGGGGGGGGGGGGGGGGTTGGGGGTTTAACCCCCCCCCCCCCCTTGGGCTGAGAAAAAAATAAAAAATAATCAGTGTCGGGTGTCGAAAATTTGGCACGCTGGGGTGTGTAGGCCAATCACCTCAGGTACCCCCCCCCCCCCCCCCCCCCTTAGTTAAAACCTAGATCCGCCCCTGACACCTTCTCTCTGTTCAAAACCCTATGGGAGGACAGTGCAGCATCATCAAGAATCTGATCAAATCAATCAATCAATCAATCAATCGATCGATCGATCGATAAATCGGTCGGTCGATCGACCAAACAGAGTTGTATTTACCTGATGGAAGTTGTCGACAGTAAGTGAGTAAAGAGCACAATACGAATCGGTCCGTACGCTGGCAACACGCCGCTCTTGGGTCAAGAGACAGATTTCTGTTCAAGAAAACAAAAGTTGGAGTATGATCTTAACCAACTTTACGCAATTTTCCCATTTACAAAATATATCTTTATCATGCACTTGATTCGGAGGGGAACATCAAACCACTACCTCGTCGTATGAGAACATGGCACGCCCGACCCCCCCCCCTCCACCTCTCATCAAAAGCACAAAAACCTTTCAGATCAGATCTAAAATGTTTAATCTTGTTCGAAGTATAGACCTGAACAGAGAGTGTGTGATCATGGTAGGCATGTAAACAACGCGTGACGTCATTTATTCGTGGGTCTATGACTATTAAGGTAGATTATATAGAAACAATTGAATCTCCGATAATCGATAAATTTTCCAATCACCTCCGAAGTAAGACCCATCGCTCAGCGTAGTAGCAATTTCCCCATCTTCCATGATGACATCCACCACTCCTTGCTGAATGAAGAACATCCGATCACCAAACGTTCCCGCCCTCACGATGACGTCACCAGGTTGAAACACCTCAAACTTGAGAAGAACGACCACTCGGGTGACAAAGTTCGGATCAGCATTGTGAAAGAAGGGGACGCAGGCTACAAGATCCCGGCAGTTGTAGTTTGCCACATCCTGAGTGAAATGAAGGAAGGCGAAAGGGGTAAACTAGCGGGCCTGTTCTCGTCAAACCTTTATAATTTATGGTCACACCGCATGAAAATCTGAGGAAAGAAAGACCCCCAACAACAAAATCTAATTCACGGAAAACGTGTTTACGTTGTGATCATTTTTTCCCCGAACAATTTCTTTAACTATTGGAAAGAATGGTGCCAGTCTTTTGAAAATTGAAGAAGAGAGGGTCAGAAGAAAGAGGGGAGAGAGAAATCAGAGAGAAAGAAAAGCTCAAGATGAAAATTCTTGAAGCAATAAGCTACGGCAAGGAACAAAGGTTCACTGCATGCACTGAACATTGTAAAATACAAACCTCTTTGAGTTTCACGGAGACCTCATCGAATATGACCTCCTCGTTGAACATCTTGCCATGGTAACGGTAGTCATAGTAATCAGTGATGCGTTCCCTCATTTCGCTTGGCAACCTGCGATAGGCCATGTATTCCTCCACTTGCTTCAACTGTTGGCGAAAACATGCCGGGTAACAATAAGTTCATTTAACTTCCAGATGATATTTCGCTATGAAAGAGTGACTAGTTATGAATGAACATCATCTTGCAGGGAACACAGATCAAACAAAATAAAAACATACTATAAATGGTCTTTTAGTTTGACAGTTAGATTCCCAACTACAAAACGGTATCGGGGAAATATCATTTGGAGAGCTTTTCATCTGGAGAAAACGGCTTTTCTTCAATATATAATTTGCATTTATTAGCACATTTCGTTCCCTCTGTTTCCCATCGCATATTTCAAACAACTTTATAATTCCATACCATTATTCAAGTAGATTACAAATTCCACTGACCTTTTCTCGATATTGCCTGCTGGACGAGTCTACTGACTGAATGAGGGTGGTTGCGTGACCAATGAAGAGCGCGAAGCATGATGCTCCGCAGATCATACTGGCCATAGTTAACCAGAGATCGGTAAGACTTTGTGGCGGGAACCGGCCATAGCCAATACACAGCATGTGCGACATCGCTTTGAATAATGCCCACGTGTACTGCTCCCACCAATGGGCGTTCTAATTCACAAAACGGGAAAAACAAAGCGTAGGACAGTAATATCATAATTGAATTGATGAATTAAGCAATCAAGCCTACTGAAAAGCCAAATTAAAAGGATGACGTAAGTAATAGAACTTTCTATCACCTCACGTAGAATTGAGTATTAAAAGGCGCACACAAATGTTTCAATTATGGCTGATTGGTCAAACACAATGAAAAAGTTCAAACTGACAGTTTGACGTAATTTGAATAAAGGGCCAGACACACTGGCCACGATGACGAAAACGAAAACGATGCAAATAAACGCTCTCTATTCAAGTGGTAGATGGAACGCGCTCGTATTACACGCTCGACAATTCCACCAATAAGTGACGTTCATTCTCACCGTTTTCGTTATCGTCGTCGTCATCGTTGCCAGTGTGAACGGCCCTTAAGACTTCCTTTCACATTGTTGTTAAAGCGGTACTGAGTAAATCACTCGCTGCATGCGCATTCACGATTTTGTTCTCGTCTTTTTACGTCGTGTAAAAGTTATAGTTGAGTATGCGATCATGCTGAAGAGTGGAGTGGTTCTGCACTTACGGCGGTTTTGAACTCATTAATAAAATGATACAGAAAGTTCAAAATACTAAAGTGTAATCATGTGCGAGAAAATGTACAAGAATGGGGCTGATTTTGACTTGACTCACAACTAGGTCGTTGATGCTGACCCAGCTATCCTGAGGAAAGTGCTGCAACATCGGCACGAGAAACTGAAGGCAGCCATTCCAATGACTGATCAACAACATGATACAGATCAGGTTGCCTATGCGAATGACCGCACCTGCTACGTTGAAGACCTAGAAACAAATGAAATGTTGGATGTCCAGTGATTCTATACGTAGCCAGATTCATGAATGGATGTGGAAAAGAACTTCAAAATAATGTATTAACTTTTTAATTTAGTAATTTGTAATAAAATAATTTGATTTTCTTTACAATAACCTTTTGCCGGTGAACCAAAACACGACCAGTATACCTGTTCCCATTGTCGAACAAATCTCATCAATCTGGAGAGACGAAGCAGCCTGACCAGACTGAGAAGCTTAGCCAATCGGAAGATGCGGAAGGCTTTGGACACCTCGTAGAGCTTGTTGTCTCCTCCCCCATCCACCCAGAGGAAGATACAGTCCATGGGGATAGAGGAGACGAAGTCTACACTGAACCATGTCTTCAGGTAGTGGAGAGAAATCTTCTTGGGCTCCAGAATCACCTGAGAGAATGCGAATTGTGTTCAGTAGCCTAACTGGGGTGAAACTTGGGGGGGGGGGGGGGGAGGGGGACCTGGGGTGCACACATTTTTTCAAGGGGGTTTCGAAAGTAAATGAACTGCAGTCTGTAGATTTGTTTGTTCATTTCAAGATTTCAAATGGGGGGCGGGGCACGGACGTCAGCGAGGGGGGGGGGGGGGGGGGGGAGCACGTGCTCCGCGAACCTTAAGACCCCAAAATTATGTCCAATTCCATGTGTAAGTGGTAAGTAAAATATGGTATTTTGGGCACTTCAGGGGATAAAAATGAGGAATTGTCCTAACTTAAATTAGACTGTATTTGCAACCGTATAGGCCTATACAAATGTTTGCGCTTTTCATTTTCTGCGCGTAGAACGATATTTAATTTATTAATTTCCTGTCCTAGCGCCTAAACTATCTTGTTAAAACGTCTTATAATATCTTCGGCGCTGAGACTCGAATCCATGTGTCTTTTGGGAAGAATCTGAAGTCGAGGCAAGGAAGTATGAAGCCATTTGAGTCGTGTCCCTCTACTCGAATTTTATCATCGAAATACTGTCCTGGACGATATTCTGCACCTCCACCAGTCTTTATAGGAGAGAGCGATTTGCTGTAACTTTAAGATTTTCGAAATGTCAATTTTCATCCATGATTCTGGAGGTGGTGCACTTGGCAGGAATACGGTCATTTAATAGCCGCCCTCCATTAGATCGAACCAAAATTTCACGATCACGTTATCGACTTGATTCAACAATTCTCCTTCATTGTACCTCACCTGTTCAGCAGTGTTCAGGTCCATGTAGCCCATTCTTAGATTAATGATGACGTCAAGGATGAAGAGAGTATCTGAGGAACAGTTGAAGATGGTCCAGCTTGGACTCAGCTCCTCCTGGTAGAAGAAGGCAATGATGACAGGTAGGCTTATCAGGTTGGCGATTAGGAGGAAAACCATCAGGAGATCCCAGTAGAATCTTTAAAAAATGAATCACGACAATGTTTCAAGTTACATTGATGTAACACAAAGTTTATCAATGTGTACATGTAGATCTTTTAATGGGAACATGTTACCGCGGAAATAGAACGAGCAAGATTTGGACCAATAAATTTGGATTCAATCACGGCATGGAATGAAAGAACAAAACAAAACCAATTTTAGGAAGAGGAAACTTTGATCTTAGTTTATACATTGCTGCTCTCCTTGGGAGGCCGAATTAAATCTAATGTCAACTAAGGTTGTGCTTTTTGGTGCATTGAACATTACAGGCAGTGGCGGCGATTTCTCGTCAAGGTTGGGCATGGGGGAGGAAAAAGCACACAACCAACAACAATTGTTAAGCTTTTTGTACTCGGTGTCTCTTGTGTATCCTAGGAAATGTTTGAAAATGTTTGCTGATCTTTGTGTATTCTGGTGCATGTAAAAGCCAATGACCCATAAAATGTATATTACCATGGGGAAATTATTGCGGGGGGGGGCACTGCCATAGCCATCCCCTCCCCCGAAATATTGGGAGTAGGGACATTTCCCCCGTCCCCCCGGGATCGCCGCCCATGATTACAGGCGCTGCTTTTTTACGGCCTTTTACATTCTCTGCAGGTGGAAGAGAAGGTGGGATTGATTGCATTGAAAAACAAGGTATGAATTGAGCAGTTATCTGATAATTTTTTCAAGCTGGGGAAGTTTTAAGCAGATATTTGGCAGGGGAAGATGAATGCAAAAAAGGCGGCGTGTGACGTTCGTGTGGTGCTTTTCTGGTAAGTGTGCTTTGCCAAGTTTGCAATCAGAAGACAATCCCATCTTACTTGAATGCGCTGCACGGGTGAACGATGAGAAACCCAGCTGCCTTCAATCTCTTCTTCTCATTCTGCAATCCCTTCTTACTCCCAAAGAGCTTCATGGAGAGCCGGTTATCTGTCGGCTGGAGCATTGTCCACAACTGCCGCCGTACGAAGGTGTTCTTCAGGCCGGCAAGACCATCGCTTTCCTTGCGAGGCTGAGGTATCCCAAGCAGAGACAAGCTCGCTCTGATGGAATCCTTGCTGCTCTCCTTGGATTTTTCTTCGGTGCTCGCCTCATCCATTATGTCTTCGATGTCAAAAATTACGTGGCCTGCACTGTTATCCCCACCAACCCCTGACTTCTCGTTGTGCTTAATGGAGGACTTGAGGACATGATGAGAGCCGATTTGAGAACTGTCTGAAACAGATGGCTGCTCCTCAACAACTGGCAACACATTCTCCCTCAAGTGATCCTGGGTTCCAGGAGCACCATTGTAACCTCCTAGGGGCGCTTGCATCACCTTGTTGGACCGCAAGGGGACAGAGGGCGGTGGTAGGCTCTTCTGGGCTCCCGCGTTCATATTCCCCGCGAGGATGGAAGTGTTGGCGACGGGGAAACCTTACGACCCGCCCTATCGCGGCTCATCGCTGTCCCGCTTTATCCGTGTGAAGCAAGTCGCGGCACACTAAACGAATAAAAAACGCACGTCTCTAGGAACGCGCGCGTTCGCAACGATGCGCGTACGTTGTTCCACGCCGCGCCACACACGTTTAGCCGATGACATCACAATACATTGACACGTCACTGATTTGTGAGCTCTATGAATGATTGATAAGTTCAGTTATTGTTGGCCGTGCAATACTAAAATTATACACTTGTTCGCTTATCAGGAACTTAATCTTGATAGTTGTATACATAAAAACCTTTTCTCTCTCCTGTATTTATACAATAAAGGTTGTCCGTATACTGGACTGGTGGGGGGGGGGGGGGGATCTCCGAAACTGAATGACCAATCCACATTCAAAATTGGGGGAAATAACTGCAAATAATAGCCAATATAAACTCTCCTTTGTTAATTAGCATCGTACAATTGTTCAGAACATTAAATATTTGACATGATTGGGAACTACTACAAAGTTTTAATTCAGTACACAGATATCAACACTTTGACCACAACATGATTTGGGGGGGGGGGGGGGGGGGGGCTTGGCAAGCATGCATTGATGGAGAGGTGTGTACTCCCCCACCCTATAATAAAAATAACCCACTGGTCACCATACAGTGACAAAGGTACATGTACTCATTACACACACAAACATATTTATTGTTATTAACAATTATAATTGGAATGACACATAAAAATGTACACCTATAAAACACGGGACTCAATTTCACATCACAATGCATATACGTTTGAAATTGTACACAAGACAAAAAAACAACGTGTACTAATTCCAAAACAGAAGGCTTACAAATGCCGGTACTAAGTGATTTTTTCCTAGTAAGGAATGAATTTTTTCGCCAATAGGAGTTTGAAAACCTGATGAGAATTTATGTTTAAAAATTAGTTGCCTTTGTACTCTACAACAAAGGGGGTAATACACCAATTTACTTGAATTATGTGAATATTAAATGTTACCATAAATAGAAAATCATTGCAACATATAAAATCCCAGAAAATAAGAAAATCTTTAAAAATGTACAACTTTAGCAATAATAATTTGGAACAAATTTAGGTTAAAATCTATCAGGTGATAGATAACGTGGAAAAAAATGTACACTTTACACACCGAAAAGGTAAATTTGCAGATGCATGGAGGATACAACTAAACTGATTCTTCTCAATATTTGATCAACTTTGAATTGGTTATAAGGCTGCTTCGTGTATGTCCATGCTTGGGGGTGAACAATAAACTTTCAAACAGAATTGCCAATTTGTTGGTATTCGATAATTTATAAGTTTTCCACTGAGACATTTCCCATAAAATCAACTGCCGATAAGTAACAGATTTGATTAGTTTCAAATGTTGAAGTAGGAGCACGATGCTCCTTATTCCTACAGCATTAATGTAAATGTATATTAATCTTCGCATCAATCTTCACACATATACTAAAATAAAATATTTTAGGAAGACCATACAAAGTACAGGTAATTTTTAATGTTTTGTATTTAAATTTAAATTTTCAGAGTATGAGCATAGCAGCTTTAAGTACACTGAATCAATAATACAAGATCCTTAAACCACAAAGTCTACTATTAGTATCACATCCATGGGTATTCCTCTTTATCATACGGTTTCGCCTCATTTACATATTCATCTATTGGTTTGCTGAAGGCTGTGTTTTTTCTGAACGGTGTGTCTAACGTCTTGATTTGCGTAACTCCCTGTACAAAAAAAAGGAAGGAGAAAATTAGTGACAATGAATAAAAGACACTACATTACAAAACTAATGATACAAAACAGATCAGTATTATGAGCTCCGTGCACAACTACCCCTTCAGCAGAAAGAAAAGGCGAGTTGGGGGGTCAATATCGACGCCATCTTACCTGACTTCAATTTAAGTATCTGGTTCCCGCTATGATATTCTTATTGAAAACGCAATTATCGAGAGTCGGCAAACAGACAAAGCAATCCCACTGGTATACGAGTATCAAATGAACGAGGAGCGCAGTGTGCAATACCAGCGACATACTCCCCATGGAAGTGCGGTTGCTATGTGGACAGCGCCCTCTTTTGGAAGCGCACGGAGCCCATACCCACCCTAAACACATCGGCACACCCACTCCTCGAAACAACATACCCGAGGTCTACACACAACACCCCGTTCCTCTCCCACCCTTCATTGGCTTCCATTGACCGAGCCACACGCCCAGTTACCCTTACCCATTGCCTTGGTTCCCCTTAAAATATTCTCATAAACAATTTGATTTTCTAATACAAGTTTCCTTTGCCAAGAAAAAAATGCTTTTGCTCAGACTCGCAAGAGATTATTTTGAATGATACCACCACAAATCCTGTTTGTTTAGAAACAAAATTTCACAATCAGTCCAGTCCCTCTCAAAAAGGGGAAAGGGTTGAATTAGTAAACACATCTTGTGAAATTATGCCAAATCTAGTCAACTATCATTTGAAACAAAAATACATACAATTCTTTTGGAAAACAAAATTCTTTTGGCACAAAGTGCCATAGAATTTTCTGAGGGGCGTGGCTACACACCAATGAGTAAAACTGCTAATTATAAGCACACAAATTTGCTGAGCTAAATATTGCTTAGCACCAAAAAGTCTTGCTTAAACAGGTTACCAGTCAAAACTCCATGTGGTTTTCACGCTAAGTAAACAACAGCTGAACACCAGTCACTAGCAATATACATGGAAATTTGGTTGGTAATTCTATTTCTACAGAGGAAACCTTTTCAAGCTAAGCAAATCTTTTGTGCTTAGAACCCAGGTCAACAGATCGATCCATTAAGCACTGCCCCTCGACTTACTGACCAATCAAATGCACACAGACCACATGTCCATCACAAATGTCAGACTTTTGCCGGACCCTAGTCAATGTTGTAATTGTCCAAAGGTTATGACAGGGACTAATGCATCGGTCTATTACCATCACGCATGTAATGTAATCAGTAACCAACTTACAGGAATTTTCTGCTTGTGTTCACTCCAGAAGGTTACTGGCTGCTCATTGGCGATGTTGTGTTCTAGCTCTGGGGGAGGAAGCTCTGATACGAATCCTTCCATATCAAAATCTTTCTGGGTGACGGACTTGTACTCGGGCATCGGGGGTGGTTGGTCAGCTTCGTCTTGTACCTCCTTGGCAACCTGGACATAGAGTGCTCGTTCCATCAACTCTTTCTTCTTCCCTACAAAGAGAATGGAAATTGAGTTACTGATCTTAGTGCAAAATGTTAAATAGCACATTTTATTAAGCACAAATTAGTCTTAGCAAATGTTCCTGCTTAGCAACATTTTCTTGCTTAGTAAAAATTAGCAGAGAACCAATCGGATTCAATACATCAGGTGCAATTTTGTATGGTTTCTTGTCTTAGCAAAATTTCAGTGCTTAGCAGCTCTATGAATGTGACCCCCAAAAGAGCCATACAAATTACATAATGCAGAACATTTTCAGTTTTTATTTCATACTGGAGTTCTATTTGATGTCACTACAATCACATGGTAGGTTTGTCAGACTTTAAAAGATTGAAGGGAAACATTGCAAATATTGTCCAATTATAAAATATTAAAATAATAAACGAACAACTTCCTTACACTGCACAAAATGAAGGTCAGATTAGACCACGGTAATTAGTAATGTTGTTATTTTGAGAAGCTCACTAGCCAATTTGAAAGGTTGATGCGGCTAAATAGAATAATAAACACGTTAGCCTCTCTGATCTGCACACACCTAGCATGAAGGGGGCATGTTTTTTTCATAAAAAATCTCTCCAAAACAAAAGTCCTTAAAAAGGGAAAAGTTTACTTAATAAACATAATTTACTGTAACATGCACTTTTCCTTAAAAAGAAAAAGCCAAAAACCATTCCGGAAAATAGAATTGCAATTTTCAAATAGGGTCACCTTTTCTTTAAAAACACTGGGAACTGAACATAAGGTTTTTTAAACTGAAAGCTGTGCTTAAATTTTTTACAAGCTTCATGTTTACAATCCTAAACTTACCAACGGTTCGAATGTTGAGCTTCTCTGGCAGCATATATGACTCTGTACAGGTGGATAACGGCGTTCCAGCTCCCTGGTAGCTTGGTGTGGATAGGATAGCACTGTGACCATCTTTGAAGGGCAGAGATTTATTCTCGTACTTCATACTCTCAGGAAATTTGTCCAGACCCATTTCTTGTACCTGTCGCTGTATAGTATAACAGTCAACACAAATGTTATGAATTGGGTTAAATGCTTGCTTTTTCAATGCTAAATCGCACAACATTAACCAATTGATAAATAAAATACGAAATTACAACATATTAGGAGGAAAGTAGCCCTAAAACAGGTCCAATGTAAACAACCAGTGGTAAAAAAGAGCCGAAAAACAATTAGTAGGCCTACACTTGCTTGTACAATAGCCAAAAGGCTGCAAGTTCCATCTGATTCAATGACTCATCAGTGATGTTCTTTTGTCCATTAGTGTAAATCTGCATTCACAATTAAACACTGCCAAAGTATTGAACTTTAATTTAAGATTAAATAATGGACAACTTCAACAAGTTTTGAAAGGAAGATCATAATTTCTTCAAAAGTTCAATTTTGATAATTAACTTTCAGTTCATTTATTCATACATCCTTTACCAATATGAAAATATCTTATAAAAACAATGTGGCAGGTAGGCCTATAAGTGTCGAGCGCAATCTGGAGTTTTGCGTAAGTTTATTGTACCCCTCCCGAGTTAATATCCCTATGAATGGATTTAATTCAGAAGGAAATTAGCTCAGGAGGGAGTACAATAAACTTGCGCAAAACTTCAGATTGCGCTTGACATACGTACAGGCGATTGTGTAGTTATGGGGCCCGTTCCTATAACTTATAAGAGAAAAAAATCCACTTTTAAGTTATTGGGCTTACTAAACTAGTTTACGACATTAAAAACCAACAGGTAGGCCGGCTATGTCGTAGATAGAGGGCAGAGTATTTATTTTTGTGTGGGTAATTTAGGGGTAAAACTACGACGAAGATGACAAAATGTAACACGAAAATAAAGATGGCCTTCACCGAGAAACAAAATGAACACACAAAATCGCATTTTCTATGACTTCTTATAATTTAATAGACCATATCGCAAATACCGCCTGGTTGAGACGTCACAATGGTCACAAGGGATTGTGGGAAGGAAATTGGAGCAATTTTTGTGCGTGTTTCCCTCCCACAATCCTTGTAACCATTGTGACGTCTCAACCAGGCGGTATTTGCGATAAGGTCTATTGCAACAAACTGCTCAAAATTTCAAAAAATGAGGTCATTAGCCGGTCTTACGTACTCTAGTCGATCTATAACTATAATAAGACTATAAATTAAGTTAGGCCTAGTTAAAATTGAGAGAAGTATTGATAAAGTCATTTTAGAATGATAAATACACCCTTGACTCGAATTGGATCAAATCTAAAGAGGTGCCCGTGCGTAACAACACAATCGCCCCTACGTGGCATAGCCCATAGGCCTATATATGCTGCAGGCCCACTAACACTACAGTCACAGTGAGAATGTGCATGTCCAGAAAAAAATCAAAATGGACGCCGCAATATTTACCTCCTCGACCCAGTTTTCCAGCAAGCATTTTCCATCTGCATTATAAATAGTTCTTGCCGGATTTGGTCCAGACATGATTGAAGATAATGTACACTAACTCAAAACACCAGGAACCTTTAAACTGCCAACTAATTCTGTTAAAAAGAAATGATTTTAGACGTTGTTCCCCTCGAAAACATCGACCACGAATGATTACTGTTGCTATGCCAGTGCAAGAGGTCAACGAAGGTCAATAGTCATGCTTGATTGAACATATTAGTCTTTGTCAGTTACATCCGAAAAATAAGTTTGTAAATTTCAAATTAGATTTATTAAACGGACTGGTATTTACTTTAAAATATATTTTAAAGGATCTAAATATATTAATATAGGAATATATTATTATATTATTTATTTTTTACATTAATGGAACTGTATCATGCATATTGTCAAATAAGTTACTAAAACAAGGCTGTGGAATTTATTAGATCGGAACGTCGGCTGCTATTTTGTTCGTTGAACTAAAATTTCGTATTTTCTTTGACATTTTCCCGCTGCTCAACCACAAAATATGGCTTCAAAGGTGTGTAATCGTTTAGGTTTCTTACTGTTGTTTTCTTGGACCAAGAAAATTGAAGAATAAAGCTAAACATAATTTGTAAATAATTTTCAGCAGTGAAACTTGTTCGTCATGTTAATTCGTGCAGTTAACAATCGCAACCATGGCAACTCGGTCACAATGGTCAAAAGGCATTGTGGGAAGGGAAAAGGAGCAATGTTTGTACCCTTTTCCTTCCCACAATCCCTGTGAACATAGTATGATGCAGACACTTCCTTTCATTATCGATCTGATGTACAATAATGAAAGGAAGCATTTGTTTTAGGACTAACGTTTACTGCCATATATATGCGCCCACTATAGTCTAATACAGTAGGCCTATAGAGTAACAACAAAAACAAATAAACAACAAAAAACTCCACAAATTTGTAACTTAACAGATTAGTGCAGAGACAATTACAATTTGATGCTTTATTTTTTTCATGCCTGATTATTTGCAATTTAAACTAAAGGCACACATTGACAGAAATTCCCCAAAATTCATCCCTCTATGATTTAATTAGTTACATTTTGCAATGGGCTGACTTTTCTGAACCAAACTGGTGTCCCCGAAGTAATTTTCATCAATGATTTCCGGACACACAGCATTTTCAAGGGATTGGAAATAAGCTGTAAGCCTCTTTCTTACTCTAAGTACTTACTTCATCTATATTTGGGCGTGTTTATATTTTTGTTTGTATTTGTTGTGATCTATTATAAATAATTTTTTAAGTTTGAAGAATTGTTGAGTAAGTAAACAAATTAATGCTCTCAAAACGAACTGTCATTTAATTAAAAGGAGATGGTTAAATCCACGAAAACAACAAAACTGAGGCACGACAATGCAAGAAAACTGAAAAACAATGAGGATAGAGAAGATGGCAGAGAAGGAGGAGGGGGCGGGGACAGTAAGGCAGGAGGAGGCGCGGCCTGGAAGACCAAGACGGAGAACGTCAAGGAAGTAGAAGCACTGAGAGAGATTGAGCAACTGGAACAAAAGTAAGTATCTATACAAATAATGTTTACAGACCTTTAAAGATTCACAGCAGAGAACATGATGTAATTTGGAAACAAGGATGAATATTTCTACCAAATGAAGAATTTGTGTAATAGTAATGTATTCAGATGTAGACAAAAACTATGAGGTGTCCCCAAGCCCACAAAAAATACCCTCTTCTGGTTGTGACATCATTGGCGGTAACAGCATTCCTGGCTATGCCCCTACTACATAGTCGTAGATGTACACTAAGTTTTATACACAGCTCAAGACATTAGGGGTTTGGGGAGCAATGTCTGCCACACCCCTAAACAGGGGTGTGGCAAACTTTTGAATAGGAGAATGGTGCCCCAGGGGTGGAGGCTTGGTCACATCTAAAGTAACAATTCCCACAAGGGGGTGGGGCAGTGCAGGTGGGGGATGGGGAAACAGTTTATAGATGCAATATAATGTACAGAGATTCACAGTGTGCAGTTATTATTAAAACCATTTGAAGTATTGTCCTTCATGTTTTACCTTTGTCTTTCACAGGATCAATAATCTTGATCGAGAGAAGAGCACCCATTTGTACAACAAACGAAGTGATTTCCGCAAACTCTACTGCACATTGGAGGAGCAAGATCTCAAGATGAGCTCAGATAGAAAAGCTGAAAGTAAGAATAATTTTGCTTGTTTGTTTTTTTAGATCTTAAGTCACTGTGAATACAGTTGACATCTCCATGAGTACTACAGTACATCAATGCATCATAAGGAGCAAAAGATCATCAGTAGACTGATTCACGAATTCCCTCCCATTGACATTGTCCAATCATAGCCTAGCCACGTAATGCACCACACGTCTGTCATAAATGACATGCTGTGATTGGTCAGCACGTCATTCATGACATGCTGTGATTGGTCAGCATGACAAGGGGGAGTGGCTTAATGGATTGGTCTATTGCCATGATGTACCGTGAATAAAAGAAGACAAAATTAACAAATTAGGGTATTAGAGAAAAAAATGCAGCAAAATGCTATTAATAATTACCAAATAAGATGTTAGGCTATGTATAATGGAAGCAAAAAGGAGCCTCAAACTGAGACCCATCCAATGCAGTTTAGCATTCTCCTGAGGTCGACCTGAGCATACTGGTTGAAATGTCATTTTAAACCTACAGTTCTTTTTAAAATCTTCACAATTCACAAACCGCCTCTGAAGAAATACCATCTCATACCAAATTACCACTGTGGTTGAATAATTATGCTTAAGTCATCGTTTGTATTTGTTGCCATTTCCTCTGCAGAATTTCGATTACGGCAACAACTGAATAAGATGAAGGGAAGTGTTACCACATTCCAACGGGAACTATGCAATGTCAAGCCAACACCTGAATGTTAGTATACAGCATGTTGGCTTTCAGGAAGAGCCACAAAGATGCAATACCCTGACATTATATATTAAAAAATACTATATCAAATGTTGATGCTAAATTTGATTTTAAGCAGAACAGTAATATTTCATTTTTAACATATCCCATTATTTTGCTTGAAAAACATTTGCTCATTAATTTCTTTTTGCTCTACTTTATCTACTTTTAGTTGTTGAGAAACTGAAAGAGATGATGGAGACAATAGAATCAGTCATAAATGAATTTAAAGAACAGCAGAAAGAAGTGTAAGTATGATACATTTTAGACAATTCCTTTCGCAAATTATGTCAACGTGTTCATGTTCTTGAAATTATTGTACAGCTTCTGTTTATCGAATGGAAAAATAACCACAATCGTCTTATAAAATGTAACAAATATTTGACCAAATCTTCAGAAGTAATAACACGGTGTATGTGGGGTATGTCTTCACAGTGTGACTTTATATAGCTTTACTTTGTGAACTTTGGTGAAATTGACTTGGTCCGTTTTACTGGGCAGAGGTTGACCAGTAAAAGTAACCATTGGTCTCATGGGAGGAGTGGTGGAGTAACTGAGAGATATATTATGTTCACAATGAATATGGGAAAGTAGCCAGAGTCTTGGTAAGTTTTTCAAGAAAGTTTAATGTGAGCAAGCCATTAGATTTCATTGTATTTGGAATTTCTGTAGTTGGTGTCATTCTATGATATCTTTAGGTATGAGGAGCTGATGTGTGAGGAACAAACCTTGAGCCAGGAGGTGACGGCTCTGGAGAAACGCTTAGAGTCATGGGCACAGGCACCTCCCGTTACTATAGAAACCAAGCCAACGAAACCCAAGCCAGTCTCGTCGGCACGGAATGTCATGGGTGATTTGCCTCCTGAGGTTGCAGCTTTTGAGGTATGAGATGTAGGGGTCCCAGAGGACGGATCCCAGGGCAGATCTAGGCATGTATCCAAAATTTGCTTTTACAGGTAAAAATATACACCCCCATACAAAAAGGTCTAGATCCGCCCCTGAGATGATATACAGAACAAATGAAACCGCGATTACCTGGTTGCAAATTGCATGCAAACAATGATGAAATAATTGAGTACATAATTAACAATGTTAAATTAAAAAAGGTTTGAAAAATTAGCTTCCAAGTACAATGTACAATCTAAGCAGCATGTCGCTTGGTTTTAACTTGTAACTCCTAGTTTCCCAGGAACAAAACAATTAGTAAATTGAAAATTCTTTCAAAAAGAAATCTTACATGGAGAATAATTATATAAAAGATCACAGCTGTGTGAATCACTGTTGTGCGCTATAGTAAATGCCAAACTTATTACCTTTTTAACGGTGAAACAGGTGTTCATGCTAATGTAATTGCTACATCATGTATATGTAGGAAATTATATACATGTATAACTTTCAAACTACATCATAAATCTATTATTAATTCAATAGGATCAGCTAACAGCTGTCGACCAGTCAGGATCAGCTAACAGCTGTCGACCAGTCATCAGACCTGTACACTTTTATGTGCAAGATTGTGCCACAATTAACCCTCCCTCTCTCGGTGCCAAAATGGAGCCAACTACCCTACCTATCAAAACCTATCGAGTTTCAGGTTGAAACACACAAGCTGTTGGAAAGGAAGGGCTTAGGTTTTTTGATAGGTTATGATAGTTATAACAATAGGAGGGTTAATGTCCTAAGTTGGCTCGGATTGGCTGGCGTTGCATATAATTTGCATGGACACATATATCTGACATTCATTTTAGAGCATACAAGCTCCGTCGAATATAGGTTGTGGAGGAATCCCTTGTAATTAAGTAATTGAAAAAAAATGAAAAGTTTGATACAAATCATTTACAGAATGTCTTGTCTTAGGAGGTTGATTATGTTAAAATTTTACCTTCAATTAAGGGGCCAAAATGGACTGCCACAAGTGAGCTGTATATCCCAAGGCAAAAAGATAATTGTAAAAAACTGTATTTAGAAGTATAATTCCCATTATATGTTGTCATTTTCTTGGATGTAGAGGTTTTTACTGCAGACAGGAGGACACCGAGGAGGTTGGGATGAATATGATCATGGAACATTCCTCAAAATCAGGAATAAATTCAAGGTGAGTAAAAAGTATTTTGTAGAAAACCTTTTAACATGTTTGTGTACATGTGTGTATTTAAAGGTCGACCAAAACCAAAATAGAACAAATGCTATAAATAACAGGAAATAAAGATTTAGTAGAGGTATTTTTGTGTTTCAGTAATTTATCAAGACTTAGGAGAGAGAAAAAAAATCCTGGGATGTTCCCTCCCTTCACAAATAGCCTTTTCTGGCTGTGATATCAGCAGCAGTGAATAATTTTGCTTGCCACGCCTCTGTACACATACATATACACTAAGTTTTGTACACACATTGGCGTTTTTGCATCCCTGTGGAGACATGGCATTGTTCTCCCCTTTGTCCCTGTACTTAAGCAAAACCCCCATAGACTTTGTACACAAAATTCCTTGTGGAGACAACCTAACCCATAGAATTGCCCTGTGGAGACCTATTCAGTCCCTTTGTCTCTATTGTTTTCATGTCTCCACAGAGTACGGCATATCTCTCCACGGCTCTGGACAAAAGTGTTACATTAATGACTTGGAAACCAGTATAATGCCGGTTCTTGTACAATACAAAATTTGCTCTGCCATCATATTTTTACGAATATGCTTTTATAGATTGTAACTCTTGAAATGGCCCCAGAATTTTTTTAAGGCCAAAAAAAAAATAATAGTTCTGCTTCTGGTTACATTCACTACACTATTTTAATGGCCCCAACCCAAATTTTTTTTTGGGGGGGGGAATAGTAGACACCTACATATGCTCAGCGCAAAAAACGGCAACAAAAAAAATTAATTCCCTACCTACCTATCCTACCTACCTACCCTATTTTCAAATGCCACGTAATCGGAAGCAGAACTTTTATTTGGCCTAATCCGTTAATCCATTTGACTGTTGTGATGATCCTTGTACCCTCGTCGTCTGACTCATTGCCTTTATCAGGGCAAGTTGGCATTCCTGGATGAAGCAGCAACCTCCATTCCAGGGCGTAACATCACCGATGTAAGGCAACATGAGAACTGGTACCAAGAATATCTTTCCTTGATGGAGAAGAAGAAAGATGCCATTCAGAAATGGAAGATCGTCAAAGAGGTATAATTAGGGCATTTTTGCTAGAACCCTGCCAGACGTATCATCAGATTGCATACTTTGTCACATTGACTTGTGTGCAGAGGTCAGCACAGTGGAGCTGCAAGCACTGTGCTGCGTCTGGCAGGGTTAGGGTTAATGAATATTGTATGATTAATAAAATGAGTAGTGAATATTAATGATGAATGAATATCAATAATTTATACCAGTATTTGACAAGGCACAGGCCAGATTTGTGATCATATTGGAATTGCATAGCTGTGAAGAAAGTGATGGCAAAAATGTGTACATTTAAACAAATTTGCATGATTGTCTTTGAACTGATGAAGAGATGTTGACCAGAGTTGTATTCTAATGAAAAATGCCAGAGAAAATAACAATGAACAGAACCCCATCCCCATTTTCCACCCAGAATTAGTAACAAACTCATTAATTGAAGTCCAGTTGGGTGAAATATTCCTTCAAGTTATGCTAATATATTTCAAGTATTGATAAATCCTTTCTAGTTCTCTATATGTTTGTCATCTGTTTGTATTGTCTCCTACCAAGGCTCAGAAGAATGAATGCTTGACCCAAGCAGCTGAAGATGAAGATGAGAAGAAAGAGGAAGATCATCGGAAGGCACAGGCGAGGACTCGTAGATTAGAAGACGAGAGACGAGAACAATCTGAAAAACTGAATGCATGGAAGGTAAGATTTCACTGGCTCTCATCTCAACTACATTCACCCACTCCTAAACAAATTGTCATTGTGGACTTTTGTGGCCTTGTGCACTGGACTCAAAATCTTGGTGGTACTACAGATTGTGGCTTTCAGCCCAGCGGGGGGTCATGGTAGTGTTCTTGAGCAAGACACTTTGTCACAAGTTGCTTCTCTCTACCCTGGAGTAAGTGGGTATCTGTGAGGGCAGTGGGGGTGGTATGAATTTGATTAGCCTAGTGTGCTTAACTTGCAGTTGGGGCTACATAATCCCCAGAGAGGTGAAGTTTCATGAATCATTTATGGGCCTTATGAGCAGGGGTAATATAGCACCCTAAATGTTATAATCATAATTGTTTGCATTACAAATGTACTCATCAATATTGATGATACTGCCGAAAGGCATTCACTGCCTCAAAAGTGATAAAGACAGTGCATCAAAATGCCAGGATAACCAACAGACAATGTCCTTGATATATGGACGTGTAGCACTTGTGCTACCATTCTTTAGTAATTGCAATGCATCATGAATCTGTTATAACATGGATTTATTTAAAGTTACAAATTTGTACCCTCTTAGGTCCAGAAAGAGCTGATGCAAGCCAAGGAGGAAGAGAGGAGAATGGAGACTGAGATGAGACGAGCTGAGGAATATGAGAAAGAGCGGCAGAGACAGGTAGATAAAACTGCAGTTTACAAACAATGTACCCAGTTTAATGCTATAATCATGGGTAGAGGCATTAATAATGCCTTGCAGTGGACTAGTTACCCATCCTGACCCTATTCATACTGTGAAGAGATCAGATTATCTTGTCTTGTTTCAGTGTGAGGGGCTGGTTCTTCCACACTTTCCTCTGTATAGCCCACACCTCGAGTGGCCCTTGGCCTTGTGATGGGTGACTTGCATAAACAAATATTTAAAAAATGCGTCAGGTCCATTGATGGAGATGGGGCTTGTTCTCCAATGTAAGGTTGTACTGGGCTTTGTTGTTACGTGATGGTTCCCATACTATAATCTTGCTTGCTGGTACGTAGCACAGGATGACGGCAGCAGTGTCTAACAAGGCAAGCTATCTTGCTGTAGTTTCGTCAGTCTTTATAAGGGATGTGGTCTCTCCAGTTATACAGTTACATGTTATCGTAATAGGTTGGATATTAATTCCATTATCAATCTTTGGACATGTTTTCAAACTCAACTATAACAGTATTTAACTTGCTATTCACTGCCAAGCAAAGCACCGGTGATGACACCTTTGATTTTCATTTACAAAGGCGGATGTTCGGAATCGTGTCCAGGACTACCTCCAGCAGAAGCAAGAAGAAGAGGCCATACAAAGGCTTGAGAGGGAGGCTAGGAAGGCATTGGAAGATGAAGAAAAGAGACTCATGAGTCGTGAGGACATTGTAAGGTTTCAAGAGAGGGATCAACATAAGCTGGAGGGGAGACTAGCCAAAGGACGAGCTAAGGAAGATGAAGAAAGGAGAAAGATAAAGAGACTAGCAAAGTTGAAGGGTCAGGTACAGAGGTCGAGTAGGACTTTCTGCAAAATGCATGAAATAAGAGAAGAAATTTCAAGAAGATATTATTATTATTATCACTTTTTTAGACACGGTAGCCCATTCAACATAGTGCTGCTTTTCAAGGGGCCGTGTAGAAAAAGAACTTAAGCTTACAAACAAATGACCTTGGTAGAAAAAACTAAAATGATGCAAAACTAAAATTATGTAAAACAGTAAGACGCCTTAGTGACGAGTTAATATAATACAAAGCTAAAATAATGCAAATCTAAAATTAAAATTAAAATGAACTGAGAAAATACAACATGAAACTTTGGTGATGGAAGTCAGACATTTCATGTAAACATAGAACATGATGGTGTTTTGGTGTTTTGTAATAAGTTGTCAAGATGCTAGGATTCTGCAGACCTATTTGAATAATTTACCACAGGGTGAACTTACAGTCAGACAGCGAACATTTACCGACCATTTGCAGTATTTGGCTGAGAAAGTATGGTTCGTTATCTCTATGCCATGGCAAAAACTTATACATGTAATAATGTCTGACCAATTTTTCTATACATGTACGTACAGTGAACACAGGCAGGAATTAAAAACCCAATCAAATATGCATGTTGCCCAACATTGCACCAACATTCTTGAAATGTCTAAGAAATTTGTCTTGAGCTTGACAAGTATAAAATATGCATCGGTCCACAAAACAGTTTCAAAGGTAATCTTGTACTAAAATTTTCAGCTAATTGTGTGATGTTATTGTTGTCATTGGCTACACCCAGTGACATAATTGTTTCTTTGTTAACCATACCAACAGGTTGAAGTTAAGGCTGAGCGTGATCCTACCAGGTTGTATAGGTTAACTGAAGGATGGAAGGAACGTAGGAAGGACACCAGTTCATCATCCAATGGACCCGTCTTACACATGCCTCACAGGTTAGTTTGTCTCTTTCATGTAGGTACCTCTTGATCTCTCTTAAATCAAAATTCCAAACAGCAGCAAATCAGCTGTTTCCCAGGAAAGTCAATATTTTTCAAACTTTGAGCAAAATCAATGCAAACTTTGCAAAATGACATGTAGACATCGTAAACCTTATCAAATAGTTTACATTGCTCACAACCTGCAACAAAATCCTATTCCTCAATGCATAACAACCTTGTCAAGGCAGGTATATGCAGTGTAGGCCTGGTTATATGCATGCGTACAGGGCAGTAAACTTGTGTAGAAAGTTGCAAGTTGATTTACACAAATCTGAGCAATTGATTGAATGCCTGGTGCCACCATACAGTATTTAGTCTTCACAGTGTGGCCATTTTGAATGAAACCCAAAAATACATGATCACCAAAACTACAGTTGTAGGTGTAATGTACAGTCAACTCCATTACAGTACACCGGACTCTTGTACAGTACGAAATCCGCGGGACCGCGTGAAATTGTTTGTTGTATCAAAATTTAGTATGATCTGATGATGAAGTGATTTCCAAAATAAAGTAAACTAAACTAACCTGGCAGTTTATTTTGTGTGAATCTGTTTTAACAGAGCTGTACCATCGTGGAGAGCTGGCTTGTAGTGAATATGATGGATGCAGCAAACATCAGGGCTTTTTGGTCAAGGATGAGAAATCTAGACTTAGAACTACAATACATGTACATGTACCTTGTGTGGATCAGCATTGTGAAGATGACAATCATACTGCCATTTTGAAACCTGAAGACTGGATTGCTATTCAAATTCTCAACATTTGATATTTCTAAGAGACGGCTAATTGTGGGGGGGGGGGGGGGGGGGGGCTGGCTGGCTGGCTAACAAAAACCCCATCTGAAAATGTTGTGAAACTTGTTGCCTCATCAACACAGCTACCACTCATGAGAACAGTGGTGGTCAATATGGACAGGTGGTTGGGTTGGCCACATTTCAGGCTGCCAGCCCTACAACCCTTATTCAGTCGGTAATTCTTAGTGGAATTATGACTGGAAACTCATTTCTCAAACCCAGTGCCAGGCTAGTTTCGTTCATGGCATATTTATTTTTAAAGTAATTTCAATTTGATCATTTTAGCTTGTGATTTGTATGTGAAAGATTTTTCTGCCTAGTTGTATACAAATGACAATTAAAAAAAATTGTGTTGGGACTTTTAATGATTTTAAATAAATATTTACGTTTTCCAAAATTGTAAATTTTGCCTCAACGTTTCCTCTAAACGGTCTATATTTTAACAGGCCTAAATCTTTAATGGTGCTCTATCCATTGAAAGTTCTATTGTCTGGTTCCCATTCTACAGCTGCAAATGCAATATTTCCAATGCAAAAAATCATAAATTTTACGGGATCAAAATAAGGACAGTGTGTTAAAAAAAAAATATGGTGGCTGCATTATATACATTTTGTAGTTTTATTCCACCATGGTTGTGTGTAGAGAGGAGGGGGGTTCTTGTTATCAACTTGGATGAGAAATGTGCAGTATGATGGTGATGCTGTAACAGAATTTAAGACGAACTTTGTATTCTAGAAAAGAATATGATAATTGAAAGGGATTTCAGTACTGATGTCATGAATAATTGTGTGTGGTTATACTTGACTTTCAATGATGGTCATTTAAATGGACTTATTTTAAACAAATGTTTTACGGCAATGGTACCAAACAAAAAATCCGATTTAAATAAAAACAAAATCATGATTTTTATCAACCCTGCTCGGAGACTATTCAAGAATAAATCAAGTGCAGAAGACGGCCGGGCAGGTGGTTTCAAGACCATAGCTACATGTATTGGCTATTTATAGGTCAATTGCAACTCCCCTTGTGGATACAAGTTTGATGTACATCTTGAGAATTGTCAGTAGCAAAGGAATATTTATAAAAATATATCTGAACCAAATGTTCTTTGTAGACTTGTTTGTTATAGCAACTTTTTCAAGTTAAGTATCACATTCACCTTTTAGAGATCACAATGAAATGGTCAAAGATGGGCCCAAATACATGTACAGTCAAACCCCGATAATAACAGCACTGTTATTACAAGATGGTGCTTATAAACAAACAAAAACATTCTGGAGTCTTTGTTTTCCATTACTGATAATACAAGGTAACCGTTATAAGAAGGTGAATTGTAAAGGCCCAAGGACCTCATAAAAGGCGTTTGACTGTATTCTCAAGAAATGTTAGAAGTATTGAACTTCCAATTTCTCATGGAAAGTAAAAATGGAAATTCATTTTGACAGGTACAATTTCTTTTTTTTGGGGGGGGGGGGGGGGGGGGGGGGGTGGCCGAGCACAGACAAAGTACATGATGGACAACAAGTTTCATCTTTAGAAATATTTTTCAATTAACAGTTTATTTACAGAAGACTTAATAAAAAAACATTTACAATTAGTAAACAATTATTCATTTTACATAAGTTAAAAAAAAAATACAACATGATTCGACAGAACGAGAAATGAATGAGCAAAGCTTGTGCTGGTAAATTTTAGATGTTTATAAACAAATTTCAAAATGTGTTATTTTAATAAAATAAGCTGGCTAATTCTGTTGTGTAAAAGCCAAATTGGAATTCGTGGTTATAACATTATGGTACATCTTTAGAAAGGTTTTAAAATTATGAACAGGTTTCTTTTTCACTATAGTATTTTATGTGTTGGAACATTGTAATGGTGACATTCCAAGATTCAACGCAGAGGGCCATCTCATATTAGTATGTAGTACCTACTCTGAAAACATTTCACTCTGCAATTGAACATGCAAAACAAAAAGCTACGCGAGAATAGAGGATGCAAATACTGCATAATTTGCCATGACTACCAAAATCCTACATCTTTGTAATTTATATGCGTAGTTGGTCAAACAAAGCTAATTTAATCAAAGAGCAAGTCCAACATTAAGTAAACTTTCGTGTAGCACAACTCTTAATATTTTGCTCTGTACAGAATATAGAGCCGTTTTCTATAAGCAGGATTTATAGTTTCGAATTGAGGAGTAAGTGCCAGTGGGTGTTTTTCAAGAATGTCCAGTCATTTCTGCAGTAGCCGTTTTAATTATTTGGAATATAAACTATTTACATACTTCAGCAGAATTAGAGCTCAGCAGGAGTTCTCATCCACAAGCTCGGTGATGACTGATGATTTCAGTTCCTTGATGCTGCTGATGCCCATGAACTTGGAGCTTGAATACTTCTTCCTCACAGCCTGAAGAAAAAGATGATATTTCAGTTACCAAAATATTAACCATTAAAAACAAGTTGTGTCCAGCAGCAATTGTTTCAATATCAAGTGTATTGAAGATGCTAATTCCAGTCACAAAATGGTCCATATTTAAAACTGCATTTCTTCAGATTAATTTGGATCTACAATTTTTGAAAGATGAGTGGCAGTGAGTGAAGTGAGCCATTTTAGTTGGACAAAAGCATAGAGGTCTATTAAATTAAGTGGAACACTTCTTTCCCACAAAAGGAAACAAAATCTGTTTTGTAGTAAAGAATTCTCAGCGAGATGTCTTCCAGGTCAAGAATTTTTGGCCCCGAAATTGTTGCTCCAAAATGACCTTGAACTGGAGAAAAATCCTGTTGTGCATTTTGCAGCAATAGCTCTATATATTATGGAGTTTTCATTTCTTGAATGTCATCCCTGAAAGCATGAAAGTTTGCAGTAATTACCTGGAATTTGGACTTGGGTGCGTTGTTGAGGACTGTAGCAATCTTCTGCATGATTGGAGACAGGTGGTCTTCACTGTATGCACTGTAGTGCACAAGAGTTGCATTCTGAAGGAAAACACAAGTGATGTATTAGGAACTGAGCAAAGAAATTTCTGAAGGAGATACTAGTCTCAAAGGAACTTGTTTACAATGATGAATACGTGCAACGTAAACTACAGAATTTCATTGGCGACATTGGTTTGAATGGAGAAAGTATGAAAGGTTTGCAGTAACACCATGTGAAAGATCCGAGTTGTGGTTCCGAGAAGAACTGGTTGTTCTTTAGGTAATTTGAACTTTACTTAGATGCAAATAATTTTACAAGTACACCTAGTGTAACCTACCCACTCAATGTCGGTTTCCAGGATCTTGGTCGATAGGCAGAGGGCTGCTGCAGCAATTTCAGACGGGTCATATTGAACAAAGCTGTACTCTTGTAGTGTCAGTTCCATCAAGTACTTGGCCAATGTGTGCTTGTTTCCATCAACCTGTCAACATTTTAAAAATGTACTAAATATTCATTTTTCCCAAGACAATAAGCTTGACAGATTTCTGGTTTTAGTATCTTAGTCTATTCCAAAGAGACTGGAAGGACTTAATTCTTGTTTAATACAAAGAATGTGAAAGATTCCCCTTTAACATTGGAATTCTTTTCAAAGACCCTGTCTGGAAGTCATTTTGGGAGTTGTTGAGTTTCAATTTCTAAATTGACACTAGTAAAGGGTAAATGCTGTTTGTGCATGTCCAATAGATTAACTACAGAGATTCAGAATATGCTAAATGAATTATTGTACGGCCATCTATGAATGGTCATGCTAATGAGTTTAAGGTGATGGGTAAAGAAAACCAACTTACACCGCCAGCTTTTGAGTTGCGTCTGAGGAAGTGAATACAGAGTGGCTTGCCGAGGTTGAAATCCAGCTTCCTAAGGATATTGCACTCCATGGTACGGATCTGGCCTTTGTTGTAGGCATTGTCTGTGATGTAGACAAAGTCTCCGATCTCTGGTGGGTACATCTCTTCATATTTGGCTGCAATCAGCATGGAGGTCACACCGACAAGTTGTAGTTTTGTCTTTGATACAGTTTGGACCTGAAGACAAGTGTAAATTATATACATCAATTAACCTCGTTTTGCAAAATGTTGGACACAAAAAATGGGTGTACCCACAATTGTGGCTTTGCAGATTAACATTATGATTCAGAACTGGTATGTTTTGAATGGCTCTACAAATATGACTGCAAGGTAAACATTTCATGGTCCTTGCCGGATATAAAAAAAAAAAAACTGTCAAACTAAAAAGGGATCAAGCCCAAGGATTACCAAGAACATGGCTATGGAAATGTGATCAAATTGTGCAGCATGAAAAAGCCATCATTTCTTAAATTTGACAATGCAACAAATGTATAGCATCAAGAATATTAGTTTGAACTGTTGAATTTTTATCTGAAGCTGTCCAAGTCGAGGTTGTGCTAATGTACATGTAGGATTCCCATTAATGGCAAACTCGACGAGAAATTTAGGGAAGAAAAAAAAAAAGTTCAAATACATACTGCCAGATATCTGTCCAAGATCTGGACAGTCAGGAAGAGGGTTTCCTGGAGAAGATGGAATCTCAGATGAACCTGGACCAGCCAATCGATCAAGATGGTTCGCATCCGTTCTGTAATCTCCTGCATGGCCATGTAGTTTGAACACACTTTGTATTCATGCTGTGAAAAAACAAAAAGCATAATTAATGGGCACAAAAGTGCCGAGATAGGTCACCCAACTAGTCCAATCCAAAGTGATTTGATTTTTCTGACTACTATTGTGAACATGGCCATCTTTGACAAGGTGGAATGAAGTGTAAAATGGTGGGATTTTGTTGCGCAGATGTTTAGAAACTGATGAGGGTCACAATTTACCAAAACAATTAGTGGTCTACACAGCTAGATTGAAAATTGCCCTTATGGTACAAATAATGGAGTTAACCCATGTAGCCATGGAATTTACTGAATTCGTGGTCCTTAGATTTAATTACGTACTGAACGATAGATGTGATTTTAGCACCGACAAATTTGAAACAAATTCAGAAAAGAAATGGAAGAGAATTCTACCTCCAGCTGCCTCATGTAGTGGTAGATTTCATTGACATACTCGCTGCAGAGCTGTGGATTGTCGTGATCATCCTTGTCGATGTCATCCACACCTTCAAGGAGATTATGTGAAAATGCTTCCAATGCCCGACTGACCTCGCTCATATCCATGGGCTCCGGTGACTGAACCTGGGGGTTGCCAATGAAAAAAAACAAAAAAAACAGGATCCTATGTCAATGTTTGGTTGTAATAGATGAACGTAATTTGGTTTATGCACACAAAGCTGTGTAATCAATATTTCAAGTTCATGATAAATCTTCAAAATTACATTCTAGAGATATTTGTTTACCTTTGCTACCGGTTCTACTTTCAACCCCATGACGGACTGCAGTGAACTCGTACCCTTTGATTTTGTCATCCCTCTCTTAGGCTTGGTATCCTGCAAAAAAATTGCAAAGTAACAATACATATTTTACTCAATTGCTTCGAGTTTAGCATGATCTGAAAGAAAAAAAAGACTGAATATATTGCAACACAAGTTTTTTAGCATTTTGTTTTATTTTAAAGTCTTGTGAAATGGTCAAACCATTTATTACAAAATTGATGTCACAAAGGAGTCCGATAATTTTAGAAAAATTACCTTCTTTGCCGCAGCCTGTGTGTTCCTTGCCACATTGCTGATGTTCTCCAGAGCACCCCTTGTACCCAATGTGGACTTGATTGATTTGCTTGCTGCTCTCGTCACCATCTTTCCAGCGATCCTGGCATCAGCATTTTCGCCATTCGGCATTCCAAGCTTGGCATTGCCAATGAAGTTCTGCAGAAGACAGCAATAGGATTAATCACAACTTGTAGATGCACATTGAAATTCAAATGGGTTACCCAAGCTATTGCATATTTTCTCTAGAGAAATGTAGACAATCAGCACCACTCCATTTTCAAATTTAACGCTTCCGACTACTAAACTGGCATCCCATGATTCATCAATGATTTGGCACATGGCATATGAATGTTTGTGTACTTTTTAGTTTCAGAATTATTCTACTTTTGAATCATGGCAATGAATGCTTCAGCAATGCTTCTAGGCCCAATGATGTCTACACTTAAAAAAACAAAACAAAAAAACAGAAACTTCAAAAATGTATTCTAAGCTCCCTAACTAACGTTAGGCGGTCCTAGGCAGATTAGTTTTCACTGAATCTGAAAGCCTTAAATCCAGTTTCTCATTTAAAAAAAAAAAAAAAAAAAAACCAACAAAAACAAATCGATTTTGGACGGCGATATTTTGATTAAACCGTCTGAACAAATGATATGGACATGATGGAGCACGTCACATCCAATGTGGCCAGGGAATTTAGAGTTATACAATGATTTAATGAGCTAGAAAAAACCAACACAACAACTTGGCTTGCGTGGCAATTTAGCGACGGCCATGCATAACGTTAGCGCACGACCGTCTTTCAAAAATTCCACCATCATTCATAGACCGAATTCAGAATAGCAGTAATTCCTACACATTTCATTCATTTTTTTCTAACGTTACAACTTAGAAGCTTACCGTGGCGTTTCTCACTCTCATGGACATTTTGTTCACAATATGCGTCTCTAAAGTATAAATTGAATGAAGTTTCTTCGACGTTTCTCAAGCACTTCTTTCCAGCTCTATTCTAAATCTCTTTCGCAGGGAGGTTTTTAAATAGTCGCTGCAATGTTACTTTCGTATGGACGTGTACCACGAATTCACAATGTCAACTAATGCATGTACTGTGCACTAAATAGGTTTCGAACAGCCGCGGGAAGAACGTGATTCGTCAGGTCATGACCACGGCGGTTGCTGATTGGTCAACGCTGGTAACAAAACAGGTGCAGAAATGCAACGCCTTGGATACAGAGGGCGCTTCCATTTCACTTTGAGGGGAGTGCTATTTTATAGATGCGCTGTTTTCATTGTCGTCAGTACTCAGTACTCTTTGTTATGTTTGGGAAGTATTGCGTAACAAATTTAAAAGACCATTGATTGTACAGTTTAAATTCCCAACAGTTGCAGTATGTGCCCACCTGCATTGTGAAAATGGGCAGACCGACGGAGTAGGACATATGAAGCACGATGGGGCCCTCTATCCTCTTTTGTGTTGGTCATTTGTTCCCGGAATCTCAGGAATTCTTTTCAGAAATATCTTTTGGGGGGGAGGGGGTTTGGGAGGGGGGGAAACTGGGTTGGAAGCATATCTACCTATCTGCCCTAATAATTTTATTTTTGTTTAGTTAATGGATTTTTTTCAGGGTACTGTGGTGGAACCAAGATTTGTTTTCAAAAGCATTTTTATTTACACGTAAAAGCACCCCCTCAAAAAAAAAAAAAAAAAAAAACAACAACAACAACAACAACAACAACAACAACAAATGGGGGTGGGGTGGGGGTGGGGGTGGGGGTCCACCGGCCCAACGAGATGTTCGGATCGTCCATAAGGCGAAGAAAACAATGCACTGGGGGAGTTAGGTCGACGGATTGGGTATTTTTTTGTTAATACCCATCGGACCAAAAACAAAAACAAAGAAAAGTTTTTTAAAGTTTCTGGCGTTGCCTTCTGAATTTTCGATTTTTGGAAAACTAAATTAGCTAGTAGGTACATGTAACTGACCCCTGACCGCAAACATGATACCCAGTGCCTTGGGCGGAGCCAACGGAACACTGCATGGTGCATATACGGCCTATGATACCTTAAGCCGGCACTGGAAGGGGGAGGGGGGGGGGGGGGGGCATATTTTATCCCTGTAGAACTGATTCTTTCGTTATTATAAGTGGAAATTCCATTCTTTTTATTCGTCAAACAATGCAAACCACAAGGGAAACTGACTAGAATTTGAGAGCGCAGGTACGGTATTCCGAAGGTTCGGTATTCCGAAGGTTCGCTCCTGTTAGCTTTTCTTTGTTCACCTTCAAGTTGAAAACAAAATTGAAATTTACCTAGTCGGTTTACCTTGTGCTTTTTTTGACGAATTCTAAGTTATAAATAAAGTATCCTCATTGAGCGATCTAAAAATGTCGCTTCTCAGGTTGTATCGAAAAATTGGGCGTGATCCCTGGCTATACGGCATTCTGGGTTTATGACTTCTGACAAGATTACTAGAGCCCCCCCCCCCCCCCCCCGAACATAGATGGGAAACCACCAACATAGGGCAAGGTACTTTTTTGTAGCCCAGGGTTGGTAGAGCGCCGGTATGGTATTTCGGGGGTCACAGGTTCGAGTCCCGCTCTTGCCAGTTTTCTTTGTTCACTTTGATTTATTATTTTATTTTTTTGGGGGGGGGGTGGTAAATGTGACCCAACAAAATAGGGAATAGGGTGTAGCTGTGACAGGGTTCAGACTGAAAGTTGTTATAAGAAAAGAACTCTGAAACTGCCGATTGGAAATCAGGGATACCACCCCTCCTCCCCCAAAAGAACAAATGTCCTTGGTACAATTAGTGTCTCCGAAGAAATTCAAGTTGACATAAGGGCAATCTTCTGCATAACCAAGCCAAAAAAACAAAAAACAAAAAAACAAGCAAATAAACAAAACGACGCGATAATTAAACATATTAATCAATTACAACTAACACCAAATGTACAAATCCACAAGTACACTATAAACAATTAGTTCATGAAAATAAATATTTTATTTCAGCTATATGGTCATCCTCCAAAATCAAATTATTTACATAAATACACTGACAAAGTGCCTACCGTTATATATTTACACCAATAAAATTGACAAACTATTAAAACATTTTGTATACATCAGTATAACAATTTCTTGCTAAATATATGAAAAACCCTGCATGGTTCTTTTTTTGGCAGGCATTCATGTTCTTATCTTCAGGCTGATCCAAACATGCTTGATAAAAATATAAAACAAATTGTTACAAAGATGACTGTACTCAAACCTCCGGTTATGCTAGTCACCTAAATTTTGTGGGAAATATTTTGCACAGAAAAAAAGTACATAATTACAGTATTGTTATAAACATTCCTGTGTCGCAAAGCCCTGAGTGGTTACTGTTCACACTTGTACAGAATGATTAAGAAATTAATTATAAACAACAATGGAAACAACTGCTGATTTTTCACACGTTTCAATGCAAGTTGTAATCCAAAAATAATCAGCTATGTTTAAGTCATAAATTTGATTATTAATATTATTATTATTAATATGGTTGCATAATACATTGTGATTCACTAACTTTCCATTTGTGCTTTCCTGGCGTCACCAATAACTGAGCACAATTGATTTCAAATCAATGGCCAAAAAGGCTCTTGATGCCAACCTATGACAATCCTTTCAACACGTAGTGAAGGTGTACGTCTTGAATGGCTTGTCTCACAACTTCTAGATTAATGCACAAAGGTTCAGCCTGAGCAAGACCAGGCAAAGAACATGAAAAACAGTGTTCTTCAAATGTCTCCAAAGGAAATCATCGCCAATGCATTCACAACTTAGGTCAGACTCAGTCATCGGGCCAACTTGGAAACAGTTTTGGCCATTGTTTTTAAATCAATCATCTGACATGACAGGGAGACGAGAAAGGTATTAAATGAAAGTTGACGAATCACCTGTTATGATGCAACCTTATCTATAGTGATCAAGTTTGTAACCGTCAAATGATAGCTTATTATTTTGATTATCTTGTTTGGATAGTTCTGTATAATGGACCATTTATTTTTGAAAATTAACCAACATCCATATGTATAGCAGGCAAAGAATTTACAATCTTTAATTTTAAACTTTCAATCTCTGCCTCCAACTATACAATTTCTGCTAAACAGTATGTGCCCTAGACTTGTTTTATTTCTTTCAAAACTTGCTCATATACAAAAATCAAATACAATGTATCATATAATGTCGCGTATCTCCTAAATTTCAAAACTTTTTCTGAACTCTGATCATCTAACACATTTGACTTGAAAGATACGCTGTCTGTGCTCTTCAAAAAGTTTAATATTTTTCTTCCAAATGTTATCTTTTAACATGTTTCAAATCTATTTCGTGCATTTGTAAACCTCCACACGAGGGTTTTATTCAAGGTTGCTTTTGTGCATCTAATGCGCACAAAGATATGCCCAAATTATTGTCGGACTGCAAATAATTTGACAATTGATAACTGAAAGTAGGCTTTTTATCCTTTTTCCCCCCGGTGTCTCATGCAAAGGTGAATACTTTGTTTGTATTGCAAGAAAAGTAGAAATTACACAAATTATTATTCGGGGTGCAACTCCAAAACACACTGACAGAATTTCTTAAATGAAATAACGGCAAAATACACAAACTCTAAAGTACTTCTGAAACACTTGTACTTACGACTTTAAAAGATACAATTAATTGTTCAATTAAAAACATAAGTTGCACAATGCCATTAACAACTAAGTTATGTCTTCAATTAGCAATACTATACTGTTTGTATGTAAATAAAAAACAAACATAGGTACCCTTTCCAAGGTTGCATCATAAAGTTGTGTGATCCTTGGCTATACAGCATTCTGGGTTTATGGCTTCTGGGTTTATGGCTTCTGACTAGCGCCTCTGAACAAAGATACTGACAAATAGGAAAAAAAAACAGCCAACTAGGGCAAGAGAGCTCAGTAGACCACTGCTACAGTAATCCGGTGGTCACAGGTTCAAATCCCGCTCTTACCAGTTTTCTGTGTTCAGTCTGATAATTAATATTGAATTAAAATTGTCTCGGTCATAGTTTTAACCTATTAAACAGATTAAAAGTTTAGGAAACGGGAGCAAGTGGAAGCCCTATCCAGGGGGAAGTTTGGATGGTCAAAACATCCTCCTGCTCTGTACCAATTTTTGTTTCTTTTATGCTTAAAGTTGGAAATATGCAACCTTTTGTTTTGCTTTTCTTTAACTTATTCAGCCTTATTTTTCCGGATAAGAACAAAAATTAGGGGGTTGAATGGCACCATTAATGCAAAAGAAGAGTGAGAGTACCAGTACCAGTACTTCCCCCCTCCCCCCTCCCCCAAATTATGTTGCTGGCAGAACTTTTTGGGGTCAACTTTTTGAGCTGATTTATGTTTTTGTTGTCCCCTTCCCCTGCAAAAATTCCTGGATCTGTCGCTACTCTCTGTTATTCTACTGGCTGACTGAGCTCATGTTATGTCACATAACTTCTTAAGTTGGGATGAGGGTTGAAGGAGCAGTGTAATGATGCCTCACACTGCCTCACTGTATGCCTTGTCGTGGCGTTGCTATCCGTTTTGTAGAAGTGATATCATGTGCTTCTCAATTGCAAGTTGCACTGTATGGGAAGAAATCAGTCAAGTTTTTCAAATGAGCAATAGTAAAACATTCAAACTCTCTCATGTACAATGATGTTACTTCTTACAAGATAAGTGCATTGCAACTATTAGTGCATTTCTGTTGTATTGACCTATTGCCGTTTGCGAGTTCTTGGACAACTCTGCCCATGTGCAGTATAACAGCGCGATGCATACACAAGCACTCATAAAGCCCTTGCTGCATGTATCTCTGACCAGAGTCGTCTTGGATTTGTCTCAGGCAAGTTTCCTCATAGTGTTTTTGTGCATGAACATATGGAGCACATCATGCCTACAGATTAAAACACATTTGCGTGACAAACAATTGATAGGTGCATTACATAGAAAAGGAGTCAGATATTAATCCTAACGTACATAAATCCATCAAAATCCTTCCCCTGTTTTGGAGGATTTCGGCGGATTAAGGATACCTCCATATCGAAACCTGGGGGATTTTGATGGATTGAGGATTGTAAGGCTAGCAGTACTGCAGGATTTTGATGGATTCAGGATACCTCCATATTGAGCAGTCACCCAAACCAACTTTTTGTGCATGACAAAATAGGTGGATTTTGGTGGATTCAGGATACTTTCTAGTAAAGTGACCCAAGGGGTTAGGGTTAAATGACACATACCTTCTCTATGACCCAGTATGACAGACAAACTGAGTGGTGTATGCCCTCCCTCAGTCTGCACAGTCAGATCTGCCCCTGCCTCTAGTAATAGACGAACACAGACCGGATGGTTGTTGTAGACAGCATACAGCAATGGTGTACCTTCGTTCTAACAAGAGGTACACAAGAAACATAAACACGGATAAAGAAAACATCAAATATAATGACGGAGGAGGGGAAGAAGGTTTCTGACATTGGTGGCACTGTTTAATTTGGGAGATTCTTCTGCTATTATTCTACTACAATGCATCCTGCAATCAGGACTTCTTTGTTTTTTCTTCACTTTCCAGTTTGGCCAAAGGCATATGATTTTGCCGATAGCTAATGGGGGGGGGGGGGGGGGGGTCACCCACACCCCTTTTCCCTAGTGACACTCATGAGTAAATAAAATCATTCAAATTAATAAGATTTATAAATAAAATAAATACAGTGAATAAAATGTATAACATTTAAATCAAAACAAATAAATAAAATATGAATAGTTTCAGTTAACTGAAAAACCACACTCTCATGGCATTCAAAACCAGTTCCTTACCCAATCACTTTTGTTGACCTCTGCTCCCTCCGTAAGAAGTTTCCGTACAATATCGATGCAACCGACGCTGCTAGCGAACGCCAGAGCTGTCTCACCATCCAAGCTCTCCTTAGTAACGTCTGCACCATTAGCAAGAAGATGCTGGACAATATCTGTCTGCTGGTGAGCACATGCCCACATCAGGGGCGTCCGGCCCATGGTGTCTAACTCATCGATGTCGCACTCCTCTTGAAACTTCTCGTCAAGAGTAGCTATCTCCCCTTGGGCTGCCAACTGGTGTACAGTCAAGTCTGTGTAAAATAATAATAAAAAAAAATACATGTGTCAAACAGTTGTGGGGAAGGAGTGTAGAGAAGTGATTATATTTGTAAGTCATGTGGGGCGAGATGTTTAACATACCTTGGGATAAATTCATTACTGATGAAAAAAATAATTAGTCACTACATTGACAGAAGGGGGAGCTGGCAAGATAGCCAGCCGACTACTGGCCAGTTAACCAGGAACCTCAGTCAGCAAGGACTGCAAACCTGATTAGCTAGCCTATCATCTAACCAATTAATCAGATAGTGAACCAGCCAACCAACTTATCTACCAGTCAGCCAACTAGACTGCCAACCTAGAAATCCTGTTTAGCTGTGTCAACCAACCAGAATGCCAATGTTGAAATCTGGTTTAGCAGCCAGTCAGCTAACCAAAAAAGAAACCAGTCAACCAAACTGCCAACCTGCAAACCCTGTTTAGTCAGCCTGTCAGCCAATTACATGTGTAACTAGCTAGTCAGCCACCCAACTAGTTAGCTAGTTAACAGTCAACCAACTAGTCAGCTAGTAAACAGTCAACCAACTAGTCAACTAGTAAACAGTCAACCAACTAGTCAGCTAGTAAACAGTCAACCAACTAGTCAGCTAGTAAAGTCAACCAACTAATCAGCTAGTAAACAGTCAACCAACTAGTCGGCTAGTAAAGTCAACCCATTAGTCAGCTAGTAAACAGTCAACCAACTAGTTAGCTAGTAAACACTAAACAATCAACCAACTAGTCAGTTAGTAAACAGTCAACCAAGTCAGCTAACCAGCCAACCAGACTGCCAACCTGCAAACAATGTGTAGCGGTATAGCTAGCCCATCACCCAATCAATTAGTCAGCCAGCCAGCCATCCAAGCCAGCCATTTTTTCTGACGTGATTAAAATTGTCTCAGTAATCCAGATATCATACTTACTATAAAGACAGGTGGGCGTTACACTCTGCACATTACCTCGTTTAGTATTCGTCATGGTTACCTGTAACTACAATTGATAAAACACCAAGTATCAGAAACACTGGATTTAACATATATAATATCCAAACTGAAACAAAGTAATCAAATCCTTTTGAAGTTTGAACCAAATAAGTAGCTTATAAAATGAAATATACAAACTTGTGTTAAGTTTGGGATAATGCATATAATCACCATTTAAGCCCGGAATCTGTAAAAGGAATCCAGGTAAGAAGGGGGAAATAAGTTCAGTTTATGACTTCTTAAAAATCTTACCCTCAGCGGGGAGTAGCTGGACTTGCTGGATTTACTTGAAGATGAAGACCTGCTGGCACAAACTGGCTTGAGAGTAGGCAGTAAATTATTCCTTGTCTCTGAAAAACAAATGGAAATCATTTCAGTAATTATTATTATATTAATAATTAATTTACATAATCTCAGTCTTCTCCAGCACAAATATCAGTCATGATAATCATTCAACATAGCGATTTTTGTGAATCTTGTTTTATATTACTGTTTTCATAATGAATGTTAATGTTAATACTGAAAAATTTATTATTTATTCTAAGATCCTGTAAAACTGACATATAAATATCAGGTAGTAGTAAAAATGTGTCACAAAGATTCCTATACATTATGTTAATACACTAATGATTAAAAAGTAGCATCTGAATATGAAATAAATTTGAAAAACCAAAGTGATTAGTTTCAATCTGAAAGCTTTTTGTTTTTCAATATGTTACAAGTACCAATACTTCTGAGAAATATTTTTCTGAAATGCTGTCATCTTTGAGAAAATTATATCTGAACACCTCAAGAAAATATCCTTGCTTATTTCGATTTCAGCAATCCGCGAATAAGACCATATGAATGTGCACAAAATCGCTGTTAAAACATAATGATATTTTCTCGGGATGCAGTTGACGGACTGAGCTCAAACTTTCGCAGGTTTATTTCACATTATTTCACACTGCCTGCAACTACGTTGTGTACGTTGTCAGCTCTACCAATGCTATATCATACCTTTAATGACATATTTCAGGACAATTTCTTTAACAAAATAACATCATTTGAGTATAGCTAAGACCTATTCATTTGCGTCACACACTTATGAATTTTAAGAATGGACCACCCCTATTTATTCTTTTCAGGAGAAAATGGGACAGCCTGTTTATAACTTCACCATGGTCGTACCAGGACACATGACCGACTGGACTTCCAGATCGGAGCTGGCTTGGTCTTGGTCACTCAGTGAGTTTAACACACTATCCACGGTCATCATGGAGTGTGGAACATGGACAATAGCTGGCCGACAGCCACCATAATCCAATGAAGTGGTCATCATCGTTGGGACGGTAGCTGATATTGGAACCTTATTATCCGAGGGAGTGCCTACTTGAATGGGGTTGGGGTTGGTTTGTAACTGAAATCCCACAGACGTTGGATTGGTAACACTTGGCTTGGGTGTGCAAACGCTGATGCTGACAGGGTACGGCACTTTGGATTGGTCCATTGTAACGACTCTGGAAATGATTATCCCCCGCGTCACCAAGTCCAAGCATCTGAAAAATTAAGAAACCAGAATTTTCATCCAGATTTTAAATTTTGTGTTAACAATAAAACTTAAAAACTAAAAGGAGAAAACAATATATTATTAAATATTGCATGCTATATGCGCACATAGTCATCACAACAATTTCTGAATTGTGCAATTATCAATATTAATTTATAACTATTTTGTACCTCAAGTTCAATAATATAAAATATGTGGGGATTGTCATTCATGTTCATAAGTTATCACAAAAACAATTCCAGGAGCAGCAGAACTTTGTAAACAAGTGAAATGATAAACTAGGATTCTTTTCTTTGTGGCCTATTCCATTCACAGTGCCTACAAATTTACAATCTGACATTTGAATGAATGAGATTCGAGTTGAGGAACTCTTTGCTTTGTTCTAATGGATTTCCTGAGTCATGGCATCATAAAATCGCTCTAGTAATCAAATGTGAATATACGAACACGAATTTGTGGTTTCTCCAGTCATCTGCTCACGGCGTAACGGAGAAAATGCATATTTTTTCATCATATTTCAGCAGCTGTCATGCACAAAAAATTGACTTGTGCAGTGCAGATGGTCGTAGACTGGTACCCGCAATTTGTTTTAGCTTCCATATTAAGGTATAGAATACAGGGGAGAAGACCAAAATCTTTCACCTCGTAACCAAAACGTATAAAATTACACTGGAATTAACTCTGGGTACAAGGAAAGGATGCACAAAAAGATTATTTTCAATCAAGTTTTATTGTGGAACGCGGAAGTCGACTGGATATACCCTTTCCCCCGATGACTCGGGTTTATTTGAGGCCCGAGTAATCATCAATTTTTCTTGGAATCCAGGTCTGGGGATCGCGAACATCAGAAAGTATCATAATTATGTGAGTAATCTATAAAGAAATGTTAGGACAAACTGAATTTTCATTATCTGTCAAAAGTGTCTGTGCACCAGCAGTTTTTAATTTACTGTCACTGTGTCATTGTCAAATGTCATGCACCATGGAGGTAGGAAATTAGAATTTAACTTAATTCCACATGATTATGGTGTAATTTGCATGTTATTTGCAGCTAGCTTTCAGTGTGGTCAACATCATTTCAGCTTTGACAATGATGATTGCAAATTTTAGTACTAATTATTAACTAATTATTGTTCATTTTACAACTGTTGAGTAAGTGCCAAGAAAGCAAGATAATAGTGTCTTCTTGTACAATGTAGATGGAGGTTTAAAATGTGGATTTTGTTTCTCTCTTTTTGTGTTTTGGTTTTTAGTATTTTAGGGGGAGGGGTAGTCCCAGTAACTATTCATTAATTCATTCTTTATTATTTTTACCACATCTTATGAAAATAACATTAGATTACCGAAATATATTTATACATTCTTTTTTAATTTAGAGATACATGTGGACCGGAGGGGGATCCCCAAAAAGCAGAGCTTGTCGAGTAGGGATCCCCTTAAACATACATTAACCCGTAGCGTAAATTTGATGAAAATGAAGAATGTGTAAGTTGCATATAAAACAAGAATAAACAATTAAGCCAATATATTCCTAATCAATAAAAATACAGAGTAGTATTAACCCAGTAAGAAGTTTAATCTAAGCTCAAGTAATTGGATAATAGACTAGTTTTAAGTTTATATTTAAATAATGGGGAGTTACGAATGCCCTTCAGTGAATTATGTAAGGTATTCCAAAACTTGGGGCCTTCATGTCTAATTGTCTTTTTAAAAACAGTTGTTCTTGCAAATGAACAGTGAAATTCTCTACGTTGTCGGGTAAAGTGGTGATGTATAGTTTCATTTCTGCAAAACATTTGTTTCATTGAATTTGGGAGTAAATTATTGCTTAAACGATGCATGAAGGCTCCAAGCTGAAGTGAGTAAATGTCATTAACCTTAAGAGTTTTATGTTTATAGAAAAGTGGATTTGAATGTTCAAGCAAACTAACAGAATTAATTACTCTCAAGGCCCTTTTTTGTAGATTAAGAATTCTGTTAACATGTTTAGCAGCACAATTTCCCTAGGACCTTACTTATTGCTTTTTTAACATCTGGACATGATCTGACTGATGGAAACCAACTGATGGAAGACGTGTTTGTGTTACGCACTATCGAGGGTACCGTGGGTATGAGGCTATGAGCTGACTTGGGTATGAGCTGACTTGGGTATGAGCTGACTTGGGTACGAGTTGACTCGGGTATGAGTTGACTCGGGTACAAGTTGACTGGGGTGTAAATTTTGGGGTACGAGTTGACTCGGGTACGAGTTAACCTGGATACGAGTTGACCTGGATACGAGTTGACCTATTACCTGACTCTACATGTCAATAAGTTGCTACAATTTTGATGTATTAGCGCGCGTCTTGCATACATGCACATACATGTAGGGTGCTGTTACTTCCAAAAATGTAAGGCTCTCCATAAGCTCATGGAGAGCTTTACATTTTTGGAAGTAGGGTTCTGTGAAAAAGTCGTTTTGGGTGATAGATATACATTGTATGGTTTCCTCATAAGGATGGGACGTTTACACGTTTAAACGTTTAAACGAAAAATATTCAAATCCGTTTAGAAATGTTCCCAAATGTTTAAACGGAACTCAAATTTTAAAAATGGGACCTTGTATTTACTCAATCTACATTCCAGTTTTATTTACAAAGAATCGAGGATCTTTGTAAATTTATTTAATTTATTTTTAATACAAAGAAATACAAATGTCTTTAGTACCACACAGTGTATACAATTGTTTGTGTTTGTTTTCAATACCCCGCTGGGCCACGAACAATGCTCGATGCGGACGGCACCTCTCCTACATTGTACATCCTACACAAATACTGGACTGGCGGCAGCCTTTTTGCAATTGTTGACTAAACGTTTAAATGTTTAAACGCTAAGGGAAAGTTTTGCTAAACGTTTATCAAATTAAACGTAAATTTCCATCATTATTTCCTCATGGAAAGAGACGAGCATCATGGTGTCAGAGTAGTGCTGGGACATACATGTACTTTTACACCAACACCTAGCCAGCATGATTGGGGGAAATAATATCGTCACATCCACACGTCACCTACATGTATGCCTTACTGACTGGAATGTTATATTCAAACTGCAACTACAATCATCATGTACATTTGTACATGTAGTGTTAATCGATACAAAATCATCTTGAATGGAATGTAAGTCATGGTCTGTCGTCAAATAAAACACTGGTCACAAAGTCAAAATAATGGAAAAGCTGTGTCTGTGTACATCAGTCTTGCCGTCTCATCAAGAGACCCCAGAAACCCTGATTCCCATGAATCCAATAAAAATACTACAGTATTATTAAACCCTCCTGTTCTCAGGGCCAAAATCGACCCAGCTGCTGTACAGATCAAAACCTATCAAATGACAGATTGAAACACACACAAACTGTGACAGTTGGTGTTAAGAGTTTTTGATAGGCTGTGATTTTATAGGAGGTTTAATGATATGTATAAACTGAATTAAACAGTTTCTTACATGTAGTATTCTGTTGTGCTGTTTTTTTTTGGAGGAGTGGGAGTGGGGTAGGGTTTGGTGGTGGAGGGGTGGGAGTGGGGTAGGGTTTGGTGGCGGAGGGGTGGGAGTGGGGTAGGGTTTGGTGGCGGAGGGGTGGGAGTGGGGTAGGGTTTGGTGGCGGAGGGTTGGGAGTGGGGTAGGGTTTGGTGGTGGAGGGGTGGGAGTGGGGTAGGGTTTGATGGCGGAGGGGTGGGAGTGGGGTAGGGTTTGGTGGTGGAGGGGTGGGAGTGGGGTAGGGTTTGGTGGCGGAGGGGTGGGAGTGGGGTAGGGTTTGGTGACAGGGATCTACAAAAATAGTTTAGGTGGTTTAGTAGTCTCTGAATTTTGAAATATTGTGAAAAAATGTGGTATTCAAATGTCATAGCATCTCAAAAAATTCCTTGAATTTGAAAAAAGCAAAACATGCACAATTTAAGGGATTTTATCATTAATTTTTGTTTCACAAATATGAAAAATAACTTAAATTACTTTCAGAGTATAATTACCATGTTCACAGCATCCGTGTAATCAATCCTATTCAAACTATCATACTCTGTGAAACATATTTCCTGCTCATTTGATCATTTGAATGACGCGTGATATTCCCCTTAATGCTCAACTGCATGATTGCAGGATTCCCACAGTCATGAAAAATCCTGGAATTTAAAGCTTTCCTGTGAAGTTATAGAAAAAGTCGTGGAATTTTGTTATTTTAAAAGAAGTCATGGAAAATTAATATTCCAAGAAAAAAGATTATGTAAGTCATGAAATTTTGCACACCGCTACAACACATACATGTAATTGGTTTAGTTTAAAATTTCTTTCCAGGTGAAAAAAAATGAGGTCACTTTTAAAATAATGTTCCAGTGGAAAACAAAACCTGGATACACCAGGGCACTGCACCTCACTACTGGGGGTGTGCATTTACGGGTAGTAAAAGAACCGGTTACCCGATTGAAAAAAATATGGGTACCCGGGTACCTGTTAAAGAAACCCAACTCAAAACTTCCAATCCCAGAAGTAGTAATAATGTCTTTCTCTCAGATTCAAAAAGTCTGATTTCAGACAAAAGTCTGAAAAATCTCATGCCTGTCCAGTACACATGATCACTTCTCCACCTTTGCGTGTGCCGGCACATGCATGCGCCGGCATCATCACAAAAGGCGGTTGTCCGGAAGCTTTATACAGTTGTATTTATTGTGGAATAAGGCATGCTATTACATGTATGTCTCGTCGAGGCTCTTTATCCATACCCAGACTACAAAAACCACGACCGGTAAATTCCCTTTGTGGTCAACTTTGGTGAGCATCATAAACATGAAATCTGTGCTGGTTTCCCATGTAGTCTGGTTTTAATTTTGAAAATTCCCAACAAATAACATTCAGAACCTTTGCTTTTTCATTGTCTGGGAAGTTACTATGCGATAATGTAAAGTTGTACAGGTACTAGATTCCATAATCTGGAACCGGTTCTAGACATGAACGGTCGGGGTACTCGGGTACCCGGTTCCGATGCACACCCCTACTCACTACAATCATCAATATTCATCATCACGTGTAATCGTGCATTCATAAATCTGCATGCATTATTTTAAGAGGCAGTTGCATAAAATAAATGAATTCCTTAATGACCAGAGTTCTGACCACTAGTTCATAAAACAAATTACCCAGATACTGTACGTTTTTTTGTTAAAACCAATTAAGTGTTTTTCTTTTTTGTTTCGTAATTGCTTTTATGTCATGAATTTGTGTAAATAAAAATGATATTCATTGAGACAAGGACAGTTCAAGGACAGTGCAATTTAACAAACTGGCCTCTTGGTGATAGCTGCTTTTGACTACGTCTTCCCTTTTCCATTGAGTTAATAATCATTGTAAATATTTATTAAATCAATTAGCTGGCCAAACGTTTCAAACTTAAGCAAGTTCTTTCTCAAAGACAAATGACAGTGGAACAAGAAACAAACTGAAAAGATAAGGAAAACCTTGAGGAAGAGACAGATGGGTTTGAGCTTCTTAAAAATGGATAAATACAGACAGTAGTTGGGAGAAGTACATGTACATGTACAAATGTACATGGACAGTAGTTTAATTAGTCAATACAATTTTGCGTTAATTTCCCCACCAACCTCGTATTTTAGTGATAAGAGTTTCATGTTAAAGTTGTTTATTGCCGTAATTCAACCTTCAATAGCCACTTTGTACATGTACAAATGTATGTTCAGTATACAGTAGTCTTGTATGATAACTTAGAATGAATCACAGAAAATTAATACCTTCCTCAATGAATTGTTCTGTTACAGTTCCCTCCCGCAAATCTTCCAATCTAAATGCTGACAGGTGACGTAAACGAGCACTGAACCATGAGCGGACGAAGTAACCGGGTAACCCGCCACAACCAGACACCCCAGAAGGACGCAGTCAAACTCGACGACAAACCGTAAGTCCGTGGTCGGCCATCTTGGTTTTATTTTCTGATGTCATTTCCCCTTCCCTGTGATCTAATTTCCTGCCGTCTGGCCTCTTGCTTTCCCCTCACCAACCATGATGCAGTTCATTGGGGGTTTGTGGTGGGTGGCCGACTGTCTAGGTGTGGAGTCAGTCATTCATTCTCGGCACGGGGAAGGGGACGACCTGCTGATTGGTGAATGTTGTGATGCGATTCAGAGCCCTGATGAAACTGACGATATCGCAGTGTCCAGTAGGGTTTCTACGGCTGATATGGGCAAAAAAGGCAACAAACAATGTACAACCACCTTGCCTTCTGTAAAGGGAAACTGTTCCTTTGATATGCCGTAAGTAATATCATGCATGAGCATAGCATAGCATGAACTACGTGTACCAAATAAATAGGCCTGTGATATCAAAATATTTTGAACGCTTAAATGGTTTTGAAAAAAATAAACATGTCTGCGGCGACCAGTGTCTTAAAAATTCTTCCATTGTATAACTTTTTTTGATTCGACATACCAGCCATTCTTGTTTCAAGTTTTTGTATAAAAGTTCTTTTTCTAACTTCTTGCTCAAAAGTTATTTGAATAGCAATAGGGAAGTGAAAGGCATTATTTGGATGAAATTACATTGGTTGAAATTTGATGCGATACAAGAATGTACAGGAACATCCCTTGAAAATGAGCCATTTGTCTGAAAATCATTGATGGGGACGCCAGTCTGGTTCGGAATGGACCGTTACAATTCAGAGTGGTGTCCTTACTGTTGTTGCCTACAGGCGCCAGTCTGGATGTCCGTATGTCAATACTTTAGTTGTTTCCTTATTTCTCCGTAAATATTACACATTATGATAGAACTTTTACATTAAATTTTGTGGGATTTTTCAGGGCAATCATGAGGTGATCGTATGAACTTTAATCTGTCTACATTACATGTACATCGCCTGTGCACATATACATACATTGTACGTACATTTGTATTAGTGCAGTAAAGTACAATAAATGCAGTGGAACATACCATGTACAGTGCACATTGTATTACATTTGTATTACCTACATGTACCTGTATGTACACATACAAAAATGTAAATTTATACTGGAAAAATCGTTGACAATATGACCTGCATAGTACAACTATTATAGAAAAAGTACCAAAACGATTCTATCAAAGTTTGTATGGATCACTGAATGCAGACAATGCAGTGGTTTCCACTTCACGAACGGCCGGAATTTATGTTCAACAGGATAATATTGTACGCATATTTCAAGAGGAATACACAGAGAAAAACTACAGAATTCTTTCTACTTCCTGATAGAAACATCAAGAACAGCGTATTGTGCTTTCAGTTTGTTACCCTGGGGCAGGAAGGCTATTCGTAATTAACAACTGATGAGAAAATGCCATTGTAACCCTAGACTGCTCGGATCCTTCAAAATCCACTGTGAGGTTTTGGAATAGGCTTTCATGTAATCAGAATGTTGGGTTACATTACAATTAGGGCACTCATTGCCCTGAAATCCACCAAATTTTATCTCTTTGGTTAGTTACTGTCCTATTTCCAAGATCTGAGTGTAAAACATTACAATAATGTGTCATATTTATAGAGAAATGTGGGAAAATGCCCAAAGCATTGACATCTGACATTCACACTGGAGCCACACATAGCCTGTATATGCAATCAAAGTGCTATACATGTAGTCAAACTCCGAATTTTGCAATTTTCCAATGGTTGGACTTTTCCAAACCAAACTCGCAATCTCGTATCCCCGAAATGATGTTTGTTACAAGGGATGTGTATTATTATATTGATACGATTTGAAGCTTTGCATGGTGGGTGCGATATGAGAGAGACTGGAATTGCGGGTAACACCATGTGAAATAAAAATGAATAACTCCGCATCACATCACTCACACTCCTGAGGACGGACAGAGCACACTGTCCAAAACGTCGAGTTACACACTCACCCCGGTTCTTTTCAGAACCACACTTCTTCCTAGAACAGATTTATTTCACATGGTGTTACCCGCAATTCCAGTCTCTCTCATATTATTACATTGTATATTCTACTTTTTAATGATCTTTCCAACCGTAGCAATTTTAGGACTATTGCTGTTTGTAGCGCCTTGCAGGCAATGTACACCTTTAATGTTGGATTCGTTTTTCCAGGGTAATTTGAGAAAGGTGATGCCTTTATTAAAATTCATGATTATACCCCTGATAACAATTGAGAACATGAAGGATCCAATGTACATGATCTCGTGTCATACAGATTTGTGTATGAGTCAGCGTGTTGCATTAAAATCATAATGCATGCATTAATGTCAACCTACGGCATACATCATTGCCTACTTTTATACATGTCGAACCATGATGAATATTGTGCAGATTTTATTAAAGCAACTGTGACAATGCTCCGACTGAAAATCTCCATTTAATGAATTTTCCCGACTAACGAATTATGGAAGATTTTTTTTTAATAAAAAAAAACCCACTTACATTGTACATGTACTACATTATGTGCTATATTTGGTCTTCCTAAAATACAATGCTTGATTGCTATACAATAATCCTGTAGGGATTTGAAATGTCCCACTCCTTATGAAAACTGTTACGTATCGTCCGTCAGTTATTAAAACTGTTACATTGTACTTAACCCATTGAGCACGGTATTTTATGGGAGACGTCGGGGTGTTGCAGCGGTTCTGGCAGCCAAATCGAACCACTACAATGTGTTTGTGCATGTCAAGCATGACATACACAATAATCCAACAATGGATTGAAACTGCACATACAGCGGCCAGTGGCATCATCCGGCCTGGTGACACTGTTTTTTTTGGTGCCCTATGGCGTCATCCGTACGCAAGGGGTTAAATCCTCGGTCAATTATTTTCGTGGAATTTCTCATTGGAAACTCATAACTTATCGAATTCTAACAAATTAGCAATTCAATTTGAAAATATATTTTTCAAGGTGAGGGACACAACAGCTTTAAAATGTATTAAACACATGTAGCAGGGATCATATTCGTGTAAAATTGTTTGCAATTTGATAAAATCTTGATTGATTTATGAGGAAATGTTTCATTGAGCAGTGACTTGTGACGACATAAATAAATGTAATTATTATTAATGCCTTTAATTTTTCATTGGTTGCATGTACTTTCATTGAGCTGAAAAATTCTATGAGAATGAGATTAATAATCTAAGAAGTATTTAGGTGTTTGGGCTCAATTCTAGTTGATTGTTGGATGTTGTAATTAATAAAAAGTCATGACTTTACCCAAACTCCCACCCCTCCTAAAAGATTTAAAGAAAGTGAAGTGAGAGATCATAAGTCATTCTCTTTGTGTAGTTTGCCACATTGGGATTTTATTATTTTTTATAGCAGTTTTAATTTTTGACATACTGTTGATGAACTGCAGCCAAATTTTCCAAAATTCTTATTATTCTGCTTCAGCTTCCATTCATTATCAATCCATTGCCAAATTGTAAGCTTCCATTTTCACTCTTGTGTTAATAGCTTTCCACTTATCATACCTGTCCTGCACATTACATACATGTACACATACCCCATCTTCATCAAATACCCAATCATTATCAGGTTCGACAGCTAATCTGATCTCAAAATATTTGATCTCCTACTATTTTTGTGGGGTGACTTTTTAATCTCAGGTCATGTAGTGTGCACTGTTCACTGACTTTTGAGCTTCATTTTCTCAAAACAAAGCAGCAAGACCAAAACAACTTCACAAGGGAATAACTTATTTTTAGGAGGGCCCAGGAATATGGGCTAGAGCAACACACAGTACGTCACATGTACTTTCAGGAAATACCATTATCTCAATTGTCAACTATTGCTAGGTCACATTTATTGTTACTGTTACAATTTTGGGCACCTGTATTGCACCCTTACATGAACATTAATGAGGTGAATGTACTGTTTATTTTGTAAGCATGCTGATAATAAGTTATTGGTTATTTGCTTAGATCATTTCCCTGCAATGAATCACCTGTCACTAACCTTTTAATCAATTAGGGGTTGACCTTGGCTAAGGACAAGCTCTAGCCTTGTCATACCGGTTTCACACTACACTGAACTTACCCGGGTAATTGTAATTACCCGGGTAGAAACTAACCCGGAGAATCGGTTTCACACTACAAAATTAACCCTGCAATTCTGCTTACCCGCTTCAGCGCGCACCCGGGTAACTTGTAGCCGCATTCACACTATGCGAATGGTAACCCGAAGAATGTGCATTGCTTGATCTCTGCCCTAGCCATTGTTTCGTTTGGCGTAAAAGAGCGAAGTGAGAGCAGCGCGAGAGCATGCAATGCAAATTGAAAAAAAATCAGATCAGCATTGGTACATGTAGCGTGCACGCGTCATCCTTTAGACTTAAAGACAAGTCGTTTAGACAGTCGTGTTTTGTCTGCAGGCGCGGCATTTACCAGCGCGGTACGCAATAATATGTCCGCCTTTCGTGAAGTTCCGACAGGTCTTCTTTCCTTCATACCAGTCAGTAATTGTATGGACAGTCGACACACACGCATCTTGGGGCCAAGGTTGCACGAACGTTCCCACATGTTATTATACCGCTCGCTACACGTAACCCCTGCAAAGTGCGAAATAAGTATTATAATATGCGGGGTGGTGCAGTCGGACTAATGCCGACTAATTACCGACTTGATTTCAAGTCTATAGTCATCCTGCAACTGTGCGGTCTAGACTGGTGCCTTGCATTAAGTGTATGTAAAATGTACTTATTAAGACGAGGCATCATCTACGGAAGACTGGTGCCTTTCATTAAGTATGTACGTAAAAATAAACTTAAGGCGAAGTACCAGCCACGGAGGCCGTACTAATAAATTACGTCACCTTCGCAAAGTTGGCCGATAAAACACGACAAAGCGCACGCACCTACCCACGTACCTACCCGGGTAGAAGAAAACCCGGCGAGCATTCACACTACTGATGGTAACCCGGAGAATCGTCTCAAGGTCGTCGTTAACCCCGAGATTGGTGGGTTAACCCACCGTGAGCAGGGTTAGAAATTACCCGGGTAAGTGGCGTTTTTGGGCAGTTAACCCGGAGAATTTCTAACCCGGCGAATTGTAGTGTGAACGCTCCACATTACCCGGGTAATTGCCGGGTTAAATTTTTCGTTAACCCGGCAATTACCCGGGTAAGAGCATAGTGTGAAACCGGCATCAGTATGTGTGTAATCATGGGTGTAGTGAACAAGTGTGTTCCTGTCAAGAACAATTCATCTGATTTCTGTATTTTCATGCTTAATGGACACAAGTCACACGGCTTGAATTTCATACATTTTATTCACTAGACCATTAGGCCAGTAGTACAAGAGATTCCCAAGAACCTAGACAAGAGTAATTTTATCAAGACCAATGTCTATCAAAATTCACTGGTGAAAATCTGTACAAGTCCCAATTTGATACTACTTTAATTAGACCTATTAAAACCCTCCTATGCAAACATACATTCTGAGCCATGTTGTTGTATGGGTCAAAATCAGTCAAGGTGATTGTTTTTGACCCTCCTGCCATAGTACAAAACCACATGTAATCTGATCATGTCTGTGTAAAAGTATGGCAAGGGAGGTGGAAGGAAATTTTGACTGATTTTGACCTTTTAAATAGTAGGAGGTTAAGTGACTGAAAATAAACAAGGCAGACGTCATTCACATAAAAATGTTAAATCTGAGATTCATAGTACATTTAATAATTTTGTCAATTCCCGTGTATTTTGTAAGAAAGTTCTTACATATGGGTCATTCCACAAATTTTGAGTCCAAAGTGTGACTTTTTGGTGTCCCTGTTACATAGTGACATTTAGGCCTTATAAGATTTTGCAATTCAGGACACATTCTTTAATGCCTTCTATCTCCAAGAGTGATTATGTAAAGCAAAGTACCTGCCAAACAAGTAAAAAATAGTGTGAAGTCAATTTGAATGATACATGGGAATTACACAGGTCAGGTGTATTAAACAGGGACACCAACATTTGTTTACACTTTTGGAGCCAACATTTATGGAATGACCCACATACATTCATATAACCAAGAGTATTTTTTCCGAATGAGGGGTTTTCCCTGTTATTCACCGGCCCCCTACTTAATCTCTCCCTGACTATTTAAGGCTTAATCATTTCCCCAAGCAGAATATATTACATTGTAGAAGACATGTAATCCAGTCACTGATCAATATTAAGCTAAAGTGAAAGCAAAATATAGTTCTAATAACATGTGATAATTCATAAAGCGCAGAACTAGAATCCCAAAATATTTTTGTTTTAAACTCTGACCCTTAACTTAGTTACAAAGCGTGTACATTTGTACATGTAGAGGTATAATATATGTAAGAGCATTTTGTTTCCTCTATGACTCATAGTATTTATTTAACAGTCAAGGCTATTGTGGAAGGAATAGAAGACCTGTACTGTAGCTTAAATTTTAAAAGTCCATGAATTGGAATTTTAAATACTTAAACCCACAGCATGAACCTGTACATCCAATTAACTATCTCTTTCAACCTTTGAAGGCTGATAGACTCCTTTTAGCAATCTCTTGCATTTTATGCTAATGTAAATTTACATATTCATGAGCACAGGGGTAATGTCACACATGGAGAAAGCTTCAGTATTCACAGCATTATTTCTAATTTCCTTTCAAAAATTGAAGGAAATTAAACCTACTGACTATTTAAGCATAAAATGAGCAGTTTCGGTGCTGTGGTAATAGTAATATGGTATTATGTTATTAGGGAAATTACAAATGAGCAGTTGAAGGAAGTAATACACATAGATTTACGTTGGAAACCAGTTGCAATTGATACATGTACATGTAACACCACTATAATATAATGAACATCATGGGACCCACAATGGTCGTTCGTTGTGAGTAATGGCTTGTACCAAATACATCAATCTGGGAGCCAAAATGTTCGGTATAGCAAAGTTCTATTGTACATGTAGAATAATATGCTCTGCAGTGTCAAACATAAGATAAAGGCTGCTACGTCCGTGTTTGAAATGAAAATTTCCCTCTGCTGACAAATCACGGAAGAAATCACGGAAAAACTTTATTTGAACGAAAAAGCATTTGCAACCTCGTGCCATATATTTGGTCTTCCTATATTGTTTTATTACAGTTTCTACTACAAGTAAAGATTGATATAGTTTAACCCTCCTACTGTTATAACTATCATAACCTATCAAAAAACCTAAGCCCTTCCTCTCCAACAGCTTGTGTGTTTCAACCTGAAACTCGATAGGTTTTGATAGGTAGGGTAGTTGGCTCCATTTTGGCACCGAGAGCGGGAGGGTTCATGCTGTCGAAATTAGGTGCATCCCATTCCAAAATCTGAAACTATCAATTCGGTTTTTATCATCCATCAGTTTTTTCTTGTGGAATGTCTCAGTGAGAAACAAATAACTTAAAAAATATCTAATAACTTAAAAATATATCTAATAACTTAAAAATATATCTAATAACGTAAAAATATATCTAATAACTTAAAAATATATCTAATAACGTAAAAATATATCTAATAACTTAAAAATTATCTAACAACAATAATCACTTGAGAATAATTCTTTTTCAGGGGGTACATAGACCACAATGCATGGGTATATATAGCAGATTTGTCTTTGAAGTAACTACATGTATGTAAAATGACAAGCACATGTTCAGAAGTCTACAGCTTCATTTTTTTGTGATTTTAAATTTGTTTTTAATAAATTAAATTCTGTCAAGGCTGGTTGAAACATGCATTAGACATGAATATGCAAGACAATGTGTTATGTTGGTGTAATGGTCGTCTGATTGGTCCAATATTTTATAGGAGTGGATTGGAGCATAACCACATGGAATCACTCGTGTTTTTTTACCAATAGTATTTGAAAGTGTATCAATTTCATGTTGGTGAATTCAAAATTTATTGGTATCTGAACTGCAAACTCATTTCACGTTTTCCAGTGAAATAAAGATATAAATTTCCCTTTGACTATACAGGTGAATTCATGCAGTATTCTGATCCTGTCCCATAGTGTTGAACCGTATCTTACTTCCACAAGTTGTTCTTTTCTCTTCCATGTTTTTTTTTCAGATGGTTCCATGGGAAAATCACTCGGGAAGAAGCAGAACGACTCCTGGATCCGTGGACAACTGGCTTTTTCCTAGTCAGGGAGAGTACGCATTATGTTGGGGACTACACGCTGTGCGTTTGTATCGATGCTAGAGTTGAACATTATCGGGTCATAAAGGATGAGAATGGAGAATTGACGATTGATGAAGAAGAGTACTTCAGGTCCTTGCCGGAGTTGGTTGTGGTAAGTTGATTAAGCATATAACGATTCATCAGTGTGTAACATGCTCTATTGAAATGAGCAGAAAAGTTGCAATATGGCATTCTGAGTTGCAAGCCAAAACTTGTTTTTTCCACTTAGAGGTACATTTTTAAGATTTTAAAATTTTTACATGATTTTTACATCATTGTAAAAATCCTTGTACCCCAAAGCTCTATAACTGAATCCAGTCTTGAAATATTGTTTTGGGGAGTTTGTGTTTTTTACACTGAGAGTATAGTTCGCATCTGACCTTAAGCTTTGTTTTCTCAAAACAAGTTGTCATGACTAGCCTTGTTTTATACATTTCATATGGACTGTGTTTGTCTGTTTGTTTGTATGGCAGCATTACACCAATGATGCAGATGGTCTAGTCAGCCGCCTTATTACCCCGGTTGTCAAAAGTCAAAATGGGTTTGGTGAATTTGAAAAAGGTAAGAAAGTGAATTTTACCAAAATGACCGTTCATTCAGGTTTAAGTCCTTTTTGGTAATGTACAATGTGAGCACCAATTTCTCTGAAAAATATTTTCAAAATTTATTTAAAATATGATAAATATTACATTTTCAGTTTGTACCTGTTACTTTGAACATAATGCCAGGTAGAAAGTGATAGTTGACACAATAATTTTCAAAACTTGTTTGCTGATTGTAATCAATGTTATATGCACTTGTGAAAAGAAATAAAGAGTAACAAGAGAATATGGAATGTAGGATTAGATTATTTGCTGGAAATAAAAATCTTCAACTTACAGAAAAAATAAAGAAATATTTGGTATGAAGAATTTTTGAGATTGAACTTTTTTTGCTTCTTGTAGCTGGTTGGGCCATTGACCGAAGACAAATCGAATCTGGAAGGATTATCGGCAAAGGCAACTTTGGAGGTAAGAAATGATTCATTAGTAGATTGTACCTGCAGCCGATTTCGTGGAACCTCTGTAGTCCTTTACCTAGAGTGGCATTTAGCCTGGTATTGGGCGACTTCCATAAAGCAACACCAGGCGTAAATACATCCATACTGTGCATACAGGCCTTGTGTCCGATTGCCCGGTACATTCCAAAGTAGGCTGGCGTTACATGGCCATCTGAACAATCTGACCGATTAAGTATTTTCAACATGGTGGCAGCCTTTAAAATGACACAATTGACCATACATTTTCTAAAATTTCAAAGAAGTTTTTTCTTAATATTGAAACACCATGGCATTGAAAAGGGAAACCAACTTTATTGGTATTTTGGTAATACAAAAAAGATTGAATCAGTTTTAGTTGGTATTTAAAAAAACCAAAATGTGATTACACGGTAATATTGAAAAACCACCCATTTTTTAACTACAAGGAAACTCAGTCAGTAATTTAGATTTCTTAAAACATTTTTTTGAATTTCTTCTGCAGAGGTGAGGAAAGGAATGTACCAAGGGAAGGATGTTGCGATCAAAGTGACGAAAGACGACAAGATTCAGGCGCAGAGTTTTCTGGCAGAAGCGTCGATAATGACGTATGTATGATTACACTGGTCTACATATGTGACCCGCTCTGCAAAAAGGGCACATAAGTCGCTGTATGCTTTTACGAGTTATGGGCTGTTCAATGTGAAGAGGGAATTTTTTGCATCTTTGATACCTATATTATTCTACTTCATAACCAAAATCTTTGATTTCAGTGAATAAAGTTGGAAAAAGAATGTGTTTTTGTCGAGTGATTCCATCTATTGCTTTGCTTTTTGTTTTTCTAAATGGCTTGTTTCTCCTCAAGTCATTTCAAGAAATTCCTGAAAACAAACATGCACATTTCCAAATATCTCGTGATTGCAAAATGCTAGAGACCTCAGACATATACCATATGAAAGCTTATAAAATGGCCTTTCCAGCTATATACAGTATAAAACACTATTTTCAAATTTTGCAACATAAGTGCCCTTTTTGCAGAGCGGGTCACATATGTGGATAAATATTGTATGCTTCAGAGATTAAATGTGTTTCTCTTTAAAGAAATTTGGGTGTTGAAAATAAATATGACCATAAAAACAATTAATTGGCTATAGTTTCCAAGAAAATGTGTCACATTGTATTTATATGTAAAAATGTGAGTTATAAGGTATATTGCAGTATATTGATTCAATCCGATGCTAAAAGCAAGAGCTACCCATGAGAAATGTCGGTAGTTGTACATAGTTTTGATCCATTATGCATTGTGGGTTTGCATCAAGAACCCTTCCCTCAGTTTATTCATCCTCCTCCCTTCCCAAGTCAAGGATAATAGCTACCGACCCAATTCCATACATGTATCTTCAAAAATAGAACCAGTTAAGTTTAAGCATCATTTTCGTGCTCAGTGACCCAAAATTAGTCAAGATTAACAACATTGTATTGCATAGTCCCTTTAAAAATAAAGACATTTTATTTTTGAGTACTTTCTGATTATATGTGAGTACTTTCTGATTATCTGTAATCCTTTAGACAATTAAAACATCCCAACCTGGTACAGCTGATTGGTGTCTCGCCAGGAGACTGTCTCTGGATAGTACTGGAATTCATGTCAAAGGTCAGTCATAGTCACCCTCCCCTCCCACACTGCCCCGCCCCCAATGTAGGGATTGTCATTTTGGAAGGCACCAAGCCCCAGCCCCTGGGGAACCAATTTTGCAATAAAAAGTTTGGGCCCGATTTGTATTTGTACTCAAAGGACAAAACTTCCAATCCCAATGTCTAGGTGCATCATTTTCAGCAATATTTTTAGAATGTCTTTGTATTTTCAAAACTTGACAAAAAATTTTCAATATGCTAATATGAGAAAGAAAAACTAAATACATTGCTTGAAACAGAATTATAAAATAAAATGACTTCTGACTGTTACTCCTGAATATAGATAATGACAATATTGAGTTGAAAGATCTTTCTGTACTTTTTCCTTGCAGGGCAATCTACTAGATTATCTGAGGTCAAGAGGGCGGACTGTTATCAGGCAAATTGACCAAATCAATTTTTCTATGTAAGTATGATACGTTTTATTAGATCATGTAATCTCTGGGATGTAGTTGGAATGTAAGTTTACACTTAGTCATAATAGATTCCTATCCTACATGTACAAGTAGAATGTCCTATACCTGAATCTGATAGTATTAACCCTGTTTAACTCATTTTTCCTACATGTAACCTGAATCTTCCAAAATCCTCCAAGGTTTGTTACTGGAGACCACTGCCTGAATCCTGCAAAATCCTCCAGTGGGTTTTGGATAAACACCACAGTAACTTCAATCCTCTGAAATTATCCAGCACCAGATTGGGCCTGATGACCTGGCTCCCCCATTTTCCTCGAGAGGCAAAAATCCTCCAATGCCCTGAATCCTGCAAAATCCTCTGATGCTTCAACTTCCAAAGACCCTCAATCTAACAAATTCTTCCATTTGGCAAAGAGGATTTTGGAGGATTTGGGAAGGTTGGGGAAAATCAGGAAATTTGTTATTTAATGAAAACGTCTTGTGGTTTGTTTGACGAATTATTGAATACTTTTGATATTTTTCAATGCATTCATTCATCCAGTGTCTCCTATATCCCTCTGATTTCCCTGAGAAAAACCACAAACATGGCTATTGGGCTACAGTGCAATACATTGATAATCCCTGGTTCTGGACGCTCCACACCTTAATCAAAATAATAGAACCCAGACACTTTCAATTGTAGCCCTGGAGCAAGCCTGGGGAATGGATTATTGAAGGCGCCCTGCAACATTGGTGTTTGTTGAGCCAGACATGTAGGCCATAAGCCTGGGATTGTTGTGTCTGGAATTTTTCAGTCAATAGAAAAACCAATAATATTCTATTTGCCTGTGTCTGACTTAGGAGCCTGTGGAATTTGTGGTGATTGATCAATGCAAGGGTATTTTAATATTTATCAAAATCATGCAACAAAAGTGTAGTATTCAAGGGATAAAAATTCATCTCTTCATGACCAATTTCTTTACGTATTACTTCATTCCTGCAGAAATATAGCAAGTGGAATGAGTTACTTGGAAGATAAGAAGTTTGTCCACCGAGATCTCGCTGCCAGGAATATCCTGGTATCAGACGAAGACATTGCTAAAGTCTCCGATTTTGGTCTGGCTCAGCACGACAGAGATAAAGTCGAGAAATCCAAAATCCCCGTCAAGTGGACAGCGCCAGAGGCTGTCAGGGATAAAGTAAGTGAACGATTTTTGGGCAGGTCTTGTGAAGAAATGGGCGTCCTTATCCTAGAGACAAAATCTTACGTCGTTTTGATTCTTCTGTTGCCAGACTTGCCATAGTACCTCACAGAGTTGATATCAGTTAACGAGTCCAGTATTCGCACTTAAAGTTGTGATGGAGTAATAAGCTTAATCATTCTAAAGTTTCTCCAATGCATAGCAAGGCATATGGTGATCGTGCTTTTTCCATTTATGCACCTAATCTGTGGAACAAACTTTATTTGAGGATTATTAATGAATATGGAATTTTTAAATGGCAGCTTAAAATGATTCTTTTTTAAAAGGTATTACTTTAATTATTAATTAACTTAATGTTTATGTAGTTGTGATTTTTGTAAATGTTTTGAGATTTTTAATGTGAAACGCTATATTAAGAATAAATAATGATTACTATTATTATTATTATGATACTCGTGGTAGTTTCAAAACCTCAAATATGAGGAGTGCACCTAAGTGGTAAAAATGCCAGAATTGCTATTAAGTTTTGTTATTTCTAAACTCGGTATTTGGTTGGTAAACTGTTTTTGCTGAACACTTGTCTATGCTCAGCAAATTTATGTGCTTAGCGGCTCCGTGAAATTGGCCACGGTTTACCCACACATGGGTGAATTCCTCTTGCACACTGTACATGTAGTTTACATGTTCAGTGTGTACTCGGCAATGTTGTAATCCCTTCTGGCTGGCTGTTATTAATGGGGCGCTGGTATGCCAATACGGGCTTGTGCAGCCAAGCATAATGCACACAATAGGCAAACAATGCATTGAGTATGCACAGGAATGCGCGCATAGACAACAACCGGCCAGGTGGTCTTTTTCAAATCGCAGCAATGGTGATCGTCTGTATTCAAGAGGTCAATTTTAGCACATGGGAACTGGCTCAGATATGCCATCAGTAAGGGGGTGTGCCAATATTCAGCTCTCTATCCTTACCAGAGTTGTAGTCGAGTCCCTGCACGGTCGTTCACAAGTCCAGTCAGAAGTCCTTTCATAAAGCTGGTCACAAGTAACTGGATGAACAATGACAAAGAAATGCCTTTGTCAAAGCTCATTTGAATAGCTTGCGATTGGAATAAGGACTGGAGGGCTTGTGATGGACTTGTGATGGACATGTAGGGACTTGCAGGGACTTGTGATGGACTCGACTACACCACTGATCCTTACCACTGAGCGCCCTCAAGAATTAGCACAGAAAGCAGATACAAGCTTTGAATGAATATTCAATACGCTTTCCTAACTTGCTTTCATTGCAGAAATATTCCACAAAGTCGGATGTTTGGAGCTTGGGAATTCTACTCTGGGAACTCTACTCATTTGGGAGAGTACCCTACCCCCGTGTGGTAAGTTGAAATGGTTTTGGTCAACAGTTGACACTTTTTTTTAGAGTGAACAAAGAAAACTGACAGGAGGTGGGGGGTTGAAGCTCCAGAATATCGTACCAGTGCTCCACCAACTGGGTAACCTTGACGTATGTTGATGGTCTTCTGTCATGGAATACTTCAGCCACATCTAGGCTGGTGCTCTGGCTTACTATTTGTCCCGCTTTGCTAAGATTCAGCGACGTGTTTCAAATCTAGTTGGTCAGGACCTGGCATCTTCCCTGGAACCCCTTCATGTCCGACGCTCTTATGCTTCATTGAGCCTCTTTTATCGATATCATGGAAAGTGCTCCAGTGGCCTTTCATCATTAGTTCCCCCTGTCTTGTTCCATTGGCTTGTCCTGTAAGATACTCTTCCAAGTTTTTTTCCTCGTACTGCCTCTCTTTGGAACTCAATACCTGTAACCTGCTTCCCTTCCACCTATAATCTTTCCAATTAAAACAAAATGTGGTTAGATACCTTCTATCCCTGTGATTTCTGTCTTTTCTTGTCTTTTGGGCAATAATAGAAAAAAAAAAAAACTTTGTTCAGGAAGTGGTAGTCAGGGATCAGGCCTCATCAACTGTAGGCAGTCTTTGAAGCTACAATGCAGGGATCACTTAGCCTCTTACATACAGACGACAGCCAAGCTGCAGTTTGAATGAGAGTGTAATGAATAGATGGAGCTTTTTCAAACAAAGCTTTCATTCACACGAAAAGGGTGCTCCAAGTGTGATGAATAGGACCACTCTCTTCAGTGTGGTGCCTATTGTTTGCATTTACGCTTGGCTGCACAGCCCATTCTTGGCATACAGCACCCCATCTATAACGGCTGGACATTTTATCACATAATATCTTCAAACACAATAGTTGAAGCTTAGAAGCATAGCAAGTGTCCAAGCAAGTGTCAAGGCTTTCTATGTACAATATCCGATTTTAAAAGAATATTCTATTTTCTCTGACTAAACCCACAGCCAGCGGATAATGTCATTGTTTTTGTGGAGGAAGGAAACCGAATGCAACCTCCGGACGACTGTCCTGAGAACATCTACATTCTCATGTGTGATTGCTGGGAGATGAGGCCAGAGAAGCGCCCATCATTTGCAAAGATCGTGAAGAGGCTACATGAACTCAAACGAAAACTACTGGAAGAGATGAAAAAGATGGAGACAAAGTCCTAGGGGTCATAGGTCACAGGTGAAATCTTCAACCCCCAAGCAGTTAGGTACGTGGCCACTTGGAAAATCCCACTATTGGCAAAACTCTGCCAGTCACGTGCTGAAATGACACAGATGCTAAGTGTCCACAAGTGTTGCAGTATTTCTTGTACATTTTTTTCCCACTTAATTAAGGGGCACTGGAATGTCCCAGGGTGCATCTGGTGTACACCTGTAATTTAGTCATTCACAGTGCTTTTGTACAAAGTTTCCCCATGTGTGTGGAAATTTGAATTACTCAACCAGCTGTGCCACCTCGTTTTGCCAAAAAAGAAAAGGAACAAAACTTCCCAAAACACCCAACAGAAAAATGAATGAAGTCAAAGTATCAGTTTGGTGAAAACTGCCGTGATTGCTTCGAACATCTTCATGTATAGAGAAACCGTGCATCCATAGAACATGGTGTGGCGTACATAATGTATAAAAAAAATACCCTTTGATAAATTAGGACGAAATGTAACAGATAATTTTCACAGGTGTCCTTATTTGCATATTTAATGGCTCCTTTAGGGTTAACTATTCACACATACATGTATCTCAACACCTCATCTTTAACCAAGCAGACTGATTTCATTGCAGACTCATATGATTCTAGTGGTGAAAATGTAGAAAAATGTCTTAAAAACTTGGACTTGACTCAAGTTGGGATCCTGTGGAGGTTCGTGCTATGGTCCATGTTAATACATTACATCATACGACGGTGTGCTCTCTTGTTCTCATACCTATCATGTACATGTACATGTACAATGGCATGTTAAAGCATGTGAACCACGTGTGAATTGAGAATCCCGACTTGACACAACAAAGAGAGCTCATCTGCTAAAAATGGTAGTGGCCAATCAGATTGCAGTATTCAAAAAATTATCACGCATAATCATGCTTGTAAGTGCATAAAATGCATACTCAGGCGGGGTTTTCATTAGCGTATCCGTCATGTCGGACTTACTGACATGAGGCCAGCTGGAATGGCAAGCAGATGAGGGCGCTCTTTGAAGCTAAGACGGTTACATGTATGCATATGGCGTAATCACTGTAAAATTATGTGGACAGTGCATATGGTTATACAAGGGGTTATCTAAAGGGTAAGGCCCTATAGATAGAACAAAGTAAGTTGAACTTGAGTCAAGTTTATTGAGGACTGTGAGCCAAAATCAAAATGTGCAAATTGGAGTTACTTTTCTGCTTATGTATTCTGTATTGTGCAGTTTCGTGCGATTTCGGGAGAAAAACTGTTATAATTTCATGGTGTTTTGGTATATATTGTTTCTCTCTGGTGGATTTGTTGAGAGTATTAGTGACATTATGTTGTGGACTTTGTACGTACAGGTAGAATAGTGTTGCAGCAGCAACAATTGTAAATAAGTTCATATTTGGTGTACCTAATTTCCTTTGCTATTGAAAGGAAGATTTTACTAGACTACACCTATAATGTATATTTTGTCTTCGTTTTCTGTTCTTTTCCCAAATGTTCTTTAAATTCATGAGTTTATCCTTTTTGTAAACCACTCATTGTAGACTTTGTAAAGAAAATGTAAAAGATGATTGTATGCCATTTCTTAAACAAAATTGATCTGTTATTATTGATAGCTTCGTTTCAGCTGTGTATATGCAACTGCCCTGATTACTTTCAAATAATCTTTTCAAGATGATTTTTTTCATGAAAAAGTGTTGTACAAATGTTTATAGATTAATTTTCTTCATTTTATTACTAACAAGGGATTTCTTAATCTTTCTGCATTTGGAAATTGTTGTAAGGTACCTTGGTGTTGTAACTAGGATCAAATTTCCAGGAACCTGGGGTTTAACCATTTTTCGGAGGGGGGAGGGAAGGAAATACAATAGACTGATCCATTAAGCACGGCTCCTTCGTGGATTGACCAATCTCAGCTGTATGCACTACACATCCATCACTTTTATCTGGCTTTTTGTCGGACCATACTTATGGCTGTGATTGGTTAATGTGTCAAGGGAGTGTTCCTTTTTTGGATTGGTCTATTGTTGTTGTTTTTTACTGCACAGTTATCTTAAATTGGGGGAAGGGTGCAACCAGTGACCATAGGGGTGCGTTTTGGCAGTCAAAACAGTCATAACCAAGAATTGGTTTGGTTGTTTCTTGTCAGTGAATTTCTTTGGGAATTTTAAATAGGCGAGAATAACTCCAATCCCCAACATGATCAAACAAAGAGAAACGGCAGTTATGACCGCCAAAACGCACCCCAGGTCTCAGATGGGGGTGGGGGAACTTTTCCCCCCTCCTCAATGCGGCCGGGCATGTGCCCTCCATAATTGACCTATCGCAATCGAATCGCGTCAATGCAGCTTGTGAATTATTGTCCAATCACATCAATTATAAGTCCACGTGGAACGCGCAAAATCTGAGACAAACAAAAATTACCACATAAAAGTCCCATAGGGTTGTCTAAGGGGCGTGGTTAACTCGTAAACGGCGATAGGTCAATTGTGCTATGGTACCTTGTATTTATAACTCACTTCTAAGTTGTAACGAAAAACTACCAGAAGGCATAAACTTAATAGCCATCAGCATGAAACGGCTACCAAATGTTTGCTTTCTATAAAATGTGAAGATGAAATTTGTGTTTGGGTTAATTTAAATGAGAAGAGATTATTGCACTTTCTGACGTGGTGGAGATGTGTGTTAAGCACTGTGTTCTCGGTGCTTTCCAAAAGTGTATGGGGAAAGAAATCACAGACTTACTTGGGTGGGACTGGAACCCTCAACATCTGCACTAGTAAGCAGGAGTTCGTGGGTTCGATTCCTACCCAAGTAAGAGTGTGAATTTGTTCCACCAGTTTCTCAGAAAACATTGAGCATGCAGTGCTCAGCACCACATCAAGAAGGGGAAAGATCTTTTCTCGTAAGTTTCCAAAAAGCTTAACGAATTGACAATTTTTTTTAAATTTCAAACTGTTATGATGAGTATATTTCCATGCTGTACGTGCAAAAATATATTTTTATTGTATTTATTGTAAGCACGGAGTCCCAGACATTTTAGAAATAATCTTGTTGATTGAGATCATGGGATGCTAGAAATTTGTATATTTTGCATTAAAGTAAAAACATCACGATCAGACGTACCACAGAAAACTAGCCTTTCTTAAGTAAAAAAACACAACTTTTGCCATCATTTTTTTACAACAAATAAAATTGCATATGTACTTAATTTTGTTGTGTAAAATTATTCTTTCCCATTCTCTGTTTTCCTGCAGTTTTTAATCTGAAATTATTTAGAACATCTGTTTGATGTACAGCTCTGGGGAAAAAAAACATTGGATCACCATAATTGTATCAATTTATGTCACTCTGTTGGTGTCTGTGTTTGACTGGTAATCCAGACATATCTCAGTATTGAGTGTAAAGGTGAACCACAAAATCATGGTGTTTACAATAAATGAAATTCGAATAATTTGTATGATGTTTAGATAACTTATCCATATGGCCAGTTTGGAAAAAAAAGTCAGAAATGAGGTAACTAAATGAGATTTAGCCAATCACTCAGTCTATGACTTTTGAAATTCCCAACTATATCAGGTACAAATAAAGGGTATATGCACGGTAAAATGGCTTGATATTTCTGATTTAAAAACATTGGGATCCAGTTATTTTTTCCCGATTTGTATTTCCTTGTGTTGAAATGTCTTTGTTCTGATTTGCTTCTTTCCATTTCAATCATCCTCGTTTGAACTCGTATTAAATAATTTTAGTAGGAAATACCTTGGTTCTATTTTTGTACTAGCTTATGTGAGAATAAAGAATAAATGATAATTTAGCAGTTTGTAACTTGCCAATACTCAGACGAAAAAGTGATTATTATTCTTTTCGTTTTGCTTTTGGCCTTTATTTTTAAAGTTAACTCGACCTATGTATTTAATGGTGCATATATTATTTTAAAATTACCATTTCTCAATCTTTTTCTTCGATTATGCTAAAGTGTTTGCTTTCTGGACAACTTTAAGCCGGTCTGTGACAGTTTTATGTTAATAACCATTGAGAAGTTAATGTTTGTAATGTTGCTCTGGCTTGAGCTTAGGCAAAAATAAAACAAACATGTTTAGCGTCAGTCATGCCGTTTTCAAAACAAGGTGGCCTTCTAAAACTTTTTACATCCATTTTGCCTTTAAGAAAGAACTTGCTTAGTTTCAAAACGTTAGGCCAGCTCATTTTGGTGATTTGTATATTTCAGGTCAATCTAGTCAATTAGCAGTTTACAGAGTTGTATTCGAGTCCCTGCAAGTCCTTTCACAAGTCCCTGCAAGTCCCTGCAAGTCCATCACAAGCTATTCAAATGAGCTTTGACAAAGGCATTCCTTTGTCATTGTTCATCCAGTTACTTGTGACCGGCTTTATGAAAGGACTTCTGACTGGGCTTGAGAAAGGACTTGCAGGGACTCGAATACAACTCGGGCAGTTTATGCGTTTAATTAATTCATTTCATTTAAATATCCTGGCAGGCAGTATATTTTCCAAGATGGCCACCGTTTTTTTTTTCAAGATGGCTTTTGTTGACAGTGTAGTCCATTGATTCAAAATATGCAATAGATCAACGGGGAGGCATTTGCCCTCTTCCCCCGCTTTTTTAAAAGGTTTTTTTTTTAGAGAAAAAGAAAAAACAGCAGCTGCTAAAAAGAGAAGCAGGCGGTGACGCTAAACGTGTTCTTTTTAATTTTATCCCACAAAGTACACCAACATTTATTTAGCCTTATTTTTCTGACAAAAATTGTTTCATGTTTGATCAGAAGCTAACTGTGTCTTCCCTAAATAGCTTAATTCAGTTTGTGTTCCATATTCTCATAATGAGTAACCTATCATTTTAGGTGCTTTGTGCAAAAAAAGTTCCACCGTTTGTCGCTTTTTTATATTATTTCCTGCAAGTGCAGAGATATCTTCCAAAATGTTAAGAAAATGTCAGTGTAATTATTTTTCTGTCTTTCTATCTGTTTTATTTTTCATGCTAGAAAATATATACCTTGTAATTTGCATTTTATCTTTGAAATGAATTATGTTGCTGTGATGTGTACACTGAACTACATAATTTGGCATGGGAAAATAAATATGAAAAATAATAATGATTTGGCACCGATACAGTTGTTGTCTGTGTATTATTGTTTTGCATTGATATATATTTCAGATTCAAGTAAACAAAAATGCATAAATGAGAAAAACCTAAATGTAATTTTAAAATGTTTTTTTATTGATAGAAGTTTGTGCCCACCCACTCCTCTGGTTCCCTTTTTACAGAATTTTAAATTTAAAACTTAAACAAATTAAAACCTTAACTGTGTTAGTTATAGTCGGGCGATTTTGTGTGGAATGTCTCATTGGAAAGCTCATAACTTATCTACTGCTGAATTAATTTTCAATTTTTTAAAAACATTATATAACAGCTTTGAAGGAAACTTCTGTTACATGAAAAAGCCGCCGTCCGTCAACGACATTTGAACAGTCGTCGACCTTTATACCTAGTCAGATACCCTTCTATTTGTATTTTGAGTTGCATACGTAAATGTACGAGGTACAAGTCGGCCATATGCACAGCGTTCTTGACGACGAACTTTCTGTGGGGGACACTAGCTTTAAAAAATGGTTGAAATTTGACGACGAAGAACACATCAGAACCATGGTAATTAAGTGGATATTTATTCAGTAAATCCTAAACTACTGTAGGATGTATTTTTCTGTTGGATAAATGAAGTTAATTGGTTCATTTCGATATTTTGGAATCACGGTCGTTGAAAGTCAGTGGTGATGAAACTGGAAGCTTGGGACAATGACTGAGCACAGTGGTTACATAGCCCAGTATGGACTCCCTAGCTTCGCGTTGTCTTGTAGTGCAATGAAGACATCGTCCAACCTGGGCTAAGTGGTTACAGTAACTTGAGTAAGCCCTAGCTAGGCATGGACGCCATGATATGGCGTCCTAACGCACAACTTCTGCACAGGATCTGTGCTAGAAATTGAGGTTTAAAAAATCACAGTTTACATACAAGAATATTCTTGGCATCATCTCTGCCAACAGTTCAACAGTCTTTAAGGGTAGAAATATTCATCCAAAAATGTCAAGAAAAATATTTCCATTTTTCCAGCTTAAAATTGTCTCCACGTGACGCTGACTTGACAAACAAGAGGAGTAATACCTTGTCACATCTTGAACTTTCATCAACAGAGGGCGCAATTTACAGGTGGTTGCCGTGCAGACACGGTGCCACGGCGTGCTTGGTGATCTTAGTTATGACCACAGACATAACCTGTAACCGCCTGTAAATTGCGCCCCGTTGTTGATAAACATTCAAGACATGCGGACAAGGTACTCCTCTTGTTTGTGAAGTCGGCGTCGCGTGGAGATGATTTTGAGCTGGAAATATCTCCTTTTCTTGACATTTTTGGAGGAATATTTCTATCCTTTCGGAAAGATGGACTGTTGAACTGTTGGCAGAGATGATTTCAAGAATATTCTTGCAGGTAAACTGTGATTTTTTTTACCTCAATTTCTAGCATAGACCTGCTGAGCAGTCTTAGTAGGAGCCTAGGACGCCATATCATGGCGTCGTCCTAGGGCTACAGTACAGTGAGTATACAGGATATACTCTTGGGGGTAAAGTTAGAACAACATTTATTGGTGCCAAACATTACGTCCTCTCAGTAATATTGGACAAGCCACCATATTGAGAAATGTCTGTGATTTGTGATATTCTATTTTTAGAAGATTTTCCAAATCAGGCATAGCCACAGTCAATTTCATTGTAAAAATTGTTTTCCCCAAAATAAAAGAATTCCCCAGAAATTCTTGAGAATCGCCTGTTGTGTGGCCTGCAGTGACACGTTAAAGATGATTTCTGTGAGCTTTCTAAAAACGTCTTCTTGGTCTCAAAATATTTATCCTTCATTCTCATCCATGGTATAATCCACATTCATTCCTTTTTGTTTAGATGCTGAACGTAGATGATCTGCCATCTTCTGAGCATCTGTAGATGTCATCATGATGTCACTTGATAGAAGCATGAGTCCTGCCTCCATGGCAACCAGCTGCATCGCTAGCAGCCAGATTGATAGATCCATGCCTGCAGAGTCTTTAGACGTATGGCTCGAGAAACAAAATATGAAATGGGTAAATTGTAAAATTTTCACTAAAAACACTTTGCTCTCCAATTCTAGTATTCCAGTTACAGGGGCTTGGGGGGGGGGGGGGGGGGGGCTTGAGGCTCTCAAGAGGTTGCTGTTTTTTTTCTTGTAGTTTTTTCAGTAGGCCTATGTGGATCGATCACTGCTATTTATTATTAGTCATATTGGGATCATTGGAGTCGTCTTAGATTCACACTGGAGTCGTATCAAGTTATGTTGAGTCATATTGGGATCGCTAGAGTCACATTGGAGTCTTATTGAGTTATATTGAGTCATTTTGGATCATTGGTGTCATATTGGAGTCATACTTAATTATGTTGAGTCATATTGGGATCATTGGAGTCACCGAGTCTTATTGAGTCATTTTGGATCATTAGTGTCATGTTGGAGTCGTACTTAATTATGTTGAGTCATATTGGGATCATTGGAGTCACATTGGAGTCTTATTGAGTCATTTTTGATCATTTTGGATCATTAGTGTCATGTTGGAGTCGTACTGATATGAGTAATTTTTGATCATTGGAGTCATACATGTATTGGAGTGATACTGGAGTTATTCTGCAGTCATTCTGGAGACATAATGAAGTAATATTCAGTGCTGTCACCAGGCATGTCTTAGTGTAGTGCTCCTGCCGCTTTGCCCGGAAAAAAATTACAATTTCCCCTGTGCTGAAAAAACTGTGCCAGTCCAGCCATGCATTTTCAGTGCGATGGGTCACTTTTCACCATGGCCATGGTGAAAAATGACCCATCGCACTGAAAATTTGTTACACCCCACTGACAAAATCTGGCTGTTTCATGAAAGATTGTACCTGCAAAGATTTTTCAAGATGGAAATTCCACAACTTTAGTGAACTTAAGTCAGTCTGAACTTAATTAATTCAATGAACCTAACAACACAATAACTTCTCCTTGAAAGGCCCCCATGGTCTCACCTACACAGAAAAGCCCTCCGCCCGTAACCCTGTGAAAAACTGCCATTTTGAATTTCCCCCTGCTCTGATGTAAATTCCTGGTGAGACTAGGGCTGTTCCTTTTCGAATAATTTAGTATTCGAATAATTTAGTATTCGAATAATTTAGTATTTGAATATTCGAAACTGGGTTTGACCAAATATTTGAATATTCGATACTCGCCGATCAAGTTTTTCAGTGCATGCCGCACCGGTAAAAAAAACTTTGCACGGTGTTTTACGTATGGCAATTGATATTATGGACCGTTTAAACGGCATTTTTTGCATGCTCTTGTTGTATCAAGGGTTTTATGGACTGGAACAATAAACCTCCGTCCACAAAAAGTTACGATTGACAAACATGCGGCATTTGACACTGCTGAGCGCCGTAACTTTTCTTTTCAGAGTCGTATCTGTACGTGCATATATATATATCTTTTCGAATATTCGAACTGGCAAAATGGTATTCGAATATTCGCTTGACTATCGAATATTCAGTATATTCGGGACAGCCCTAGGTGAGACCACTCGTCACAATTTGTATTCCCCAGGATGACTGGCCAGTGATTGAGGCAGGTGACAGCCAGTTTGATGTGACGTCAGAGAAGCAACTTCTTGGCGATCAGAATGACATCTTGGAGGCATTGCGTGAACATGCACGTATCCTTGACAAAATTCTGAAGTTATCCAGAAATATTAATGTAATGGCAGAATAAAAAATTTCAAGTTTTGATTTTTGAATTTTTGTATTACAATGTTCGCATCTGATGTTCAACATTATCCGTTATGAAATGAAATCTGTGTCCTTTGCAAGTGAGAATTAAACCTTAATCCTTTTGATATTCAGCTCTCCCAATGCACATGCTGGATAATCTAGAGTCTAAACTGGACAAGCTTCAGGATCGTTTAGACATCTATGCCAGCCAGATTGTTACGTCAGAGCCTCCATCCTATCGCTGGCAGAATAATCTTTTCCACTCGCCCAGTGCAGGTACCGAGAGAAACGAAAATGAGCAGAGATATGAAAGTGTTGTAGTCGGTGATGTAGTCGAGACCATCACAAGACACAAGACCCTGCAAGACCAACTCAAGACTATCACAAGACCTTCAGTCTTAATTCAAGTCTGAAGCTTATTCAAATGAACTGTAATAAAAGCATTCCTTTGTCATTGTTACAAGCTGTTCTTGTGAATGGTCTTGTGATGGTCTTGATGACTACATCACTGGTTGTAGTTATGTGCAAATACAGGAGTAGAGGAGAGTGGGACAATTAAGTTGGGCCGTGTTGTAAGTTGAACCACCCCCTAGATCTGTATTTTGAACTGAGACGGTATCTTCAGGGGCCAATTTCAAGGAGCTGCTCAGCAAAAACATTTGCTGAGCACCAAAAAGTCTTACTTAGTTAAAACAGGTTACCAGCCAAAAGGCCATGGGATTTCCATGCTAAGCAAACAATACGTGAAATGAAAAAAGAAAATGAAATGACAATGACTGCAACCAATCATTTCCCACATCTATTACCTACATGTTCAAGTGGGGGAGACCCACAGCTGCATCTTGCTGTCACCGAACTGGACATTTCATTATTTTTTCAATTGAATGGCAAATCAATATTTGAAGATCGAAAATTGAGGTAGGTGGGTTCAAAAAAAGTTTGAAAAAAATAAAAATTTAAATTTAAAAACATTGACAATTTTGAATGGCCCCAAGACAAAAGTGCACATGCTCAAGAATCAAGAGAAATATGATATCATAGTGATTTATTGCACTGTTTTAACCTCATACAATATTTTAATGTTTGAAGTTTAACACCTTGGCTTCTGCAAAAATGCTGCTTCTCAAACTAGATACATCTTTATACATTTTGGTATATTTGTTTAAATTGTTACGTTCTTCACTTCTACAGAAAGTTCAGTATTCTCGGATCCCATAGGCTGTGTGCAAAATGTGGCAAGATTTTCCAATGTGCATCCGCAGTTGTGTGTGACTATCTACAATGTATTCCAGGCATCTGTACACGTTCAGTTGGAAATTGGTCACATGCACTGTGAGTTGTTGACATGGAAGCTTGTCTTCCGCCAGCTTAAATCTGTTTGTTGACAGCGCCCTCAACAGTTGTTGCAAGGATTAGATAGAATCACTGTCATTTTCCTTGTTTTTGTAAACATTGAGTTTAGCCTATGTTGCAAAAAAATCTGATGATAATAATTTTCTTTTTTAAGTGATGGAGAAGGCATTGCAGTCCAATGCTGTGAAAGCCAGCCAACGACAACGGAAAGACAAAACCAAGGAGATGAGGGCGTTAATCCTGGGAAGCAAAGCAAGAAGTGTGGAGGTAATTTTGGCCGGAAAATAGGTTTATAAGTAAAAATTTGTAGTTTATGAGACTTGATGTAATTAGAATTAAAGAATTGATGCATTGAGTTAGTTGTTCAAGTCAAAAAGCCCAAGTGGTTCTTTCACACTAGTTAAAGCCATTCACCCTAACTCGAGGCATTTTTACCGGAAACTTTTTCAAATCTGTCAGAATCGAACACTTTGTGTAGCATACAAAATGCTACACTACCCAATCTTCCAAAAACCCATCAGTGCACAGGAGATCAGATTGCTATGTTGACACTCTAGCTAATCCGCTGTGCTCATAGTATTATATCTATCACAATCCATCAAAACCAGATGGCTGATTTTAGTGGATTTGTGAAGTTAGGGTTTATCAAAGAAACCATCGATAGATCGAATGAGCTACAATGCACAATAATCATATCAAATTCTCACTGCTACATTCTCACTGTCAACATATGCTTCATGTGATTCTATTTTGCTGTCGTTTTCTATTTATAGACGGCAACTTTCCCAGGTTTCAGTAGGAAGGAGCTGACCGAGTTACCTTACGGACTGGAAGTGCCTCAGATACTAGACAGAATCACCAAGGCACAAGACTTCAATGTAAGCTTAGAATAAAAATATTGCTTAGTGACTTTTCCTGCTAAGACACTCTGGCAGAGACAATTCATCACCTCAGCAAAACAATTGCATCGCAACCCTCCAATTTATTTTTTAATCTGAACTTGTACTCTACTTTGATAGGTCTCAATTGTGAGAAGCTACTGTGTTAACATTTATATAGTTCTATTTGCTTGTGTTACATTTTAGCCTTTTAAGAAAGATTCTGCTTGAAACGTCGTCAGGCCTTCCTAGCTTTTATCAAGTAGAAATAGTGTCACTGTTTATTTGTCAAAGTATTACTTTTAATGACTTTTTATGCACTCTTTTTTGAGTGCCTGTTGCTAAATATGCAAATAACTTGATGGGAACTCTGATGACTGTATTTTTGCATCTGACACAGTCTGGCTTCAGTAAGTTTTGGAAGAAGCTGTTTTTATCCGAGGCCTCAGTCGCCGTCATGCAGGATTCATTCTGGTGGTTCTTCCTACAAGAATATGAGGTGACTTGTTGGTTTTGTTGTACAAATCCCAGAACAAACTCTGGATTACCATATCGGTGTCCTACCAACCGAGCTATCTTGCCCTATGTTGGCAGTCTCCCAATTTGTCAGTACCTTTGTTCAAAGACGTCAGAGACCATAATGCTGTATAGCTAGGGATCATGCCTCAACTCTCAATATAGGACAAGATAGTTCAGTTTCCAGAGCACAGGGGCCAATTTCATAAAGCTGTTAAGCACAACAATTTTCTTAGCATGAAAATGTCTTGCTTAGTAAAAACAGGTTACCAGCAAAAATTCCATGTAATTTTCATGCTAAGCAAACAACAGATGAATGCCAGTCAAAAACAATATTCCACACATGGAAATCTGGTTGGTAATCCAGTTTTTATCAAGGAAGCATTTGCATGCTAAGCAAATGTTTGTGCTTAACAGCTTTATGAAATTGGCCCCTGGTGTAGTAATCCGGAGGTCTTGGCTTAATCCCACTCCTGCCGGTTTCCTTCGTTTACTTTGAAATTAGATGAAAATACCCAGTCAGTTTTCCTTGTAGTTTTGTTGAAATTATTCATTATTGAATTAGAACTGTTTTTCTGTACTTTTTTTATTTAATTTGATTTACGTTTTTTTTTAGCCAAAGCGCAAGTCGGAACAGAACAAGTTATTCAACAGGATTGCTGATAGCTTTGTGGCACTCTTCACCAGCGTCAACCCAGATATCAAGGATAAATTCTTTGCTGTGAGTCAAACATCTCATGGTCTCAGACTTGGTTGCATTGTTTCCTAAGCCTTGGGGGATTCTAGTTTATATTCCTGAGTTGGGGTGAGTTCTAAGCTTCACCACCTAGACGTCAAAGGGATTCCACTCTCACCCTTGTATCCGTACTTTCTTTGCTAGGATGTTTACAGTGTGACAGAGACGGGTAGTTATGATGTGCACAAACTGCCTGTTGTGTCTATTCATGATCGTTGTAATACATGAAGCAAAGTTGACAAAGTCCCATCAGAATTCAGTAATGACCTTGATGCAGTAGTCTCTTCGAGGGGCCCACTTGAGCTTCCCTTACCCCCAACCCTGCCCAAATCATTTTAAAATGTCCTCTTTAGAAAAGTGTGCATTGTATCAGTATAAGGACCAACCTTGAAGTATAATACATGTAGGAAATATGCCCCTAAATTCCCAGACATGTCATTCCGATAATTTTTTGTCTAAAAAATTGTTTACAATTATTTTCTGGGTGGAATTTTTTTAGAATAACATTTTTGAGAAATTATTTAAAAAAATTCTTGACAGAAAATTGGTGAGCCCCCCTCTCAAGACAAATTCTAGGGTGCACCTTAATGTGTTGGAACTGGTGAGATTTATGGTATATGCTCTGTTAACACCATGTACATTATTGATTTTCTAATTCAGGTCTATACAGACTGTTTGGCCCAGTCAATCTTTGCTGGTTATTGGGAGGCATTCATTGACTCCCACAAGATGTTTGACAGCAACTTTAAGCAGAAAATAGCGACATTATGCAGTGAATGGGTAGCAGGTAAGATATGGACGTGTGTTATTGTCAACAGACTGTCAAACCATGGGTCAAGGGAACCTGTACAGAGTTAATTTTTCCGAAGACACTTCCTTCTCTAACTTTGGATGAATTTTTGCCAGGCATCAAGCCCGGACCGGATGCATGGAGCCACTGGGATATCAAGAGACTGCAGCCGAAGTGTATGAACAAGGAAAAAGAAGAAGATAAGAAGAAAGTTGTCCTGATGAAGGAGGGCAGGGTCAATAAAGATGGTAAGGACCAGGTGCTGTTGTTGAAATTCAAATGATTATTTGTAGAAGGGAACTAAAGACAGGATTACTTGAGAAAGTAGAGCTAGGGGTATCCATTTTAAACTCTGTCATAAGTTTGTCATATTTTATTCCGTAGCAAAGTAGGTTCAGATGGGTCACACAAAAAACAATTCTTGAAAAAAGTCATATTTTTAAGGTGGACTACATTATTGCTTGAGTTTTTCTATCCACAATTTGTTCCCCTTTTGTCTGCGTCTGATTAAAAAAGGAGAGGGTCTTCTTGACAGGGTCAGTGATGAAAAAAGGTTTTTGTTTTGGAGGGCAGGGAGCCGAAAATAGGGTTTGTCAGAAAAGAGAAATTTACGAATGATGCCTTAAAATTTGGGAGGGTTTCTGCTCATTTTTTTCCAAAATTCAAGACATTCTTGACCACTTTTATCAAATCTTAGAAGAAAAGAGGGCTCAAATGGAAAAGATTATGTAGGAGGAAAAGTCATTAAATTGATATTAAATTTCTTTTAAGAGCAGCTGAAGACGTACTTTTACTTTTGCATAGAAAAATGCAAAAGAACTTTATGAGTCAATTTTATTCCTCCAGCCGACTTTTCAGTCAATGTTGATGTTTCCTCTGACGAAGAGATGCGGTCTGAGGGTGCCCCACTCGCTGGCTTGTCTCGTGAGGTCACATCGATGGCCAATAAGAGCCTGCGATTCCAGATTACGGCCGGTACGGCTGGTGCCCCGTCAGGATTGATGAATACCACTAGGATGGCGCTTCCACCAGTACCACCAATGCAGGCAGAGGTTGGAATTGAATATTTGTTTATTATTATCCCTGATCAGAGATTTTGAACAAAAAAATGCACAAAATTTCATTCTACACCTTAATAAAAAGAAAATAGCAATTATTTTGTATTTAAAGTATAGAAGGTTTGCAGCAACATAATGCGAAATTGATCTCTTTTTGAGTTGCGGTACTGAGAAGAACCGGTTGTTTGTTTTGTTTTTCAAAAATAAATTTGGTACTCGGTAGTATAGAATAGAAATGAAATGCAAATATTGTTATTTTTCGCCAGCTCAAACTTTCAGTGGCCGACTTGAGATTTATTTTTGTAAAGTGGCTCAGATTCATTCATCTGAATTCCAAATGGAAATATGCACTCAATTAATATGCTTCGTCTGTTCCACAGTCTCATCAGATAGGTCCGGGACCAGACTTTGAGAGAGTTCTATTCAACATACAGGGCAGGAGCCCGCTCATTTCTCATTATCTCTACATGAAGGATCTAGCTGGGAATGAACACATTGGACGAAATGTACGCAGGACGGAAATCGCAAAAATGCCATATCCTTTGGAATTATCTAGGACACGGTAACAATGTGAGGAAAAGCAATGAAATCTAAATCTTGAGATAAATCACAAAGAAACTGCTGATGACAATCTTTTTTTCATCACTGGGACAGACCCAGGATGATGGATAAAATAGGAAGGTCTACTCCAATCAGAGGAATTGCCCTTCTCATTTAAAGTTGTACTTTGGTCATAGCTCCTACAAAGTTAGATAAATAAAGTTGCTTGTTAATCAGGAGCAAGTTAAAAGTTAAAAGTTAAACAGGATCAGTTCACATTTTTTTAATATTTTTAAAAATATTTTTAATGGTTTTTCTAATTGTTTATATTTCTTAGAATCAATGTTATGTGTGTTGACATGCATGGATCTGTTATAAACCATCTTTCCCTTCTCTCCAAAAAAAGTTTGCTTTGCCACAAGAAAGAGGGGGGGGGGGTTACTTTTAGATGAGGATTTTGCAGTTTTCTCTACAAAACCCGGCTACGAACATCCTCATCTAAACTTATCTATTCAATTTCAGGCTTGATCAATTGTGACCAAAAACAAGTTGGATAATAATCGACCTATCAAATTATTATCTCAGAAGCTAGTTTTTTTGGTAGCAATAATTGAAGAGGAGGAAGTTTTCTTTAACCATACGATGCACGCCCCCAGCTCTCACGTACCGAGAGGTGATTAAAGACACTCAGCGTGTGAGTAAATCACTCAATGCAAAATATCAGAAGTGAGTATTAAGTTAAATAGTTTATTTTATCCTCTTAAATGTGAAGGACGGCAATAGCCGTGCTTTGGAAAAGACCACCTAGCCGGTTGACATCTATAGGTACATTCCTGCGCATACTCAATCCATTCGTGTTTTAACTATATTGTTCTTAAATGTGAGTAGATAAAGCTTTTTCAAACAAAGCTTTTCTTCACACGAAAGGGGCTGCAAGTGCAATGAATAGGACCACTCTCTTGGTGCCTATTGTTTGCATTTACACTTGGTTGCACAGCCCCCTTCTTGGCATACCAGCACCCCATCATTAACAGCCGGATACATGGGATTAATTTTACTGAAAGGGTGGGAAACATTCCAATGGTTTAACTTTACCAGTGTTTGCACTTGGACTTGTTGAGTCAGGAAAAATTTCCGAGACCGTGGTTAAAGTAACCAAGTTGGCAATAATAATGAATCTGGTGTCCAATCCTATGTATATGTATGTACAGCTTTCCTGTCCGCTTTACTGACTCACGTACTGTTTGCATTGGACATATATCATTTGTGTCTTACTATAAATGTGATCGGACAGTATTTGACGAACTGTACAGGTTCTGTATATACGTCCAAAGGAACCTTTCAGTCCTCACAAGTCAGTCTTTTGTTGAAATCGGTCCTCCGAAGTAAAAAATACGTGCTTAGTCTATGGGGTTGGGTTATATTAAAGGAACATTAGGAAACACAAAGCATTGTCCTCGGAAGTATTGGGAAAGTACGACTGACTGTATTCACATGATTCAATCACAGTATATCAGTTGTCTGAACACAACACTTTTTCTTTCTTCAATTTCAGGATTAAAGAGGAGTTAGGGAGGGAAATGGCAGCCATTGAGAAACAGAAGAGAGAACAAACAAGAGAGATTGAGCAGCTGAAACAGAAAATACTACTGCGCAATGTCGACGTCAAGATTCTGAGTGACAAGATACTGGATATGAGGGTAAGTAGATGAATCCAGACCTTAGGGTTCAAGATATGGGTTGCATATCCATCTGAGCAATGTTTTCAGTTTTTTAGAAATCGCGGACGAGGATGATCACAGCTTTTATGACGACATTTTTATTTTTTCATTACACTGAGAAAAAAAAGGCAAAGAGTTTCTTCGATTTAACTAACTTAATTAAAGTTTCCCTTGTGGTTAGTTTGACAAATTAATTTAATTAACTGAACTAATTTTAATAACGTAACTCGAGTGATGAACATATGGTTCTGTGATACTATGCTCAGTTAAGTAATCCCTCACCATTACGGACCAACATATGCTACCTAAAACGACTGTGTAAGTTTAAGTTACGCCGTAAATGTTTGCGCAAGCAGTAACTTTGGCATTGTGTAACTTTCACAAAATTGAGTTGCATAATGCCATAAATATTGCACAACTCATGTACTCAAATATGACGTAATATGAGTGTGGGGTTATGCAGAGTAGCATAAAAATCTCCTGAATTTAGCTACTGAATTATAGGAAGCCATTCAAGTTTTGTTATTTTAAATAAAGATGTATTTTCCACTGTTGTTTTAGTTTTAAGGTTCGACAAAAAATTGTTTGTGACAGTGAAGGTGATAGTGTTTAACCCCTTGCGTACGGATAACGCCAAATGGCGCAAAAAAACCAGTGCCACCAGGTCAGATGACGCCATTTGCCGCTATTTGTGCAGTTTCAATCCATTGTTGGATTGTTACACTTGACTGCACATTACACAAGCACATTGTGGCCGTTTCGCTTGGCTGCACAGGCCGCCCTGGCACCCCGACGCCTCACTACGATAACTTTACTTAAGGGGTTGAACATGAAGCAATGCAGACATTGTGATTGTATAGTTTTTATCAATTATTCAGTGGTTATTGTTTCCACAGCCACCCTTTTGTGTGCTGTTCGTGTTGTTTTCAAAATTGAATTTCCCCTCCCTAATTTCAACATGTCATATTATTTCTTCCCTTGCCTTTTTTTAATTTGATTTGACGATTCTTAAGGGGAAGGATGGAATCATGACATTGCTAAGGGAAGCGGCTGGACAAGAGGTCTGATGATCCTAAGGAATCATGAATCCAATCTTAGATGCATTGTACTAACTTATTGATCAACGCTTGTAGTAGTGAGAGAAACATTCGTTTCTGGGTTTCAGTGCATGAATTCCGACCTGTTGTCACTACTCATTGGCTAAGAATGTTCCATTAGCCCTATTAACCCTCCAGGGCATGTTTGCTGGAACCCTGCCAGACGCATCAGATTGCATACTTTGTCACATTGACTTGTGTACAGAGTGGAGCTGTGGGGTGCACTGTGCTGCGTCTGGCAGGGTTAGGGTTAGAATACCCTCTTCCCTCCATTTCCAATATGACGTTGGAAAAATACAAGTGATTGCAGACTCAATAAATAATTATTACGTTTGCAAGTGCAAGCATGTTATTAGCACCTTTTTAAAGTCTTTTTTGAACATCACCTCCAAGTTTCAGGTCACCCTACCCCCTCGATCCCCCCTCCCATTTTTTACATGAGCTGCTGATGAGTTATCATCAAGGTCATTGTTGTAACAAATGTGCAAGATAGTGTCATTAAATCTTGCAGGTGCCAGGTGTGTGTAGTAAGTGTAGCTTTGCTTGACAAACTAACATTTGGTTGCATGGACTGTGTGCGTAAATGCCCATATCATGTACAGCATGAGTTGAAATATAATCCGCTGTACTCCAGTGATCATGTAAACTTTAACGAAAACCTCTGGATGTAAGTTTTCTATTTAAAAAGGAATCGGTGGTTGGAATTGGTGGTTGCACAAGTGATGAGATTATCATTGAAAAAAATAAATTTTCACCCATTGTGAAATTTAAATTATACCAATTTTTGAAGAATAAAAATTCACACCAAGGGGTTTTAACTTCCCAAGCGTATGCATAGTAGACAAGAGATTAATTTGATGTGCTGACAGCTAGCTAACGTGCATGACTAGAATATGTATACGCACATGTAGTAGTATATTTATATGCATTTGACAGCTGGGCGAGTAGTTCATAGTATATGCATGTGCCAAGTACCAACATTCAAATCATTTCACAATTCGCTGCCATTTTTGAAAATAGAAAGCTCATTATATTGTTCATTTCTGGCATTGAACGTATTCACTGTTCCTCAAAAGTACTTTTGAAAAGCACCGTAGATGACAAGCATGACAAGAAACCAGCGAGCATGTTGTCAAGACACTTGGGAAGAAAGCTCCTAATATATATACTGGGGAAAACTGATTGATTGTTAAAGAGCATGCTGATCGTTGCTTAGAGATTTAACAAAACCTGCCAGAAGCTACTCAGGACGAGGCAAAATGGGGAATCTGTATTATGACGTCATATTTTAAAGATTTATTTGCTGCTGCCTTGACTTTGTTTTAGCCAAATGGCAGTAGCAGGCTTGCTGGAACTTTTTATTATTTCATGGCACAAATAATTGCCCGTTTTATTGTAATATACCTTAATCTGCAAAATGCCGCAGTTTCCTCTCAGCAATCATCTTCTTTAAAGTTAAGGACTTAAAACTTTCACATGTAATCCATAAACAGCCATGGCAGGAATTGTACCTAGGTCATGAAGATGGAAGGTACGGAAAATATCATTGCGAAAATCTAACTCCCTTACAAGTGCAGGGCTAGCAAAGGTCCGTCTCCAACTCCCTCCCACAATAATTCTTTGTTGTCAATGTTGACTTTCTTTTCTTTCCACAGGAGAGACCAGTCATGCCGTCTCCAAAGAGAGCTGGGAGTGGCTACAGTTCATCGTCGGATGAAGACAATGAGTGAAATTGCCAATTCTTCCGTCCTGAAACCCCTAGCGCAGCCATGCCATGCCTGGGTAACAGGGTAACAGTTTGTGCCTTGGGCTGTATCTAATAGCTGATTTCATATAGTGCTCGGATTTATCTTGACTGGAACTAAACAGATTAGTTGCTATGCAACATCATCAAATTATGCACAAATCCTTGAGACAAGGAATTGGGTGCAGAGGACACATAACATTCATGGGATATGATGGACCAAATGTAATGGATGCTTTAGGGGTTAAGATTTCTGCCATAGTAAACGGATTGTTGTCTGCTAATCTCATTGCTGGTGCCTGTAGATCTTAAACCCTAACCTTCCCATCCTCCAAAATTATCTTTGCCAAATGAAGGAATCTGGAGGATTGAGGTTTTTTTGGAAGTTGAAGCAGCTAAGGATTTTGCAGGATTGAGGGCATGAGAGGATTTTGCCTATGGAGGAAAATGGAGGATCCAGGTCATCAGGCCCAATCTAATGCTGGATGATTTCGGAGGATTGAGGTTACATGGAGGAAAATGATGTAGGGAGTTAGGGTTAATAGACCCTCAATGCAGTACCAAGACCATCAGTTGAATCAAAATCTGACACATTACTTACACCGAGTGCAACCTTTTTAATTAATAGACTTCAACATGATTGAAGGCGGTCACCCAGTCAGTTAAGAAACAATCCACTGTAGTTTTTTTTATTTTTGCCAAACAGTGCACCACCAAGAATTTGTAATGCAGAGTCCATTGCACATTTGAAAAGGCAAACACGTCCGGAATCGTCCCTTAACTTGAGATATACATTGAGTAAACACGTTTGTATAATATATATTGTCAAAAACAATTTGTATTATTGCATGGATTTGCATTTCAGAAATTGTAAATAAGTTTATTTCCTGCCAGTTTGATTAAAGATGTATTAAAAAACAAGTGAATTGATTTTTACTTGATTTGGAAGTTTGGAATGTGCAGACAATCAGAAGTACTTAGTCAATCATTGCAGTAAGAATCTGCAAAGAATTCCTCAAATGAAGGTTTGCATTGATGTTCTTAACTTCAATGACAAAATATTTGTTTACACTGCATTAATATAATAAGCCAGTTCGGTATCTCGAAGGTCAAAGGTTATTCAGGATAAAATTGCTGATGTAATGTGACGCGATGTTACGCAAATGCCCATTCTGATTTTAACACGTGCGCGTTGTGCGACTACCTTTTGCATTCACGCGGGTCATTCAGGATAAAATGTCATTGTGCACATGCGCAGTTGAAATACCGAACTGGCGTCTGTTGAAATTATAGCATCAAACGTCCAGAAATACAGTATTTACTTGGCAAGGAATTCTTAAGAAATTGTAATACCATTTATTACCTTTATTTATTTAAATGGAGATTTCAAAGAATTAAATATATATACAGTCCATGCTCTTCGACAAATTTAATGTTTTTTATACACATTTTGAAATTGTATGTTTTATTTTAACACAAAAATTACTTCTTTTTTGATCCATTTTAGGTACCTCTATCCCTCTATAAAAGGTTTTTATTCTCAGATTTTTTTGCACCTCTAGTCTTGCGCACAAAAGAGAAACTGTAGAAACTGAATTATCGTTGGTCTGCAAAAAATTTGACATTTGGGAAGTAGTTATCCAATAATGTAAATTGTTCATTCAATGTCTCATTCAAAAGTGAGTAACTTTTGTATTGCTAGAAAAATAGCAATTTGACCCCAACAAATATTTTCCATTGTAAAGTGTACAAACGGTATATCTTTACAAAATATTAATTTGGGAAATGTCAGCTCCTTGACAGATTAGCCATAAGTGGACCATATGCAAATTACTTTAATCTTAAAATATCTCGAGTTTATAGAGTTGTGTATGTCACATGTAGTCCGTCCTTTACAGAACAGTTTCTGCGTCCTTCTGAATGATGTTGGCTCCATTTCCGGGCTCCGTCGCAAACAGACTCTTCTTGACTCGTTCCTGGAGCTTCGGATCTGCTGCGTAATACCCAGCATGCACCTTGGCAATGAAGTCATCAACCTTCTCTATGGGTACCATGGAAACAGCACAACCGCCCCAACCTGCTCCGGTCAGACGGGAACCCAAAGCGCCAGAATTTCTGTTCAGAGAGACGGAGGAAACAAAACAAATGGTATATATGAGCAATATTCTGACCTAAATCACATTTTTTGTTACACAAAACCCCAGACAAATTAGGGAAAAAAAAGCTCATATTTAGCACACCTATCATTTTGAAGCTACTAAATGACCCAAACGGAAGAGGAAATACCTCTCAGTTGATCTATTGCATATTTCGACACTATTTTTGGGGGGGAGTTTGTGATGTGCTAGACTTCATTATTAGTGGAAGGCAACTTGAAAAAAGGCGGCCATTTTTGAAAATACTGTCTTGATGAAGGATCTAAGAATAGAACTAAAAAAAGAGCTTCCTTAAAAAAAAATACATTACACTATTTTTTTATAAATTTTGCCTAAGAGTTCTCAAGTCCTAAATGTCAATCAATGATATTTGCTTCGTGAAAAATTTGTATCCTGTTTAAACCATGCTCTGCAAAAAATGGCCTCACTGGGGCTAACTATAGGGGCGCTGTATTTTGAATCACCCTAATAGCAACGCTAACCTGCAGAGTTCCACGAGTTGATCCAGAGGTTCGCAGCTACATTGATACAGATCACGGCAGCTGGTGTGACTGTCATTCATCAGTTCTCCTAGTCGAGTTGCAGAATCTGACAAATCCTGATCACAAATTTCTTTGAATTTTATGACTCGACTGGCTTCACCAAACACGTGCTTAGCGCGGTCGTGCAACTTGAATGAGGTAACTGTGATCGTGGGTGGGTAAACAAAGAGTGGTGTTGAAATTATGTGGTAGAGGAAAAAATTCACTGTCAATATTTGTTCGTTCTTCAATTTGCTTGTCCCATCTCTGCTTTCCCAGTTTCCCTTTTTCTGTTGTCCTGTCATCTATAAATTTCTGTTTCCTCAACTTCTGTTTTTGTGTCAACCCTCGAGCATAATTCTGCTGCTAGGACTGAAAATTATCTTTCAAGTATTTGAGAATTTTGAAATTGTTAAAAGATTGCTACGTACAAAAGTTAACTTTAACTATATTCTTGTAGGTTTTAGCCTTTGGCAAAATTTCCAATCGTCCTTTACTAAACTTGTGTGGCCTTTACTCTTGGTATTAAGGAATTCATTAAAAATTTATTTTACAACATTTTTTGAAGAACTGATTAAACAATAGTAAGTACTGCTGTAATGAATGACCAGCAGTAGACTGGTGTACGGACCAATCACAGCTGTGCGTGGCAAACATACGCACACGTCGGACTTATTGCTTTCATTTATTTTAATTTTTGTTGGTAATGACACCAAGGATTCTTCAAAAGTGTCTCGCTGTAGCTCGCAAGCCTGAAGAAACCTGGGAAGAGTTGGGAGAATCAGGCAGGGACTGAAAACCCAATCCCCATGTCAGCCCTGGCAGGATTCGAACCCGGGTCACAGCAGTAGAAGGCGAGGATAGTACCACTAGACCAACCTGACTCCCCTCAAGATTGAGATGGTTTGGTCAGTAAGTCAAGGGACAGGGTTTAATTGAACGGTCATTTGGTCTTACCATCCAGTGTGTTTTGGCTCAAGCTTTCCTTGTTGAGCTCCTCTTCCGACGCCCCAAGGATGTCACAAACCTCCTGCTTGCTGTATGGCTCAGAGTGAAGCTCCGTCTCAACAATGCTCAGCATGTCTTCTAAGGAGACTCCAAGTGATTCTTGTAGCTTGGCAAGCACCTTGAATTGTCTCCAGTCAAGGCCTTTAGACTTGGCTAAGATCTGTATGATGGAGATGGATTTGGTTCATAGAAAGGGGTTCCCCACCTATAAAAACATGCCCCTTTTTCTGGCTGTGAAGTAATCAATTGCAAAATAATTGCTTACCACTCCCATAAGCTGTGTACAAAACTCATGCAGAGGTGTGAAAAGCAAGTTTTTACCTCTGATTAGGATGACGTCACAAAGCATGGGTTATTTTTTATCTATCATGCATTTATGATTGTTTCATAGCCATTTGTGGCATTTTCCTATTCACTTCTGTGAACCTTTAAAAATATCCCACCATTCATTTCAATAGATTACGCTGAATTGATTGAATGCAAATTCCTCAAATTTGTCTTTGGTTTTTGAAGGCCATTTTGTACGACTCGCATTCTATGTGTTTACAACAAAAATTTACATTAAAAGTTAACCCTTTGAAGCTGGATGACGGCAGTAGATTCCCAAAAAAAATTGCCACCAGGCCGGAGGATGTCTATACATGCCATTTTCTGCATTTTCAATCCATTGTTGGATTATTGTGTATGTTATGCTTGGCTGCACAGGCCGCCCCGGCGCCTCACTATGAATAACCGTACTCAAGGTGTTAAACTTTTATCCAAAATTTGAAAACACACTTGTATATGTAGGTAACACTTGAACTCTTGTTTTATTTCAAAGTTCCATTTTGGAAATTATGAATTTGTTTTTTGCAAAAATCTACTTCACAATAATCACTTGTTTTTGTTGAAAAATTTAAACCGGGTTTTATAAAACTATTTGTTAAAGGCTAGTTGCTATGACAGCTGTACCTGGGTTGCTAGGCGACACTCAACAACTCTAATGTTGAAGTGAGAAGTTGCAGCTTTATGTAATTCCACACAACTATTGGAGATGACGAAAGCCACTCCTGATGGTAAGCAAACGTTGGTTGCTCGGATCGGGTTAAATTGGATCCATTTTGCCTGCATAAATATTATATAATCAGGTAATGAATGTTTGATGGGCTGGGGCCATTTTCACTGAGCTGAAGCACAAAATTCACTCTAGCACAACAAAATTATTAAAATCATGTTACCAGCCAAAACTGATTGTTATGCTAAGCAAACAACGGCTAAATACCAGTCACAAGCAATATACGTGGAGTTTTGGCTGGTAACCTGATTTTATTAAGCAAGGTTTTTCGTGCTTAAGCACATTTTTGTGCTTAAGCAGCTCTATGAAATTGGCCCAAGATCTTTACCAAGTTCGTAAAGGAGGGGCGTGGCAAGCTGAAGGCGAGGTTTAATAACTGCGGCTACACCCCTCCAAGGTCATCATTGACTGGTAAAGATGATCACATTTTTATATCCATTCATCAATAGTTTTGTATAAAAATGAAAAGATCTCTTTTAAAGAGAAATACTGTGCTTTGCCATATGGGTGGCCCACTAGCATTTTGTAAATTTTGTAAACATAGAATCTAGTACTTACAGTTCCAGCTTCGGCCAAGAAACAAATTGATTGATCCATTCCACCACCCTGTGTGCCGATGTAATGCTCACATCTCATACAAATGTCTGCTAACTTCCTCTAAAAACAAAGCGGAAATGTATCAATTGTAAAAATGGTTAAGGAAGGACAGGGATAAATCATTGCTACAAAAATACTTAAAGATTCACTGAAATTAAAATATATCAAACAAGGGAAACTGACTAGGAAAATTTAAATACATTTTCAAAGTGAACAAAGAAAACTGGCAGGAGCGGGATTCGAACCTGCCAGGGATTCGAACCTTATAGAGCACCGAAGTGATGACGTCAATGCAATGTTTGGAACCAGAATACTTTTGTTATGTGTTTGCATGACTGGCTGTTAACAAAGGAACAGTCAAAATTTACATTTGTTTGGAACCAGTTGTCATGCCAACTGACGTCGGACTTCAGTACTCTATTGGTAGTAAATTAAAATAGGACAATGGTTCTGAAAAAATGATGAATACATAAATAAACTTTTGATAATTTGTGTTCCAGTAATGTGGGACAGAAAAACTCTTGGGGTGTTTCCCTTCCCACAAGAGATTACCCCTATAATTCTGGCTGTGGTATTATTGGTAGAATTAACACATTATTTTCCATGCCCCGATGTCCTTAACTGATGAAAACACAAAAAATCATGTGTATATGAATTTATCGTAAGTTGTCTTGGAGCATTAGTACTGTTCTCTCTCAGCGAGGTCCCAGCCTATTGAGTTGACAGAAGACAAGGACAACATGTCAGTTTTAGTAGTGGGAGGGAAACCCCCTAAGAACCATTATTCCTGGGGAAACCTATGCAATCGGGCAGGGACTGAAAACCCAATCCACATAGTGCACCTAGTGGGAATCGAACCAGGGTCACCAGTGGTGGAAGGCGAGCAAAGAACCACTACACCAACCTGACCAATCTTATGCATTCATTATTTCTGAACCATTTACAGCATTTTTCCTGTTGTGAATTCTGTGAGCTTTAAGTGAGTTTTGACCCACCTTGGGTATTTCTAGCCCATTGGCGTGCATCGTGACCAGACTACCACAACAAACCAATGCACTGGAGCTAGAGAGGCCAGCGCTAGGTGGAATGATACCATCAACCACCAGGTTCATTCCAGAAGGAGTGGACACACATTCTGCCTCGATGATGCCTCGGAAACCACACAGGATGTAGTTAAACCACAGTGGGTTCGTCGGATCAATCTTGAAGTCTCCAGTGTTAGCTGTGAACTCCCTATTTATGTCACAATGCCACACAAAAGATAAAGTTGGTAAAAGTTGGGAGGGCCTGAGATTTCAATTCTAGTAGAATCTAAATATAACAAAATATACAATGCATTTTTTGAGGTCTTCAGATAGTTTTCTTGAAGATGACTGCATTTCAGACAGAAATATTTCTCGGGACGATTGTACTGGTACCGTCTTTATAAACAGTAAGCTTTTAGACTGAAACTAATCAATTTGATTTTTGCTCATTACTAAAGTTATACCATACCCTTCACCAATATTCTTCAACTCCCAACACTTTTTTTGGCAGAGCGGATAAGAGGAAAAAATTGTCTACCCCAACCCAGTGAACTTAAAAAGCATCTTGAAATATTGTGTTGATGATGTAGGAACTTTGTATAAGAGGCTCTACTTTGTGTCTAAGGAATCCAATCTGAAAACATTGATTACTGGTACGCAATTCTTGTGGCTAGAAATACGATCAAACAAGTCCAAATTTCCAGGTAAAATGCCGAGTACACATTTGTTGTTATACATCTATGATGACGAGAAAATTTGTAAGGATTGAAAAACACTCTTTCAGTACATGTACTTGTAAGTAAAATGCAAACACTCAAAAAATCGGCTACATTTCACATAGCTAGGATAATCCTAGTCTTTAAGTCATTCATCAATGCAGTACAACAAAATGATAAATCTTATAAAATAACTTGAGAGTTGAGTGCAATATCGGGCCTAAATTTCCAAACTAGACATACACCTACTTGTATTCAGGATTTGTATTCTTAAAGATGAGTTTCTGATCAGAGTTTGGTCCTGTAGCAATGACAATATCTTGTTGGATAGCCATCGGCAGTACGGAGTAACCACAATAGTCTATATGCTCACCTGAAAAGAACAAAAAAAATGAATAGGGGATGCCCAACAAAATTTATTCCAAAAGAGTAAACAAATTTTTATGATAATTGTAAATGGGTTTTTTACATCATGCATTTGTAAGTTATATTGAAGTAAAGTTTCAAGTGAAGCCAAGTGGCATGCACTTATTTGTCTGTAGTTTATCTCACCAATGAGGTTAACTCTTCCTGGAGCGCGAGCGAAGAAGGCAGGTTCTGAACCATATCTCTCTATGTAGAGATTGCGAATGGATTTATATCTGTTGAAATTACAGAGACTAGATAGTTAACATCATTTACTTGCATTAAGGTTTTCACAAACCTTACAGAGAGACACATAGAAACTGACGTGGAAGATTTTTTTTCACTGATCCATAACTATCTTGTGATGAAATTTTCTGCCCCAACATTTCATATTCCTCACTCATCTTGATATGTACACGTACTTTTTAGGTACAGTTCCTTGAAATGTCACCGATGAGAATATCTTGTTTCGTTTTCCAGGGTCCTGTTCTACGCCCCTTTGTTGTGCAGGCGATAGGCCCCACCCCCTTTTGCCGACCTGTAATGCCTAACTATACAATACACATTTGGCTATTTTATTGACAATCATGGAGCTTAGAGGAGGGAATAAAATAAACTATCATCATGGAAGTATACGGCCCTTCAAGCTTTACTCTTTTAAATATTAATTTAAGTTGGTTTCGAAAAAAAGGCAGGGGGGAGGGGCTTAGGAGCTTTGAAATGCGATCCTCATCATAAACAATATCATAGAGTGACCGTCAAATTTGCTGTGTGAGCAAAATATTAAATTTATGTTTATCGTTAACCTGTAAAAAGGCGACAAAATTAACCTCTTACCTTTCTTTCTCCGAGCTGGGTACTCGTGTTACAATCTGTGGACAATCTCTGGAGGTTCCAGCCATTTTTTGCTTTGTTTTGTCTCTGGATTATGACGAGAATTCACGATCTCATCGATCATCTCGTGCGGCTGTCTAGCTTGCTCGCTGGAGGAGAAAGCCGAAAGTCACGTGATAATGTTGATCAGGTGACCTTTAACATTGAATCAAGTAATGCTCCTGTAATATAATTGGTTAATTCTGAGGATATTCTATTTATAGAGAACGCTCTCCGTTTTCATTGGACACGATTTTTATCAAGCATGCGCAGTATTTGAGCTTAATTTCAAGATGGCAGCCTCCATGTGCAGACATCTGTCCCCGTTGGCGAGAAAGTTTTCACGATTTTCTCTTCAGAATGGAAGCTGCTCTATCCGATGTACGTATTCCACTGCTGAAACCAGTACAGAAAATCAAGTAGCGGTTCCTGAGGCGAAATATCCGCCAATTATCCCACCTTTATACGAAAAAACAGGGTACAAAGAGCATCGAACCAAGTTAGCCATTCAGAAATTGAACGACATCACAACGGCAACGGAAATGTTGTACGAGTTGAGTAAGCTTCAATGTTGGCATTACACGATATACCCAGCCTGCTTCCATTACAGTTTCTTGGATTTTTACAAACACACTGTCAAGACCGTCATGGTGGAAGAACTGCCACAGCAGATTAAAGATTTGGTTAACAGTCAAACTGTGGAGCAAAGTGTAGAGAGATTAAAACCACACATCATGGACTGCATTCTGCACGAACAGCTGTATGTGTACAGACATAAGGATGATGCTGTAAAAAGAAACCACGTTGCTGGTAAACAGGTCATGGAGAATATCATGCGAATAATGTTGACGGGACTTGCTGCTGACTTTCCGCACTTAATGGATGCACAGATCGACCAAGATGTTCAAGTGAAATCCTTCTGGAAGCGTGACGAGACAAAATTTCAGTTCACTGGAAAACCTCTGTTTTTAGTTCGTACAAAGGACCCACTACCTGAGGTATGATTGATCAGAACTTCAGTTAGCTTACGTTTGCTGGTCGATTTGATTTGATTTGATTTGATTTGATTTGATTTGATTTGATTTGATTTGGAAACTTGAAAATAAACAATATAAATGATCCACCACTATTAAAAAAAGAACAGCAGTTAGAAAGCATTGCCAGGGGGTACACAAAGTTAAGTTGAAAAGGAAGTTTGAGAGAAAGAGCTTGAAAGTAGTCCAAAGTATGGTAATCGTTACCTTTAGGACCCCGTTCCATATAAGAGAACGAAGGAGACAGTTTATGTTTCGGAACTTACCGCAATATTTTGCGATAATACAGGCAGGAAAAGTCACTCTGTGTGCTTGAAATCATCTAAATAGTTCGCTAAAGATATCATGTTGAATATGAGCAAGCTTAATTTTGTGGAAAGAGGGCAGGGTTTTGATTTATGAGGGAAATTATGGGGTAAAACGACAACGTCTCTGACTGCAAACAAAGGTAGGAATGTCACATTTTCTTTGAAAGTGCATTTCAAAATTTCAACAAACATGAGTTAATCTAAAGAAAAAAAGACTGCTTTAGCCTGCTAAAGTCACTTTGGTACCGTAAAGTCATCTGCAAAAGTCAGTTTTGAATGGAACTCGTAAAACAAATAGGTGTCCTAAAGGTAACGATTACCCAAAGTATGATACAGAGCCCACACAAAATTCTGCAAGATCTTATCTTTTTTGTAGCTTTAACCCTAACTACAAGCCTTACAAACTCCAACAGCAGGTTTTGTCTAATATTGATGGGTTCAGGATTGTAGGTCCATGGCACCATTACTTTACATGGAGCTATAATGCCCCAATTTCTCTAACTCCAAAGAATGTGCCATAGGTATACTGCATAGTGTTGGATTTTGACAGGTTGAGGACACTTCCTGGTAAAAATGCCTAGGGGGTTAGGGTTAATGATGTATGACATTAAAAGGCACACATTGCTCTAAAATCTAAAATATTTCATGTCAATAATTGTTTTTGATTTGAATACATTCATTGTTTTGAATGATTTATGTAGAAATACTTTGATTATGCTGAAAAAGATAACAATTGCCAGAGATGGATGTGAGAAACATGTTGATAATATTTTTATCCCCCTGTGCTTTTCTTGTAGTTTAGTAGCAAGGATGAGTTGTCTGTTGGTGAGGTGCCATCATGGTCGTATGCTCCAGAGAATGTCAGCGTCTTTAAGCAGCATATCAACCCAGTCTGCTTCCCAGGTTAGTGGTCATTTATTTCCATCTCTAACTGCCTTTTACAGGGATAGTGCTTACCGATGAAGCACCACTGATGAATAGATAATACGTAGTATATTGAAAGTACAACTTGTGGTAATCTGCATCTGTAATCATTAATTTAAAGATCTTGTTTTTCCTCTTCATGTTTCTATAAAAGGGAAGAAATAAAGGATTAAAAGAAATTTAAACCAAAAACAAAAATGCGAGATCAGTTGTTTTTAAAGAGACAAACATTGAACTAAGAAGTGTGCGTCTTAGTGGTAAATAAGTTATCCAAGCAAGTTCAATGTTACAGTTACAGTGGATTGTTTGACGAACAGTAAAAAGTAATAGAAATATAAAGCATACAAAAGACAAATTAACACAAAAATTGCCAGAAGAGTTACAAAAACAGAGAATTGCACTCCAAGCAACAACAGACCAGTCCCATACCTAGCAGGACAATACAACTATAAATATAAAACACAAAGTAGGAGCAATTTGTGTTTTAACCCTAACCTCACCTAAAGCTACAAAATACTACTGTAGTAATCTGCAGTAAACACTGGTGTATTGGAAATTATGTAGCACGTTTGTTGTATTGTACTTTACCCCAAATGAATGCCTACAACGTTAGGGTTCAAATATTTACATAAAATAGATTGGGCTGTTTTTATTTAAATCATGTGGTTCTAACTGGGATTTGTGTAATTATTATGTTTTTTTTTTTTGCATCAGTTCAACTTATTTTAACCCTAACCCCTTGGGTAACTGTACTAGAAAGTATCCTGAATCGGCCAAAATCCACCTATGTTGTCATGCACAAAAAGTTGGTTTTGGTGACTGCTCTATATGGAGGTATCCTGAATTCATCAAAATCCTGCAGTACCGCTAGGCTTACAATCCTCAATCCATCGAAATCCCCCAGTTTTCAATATGGAGGTATCCTGAATCCGCCGAAATCCTCCAAAACGGGGGTATGGATTTTGATGGATTCAGGTAGGTTAGGATTAATAACTATTGTTCTGCTAAGCAAAATTTAGAATGGCACATCAGTCCACTCTTGTCATAACAAGGTTGCTGGAACCAGCCAAATTATCTTGTTTAAATAGGACCTTGTTAAAAGAAGACTGCAGAAAGAGAAGGATTAACAATTTGTGGATTTTTTTAATTAGAATTCGCACTTCAAAGCAGTTCATATACATATATTTTGCTGTGACAGTGCTTTGTACAGATTTGACTGTAGTGTACATAATTGTTTACTTTGCTAGGTTTTAAGGTTGGGAATCCATTCAACCACGGTCACACTCAGATCTACATGTCCGAAATCAACCGGAAAAAATGCATAGAAAATAATACGTTGGCAGAAGTACTGCAAGGAGCTGGACTGTCTACATCGTTTGGTTGGCTAAATGGACTGGCGCTGTACCACAGTAAGTGACGTTCAGATTGAATTTTTGTTTTTAAGTTACGCAGAGGTTTTATATCTTGGTTAACCTCTTTTTAGAAGGTATTTTTCTTTGAAGAATAAGAGACATGAGATTCCCCATGACCTCAAACCTTGAAAGAGGAACAGTTGATAAAAGTGAAAATAATTGTAGTTTGCTGTCAGGCAATTCATATTTGTATATGACCAGTGATAATATAATGTTTGATCCCTTCAACCCTCCTGTTCTCAGGGCCAAAATCGACCCAGCTGCTGTACAGATCAAAACCTATCAAATGTCAGATTGAAACACACACAAACTGTGAGAGTTGGTGTTTAGAGTTTTCGATTGGCTGTGATAGTTATAAGTATAGGAGGGTTAATTACATAAAAAAATCATCTATAGCCTTGGCACCATGAAACTGAAAATTGAGATTGTTGTATTCCTGAAAGAACAAGTTAAACGCTGTAATTGTGTTTTGTGTTGCTGAACATCCCTGGTTCAGCTACAACCTTTTGAAGTTGGAGTCATGACCCCTTATTTTGAAAACGAAATGAAGCTCAAGTGGACTATAACCCTCACAGCCTATCAAAAAATCTACCCAGCTTGTGTGTGTTTCAACCTGTCACTTGATAGGTTTTGATATATAGGATAGGTGGCTCCATTTTGGTCCTGAGAGAGGGAGGGTTAATTTTATTGCACAACATGTGTCATTCTATCAACCCCTATGTTCCCTTCATAAACAAATATGGAATATGATAAGAAAAAGAAAGTTCCTCCTGGTGGAAAATTGTTTCTTTTCGTTAATTCAGAATACTACAGAGCAAGTTTTTGCTCATTTTAATGGCACATACATATACATGTAGTTGTTAAATTTATGGCAGAGATTATTAGATAATCATTTCCCAAAAAAACATGTCAACTGAATTTTCTTTAAGTTGTGTGATTTTTGTCATTTTGTTGTCCACAGTGTATAATCCTTACAGGGACGTCACCCGGCCAATGACCTGTCAGACTATTGTCACCGATGGCATCAGGTTTTCGTTCTTCTGTTACCAGCTCAACACCCTTGGACTCTGCAGTCGATCAGCAGCCAATCCCCTGCGTAACGTTTGCTGGTACACACCGGAAATGCAGCTATATGGTGATATACAGGATGGGAAAATCAGGGACTTTAATGATGACGTCCTGAAGCAGATTGTTGCTTTTCTCTCCAACCCAACAATACATTCAGAAGAATAAAATTGAACACAAGTCAAAAAAACACAAGTCCACCCCTCAAATAAAGTTACCTAAATTGGGTAAACATTGTGAAATCTCTACAGTATGCTGTCCTACATGTAAGTTGTTTGAGGTTATTTATATTTCTATTCCCGGGTTCAATTTCATAGGGTTGCTAAGCACACAGTTTTCTGCTAACAGAATTTCCATCCATATATATTAACTGTAAGATTAAAGAACAGCAAAGGACTTGCTAATTTCAGAGGCAGAATTTGCTTAAACAACAGAAATCGCCATGCACGTGGCATTAGCACAACTTGGCCATGCAATAGAAGATAGCAATTTCTTTTGCTGTAATTAGTATTACTGTTTTGCTGATCGTTAGGCAATCCTATGAAATTGAGCCCTGGTACTAAAAAGCCTAGTACTTTAACACAAAAATAAGGAACAGCTTAATTCTTCAAATGAACAATTGTATGAGCATACATACTTGTTGTATGTTCATGGCAACAGAACAATAATGTTTAACATTAAGGACTTGTCAAAAGGGTGTTTCTGTCATTTGTCACGAATGATATTTTTGTCGTCTTTGTAGTATGATATCTGCTATTGAGTGTGATTGTCTACAAAAATATCGTTTGATTTGATGAACTTGCCCATCTTCAGAATGGTTTCTCCCTTTATTTTAGGCAAAACTACATTTAAAATATATTTATTTTAAGTATTGTTTTTTTAAGTGAAGCTTGTGCATAAATATTATTAGGTAAAAATGGGTTGTAAGAACCAGACATTTACATATAACAGTTTGCATAAAGTACAACATTGGGTCGGAAATGAAAATTGGACCTGTTCCTCATAGACAAAATATCCCCAAAGTCTGCCTCTCGAGAAATAGGCCTACACACTTTGAAACCCCTGAAAGTACACTGAAGTTCCATTTCCCATAAACACTGCTTTGCTACAGTGAATAATTTCTTTATACATTAAAAGTAGTTTTTTATTTGAAAGTTGGAAAATCTGCAGTACATCAATATTATAAAGCTGTTTAAGGTGTGAATATTTAGATAATTTTTTTGTGACATCGGCACGCCCTGCGTACACCACTTTGCAATCGATGATAATATTGGTTGATCTAGGGATAAAATAAAAATAATACAATTCCCTCCTTCATTGATATCTGAAATGATTTTGGGATGGATATCAAGTCGAATATGTGATTGACAGGAAAAGGTAAAGTTTTGTTTTCCGCTTTCTAGAGTTCATCCGACAATGACGCGGGATAGGGGTTTGCACCCCGCTGCAAATTTTTTTTTTTTTTTAACAAAATCGTTTAAAATCACGAGGCGCGAGCGGGCGTGAAACAACAAAATGGAGGGTCCAGGAACAAGTCTAACTCCAATGACGTCAATGAACAGCACTTTTACTCTTATGTGTCTTCCACGAACATTATAAACAACAAATTAGTGTTGAAACTAATTTGTAAAAATAGGTGAAAGACTTTCAAATTATTTAGTCATCGTTGAACATTTTACAGTTTTAAACTCGTTGCTGAATAGTGTAATATAATTCGTCTTCGTGACTAATGACGTGCAGAAAGTTTTGGTAAAAATGGCGACCTCCGCTCGAATATTTCGACTTCGAAAAGTTCCTTGCAGTTTGCTCTTAAACTTTGTAAACGTTCAACAACAACTGGCATTTCGATAATATTATTCCGTGGTAGTCTGGTTTATGATGATAATTTAAAAGGAACTTCTTTTGTCATTGATGAAATCCTGGAACCGCGTAATATTTGGTGCGAAAATTCAAATGACATGGTATGGAAGTGGGGAATGCAGATTTTGTTCGGCAACAGTCAAAGTGTAGGCTAGGTGGAGCCAACGAACGACACCAAACGGTCCAAATTCTGGTAAGAAACAAACCAATTTCTCTTTTATTCTTCCTCCACAATTTTTTTCCAGTCGGTTTCTGAATTGTGTGGTGAAACAAAATACACAAGAAATGTTCAGTGTTCAATGTGATGTCTAGTTGAAAAATCTCCCAAATATATTGTCAAACATTCAATTCTGTAGGCGTGTAGCGAGCGAGGAGCCGAGGACAACCGTGAGAAAACGGATTTTAGTCTGATTTCGGCTACACCTAAATGAGGCAGTAATGAAAATTGCCTTGCTCCCCTAATGTCATAGACACGTAGCCTATAGAAAAAAATTATAAATTATACAGGTTTATAAACTAACGTTATTTTTTGTTTAAATTTCAATGACCCCAACATTTAAATTTAATCCCTGCACCCATCATTTTTAGGCGATTGTGTAGTGTAGTTTGAGGGCCCTCTTTAGTTTTGATCAAATTAGAGTCGAGGGCATTTTTTCTCCTTCCCAAATGACTTTTTCAACATAGAGCAGACTTCTCTTAATTCTATTGACATTTTTTGTTGTAATTTTAAACAGTTTATTGCGGTAGAAAATGCAATTTTCTTAGGCGTTAGGCAGTTGCCATGCGAATCAACATGATCAACGCAGTTTTGCGTGTTTTCTGTGCGTTGCGTTTTGTTGTACCCCAAAATTTCCTTCAAAAACTAAAACCCTGTCCTTTATCTATGACATACCTGTTGGTTTGTAATGTCGCTAACTACATTGTGTAGTTTGGCAAATCCAGTTTAAAATTTGATTTTTGTTCCCTTAAGGGAACAGGGCCCGACACTACACAATCGCCCAAACATTTAGAGAAGGGCTCAAATAGCGTCGCCAAAAAAACCCTTTCTTTTTAAAAATGTTGTTTTCATTGTCTGTAAACAAGTGCGTAATCTTGATTGTATAAGTAGGAAAATTCCCGAAACCCGCCTAATTCCAGAGTCAGAAGTTTTCTGATGAATCAACTTGTAGTTGAAGGCCTACTTCCGTTTGGTTTTCCAGCGACCGCACGACGTATGTACCGCCCTCTATCGATCTCAGAAAATTCATGCACTATCCCGGGCCGTGTGACCAGTGATTTTTGTTTATGAAATCCGACTGATGCTGAATATTTGGCATCAGAAATTCTCCAACTGGACCTCTGAAAGTCTCTATTCTCTCTAGACCTCCATTCATCTGCACCTTACTTTCCAAAGCAAGAGGGCACTACACATAAATTTGAAATCATAACAATAACCCCACCTCTTTCAAGTCTAAAATTGAAGTTGCGGAACTAGATTGTTTAATTCTTGTCGAACCTATAATAATAATAATATTTATAATAGCAAAACAAATTATAAACCTGCTTTTGGACCCTACTTCCTGATCTGGGAGCATGCACAGTTTCAGGCTCCGTGGGGTTTACACACCCCTCCTGATTTGGCAGTGAGAGCGCCATCATCAGGTACATATATAAAAATAGACGAGGCTTTGCTGCCATTCGTTTAACGTTTGAAAAGGTAATGAAAGCCAAGAGAGGTGATTGAATCAGTACTGATTTTAATTCATGGTTTTCACTCTAGAAGGGATGATAGTTTCTTTCCCCCAAAAAAAATTTGTTATGAAAACGAAACCAAAAATCGAACCTGACCATATTCGACAAAAGAAATTGAAGCAATTCTGTTCGAAAGTTAATTTTGTCTTTTAAATTAGTTCTTTTTGCTTTAAATTTTAGATAAAGTATTTCAGTCATAATTAATTAGTTTTTAAATTATGCTCCTCCCCTAATGAATAATTTGAAACATTATTTGAATAATTATCATTCAATGACAATGACTGCACTTTACCTGAGAGGCTCTGAAAGAAAACGATAAGACTGACATTTTCTAGAGAATTCCCATACTTGTAAAGATTCCTGGATTTGGTTGATATTCAATGGAATTACTGACAGTAATTCCATTGAATATCAACCATGATTAAAACAGACGCGACCGCCGGGAAATTGGGCAGGCTTGGTGCAGTACATGCACACACAGACCGGGCTCTGTATGTCAATCTTGGTGTTTAAGACATAATACAACAGTATATTTTAGGAAGACCAAACTTGGTGCACAGTGTGGTAATTAATTTTTGTTTACAATTATTTCTATATTTAAATGCACAGTGCACGCTGTGTATAAGCGGTTTCAGAAATCAAAATGGATGATCGTGGCTTAACTTGTATCAACCGTGCACTAATATGACAGATGTTTGTAATTTGTTCTTCGATTTTGTCCAGGCAGCAGCTTATTCAGTAAAAAAAAAATTATGGCTTAACCACAGAAATAGGTTAGGTAGCAAACCACAGGGATAGAAATTTTGAGGATTTCCTGGCAATGTGCCTTTAAGCAATATCCATTACACCCAAACTATACTTGTTTGTAGTCTTGCTCGCGCTGATCTCATTGTATCTGGCCTTTGGTCTGTAAATACTCTGTATTCGGAAAAGCGGCATATACTGCAATTATGACCCCCACTAGTCCGCCATAGATTGAGTGTAGGTTAAACACCTATTAACAAAACTGTTTTCACTTTAGCAGAGGTCCACCGACTTCAGAAAGTCAAATTCCCATGAGCATGTCTGCTGTGGTTGCAAATCCGTGGCTGAAATTTTAATGCTTAAACGGACGTGGTACGGAATCTGTTATCGACATGGCTATTTCTATGTCGCCTCATTGGTGTCATAAAATAAATTCCCTAATTATGTGACACCTGCATACACATGGAATACATTCGTGATCGTGTGTCTTAAAGGGGCGGAACAGCCGATTTGTACCGCACCTATATGTCAAAAGTTATCAACTCCTAGTTTTTGAGTTATTTGTAAGGTTTATGCAGTATTATGACTAGATAGAAATACCCAAATGGTGGTCAAATTATTCAGACATCGGATTTTTCTGGTATCAGGAACGTAATTTATTCCACAAGACGGAAAGCCAGACTCCTCCAGACTCCTGCCAGCAGTGTATATCGAATCTACTGTATAGGCTACTGCATATTTTTATGCAGGCCAAACTGTACCTGTCATTAGTGTCTGTGGGATTCGATCTTGGACGCACTAATTCACTGTTAGTCCATAAGGAAGATAAAATAAGAACGTTCCTTCATGGTAACAGCTAACGATCTTGCCATCGCATCAGAATTCCGATGATGGCTTGTGACTTATCTAGTGCGCCCTCTACAGTGATGGACGGATCGAGGACATGTATCGCACCCTCGAAAATCATAAATTTTTATGGCATATGCCATTCATTTTTTTGCCACAGACCTTTTTAGGGATGGTCTGGAAATGTTTAGTGAAGGCGTGTTGCACTGCTTCGTGGGACAGTTTGCGCAAAAATGTTGCACACAATACCCCATGGGGCTAACTGTATAACAGGGTTCATGCACCCCCCATATAGGGGGCCTATACTCGTCTAGCTGTCTGCGATTCATATAACACCAACGAGGCAGACCAACTGACGTGGGATTAATGATGGTAAATCGCAAAAACATGCGACGGGAGTGTACCAATTTTGTAGAGCTGAACGGTTAGCAAAAGAGTTGATGAGCTTAGGAAATCATTAGCGGCAGCTCACAGCATCGAGCTTACGCCATTGTTGGCACGGAGATTTGAGTTGCGTCACTATTTTGAGCAAATTCTGCCTTTCAAATTAGCGAGCTCTTTCCCGTGCTTATACTAGTTGATGTCTCTATGAAATACAAGGCGGTTCTGTTAGCAGAAAACGGTGCTAAGCAACTCTGAATTTAGGCTTAGGTACAAACTGCAGTGGGGCAGTTCATTATCTGAACCGTTTACATGTAGGCCTAGGCCCCCTATACAAATGTATGTTTAAAAGTCAATTTCTCTATACAAAATTCGCGGATATTCTCTGCGATCGTGAAATCACACCCCATCGTTTTAAAAGCCTTAGCGGAGGAGACATCATTTGAATCCATTTATCGAAATGATTCAATATAAAATACACTGATTAAATCTATTTTTTTAGATCATACTATGTTTTTGGCAGCGTCACACGGTAGTTTTACGTGAGGGAAGTTACCTATACAGGAGCCTACTTACACATTAATACACCTTGGATGACAGCTGTTTGTGTCATTCAATAAACCAAAACCCCAAGACATTAGTTACTTAAGAAAGATTTTTGAAGAAAGCCAAATTTACTTTCAGCAAGGCCTCGGGTGAGAAAACCTTTGTTTCATATCGACGAAATGCTTTTTTCTTAGACCGTTTTCCTGATGCCCTCAAGGTACAAGTTATCTTAAAATTCCGCTGGAAAATTGAAAACTAAATTGAGCTGACCGGAGCGTTTCCCGATCACTTTAAGTAGTTTCCCCCGTGGATTTTTAGTAACAATTTTGGAATCCTTCATCAAATCGTCTTTAATTGTTGTTTTTGCGATGTGAAACATGATTGAACAATAAATCCCCGTGGGCAGTGTACGTGCTTAGGGCTTGCTTCAGTAGTATGCGCTTGAGGAAAATCAGACTTCAACTCGCCATATTTGTCCACGTTTTCCATTAGTGTCAGGTAGTTCTTACAGGTATTTAAACTAGCACTTGCTATTTGACCGAGCACGAGGTATTTGTAAGTCTGACGTCATGTGGACCGGGAAGTGCAATGCAAACGAATGGAGTGTTGCTTGGCGTGTTGCTTTACGCGCTATACCCATAGAGCCCACGTACTTGGGACCCGGAAGTTAAGGCTAATACGGAAACGATTAAGATGAAATCTAAGTGGAACGTAAAGCACTTGTAGATTCACGTGTTTCAAGAAGAAACCAGCGACAAGGTTTTGTGACTAGTCTGGAAACCAGACTAGACATTTGGCACGGCCTTACACTGTGAACAAGTAACAATAGATTTAGTGCCAAGTAACAATGGATGTTCATTGTTAATGCGCCGTTTTTCTTTTGTTAGATGTTCATAGTGTTATTACATTTTTTCAATTTTTAATTTTGATTTATTTTGCCTTGGCATCACACATGATTATGACTGGTACCAACTCCCCGACTTACCAAAAGCAAAACATGGCGGGGACTCGAACTAGGTCATCTCTTTGAAAGATGTGGTCAAAAAGGGAAACAGAATCAGGCGTCAAATACAAACACGTACAGTCGGCTTTATGTCCAGAATTTGCATCCGCCATCTTTGACAATCCCTTGCTATGGACAATCCCAGGTTGACAACGTTTGACAACTGCACGGTCAATGAGACAGGACGTTTTAATTGCCAACACGGCGTTAGAAAATCAGTTCTAGTAAGCTTGGATCACGACAGTTTCCAAAAAATTGTCGATCCATGTGATGTGGTTGAAACTCTGATGAGATCTTGCTTTGTTAACCATCCACCAAGGTGATATATTACAAGTTGATGAAGATGTTGATGTTGGTTCCAAGGAACACTCTCTCGGGTTTCTAATTTCCACCCTCTGTGCGGTTTGACCCACTTCTCGTTTACGAGCCCATCCTGTCCGCAATGTCCGTGGGAAATCAAATCCTTGAGAAACGGAATGAAAGTTCCCCCAGGAAGCCCAAAAGCTGTTCATTCCTTTCTCGAGCTGAATGCACGTAAAACGCCCGTAGTTGTTTGGATCATGTTCCTACTCTGAATTTTGATCGAAGAATGTTCGCAATGCAATCACAATCATGATAACTTCTTCGACGTTTATAATGCAACGGACAAAGTCATGCTCTATATACGAGCTGATGGGGGGGGGGGGGGGGGGGGGGGTCATATTTTTAGACGACCAAGCAGGATTACTAGACATCTGCACTTTAGACCGTGTCTAATACCCTTTGTCGCCATAGCAACAACCCCACTCTGTGCCGGCCGCCATATTGTCGGACAGGCATATGATAATATCGGCACGTGTTAATATTTACGCGTGCATCCCACACCATGGCTGCCATCACAGTTATATCCGATAGCGTCTATAAAGCAGGAGGTCGTGGGTTCCAGTCCCGCCTGAGTAAGCCTGTGATTGTTTTCCCACAGGCTCTCTGAAAGCACTGAGCATACAGTTTTTGACACCACGTCAGAAAAGGACAAAAATCTCGCGTGATAAAGCAGCATTGATTAGGATTTTGTGCATTCTCGAAATAATCACAGGAAAAACAAAGAGAGAAAAAAATAAAATGATGAATTTACTGTCGTTAAGTGAGTCATATGATTTGAAGTAATCCATTATTGTTTAAAAAGAAACTGTGACATTTGACGGATGGACATCTTTTTCACCTGTCCACAGATCTGGCAGGCAGCTGAATGTACCCAACCGAGCGCTCACTCACTGAAGACATCACAAATCAACTAACGGTAGGCCCTCGGCTTTTCAAATTAAAAATCTTCGATTAGATTTCTGGATCATATGGCGTTCAGAAAAGAACATTCCTTAATGGTCGGTAACACCAGCAAGGGCATTCCACAATGATTTTTTTGTCTGATCAAAAGCGGCGTGGTGAAGGCAGATGTTTGTGGTGCTTTGGCGCAAGGAGGTAATTTAAAATCAATCAATTAACTGCCACGTAGGTCTTGATTTCAATCTCTGTAGATAACAGACTAGATAAATATGAACACATTCATTTTTATCTGTCAATTTTCATTTTTTTTTAAAGATAAGAGCACAATGTGGCTATTTTTCAGTAAAAATATAGAAATCTTGGCTGCCATTCGATAATCTACTTTGAAGCCCCAATTTGGCCCTAAATATGACGTTCATGTAAAACAACACCTTCCAGTAGAAGGTAATTGATGAAAAAAACGACATTTTCAAAGTGAACAAAGAAACTGGCAGGAGCGGGATTCGAACCTGCGACCTCAGGTTCGAATCCCGCTCCTTCCGATTCTTTGTTCACTTTGAAAATGTATTTAAATTTACGTGGTCAGTTTCCCTTGTGGATTGTTTGACGAAAAAATCCACAGTTAAAACGAACGTGTGTAATCTGGTTACCAAAAACAAATTAGCAACCAAAAATGTTATTCCGTGGGAATATGGTTAGTCCCCCGTTGATATTCGACTGATCACATGAATTGGTTTAGCAACATTTTCTCCTACGTTTTCGGAAGCGCAGTGGTCATGATCTAACTGTCTTTGAATTCTGAAATAGCGTTGTTGTTGGAAAGAAGTTAAACAAAAGCGCCATATTGCCTCTTTCCTCAAAATAAAAATCAGCTCGACCAATGTAAAGAATTGCTCCAAAAATTAAAGACCCGATCATGCGCAAAGTAACTAAATCCTGGCACACTCTACTTGTGCCGTTTATGATGATTCCAACGAGCAAATTTCCTCAATTTATCATGTCAAGTGGCTCAGTATAACCGCAATACAGTTTAGTTTCCAAGGTACTTTATGTATGTTATCATTATGAAGTACGGTATAAACTCAAATCCCTTTATTTATTTTTATATTTATTAGATCATGTCTCAGGCATAAAATATACATGCATAAAAACATTAAAATCATCAATGAGTTACATTTAAATTACAAAAACATTAAATGTTCAAAAATATATTAAAAAAATACACAGACAAATGTACCAACACTCAACATAATCCCCAAAACAACAAACAAACAGACAGACAGACAGCTCGACAGACATACACACAAACAGAATGTCGAGACGCCCGATTATCATAAATGCAATCTTCCCACCTGTCTCAACGTCTTATGTCTAATGCACTTCATGCCCCATTTCGCTCTATAATAGATGCAGATTGAACTTAAACACGCAAAGAAGATCAAATTGCAACTGTTTCAGTGTTTCAGATCCCAAGGAAGAGTTTGTCTTTCACTTAGACAGATAACAACACCCCATAACACGCCATACATCGAAGCAGAGAAACGGTATCTGTCCAGCTCTTGCTTGACCCCGGACACAGGCTTCTATTTTGTGGCCTGATATCCCGTCATGCTTTACGCAGCCATGTTGTTGCCCATTCCAATCTTGGGTTTACTGCCTGGTAACCTATATGTTTCGTAGTGATATACGTGTATACGCAACTGAAGTATTGGAACCAGCCATGGTATGGCCAGCCAAAAGATCAAATTTAGGAGGTTTGGCATTTCGCTTCAAACATAATCTTTCTCGAAGTTTTTGGAGAAAGATTCTTCTAGGATCAAACCGAAAGGCCCTTCTAACTTGTATGAAATCATCCCATTTTAGTAAACAGTTTGCAACAGTCATATTTTACTCGGCCAATAAAAACTCTGTCGAAAAATGAGCATTTGAGTTGGCACGTGTAAACATTTATACAGCGCAGTAAAGGAACATCCATGCAACTAATTTACGCAGTGACTCTTGCATCTGTGGAGAGGATTTGTTTGCCAGCATCGGAGTAAATTGATCGATGCAATTATTGTGTATAATGGGTGACACGATATGAGTCAGTCAAGAACGACTGTTGGACGCAGGTGGTTGAGTTTGATAACATATTTGTCAAGGAATGTTTTGAAATGTTAAGAAGCAAAGCAGGTCAAATCATGATTTTAAAGACAAATGGGCAGTGCAACAGTCCTGAAGCTAATAACATTTTTTGTGTTAAAGATTTATATTTTAGCTATATATGAGGTATATTTTTTATAAGGAATCATTTTTAAACATTTTGTTTATCCACAGGTTACAAACGTTTACTGTGTACTGGGTGAATTGGACATAGTGCGAGCTTACAAGCTCTGCTTTCTTTGTAGAGTTTCTCAAAGTTTGACTTGATATCGGTTTAGCCTCCAGCATTCGTTTTTCCATTTATATCTTCGTCCTGTGTATGTGACTCGGATGACACGGTGGACTTACAGAAAACCTGAAAATATACGAACTAAGGAAGTAAAGTCTCGGTTCTTGTACCGCCTATGGTGATGTCTTCTCACGTATCGTTTTCTTTTCTCGCGGGATTTCTCACACATTTGTGTGTCTTCCCCGATCATAAAGAATGTAAAAACGTACTAAATTTGGACGGGCTTTCTTCACATTTGCAAAATAGAAAACCCTTAAGGGCTTGTGCGTACGTACATGTTTTCCCCCCTCTACAATCTTCTTAACACTAACATTTGAGAAAAGTGGTCTTTCTGACACGCACATCGCGTGAGATTTGCAACATTTGTTTAGCTTCAGTAATCTCCTGGGGTGGGATGTATGACACTTTGCTGCAGAAGCTGGCAGAGATGTCGGCCTGATTGTTGGGGTGAGAGCTAGACTCGTTTATTTCCACTGGGGTTAGAATTACCAGGGAAAACACAAATTGAAATCGGCTCCCACTAATCTTTGATGAGAAAACGGAAGATGTATTACCAGAGGATGGAAAGGCCTCTTGGGGTCTCCGTGGTGTTCTATCAAAAAGGATCAAGTTCTGCGATGTGGCGTGACTTTAGAAAACTGAAAGTGACTGGAAAGTTACATTATACGTCATAAACAAATTTGTCGATTTATGTGCATAATTAAGAGACTATTAATTAGTCTTAAGTACATTTTCTTACATGTTGATTGGTGCTCACTCAGCCTCATATGCATTAGAAAGAACATACTCAGTCTTTCATTTTGATACATCACTTAGTTTGACTTCCTGATGAATGTGGGCGAAAACCTTAACACTTTCAAATTATTCCGACTTTGTGAGATTTTTTCAGGGCTTAAAACTCCAAAGTATATTAGCCACGGAGACTTGTGACTCATTTTGTTGTGTTGGTTCTGTTTATCACGTGAATATTAATTAAAAAGCGACAATTTAGAAAGGCCTGCGTGTTCGGAAGGTGAACCAGTTGTTGAAAACCCCAAAATTATATGAATTTTCGGAATTGTTCAAAATTGATTTTTGGTTTTTTTTTTTTTACAAAAAATGCGAATGGATTTTTTATATGTATTTATAGATGGTAATTTGAACTGTCCCTGCCCCTACTAAAAAAAAACGCGCTTTTTAAAATTTGTTTTCATAAAAAGAAATTCATCAAAGATTTCCGGCCGAAAGAGTAAATTGCCTCGTGTATATCTTATCAAGTCCCTTAAATAGCAGATTTCAATTAACTGTTGGGCCGCGGGCGTCGAGTCAGACAAATGTTTAGTGTGTGGTTACTGATCCAAAACAGATTTTATAAACAGACCGTGACTTTAGACGCTGATTCAGGCATGATATGCGAACATCACACCATGTGCGTTCATTGATTTCACAACATCTCTTCCTCAAGGTATACGGTATGTGTCTTGCCTTTATCAATTTTGTAATGAGCTCTCCTACACACAGTGACATTACATGGTGAGTGTGGGATATACAAACCAGGATTGTCAATCCTTTATCAACTTTAATGACCACAATCTAAAATGAACCCCAAATCATCATTTGTTGCTACAGCAACTCATACCTTTCCCCTGCTTTGAGGATAATGTCTCCATGTTCCTCTCTTACCCAGCGACTGGCTTACCACTTCCATCTTCTGTCCAAGAATTTGCGCTAGTTTCATAGATTTTTGTGTCGCAGTCCTTGAAGGAAACATTTCTAGTTGTGTCAATATTTAGAGATAGATCCTATCACATTATGTAATAAATTTATAGGGCTGCCGTGCTTACAACAAAGGGGAATAATGTAATTAAAAAATAATAATAATTCGATTGCAAATACTCCAGTTGATTATTGTATACATGCCGATATTGAGTTAATCATTAACTTGGAAGTTGAATTTGCTAAAATGCTGTTTCTTCCGTCTTCTTGTCTTTAATATTTTTATTTTTGTGTATTTACTAAATTCAGTTTATAAATATTTCATGATTTGTTATTGTTGATAAAGTGAATTGAAGTAAAAAAAAAAAATTCTTTATTGGTTACTTACCAAATGTAGACGATTCAATTCTACTTTTAAAAAGTAAGACGTGACAAGACAAACAAAGAAATATGGAAATCGGAGTAGATTATTATTCTTACAAGCCTATATGAATGAATGTTTAAATATTTAAGAACATTACGTAAATTATTATGCCACATCCGTATACTGCATCTCTGCATTACTTGCAGGCAAACGCTTTGTAAGCATATTGTGCCGATTTCCATCCATTATGTTTCCAGCGAAATGGTATCATTCATTTTTTTATAAAATACGAAACAGGAAATTATAAAAATTATTGACCATAGTCGCTTTTGTCTCCGTGATCTTTGTACTGTTGCTTAACTTTTTTAAATAAAAATATAATCCTAAAACTGTAGAAGTTTTAAGAAGAAACAATAATTAACCTTGTCTTGGCGAACTTTGTACCTGTTTATACTCTGTACGTGACAGAAAAAAATCTGTGTCTTTTGCGGACCGAATACGATGAATTGAATATGTCATAAAACAAGTTTTTTTTTTACAATCAAGTAAATGCAATTACTCCTTGTGCAATATTTAATTTAACGAAGCAAGGAAGCAAGGACGGGCGAGGAAACGAGAGGTGATTTCAACCGTCTTGTCTCCCCTGCCGTGACAGAGATGGATGTGACGGTCATTAAGGAACAGGCCCTTATAGTTTGGGTGGATGCACCGGATGCACACTCTTACATGAATGCTAATTTGAACAGGGATATGTACTAAGAAGTCGCAGGGTTGTAGATGGATTGTCATAGTGGGGTATTTCCTTAAGTGTTGTGATTTTTTTGAAAAGGTTACTGAGGTTTTTAGGAAGTGGGCTACCTCCGGTGCAAGAGGAGTGTGATTTCTTCCCTGAGAGATAAACGGGTAGGATGAGAGCAAGGGTTTTAACCAGCTAAAGACTACAATATGACAAACCAGTAACTGGGAGACTGTCAAGAAAGCAGAGAAAACACTTGTTAGGAATGGGTTCACTTGAAGAAGAAAGATAAATGGAGAAAGGAGGACAAGAGGAGGCAGGAACAAGACCATGACGGAGCTTCTTAGAAGGAGATAGAGGAGGATGGTGGGTTTTAAGTGGTAGAGATCCATGGAGGCAAACATAGAGATATTCAAAGAATAAAAGAGAGTACGTTTTAGTGTAAACGAATGCACTACAACGTGGGTTAAATCCCACCTGACAATTTGCTTGAAGGAATTCGCCCATTTTAAGGCCTAAAGCAATTCCAGTTAATTATTCCAAGAGTAGAAAGTAGAAAGAAAGAAGAGTAAAAATAGGCAGAAAATCAATAGCAATGCAAGACTTATAAGAAGAGGAAAAGCTCATCTTACTTTGACAAATACATGTACTTTGGAAGATAGAGTGTACAATGGCCAGAACAAAAATATTAATAAATACAAATAAAACATACAAACAAACAGTTGTTCAGTTTGAAGTTTCTGTATGTGTAGGGTTGATTTTCAGGCGGCGGATCGAGGCAACCTCCTTTTCCAAGAATTTAATTCCTATTTCTGGTAATATCGAATGTTTTCAAACGAAGAAATGAAATGCCTCTCCCCAAAACATCTTCAGTAAAGGTGGATAAATAACTGCAGGAACTTATTAAATTCTGCTCGCGTTTGGTATGGTAAAACCTATACTCAGTCCATTTCAGTGATCTTTGTTAAATTTTGGATCCCCATTACAAAATCGTACCTCATCGGAAGCAGGCGAGATATTAATTTTTCCAGCTAGTGGATCCTCCGTCATTGAATACAGCCATTAGTATGTCTACCCATGGCTTGCTTCGTACCTCAGGGTAAAGATGACGAACAAAGACGTTGGAAGCTAGAAGACGGTGAAGCATCATCTCTGATGACACTCGTGTAGCCCACGGGGTCTGGCACGTGTGTTGCTTTCTCCTGCCGACAAGCCCACAGGTACAGGGAGCGGCTGATCATCGGCGTGTATGCGCCGGGCAAACTCCGGGATTCCGTGATGAATGTTTGGTCAATCAGCAGAGACAGCTGTGACAGATGTGTAATTTGTCATCTCACTTCCGAAACGGAAGTTCCGGGTTTTCATGAAGTATGGCGTGGAGGTGGGATTGTTAAATAAGAAGAAGCGAACTTTATGTCAAAATGGAAGTGGGTAGGAACATGTTTTTCTGTATGGTCTATCAAAATTGCAAACACGTTGACATTTTCCGACCAACGTAGCCGAACGTTTTGGCGGGAAAGGTACGCCTAGCGCTATAAAACCCTTGCGTACGGAAGACGCCATATGGCGCAAAAAACCCAGTGCCACCAGGCCGGATGACGCCATTTGCCGCTACATTGTGTATTTGTGCAGTTTCAATCAATTGTTGGATTATTGTGTATATTACGCTTGACTGCACAAGCACATTGTGACTTTCGCTTGGCTGCAAAGGCCGGCGCGACACCCCGGCGCCTCCTGTAAATATCCTTAGGGGTTAAAATTAAGCAAGTATGGCAAACACACATTCCCTGTAAAAACGTTGGGTAAAACATAATTGGGCAACTGTTATTTACCCAACATTGGTATTAATTGACCACATTGTTGGTTAATTCAGGTGAAAATGGACCATTTATTGGGAAGATTTGCCCAAGATTTTCGGTTGTTGATAGGTTGCCCAACATTGGACAAAATATCAACCCATTTTGACCAACTTTTTTTTAGAGTGTTGGTATACCCACGCGTGCAATAATTTTTGCAGGGGCGTGTCCAACACGCAGTGCTTGTGGGAAATGAGATTAGAGAGTTCCGACTGTTTGTTGGTTGTTTAATATGTAGTTTGTTTGTTTGTTTGTTTGTTTGTTTATCGGGTTATTTAAAATCACACCCCTATTTATGAATTTGGCTAGTATGTAGTGTTACGGATGGTATATACGCATTGACAATAGTGGCTTGACGATCGTGTCTAATGAATACAAGTTAATTGACGCCCCAACACAGTTTCGTCTTTCGTACTGTTGAAGACTGCACCTTTAACATTAGGTGCTTGTCTGGATAGGGATAAAAGTCATTGTGCACATACGCAGTTGAAATACCGAACTAGCTTATTAGAGAAATGGCCATGATATGAACCTTCAGATTGATCATGTCTGGTAACCAGACTACAAGTATATGTATGATTTCCGTCATGGTCAAGTGGTCCACCGGTAGTTGTTAATTGTTTCCTGATTTGTACTTTTATGCACATAATCACATTTTCTTGACCTGCCAGAGTTAATGGAAGAATAAGTTTATTCTAATTTTGTGGTGGGGCGTATTGCCGAACCAGTGCATGGTGAGCGTCGTTTTGTTCAAATTTGTGATATAATCGTATTTGGTTTTTGTACCAACACCAAGTTAAGCACAGCACAAAATGTGCATGCATCGTTATTGTGCACGTAATGTGTAATTCAATAGACCTATAAGACGTAATGACGTAATGGATTTGTTTACATGTGCGCTTTCCTATAGAGTACCGAAGTGATGACGTCAATGCAATGTTTGAAACAAAGGAACAGTCGAAATCTACATTTGTTTTGAGCCAGTTGTCGCGCCAACTGACGTCAGACTTTGGTACTCTATGGGAGCCAGGTGGGAACGCCAGACAATCGTCCCCACCTGTCATCCATATAGAAAAGCGTATACCGGCAATCGCGGACCTCCTATTGTCCCTCTTTTGTTTGTACTTTAACTTTTTTTTGGAAGGCCTCCCATATGTTTTGAGCACGAATTTTAATCGTGGACGTTCGGTCAATCGTGGACCCTTTGTCTACGCCTATAACCATTTTGTCCCTAGTCCACGATTGCCGGTAATTACAAACGCAGCATGACGTACAAGTATGTAAGCCCACGTGTGACATCTGACTGCACTCGTCTTCACTTACGTTTCTTTCATTCTTATTTATATTTTTTAGTCTATTTTTTTCCGGACGAGCGATTCAGTTTGGATTAAGTCTTTGATCCAAAGCTGGGGATTTAAGTGGGATTCGGTTTCGGTTAAATCCGGTTAAAGCTGATAGTGACTTAACTTGTGAGTTTAAAAATTGGCTTGAACTTTGTCGTCATCAATCCCAATAAATTCACAGAAATTATCAAAAAGCTGATCGAAAACGTGGTTGTTGTTTTTGTTATTGAATTCAGGAACACATCGTGGTGACCCTATCCCAACTGTCCACCTAGGCACCAGGAATGAATACGAACACAACTCACTACCATTACACTACAAATTGCCATGGGTAAGTAGGCCTATACTCTAAGTTGACATTAATCTGAACCCAGCTGCAGGCATTTTTGTACCATGCTGCATGATCCAACAATATCCAACAGCTATTGAAGTGTGAAGCTAGCTGGATTACTCAGAATCTATTAATAGCTAAAACAGAAGGTTTTTTCCAGTGCTCTGATCAACAATATCCACTAGAAATATGTTGTTGTTGGATCTTGTTGGATTCGGCAGGGTTAGGGTTAGGGTTAGGGTTAGGGTTAGTAATAACTTTTGAAATGTTGCAATATTTAATGACTGCTCTTTCAGGAACTGGTCGAACTATGGTGCCGCTGCGTCTAGTGACAGCTACTGTGCCACATGATCATGTAATAATGATGCCAGACATTATTTGCTTTTTGTATTGACATACAATTGCCTACATTCCGCTATTCATAAATGGACAGGCAATGGCGACCGCTAGCTGCCAGTACAAAATTAATGTCGCGCCTGAAGGACTTGGTGTGTTGTATCAGTGACGCCCTTCAGTCAATTGAGTAGCGATAAACGTTTCAGGATTCATTAAAATTCATGTCTTAGTGGGATAATGGGTGGATGAGGGCGTATAAGTGTTCAATTCATGACTTGCTAAGAGTATTATTTTGTAAGACACTGACTGCAGGCAGAATGCGGCAGAGACATCTGTCATTCAAAGCGGTACTTTTGGCTATTGGTCTAATACTGCAACGTTGGAGAGATTTTTGACTTGACATGAGCCTTGTTGCAGTATAGCACATCCAGGATGTTGTATCGCAAAATATGCTCCCCAAATTCTTCGTTTATAAAATAATTTGACAAGCCGGGTGGGGGTGGGGGTGGGGGTGGCTGTTACACTTTCTTACGTTGGAGGCGTTATTTAACCTCCAAACCCAAGTCCATTTTTTTTTCTTACCCGGAAAGGTTACATAAAAGACCAAAAAGGTCTCTGGTCCGATGGTCCGAGACTGACACAGAACAGTTTTTTTAATCCCCAACCTTATCTGGATTCCCCTCTGTATTGTGTAAGGTTTTATCATCAACCTGATTCCAGAGTGTTTTAGATTCCACTGGCATTAAAAAATGAGAAACGATAATCATATTGTGTATTAAGAACAAAGTCATATTACCCGTACACTCAAAAAGTGTCGGATTCCTTTCGCAAAATGTAAATAAATCTGGTATTTGATGGACTTGCGATGATACAAACAAGGATATGTGCTCATTCGAATCATCTTTAAGACTTTCTTGCCTCCGATTACCAGATTTTAGTTCTTGCGAATGGAACCAGCCTTTTTGTTAAAAGAGTGTATATTGACGCGTGGCCAGCGTCTATTTTGATAGAGGAATTTCACATTAGCCCCGTCTGTGCACTTCCGGGTTGAAAGCGAGGATGTCAATGCTAAACAAATACAGTGTTGAATCACGCCATAAATGGCAGTGCAGCGCACGTTCAGCATAGTAAGTTGTTTACTTAGCACTGAGATCCTCGCTTTCAAACCAGGAAGTGCGCAGATCGGTGCTATTTTCGTCAATTCGGGATTCGTCTGTTCGGCCTAATTCTTGCAGCATTGACCTGGGTCAGTTATCTGCTTACTTGGGCAATTTTCACATAGCTGCTAACAATCAAATTACGCTAAGCCCGGTAGAGATTGCTAAGCACAATGGGTTACTAGCCTACATCCCATGTGATGTTCTCGGCAAATGTTTGCTGAACACGTGACTTTGCTAAGTAATCATTGTGCTTAGCAGCTCTGTAAAATTAAACCCAGGTCTTGTGCACTCGCAAATTTACAGCCAGCCAAGTCCTAACCCCGAAGGATATAATTTTGACCAAGCTACTGAAGATGGAAATCCAACGACTGCGTCAGAATGGGGCAGGTCTATAAATTATTTATGGCGCACTTGTCCTCTCGTTTCAGGGAATCAAACTGTGCCATAGTGTAATTGCCTTGTGCCTGGATCTGGCAGGTTGGGAAGAGAGCAGATTGTATAGACCTGAAACTGCTGCAGAAAACTCCAAGGCGCATTTGTCTTTACTCGTTTTATCTCGACTTCTGCATATATACCCCATGCGAATGGAGTTAGATAAAAATTAAAGTGTAACACTTGGTTGACCAAAAATGGCCTATAATCATGAAATTTCACATTTTGTTTCTTGATTGTTGTATCAGATTTTGTAGCTCAGCCAATCGATAGACTGTCATAATTTGCTCTCATTGTTTCATTAAATCCCACACACGCGTCTTTAACTCTCACCATAATCTCATTTCACGCTCAAGTATTGACTTTAGACAAGAATCGCCCAGCCATTAGGAGATTGAAGTTTGGTCGAAACGATGACAGTGATCACGATGAGGCAATCAGGCTGAAAATCGTGCGGTTGTAATATTTTTGCTCGGGCAGGTTCGTGGGATATTAACGAGGTCCACTGGGTTCGAGGGTTGCAAAGTGGCCAACGCCACGTGAATATTAGTTCCATGCAACGGGAAGACGATATTATTATTTATTTCTGGTACTGAAATCAAGGATTCCTTAAAAGCATTGGCTCCTTATACTTTTCCTTGAAGTTCATTTTTTCTATTTTGTGCAAAGCGTTCTGTGATACCACTTACATTCTTATTATTTTCTAAATGGTTTCCGTGAAAATAGAGTCCATCAAATCCTTTCGAAACGCATAGATCGACTGGGAGGAGCTTTTCTCCAGTTCCTGTAGCATTTTATGGTTTGTTTGGCAGAAAACCCTCCAAAACATGCGGCCTCAGTCCCCAAAAAGAAGCTGGCGTGGACGCTTAAACAGTCCCCGATTTGGCCTAATGCACAGTCGTGTCAGATTCGTGTTAGGATGAACCCCGTTCCTCTGTTACTGATAGACCTTACTTCTACATACACGAGTCGTAAATTGTGCAAGATAGAGTCAAGACCATTTTGGGCAGGTTTGGGCTAGCCCATTTGGGACCCAAGTGACCACATCGGACAAAACTGTATGGGGCCCATATATGGGCAACCCAATTGGGGCCCACTCAGTTGCCTATCAAAGGCCCAACAGGGCCCCACTTGGGCTTGCTGTCTGGGTATCTAGACGCCTGTCATGAGCGCTCCCTCCTTGCTGGTTTGCCCCAAGCTGTTTTGCCTGTTCCTGTCGCGACAACTCGACTCGAGGGAGTCGATTAGGAATATATTTCCCTCCTACCCGCCTATACCGTGATCCTCTTGGTAAGTGTGACGTCACAGTTATCCGGGAGTATAGGGTCATTCCATCGGGTCCAAGTTTGGTGTCCCTGTTACATCTGACATGTAAAGTTTGTGCAATTCAGAACACATCCTCTAATGCCTTCTATCTGCAAAAGTGATTATAAGCAAAATACCTGCCAAACAAGTAAAACATAGTGTGAAGTCAATTTTTAATGACACTTGCTGGGAAATTACACAGGTCAGGTGTAACAGGGACACCAAAATATGTCACACTTTTGGATTCCAAATGTATAGAATGACTCTATAGTGCAAATGGCTTCAAACGAACGGAGCATGCCATGCGTTTAGCTTTTCACGCTGTCCATGCATAAATAGGCCTAAAATTGCCTGCACCAACCTGTTCATATTTTGCGTTCCCTGCAAATATTTTTTGAAGAGTGTTTTGAGACCCAAGCAGTTAGGGATTTTCAACACAGGGATTGTGGGCTTTCAATTCTGAGCATTTTATAATAAATTGCCCACGGGGAATGGGCCATATTTATCTATGGAGCAAAGGGATTTGTTTTCAATATGAAAGCCATGCAGGGTGGAATTTATAATAGGACTACTTATAGGGGTGGGTTTTATTGGAGGGGAATGTCACCAAAAGTTTTCAGTTCCCCGTGCCCACCTCCTCGCCTCGCCCCCCCCCCCCCCCCCCCCAAAAAAAGAAAAATCTGAAAGATTAGTCAAGCTTCATTTTAGTGTACAGTTTACCTTGGAGAGTTGTAAGTATTTTTGCAAATTGTTTGAAGTTGGGCTATTTACCATTGTTTGTTGTCTATGGAAGTTCACTTTGGAGGCGTGCATCCACAGATATTTCGTAGGAAGATGATGGTCAAGTCCGTTCGAATACTAGAATAGTAGGTGATTGAACTGCCCCCCCCCCCCCCCCCCCCCGGGGGGAGTGAGAAAGGATAAAAGAGACAAAAGGGAGGTCGCATAAATATAGGCCTTAACACTAACTCCCTAGGGTGTGTGTTAAAATTGGAGGATTCAGGACTGTTAGTGTTAATGTTTCGTAGTCCACAATGACTATCCCCATACTGTTAGATCCGCACACCCCACTAAAAATGAAAAACAATCATCCCTTTAAAATTGATTTCATTTGTTAATTGGTGGACTTGTCCAGTCCCTGGCATTAATTTTGATTTCGGACATCTTGGCGCTCTGCCAGGATGATTCATGAACTGATAATCTTGTTAAAACACTAAGCGAGTTATAATAACTGGACTGGCGCCGGAAAACTAATTAACCAATGGTCAAGAAAAAGGTCACAAAAAGAGTGACCACTGAAAACAGGTGACGTCAGCAAACCTTCTCGGCATTTGAATACAGATAAGAAATTAGAAGGCTCTAATGAAACCCCAAAGACTAAATAAGGTATTAACCTGAAGGACTGCCATTAACGGTCCGTAATCTAAACCCGTCTTCTTTTGTTTGGTTTCATCGTTTTCTTCCATGATGTTTCTACTTCCTCTATGGTTTAAACTGGACGCTTACGGCACCTAAATGTAGCCCCAACCCTATACCTAAATGTAGCCCCAACCTATAACTAAAATGTAGCCCCAACCCTGTACCTAAATGTAGCCCCAACCCTATCCTAAATGTAGCCCTAACCCTGTACCTAAACGTAGCCCCAACCCTGTACCTAAATGTAGCCCCAACCCTATCCTAAATGTAGCCCCAACCCTGTACCTAAATGAAGCCCCAACCCTATCCTAAATGTAGCCCCAACCCTGTACCTAATTGTAGCCCCAACCCTGTACCTCAATGTAGCCCCAACCCTGTACCTAAATGTAGCCCCAACCCTGTACCTAATTGTAGCCCCAACCCTGTACCTCAATGTAGCCCCAACCCTGTACCTAAATGAAGCCCCAACCCTGTACCTAAATGTAGCCCCAACCCTGTACCTAATTGTAGCCCCAACCCTGTACCTCAATGTAGCCCCAACCCTGTACCTAAATGTAGCCCCAACCCTGTACCTAAATGTAGCCCCAACCCTGTACCTAAATGTAGCCCCAACCCTGTACCTAATTGTAGCCCCAACCCTGTACCTCAATGTAGCCCCAACCCTGTACCTCAATGTAGCCCCAACCCTGTACCTCAATGTAGCCCCAACCCTGTACCTCGATGTAGCCCCAACCCTGTACCTAATTGTAGCCCCAACCCTGTACCTCGATGTAGCCCCAACCCTGTACCTCAATGTAGCCCCAACCCTGTACCTCAATGTAGCCCCAACCCTGTACCTCAATGTAGCCCCAACCCTGTACCTCGATGTAGCCCCAACCCTGTACCTAAATGTAGCTTGAGAGGTCCGGTCTATACATGGGCTACATTTTAGGTGCCGCACAGACGCCATTAAAAATTGTTTATGGAAGGCAATATATTTCACCCAGTGTTGGAACTTCCCTTGACCCCCAAAACTCCAAAATAATGAAAAATAAATCAAAGCAAGTGGGAATACCCCGTTTTGTATCGATAGTTGCTAAAAAGTATAATAAACGTCGGGAAAAATCCCAATCGGGCAATTTTGTAGGAAAATCCTCCCTCCCCCCCCCCCCCAATAAAAAATCAAGATCAACCCCCATGAAAAATGTCCCTCTGACCTACGTGGTTGGATTCACTGGAAGGAATTTAGTATATAAGGGGCCTACATGTACATTATATGTCTGTATCCCTCGTCAAATTATGCTCAATGGAATAGGTCGCTCGTCATAAAAATCTGCCTGGATGTAACCATGGAGGTGATGTAACCACGCATGTACAATACGAAATTTTACAATATTTACCTGTTTGAAAAACGCTTGCACTAAAAGTTCCTGTCCATGTTTGAGGTTGGCTTAAACGGGCTTTAATGTACGAGTCTCGATCTTCGAAAAGGCTTCGCTATGAATATCCAATCGGATTAAAGTTTGACGCGCAGAGATCGAAGGGGAAGATTCCACACGTCTCTTACCTCAACGGGATGAACTTCCCTCTTGGCAAATGACCACTTGAGACGTTCATTCGCGTTGCAGATCATTGGAGGAATTGAACCATTTTTTCCAGGCCAGAACCGGGTCTGCTTCTTATCAGAAAATCGTGCGACGAAAATACGCGCAGCATTTTTCCGGTGTCTAGACTAAATCTTTCTGCATTTGACGTCATCAACTCTTACATTTGGCTGCAGAACCCAGGGGTTGAACGAGAAATATCCCGGCTGACATTTTCCTCTCCGGATGCGGAATTCAATTGCAAGTAAACGAGATAACAGAACAGTTTTTGGGCATATACTCAGTTAAGAAAGTGGTCTAGTTTCCCAATTTCTCTGTGGCAACAAATTCTTGCTATTGTCTTGTTTAATAGAGGGATTGAAAAATAAAATAGACGTCTGGTCAGAAGATCTGCGCCGGCTGAAAGCTATACACTCCAACTTTGCCAGTCGTTAAACCCGAAGGAAAACAATGATACTTGTATCGCCTGCATGTGTATCTATTTCTGACGGCTTCAAGAATTCAACTTCGCAAACTCTTTGTTGAAAACAAATAGAGTAATGCATACAATAATTCATTTAGAACCGCATTGCGGTAGTTTTTGAGTGTGCGGGGCGCGTCTCAAATAGACAAATGTCAAAATATGTTTTCCGACGCACAAACACTTAATCGAATAACTGGATTGCATTATGGAAATTTGAAACAGACACATTTCCGGACGGATATACAAAGCGTATAGCTCTTTAGAACCATACATTATTGTTGTACTCGAAGGATGGGGTGAGGCTTAATTATCAGTTTGATGGAAGGGCAAGGAATAGTTTTCTGTGGTGATACCGCACCACTTGGGCAAATGTACCCAGTGAGTGGGAGGAACATACGCATTCTTGGTACTTGGAGGATGAAAGAACTTTAGCCAATTGCTAACAACCTTATTGTTGGAAAATATATGTTCCGAATTTAAGAAATGTGAACAATTTAGTATATTACGGTATAGAAAGAGACTTTTTAGGGCGGGGCTAGCCTGAAGGTGTAAATGTCGAAAAAGTAAATAAATAGTGTAAATTTGTGTTTGTGTTTAATTTAAAGGGACCGTGAAATAGGAATGATTTTTTCGTACGTTGTGATGTTTTTAGCAAGGAGTTCGTTCGATAAATGACGCCCTTTTGTGTGACCTTGGAGGAATAAGACATGTGTCTTATTCCTCCATGGTGTGACTAACCTGGGGGGTTTCTCAAACCCTGGCTTCGGCTTGGGCTTCGACTTCGTCTCCAGTTATTCCCGATTCTAATTGCCACTCTGAAGCCTTGAATACGTAAATATATTAACAGACTCAGGCTCCGGATTAAAACATCAGACTTTGATATACATGTAGCAAAACAGTATCCAAGATCTTGCCAAATCTGGAGTCATAAAATTGCGCGAAGCCGAAGCCGAAGCCCCAGCCCAAGCCAGGGTTTGAGAAATGCCCCTGGAAAGGTTTTAGAATAACTGCAAAAGTGGCGTATCCGAGGGGGGGGGGGGGGGGGGGGGTTCCCCCGGCGGCATTTGAGGCGTCAAAAAGAAAGTGTTTTTAAGACGGTTTTAAGACGCCGGGTTCATACGTTGTTTACCCTCCCTGAACCACAAAAAAATTTACTTCAAATAAAAACAAGCATTTAGACCATTTTCATTTTTGTAAGACATGGCTACTGTGAGAACGCAAGTTGAACTGGGTCTTTATTGCATGATTTCTTTTAGCAAAATCCTTTGACCTTTCACAGCTCCTTCTTGTCCTCTTCTTCAGTTGTAACAATACTCTCAGTCTGTCCTTTCTTAGTTCAAGAGTGCACCCATAACAGAATTACTAGTGGCAATCATTTTATTAACCAAAGCTAGCGGTAAAGGGATCTCGAAACCGTTAATAGGTTAAGCAAGTTAACCGTGAAAATCGTGTCAGTCCACGGGGCAACTTTCGCGGCCACTGGCGGCAGTGGGGCTGCCCGGACCAAGTTACTCACGCGTAACATTGTAATCACGTTTCATAAAATTATGATTATTGTTTTTCCGGACTGTCATAATTACCGCTCCTTGGCTTATAGTGCTGGATTATTTTGCAGCAATTTTGGCATAAAAGGGAACGTGTTTACTCCAACAAATTTAACTTATTATTTTTGGGCCTTTGGGGGGAAAGAGGCAAAACATGACTTGGGATTTTTTTTTTTCACGTCAGTTATTGGAACAGTAACAGCCTATATTAGCGTCCCGAGGGGAATTTGAAGATCGTGCCACAACCATGCTTGGGAAGTATTATTAAGAGGCAAACGTATTACCCGCATCCTTGCCTCACTCCCTCACCCCCCCCCCCCCCCCCCCAACAAAAAATTATAAACACAAATAAATAAATAAATAAATAAATTTAAAAAAATTAAAATAATTTTAAAATGACAGGATGATTTGGTGCATGTGATTTTAACAAGGACAGTCCAAAATCACATCCAGAGCCCAGAATCACAATGAGGTTTAAGCTGTTAAACCCAGAAGTTACCTTGTACTCTTTGTTTAGATGGACAATAGTTTACAGGCTTCAGATGTGGTTTTCAATAAAGTAGGGTGTGATTTTGGACGCCCGTTGTCGAAATCACATCGTCTTAATCACCCTATCCATTTCGAATAGAAAAATCACAGGTTATCCGCTTAGAATAATGCATGACGCTCCATTTGATACAGTTTTGACAATCATTGTACCTTTCATATGTCTATGGACAAGTTAGAGTTCGTTTTCGTGCTCATTTTGTCAAACTCTTAGGTTGTCAGTCTATTTTGGCTACATAACTGCCATCAAGAGAAATTACAGCGTTATAGTACTAGTAGAAATGTCATAGCAGCAGGCTTTATACAAAATGGGAACCGCCGTTTATAAAGCCCTTGTATTCTTAACTCGGCCTATCTTGGAATATATAGTCGGTTGGAACATAGCCCCATGGTTGAAAGTAGAATCATTTTCACGAAAGCAAGCTTTTGCTTGTATGTAGTATGCCGCTTTGTTTTATTTGAGTTTAATTAGCTGTACATTTTCATTAAAACCTTGTCTTTATTACTTAGGTGCTTTCTTTACTATGTTAATGACCCTAACTCCAAATGTTTATCTCGTTTCAAGCTCTGCGTCTTCTTTTCTTTATGACGACATGACATCCGTCCATTACGGCTGGTTCCCGCGTGCACTAAATAACACATGAGGTCATAGTCTGTAGGCCACAGGGAACCCGCGACAACCAGCAGGAGACATCGAGTTAGAATACGGTAGCCTTCGACGCCATGTCTGATGTAGGTAAGTGGACTGAAATATCCCGCGTCATCACAGCGGCTATAATTGCCACTAAAAAAGCGAATACGGAGTTAATTGCCTTAATGTTTTCCACAGGTTTAATGGTCTGTATATGGGCTATCTCCCCCCCCCCCCCCCCCCACTTTGTATTCGCAGTCTTAGTTCAATTTTTGAACATTTTTTATTTTTATCAATAAATTATTTTGTCCGTGAATGAAACTAAAGATTGCTCAAAAGGCTGACACTGTAGCGCGAAATAAAACCAACGAAGAGAAGACAAAAAATGTTGAACTAATTTTAGAAACCCCACAGAATCAGGCAAACTCCAGAAACCCCGCAGAATCAAGCAAGACTGGAAATCCCACGAAATCAGGCGGGTACTGAAAACCCAATCGACATGTTGGCCCCAGGCGAGATTCGAACCCGAGTCACATACATGGAAGGCGAGGAAAGTACTCGTGTGTCTAATTCCCCTATCTACATTTAGCGACGTAAATGAACCATAATTCCCAAATGACCACCCACTTCGACATTTATCTGAATTTGAATTTCATTTACATGTATTCATAATAACGGTGTGATGATGTCGTTATTGGACCGATTTTGATAATAATGGCGCCATGTTAATTACCCTCTTGGCGAACGAGTCAATTTAACATTCAGGTTAATAATATCATTAAGCTTATTGCGTATAGGCTCCGATTTAGTCACATGACAGCAGTTGCAAAGTATGAACGTAAGGGGCTGTTTGAAAATATACGCGCAGATTGTATTCACAGGAAGCAACTTAATGTTGCACTTGTGGTACTTGACATATTACAAAATAGCATTTTGCCTCAAATTCGGTACCGGTGCCTCTTGGGTACGAAAAACGACAACTATTTTTTAGAGTAATGGGAACACATCCCTTGCTCGTTTCATAAGAATTTAATCTACACTAGCACCGTGTAGGTCGTGGGTTCGAATCCCGCCTGAGCTCCCGAATTATCTCAGTAGTCACCACTCACTTCAAACATTGAGTGCGTGTAGTGCTTTTTAAAAAGTTGAGCAGATGCTCAAATTGAGGGAAACACGGAAATTATTTGTTTAATTCTGAATTCATTTTTGGTTAATTTTTGCGGTAAGTGCAGAGACTTTGGGTTCATCCTGCGGCTACATCATGTTCCTCACGTCTCCATCATGATCCTCACGTCTCCATCTTACGGTGAGATGCACTCTTTATTGATCTCTCCCCATGCCGCTTCATCTCGTCTCTATCAGCTTATCAGCGCTGTGTGTGGTCTAATCTTCAATAATCCACTAGAGTCTTGAAAACATACAGCCTACTTTCATTAATAGTTATGCCCGCAAAAAATGTGCTTTAGAATGTTGCCCAGAGTGCAAAAACATAAACCGCGGCAGGATATTTGGTAGTTTTCTACGAAATATTCACTTGTTCAGCCCTCCTTCATTAGAAACTCAATAAACATCTCAGCGGGTGTTTTTTCTGTCTGCTGTTAAGTACCCCGGTCATCCAACCGCATACTCAGATAACTAGAAAAATAGTAGAGAAATTTACCATTCTGTGTACATCAAGATGTTTTGAAATGAACTGAAAACGTGAACAGTGGGTGACTCGCCCCCTAGCTTATCGGAGGGCACGCTTGGACAAGTACCCTTTCCTCTACTCATCCAATTCACGCGTGGATGTCTCACGGAGTGCGTCGTGACATTTTCTTAGAAAATAATCCTCTGAGGAATCCAATCATCTGCATAGTCAATCTTGGGAAGTACTGTCGATAGGAACTCTAAAATAGCCTATTGTGAAAAAAACCAGACAAACTCGGGACATGGGATTGCCTGTGCGATTTAATTGATGTTTTGCCAGCAGGGCCTTCAAGAATTTTCTTTGCACTAATCTGAATTGTTTTGTCTTTCTCATAAACAGCAAGACAGTAATTATTTTCAGTATAAATTTATAATATATGCATGAAAATTGTGTAAGATGAAAGATATATATTTTTTAACTTAAATAAATTTTATAACCAAAATTGTTATTGTTTTTATTGTTAACAGCAGTCTCGAGTGCTCCCTTGCAGTAGGCTTAGCCCTCTCGGATATCACCCCATTGTTTGTCTCATCTTGGTCCAATAACTCTATAATTCATCTCGTATACTTTATAATGTTTTTGTATCAAAATTGCATGGATGGAAATTAAAACAAACAAAGAATTCTCTTTGGAATTTGCAGGAAAGTAGTCGTTTTAAAAATTTACCACAAAACCCAGAGTCTAACAATATCCGACTCCCCGCACAAACGAACAAATATTGGGGGCAAATTTTGGATTCTGTGCCAAATTTTGGATTGTTAAGCATATGAAGCAGATAGAGTTTGTTTGCATGAAACCTTACAAAATACGCGTATATGGAAGGAATCCCATACAATTATTATAGCACCCTGAAAGCCTGTTTCGATGCTTTTTCTCGGTAAACTCTATTGAAATTGCTCGTTCCAGAGTTTCAGTCCTAACCGATTCTGACTTGTTACAATCCTTTCCTGCGTGACTTGCCAGTGATCCTCGGTTCGTGTTTCATAAGTGTGAAGAGTGGATATGCATCTCCGTAATATTAGCAGGGAGCTTGATTAGGCTAGGTCATACACCTGTCTTACCCTGTAAAGTCAATTTGTCTCCTAGACATCTGGATGCCTTATAACAGCCCCTGAGACAAACATGAAGCATTGGTTTAGCATGCCATGTGTTTTCTAAAGTTGCGCTAAGTTGAAATGGAGAATAAAGTGGTCTTCCGTAGATTTACGGCATGCTTAAGGTGAGAAGACTGCATCATTAAGAAGGTTTTCACTGCGAGCATTGAAAGGATATATACAAGGCATGTACACGGTAAAATTCAGAAGAGCGAAGGTTTGCCTTTGCCTATAATTCTAAGTTTTCAGTTCATTTTATTTGTTGATTGTTTTTTCTCGTTGGAATATTAAAAAAATAGTTTGTATCATAACACAAATTAATGCGTTGAAGCATTTCTGAGTTATTGCATATAGACAGTATTTATACAATTATAAAAAACATAATTAGGTCCTCATCCTTATTATCTCATAATAGTTATCGATCTTTAATTTTATTCGAGGTATAAACATAATACGTTTTAAAATATTACACACTTTAAACAGGAATGGCGGACTTGCAATAACCAGTTCGGTATGTCGAAGGTTAAAGGTTATTCGGGATAAAATTGCTGACATATTGTCACGCGATGTTACGCGAACGCCCATCTGATTAAATTTAACACGTGCGCGTTGTGCGACCACCTTGCGCGTTCATACGCGCGCGTTAGGTCACGGGTCATTCGGGATAACTACGTCTTTCTGCACATGCGCCGTTCTAATACTGAACTGGCTTATTAGTTGATTATCGGCAACCAGAGTCTAAATGATACACTAAAGAGGAAATCTGCCCATTTGAATCGGCGCAACTGCCTCAACTGCCAAATTGTTAAATTGCAGGTTTTAACTTCTCGTAATGATAATCTTCATAGTAGAATATATAGACTCATTTCACTGGCGACCTTTCCATGTAAAACCTTGGGCCAGTTTCACGGAGCTGCTCAGCACAAAAATCTCTTGCTTAGTAAAAGCAGGTTACCAGCCAAAAGTCACGTGATTTTCATGCTAAGCCACCAACAGCTGAATGCCAGTCACAGGCAATAGACATTACATGAAAAGTTGGCTGGTAATCCTGTTTCTAGCAAGGTAGAATGTTCATGCTAAGCAAATTTTTGTGCTTAGCATCGCCGTGAAATTGGCCCCTAATTTTGTGCCAATCTTTGCATAATGTGTCCTAGATTTGGGTGGGCGGAGAGACTGAATAAAGGCAATTAGAAGCATCTTCGTGCGATTATTATCCCTGCCCCCAACACGACAATCTAATCTGGATAATGTCAGGGGTAGACATTTGAATTATTCATTGAAATTATTACCAACTCTAGCTTCTGTAATTGCCATCCAAACATCGAACTCAGCTGGCAAGTTGTGTTTGACTATCTTACCGAGGGAACAAGACATAAAAACGAACAATAGCCTCAACTCAGGTCGTAATGATAAATTAATGAAACAATTAACTCTTTAAATTTTGGGTGCTGTAAATCTATATGCCGTTCTCCTCGCGTTAAATTGCATTTCTGTGAAATCTGGTAATAGGATTTTGTATTTATTCCACGCACGACAAGTCATGGCAAACCCAATTAGCCTTATACGCAGCCATAGTCGTATACTGAAAACAGAATATGCCAGGGTGTACCGGTAAAGAAAATGTCCCTTTATGGGCCCAATAGTGTTCTTTCGTTTTAAATAACCCACAAATTGTCAGTGATTCGGATTAAGAGGGCTGCTGCATTCGTACTTTCTTTGACTCGGGGTTTCGACTGAACCTCTTTGAAAGAATGGACGGTCATTAGACAGAAATGCCATTCAACCATCGTATACTCCTTTCTTATTACAAACAAAAACCCTTGCTCGTGCCTCCCAACACAGGCACAATGCAATCTTATCTTTTAATCCCTCGATTCGTCTTTTGCCTACCCTCCCTCCCCTTATATAATGATCAAAGGCACGTGCCCCAGAAAACAACGAAATGCCCGAGTCACAGAAAGTTGGGTTACGAATGCAGCATTTTGATTGGCCCGTCTTTGTTAGGAGCCCTCTTAATCCGAATCACCGACAATCTACAAGGTTTGAAAAAAAAACTCGTGTACGCAAACAAAAACGACAACAACAACGACGGCGACGACGTCGACAAGTTGTATTTTAGCCAAATATATTAAACGGTTATTTTACTCTGGTTTCCTTATTGGAATAAACAATGAAACACAGTTGATAATTGAATATGTTTCTAGATCACGAACCAAACCCATAGGTTTGAACATCATCACTAGATTGTGCAGTAAGCCTTCTTCAATCAGATAAGTCGCCCGGCACCGTCGCGCAGGTACTATCACACGAAAAAGATCCTATTCCTTCATCAGAGCGACTTAAAAAGCTTTGGACGATGCAATTTTATCCGGCTGAGCGAGCAACCAGGGGAGATAGAGTGGATCTAATTTACGGAAAATCGCTTTGCTAAGTGTTTCTTCGGTGATGTATTCCTGTTTTTTACTTATAGAGTGACGGCAAATGAAAATACAATTAATGTTGAACAAAGCTCCGTAATTTCTGCTTGTTAAGTGTACGTTTATTTAGTATACGTAGTCCACCTATAGTTATATATTATACAAATAATGAATGTTTATGAGTGCGATGGTAAGAATAATTTCATGAGGTGACAGATGGAATGTTCCATTCCACGAGGCGAAGCCGAATGGAATGGGACATTCCATCTGTCACCGAATGAAATTATTCTTACCATTGCACGAATGTGAAACATTCATTATTTGTTTTATACAACGCCTGAATAAATCCGACAGATTGCATGCATGGATTTCCTGGTATACAACGGTGCCGTTTACCTTCTCAGTCCCGCATAAAACCGCGACAAAAAGTGGTCCAGTTCCAAATCAGTTAAAGCTTTAATTGTTGTTCCTGCGTGTCTTGCAAATTCCTCTAATCGTTTGACTGCATATTTCATTTGTCCTACTGTGTTAGCAGCGTCAGCATTGCCTACGAGTTCCAATATTTCGTCGTCTGTTAGGAAAAAAACCGCGGTTCGGAAACACCGTCCGCAATTTTGTGTGAATGACAGCCTAGACTGGTTCCTGGTCCCCATATGTATATAATATACATTTGAAGTCCGAAGGAAAACGGAGGGACCGGGAACAAGTCCAGTGACAGCCGTGTTGTAGCGGCGGGGAAGTTCTATCAAACGCGTTACCGTTTGATAGAACCATGTGATAGAACGTTTTTGGCGGTGCGGGTTCGCGTCGTGCGATGGGACGAATAATTCAATACACGTGATCGACGATCTACCAATCGGATGGCTGGGATTTATTCAGGTGTTGTATAAAGAAATATATACACTGTAATACCGCATAATATTCCCCTTGATAAATAACAAACCAGTAAAGCATAAAGACACAACTTTGTTTAATGGAAAAACAATACTTGGTACGAATTCGAAGGCAAAAGATTCCTTTGTTGCTTATGATACATTTATATTTGAATACATGATTAAGCGAACAGGTTGTGTAACTTATGTATACACATTATAGACACTTCTTCCGTTGAAAATATTGAAATGTTATGTGTCATTTTAAACATCACATAGCATAAAAAAATTTCCAATTATTCGAAATATTTCACGGGAGAAGTGAAAGACAATAATTAGGCATTTGAGTGGTACTGTACGTTTGATGGATTAAACTTAGGCCTGATGTAAATACCAGTGGCTCTTCGCGTTAATAGACATAAACATTAAACCAACTTCTTTGAACTTATTATTTTATTTACAGCTATTTACATTATATCTCTGAGATTTCCTACTGAACAAAATATAATCTAAAAGATGAATTTTTGTGAAGTTTATAATTGCACCAAATCGTAATGAATAAATACTTTTAGGTGCACATGTTTTTTTCGGTGAAAGTGACGAAGAAAATTGTTCGAAATCTGGGTGAGAAAAAACAAGTTAAAATCTTTCTCAATATCTGTGTTGATACTTTGCGTTCTTAAGCGCATTCGTGTGGAATCGTGTACGAAAGAGGTACTACCGTTATCGACGTACAAAATATATGCGCAGAATCTAAATATGGGGATATATAGGTTTTTTTTTTTTAACTCACCCCTTTTTGGCCGTACCCTATTATGCAGATAATTGACTTTAAACCAAGATTACCGGTATGTTGTTGTTTTTACTAAACTAGATAGTTTTAAATAGATAAGTCTTAAAGTGACGATTTTTTCTGCTCGCTTCGATGGGTCACATTCACTAAAGAGCCGAACTATACACCTTTACTGACACAATTATACGCTCAAATCAATTTCGACGGTGTAAGTACAGTAAAATACGAACTTAACACGAACGATGTACTATTAACACCAAAATACAATTATATAGTAGTCTTGCTATTTGTGACACTGAATTGTGAAATCGTAAAGTTCGGCTTTATATTTTGAAAGACGAATCTTGACATAAATACATGTATATCTGAAACTATTATGGATTCGACATTTAGAGTACTGACTGGACAGAGATTCAATTTCACTGAAAATATCTGCGTATACAGGGAGCCATACTACAATAATAACACTAACGCCACTACTTTACAAAATATGTAATATGTCTACGATATTTAGAAAGTATAGGCCTACATGCCTCTTTGCAGCACTGGCGTCGGTCGTTCTTTCTCTTTTTGCAACACAAAACTAGCTGATTGTGTACCTTTATTAAAACGAACAATACGCTATTTTTACAAATATTATTCTAATCAACAACCACAAGGCTTCAGAAAATTTAAAGCAACATGTAAATCTGAAACCCCGATTGAAACATTTGTTAATGAAAAGTGAAATTCGTTACCGAATATCTTTTTTCAAATACTTGTTGTAATCCTTCTTTGATAAACAAAGCCCCGAACCATAAACAGGCACTTTGCAAGACCAGTGACACAATATAAATAGCATCTTTCAACTACCGATACTCCAAACTCGAAATTAACACCCTTGTAACTATTTATATTCATGAAGTACGATATTGCAAGTACAATAAAATAATCTTCCGTATTCAATGTAAGATCGGTTCAACAAAACCTGCAAAATGTATAAACACCATTTTTTAGCAATACAATCGAAAGAGATTCGACGCATTTTCCGAACTCTTGTTTTGTATCTCTAACCATTGAACAGATTGTCTAGTTGTGAAATTGGGTTAATAAGAGAAATTGGGTTATAATGCTCAAAACTGCGCTCAAGACAGGCACGCCCACTATGTTAGAAATCCCCGCTATAATTTCATGCCACATGTGATTTGGCGGTTATCATGATTTGGCGGTTAATCTTAGTCGAAACCTTAAGTTTAATCATAGATATGAAGCTGAACTGAATGCAATTCTCTTGTTTTGCCCAAGCCTTCAAAGCACCTTTTCAAAGACTGAGTATAGGGAATTTGATCCTAAAAGAATGAAAGGTTTTAAGAGACGATATATTACCGTTATTAAAATTCAGTTCCTTGCTATGATGGTTATGACATCGTCCGGTATGCTACAAAAGAACTGCATGAATAGAATTGGCAAATTCAGTTTTTACCCCGGTAATAATCTTTATAATACAATCCATTTGCAGAAGGTTATGTAAATGTGGTCTTTGACGCACTTCAGATGATAAAATTGAGGAAATTTGAGAAGTTGAGTCATCTTAAGTTTCTCAAGTACCACATTAAATTTACCCTTTGCGAATGGGACAATTTTTGTAAGGGAAAGTGGTTTTTCAGATGGAAAATTTTGTCTGCAAAAGTGACTTTGAAAGTTGTGTAGCTGGGAATTTAGCTGTGTGAGACGAGCGTGGTTGAACTATGTTTCATTTGAAATTCCATACTGCCTCTACGTGAGGTCGGGACAGCGGTCTTGAAGGCTGAGAGCAGAGTCCAAGTATGACTAAGAGGCTGCTTGGTATCTCGACAACATCTACAACAGCTTAGGAACATCCTCTTAAAATGACGTCTGTAGTTGGAACTCATGACATAGAGAATGACGGGATTCAAGCTGGCACCAAGTGTGACTAGGAGATAGGTGAGCTCCATGAAGCTTAACATCCCCGGGGTGATGAAAATCTCAAAGTGAAGTTCGAATTCAGACCAGATCACAAAGACGTGGTAGGGCAGCCAGCACACGGCGAAACAAACTACGGCGACTAGGATAATGATGGCCAGACGGCGACGGGCTTTAAAGTGTGGGTCTCGCCTCCCGTTTCCGTCTCGGACTTTACGACCGATCTGTTTCACCCCACTACAGAGGGTGTGTGCTGTCAAGGCATAGAACATGGTGATGAGTGCCAGAGGGAGAATGTACAGACATACAATCTGTGCAACGATGAAGACTTTGTACATGGTTGTGTAGCGAGGCAGAAAACAGTAAAATTCTTGCCTACCCATGACCATGACTGGAATACCAGATAGAGACGAAATCAACCAGATCCCAATGACCGTACCCAGGGTGTACCGCCTCACGTTGATCTTACGTCGTGCCATAGGACGAGCGATTGCGTAGTACCTATCGGCACTTAAAGCCACCAGAGTCAATACAGATATCCCCTGCGAGATATACACAGATGCCAAAGTCATCTTACAGTACCACTCACCAAAAGTCCAATTCTTGATAAAGTTGAAGGCAATCAAGTCTGGTACATTCATGACGAGATAGACGAAATCTCCTAGACCCATGCTCATGATCTGTAGATTGGGGATGTTGCGCATGTCTCGAAATCCGATGATGATCAGGATTACGCTGAAGTTTCCGACAATCCCCAGTATCTGAATGACCAGATTAATGATGGCTATGACCGACACCTCACTGTAGAAGGTACCAGAGTCCGTGGTGAGATTAGCGAACGGTGTTTCCGATCCGACGTTCTCCATTAATCTATCTTGAAAGGCAATCATACGGATAGCAGAAAATTGAATCGCTGGGGGAGATCTTGGTCCAGTCGATTGGAAACAGGATATATTACACGAAGCCACCTGCCTCGACTTCCTTTGAGAAAGTAGAGCGAGTAGTTAGACAGAAAGCTGCAGGTGAATTTGTCTATAGAAACCAAGATTTACAGTAAGTCTGTTAATAAACACCACAGACCGATTTCAGAAAGAAAAATCCTGCTTTCTGTCACTTTGGGGAATTCGAACACGCCAATACCGTCATTCCAACTTCGCAAAATGAAGAGACTCGTGTGAAAAGCTCATCTGCTTTCAGCAATTTTCAGTTCTTTCAATTTCCGCGCACTATGAAATCGAAGTTGGATGTAACGCCTGGAGACGTCGTTACATCCTTGAATAATATCCCTACTGAACGTCTTCTGATCCCGACAAGACTCGGCAGTTTATACAGATATCGTAATCTTTTTCTCCCGTTGCTCCGAGTCAGTTTGAATATGCGTGGGCCGGCACGGGTAAAGTTTACGGGTTGATTTGTCTAAGGTGCCTGGATGCCTTTCCTCTTGTGACACGAGGCGCGCTTAATTATAAAGCTAGTCCGGGATCGCAACGTCCTGCCGGTATAGTCGGGTGATCTGTCACGCCGTATTCCCTGATTCTCTCGGCTAATTTACGAAGATCTCAAGGGGATTCCTTTCAGTTCGTCCTTAATCAGTGAGGTAGGGCAGCAGAAACATTTTCCCTGGACGGCCGGTGTTTGTGTGGTTTTCATCAGGGGCGGCACTCACGTCTTGATTGTTGTCGACTTGGTGAGTCTGCGGAGGGAACGACAAAGAACAACACGATAGATAATGGTTACATGCTTTTAAGTATCGCTTCCCCGTCCTCTATGACTAATTGGGAAGCTAAGAGTAATCGCTGCTACTTTGGAGTTTTTGCTAGACACGAGAGAAAGCCTGTCACCTTTCATTTCAAGTTCCTGTTAAAATCCCAATATACGTTTGTTCCTCCAAAATAACAGTCACCTGTTTGCTATGTCAATCGGGATCGATGTCAATATAACTGCTGAGGGTTGAAGATGCTTGGGGTGATGAAAGACCCTTGTCTGAATGCTGGAGAAAAAAACGAATGCATCAGAGACTCGCCCCCTTAACAAAAGGCAATTCAATTTGGGGTAATGTTTTTTACATACACTCTAAAATTGATGGATTCCATGGGCAAGAGCTTATTTAAATCTTGTATTTTAGACACTTGTCAGGAACATCATCGCTCATTTGAATAATCTGAAATGCCTTCAATACTACCGTATTTTTTGCGCATGAAATCGGGAGAAAAAATTGGAGTGTGAGAATTATTAATCTAAATAGGATATTAGGGAGACATTTAGTAGTTCATAATCATCACTTAGGGAGACAGGGGTGCTTAGGGAGACATTTTCATGTCTCCCTAAGTACCCAGCCCCCTTAAGGAGTGAGAATTTTACTGTCGGAAGTGAGTTATATCGATAGAGAATGGTACAAAACATTAATATACCAAAATTCGTAGGGGTAGGACAGGGGATATTTGGGTTAGGTTACATTAAAGTCGGAAAAAAAGTTGTGCACGCGTCTATGGCAAAGTCTCCCAAATGTCCCATCTAGGGTAACCATTAGTACTTTTCCAACGGAGTTTTTACAGAATATCTCAATAAGCACCCGGACTATTAGAAAAAACATCTGTATACGTGCCTTTATATAGTTATTCCTCTTTGGGTCCAAATTTTAAATTCCCCCTAGAAAACCCTTGCCATGAAATTTACCATGTATTTTTCATGTAAATATGTTATTTTATATACATACAATGTATAAGCAAGTTATTGTACTTTTTGCCGCGCACGCTTTCGGTTCCAGCTCATATTTTAGTGCGTTCACCAGACCTCACCGTATAGGCGGCAAGATATATCAGATTTTATCGCTAGTTGATCAGTGTTTGAAGATTTTGACTGGGTGAAGTTACAGCGCCCTGAACAGGTCTCTTTACCGGGGTGTTGAAAATAAGCCCTCGTTAAATAGAACACTTGCCAAAAATTTTTTTAAATAATAATAATTAATCAACAATGTTTTTCATCTTATAAATTCTGTTGCCGCATTTTGTTTTGCCGTCAATTCGCCAATGTGATATTTATACCTTTCACCAAGGCTTAAAATCACTGAAAATTAAGATATCGTTCTCGGACCATAAAGCTGTTGTCTCCGGATCTCAAATGGCGTCTCTGACGCGTCTGGGGTTGCCAGGGGGTGACCGGGGCGATGTTCGGATAAGTGTTTGTAAGATAGACAAGTCTGTACTCTCCTCAGGAGGACGGACAGAGCACACTGTCCGAAACGTTGAGTTCATTCTCACCCTCGTTCTTTTCAGAACCACACTTCTTCCTAGAAGAGATCAATTTCACGTGGTGTTACCCGCAGTTCCATAATTACTTTCTGGATGGCTGATTTGTTGGCCCCAAAAAATCGACCGACTATAAGTAACGGATTAAAAAAGTTTCAAATGTTCAATTAAGAGCAAAATGGTCCTAATTCTGAAAGTATTAATTCTGAAAGTATTAATCAGTTTTAGCGCGTAGTATGTAATAGAACAATACATCTTAGGAATAGCAAATAAAATCGGCACTGTGTGTAAGTGGTTTTTTTAATAGAAAAATACAGGTTTCTTCCATAAGTTAGTACTTAGTTTACTTAGTAGAGGGAAATCTATTAAGTCGGAATTGTTCAGTAAGAGTACGGACAAATAAGTAAATTTGGTATAATTGCAAGATTTTGTATCAGACATTGTGAAGTGCTGGTCTGACAGTACAGAAGGTGACGTGCGAGTTGAATGATGAAGTAAAATCCTTCCCAAGCCACGTCGGAAATCAATGATGTAAATAAAATTCTGACTGACCGAATATCAATACCGTGACTGGGTAGCACCGCCTGCTCGCAGCGTGTTCCCGTACCGGCGAGGCGTGATCTCCTCTCGGCGTAAGGGCTTCATGCCAGCCACTATTATTGAACCGACTCGGTGTATGATCTCTCCAACAGAGAAAATTACCACCTAGAAAGACACGGATTGTCTTTCGAGAGCCAATCTCTGCGCTGCCCAACCAATGTATCTCGGGATCCAATTCCTCGGTTTCAGCAACTTTATCGACCGCTCATAACCTACATATGTCCCTGCCTTTTGAGTATTCCTATTGCCATTATTTCTTAACCCCTTGGGCACGGTATTTTACGGGAGACGTCGGGGTGTTGCAGCGGTTCTGGCAGCCAAATCGAACCGCTACAATGTGTTTGTGCAGTCAAGCATGACATAAACAATAATCCAACAATAGATTGAAACTGCACAAACGGCGGCCAATGGCGTCATCCGGCCTGGTGGCACTTTTTTTTGTACGCCATATGGCGTCATCCGTACGCAAAGGATACACATCAGTCTTTTTTTGTGTGATTGAATGCGGAGGAATATATCGTGAAAGCTTTCAGATATTTTGTACTAGTTATTTTTACAGAGAGAGTGTTACGCCGGAAATTCGAACTATAGTGATCTAGGTTTTCGGGTATGACACACGGCTTTTATTGTCAATTTAGCTAGAGGGTTCGTGTCAGTTTTGGGCTACTTAAGTAGGCCTACCTTTCAAGTATCTGTGCGCCAGACTGTCATTTAGTCATTGCGACCTTGAGGTTGAGTAGAACCATGTTCAACAAAGCAAAGTGAACTTAAAATGCAGCTCACGTCGTGGGACACGGATGATTTGACACAGGGGCATGCATTATCACTTCCTTGTCAAACTTTGTCAATTATGCAGCGCAAATTGCACGAACAATGACATCTATTGAAACTGCAGTCTGGGATGGCCACACGGAGAGTTGAGGAATCGTCCGATGACCATAAACCATTGTGAGCTGTGACCTGTGACCTCCCAGGCAACAATTCCAGGACGTTTTGATATCAGCTAGTTGATTATTAATATTACGCACATGTACATACATGAAAATGAAACGGGTCTAGGGGTAAGCTTGCTTGTTACAGAGAAAATTGTTTGTTCAGAATTATTGGATCGAAGCTGTATTAACTATTACATGCCACGTATAGACAAGCCTGACCGGGTTGTATCTATGGTTACTATGAAACACAAATCAATCACGATGATATAGAATTATGATAGCAGTAATGATTCTAGACCCATTTATTTGGAGGGAACGCCAAAATTTGGGTGATAAAAATTAGTTTAATATGTTTGATTCCCTTTGGTTGTGCAAAAGTGCATTTTTGTAATTTTATTTTAGTCTGGTTCCCTGAACTTAAGATTCCCAGGTATCACCGCAACCACGTTGGTCCAAATGACGTCAGTGGCAACATTTTAAAAAAATACCCTTTTAAAATTCGGTCGGAAAAATACGGCAAGAAAATGGCATTGATTGTTGAGATTGGATTTAATTGACAATTCACAAATTTCCGGATTGACAACGGGTCTGACAGACATTTGTGATTAAATGCCATGGCGCACATCAACGATAAATTCGAATGTTGCCGAAAACGAGTTCGGAAAACGCGGGACATTTTCAGAAAAAGGTCATGTAGACAGGTGCGGCGGAACACAAGGGGGGGGAGGGGGTAAAGCAGCACCGGTACCGGCAGGCTGCTGCCCTTTTATATGTTTTTCTTTTGTGGAACTGCCAAAGGGGGGGGGGGGGGCATTTCCCCCAAGTAGAAAAAGTGCCCCCCCCCCCCCTTCTCCCCCCCCCCCCCCCGCGCCGTTCCGCCGCCGTTGCACATAGACATTGGCGGTTACTGGACCTATGAATCGTAAAGAATAGTCAAATTCGTCAGGTCTGATGGTAACCAGACTAATTTTATTTGCGGTTATTTGCCTACTATAATGCATGTATTATTTCTGTTTTAACGATGTAGACTCTTTTCCCCACCCATATAACCAAACGACATCCATTTACGCCTGCAAGTGAATCGACTAACTTGTATATTATAGGCCTAATTATGCAAAACATTTCATTTATACAGATGATGATATTTCATACTGCGTGAGCAAATTGAGGCCATTGTATTTTAACAAGTGTGTTGAATAGATCCAACTTTTCAAATGTTTATCTTTGAATTTTTGAATTTATTGACTTTGTTCCTGTAGAGTACGGTACTGAAGTCTGACGTCAGTTGCCACGACAACTGGCTCCAAACAAAAGGAGATTTCGACTGTTTCTTTGTTAACAGCCAGTCATGTAAACACATTGACACAAAATAACACAAGTATTCTGGCTCCAAACATTGCATTGACTTCATCACTTCGGTGCTCTATTGCGGTAAGATATTATTTGGCCTTGCATATTTGCTTGCCATTTTGTTTGTACATGCGTATTTTCACATAAGAAGAAATCTCGAAGAAATATCATGGGGAAGAGTGAGGTCAAATGACATCATCCATCCCGCTCGTATACAGGTTTCATGTACTTTTATTAGAACGTGTGGCTTTTTTTAATGATCATCGCGATGAATATAAATGATAAAACAATATAGGGCCTACCCTGTGGTTCGTTTACATTTCCCAGCTGTTGATTTGCCGATCAATATGTATGTATGTATACAGCTGTTATGTACTTAATTCTATCCCATTGCATTAAATATATCACTATATTGCTATGCTGAATGATATTTATACAAGACCCAAAACTACGATAAGGTGATTTTTAACAGCACTGTCATGTCATGCAGCAAAGCAACCAATATTAATTATGTCCAAGGACAAAGTGAAAATTTGCTGGTTAAAACTTGATTACGTGATTACAAATATCATTTATGGTGCGTGTACTTTTGATGCACTTATACAAAGGTCATTAATTTTTTTGTGGCAACATCAAATATAAATGATTGACTCTGACAGCACTTGTTAACTTCGCCTTAGTTTAGGATAGTTGTTCAAAACGTCTTTGAATGTATGCATTTATGTATGTATGTATTTCAAAATATTGACTGCCTGGTTTAGATCATGTGATCGAGCTGTTCTCTTTACGTATTTAATAATACTTGGGTCCGCGGTGTCATTGTTTACGGACTATTGTCCCGTGTAGCGACAACAGTGAGCCATGTTGTGGCCTTGTACTATTAATAATCCTAAAGACAATGACACAATAGGCATTTGTATACCATATGGCGATATTATTATCATGACAAAAACCAGAGCGCGTATGTTAAGTTCGGTTTCCTACGCAAATCGGAACTGTTTGTCTATTTAAAAACCCTTGAGTACGGCTTTTTACGGGAGACGTCGGGGTGTCTCGGCGGTTCTGGCAGCCAAGCGAACCGCTACAATGTGTTTGTGCAGTCAAGCGTAACATAAACAATAATCCAACAATGGATTGAAACTGCGCAAACAGCGGCCAATGGCGTCATCCGGCCTGGTGGCACTTTTTTCTTTTACGCCATATGGCGTCATCCGTACGCAAGGAGTTTTAAAGGCACCCATTGTCCTGAAATCCCCCCAAATTTAATCTCTTTGGTTAGTTTCACCAAGGTCTGGGTCTAAAAATTCGACCATAATCTGCAATATTTACGGAGGACACTCGCGGGCATTAAGACTGGTACCGCACATAGTGCAGCCTGTGCCAATGCACTGTAGAAGGCACCAGTCTGAATTCCACACTGGCGTCCCCGAAATTACTTTCGTCATCGATTTTCAGACAAACGGCGCATTTTCCAGGGATGGTCATGTACATTATTGTATTCTACTTTTGAATGATCTGTCCAACCACAGCAATTTTAGGACTAATTGGGCGCCCCAAGCACTGTGTCGCTTTAAGCCGACAGAAAAAAAAGTGCTGATAATTTGGTAAATGGCACAAGGTTAATTTGAAAGCTAATTTGGTTGATGAGTGACAAACAATTCAGGAATAGAACAGTGCCATGTCGATACACGTGTCTTGTATGCGTGCCTGGGCTCTGAATACAGGAATTTAAATAATCAAAATAATAAGAATCACATTAAATCAAAGCGCAAGCGAAAATGATAGTGCACAAAGTCTCAAACATATTTGCAAAGTTATCCCTCTTTATAGAAAATCTTCTTTATACAATGGTTTGCTTTTTGTATATTTTGTTTCCTTATTTGTTTGATATTTACGCTAGTATTTGCTAATTTATGTATGGATTTATTGATTCATTGTCATTAGTATTTTTTTAATATTTTTAATTTTATTTATTTATTCTTCATACATAATCAATTGATTGAATACTTTATAATGTTATACCTATGACGGCTAAATTTCATTTAAAACACAAAATGCACATAGACTCTGAAGACGGGAACCCTTAAATACGCGTAGATGACGTACCGGTATTTATACTCACGGGTTCGAAATACCCAATAACTATACATGCATACGTTTTTTGTACATGGTCCTTACTTATTACCACTTGATGGGCGGGGCTTAACGGGGGGGGGGGGCATCACAATAAGTGTCAGAAACATTCTTCGTTCATTCCCAGGAAGAAAAAGCTGGCTGTATGTACCAAGAAGTACCATTACTTATTACCATTATCAATCAATCAATCAACTCGACATTTATTTTCACATCGACATCCTCAGTAACAATTCATATGCATATATGAAGGAGAAAATATATATATGTATATATAGAGCGTTCTTCAAATACAATAGTCTTGAGTCTTGAGTGGTGATATCCTTATTCAGCTATTCAGCTATACTAGGACGGTGCAGAAGTGACGTCACAGGCAAGGTGCATAGAAAATAAGAGTGAAGAACAGGTGGCCACAAACAGTGCAGAACGACGACATCGATGAACGATGAACTTAGGGTGCATTAAAAAGAACATGCTTCTTATGATGAGCTAGAGGAGACGTGAGCCCACAGGTGGCCTCATCCCCCTGATAGCTGCCAGAGTTGGAGTCGAGTCCCTGCAAGTCCTTTCACAAGTACTTTCGCAAGCCCAGTGATCAGAAGTCCTTTCATAAAGCCGGTCACAAGTAACTGGATGAACAATGACAAAGGAATGCCTGTGTCAAAGCTCATTTGAATAGCTTGTGATTGGGATTAGGACTGGAGGGTTTGTGATGGACTTGCAGGCACTTGCAGGGACTTGCAGGGACTTGTGGTGGACTCGACTACATCTCTGATAGCTGGTAAGGCAGCTTCCTGGAAGCTAGTTAAGGAAGGTGACAGCACAGCGGCTGCGGATAGATCGTGGGTAAAAAGAGTATTTGTACGGGCCTATGGATGCATCAGGTATGGTGAATTTTAACTGATGGTCATGTCTTCCTATAGAAACAGTGCTGGTTGGATAATGGGTGGGAACTGAATGTTTACTATGTCCATGATGTATCTTGTAAAACATGGTAACATGGTAAACAATACGTAATTGAAAGCATTAAAAGATGTCAACATGCAGGAAAACGGTGAAGCACACAAGAACAAAAAGTACAGTACAATTTGATGTTCACGTTTAAGCTTAAAAACAGTTGAAATGTAATGGTAAAACAAATACGTTTATAGCTGACTGTTTAAAATGTATTATAAATTGAAACAAGGAGATCTTTAATGCCAGAAGGCTTGGATCACTGATGCGTAAAACGAGGCATTGAGGGTTAATTGTCCGTGCATTGTAATTTATAACGAACACTGCTCCAAAATGAAATCCACGTGTTTAAATTAAATACGTAATTACAAGAAGGGTTTTCGTTGTTATGCAGTGCGTGTAAAAGCCATTGTCAATCACAAGATACCATGACATTCGTGAACAATTTCGTTGACTAAAAATAGACAATTTGGCTATGCATATGCCTTTCAACCAAGAAACATCTGGGAAAATTATGAGCAAAGTATACTTCTTTTCATTCATATATTTGTTTGGACAAAGCCCATTCCCAGGAACCAAAACGTCTGGAAAATTCCTCATCTGATAATTCAAAACTCCATGGCTCAAGATATACGCCCCTATACATCTGGGCTGCACAATTGAAGAACATTTCCAATATCTAATTTAATAATTCATCGAAACAACACATGTGATTTTCTTCCAAGGAATAATTCACTGATTGTTTTGAAAGGAAGAATGATCTCAGTTTGACAGAAGAAAACCTGCAGAGTAATGACTTTACGTGGAGTGAAGTCTTATCTTTCTAGTGATCAGTAGAAAATGTGGTGAATGCACTGTGCTTATTTACTTTGTGTAATTAGGTGTATATTACACGTAGATCTTTATTACGTGTCGTCGTGGGCATTTATACCAGTCAAGCGTGTGCACACGTGGTTTAACCCGCCCCATTATGACGATGATCACTGCAAGACGGTCCACACATGGTGTTTTTTTTCCATTTTTGTTTACATCTGGTCACGTGGATAAAAAGGTCCATACGCAGTGGGAAAATTGCTGTCTAATAAACCTCGAACAAACCACAATAATCAACGAAAAACAACATTCAGCATTTTAGAACTTCGCCTTCTAAGAGACGAAGTTTTTGAGGGAGAGAGAGAGAAGTTATTGCTGATAGTGACTAACTAAAATATACATGTGTGGTTCAAAGAAGAACCGGGGTATAAACTCAACGTTTCAGTCAATTTGCTCTGACCGTCATCAGGAGAATGCATAGACTTTAAAGAGGGGAACCCTTAAAGAGACTAAACATTAATTTACTTAGTTTCTTAATAATACGAGCAGGTTTGAAATACTTTAAAACTCTGATACTCGCACCCCCACTTACCAATAGATCTTCTTTATTTACAGTCACACACACACCCAAGTGAGTTAGCGGTGCATACACTGTGTGGACCTGTGAATAAAAGATTTCGGCGTGAACAATAGATGAGAGACACTATGTGGACCTGGGTCAGGTCCACATAGTGTTTTGCTCTCTCTGTAAAAGGGCTTCAGAGGCAAAATGGGTTTAGGGTTATCTGTGGGAGAATAAAGATAATTACTTCAGGGGGCCACTATCAAAAATTGGGGTTGAAAACAATTTCTGGATGTGAGAAAAATTAGGATTTTGGCCGAGAATTCTTAACTACACGAATACAAAGGAATGTCCACACTGCGTATGTGAAACAGAGCTGGGTGTGTAAACGGGTGCAATCAGGGACCTCCTATTGTCCCTCTTTTGTTTAATCTTTAACTTTTTCGGAAGGCCTCCCATTGGTTTTGTACACGATTTTCAATCGTGGACCTTGACACAATCGCGGACCCTATTGTCCTCTTTGTTAAAGGTCCACGGTCTGAATAGCTATACAAACGCATGCGTTCTCCTATACTTATGAGGACCATGAATGGAACCCTACTTTTGTCTCCTTTGTTTGTACTTTAACTTTTTCCGAACAGCTCCCATAAGGTTTGTATAAGAAATTCTCCCGAGGACTCGGCCCAAGTCCTTGGTGTCATTGTTATCCCTGATCCCCCCCATTGTCCCAAGTCCTCTCTCGTATAGCCTAACCCACTCACATACATGTAAACGCCTGCAATCGGGGACCTACTATTGTCCCTCGTTTGTTTAATCTTTAACTTTTTCGGAAGGCCTCCCATATGTTTTGTGCACGATTTTCAATCGTGGACGTTCGGTCAAACGTGGACCCTTTGTCTATGCCCTAACCCTTTTGTCCCTTGTCCACGATTGCCGGTATATACATCCTCACACATCTGCCTCAGACAATGGCCGACCCATACCCATTACCCAACGTCCTCTCTCCCAAAATTCTGATCGTTCTGACACGTTCCACTGGTCTCCACGGTCTCACACATGACAAAGTTGAGGATATCACTCCTCTCATCTCTCTCTCATCTGTTTAAGGATTGCCCATTTTAGAGTCTAGGTATTCTCATGATGACGGTCAGGGCAGATTGGCGCAAACGTCGTTTATACCTTCTTCTAAGAACCAGACTTCTCTTCTTGAGTCGCTCACTTCATATGGTGTAGGCCTATTCTCAACCATTTCTTCATAGTTTCACTTCGAATATAGAGAAGACGTTTGTAGACCACGCTTGTGCAGGAAATTGAATCCACGAATTTGCCAACTCCTGCCATGCTTGATGGATTTCAATGGATGACATTTCATCACTTAATGACGTTCTTGTCGTTCAATATCAGTCACAACATTTACTCACTTAGTTTCTTAATTTACGAGCAGCTCTGAAATGCACGCATTTCCTATCAGTGACTACAGAGGATTTGTACGTGACGTACAGCCGGAGAAATGAATGTGACTGCGCTCATCTCATCAGGAAATTCATTCACATTTGAAACGATGATTCAGTCGAACATTCCACTTGGAAAATGTCTGACTTTGTTAGACCGTCACTGGTAGCATGCGTCTTTTGTGAAATAACTGAATATGAGTCATTTTTAAAATGCAGTTACATTACAATTCTCATCCAAGACTTCACATTTCAGTCTAACACACTGAGAAGAATAAAGGCTTTGTTATCGAAACGAGGGCACGTGGTTGTTAATTTAGTTTTGCCGACTTGTTCGGTAGCTTGTTTTGTGACTGCTTGTATACATTCTGGCGCGAACCTTTTTTTCATGATGTTTAATTTTGTGTATTTGTTTATAATACGCTTGTCTTGTTGAAGTGTTATGTTTGCTTGCCCTAACTGTTGTCTCGCTTGCTTCACCCCAAGAAGTAACTCAAATCTGGTATTTGACGCACAATTTTAGAGCGTGTGCTGTGAAGGCCTACTTGTTTTCTCGCTTGCAAGTATGATTGGTAACCTGTTAATTTTCTCCTTTCTCCAGAGGCAGTCGAAATTGGGGCACGATGTAAACGATACTGGTCCGTAATCACTTAACCGGGACAGTATCCTGCCATCACGTGACCCTTTAGGCGTCAGCCATTCATTTCCCGAGTGCTTCGAGTGAATGCTCACTTCAGATGTGAAATATTATTGAGGAGAAAATTGGAATGGAAGTTATCACATGTATATGTGATGTATCATGTGTCATCGTCATAGGAGATACCGGAGAAAGAATAAAGCTATAGGTGGAGAAACTCCAAACTATCTCGAGATTGTTATTGTTTTCTGTCATAGTCCTGTAATAGAATCCAGACCGACTAAGGTTTGACCAGCAGAGAACATTCTATCGTCTTTTAGCTTCAATCGTGCATGCAAGAGATGCATTCAAATTAAAAGTATCGTTTTGTTTATTCAATTTCGTCCGGACTAGCAGTAAGGGGTTGATCGGGCATTCATTTTCATTAATGGGCAAACATATTTCACCTTTTTTCAAGCATCTTTTCCTGCAGGTCTGTATTCCTATAAAAGTCCGAGTTATCTCAACGTAATATCTGACGCCTTCAATCCCCAGATGCGCACCTGTTTTTCTTAACTAAGTCTTCAGACAGATAAGATGGCGAGCCCATACGGGACGGGGAGGTGTGATTGTCTGATGGAATCGGCCCAAGAAAACAAATTACCCAAGAGAAGTGTCCCCGATGGTATAACCATTGCCAAACATACATGCCCCGATGTCTTGCACATGACGAGATCGATGGGTGATTCAGAATGAAAAAGAACAGTAAAACAAAGTAGAAAAATTAAAGGATTCATAAACGTGTGAACATACAGATGCCCCTATTTTTTGGGTCAAACTTTAAAACAAACAAACAAAGATCAACTTTTAGCCCTTTTCATTTCATAAGTTCGTTACATCATCCATCCATTCCTCATATCAGTTCAGATGTAACATTATAAATGTTACAAAATATTACATTACATTTAAAAAATGTTACAAAATTTTCACAAAACCTCACAAGATAATAGGAAAATATATCAATTAAAAATCTGATTAATTTGAACGACCATTTGATGAAAATGATTGCCCATAAACGAATAAGAAAAGAAAAACATGGCATACGTCATAATTATGCACACCGACGTTCGCTAATTTGAATGCTTGAACCGTCAAAGGATGTCACAAAACTCAATTTAAGAATGCAACTAATGAAGTATTGAATGCACCAAAACGAAATAGAATGCCCCTAAACGAAAACGAACTTGGGAACAAAATCTTGGGTGCTTAAAAATTTGAAATTGAATGCCCAAATAGTGAACAAAAGAAACCTTAATTTGATCAGATGTGAAAAAACAACGCGAATTTGAATGACCAATAACAAAAACGATCAGAAGAATTTGCAAATTGGCCGGGAAACCTATATTAGGAGAACATTACGGTTCTGCGTGGAAGGTGTGTGTAATATAAAACGAGCAGTAAACTAATTTCCCCGGTAAAGGTTGTCCAAACAGACGAAGGATTTAATCAAATCATCAGTCTTAATTTGACTAACTCGATACGGTATTAATTTGATAAGGGGTGAGTTTTTACAGTCGTGGTGCCCATAAAACACTTAGGGAACGGTGTATCAAACCTCTCTTTGACACTTAGCAGAAACAGTTATTTTTATTTAAAACCAAAGAAAGTGCCAACGGACTTTTTTCTGAGGATTTTTATACACTGGGAATATATAACTTTATCGTGGTATTTTTCGAAGTATAAGTAAGTTAGTCGGTCGGTCGGTCGGTCGGTCGGTCGGTCGGTCGGTCGGTCGGTCGGTTGGAAACTTATAGCATATTAGGCGAGGCACTGAAACTTCTTATCGGCCGCTGTACTGGTTGCTCCTATCACCGATCTCATGTTCATCTTCATTTATTTCAATATGCATTCTGCTTAATTTCAATGATTATTAAAGATGTTCCCCTCATGCTTCGCGTTCTCTTGGGTGGGTTTTCAGAGAAAGCACTGCAGTAAGATACTTGTCATCAGTCACCGTTTAAAATAAAAATATATAAAAAGGATAACATTTTCCTTAATCTTCCTGTGTAGGCCTTCTTATCAGGCCTTCATGTCTTTTTTGGCTTTGTTTCGGCAGTACTTTGATCTGTGTTAAAAGCTTTTTATATAGTATCCAATTCATCATTGTTACTTTCAATATAGAGAGATAGCAGGGAATCAAAGTGATACCGAAATTGAGCTGTATTTCCAGCGTATTTTATATCACAACGTTCTGCAATACGTAGTTAAATCTGTTGGTTTTGGAAAGGATAAATTGACATACATGTACTAGACCTAATTAATTTCGTTAACCTATGTCCAAGCACGAAACCCATAGAGCAGAGTACAGAGCTGGTATTTGGGCGCTGGTGTTCTACTTTTAAGTGAGATCTGTTGTTTTTGTAAGTTAATTCTGCGAGCATGTATCAGTGTAGTTCTTTAACCTTCCCTGCCAAACCATGAACCCTTTTAAAGGAGGGAATAACAGATTATTAGTTCAGTTTAGTGTCGCACAGTTTAGAAATAAATGGGATGTTGTATAGGTGTTTCGGTGCTTAAATGTCGACCTACCAGTTCATGTGTCGTGTTCACGTTTCGTGTTTTCCTCTGTCGTGTTCCACGTTTCCAAACGTTACAATTGTACTAATTCCCAAAATGGGTCATTCCTGCTGCTACAGATTCACAGAGGTATAGACTCCGGCATGGTTGATTGAGCTGAACACTATGTTTGAATTATGAGTGAATGCATAAAATTCACACCATAACATGCGTCCGTGTCTACTGCCTACTATACAATTTAGTCATGCAAACTTGATACATGTAGTTAACTTGGAACTTCACCTGACGAGTGAAGTTACACCAACAAGTTGAGGACAACTTAAACAAAAAACATGGGCAAAGCTTCTAAAAATTGTCTGGGTGTATTAGAAGCGAAGTGTTCAATGACGTGTCATATACAGAACCTTTTGATGTTGTACGACAGAGCTATGAAGCATGACAGATCCATTGTACACATTCAATAAACCCGCATTTGGGAATCTGTGTTGAGGTCACGTGCCCATACACAAACACCCTGTCTATGGTGGTTAGGCCCTAAGTAAAACAATTTAATGGTGAGCTGGATTCGCATCGCAAAATGCGATACATTTTTCACAAAAAGCGATACAAACTTGAACACGTTTAGACATTTTTTGCGAATACAAATTTCCTCATAAGATCATGCAGAACGACGGCCGACGCTCGACACCCCTACCATACCTGCGCGGTGACGACGGAAATTTTGGATGTAAAATAATAATAAATCAGACTCGACCACCATCGTTTTTATCCGATCCGTTCGATTGTTCGGCAAACACACTGGCGCAATCTCACCCCCAATAGGTCTTCGGTTTCTTTCAATGGTTTTGCGCGACAAGGACAAGTTTGGGAAACGAGGTTGCTGCAGTTTTTTGTGGTGATTAGCACGTGTAGTTCGGTACAGTACCATGTGGGCGCAGACATTCACAAACCCCATACGCTTAAAGCCTAGTTTCCATATCACCGTTGCGTCTTGGCAGACTGCGCAGACAGTACGCGGAACTGTCATAAGCGGGACGTGCTGAATTTTAAAAAGCCCTCATCCTCCTCTTTTTGAAAAAAAAACCCGGACGATCAGCTGGTGTTGTTTTTTATGGCCTTATTGTATAAAAATTTGAAACTGGAAAATTATTTGTTTTTGATTCCAACACAGATTACATTAAACATTACACTGTATAAGAACCACAACCATGGTGTAATTCGTTTAATTTTTAATAACAAGAATGCAATACGTTGCTTATCTTTGGCACACCCATCAATCAATATTACAAGTTTGATAAAAATGATTGAGTTTGACGCGGTTTTCCTTTTGCTAGTCAATTTTATCACATTGCTAATCAAAAGACAATACGATTAGCATAATTTGCTAATCATTTTTTTTCTTTTTTTCAATCAATGAGATTACTAATAAAAATGGAGAAAACAGCCGCAACACATTTTCAAAAGACTCAATTTAATCTCACACGGTGTTGTGGGGGATTGACACGTGCTCTTGTCATGTAAAGTAACAGACAGAATAAACAGTGATCATTCATCAAAAGGAACAGTGAGTGTTAAAACAAAAAAAGACATGTGGTATATTGAGCTGTATGAGCTACATGTTATAATAATTGTTGGTGCGATTGTACCAGGTGTTGCTATTATAATTATAGTTATCAGAGTATATACTCTGCTTCCACGATAGACATTCCTTTTGGGGGTAGCGTGAGTGCAAAATATATATTTTTTTTGTTGACTTGTTAGTTTCTCGCTGGCATTAGAAAGAGCATATGCGGCCCTTCATTTTGATATATCACTCAGTTTGACGTCTTGATGAATATGGATATTTATGTGGATGTAAACATCGACAGTTCCTATTGATTTCTATTGTATAAGTCAAGTTTAAAGGCCTGTAACTTCAAAGTAACTCTGGCGACTTGTGACTCATGTTTTGTTGGGTTAAATCAAGAATGAAAAAGTGAACATTATTTGGAGCATGCAGGAAAGAGTCGTCGCCACAACAGTAAGATTAAGTTTCTACGACCCATTCCATTGAGTATAACTAAAAACAACCAGCTTTCTTTACACTTGTGATATCAGCCATACTCGTAATCCGCAGTATAACACTGACTCAGTTGGCATGAGAGCCCCCCCCCCCCCTCCCCAAAGTTGAAAACTCATCCTGCATGGAGACTATTAGGCGTAGCCGCTGCATATTAAGATCTATGTATTATTGAGCATGCCAGTCAACCGTGAACAAACACTCTCCAAATGAACTAACAGTTCTGCCGCTCCAAGGAAATTAAAATCGCCCTTTCATGATAGGGAGAAAAGGGTTCTTTAGACTACAATGATCGTTAAAAAGTCAATCTTTGACGCCATGAGCCGCGATTAGAGTCGAATGTTTGGGTTGAACGCCTTGGTGTCAAATTGACCTATCGCCGTTTACGAGTTAACCACGCCCCTTAGACAACCCTATGGGAATTTTGTGTGGTAATTTTTGTTCGTCTCAGATTTTGCGCGTTCCACGTGGAATTATAATTGATGTGATTGGACAATAATTCACAAGCTGCGTTGACGCAATTCGACCGCGATAGGTCAATTGATTGGCTTGACTTTTCGTGAACTGACCAGAAACTATGCGCCGCATGAATTATAGCAGACACTTCTTACAGATGAGAAATTATCTAAGAATAGGACTTTAGATATTAATGTAATCCGTATATAGGAGTATATAGTCATCGTGGAAATACCAACGTTTTCCACATGAGAAGTTGAACGTGACGAGATATTCAAGGCGAATAGAAGAAGTCGTGCGTGATGGTGTAACTTGAATGTGAAGAGCTTCAGTTTAGCTGGGGTTTGTGCAAGATGCATCATTTGTCTTTTTCAGGGTAAAAAAGTAAAAGTAAAAAAAAACACAATGAGACATTCTATGAAAACGAAATTGGAACCTTCCAAAAAACTACTGGTCAGGAACAGTCGGGTGTACCACATCCCCAGTCGGCCTTACTTTCGATGGCTGTTCGTATAGCGCCCATCACGGAAATCTGGAAAATGTCTTTCTCGGCAGGTTGTGCGAGTGAAATTACGAAATTAGCAAAACTAAGAGTTGAGCTGTAGCGTTTTCTCCACTTAGTGAAATGAGCTATATTCTCAGTCCACTATATATATATATATATATATATATAGATTATTTTAAAGGAAACATGATTTAGGATGTATATTGCATTATTCCTGCTTAAAACAATAAAGTATTATCTTGACAATGATATTTTGTGTCCAGAGACAATTATTTCCCAGATTAAATATGAGAACAAAATTCTTGAAAATGTTTGTCCAAGCTACTCCGCCCCCTGAGTGGGACCCTCATTAACATAAGTGTGTGACGTAGACCGAGGCACATTACAGATTCTGCTCGAGCCGGCCCCATTCATCACGCGTATGCATTGAGTGTACATTCTTCGTCCAAAATCTAAGCAAAATATAGTGTTTTTCGGCCATGTTGACAAGGTGTGTGGCTGCTGGGTGCAGCAAAACAACGAAGGCTGGAATAAGCCTTCATTTATTTCCAACTGATGCGAAATATCGGAGAATTTGGACGGCGAAAGTGAAGGTGACAAGAGCGTTATGTAGCGACCACTTTGAGCCGTCGTGTTTCGATACTGGTATTTTCAAATCATGGGATGACCAATAAAAATATGCTCAAGTCCACTGCCATCCCAACAAAGTTCCCAGATGTGAGTAAGGTATACAGGCGAAAGCTAAAAGGGAGAAAATCAGGGTAAGTTCGATGTAGTTGTTGCAACTTACGAAATTGCACGTGTAGACCTAGTGTACGTGTGTATACGATGTACATGCGTCATTTATTGGGTCCAGTCGATCCATGAATTTCGGTGCCTTGGTCTACGTCACAAACAGCGCCCTCAATTTGAGTCTTAACAAATTCCAAAAAGGGAGGGGTAAATATTTGGGCGGCAAATAGTCAGACTAAAACTTCACTTGAACCAGTTTGGCTTTTAATTCACATTTAATACATATAAATGAATTTATTCATGAAATAAAATGTGATCCGGCCAGTTTGAGAAGCAAGTTTCCTTTAAGTAATTTTATTCGGTCTGTAACTGGCGGGTTTTCGCTGTTGGCTGATGAAATAAATAGAAATAAATATAACCTTTAAGTGCAATGGGCCTACACTGTAAAAAGTATGCACATCTCATGTCTGTATATGGTCATGCTGAACCGCGTGAGGTGCCTTGGGCACGTTAGGTGTGCTGATGTAGCCTAAATATCGGGTGATGCTCTGTATTTCTGTAGACGTACAAGCTCCAATGTACGAGGGGAAAAAAAGAGTCGGCTTAATGATTAAGACAGCTGAAGTTAGTGCGTTGGCATGTGTTCTCTATTAACAGCGTGGAGCGTGCTTGTGTTAAATTGAATAAGTAATGATCTTGCATTATATTTATTAGTAAAGTGATCTTTATTGCACTTAAAATGATAGATTGTCGATTCTGTCTGGTTAGTTTAAAGTTCACTCCAACTGGGAAAGTGGGAAACTTACATCAGATTAACTTTAATTGATTGTCAATTTGAGTAGTCGTCAGCACTCAACTTGCCGGATCGAGTCAGGCTGGCCTAGGCCTATATAGTGCTGTGACCCGGGTTCGAATCCCACCAGGGCCGTCGTGTGGATCGTGGATCGCAGGTTTCTTTGGCCTTTTCGAGCCACAGTGCGATGTGCACTTTTGAGGAATTTAATTAACCAACCAACCAGCCAACCCACCGACCTCCCAAGACAACCAAATGCGATACAAATTCCCATTAGAATAACAATCTACGAGAATAAACTTCTCTTGTGCAAAACAGATAATCAACACCACGAACTGACACTCTCTATCTAGTGCGTGTGTCGAGTGCCCGCACGCGCGCGTATTTTACAGAACCGAGTAATTTTCGTTTTCACGAACTGACACCCAAGAACGGCAGCGCGCGCTAACCACATTTTCATTTTCACGAACTGAAACCATTCTTAATTTCACGAGTTTAGAGGTTTTCAGTTCAATGTTTCTGTAACCCCACAAGTATACAGATGGAGTAGATTCGTGTTAAAGCTTTTAAAGCGTTTTTCTTTGAATGGTATTTCTGCTACATGCTTGCGTGTCAATTGGTGAAAACGAAATTCTTCTCTAGCGAGTCGGTGCCCGATGTGCGCGCGCACACCTGGGTGTCAGTTCGTGAAACCGAAATTTACTCACGAACTGACACCCAGGTGCGCGTGAGTGTCAGTTCGTGAAAACGGTGACGAATTCTTGGTTTTTTTTTCATTTACGTCAGCTGATATAACATGCACAAACAGCTGTATAGACAACCACCCTTGTACGGTCCATGAACTTTCTGTTTTCAGAGAGTTTATGATAAACCTGTGTCGACTTTTCATTTAGCTTTCACATCTAACCAAAAAATAACTGTTGGGTTTTCCTCTATGTATAATATTGTTCTTGTTCCTGTAGTAAGCCATTTTAAGGGATTTGAAGCCAAATACCAGAATTGATTAAATATAACCGTCCATAAATGTTGACAAGTGAATAAGTAGTCAAATTGCAGTTGCAATGGAACATGGGGCATGCAATATACTATGCGGCTATATATACGAATTGATTAGTTATGCCTAATATTCCATTCACGCTGCCGCCCTTCCCGTTCACAACATAACAATTGAAATCTCAAATTTAAATAGTTAGGTAATAAAACATCGCTTTCAAATACAATTAAATAATAAAAGTAGCGCTCGCTTTATAGGCCTACAAAAATGTCTCAAAGCGTAAAAATATTACACACAGGTGAACGATAAAATTTGACAATAAAGGTGATGTCTGTTCATAAACGTTTTGACAATCACAACGAACCTTTTATAGTTCCCGAATTCGGTTGTGTTTGGCGATTTCAACCTGACACCCGGTGGCGGGTGGAATTTCTGGGGGTACCTTTTTTCAAGGGGACACTGAAAGTAAATAAACTGCGGCTTGTGTAGGGATGTCAGTTGGGGGAACGTGCCCCCTCCCCCGTCGACCCCCCCCCCCCCCCCCCGGGACACGTATATGAAGTACGTGCTCTGAATTGTGGAATCTTTTTAAGAAGGTATCATGTTAATTAACAACAAAATAGGGTGACTAACGTTAAGTGATGAGTCACCGTCAAAACAAGCTGACCGGTCACCTTCTTTACTGAAGACTGATAAAACACCTCTCCAATTTTGGCGTCTTTGCATCTGCTGAGGTTGATTCCGTAATAACCATGCTGTTTATATCATGCTGTTTTTAGCCAGACTATAGACAAGGGCCAAGTTTCAGTAGCGGGAGTCAAACCCATCTAATCAGGTAGGTACTGAAAACCCAATCCACATACTGCATCCGGAACGGGAATTGAACCAGGGGCACCAGAGGTGCACTGTAAACAATTCCCGTATTTTGTACGGTGCAAAGCATGTACATTTTCACTGTGAGTAACCGTGAATGAACTGCGCGTTACATTTTACGGGCAAACCCGTAAAAAGGCCGCTCATTACGTAGCAATATTGCACGACCAATCAGAAATCAGGAAATTTGTGTTCACAAAAGACGGGTTAAATTTGATTTGATTTGAAATGGTTTATTCCCGTTCGACCATAGCAGCCAAAGGCTGAATATCGGTCAAATTACAAAGGAAACGGTAAAAAAATACCCATAGTTAAAAAACCTGCATTAAAAAAAGACTAATGACATGGTGACATCTAACGAAATAATATAACAATTAGGCCTACGTACATTGCAGTGTTTAGTCAAAAAATACACTTTCTTGACCGTAATATGTTTTATTCAAACAATCCCACAATATAATTTTGAGTTTTACAAACATAGGTGAAGAATCTCATTACATCTCCTTTCGTATTCAAATATTGAAATTGTTCATGGGAAGCCATGACTTTATTATGGTGGGATAAGCTGAATATAAAGCTAAAGCACAACATCATTAATTCAGTTTGTAGTGTTTAGTAATATATAGGTTATCGTAGGATTTGTACACTATACCATAGTAATGTTCCGTTTAGTCTGGTTTCCACTGCATTTATTTCTGTTAATTTGCAGTTAATTAATGGCAACCTAGCTTCCAGTAATACTTTCTCTAAATAAAACCACGGTGCCCGTAAAAATGGCAGTATTTAGGCTACAGACTTTTCACCGTAAAAAAGAAAATTTATCAGTAATTTTAAATATGGTTCGACCGTAAAAATAATACGGTATACGGGTGGCACCTTGCTGCACGCCTTTCGACCGTTAATTTTACGGGCATTTTTTTACAGTGTGGAGGACAAGGAAAAAACCACTACGCTAAACCTGACCGCCCAATCATAGATCCCGTGAGTCCGAGGTTAGCTGAATATGCTTTATTATGTTCTCCTCCCCAGGGAAATGACGAGCCGAGTTGACATCTTTTGACCGTGACTCCTCGTCCAATCAGCTTTGTTTATTATTTCCCTGCTTGCCGCATGGACGAAGGGTAAATATTACCGCAAAACGTGTCGCAAATTAACAATCGTCTGCTTAAGGGTCCCGGGGGGACAGTTTGAGCTCGTTTTTACCAGACAGTCACACGAAATTTGATTTGTTTTGGTTTAGGCACGAGTTGAGGTAGAAGGGTGGTCAAACTGGGCAAAACAAGGGTCAGGAACGTCACTTTGTTCGGTTGACATGATGTAAACACCCTTGACAATCAATAGCATTACTAACGAGTCAATTAGCGATGTGGGTGGGGGGCAGTCCCTGGACCCTGACCAATACTACTGAGTGAAAACTGTGCTCCAGGCTGTAAGTGAACTTTGAGAATAATTAAGGTCTTTTAATGTTATGTTTGACGCGAAATCTTGTGTACATGTTATCGCATGCGCCCATCACAAATTTCACCGCGCGGGATATGTGCCGTCACGAGACAGGGGCATTTGTTTGGGGAAAATGTTGTAGAAAGTCATGACAAATCTCTGAATTTAAATTTGTTCTGTGGAAAATGAATACATGCCTCGGTTCCACTTCCTACTTGGTTCTGCAATTGTTTGAAAACTTTCAATAAGTAAAATTACATGAAAGACCTGCATGCGATCTCAATAAGACACTGGCTATTTTCAGTTAAAAATAAATAAAATCTTGGCCGAAAATCGATTAACTATAACTTGATATAGCCCCAATATGACCTCATATGACATGCAGCAATGCCATGAGTAACTTTGCAGCAGACAGTGACTGATAAAAAGGACAATCTATTGGATATTTGTTAAGGTCGAGCAAGCAGTTATTTCTGGAAAGATACTCGTACCATCAGCCTTAAAAATTAGGATAAAGATGGTTCTGCCTTTATGGGCGGGTCACCCTGCGCTCAGTCCTGAACTAGACTGCATAGGCCTAATGTATTGCACGGCTCCTTTAACCTACATATCATTTTCCAATATTTTCCTTAAAGAAAACAAATGATGGCAGCCATGGTTCGACGGATCTGCCAGTTCACACCTGTTACAGCAACATGCCGGAAGTCGGCCGGATGAAGGATGATGAGGTATCGGGACAAGGCTACGCCCCCGAGACAATCTGAAGATAAATATGAGAAGACCTCATTACCACCCTATGTGAGATTTTACGACTTGGCGAACACCAGGGGGTAATAAGCGAGGGGATTATTGGAGACCAAGGACAAAAATTGTAGTTTGTCTTCATCGAGAAGATTTTTGTGTTGCATGAAATGATAAGATTTACCAGGAAAGCAAGTGGGTAGGCCCCCTAAAGTTCGGATTTTCGAACAATTCAAGAAAAATTGGAAGTCAGAGTCGCATTTCTCCTCTTAAAACGGCTCCACGCTTCAAAAATATTTTATTTCAAGCACACTAAATGGTGCTATATAATGGCATAGAGCAAGGAAACTGATAATAGTCACTTGAGATGATAATATTAATGTAATGAATGAATGTAAAAAGAGAGAGCCCCATAACAACTGCATATCAGCCACCAATCGGTTTCTACCATTCATGTTCATTATAGTCTGTAATCTAATCTAATCTAATTTAATTTAATTTAATTTAATCTTTGGTACAAATTACCTGAACATACTATCATCTAACACAGCAATCTTATATTTCGGAGCCCACTGGGTATATTCAGAAACGGTTAAAGTCACAGCAAGAATGCGTGAAATTAAGTGATCTTGATTAGCAGTCGGTAATATTTATTACAGCATCGTCTTTGTAGTCACAGATATATGATTCCTCGTGCAGCCTTGATGAGTGAGGTTTGTTTGTGCATATCCCGTAGGGAAAGGAAAACACGTGTAATGTATCTCCGCGGAGGGACGTTAGCAGAGACATTCATGGACGTCGTCGTATGCTTGCATCTGCTCAATTCAATCTATCAAATATTGAGTATTGACAAGTAGCTGATGAATGAATGAAATTTGCGCACAATTTACAGATTCAATATTTGCGTTACCGCACAGAGACAAAAGTTTATATCGAACCGTTCGCCCAATATAAACACCGCATGCTGTTAATTTAACACTACTGTTTTTGCAGTGTAGATACGTTTGTCCAGCACAAAATGTGCTTTCTTTAGTAAATATCCATATACCGCAATGTTAATATAAGCACGGAGGAAGGACAACAGACGCTTCTACAAATAATCCCCTCCCACTCCAAATAAACAAACAAACAAGTGATGTTCGGGCTGTACTAGTAAAGCTATAGATAAATGTTGCAGATACACCATCTGAAGTAACAAACTTTAAATAAAGAAGGTGGTTCTTGCAGTATCAGAGGTATTAACTCGACGTTTCGATCAGTTTGGCCTGACCGTCGTCAGTAGAGTGTGATGACGGTCTGGTGACGGTCAGAGCAAACTGACCGAAACGTTGAGTTACAAGCTCTCGTTTTTCTAAGAACCACATTTCTTTGTTTAAAGTAATTACCTCACATGTTGTAACCGTAAACATCAATTTTTCTCTCTAACTCGATTTAAAGTCGAACGGCAAGGTGTGAAGTACAATCACTCTATGGGCGCAATACAGCAGTAATTAACTAAAGTTTACAGTGCGTGTCATGACCGATGTTTCTATAGAAGATCAAGAACCATACTTATCAGGGGCCCACTCCATGGAGCCGCTAAGCACAAAAATTGCTATTATAAAAATACACAAGTTTTGCTTAGTAAAAACAGGTTACCGGCCAAGACTCCATGTGGTTTCCATGCTTAGCAACCAACAGCTATACAGTTACAAGCATTATGCATCTACATTTGATTGTTATTCTGTTTTTACCAAGGAAGAAATTTTTATGAAATTGGCCCAGATTAGGAGCTCTGTGGAAGTATATACACAACACTACAGTCGCCTTACCTAGACCTATAGAGGTTGCAGAGCCCTGACGCATGCTCCTAAAATCAATGATCACATCACGGAATGCTTTGTGGAAATAATTTATACCAGTAGGTCTACCATCTACAGTAATGCTATGACATCACGAAGGTAGGTCTTGAGACATTATATAAACCAAGATGTCATTGCAAGGACCAGTTATACCTCACCCACACATACATAAAAAGATCATGGCGTCATTCTGCACACCAGAATTTGACGTTCACTAGTTTGTATAATGTACTAATTAAGCCAAATAAAAAAAAAAAAAAAAACTGTAAGAAGGCTCAATGTTGAGCAAACTGAGACATTGTTCCTTTCTTCAAAATCAATGGCATTACACCATCATGCATTTTCAAATTCTGAACACTTGTCCGATCCGTACGCAAGCGGCAGCTAAGATTGAGCGTTTGTGGTACTAGATTTTGCTCATTTGCATCATTCCAAATACCCCATGCATTCGATTTTAACTTAATTCTAGTTACTTACCTTTTAGTTACCTCTGGAGTCAAACTTTTTAGAATGTAGTCTCAAATCACAGGCAGTCTCGCAGTAACAAAACTACAGCCCAACGTCTGGGTACAAAGCCATCTTCTTCGCAGTATAGTGAAACAAGAGCCGTACATATATAAACTGGACTTAATTATGAACATTTTTAAAGGTCTGTGGTTTAATTGAGCTCCAACCGACTCAAACCCAGGACTTCAGGGAGACCTGAGTTGTTCTCTTCCCTGTCTCATGGGATGGAAACTTGATCGTTCAAGTTGTCAGAATTCCTGGCAGTTTGGTAATTGCATCTTGACGGTGACACGTCAAAGTGATATAAACGAGGACATGTTTTGGTCTGGCATTATTAGGGGCTGTCAGTCAAGAACATAAAACAAAAATGTACGATTCTATACGCAAGGGTATAGAATCTGGTAGTTTGAGATGAAACACCTGAAATGGCCAACTTTAAGATGAGATGCATGAGAACATTTTTCTTATTTGATTCATCTTCAATGCGATTTCAGGTACCTCGCGTGTGGAATATTGGAATTCTTTATGGCGCGGATACGGTTTATACTCGGAAAATTGTGGATTTAGTTTAAAGATGTTGTGTCCGCGTGTTTTTCGGGCGTGGCGCCCCGGAAAATACATTTTCAAATTGAGTTGCTATATTTTGTTAGCATTAGATAAGTCATGAGCTTTCTAATGAGACGTTCCACACAAATCGATTGAAGATAAGTGATACAGTTTCAATTTGTGTCAATTGGGGCGGGACGCTCCTATTCTTACAGTGTCAACGTATAGGGCAATGGCTCGTGGAGTTAAAGACCAAATAAATTGCAGAGTGTATAGTGAGCGCCTTTTTCGAATAAAAATACAGGTTTCCTGCAGTATTCGTTTGTATAGGAGGAAATTCATTGAATTGACATTTGCTGTCAGAACATGATGGCAATTGCTGCTTGTAATATAAAAGCTCTTTAGCGCTGAAAATAATTTTAAACACATTGAGCGATTAGTTTTAACTGTAGTCATAATTCAGTCAGAAGTGTCTCATTTCACTGACAATAATATTCAGCTAAGTCACCCAGGGGCGGATCTAGAGGGGGTTGTGAGTGTTGAACCCCCCCCCCCCCCCCCACCCCCTTGGGCTGCTGAGAAAAGTTGTGATAAGAAATGCTAAACCACATCCTTGTTACCAGTGGGTATACCGCTGATCCATACACTGTACACTGTACCGGTATAGGCGGGTACAATCCCTCCCTAAGTGAAAGGCTAGATCCGCCCCTGCTACTTTGTGTTCTCAAAGACTGCTGTCCGTTGAGCAGGGGCGGATCTAGGTTTTAACTAAGGGGGGGGGGGTTACCTGAGGTGATTGGCCTACACACCCCAGCGTGCCGAATTTTCGACACCCGACACTGGTTATTTATATTTGTTTTCCCAGCCCAGGGGGGGGGGGGGGGGGGGGGGGGTTTAAACCCCCAAACCCCCCCCCCCCCCCGTAAATCCGCCACTGTTGAGCACTGCCACTGTTTAATCCGCACTGTAGGGAAGCTGGAAATGTCACTCACACAGACTAATTATTGTACTTCTCAGTTCTCAAAACAAGGCATGTTGACGATGATTGTCAACAAAATTTCGGAGTGCGCTTCCACATGACATTTGAAAGTCGTATTCTTGTAAAAGCCTCTCTATGGGGCGAATGACAACATTTCAGGTCTCTGCTGGACTGACTCGTCTTCATTGTCAAATCATTTCATTTGGCTTGTCAAACCTGTGTGTTAGCTTGGTTAGATTGTAAATAGCCACGTCAAAAAGTTGATAAATCCCCGGGTTTGAAAATTGTAATCATTGACCAGGATGACCGTGTGTTGTTTGTCTCCAAGTTACATCGTTGCATTAATTAATTAACGTGTAGGTGGTCTCAACCGAAGGTTCTCAACCGCTGCAAAAACCTGTCAAAACACACGGGAATTCAGCATTCAAAGTTTGTAAACCAAATTTATAGAAATACAAAACTGCATCAATATCCTGTCGCTGCTATTTTAGAATTTTTCCCCGAAAAATAAGTTATTTTTTATTGCCATTTTTCTAGCAATTTTACGTTTTAATGTGATAGCGCACGAAAAAAAGAACCAGCGTGTTCAGTTATCGAATAATGACGATACAAATATTATTTGCGACCCGACAATAATTCGGGCGTATATTTGTGTGCATTAGATATGCTAAAGCAACCAGGAATAAAAGCCTGTATTGAAGGGTTCCAGACGCCCAAAATCAAAAGTAATTTGTTTTTCATTAATATAAAATATGTAAGAATATACTGAGAATGGAAAACAAAATCAAATTTGTTGAAGAGCACATGAAGGCCAGTCAAAAGGATCCTCGTTACCATGGGTATGATCGTGCTGCCCCATGTTGTTTCCCATCAGGCCTTGCGCACGCAACCCATGGAGTCGAGGATGAGTCATAAGCGCCATATTCAGACCAGCTACCGGTCCCCATATGTATTTGGGCGTGAACCAGTCTAAAAGGGTCATTTATTTTTGTTATTTAATTACATGTAAACAACACTTTTAGGTCGAAAAAATCGAAAAAATACAAAATAAAACCACGCAAATAAATCATAAAATAGAAAACGTGATTCGAAAAGGGTTCTTAAGTCGAGGGCATCAGACAAAAATGTAAGATGTTTATACGGTGTTCTTAAAGTTACAAGTCAGCTGTTGTCCTGTTCATTGTACGAGAGAGAGAAAACAAAAGACAGAGGCATTTGACCCCAAGAATGCGTATGCATGGAACAAAATTGTTAAACATTGCTTTAGCATCGTTATATTCGTTAGAGACTTGCTTTGAAATAAGGAAACTTTTGAGTTTGTTTGTTTGCACAGTACCTGATGATATGTTGGATTCGAAACTGCAAGCCGACCTCGGCAATCTCGGTGGTTCAGTAATAGGTCGTCTACACTGGAAAGCAAGATCTTGTGGATGAAGTCTCGACCGAGTAAGTCTGTGGGTTTCCTCGTATTTACCACCCATGCTTATTAATACTGATTTCTTTATTCTCAGTGCTTTCTTCGCACATATTTTATTTTAACGAAACCCCCCACCTTTTGCTATTTTGGTCGTTTGCAACCCTAAAAAAAGGCTTTAATTCCTGGTTCATTTCGCGCACCTGATGCACACAAAGCTAAACCAGAATTATTGTCGGGTCGCAAATTATTCCATATTTGTAACATAATTATTCGATAACTAAACTGGGGATTGTTTTTCGCTCGATGTCGCATTTAAAAGTGAATCACTTTTGTATCGATAGAAGAATAGCAATTAAAAAAATACATATTTTACGGGGTTAAACTCGAAAAGAGCACGGACAGCTTTAACTCCGTAAAACAAATCGCCACACTTGAGAAGATCGATCGTGTCCCTGAATGATAAGCTGTGCCTGAGACGAATTGCATCAATCATTCTGTGGAGGCACTTCACACCAATTCCAGGCACATTCTGTCCTCTTGAGACACTCCTATTCCCACCAACAAGCCGGATGTAAATGCAGCGAGAATGTTGGCAGTCTGCCCCCGGCATTGCGCTTCAAACACGGCATGCACCAGCCGCGCTGCCCGCTCGCAGGAAGACGAGTACGGAAGTCCGGCGAACACGCTTAAACTTTCACACGTTTTGACTCTCTTACTCAGACGCATATCACGGATATTATTTTTAGAATCACATAATTTTCGTACATGTATAAATATTGCGACATCGTGAACCAGATTAAACTTCCAAAATCACCAAGCCGTTTCAAAAGGCAATACAAAATGTTGGTATTGAGACGTCATGTTATGGGGAATGTACGGAAGATTAGAGGCGTAAATGAGGGACTTGTCGTCGAACCGAGCTGTTGTATGCTCAGTCACGAGTTTCAATTATAGGAAGGGGGAAGGGAAATATTTCCAAAACGGCACGAAGTGACGATGTTGTCAGTTATTGTCTTCGTCTTAGACACGTTTGGCCTTACTCAAGATTTCAATCAATCTGCGGTGGTGGTAATAATTATCAATGGCGGATCCAGATTTATTTTTGGGGGAGGTCAAACCCTTCCCGTCGGTCTTTACCAATTTGTTTTTTACAAAACAGTTGCAAACCAGCAAACGTGTTTTAGTGTTTTCTTTTCCCTTTACGGGTGAGAACAAACATTTGGTTGAATGGCGCCACCAACGGACACATACAATCCCATAATTATTTCGTCCCAGCCCGCCCCTGAACGATCTGCAATGTGTTCTTTTTCTTATTTAAAGGTAGTATACAACATTTGCTTTTGCTGTAATTTTTAGAAATAAATGTATTTGGGGGTTAGTATTTGATAGTAAATATACCGTAATTACACTGACGTGTTTAAAGTTTTGTGTGCATAGATGTTGGGGAAAAAATGCTGTTCTTGTAGTCTGGTTTCCTGACCCAACTTCAGACAAAATAATGTATAGATGTCAGGGAATTATCGGGTCGGGGAGCTAGATAATTCCAACGATGATCGGCCCAAAAATTGATACAAAAAATTCCACTTTTCTTAAAAATGACAGCACTCCAGGTGCCATGATTTCACAGGATGCTTGAAAAGTTGAGACTCGCATTTACTTACAGGCAAGTAGGCACTAAAATATTTCAGAATAATTCAGTAGTTTTGTTTTTTTATGTTTGCAAATGTTGTATATATATATTTATCTTTAAAGCACGTGCACTTATAACACCCTAGCCGTTTAAACGAACAGCTTATATAGGTGAAGACTAAAGGTGAGTCAAAAATGTTGAAGGTCTAATGACGTCATTCCTCTATATCCTACATAGTAAGAATTAGTAATTTCCAGATGTCTTGCTGCGAAATTTAGCAACTTGAAACAAAATAAACACCTGTTAAACGCATATAGCTAGCTTGGCATCATGCGCTGTATAGTACTGTACACAGAGTATGCTGTAGTGATGTTAGTGTGAATTTTCGATTTAGTTCTAAAAAGATATTTTCGATTTCGTGCGCAGGAGGAAACTAACCTCTGACGGTCGAGGTTCTAGCCAATGATGAAAATTGATTATTTGTGGCATTTAGAAGGCCTGGAGTTTTTAAAATTAACTCTTTGCACATCGAATCGGACAATTTGTGTTTGAGTGTCAAGTTTGGCATTTACGTAGCTTCCTGATGTGTGAATAAACAACACATAGGCCTAACCTTGTGTGTTATCGTACGTTCATGTCGTATAGAAGCTATGACTGGTTGCAAATTAGTTTGGAGTGGTCATTAATCTAAAGAATACGCCCCTCCAAGGAGCAATTTATAAAATGTTACACGACTGAAACCTGCGTGATGTGTAAAACCCATGGTTGTAATCACGAAAACATTGTACCTGTCATCATCACTCATCTGAGAGAAATGATGACTCTATCTAAACATGAAGGTAAAGGGCTATACACGAGAAAACTTCTGTTTCTCAGAATACCTTGCGTCTTGAAGCTTCCCGATGAATACTGGGAACGCACGTCATTCTGCCGACTATTGTCAGTATCAATTTAAATGCCAAAGTCCGCAGCATGGAGTGATCTAAGCTGGATGATTAAAGTACAGTCTTTCTTTGACCGAGGATCAAAAGTACAGTGACTTTCCTTAGACGAACTCTGAGTTAACATCTCAGAGTGTAGATGATACAGATCTGTCGCGAACCAATTCCAAGGAACAACTTTATCAAACCAGGTTGATCGTTAGTGTTACTGATTTGCTGTATAGACGAATGTCACATTAGCCCCGTCTTCGCATTTCCGGGTTAAAAGCGAGGCTCTCAGTGTGCATACACACTGCCATTCAACTAATTCATTCATGCATGAATGAATCACGCGTTCAGCATAGTAAGTTGTTTCCATAGCACTGAGTCTCGTTTTAACCCGGAATTGCGCAGATCGGGACTATTTCCGTCAATTCGGGATGCGTCCGTACATTTCTTTTGTGGGGGGAGAGAAGGAGGGGGGAGAGAAGGAGGGGGGGGGGGGGGGGGGAGAGAAGGAGGGGGGGGGGCGGGGGGGGGGGATAAGTATACTGCGAAATAATAAAGCACATAAACCATGGGCGGGAAAAATAGGATAGGCCTATACAAGTCAATTTGTGATGGACATAATTTGCTAAAGCAACATTTTATGTTAAGCAAAGCTTAAATATGCTACCATACATTTTGTAGTTTTCTTCAATTCATTAAAAGACTTGCGCAACTTGCCTTCATGTACATGTATATCACAAGAGGGCGGTGTCTTGATGACCTTTGGGGTCAAGTATCTATAGAATATTGGCCTCGATTAGATGACAACGGTCCCCATTATCGTTCTGACTTCGGAAATGGAGACTGTATGCTAATGGATAAACTCGGAGTAATTACTCCGGTGAATGCTAATTAGGGTTTTTACACTGACATACCCATAATGCATACCCATTTTCCAACTGCTGCAAAAACTTATGAAAACACACGTTCACTCAATAGACCTCGTGATTCAAAGTTTCCAATTACCAAAATTGAAAGACCACGCTTGCGCACATGAATGCCAACTTACGCCATATCCGTTTATGTAATAAACATGTCTATAAGTCTTGATCACGTTTCATGGTAAATCTTTAGAACCGCCCATCTCATACCAGAATGTTGACAATTACTTTGTCATCATGAAGTAAAACCATTGGAAACATGAGCGCGAATGTTCGGATTGCGTTTCATCCAGCAAAGATGTGATCATTAATTTCTTTACGGCAACGAAAAAACCACGGTCGCTAGGAAAGTTGTTTTTCTTTTTGACTCGTGACCAATCGGTGTAAGTGGATGGTTTGCGCAGTCTTCAGTCTGGAAAAGCGTTTAATCAAGACGGTCTACGAAATTGAGTATTGGCTTACATGTTGGTAGCCAAGTAATTATCAAGAGCTCCTCTTGGTGTTACTAGAGCCCTATTTATAGCCCGTATTTTGATTCGCAGTATCTGCAAAAGTGGACCTGGGGGACTTAACATGATACATCCCTATGTTTCCCGGAAAGGCATACGTTTTTTTGTAAATTGTACCTAGAACGCCAGTGTATATTTTCCTTTTTTTCGGTGAGACATTTACCAATTGTTGACTGCTGTGATGTGGAATGACGTTTTTAACACCCGAGGGACGTATAGCACCCGAGGCGAAGCCGAGGATGCTATATGCGTACCCGACGGTGTTAAAAACGTCATTCCACATCACAGCAGTCAACAATTGTTTTGTTATATCGCCGACCGCAGTTTTTGTTTATTGACTTTTAGAATCGTGTCAAGTTTACATGTGCTATTTGTATTTTGTCCGTTTCTCTGTTAAGCCGCTTACTTTGCTTCTAAGATGGCGTCACAAATTCTCGACTAAAATGATATTTTGTGGCGCCTTCTTATAGCATTACCTTTTATAAAAAAATTGTTCTTAAAAGAATTGTAACGATAAAGAGACAATGTGGGTAAGTTCCAGGCTGGTAAAAACTACAGATTTTTGCTGGAAATGGTCACCTGCAATGTGGCCGCCAAATAGTTATTTTTATGGAAGTCGCCAAATACAAGGCTAAAAGCCACTATAGCTAAAGGGCTATACAACAGAGGTGGTGGGGTTGGCCACATTTTAGGTTGCCAGCCCTACCACCCTTACGGTTTTCCTGGGTCAAGATCTAAATAGAGGATAAATCATCAATAGATTCCAAAGAAATTCAAATTTTCAGAAATATAGACCCAGGCGAGGTAACTTCCACCGTTGATGAGACCAACTCACCTCCCTTTTTAAAACATGCAAAACCATGCAAACCGTCCATGAGTACATTTCCATTTGATGACAAACAAGTTAAAATGAATGTGTTATTATTTTTGTCCGCTATTATCAGGAATGACGTACGGCGAGTTAGTGAATACAAGAAGTTTCCTGCTGTTATTGAACCATGCAATCAATTTTCACATTTGTTTTGAATCTAATTTAGTCCCACTGTAGGCCATAATTGAGTGAAATATATTCATTCAAAAATTCTTCCAGTTGCGGAAATTAAAACGCCCGTCTTTGCTGGCTTCCTTTTTTTCTATAAATTGCGAAAATACCCTTAGGATTGTGGTTTTCTTAGCTGTGATTATCCAAATAGTTCGATTGAATTATCGGCATTTTCATTCTTAAAAAATGCTGCGAGTGGCACGTTTCCGCCTATGGCGGTTCATATATCTGCAGATCAGGCAGGGGAGATTGACTTGCGTACTTTATGGCTTAGGGCGAGAGGAGCGATATGAGCTACCGTGTGCATGCATGGGACCACAGGTCGAAGTAGTTCTACGGATATGCCATAATTTGATGTGACTGCAGTTGTGTGTTGATTCCAAACAATGAACAAAGACTATGCTAGAAACAGAGCAGAGCAGAGCAGAGCAAGGCTTCCCATATGTTTTGTACACGATTTTCAATCGTGGACGTTCGGTCAATCGTGGACCATTTGTCTACGCCCTAACCCTTTAGTCCCTAGTCCACGATTGCCGGTATTTACACACTCAAACAAACACAAAAAATGCAAGTTGACGTCAAAATCCAACGAGATTTGGCAAATATACTGCTGGGCACACCTGTGTGAAGCTACAGCGTTTGTGGTGTCCTTTTTCATGAAATCATTTTGTTTTCTAACTGGGCTAAGCCCAGTTTGAGTCTTGTGAAGGAAAAAGAGGCATTTCAATTTAACCACATTTTTTGAAATACTCCAAATTGATGACCGTAATGAAAAAGTTGACCTTAACTTCCGATCAATCTGTCATTCACATTGCTATAGGGTGATGACAGACTTAAGAGTCCGTGGCTAGTCTAGTCAGTGTTTGGTACCAAGACGGTCACATAAAAATGTGATAACAATGATTGTACAATCGCGAGACTTGCACGCTGTATATCATGACAACATGAATGTCCCCTGTACCATGACTCATGTGTAGCGCTAAATAGAATATTATGACATACATCCCTTGGCATTGGGCAATTTCCTGGAACTTTCACGTGTCCTTGGGGAGCCATTCAAACTCTTTGGACCGTCATTGATAGCACAATCGACTCATTTTCCCCTATACCTATTTGCTGCAGGGGGAAGCAATTGCGATAAATGCTCTTGCTTACGGACATAAGAACCCTAGTGCTAAGATTGGAAACAACGTCCAGCCCAAGACCTACGTCATTACCATCAATGGACAGTGATGTCCTACAGGTTTACAAGAGGTTAGTAAATTTTCAAATGAGGGTATTTGTCAAATGGCTTCGGCTTTGGTTTTGTCTTTCCGTAACTTTGGATCCTCAGATGTGGCTAGATCTGGAGTCCTTATTTGCTTGCTACATGCCCACCCAAGTCTGATACTTGAACCCATAGCCAAAGCCTGTTCATTTTGTTCAAACATTTACGGCTTCAGATTGACAATCGAGCTGGGCCCGTACAGCTGGAGATAAGCCGAAGTCAAAGCCGAAGATTTGAGCAATTGTTATAGACTTAAAATGGTCACCCGGATAATTTACATCATTCCCGACGCAAACATTTCATCTTCTGACTGATTACGCGGTACCCGCTGCTGCATTGGATTGGAATCGGCCAGCCGACCCCGCCCGGCAAGCTCGGTGGTCGAATGGTTAAGACGTCTGCACTATATAGTAAGCAGGAATTCGTGGGTTCGAATCCCGCCCGAATAAGCCTTTGATTTTTTACACAGGCTCTCGGAAAGCACTGACTAAACAGTGCTTCATATATTACGTCGGGACAGGGCAAAAGGGAAACAAAAACCATCTCTGTTCTAATTTACATCATCCCCGACGCAAACATTCCATCTTCTGACTGACCACGTACAAGGAGGATAAGCAGCATACACACATGGACATTAACAAACTCAGAATGGTACAAAATCTTTGAAGTTTCACCGTCGTGTGATTGCTATATGATCCGAGTGCAAACCCAGCTGTATGTACTTAATATACTTCAGTCCAGCGTGACAGAGAACCACTTTAACACCTGCAGAAGTAGTCGCATGACGTGTTTTACGTCATGCATGTATCTTCTTCAAAGGAATGTTTATTTGAGTGGATTGTGAATTTAATTTATAACAATGAATTTTAAACGTAGTGTACACGATTGGTAATCCTCCATTTTTTGTTACTGAATTATTACGAAATACCTTACTAGACTGTAAGTTAATAGTAGTCTCAATCATCCTGTGAAATGATGGCACCAGGTGTGCTGTCGTTGTCAAGTGGAAAGTGGAAATTTATATCGTTTTCCAACGATTTCCAGCTGGAAATCGTTGGAAAACTACTCTGTAGCCTTTAGTCAAGGCGCGCGTGGCTATACCCAGACGAGTGGCGCGCCCCGCCAGGACCATGCCCCGGACATGCTGGCATTCGGGGCGCGTCACGCGTCCAGGTAGCCACGCGCGCCTTGACTAAAGGTTATCATCCGCCCGACGGTTGAAAACGAACGCCGTTTTTCTCTCGGTTTTTTCGATATCCAACAACGCAAAACTTTGAACAGGTCAGTGGAACGATATTTCCTATAAAATACTAACCCCCAAATCCGCCCATTTCTAAAAATGGCAACAATGACCAATCATGTACACTGCCTTTAAATGTAGTTTTGATTAAAGTACCAGAGTACTACAGGTTTTCTACTTATTCTGCTACGGCTACGGGACTGTTCACAAGACATAGCCATATCCGTAGCTATACCATAGCTACAGCCATAGCCATAAAGCCATCTTATTGTTTTAGCTATTTTGTATGCCAAATTGTTTCAACAGTTATGACTATTACTGCACGTGGTCACACTGAGGTGACGCTTTTCAGTGCAATGAATTTGGTTTATGTGGAAAATGGTCAGAAATTTATTAATTCCATCAGAAATACATGTGGGTCATTCCATAAATTGGGGTCCACAAAATTGTGTGTGTCCCTGTTTCATTGTGACATGTATATAAGATTTTGCAATTCCAGACATTTTTTAATGCCTTCTATCTCTAAGAGTGATTATGTAAAGCAAAGTACCTGCCAAACAAGTAAAACAAATTGTTTGAAGTCAAATTTAATTACACAGGTCAGGTGTAACAGGGACATTAAAGAAATGTTACACTTTTGGACCCCAAATGTCCCATACCTTCCTCTGTGTGTTAGGATATAACTGGGCGCTCCTAAATCTACCACAAAAGGAGATGTGCTTTCGGATGGTGCTACGGCATGTATCAATTGCATCAACTATTGTCTTATACCGTCCTAAATTTCCGGATATCATCCTCATAGTTTGCAGATACTACTGTGCTTGTAGTTTACGGATACCGCGCTCACAGTTTGCGGATACGGTGCGTATAGTTTGCGGATATCGTATTTTGTATAGTTTGAGAACCCCATACATACCGCGCTCACACTTTGCAGATACCGTGCTTACAGTTGACAGATATCGTACTTATAGTTTGCGGATACCGTGCTAAAACGTGTAGTTTATATATACCGCGCTCACACTTTGCAGATATCGTGCTTGCAATAATGGCCAGTTATAGCTTGCAGATATCGTGCTGAAAGTGATACCTACTTCGTTTAGTAGGCCTTTTCATGCAATTAACTCCTATATTTATTTGCGGGTTGGTTTTAATTCCAGAATTCATTCTCAATTATGACAAATATCTGTACAGCATTTGGCCTTGACTGTGTCCAATCGATTAACGCATTGAAATATATCACCAATGCGGTGATTCATATTAATATTCCAAAAATACATCTGCAAAAGATAAATAACAGTGAAGACCTGTCCTTTAATCATTTTCACACACATAAAATTGGGTTTCTCAAACATTGGCTCCGGCTTGGGCTTCGGCTTCGTCTCCAGTTATTCCCCAGTCCCATTGCCAATCTGAAGCCTTGAATACGTAAATATATTAACAGACTCTGGCTCCGGATTAAAACATCAGATTTGATGTAGCAAAAACAGTATCCAAGATCTTGCCAAATCTGAGGACATATTACAATTACGCGAAGCCGAAGCACGAGCCCAAGCCAGGGTTTGAGAAACCCCCTTAGATACTTCAGATAGTTGCGATCCCCCTTTCCCTTGCACTAAGCTTACGTTTCATTGATCGTATCTGTCTGCGATGTATCCTAATAAATGTTTTTGTAAGTCTGCGCATAAGTCTGGGATATTGTTCAGGATTTTTGTTTCTATTTTATCTTTTCTGTATTCGAGTGACGTGAAATATATTTTTGAAAAGTTGAAGACTCATTATACCTGGCCAGCTTGGGGTATGTATGAGCCTCGTGGCTGGTTGCATTTCGTCAGTATCGAACTTGACACTTCGAGTGGCTCCATGGCGGATGGTTGAATCTCACAGAATCTCGCAGAATCTCACAGAATCTCGCAAAGCCTGTTTGGTTACTATGTATGCAAAACAATTGGCACACCACATGTAGAAGACTAACAGTGTGTCATCAGGAAATGTCCGTTCTGTACTCTATAACAACATTCATATACAGACAGTGAAACATATTTGAACATTTCATAATTGTCATTCATAAACTATTCACTTCAGAACAAACGGAAGGGGATGACGTAAGACTAGGAACACGCCCGTCTGTTGAACAGTTAAAAAGCGCCCCAGTTTGAAAATTACTTAATTTTGACCTAAATTTCCAAACAAATCAATCGGAACAAAATTATGCGGTGGTGCGCATGCGACACATGAGATTCTATTGATCGGCTTGCTAGTCAGGGACTTATATCATATAGACATTTGCAGAGGACTGAGTGAAGTTAAAACGAGTTGCAAAAGCTATTTCCATAACAAAGAAAGACATGGTTGATTAACTCTTTCTTTCTTTCTCTTTTTAATAAAGCGGAGCTTTCTTTATCGATTCTAAACAGTCCGTAACGATTTTGACATCTGCTAGAAAAACCGTTACAAGTTGGTTCAAACCGGCTAAGTTCCGATGAGAAAAACATTCTGTTTGCCCTGGTTATTTATTGGTAGATTTAAAACAAACAGTTACAAAAAGTAGAATATACTTCTACCTACCTACCCGAATTAGTAGATGGTATTATGTCCAGCGACTGGTCTTCCGAACAGTGGCTTTGAAGATGAGAGCAGGCTGGAGCTTGGTTGATTGCGCAGTGAGCGCAAACGGTACGTCCAGTGGCAGTTGAGGTAAGCTAGTAACTCTCGACCATTCCACGTTGAAATCAGAGTTGTTTGTGTTGAAGAGTGGCAGTTACCGTACTAACGTTACGTGTGTGTGTACACGCACTCTCAATCAACTTGTTCCGTCGGTCCGGCAATCCGTGTGCAAGACCTGAGACAACAGAGGGCGCACTTTCATTAGTTGGTTCTGGAGGAGTTTTTCTTCGTTTTTCATGAGTAGAGTCCAGAAGCGCAAGCATGCTAAATTCAATCCTCATCAAGAGTAGGTGGAACTGGAAGTACAGTGTAAATTACCAGAGAAGCGAAACCGGAAGTGCAAGCAATATGGGGAGGGACCCGGAAATACAATGCAATAACATTGGAAAGGAACCGGATTTACAATGCAAAAGACATGATAATACACAGGGTTGTGTGCTGATATCTCGTTGTGAGGCGCTAGTTTACTAATTAACGCAACGAATTACCGAGCTCACTGTCAATTTGACCGTTTTGACGTTCTTACAAACCACTAATTGCATATGCAAATACGCTAAGTCATCGATGCGAACACACTTAGAACAAGACCTTTCGAATTCTTGAGACTATTAACTGTTGGTCTACCGATTTTGTAGTGGTCTGTAGATTTGTTCATGTTTGTGAAGTTTAAAGCAAATGCCATGGACATTCAGCTGAGCTTGTTTTTGCCCATATTACTATGTGTTTATATACAACAATACAAGTTAAATCTAAATATTTGTTTTCATTGGAAGTGAATAAAAATGGCGGTAGTTTTTAAATTCTTAGCAATTTAAGTTTTGTCATTTGAGGCACGCCTTGTCAAAAGAGCATAAGAACAAAATTAGTCGTTCAAAATCACTCACCAACAAATCTTTCAGCTATTATTGTCTAAACAAGCTTTTTATTATGAAAATCAAATAGAAAGTCGCCCAGGCTACTCCAAGAAAATATAAGAGTGTGATTTACATAACAAAGCTATACTGCTGTTTTTACTTGATATGACGGCACACCTTCGCTCATAAATATGGAAATTTCGAATGTTGAAATTTCGCCCTTTTATTTTTACAAAGGATGTAGAAAGTCATAGTCACACGTCAAGAAAGCTGTCATGCATGCATTGAAGGCGCAGGCATAAAACCCTATTGGCATCATTCATTTAAACTCACCAAAGATGTAGTACTCTGCAGAACTTTCACACGAATGCCTGTTTAGGATTGTTCACGCTCGGCTTCGTATCGTCGTTTAAATTCCTACCCTTCACAATACAAAATCAACTAACTGCAATACGAGGAAGCCATGACCTTCTTGACAAATAACCTTCAGCCATTTACGTCATAAATTGATAATGAATTTGAACAACGGTGTGCGTGTCCACACTGCATTATTTAGGTCTATTAGACAGTGACTGGTAACTAGTCAACCATTTCGGAGCTGGTGCCGGGTAGTCATTAATAATGTACAGACTGAAGTACACAGCTACTGTCTGCCTTCTATGTTTGTGTTAAGACTACATTTCAACATTGCAAATAGACAAATACATGAAATACCACTATGTTTCTGATACAATCTGGTGCCGAAACAGCGCCCTCTCTCGAAGCGCCACCTCGGGCCAAACGGTCGATCTTTCTTCTCCGTGGGCGATGCCCATTTCTCTGCCAGATCACATTACAGCACTTATCCGATAGTTTTCCTTTTCTGTATATATTTCAAATTTTGCAGTTTATCTCTACAGTTTCAACGTTTTGTCCGAGACGTTAAATACATATATCCAATACAAAGTGACACAAAATCTCAAAAAGAACTGGAAAATGGCTGACAGATTGAAATGATCGGTGGATCATGGAGTAGGCCTATTGAAATACAGCGGCGCTCCAAAATAATGGTAAGTTGAGACACATTTCCCGCCAAAATGAAGGAAAGTGATCCCTTGTTTCCCAGTGAGCTCTCCGGGGCAGGGTTATTGTATACTTTTCCCCAAAAGTTCATTCTGTTTGCTGAAGAAATTTGAGCGAGGTGGTCACTGTAATGCGATTCTTTCTGCACAAAAAAGTGCAAAAGACCATCAAAGTCATTGATATGAACAGCATTCATCTCGTGTTCTACCCCATCCCCGCCATGATGCTGCTAATTTTACTTGAATAAGCGTGCCTTTTGAAATTGACAACTTTTTCCTCATTTTTCCCCCTTTTTTTTCTCATTTGAACTGCACCCATGCTTTTGGAGTTGGCGGTGTTATGTTTCTGAATATCCATTCATAACCTTTGGTACTCTGAATTGAGTTGCAGTTATTTATGAAATATGGGGAAAAGTCCAAATATTAAATAAATCCAGAAAGAGTCCAATGCTGGGATTGTAAGATGAATCAGAGCGTGTATATATACCCATGCGGTTAATATACAAAGTCTAAAATATCTGTGTCCCGGCCGTGTAACCTGAATAGCACTTACCAAGTAAGACGAAATAATTCTATTTCCACATGTGCTGGGTGTTTTTGCTTTAGATCAATTAATCTTTATCATTCAGCATGATGCATGTTACAAAATATTCTTTTTCCCATACGTGCACAGTTTTTAAGAGACGCATGTGCCCTCTCATCACGTTAAACTGAAAACTCAATTTTGAAAATTGTAGCATCGCAAATAACTTCTGTCAGTGCCTTGTGTAACCCGAACAAAAGGTAAGAACAAAGCAAAACAAAAAAGATATAGATTTTCCCCCCGTAATGTTCCCATGTTCCCAGGAGTGTTTGTATAAATCCTTTCAGGGCCAGAATACCAGAATAGCCAATTACCGACTGACAAAAACTTAGCCCCAAAACATGAGAACGAAATGGGGCAGGGCTATTAAGAAAGATGAACGGGTTAATTGCATAATTTAATAACAGTACACTATTATATTAAGAGTACATTTATCTTATCAGTATTTTGTATTGGATTTTTTGCTGTGATTTAAACATTAACATTAAATTTGATTTCCGATTCTACCGGTTGATTCCCGAATTATATTTGCTGGTTGTTGTTCTTCATTTAGGAATGAAATTTTGATGTTTAAGGATAGTCTTGTGTGATGATGTGTTCATTTGATTGTCCCCATCCCGTCCCAGTTCGCCTTAACGACCTCGTCCAAATTGTGTTGCTGATCGCATTACGACAGCTTCGACAGAACTGACCTTTATCAAAATCAGATGTGCCGACAATTGATGCGCACTCCTCTTTAAGTTAAGAAAACGTCGCCTATTCGTCAGATGGAATTGTTGAAGGTTTTGTTTTTCTCACTCACGGAGTGGAACACGCCACTTGAGGCTTTTTGCCGACTAAGCCCAAATCTTTTAGATGTTTGATGGTTTTCTAAATTTTCCGCCTACGTCTTGCTCCAAGAGTAGGCCTACCGTACTCAGGTAGATGCTCAAATCTTGACAGTGTGCTGGGAAGAGACGGGTCATTTTTTTATCATAACCTCGCACATTTCTTTAAAATCTACCCTTTAACATTAATTTCCCGCGCAAACGATAACTACAATATAGTACTTGACGCACTTCAGACGATATCATTTGAATCGTATATCCCAAGTGTCAGGTTTTTTCCCGCCAAAATTTAGGATATATTACGCTATTTGCAAATTTTGCAATTTGTTGTGATTTTTTCGCAAAATGCTGTTGCCCACCGGCCCAACGCGCGCAAGAATTCGCAACAAATCGCAGATTGTGCTGCCTTGCGCTGCATTGCGCTCGTTGCGCATGCTTGCGTTAGGTCTGTACACTGCTTGCGATCAACCAAACTTAAGTTTTGCTTTCGGAGATAACGAAGATAAAAAAAACGTGAAAAATGACAATCTTGGATTCGAGTCCTGAATCGGACGGAGTTGTGTAAACCTTAGCGGGAGCGTCGCCAACAGTCGCCGGGTTTGGGTGTCAAATCACGGCAGTGTTGAGGCAGCCTCAGGCCCTATCAATATGGAACCGCTCGTAAAAAATGACCTGAGGAAGCATGGTGTGCATGTCTAAGACAAAGTTGAAAATGTCAAAGTATAGGCCTACTGGTTATGTAGCGAGAACAACGAACTCGACAGATCCGGCGAAATGGAACTGAAGCGGTGTTCGTTTACGGAAAAGGTATTAAATCCAATGATGGGACAGTTACGGGTACGCGTAAAACCGAACATAACTTCTTCCCCTTTGGCCGTTTCAAACATGGATAACGGCTGCCAAAGTTTCTAGGAAAAGTAGTGCGGCGTGCAGATAACAAACAGCAAGGTCAATTAATGCATACATCTTTTGGTCATCGGGATCGAGCCTGAAAGTTCACCCCTGGTGGCGCGCATCCCGAGACCTCGAATAGGAAAATTAACGTGTAAAATTTCTGGTATTTTCAATTTCTTTTTATTCATTGAGTGTTAAAGAAATTGACCTACTGAAATGGCCTTTTCAAAATTGTTTCTACCATATCAATTTGTAAAAACTTTAAAAATCAGCCGAATCGAAAGAGAAATATCGTGCTAAAATGACCTCTGTGTCAAACTTCCAGGAATCTATAGAACGCATGTAGTATAATTTTTCGCGCGGTTCCCGACATACGTATACACACACATACCATACACATTCACAGTCGCTGCAACTCGCTGCAGTACTGGTTGAACGATTTAGAATTGTAATGTTAATGTACAATTTGTTTATGTTAATGTTTATTGTAATGTTAGTGTGTATTAAGCGTAACTTGTCTTGGCACAATACCAGCATAAGATCAATGTTTGTAAAACAAAATGTAGTTTACAATTATTTTGTAATCTTTCCAAATAAGTCATACAAAAAGGCACTGCTTTTTGTTTTCCAATAAAGAAATTCCTTGTCAAGAGCATATTTACAGTCAACCTCGTCCCCAGGAACTACTTTCAACCCTCAATGTAAGTATAGACCCTGGCTGGGAAAGCTCGCCTAAGTTCTGATTGGTTACTGCAATAACAAGCTGATAATTCGTAATAATCGCCCGTAAAGGTTCCATGAAGATAATTATTGCCAAAAGAAACTTGAAATTTCAAGTAACGTGTGAAAACGCTGCACTGCACGTAGGCCATGTAATCAAACTCCTTTTTTATGTTCCCTTTAAGAGACATTTACGACAAAATGTTCGAGTTACAACATCGACCAATACACTGTAAAGAAATAACGGATTTTCCCCCTGTAAAAAAACACACACCATCACCGTGTTTTAACGGGTTTTGGACATAATATTTAATATTCTCCTACACGAATCTCATTACGCAGCAACTGACCAATCAGAACTGAGGAAGTTTGTGTTCACACAATTAAGTCATGTTAAATTGTAGTGTTTCGTCCAAAAACACGGTTTCTTGACCAAAATATTTAATTATTTAAACAATTCCGCAATAGAATTTAGATTTTCTGTAAACAGAGGTGAATAATGGCCTTACATCTCTATCGTATTCAAATATTGAAATTGTTCATGGGAAACCTTGACTTCATCATGGTGGGATAAGGCTGAATATAAAGCTAAAGCACGACACGATTCAGTTTGTAGTGTTTATTAAATTATCGTAGTATTGGTATACTTTATACTATAGTAATGTATATAATAAATTACGTCTGTTTAGTCAGGTTCCCATTTCTGTAAATTTTTAATTACTTACACAAATCTTCCAGTAACGTGGTGATTTTCTTTTTATAACCCGTCGTTTTACGGGAATAGCAGGGTTATTTTAAGGGACAGTAACGTAAAATAACGGTCTTCATGAGTCGTTTATAAATAACAGCTTGCACCGTTTTTTTACGGGATGGTACTTGCGTCCAAACTGCCAGGAAATATCCCGTAAAAACGGTGTTTTTTTACAGTGTACCTATACTCACACAAGTAGATTCAATGTCTTAAAAACGCTGTCATACAACCTTTGAAGCTTGCAATAAGGAATTCTTCATGAAGATTTTTGAAAGATTGAAGAGCCCTTTACAAAACTCTACTCGGTAATTTCCTCTCTATTCATCAATCCTTTACTCCAACGTCTCAACTTCCAGCGACAACCATTCTCACTGATGAACAGAAGTGAAACGAAAGAAATTCAGATGCAACTTGCCTCTCCTCCATAATCGAGGGTTATGTAGGATGACAGACAACGCACCAGGGAAGCATATATCTGCCTGAACGAGCGGGCAAATGGACAGTGAATTCGTGTTTGCCCCAGGCCAGGCGGAATCAGGACGACTTAAAGCCGATCTGATCGGTTATTCGGTCCAGCCACTTCGATTCTCATTACCCGTAATGGTTTCTCCCAAGAACTAAAGAATTCCTGATTGTAACCCGCGGAAATGAGTTACGAATTACCCAGTAATGCGCTCCACTTTCCAATCAAGATTGTCAACATCTTCGCTGTGGTCGCTATAATTTCTTTCGTTTTACTTCTGTTCATCAGTGAGAATGGTGGTCGCTATAGAAGTTGAGACGTTGGAGTAAAGAATTGATGGATCAGGAGGAAATTTCCGAGTGGAGTTTTGTAAAGGGCTCTTCAATCTTTCAAATATATTCCTTCTTTTAACATTTTTCAAGAATTACTTATTACAAGCTTTAAATTACTGATGACTCCACAATGAAAGACGGTTGCATCACGCATTTCAAAATGTTCCCGCTTCGAAGAAAGTTAACTTCAGAAAGAGTAAAATGCACCTGTCACAAACTTTGTTGTCGCATGGGAGGGTCCACCTGTCTGAGTTTTGAAGCTAAGCCATGCTCCAGGTCCGCGTTGCACCTTCCTGATCATATCTCCCCAGTGGGAACTGAAACGGAAGGACGTGGCTTATACGTCAGAGAACCAAGCCTAGTGGCGAGTCTAGCTCGTGTTACGAATTAAAAAAGATCTTTTTGATGCTCAGGACCACCGGAGGGTTTATACAATGCAGCGCAGAGAAGAACAAATAAATGTCTTCTCTGAAATAGTATTAGGGAATACAAAATATGATGGTTTGAATGTCACAAATTGTTACATGGCACGAAGATGAGATGCTGAACAAACTTTAAACAAAGTTTTCAACGATTTGTTTTCCCTTGCGAAATCCAAAAGGTTAGGCCTATAAGTATAAGTGAGCCACGGTGCAAATATAAGAACCCCAAAGCGTTACGGTTGTAATCTTTCTCCGGCATGGGTTTGCATGCTGCACACGCATCCAACAAGACAACTTTGGCATGTCTATAGAGTATAGCCCATAAGACATTAATTGATGGATTGAGTTTTTTGCCACAAATCGGCTTTATCCATCCATTGACGGAAATTAATGTGTAAGTTAGAGATCAGTTCTTCATTTAACCAACAAATGTTTACTTAACATGACGTAAACCATTGACGACATTGTTTAGGGCCCATCTGCAGTGTTCACCAAAATACTTATCACTTCAGACACTTGAAATATAAATATTGTTGTTACATCCCCTTCTTGGATACTGTATTTTGATTGGCCTAGAACGATCACGTGCCCGGTCTGTAAAAACGCATGGCACACTCCAAGCATGATATCACACATCAGCGCAGCCAGCTAGCTATTGAACTGTATCATTGGTACCCACGCTACACTGTTAACTTTAAACTATTGTGGGAACAGCGGACTAGCAGACGATCAGCTGTTTTGATCGCGTCATTTGTTTGAGTAAATTTCCACCAAGCAAGGCAAGTTGAACTGATGAAAAGAAACTGGGTTTGGCGATATAATAAAACAATTGTTGACTTCTGTGATGTGGGATATGACATTTTTAACACCCTCGGGGACGCATAGCATCCTCGGCTTCGCCTCTGCGTCCCTCGGGTGTTAAACACATCATATCCCACATACAGCAGTCAATTGTTAAATGTCTCTAATCCATCCTTGTGTACAGGCATTTTTCAAGGAGAACGATGAGTAAACTGCATTTATTTACTTCTCGATTGTGTTTCACTTTGATATCGCCTATTTGTTTTTAACCAGATCGTCAAAGTCATAATGATAGTTTCTCAAGACAATTGTGTCTACTTTTCACTTTTGTTGCTGTCATCTATATTATACTCCGTATAGCATTGGTTACGTGAGCAGTTTTCTGAGAGAAGCATACGAAAACATGTTCCAAGTAATAAACAACGTGTTTTGACTTTTTAGCCCAAAGAAGATCATGATATCAGGTATTTCCCACGTGAGGTGCCTCACCACTATACCTGTGGGTTTATATAAACCCGGATAGCACCACTTCAGGGGCGCGTAAAGGTCTATACTTGCCCCAGCAGCACAAAAAGGCAGCTCTTTCAATAAGAACTCGGTTACTGGGCTGCGATGTATTTTTCATTTTCTTGTACCAAGCCGGCTTCCAATGTTTATTCCGATTCAAGAGTTTGAAGTCTCCTCCGAGCCCAGATCTCTTATTAAACACGGGAAGGGAGTCGGCTTTCGTCTCAGGAACATCAAAGGACGATGTACGGTGTTCCCCGTGGATATTTTCTACTCGTAAATTTACACTATCGTGGAATTGACCTCAACTTTGGTAAACAGAATCTGGCAGAAATTTGTTTGGCGTATAGTAGTATTTCTCTCGCCCTAATTAAAAGCTGCCAAAATGCGTCACTAGTTTTTTTGTTAATTTTCCCAAGACGGAAGTGCATATCTGTTAAAACACGTGTTTTTGTTTGTTATCGTTTGCAACGCATTTTCCCAGGGAATAACGCAACTTATGGTCAATCTGATTTGTTATTGAAGTAATTAATTAATTAATTAAAGGCTTATAATTTAGCCTTTGCACTGATTCTGCTGGGGTCGAAACGTCAAGCCCTCTTAACCTGCATCAAACATGTCAGGTCATTTCCGTTAGCAAGCAGTTTGTAGCAGTGCCGTTTCTTTCTTCATACCAACTCTTTTTCTCATTCTAAAACCGTCAAATTCCAGAAATGACATGCGCCGGATTTCTAAGCTAAATTTAATAAGCCTATAGGAAAATATGTTGTTGTTGTTGTTGTTGTTGTTGTTGTTGTTGAATTTAATATTTGAACACATTCCGTATTTGGTGATTAGCTTAAGCGCATACACGCGCATGAAATTATGCTCCTTCTCATTAACAACACGCCTTGCATTTCCATCGTCTTTCAAGTTGATCCCAACGGTGTGACGCTCAGTCACTTCGTGTCTACCGCTAGATTCCGGTGACACAACCTCTTCCCCGGGCGCTCTACGCTGTCACAAATCAATAGATGATTTTTACTTCCCAGGATGTGGCGAGATTAGACTTGTCAAAGATGATCAGCCACCCTGTGTTAAAATTAGCCCTCAAAGTTGGACCAGCGATCAGTGATTTCATTTTGGCAACAGAACAACTCATTTTTTTTCTTCCGCCACATCAAGTGCTAGCTGACCCGTTTACAACCAGAAGTCCTTACTTTTAAAGTGCTCCAAGAGAATTGAAAACAAATCCTTGCCCCATTCCATGGGAGGAGGATGTGTCGAGATCAATACAATTTGAAAGAGGAGAGGCGGTGTTTGGGTCAGTATCTCTGATGAGATGGTTTCATATTGCGAGATCTTGAAACAGTCCACCAGGTGAAAAATTCGGCACCTCTTGGGTTGCAAATTAAACACCGACATGTTTGCTGTAAAGTTCCCGTATTACGGCCATGGAAAGGACAGATGATCCCAATGTGATAAAATTGAAAACGTGTTGGGAATTTCAGAATTTGGGAAGATTACTTTGACAAGATAATACGTTTTTAGTTGTGTTGTGTTATAATACACATGATGTCTGTTTCGTTTTTCCCTTTTCAGTGCGATTTACATAATTATGCGAATTCAAAGTGTAATTGCGCTATACAAAGTTGTGGTGTTGTATATAAAATAATGAACACCGTATGGTATCCATATTGAAGGAATGTTCTACACAGAGACTGCATGGTGTTAATTTAATACCACAGATTTTGAAGTGTAGCCCATGTGAGTATATGTGTTGCATTACATGATAACATTTTGATTTAAAATCGAATTTTTTCGTGAGGTATAAAATATGATTTGTTACAATCGGAGTTTTGGTTCATTTTGCTTGTTGATGATGTCGTTAGTGTCGATCTAGTCGTTGATAATGTTTCATAGTGTGTATATACAGTGGGGAGTCGAGATAGGGCTATTCTGTATTCGACTATAGACGTGCTGATTGACAATATTTTGTAAGCATGATCAAAAGGGCATGTATTTTTAGTTAACTTGTTGACAAATAGAATCACATTCAGAAGTTTATCGATGATAAACTGCATGGTGTTAATTTAATACCACAGATTTTGAAGTGTAGCCCATGTGAGTATTATGTGTTGCATTACATGATAACATTTGTTTGCGGAAACCTATAGTTCGGTAACCACCATTCAGCTGAAAGCAGTATCTCAAACGACATTCGGCAAAGAGCGATACAAAAGTCTTCTCCCCGTCGTAAGGAAAGGTAGAATACAACGACTAACGCTAGAAATAATTAAATTCGTTCAGAGTTGAAAATCCACGTCATTCTCATGGGATATCTAGGAGGCATCAAAGATGACTGGTTGCGCCCAGCGAGGCTTGATTACAGAACGGCCGGGCATAGGCCTAGTAAAGATTAAACGTGGTTTATTGGACTCGTCAGTACCTTCAGGTAGAAGCGACTAGAGCTCTATGCCGAATCCAATTACATTGCGAAGTTATGATGTTGCTTTCAGACGACTCTTCTCACTGGCTCAGAACGCCAATCTTTCAAAGACCACTTGATTATGAGATATGTGGGAAGTGGTTGACAGGTTGGTCCATTCGCGAATGGGCAGTTGACAATAAATTACTAATAGGAGTAAGCGGACGAACCGCATAGCAGCGTACCATGGTTCATATCAAAGTAATTGAGATAGCTATTTGATATATCGTACAAGATTGTGTTTATGTGGGCCAATATTGGCTTACAAACTTGATCACACCAGACTTGATCCTTTCTCCTCCACCTATCTCCCATAACCCAAAACTATTAACTGTATTGTCATATGCAATATTCCTGCAATATAATACTGAAATATTAAAATTACCTATGCTAACATAAACAATTTTATTCTGCCATTGGTAGTCCACTTTGCCATGAACAGATCATGATCATTTCCACAGTGAACGCAATTTGGCATAATATTTCGCAACCATAGATTTGCACACGACAAATACATTTCGGAGCATTATGTATGCGTGTGAAAGGTCAGAAAATATATCTTTATAAAGTGACCAATGGCGCGCGATTTCACGTGACAGAAATGATCTATGGTGACGGCGTCATCTAGAGGCAATCTACCTCTCAATATGAGGGACACAACTTCATTGACTGTGTGTTCTTCTGCCATGTCTACATACAAACGTATGCGACGACCGGTTTTGGAGTACTCGAAACCGGTCGTGATCTTGAGACAGTCTTGTCTTGGTCTCGGAACGCTGATATACGGTCTCAACACTCAAAAGCCCTGAAACTCTGCCCAAACCAGGTCGAGTCTAATGAATAGGCCTATTCAATTTACTTTTAACATATTTTGTATTTTTCGAATAAAAGGTGATATTTTCCTCCAACTGAAAATTAATTTATAAGTGATTGTTGCTTTTTTTTTAAATCCAATTTAAATTGTAAATATGGACTTGGTCCTCTCTGATCTCTGTCCCGACTCGGGTTTGAAGCCAGAAGACTGTTTTGTACTACATATAAATGGACTCGTACCTTTGGCAACATGCGGATCAAAATTGGGTGACTATAACTTTAAATACACGAATTACTGCGCGAAACGGGTAGACGTTATACTGTAACTGTGTTGTACACATGTAGTCCATCTTATCCACAACAACAGGGCACCGTTTCACATTGTATTGGAAGTGTCTGCGTAACAAGTGAAGGAAAACTCGCTTAACAGAGTCAATTCAGATAACGAGTTGGTTGAAATAGTAAACTAGGTTATGATTCGCGCAAAGATATACATTTTGTACACAGAATATGTTGGGAGAAAACAATGAATCGTCGGTACTTTTTGATAAACGGTGAGCGGGAAGATGATAACGCTACCAATCACACACTACCTACACCAGCAACGAAAATAGTCAGAATCAAATATTTCTGTACATTGCTACTTACCTCAAGGTTACCCAATACTGCGATGAAGTCGGGTGATTCGTTTGACTTGTAGTGATCAGTTATCACGTCTTGCTGGAGATGACCGAGCCAGTCTCGTCACTTTGACGACGGGAATCAAAATGTGATTCGTCATTACAAGGCGCGGAGATGGCGGGATGAAATATTCTAGTAAGTCATTTCATTGGTCGTGCCGTGTGATTTTGTAACAGCTGCTTATGAATATTTATGAGCTCGGCTAAACATGGTCGCGCATTGGAGCTCCATGCAGTTACACAGTATCGTTTATTTAAATTTGTATTGTTTTCGTTTGATATTTTTTGCATATTTTTACCTTTGATCAATACCCGTTGTTCATATAGCATGGAGGTAGTATTTGTCGGTTGGTGAGTTGGCTGTTTGGCTATTTCGTTGGTTGAATCATGGTTGAATGGTCAGTTGATCGATTGGTTTTATTTTAGTGTAATTGGTGGTTGGTTAGTCTGTTTTGTGGACGGATGGTTTCTTCACTGCAAGAATTAACTGTGTGTTAAATTAACACCACGTGGTATATTGAACCATTCGGATTTTGCAGTGTTGACTGTTTGTTTCCCAGCTTATCGGCCATATTGCTTTGTTTTTCCCTGCAGAGTTTTGTTTGTCTCAATTGTTCGTTGGTGTAAATTTCCCATATGGCCTACGGGATATGAAATGTGGTCCAATACACGTACCAAGTAAACACCGTGGGAGTTGAAAGCCGGCAGGGCTGATGAGCAGCGATGTCTCAGGTTTGTCTAATTATCCAGAAAGCCTCGCTGCATTACCAAGCCTTGGTGCTTGAAGTTAATACATGATTTATAGAGACAAAACATGATGAAGGAACAGAGAGAAACAAAGCCGGAATCTGACCTTGAAGTATCGTTCTGAGGTCGAAAATGCCCTCAGTAAATCATATACATCCACAAATGCAAGAACAGAGACGCCGAGCTTGTATTGCTAATCCACACGTCTACCTGGAGGAAAGTGCACGGAACCAGCTGTTAACAGTAGTTTTTTATATTTTATTATTATTATTATTATTATAATTTTCCTCAATTGCCGGATAGGGCGACACATAATCCTGGAAAAGAGTGGGTTAGGGTGACCTGGTCGAATAGGGCGACAATTTGGTGTCGTCCTATTGTAAAAGTCGCCCCTTTGGAGTGTTTTTTAGTATTAGGTGCGTTGGGAAAGTGCTCTAAAAGGGCGACACTCGTGTCGCCCCAATAAGGTTTTTTTGGGAAGAGTCGCCCATTTGCCGCATCCAGGAGATTTCTAATTATTATTATTATTATTATTATTATTATGATTATTAGTATTATTATAGTGTGTTTACTCATATACTTGGTCCAAATCGTCTGTATATATCAGGGCATTGGAGAGTTGTACAAAAGCGTTTAACGTTATTAATGCAAGAGGTTGATGGGAAGTTATATTTAAATATTGCACACGAAAACAACATTTATTTCACGAGATCAAATCATACAGGCAAGAAGTACTTTTACATTGACAACACAATTTCGTCTTGCTTAGACCACACACTTTTTACACTGGTCCGTTCGTCATCCATGTCTTTAAGCAGATGTCTAGAGTTCCTTTATATGAATACGACCCATCCAAGATGAATTAACTTCTATTTGACCTGGTTTAGCCTATGCATGATTCGGTTTTTCGTTGTCATCCATGCACACAAGATGACTTCAATGTGTGACAGTCAATGACATCTGTACTTGCTGATGTCGATCCCACTGTACAACTTTACCCACAGGCCCTACCTGTTGCATTATGGATACATGTGCTGTCATTTCTAGCTGTCAGTAAAGAATATCGATTGCATTATTGGCTTATCGCTGATTGTATAAATATGGACTTCAATCGAGTGTGGATTGAACTTTGATGACTTTGAAATTAATGAAGCCATTTGTACCGTCGTTGATTGTGTGCTCGATTCAGCTGTTTGTTAAAAAGGTGTGTTGCTCGTCTTTAGATTTTGCGCAATCAGAATTTATGTTCTCTGCGCATAGCTACATTGTGTTGGATGTCTACGTGATTGGTTGATTGAATGACTGGATGCTTGGCTGGTTGGTCGAATGACTAGCTGATTGGCTGGTTGGTCGAATGACTAGCTGATTGGCTGGTTGGTCGAATGACAAGCTGATTGGCTGGTTGGCCGAATGACAAGCTGATTGGCTGGTTGGCTGAATGACAAGCTGATTGGCTGGTTGGTTGAATGACTAGCTGATTGGCTGGTTGGTCGAATGACAAGCTGATTGGCTGGTTGGCCGAATGACAAGCTGATTGGCTGGTTGGCTGAATGACAAGCTGATTGGCTGGTTGGTTGAATGACTAGCTGATTGGCTAGTTGATTGAATGACTAGCTGATTGGCTGGTTGGCTGAATGACAATAGCTGATTGGCTGGTTTGCTGAATGACAATAGCTGATTAGCTGTTGGCTGAATGACGGTTGGCTGAATGACTAGCTGATTGGCTGATTGGCTGAATGACGAGCTGATTGGCTGGTTGGCTGAATGACTGGATGCTTGGCTGGTTGGCTGAATGACTAGCTGATTGGTTTGTTGCTGGACTGACTAGATGTTTGACTGGTTGGTAGAATGACTGGGTATCGGCTCATTCCAGTAAAAAATACATCAATACAAAATAAATCAATTAAACAATATATATGGGTTGAGCTTCAAAACGAGATTTTGTAGTAAAGTTTAACAACAGCGGAGCCCCTAATGAATGTGCAGGGTACGAGATTGTTTTATGTACGTCTTTTTTCCGTGCGTGTCCGTTTAGGAGCTCCGTATTCTAAGGAGCCCTTGAAGTTTCAATACTGTGTATGTATTAGACACGTACATGTCGCACTGTTTCCTCAACATTTTACGCCACGGCATATGCGTCGTAAACACTTCAAGTTCCCTTTTCGAGAGGATTGTGTTTGGAAAAATCTTCACCAGCCGTTCGACTACTTCTTCTGATGTACTCAAGAAAATAGAGGTGTCCCGTTGCTAAGCAACGCATCCCAATTACTCTCAAGCGTCCTTACATATGCATCTACAGAACAGTTGACGCAGTGAGTTTAGTGCCGTACCACATTTTATGGCTTTCTCTTAACCGGTGAAACATTGTTTATTTTTTAAGTGGGATCTTGCTCAATAACGCGACTATGCATCCGCGTTGTAACTGTCATGGAAAATCCTCGAATTTAAAGTATCATGGAAGTCATGGAATTTTGTTATTTTACATGGAGTCATGCGAAAAATGACATTAACAAAAAAAAAACACTGAAAAGTCATTGAAACTTATTCACAACCAATACACATTGTCATTGTATTGTAAATAGACTCTTAAGATAAAAACAAAAACACCTTACAAATTGATTATGGGAAACCCTATTTTTTCCTGGAAAGTCATGGAAAAGTCATGGAATTTAAGATATGGTAACCCTGATAGTACCTGTCATACTCTACTCGAGCTCATCAAACGTACTCACGTGCAACACTCTGCATGTAATCAAGGCGAAGTTATTTCATTTTTGCAATAGAGAATGGAGCTAGTTTTGTACACAGTTTGAGTGCATCCATAACATGTTTATTGTTCTTCGAAAATATTGGGGGAACATGTTTTTCCTACTCTCCGGTGGTCCGCTGCCTACAATGCAACCAAACATGTATTTTTTGTATTAAAATTGAAATATAAGGCATTTTAGGCCTTGGGTATATGCATTAATAACAATGTTTTGCTAAGTTTCGAGAGGATAGATCGGTTACTCGTGAGCGTACTTGGTATAAAGGATGAGATGGTTTGTGGACGTTGGTGTCTGTCACCAAGTACTTTGAAAGCAAATAGATACCGGGGAGTAGATTTCGATCGAATCGGTTAAAATTACCCAATCGATTAAGTGCGTTGTTCAACCTTGAAGTTTGCATCACATATATAGCACTTCATTTAAAGTACAAGGACCGGAGTGAATGAACTGAAAGCCACTGTCTTTGTGTTTGCTTTAGTCGTGGCGCCGCCTCGGCACATATCACGCTGCCGATAGTTTTGTATTGTGGCTCATATTGGACCAATATATAGAATACTACGATAGGACGACAAAATAGAAACATGTGCATCTCACAAACAAAAGACATAATAAATCCATTTTTATTACTGGCCACAGTGCCAATTTGTCGTTGCTGCAACTTTGTCCTATTAGAGTCAACAGCCCAAAACGCAAGAAGCATCGTTCAGGTTTTAGGCTCAAGTATATACAAACACTTTGATTGATCATCTAGATTAGTTCCTGACTACTGAACCTGACGAGCTACCGTATGTCTGTCTGTCTGTCTTTCTATCTATCTGTATGTCTCCTGAGCTTCTCTCTGCGATTGTGATATTTTCGTCTCTATTCAGAATCCTTCTAATTATTTACAGCGAACAATGCTTACCCTCTATCTTCACGATGGCAAGAGTTTTCGTAATGTTTTCCAATGACAATTTAGCTCGAAATGACTTTTTTTCTAGTGGTGCTCGCCTTTGTGTTGTTACTCTCTGTGGAGTGATACCCCATTTGTGAAATTGGTTGCAAGAGCAACTCTTTCTATAGATAAAAAGGCGGGAGAATCAGTATAAAGCAGAAATTCGGACCGATCTTGTTGGAATCCCCGGTCGAGTGTTCAGTACACTTTGTGTTAGAAAATCAGACTTACTCGCAGGGATTTCAACTTCAACAATATCCGGTGTAATTGCGTTTGCATTGTTCTTTTTGTATTAAACCAAACGGTCATAAAAATACCCCAAAAAATCAAATTGCCTGTCTTGAAATTGGTTGATGTATTTCCGGTTTTTAAAACAAGCCCGCTGGAGCTAACGAGTTTCCCTTTCAAAGCAAACATGGCTAAAATGATTGAAGCTCTTGGTAGATTGTAATTTCAGATACGTATATCGTGTGATGGCGTGGGTGTGAAGATAACTATAACAGACCCATACTTTCTGGATAACTGCCGCTGGCCCCTAATATTATGGTTTTATCTTCCACTAAATTTGGAGCTATAAATTCAGTGCCTTAATGTTCGTTACTTAAGACGTCTATAGTCGAATGGCAACCTGCAGTGATATGAAGTTGCAGATGGTGTGAGTTGTAATTTAATCAACGTTGCTAGGAGTTATGTACAGCGAATTTTTCGCAAGATTCACGACATCTGTGCAGGAAGGAAACATTTTGTTTCAATTATCTCTGTCGACTTCTTCGTGTGATGAAATTATTCATATCAAAGCTAGCCATGTTTATAAAATGACCAGCTCGCAAATATGTTAGGTATGTTCTTCAATACAACGCATTCATTTTAAACTATTTTTCATGAGCCGCTTTCTGTTACATATTGTTTTGTATGCATATCTTTTATGGGGCAATATTGGCGACAATACCGGTATTGCAGACAATTGATTCTCACCCTGTTTAAAAACTGTTTCCCGAATATTGTTTCTTATATCCTTAAGACAAAAATAAATATTGACAGTTAAAAATGAACGTGCTATAAACAATGAAACCCTACCCAAACAAGTAATTATAGACTCCAATATTAATATTTACAAATGATCATCAGATCCGAAAATAACGTCCAAAATAATACTGGGACACAACTTTCGGATATCAGTATAGAAAGGTGTTATTCTATTAAATAAATAGGACAAGGGATATTGACAGAGGAATTTTAATAATTATTATAAATACAATACAATATAAACCAGTTTGACCGCAAATCAAAGCATAATGTTACCAGATGTAAAAACAAGGCTTAGCTCTACTTCACAAGCTTCACTCGTCGGGTTCTCTTGAGACGTATTTTAAAGGAACCATAACTACGTCTTTCAAAAATACCGGCCTGATCAAAATGCTTGTTTTCAGTACTTAACATCTTTTCAATTGATAGTGACGCAAGAGGGTGCTATTTTTGATTGATAGTATACAAATAATGAATGTTTATGAGTGCGATGGTAAGAATAATTTTATGAGGTGACAGATGGAATGCTCCATTCCACGAGGCGAAGCCGAGTGGAATGGGACATTCCATCTGTCACCGAATGAAATTATTCTTACCATTGCACGAATGTGAAACATTCATTATTTGTTTTATACAACGCCTGAATAAATCCAAAAGATTGCATGCATGGATTTCTTTCTTGGTGTACAACGTGCCGTTTACCTTCTCAGTCCCGCATAAAACCGCGACAAAAAGTGGTCCAGTTCCGAATCAGTTAAAGTTTTAATTGTTGTTCCTGCGTGTCTTGCAAATTCCTCTAATCGTTTGCCTGCATATTTCATTTGTCTCTTTGTGTTAGCAGCGTCAGCATCGCCTACAAGTTCCAATATTTCGTCGTCTGTTAGGAAAACAATCCGCGGTTCGGAAACACCGTCCGCCATTTTGTGTGAATGACAGCCTAGACTGGTTCCCGGTCCCCGTATGTATATAATATACATTCGAAGTCCAAAGGACAACGGAGGGACCGGGAACCAGTCCAATGACAGCCGTGTTGTAGCGGCGGGGAAGTTCTATCAAACGCGTTACTGTTTGATAGAACCATGTGATAGAACGTTTTTTGGCGGTGCGGGAACGCTTCGTGCGATGGGACGAATAATTCAATACACGTGATCGACGATCCACCAATCGGATGGCTGGGATTTATTCAGGTGTTGTATAAAATCAATTGATCTATCGCGGTCGAATCGCGTCAACACAGCTTGTGAATTATTGTCCAATCACATCAATTATAATTCCACGTGGAACGCGCAAAATCTGAGACAAACAAAAATTACCACACAAAATTGTCTAAGGGGCGTGGTTAACTCGTAAACGGCGATAGGTCAATTCTTTTTAAAGTGCACAGTTAATTAATAACGTGCAAAAACGTTCCTCCAAAATAATATGCAATAAATTATGTTTTGAAGGAGATTCCTAAATGAGCTATAATGTCGAAGTCAACTAAAACACGGAAACGTATTTAAGAAAATTGAAAACAATTTTGAAATTACTTAGTTTGCACTTAATTAATAACACTGTGGGGCAACTCCTGTTGTGCTTCTGATGACATCATGCTTTGGTCATAAATATGCATAAATAATAGTTACACAGGACCTAGGAATCTAAAGTAACATGGAAATAGTCCCTATTGGTTCGTGTCCCATTTAACTCTCCGACATTTACCTCCGAAAGTAAACCTAAAATGTCACCCTACGTATCAGTTGTCATGGCGACATGTTAAACACTTCTCTCCTCCTGGTCTAAATGTCAACACTGGCTCTCTGTGTGATTCGACATGTTATGAATCAGTCTTGTCTTTATTGGCCAGTGATGGGAGTAAGAAATTATATGCAGAGTAATTATCAATTTGATGGGTAAGGTTTTGATATACACGCATTACTTCTGCTATAGATCTTATGTTTTGCCAGGTGTCGCATGAATATCAGACTTGTTTGTTTTACTGCGCATGCTCATTAAGGCCCCGTAAACCAAAACAATGGGGAACAGGGCGATGGGGAGGATTAGGGTGGAAACAGGGGGTTGGGATTAGGGTTTAGGATAGATTAGTGTTGGGGTTGGGATGACGTTAAGGTTGTGTCATTGCCGTGATGGCCAAAAATTGTGTTCATTACAAAAGCACAATTGTGTTGCAATGCATCATGGGTAAGGAGTCGGATATTGCACCTGAGTCACACCGAACGTCAAAAAGCACTTGAAATAAAGTAAATGGTACGCCGGTAGCGACTACAATAACTTCTGAATAAAATGATAAGACATGTTGCAGAACAAATCATTTGTTGTAAAGCATGGACGATATATCGTTATTAAAGGACTTTCTAAAAATTGTCATGTTTCTATTTTTATATGCTTAATTCGTCAGACTAACAAGTGAGCCCAGTTATATTCTTAATTATGTGTGTGTTTTCCTCGAGTTTTGTATTGTTCATTTATAATTGTAAACGTTCCACAATTCCGCCATTAAACCGCTTATCTTTTCCATCTGTGCTGTGCTACATGAAACAGAGGCGAAGAAAATGCAATCCTCTTGACATCCACCCAATCTCCATGAGCAAATATCCCTCCGGAACAAAGCTGCCTCTCTAAACTTCCTGCTGTCGATAAAGGATACCTTCTCTAAATTAACAAGAAATCTCAGTTGGGTGCTGTACTGTGAAGACAAAGTTAATTTCTTCATCAAATCATGAAAACACTTCTGCATCAATTCAAAGAGATGAATAATTGCGAAATGCAATAAGGATGAGTATTAATTTTTTGGTGACATTTTGAGAGTCTCGCAGGCACTGAACGCAACGGTATTTTTTTGGGGGAAATTAAATCCTGGTCATCTGACACGTAGCTCCTCATTCCGCATATTGGATCTACAATTCTGCTTCCTGACTATTGACAGGTAGTGTCAGCCTGACAAAACATCCATTGTATATTTGATAGAAATTGAGTCAAACGTTTATAAGACACAAATCGTATAACTGTAATATCCTGCCATGCAGATATTGTAGGAAGCAGTCCTTACGCCTATACGGCAATTCGCCGAACAAAATTAGAAGCCATGTTTACGGTGATGATACGCTTGCGTGCAGGCTGCCCGTGTTCTTTAGTTTGAGTCGCGTGCGCATTTTGGCAAGTTGTAAACAGGCCTGTTGGTGGTACATTATAGACAACTGCATCGAGCGCAATAGGCCTACACGCACACGCGTGGTGCCACCGCAGTAAATGGTTCTAATTTTGGTCGCCGGATTAGTCTAGGCTAAACTGGCGATCGGTGTTTTTTTCAGGCATTGTAGTTTGGAAATTTATTTATTTATATATTTATGTAAAACCATCTTTAATGAGGGTAACCCATACAGCAGAACCTGGTCATTTGGGGCCGTCACATTAAATTAAAAAAAATACAGCTCACAATTTTTACAGCACTAAAATATCTGGGGGATGATCCTAGGAGCACCCACCGGCCAAAAAGTGTGGGGAATATATGCCGGGATTTACGCCCATGCTGAATGCAAATTAAAACTCCGACCTAATTAACTTGTCCATTCAATATTGGGTTTTGCCCTTCACCGACGTATTTCATAAACACTGTATACTCAGCGGTACCCGCCGCTATATCAGATTTGAACCAACCAACCAACCAACAGACTCCGACAAGCTCGGTGGTCGAGTGGTAAAACATCTGCACTATAGAAAGCAGGAGGTCGTGGCCTCGTGGGTTCGAGTCCCACCCAAATGATTTTTTCAAAATAATCTCTCGGGACAACGCTGAGTATACAGTGTTTATGAAATACGTCGGTGAAGGGCAAAACCCAATATTGAATGTACATCATCCCGACGCAAATTCCATCTTATGAATAATTAACTTGTAGGCCTATATTTAGTTTTGTTTTATATTTTTTGCAAACATTCGTTTGGTTTTGTATAGTACTCAGAAACCATTATTGCTATGTACGGACCAGATCCACGTTGATTTAATTAAACTTGTGTTTCTTCAGACTTAAAAAAAAAGTTTTGAATTTTATAGATGAAAGGATTTGGCTATAGCCCCCCCCCCCCCCCACCTCCTTGCTTTTGACCCCTCCCACAGTTGATGTTAAATTACGTCACATCTTAGTCTGGTAACAAGAACCTCACAATTTTATGTCTGTATACAACGCGCAAGACGTCTGGGTGTACTAGATGTACATGGACGCGTGCATGAATGTACGAAAAATGTGATTTTGTGACCTCATAATAATGGCGTTATTTCGGATTTTCAGTGCAGTGAAAGCCATTGTATCAGATTGGCTGGGTTTTTAAAGATATTTGCTTCAACACAAGGATAAAAGGTATGGATGTTTGTGCCTGTAACATGCACCAATTACATTTAAAAATATTTACTTTTCCAAATACGTTTTTGTGCAGAGAGGCCTAGTCATAATTATTTATAATATTGATATAGTGAGAGGGGCGGGGGGGGGGGAGGGGGAGGGGGAGGGGGAGGGGGGGGGGAGGGGGAGGGGGAGGGGGGGGGGGAGGGGAGGGGGAGCCGGGGAGGGGGTTGGGTAGTTTGTCTTTACGGTGGAAGTTACCCCGCCTAGGCCCATATTACTCCTAGAACTATGAGGTTCCTCATAGTTCTAGGAGTAGGCCCATATAGCCTAGGGTCTAAAAATTGGGATAATTTCTTTGGTATTGGTAATGGTATATTGAATTATTGGTAGGGCTGGTAATTTACCTGGCACAATTGCAGAATACCCCGCCACACTCCTCTGTCCACCTCGTAGCCGGCTACGCGGTCACGCTTCATTGCCTACTGGGAAAGAGTTCCATATCCGGACATCACTTATTTTCCCTTAATATGACTTAAAACTACCAAAAAGTGTAAATCTGATTTTAACTTATACTTTGAAAATACTTGACTTTTTTTGTCATGGCCCATAGACTTTGTGCACAAGGTATAAGTGATGTCCGGATATGGAACTCTTTCCACCCACTGCACCAACCACGTAGAAAGTGTACCATATACAAAACAATGTACGCGTACGCCTAGCGCCTTTCTTAATATTCATGCTGACGTCATACAGCAGCCCGAGAACATGCAGGGTTGACAGGTCGTACGTCAACAAAACGTCAACAAATTAAATACGAAAGTTTGGGCATAAACAATTAATTCATATTGTCATTTATTTCCAAACCGAGCATAACATATAGTTCACAACCATGTCAGTGTGTGAAATAATACACGAAAACTTAAATCGCGACAGTGCCGTTTCGTGCTACCTCACTGACTGCCATCTTGTTTGGGCTGGACCACTCAATTTTTTATAGGATAGTTGCAAAAGTATAAGGGATTACAAAAGTTTGTTGAGCTATTTTTAATTTTGCTTTGACAGCTATTTTAAATTTTCTTCCCTTTGATTTCGGTGGTTTTGGAGAATTTTTTAAAAAGGAAAATAAAGTCCGAGAAACGTTTGCTTCGACAACTATTTTAAATTTTCTTCCCTTTGATTTTAGTGGTTTGGAGAATTATTTTTTAAGGAAAATAAAGTCCGAGAACCATCACCTTTTTTTTCAAAAAGATTTTTTAAGTTCTGGGTTTTTAATCAAATGGTTAGTTTGGACTTATTTTTCACCATCCTCCATTTGTTTTGCGTTGCGCTGTTCTCCATGCAACTTCACCGCGCTACATCTCCCCTCTTATTTTTCCCCACCCGCCCTTCCACCGCGTAGCCGCCAACGGGGTAGTTACTTTGGACTTAGAATATTTTTCCCTATCCTCCATTCGTTTTAAGACGTCATAAACCCAGAATGCCATATAGCCAGGGATCACACCCAATTTTACGATAAACCTGGGAAGCGACATTGTGGGGATCACTCAATGAGGATACTTTTTTTAACTTATGATTCCCGCTCCTGCCAGTTTTCTTTGTTCACTTCGGAAATGTATTCAAATTTACCTAGTCAGTTTCCCTTGTGGATTGTTTGACAGAATTTAATCTAGAAATATTGTTTTGTGCAATTTCTTTCTTGCACAGTGAGTAGTATAGTTCACACAGTTTACTGACTTTGAGCTTTATTTTCTCAAAACGAGAGGTTATGACTCCAACAACTTCAAAGGGATATTATAGCACGGGCTAGTATGAATGAACGACAGCAACACACAGTGCATGAAATGAATTTATTGGCTGAACTTGTGTTACTTTCCACCCATTTGGCTGCACCAGGTCACATATTCATGCTAAGTCTAAGCAGGAGATTATCCATTCAAATTACTGCATATTTGTTGGTGTGGCACCCAGAAAAATAGATTTTTGAATTGAAATGTTAATTTGGTAGCATTAGATAATAAGTCATGAGCCTACCAATGAAACATTCCACACACATAAATCGCCACTGATATCTATCAGATGTAATGAGAGTCCAATTTGGAAGAAGGAGTTGGAGACTTCTAATTCCTACATCAATAAGTAACCCCCTTCAATGTGAACAGTAAAAATGAGATTCTATAAATACAGGTGCACTTCGTTAAGGAGAATTTTGGCTTGCCCCTCCAAGAACAAAGGTCCAGGCCTCAAAAAAGTTCCCTTTTTATAAATGAGATTTGCAGGCTACCGCACTGTTCTCGGACGGGTGAGATGTGAAAATTATTTATGTTGTTTGCTCTTTTTTGTTTGTCCTACAAGGGGGTGGACATTGCTCACCAGAACATGGGCTTCAGCAAACACCACTTCACCACACTCAAAAACTGAGGGTTAAGCAACGCCCTCATGGCCTACATCCTGTATAAGATCTTCACGTCCCTACGGTACACAGTGACGCTGGGAACCACAGATTGTATGGCTTCATCAAACACGCCCCCTGGAAGGAGAAGACCGGTAGCCAGTCATTTCAAGGAAACGATGCAAGAAGTCAGGGACCAAATCAACAACAGATGATGCGGAAGATGGACGACAGAAATTGCAAACTTCAGTAAGTCAAACAGTCTTTTTGCTGTGTACATGTAGGCTTGTAGCAGGGCCACTATGGCCTATGTGACATGGTCCATTGAAATGAGTGGAAAGTTGCCCTATGCCATTCTGTGTTTATAAAGGTGTACACGATTGGTAATCCTCCAAATTGTTTTTTACTGCATTATTATGAAATACCTTACTAGACTGTAAGTAAATAACAGTCTCAAGTATCCTGTGAAATTATGGCACCTGGTGTGCTGTCGTTTTCAAGAAAAGTGGAAATTTAATCGTTGGAAATAGTCTAGTTCCCTGACCTACTAATTCCCTGACATCTATAAGTTGCTCAGTTTTGTCTAAAGTATGGTCAGGGAACCAGACTTCTAGAACATAATTTTTTCTCTCTACGCAGACTACGGTTTTCCCAGCATATATGCACACAAAACTTTAAACAGGTCAGTGTTTCAGTACGCAGTGTTTCAGCACGCTAAAATACTAACCCCCAAATCCATTTATTTCTGGAAATTACAGCAAAAGCCCGTCGGCCAGATTTTTTTTTCACTAGAAAGTCAGTAATATTTTTACTTCCAAAAAAAACTTTTCTAGCATATTCCAAGGTTTTATTACTAAATCCAATTTATTTTCAAAGTAAACAAAGAAACTGGCAGGAGCAGGATTCGAACCTGCGACCTCCGGGTTACCGTACCGGTACCGTACCGAGGTTGCAGGTTCGAATCCCATTCCTGCCAGTTTCTTCGTTCACTTTGAAAATGTATTTAAATTTACCTAGTCAGTTTCCCTTGTGGATTGTTTGAAGAATTAAATCCAATTTAGAAATATTTCTAGATTTTTGTCTTGCACTGCAAGTACAGTTCACAGTTTATTTCTGACTTTGAGATTCATTTTCTCAAATCAAAGGGTTATGACTCTAACAATCAAAGGGTTAGTATGAATGAGCCACAGCAACACACAGTGCATGAAATGAATTTATTGGCTGAACTTGTGTTACTTTCCACCCATTTGGCTGCACCAGGTCACATATTCATGCTAAGTATAAGCAGGAGATTATCCATTCAAATGACTGCATATTTTTGGGTGTGGCACCCAGAAAAATAGATTTTCGAATTGAAATGTTAATTTGGTAGCATTGGATAAGTCATGTGCATACCAATGAAACATTCCACACACATAAATCGGCCACCGAATTGGAATTAGGAGCAGGATGCATTAATTAATCTACGGTGTATATGAATCTTCGCGCGTAGCACAATACAACTCTTTTTTTGGAAGACCAAATATAATGCACAGTGTAGTGTTTTGATTGCTCAAAAGTAGTTCCACTGCATTCCCAACTGGATCAGGTCGTTCTCGACGGCGTTTTAGCCGAGCATACAATAATATATAGTAGTGTTTCCACTGCCCATTTAAATGCGAGACGGCCTGTCTCGATAATTTTTGTTGGAGTGTGGGGTTTTGTTGACAATATTAAATTGTGTGTGTTACTTGCACTTCCTGTTTTGTTTAAATGCGGGTTTCTGTCATGTACGAGCACCCTCTAGTGGCAGGTTGAAAAAAAAAAAATTTTGAAAGACAAATTTAATGTGAACATAGTGCGTGTTATTGTTGAAACATAGTCTACCATACTCTTATACATTTGTGCACTTTGAGGCTTATGACGTTACCAAACCGGAAATTATGGCCCGCCAATGTTTGTCCACTAAAAATTCGACCTCCTGCATTTTATTTATTAAAACAAAACAAAACAAAACAAACAAATTTGTGAAAAGTCGACATCGATTTTATAGTGGGCCGTGGACAGACAGATGTGGTTTCACTACGCATACAATGTACTAAGCATACACGTGGCAGGCTGTATGGGCTGTCCAGGCTGGACGGGCTGGACAGGCTGTGCGGCAATTTCTTTCAGTGTTTTAAAAAATAACAAATATTTCCCTGTGGCCAGCTATAAAAGTGATACGGGTGGGGATGATAAAGGCCTAAACTAACACATCGTCCATAATTTCGTTGTGGCATTCGTCACCAGACACATACATGTACCTGTACTGCTAGACTTCCTCTGTAATCATTATTTCATTGGCATAAAACATCATGACTTGATTTGCAATGTCTGACCTCTGCCTGAAAATCTAAATTTAGAAGTTTTTCTCCTACAAACCAAAAATGGAGCAAACTTTTATTTTTTTATGAAAAAGAAAATCATCACACTTTCGAATCTACAAATGTACATGTATTTTTGTCTTAACTTAATTAACGAGCGATGATTGCCCTTTACATTAACCCTAACCCTGCTGAATCCAACATGATCCAACAATTTGATATTTCCGTTGGACCATGTTGGATTCAGCAGGCAACAGAAGAATATGCCACAGTTGGATTCTGTTGGATTTACCAGGCAAGTCATTTTTTTAATTTTTAGTTACCCAACAACTTGGCATGTAGGACTACATTGGATTGAGCAGGAAACTCATATGAGTCACCGTTGGACTCTGTTGGATTTAGCAGGGTAGTCCTGGTGAACCATTAGGGGGTTAGGGTTAACACTTTAAGAATAAGAGTATCCCGTTCCTACTGAAAAAAAAACACAAACACTTGTGTTACTTATCTTCAATTGATTTTTATGGAGTGTTTCAATGAAAGTCAAAACCTACATATGTATCTAATTTGCTAATAAATTAGCAATTCAATTTGAATTTTTTTTCTCGGTGTCATGTTAAAAAAGCACGGACACACAGCATCCTTCTTAAATTGTTAGGAATCGTTGTATTTTCTCTGAAAACTCAAATTTAACATGCATCTCTTCCCGTGTAATTTTTGTTTTGATAACTACGGTACATCCACAAAAAATCGGCCAACAATAATTAACAGATTGAACAAGTTCCTATAAGAGTAGAATGCTCTAAATTCCTAGAGTATCAATCTCCGTGCAGACCAAAAGGGACTGCACAGTGTAGTAAAGGCTTTTTTCATTGAGAATATAGTACCTGTATTTTTGCTCAATTCATTAGTCAGTAGGGAAATCCACAAAATTGACATTTTCAGCCAAAGCACCGACATAGCAGCTTTAAATCATTTGAAATTTGTTTTATGTAAAAACCTCGACTCAAACCTATCAAAATGTAGTTGTTTGGCAAACAGCAATTTTTGTTCAAAATTTGCTTTTCTCAAAGATCCCAAATTTTATCTCAACTTTTTCAGTCACCCACACACCAACCCTGCAAAAAAGTAGGCTTTGCTGACATTAACAGACATGCTCAGTGACCTCTCAGTATATTTTATTTTAAGTCTGACCTGTATATTCAATAAGTCAAAGAGTGCTTTTTCTGTTGTTAAATTCCGCTGTTGGTTGCCTTTGGCCCTGTTCACCGTTATGCCAGAAACAAGTGCCAAAACACACCCCAGTTTGATTTAATGGTAACCATTTCTTAATATCTCCTTTCATTGCTTGCAGGAAACCAGTCGAGGTCGCTCTGTTCCAGGTCTACTTTAATCGTCTCATCACCAGTGCCAGAAGGGGTACCAGAATGGGACCAAGTCGACGGGGCTGCGATGTTCCATTGGTCCTCGTGACCAGCGGAGCAAGGAATTCGTGAAGGCCGTCAAGTGGGGTGAGTTGTTACCAAGCAATTTCTTCTAATCTCAAAAGTCCAATGTCACAGTGTGATTGCCAGATCTCGGGTTTTTCCGGTCAAGTTGCAAGCTCATTGTCATTGCAGTGAAATTTAAATGCTTAGGTAGCAAGTTCTAGAAAGTAATGTTTCAGGTTGCAATATCTTTTTCAAAGGGCAAAAGAGAAATTTTGTATAAAGTTACTAGTTCGAAAGCCCATGCATAAAATTCAAACTACTTCCCATTTGTTGATTTCAAATATTATACAGCAACCAAATCTTAGCATTAAACTCAACTTCCACTTGGTCAAAGCATCTTAAGATTTAATTGGAGACATGTAAGAGTCGCCTAAACGAATGTTTAGTCATGAATTCGGCCCGTGTAAAAGTTTAGGTTAAGTTTTTGTTCTCATTTGGTGTCCAATTGGAACCAAACGTGGGTTATACATGTAACACGGGAACCTTCATGTGTTAATGAGGTCATAGGTCACAGGTCACATACCAAGGTCAAAGTTCATCTGAGGTCAAGTTGTAAAATGGGCTGAACATGTAAAATTTGCCCCATTTGAAAAGTTGAAGTCCAATTGGAACCAAACGTGGGTTATACATGTAACATGGGAACCTTCATATGTTAATGATGTCAAAGGTCATTTGAGGTCAAGTTATAAAATAGGCTTAAAATGTAAAATTGCTCTCATTTGAAAAGATGCAGTGACCAAAAAAAGCCGACACGTGTGATCCGTGGATCACCTTGTTTGGTCAAAATATTGACTTGGACATTAAAATGAAATCCATGAAATTGACATTTTCAGCCAAAGCACTGACATGGCAGCTTTAAATCATTTGAAATTTGTTTTATGTCAAAACTGGACTCAAACCTATCAAAATGTAGTTGTTTGCTGACCAGCAATTATTAAAAAACATTTGCTTTTCTCAAAAGATCCCAAATTTCATCTTAATTTGTTCGGTCACCCACACACCAACCCTGCAAAAAGTGGGCTTTGCTGACATTAAGAGACATGCTCAGTGACCTCTCAGTATATTTAATTTTATGCCAGAAACAAGTGCCAAAACACACCCCAGTTTGATGTAATGGTAAGCATTTCTTAATATCTCCTTTCAATCCCTACAGGACTCCAGGTATACCTAATCGTCTAATCACCAGTGCCAGACGGGGAACCAGACTAGGACCAACTTGGCGGGGCTGCAGCGTGCCATGGGAGGACACTGTGGTGCCTCGATGGTAAAACAGACTTCCCATATTATAAAGCAACCAAATTTTAGCATCAAACTCAACTTCCACATAACTGGAGACATGCAAGATTGAAACAATTGAGTAATAACAGTGGAAACTGGTCTTCACACAATCAGAATCCTTTTAATTGTATTTGAACAGCATGGACAAGTCCAAACAAATTGTAATCTTGGTCAAAACTTTAACAATCTTGGTCAAAAAATAGAAAACAAATTGTAATCTTACTAGTTGAACAGCCCATGCATAAAATTCAAACTAATTGTCATTTTTTAACAGACTTTCCATTTGTTGACTTGTATTATAAAGCAACAGAATTTTGCCCATGGTCCTGTTGACGGTTATGCCAGAAAAAAGTGCCAAAACACACCCCAGTTTGATTTAATGGTAACCATTTATTAACATCTCCTTTCATTGCTTGCCAGGACACCAGTCGAGGTCGCTCTGTTCCAGGTCTACTCTAATCATCACCACCACCACCAGACGGGGAACCAGACTGGGACCAACTCGACAGGCTGCAGCTTGGCAGAGGATACCATGCAGGTTGGTGGGGTTCATCAATGTTCCATTGGTCATCCTTGTGATCAGCGGAGCAAGGAATTCGGACAGCATGGACATTTCATCAATCTTTAGCAGTAATAGAAACACCAACAGTAATAATCTAGTAGTAACAATAACAATCTAGAAACAACAGTATTAAGCTTGTTGGGAAAGAGTCCTAATTAAAAGACACACAACCCACCCACGATCCCTAGCGATTCTTTTCCAATATTCTTTTCCTTGGTTCGTAACATGCATGGTTTCTGATAAGCTGTCTTTGCTAAAAGGTGGCTTTGCTAACAGCATCAAACATGCCCAGTGACCTTCCACTATTTCCATATAACCTGCATACCTAATAATGCAGGGTGGGGCCTTTGATGGCATATCCCACTAGGCTTTCCCAGAGTAAAGTCTAGGTGAGTGTATCACCCTTCTACCACCACTCTGGTAGAAGGGTCATACACTCTGAATGGCCTGGATGTACCGTCCCCTACTGAGCAGGACTTCTTCTACACAGTTCAACGAAGTGACCTTCTAACCGAGTCCCCCAAACTGGCTGCCCTCTGTTGCATCTTGGTCTCTGCTTTACACCAGTGGCTGGGGGGGGGGGGGGCAGGTTTAGGGTAGATCAGCTGCAGAGCTTCCCCAAAAACCTGTATAAAATAACAAAAACAACATTCATAAATTGTTTTTACAAAGTTATGTGTAAAATTGTTTAAACTGTAAATCTGTAAAATGTTGGTAATCAATAAATATACTGCAACCACAAAGCTAAGAAACCGATTGATTGTTGCTCTGATTGTGTAAAGCTCTGCTTCCACTGTTATAAAAAAAAGTGGCATTGAAATGACAATTCGTTTGAATTTTATGCGTGGCTGTCCAACATTTTTTTTATACAAAATTTCTCTTTTGCCCTTTGAAAAAGATATTGCAACCTAAAACATCAATTTTCAAGAACTTGCTAGCCAAGCATTTAAATTTCACTGCACTGACAGCATACTTAGGACATTTTTGTAATTCTTGATAAAGATTTTGTCATCGTGAAAGAAAATAAACCTTTGTTTGTTTTTACCTCTGCAGGTAACGGACAGTCTGTTTCTTAATAGAAAGAAACAGAAGATCAGCAGTCAGCCACAGCAGCAGCAGACTCTGAGGATAACATGAACGCACCCAGCGTCCATAAAGCCTCAATCACACTGTGACATTGGACTTTGTTGAGATTAGAAGAAATTGCTTTGTAACAACTCACCCCACTTGACGCGGCCTTCCCGAATTCCTTGCTCCGCTAGTCACAAGGAAGACCAATGGAACATTGCAGCCCCGTCGAGTTGGTCCCAGTCTGGTTCCCTGTCTGGTACTGGTGATGAGAGTAGACCTGATGCAAGCATTGAAAGGGAGATATTAAGAAATGGTTACCAATAAATCAATAATATAATTTGTAAAAAAATTAATGTTTAAATTGCTGTGCTGATTAATTAGCATTAGTTATATGAGCCTTTCCATGAGCCATTACACAGGAAAGATTAACTGACAAGAAGTTATAACAGAGTTACTAATTTTCAAATATTGATTTAGGAGTATAATGTTCTTAATTCCTGCAGAATACATTGTAAATGTATATCAATCTTTGTGCATAGCACACATAAGTGCCTTTTTGTTAAAAAATACTTCCATAATTCATTAGCATAGACATACAGCTGTAGCAGCTTTGATGGTTTCAATTTTCAATTTCTGTTCAATTTAACTGACCGATTGGAATTCCTTGATTTGTTTCTGATTTTTAGTGTAATCTATAGATGACAAGTGCTCACCTAAAGTTTCTGAATTGTTTTAGCTTAGTTTTTTTTTAAAGCATTTTTTCTCTTCAAATAAAAACCTTGCATTCAGGATAATCTCTTAAAAATATATCTGTTCTCCTTTTGAGTTTCAACCGCCCAAAATTCTGCTTTTTCTAATTGCTATTTTTCAAGCAATGCAAAAGTTATTGTTTTGTAAATGAGTAGATTTAGGAAAAGGGGTGGCGAGGTGTACAATGTACGTGGGGCGATCACCCCACACACCCCCCCCCCCCCCCCCCACCAGCCAGTCAAGAGAACCCTAGATTTTCTTACATTGGTTACACTGACTGCCTCAAGTCCTGAATTGCTGTTTTGAAGAAACATACTGCATGGCACAGTATCCATGTCATAGCAATCTGCCTATCAGTATCCATAGAAATTAGAAACAATGGCATCAAATGACGAGGTTAGCCTGCACCAACTTCCATGGTAAATTGAACTGAAGCTTTAACATTAATTTATGCACTGTATGTACTACACATATATCACTAAGATGCACACTTCTTGCTGAATTTAGTTCTTCTGATTAAAAAATTCAACACTTTTATGTTGTTCATGGTTTTCTATAATCAAAGTCAGTCTAAGGCAATACCGTGTTGTTTTTTAAAATAATATTTCTAACCATTACACTGTACAATAAATTTGAGATGCTCCATGCCATGGGGAAATTTAACATCAAATAGGAAAACTCTTCAAGTTTACATGGAATATGGCAAACGTTGACCAACCAAAGTAAGCATTGTTCAAGTCAAATATTTCGGACTTAAATCAAGAGCTAAAATACACATTTTCCAGCAAGAAAATGGAGTTTGTTTCCTGGGGAATTACTGAACGATCTTATGATTGGATTAAGAACAAAGTGCTCTGGTTTGTTCAAAAAAAAGAATGGAAATCTTGCGGGGTGGCAGATTTAGGATGAGGAGCGATCAGATGAACAAGTGGTGATAAGAAAATAATGCCAGCTAGGCCAAGGCCACCCCATGAGAAACCAAACAAACAAAACAAAAAAGTGTGGAGAATCCAGATATTATTAGGGCCAACCTGCATTTTAACTGCTGAAATGATTTCCCTTGTTGCAATAAATCAATTGAAATGTCAAAAAATAGAAGAAGCCTCGTCTAAGATTGTTCATTTAAAAACGAAAATTTTCAAACTTTTCCCCCAATTCATCGACATTTTGAAACTTTCTGAGGCTCAGTGTTAATTTCAGGCAGCTACATGTAGATAGAGGAAGGATTTATACATTGGGATTTTCCACTTAAAGGCATTCATGTGTAGGTTTTAAATAGCAGCCCTACCATCTTGGTTAAAAGCCTATTACTTGGGTGGCTTTCATAGCCCTGTAATTAATGGGCAAATTTCAAGAAAAAATGCAGTACAAAAAAAGTCATTTTATCATTGAAGAGATTTGGGAGATATTGTCATGCGTGTCATATGTGTACACGTCCTGGGCTTGTTTGCTTGTACTCCAAAAGTGAACTGCAATTAAAAAAAAAAAAAATGACCAAAGCACTTGACAATTTCCTGTCAAGTATCTTCCATCGCCTTTAGGCTTTTAATTAATGAGATAATTGGCAAAACTTTCTGAACTTGTCATGTGCATTTAGAAAATTTGAGAATTTAGCAATTTGGCAATTTAGGAAATGCAAACTTGACATAGGTACAATGTACATGTACCAACATCGGCAAGCGATATGTGTGCCAATCTCCAAGGCTCGTCCAACATTCAGCCAAGGAACACTTTGAGGTTCTTTTTCACTCTCTTTATTCGTCAAATGTTGCCAAGATATTTTCAGCTGTGCTGGAGTCTAAATTGGACATGCTGACCTCTGAATGCTTAAAGATATACAGGTCATGCTCTTCTACAAATCATTTTTTTTTTCTTCCCCCAAAATTCAAATTGTATACTTTATTTACTGGAAAAAAACGACCTACTTCTATATTGGGCATTTGCACTCTTGCAACCCTCCAAAAACTTGTTTTATTGTTTTTGCACCTCTTTTGCACTTCTCCCGCCCTGTGGGAACTGAATTACTGTCGAGCAGCAAGTGTAATTTTTTCCTTGATTTTTTCCTTAGCAATTTAAAAAACAATTTTTGGGGGTGAAATTCAAAAGTTCAACAGTTCATCTTCCATTCCAGTTGGGATCTTATGCAAACAATATTTGACAGAAAAATATTCCCTGATCAAAGTTGTACATTGTAGTTTAAAAATACAATGTGATGAATCTACATTTTGATAACGAGGGGTCAGATTTGTCAGGATTTTTTTTCATCATTTCAGGATTTTTTTTCGGGATTTCAGAATTTTTAAAGAATCTTTTGCAATCTTGAATTCCTGAGGTGTTGTCCTACAGGTGTTTTTATCTGTAAAAGTGGATATAGACCAATAAAAACGGATATTTTAAGGGGGTGCCTTTACTGGGGCAAATACAAACTATAGACTCTACGTTGATCTGGGGTCGTTGTGGATTTTTTTGTGGATTATTCATTTTTGGCCAATCTCACGCCTGGAAAAATCAATTCCTGAATGACTGCACAACAGTATGCAGTGATCAATTTCAGTGGCCATTGGAATCTAGAAAACATTGACACTCATGCCATGACAATGATGATGTACAGTACTATACATGTACATCACTTGCAGTTACTGGACAATGTGAAGATCCTATCTTTGCATAGTTTAGTGCCTTGATTATGTCCTTTTCTTAATATCCCTAACTGGTATTGCCTGAGACTGAAGACTACTGTTGCAATAAGACAAATCAGGTAAAGAAATGGGAAAATAAAATGGATACAAACTTTCACTATGTACAAAATAATGACGGGTATTAGAGAAATCATAATTTTTTTTACTTCTTTAAAACTCTCGCTATTAAAACAATCTTGTTTAACAGACCAAAGTTCTAGCTCCATGTTTACTGATCTGTAAAGTGATCGGCTGACTGCATATATGCTGTACAGTCGTGTTTCTAATTGCTATTTTGGCTTTTTCCATTTATACTGATACACATTGGCTCCATCGAGCGACAGGATCATACAGTGCATGAATTAATTCTACAAGCTTCAGTTAAACTTACTATGACTTTGTTATTAACTGGACTGGCTCTACGTGTTCGATGCCACAGCTTCTATTTGTGATACTGAGAGACACAGATTGCTACTCAATCTCCCCTGACCATCCACTCCTTACAGTAACAGGGAACACACACTCACTTCTCATTGCCAACTTTTCAAAATTTTGCAAGTAATCCCTTGTTGGTGAGTGATTTTGCAAGGCTCGTTGTGTATTAAGGGTTTGGCTGCCTTTTTACAGGATTCTGTTCTTTTTACAGAATACTGTTCTTCAGTTTTTTTGCAGAGTATCAAGGAAAATATTGACCAGCTTTTGCACTAAGACAAAAAACTTGGCAGTTTTACATTGGCTGGATACTATGTGTGAACTTTAATAATTGTTAAAAATGTTCTTTAAAATTAGAATTACTATTACAATCGAACAAGTTACATCTCTGCCTTAGATGAAGGATGTGATATGCGCTATTTGTTCACCAGAAAGTTGGAAAATAGCATCTCTGTTGCAACCACTCGTTCATGTACACATTCAAAAGTTTGTTCCTTGGCTTGAAAATTGAAGTCAATATTTATAGAAGCAAGTGCTTCGTAAAACCCATGTACCCAAGTTTTCTGGGTGGTCCTACGATTTCCCGACAGCAACTCATTTTACAGAGTAAACTGTGAGTGAGTGTGTGACCCTTCTACTACCTGAGTGAACGGCCTGGATGTACCATCTCCTACTGAGCATGGTTCTCCCGCTCTGCACATCGGGACTTCAACAGAACAATTCTATAAATTTGGCTGTATATTTCTTAGAGTGAGCTTCAATTTCATTCCCTATCTTATGCTACATGTGCTAAAAATAATGGAGAGACCGAATTGCGACTGACAGGATATCTCAAGTTAAAAAAAACAACACCAAAACACCTGTCCCTTCAGTGAAATCATTTGTATAATCAAGTGGGAAAAATTCATTAGGCCTACTGCTTGTTGCATAAAAAAATCTGTTTACATTTTACAAAAAAGAAAACTTGGTTTGCAACTTAAAATAATTTTGTTTCCCATTTTTATCTGAATTTGATCTCTTCTTTGGTTTCCATTGTTTTAGTTTTGGAAATAACAGATTATACAGTTGGTTTTAACAGTAAAAGAAAGGAATGTTATCACAACAAATGAACTTGCAAGGCAAAGCATTGGTGATACTGCAGTTTATCTCCGAATTCACTAATCCTGAGGAACGTTGCTCATTTCATGGGCATGTTTCAGGCCAGGAAATCTAAAATAGATTGATCACAAATTATACAGTAGGGTGACTCACCAGAACCTTTCGGAATCCATCGATGGGGAGCATACAGCCAGACATCAGAGTGTGTGGTCTTCACCCAGGTGTCTTGAATGACTTGGCTTGCCTGTCACAACAAGAATAAATAAATAGAACGTTTAACAGGTTTTACCTTGCTGAATCTTTGCTTGAATGAGACCCTCTAACGCTTTAATGTCATGCCTGTGCTTTTTGGGTATGACACTCCAAAATATAAATTTTAAAAGTGAATTGCTAATTTTGTAGCATTACCAAAAATTTTGGCTTTCAAACAAAACAATGTACAAAACAATGGCCGATGGTTAGTAATCAAGTAATGCATAGACCTTATCGCAAATACCGCCTGGTTGTTGAGACGTCACAATGGTAAAAGGCATTGTGGGAAGGAACAAGGATCACCGCGACGCACAGTAATCACGCAAAACCGCGTTGATTCGCATGGCAACTGCCGTAAAGCGCATAAGAAAATTGCATTTTCTACCGCAAAAAAATGTTCAAAATTATTTGTTTAAATGTCATGACATAAGAATTAATAAGAATAAGACTAGAAAAGTCTGCTTTAGTTTTACTTTTTGGTTTAAATAAAAAAGTAATTTTGGAATGAGAAAAAATACCCTTGACTCTATTTTGATCAAAACTAAAGAGGGGCCCTACACTACACAATCGCCTACAGTTCATGGTCAATGGTTGTTGAAAGTTGTTGATTGTTAATTTCAATTTGTGGACGCGTGTTACTCCGTCCGGAAACTGGACATTTCTGTCAGAAATGACACATGATTGAAAATTCAATGACGAAATAGAGCCATGGGCTATTTGAATCAAATATTTTGACAAGGATGTACTTACCTCATAGCGGCATTAGTTGGCTGCATAAAAAAACCAAATTTGTCGCAAAAGAACGACAAAAATGGTCGACAAATCTCGAATTTAAAATTACCGCTGCATACGGCAATATGGCGGCGGCGGTGCTTGGTATCCGCGCATTCACCAACACAAAGTTGTGGTAACCAGCGAAAAAAACATATTGCAGCCGAGGGGGCGGGGAAAGTGAAGGGCTGAGAAAGTGAAGGGGCGGGGCTGTAACTAGCTGGACCGTTTGAGATTTCCAATTTTTACACGAAATTTTAAAAAACAAATTTGTAAGAGACCACAGGATACAAAAATGCAATTAAGGTCAGGCAAAATGTTGACACAGGGCTATAGCTAGTAAGGGGGGGGGAGTGGCGTTGGGGGCGCTGGGGAAGGGGGGGGGGGGGGGGTATGCAAGTTCGCCCCGTATAAGGTTAGGCCTTGTTCCTTCCTCCATGGTTAGGCTAAAAGCCAGAGCTTATTAGTGGGTGAAGGGGTGGATCATGGACACCAAACTGTTATCCTGGGGTCCTAATTTACCAGAAGAGTAAGCCACACAAGTCAAGCTGCACAGTGGGGGACGCTACACTGCGAAAAGCCCCACAGTAAGGGAAGCTGCACCGTGGGGATGGGGGAGCCACTCAGTGAGCCAAGCCACAGAATGGGCCAAGTCATAGACCAAACTGATGGCATGAATTGCCTCGAAAAATGGGATGTCTCGGATCATAATTTTGATTTTTATCAAAAGTTTCACATTTTACTAAAGTGAATTCTAAGGTCTTAAACCTTAGTATAATTTTCCAAAGTGGTTTTCAAAACTGAGTTAGACACATGCACACATTTTTAGGTATATGAAAACAAATTTATTTTACACTTTTTTGGTTTATAAACAAAATATAATCACTTTCACAGTGAACAAAGAAACTGGCAGGAGCGGGATATAATAACAGAAACTGAATGCTACAGTTTGAATGAAAAGTTCCATGTAACGTAATTCATGCGAAGTACTGTACATATCTTTGGTTTGACTTTCCTTTGCATAGGTAAATAAGTTGTGAAGTTTTTTAAGTGACAAAAGTGGTTATGGTAAGGCTACACAGAAAACAAGAATTTGAAAAATGCACAAAGTATAAATCCTTTGCTTCAAAGATATGATATAGCTTTGATAAAACCTCCAACCCGAAGACCTCAAAAATGTTGTTTAATTTCATTTCAACAATTGAAATAAACTCATTCGAACGTGCACAAAAATCAGTTTAAAAAGAAATTTTTTCCCCACTTTTTCTTGCGACTTGGACAGTAGATTGAGCTCAAAGATTTACATGTCTGTTTGTTCATGTTTATGTTGAATCACACAAAGTATAAACACTGCCTGTAACTGTTTTGATAACCCTACCAAGGATGTGTCATATCAAAGAATAAAATGGGTGTCATTTTAAAACCTGTGTAAATCTGCCAGGGATGTAGTGAGTCCATCACAAGTCCCTGAAAGTCCATCACAAGCCCTCCAGTCCTATTTCCAATCACAAGCTATTCAAATGATCTTTGACAAAGGCATTCCTTTGTCATTGTTCATTCAGTTACTTGTGACCGGCTTTATGAAAGGACTTGCGAAAGGACTTGCAGGGACTCGACTACAACTCTGAAATCTGCTTAGATTAAAAGAAAATTTTCTGCATTTTTCTCCTTGTCAATGTTTCCTCATTAACATTCAATAAAGTCTGCAAAGTCTAACATGGTATATTTGTGGCTGTATACGTTTTCCCCAATTTGGTACTTTTATGAGCAAAATCTTTTAGAAGTTTAGAATACAATGTTACCCTTTCAGAACCATACATAGTACATAGTACATATGAACACTGCTGTACGGAAATTTTGATGTAATAATGATAATAAATTGTGAAGCACTTTGTGTAGTGTTTTGAGACATAATAATAATAACAATAATAATAATAATAATTTGGGAGGCTAATCATCCTTACTCGCAGCTGGGATGCTGAATTGCGAAGGACGCGGCTACAACGTGGTCGAGTCGCTGGCAAGTAAAGGCACCTCTGGCAGCCGGCCTACATCGACCCATATATGACCACGGAGCACAGCCAGAGATCGAAAGTGTTTGATTTTTCCGGAGGGAGGAAAGCCGGAGGACCCGAGGACCCGGAGGACCCGGAGAAAAACCCTTGTGGCACAGGAGAGAACCAACGCACAACTCTACTCACATATGGTCTGAGCCAGGAATCGAGCGCTTTACGCACAAGCCACCCAATGTGTATGAAGCGCTACAAACGCTTCTATTATTATGTAAAGTACATCCTTTTTACCCAAATTAGCTTATTCAACACATAAAAGTAATAATGACCATTATATTGAATATTTTGCTGTGGATCATTTGATGTTTGTTGCAGTTACATTGTATTGTAGGGCCGTTTCATTCTAACATTTTTTTTCGGTGGAACAATTTCTGAAATTTCTTGTTTTTGCCGTTTATTTCAGTGCTCCGCATGTAACATTGCCAACAGTTTAGAAACAGATTCAAAAAAAAAAAAAATCTAAAGCACAAATTTACAGGTTTAAAGTTAGTCTTTTCTATAAATGAATAAATTATATTCAAGTCTGTTTTATAATACAACAATGCCCAAGCACGCTAACAGAATTTCTCATCTAAAGCTAAGAAAAAGTGAGGTGCTGGATGTTTTCAAACTTGTTTGAAAAGCTTTTTCATGAGAAGGCATTTATGAAAGGAAATAAAAGTATGATAGACTGATCTTTAGCAATCAATAATGTCCTTGGTTGGGAAACTGAATGATGTTTTTCAAACAGCTTTTCAATGAAAATGCATTTATGAATGGCAATAAGTATGATAAACTATGTTTACCAGTCAGCATTGCTTTTCAAGCCTTTTGAAAGAGTTTTTGATAAAAAGGCATTTATGAATGGGAATAAATGTATATCTTAACCAGTCAATCATGACCTCGTGGTGGCCACTGAGCAGAAGTCACACCCAGCCTCATTCAAATTTGACAAGGTAAAGCTGAGTTCATCAAACTTGTATTATTAATGTCACGCCCTGTTTTACCTAGGGCACATGATGAGCAGGTGCGAGTGACATTAACGAGAGTGATCTACATATAGGCAGCCCAGCCAGAGTACATCCGAGCCAGATTAGCTTCGGACGTAGCCTCCTGTATGAGGTGATGGACGTGACCTTCAATGGATAGAGGGAGCCCTCTTGTCTTGTTCTTGTTCTTCAAGATTCCTTGTAATCGTTGTTCAATGTCCTTTACATGCGTCAGGGCCTGGGGTTTCAAAGGCAAAAAAGACATTATAAATTATCTGAAATACAAATGATATTATAGATGATTAATGACATTCTAATAGTTTTTCCCAACAGAAATTCTAAAGTGTTTTTTTTTTTTAAACAGCAGTTGTTTTGTTTGACACAATGCTTACGTAGGTTGAAGGTTTTAAATAAAAAACTAACCTAAAAGAATAAAAGTATTCAATTTTAAAGAAACCTAACTTTTTGGATTTTTTTGTTGAGAGGGAAAGCTTATGTGAAATTTTGGGGCTTAATTCCCAATCCCTGTAAAACTGCACCTGAAAATTGTCTTACTTTAGTTTTCCATTTAAATATGAAATTCTGTGAGTTAACGTGAACACTTGCTGGAGAATCAGGACAGTTAGGGTACTGATTGGATAAACTTGTAGAAATCCAATCCTTTTGAAATTTTCCCAACCTTTATAAATTCTCCTAACCTTAATGAAATTCTCCCTACCTTTTCATTGTTGATCTCTCCTGATTCACAGTGTGACGTTCGTGTTCCCTTAGCTGGCTTGCTCCATTCCACAAGGGGGTCATAAATGAACGTCTTCAACACACTGCAGATTGGAAAAAAATCATGTCACATTCAGACATAACTCTAACTACCCCAAGCCTTACAAACTCCAACAGCAGGTTTTGTCTAATTTTGATGGGTTCAGTACTGCAGGACCTTGGCACCATTACTTTACATGGAGCTATGATGCCCCAATTTGTCTAAGTCCAAAGAATGTGCCATAGGTTTACTGCACAGTGTTGGATTTTGACAGGTTGAGGAAGCCTCCTAGTAAAAATGTCTAGGGGGTTAGGGATAAAGAACCGTCATTCAGATTAAATATGTACCCTTTTTCATAACTCGATGACACAAGGCAAATCTTTGTGAATTTCGGAGAGTGTGCAAGTCTCTGGTTTGACTCTTTCGGTTTTTGCTACCTATTAAAATTGCTAAATATCACAGAGCACTACAGCCTTCTTATGTACATGAACAAATTTCTCAGGTTTTAATTGTTTTAAGGGCTGCAATTGAATGTGAAATCTGAAAGTTTGTCATTTTCCAATATCAAAGTTTCATTTGAATATACTATTTAATGTTGCATTAAAAATGCATCAAAATATTTTTTTTCTGCACAAATGGTCTAGAAAGCTCTTTAACCCTGCGCAGCACTGGCGGCGTTCACGCCGGTTTTGTTGTTTTCCTTATAAAAAAAAAAAAACAACGCCCCAATAAATTGATACTCCAGATATGCCTAGCCTGGTCCTTGCCGAAAAGCACTGTATAGTCACTTTGTGGCATGGGTTGGAGGGCAAGCCAGGGTAAGCCATAGAAATGCATGTCTCAGAGAAAGTCCCATAGGGTTGTGCACAAACCTCCTTCCTGTTTGTTCATAATTGGTTTTACCACAGGCATGTAAATGATATGTCAATAGCCCAGCTCCAGATGGCCAGGCCTTTGTAGTCTGCTGACCCAGTCAAGGCCCAAGGTCTTTAGGAGGGCATGTGGTGTTTAAAAAAAAAAATTTATATACGCTACAAGCACATGCTTCCCCAAAGGAAGCAGGCAGTGTCACCGTGTCAGTAGGAATTGGCAGTGCAGCGCAGGGTTAAGACTCCCACAATTTTTTTTCATTTTAATGAGATACGGACTCAATTTCAGTTCGATTCATTGTTTGTGGGTGAGGACGGTAATTACTCTTTGCAAGGTAACTTTTTTTAAATCATAATTTTTGAGTATTTTGGCAATTTCTAAAAACAATCTTAAAAAAGTAAATTTTCTACCCGTTTTTTAGTTTTAAAAAAAGACAACTACTTTATTTCATATTTTATGGAGGGGGTTAAGTGCAAAAATAGGGCCCCTTGCAGTCGCATACGCAACTCATCATTTTTTTTAAACTACATAATCTTCCCAAGGACTAATAAGATATTAATTCTTCTGGGTACCGTATTCTCCTTACAGATGCCCAACATTAGAATTAGAAACACTGAAATCTGATTTGTTTTAAGAGAGTTACTGAATGTCCCGTATGTAACACTAACATGCGTGAATTCTTGGACTTAACCCATAGTTTTATTTTGATATTTGGGGCCCAGTTCTTAAATCCACACTCAGATGGGTCTGAGCTGTTGTTAGGTCAAAGATGTTTTGGGGGTAACTGTAATACGATCTGTCTACTACGTACGTCATGAGTGGCTCTCTCTGATCTCTCATGACCTTCATCGTGACTTCACACGCTCGTCGAAAGATTCCTTCTTTACCCATAGGCCCCATGGCAACCTCCATGTTTTGGGTTAGACGGAAGGGAACTCTCTCTGGGAACTCAAAAGTCTCGCCCTGAGAAAAGAATAAACACACCACCCTTGTTATTTAGAGCACTAAACCCATGATCGACACAACTTTGAGATGATTAGCACTATAATTTTGAAATGATAATTATCCATTCACGTGTCAGATTATTAAAAGCTATCTTTAGTGTCGTCCGTGTTGGGTTGTTGCTCACTGGTAAGACAAAACATTACCATCACATTAAGTGTGCATGAAACTTGGCTCTACAGGAACAAGACAGATCTCAGAAACGGAATTAAAAGACAATAACCACGAACAAATTTTGGGTGTCAAAACTTGATAACATGCTAAAAATCTTGACAGAAAATCAAGATTGCCAAAGACCTGATATGGAATTATTGTACAATGGTACTGAACACGTACCACTGTACAAGTGTACCATTTTACACTACAGCCTACCACAATTTAAATTTTCCCAGACAATTTTAACAACATTTTCTGTGTTTTTAACATCTGATACTAATTCTCAGTCAGATTTATCTATTTCTACAAACACTTTTATTCTTTCCTGTTAATTTCTAGGGGCGGATCTAGCCTTTCATTTAGGGAGGGGTTGTACCCGCTTATACCGGTACAGTGTACAGTGTATGGACCAGCGGTATACCCACTGGTAACAAGGATGTGGTTTAGCATTGCTTATCACAACTTTGCTCAGCAGCCCAAGGGGGGGGGGGGGGGGGGGGGGTGGGTTTGCAACCCCCTCTAGATCTGCCTCCGATTGTGAGGTTTTAAAGAAAGATAAAGTGTCTTGCTCAAGAACAAAAGGGGCATGAATCTCTACCTCGGCTTGAACCCACACTTAAAACACTTAAAACTGAGTGATGTGGTTTTGTAAACAGTCTTGGTATTGTTTCAATATGTTTATAATTTGTTCTAATATTTCAACTGCCTAGTTACAACCACTCTATCAGCAATTCCCACCTTATTGAAGAGACAGTTGAAGTCCACGTGAACGCAATCCCCTGTTGTAGAGTCATAGAGAATATTTTCACCGTGTCTATCACCCAGACCCAGTATATAGCCAACCATGGACATAACGGCCGATGTCCGAGCATACGCCAGTCTACTCATGTACCTAAAACACAGAGAGATGTATTTTTCTCATATATTTATAGTAATTAACAGATTTTAAAAAATAAAATTAATTCTATGAATTTTCCGAGAAAACGCCAGTCTACTCGGTAAAACACCAAGACATGTATTTTTGTCATATAATTACTTGAATTAACGGACATTTTTCTGTGAATTTTCTCAGATGTTAGCAAACCATGTTTTTTTCATCTCCACATACTAAATTTTACTATTTACCCATGTTCAGCATGAAAATTGAATTTTTCTCTCAGTCGTCTTTCTCACTATTAGTTTGAGAATTTCCAACTTCCAAAGATTTTGCCCTGAAATATTACTAACAGTAACAGATCAGCAGAAGTCTTGGAAAGGAAAACGGGCCTCATTTGTAGATTTGTTGATTTTTGAGGAATAATTACCATGAGGTAGGATCGGGAAAAGTCTTAAGGAACCACTCTCCGAAAACAGGAGGAAACTTGGGCAGCAACTTGGTCCGGAAGACACTCAAACTGAGCCTGCAAAGGACGATGTAAAAAAAATCAAGATATCATTCATAAAAAATGACTAACATACTACTGCAGAATGCCACAACAAAACTAAACAAACAAATGTTTTGTCCCTGTGGTCATTTTAAGAGGAACTGAATGGTAAAACGTGATTAGAACTAAATACTCACTCAACAGATGCCGTTTTGGGTGGGACTAGATTTTTTAGCTCCCGTCCTGAAATATAAATTCCTTTCTCCCTGCACAGAAAAAATAATCAAAATTAGCTGAAAATGATGTAAAAATGTTGGGTATAAACTTTTTAACCCTTCGAAGCCGGATGACGTCTATAGACCCAAACAAAAAAATTACCACCAGGCCGGATGACATCTATACACGCAATCGCTGCATTTTCAATCCATTGTTGGATTGTGTATGTTACGCTTGGCTGCACAAGCCTCTTGTGTCCGTTTCGCTTGACTGCACAGGCCGCCCAGGCGCCTCATTGTAAATAACTCTACTCAAAGGGTTAATGTTCAATAACTCAAACTGCACTCTTTTTAGGATATTCGCAAGGCTATTTCATGATAGGTTTTAATATTGGGAAAATATATCCCCCCTAATCAAACTTTTATAGTTGCTGGAAAATCATCTTTTTGCTGTTTCTATTTTCTTGGGTTGATTTCTTTAATAAAATAGAATGACAGTCAGGCAAGGAAGCTTTTATTTGAGCGGCTAAAGCTTTACGGTCACTGTTGTTACTACTTTAGAAAACTCACTAACAGCATCTTTGCAGTTTTGAAAGATTTGGACTTACTTGTATATCTTGTGCAGTATGTATCGTAGTCCAGCAGTATTGGGCACCCATTCGATTAAACCACACTCTTCATTCAATGGAATCACAGCCTGTATACAAACGCACACATACTGCATTACCGAACAGACGTCAAAATCAAATCTCTTCATTGGACATCGTTCCTCAGTCCAGTAAAATCATGAGACTAAACATTAAAAAGGCCAACGGTAGATTTGACCGACATGAATACATGAAGGACTGTTATTTCCATGTTACCATAAGTTCCAGGCCCTTGGTAACATTTCTAAGGAGCAATTGAAAAAACTCCATTTTTAATACAAAATTAAATATTCATGAGCCAAAACATGATGTCATCAGAAGTAAAAATAATCTTACATGTTTACATTTGCTTGAGGAAGGTTCCACGTTTAGTTGATTCCCATACTAAAAAGCTTTAGAATCCATTTTTGACCAACATGTCTCCAAACAGTGTTGAGTTATTTTCGAGGAATGATTTTGAACAATGCACTGTTATTTTGTTCTTTGACAAGAAATTTCTTTTCTAACCGAAGAAAAATAATGCCTCAACGGATTGAAAACCATCACCTTTTTTAACTCAAATAAAAACAAGCAATCAGATCATGCTTGTATTGTTGTAAGACATCGTTATGTGTGAAAATAAGATGAACTGGATTATCTATTGCATGTTTTCTTAAACGCCCTTGAATACGGATGGCGGCCATAGCTGTGGTTTAAAAAAAGACCACCTTCTGGTTGATGTCTATATGCGCATTCCTGCGCATACTCAATCCAACTATATTGTTTTTAAATGGGATTGCAATGAATAGATGGAGCTTTTTCAAACAAAGCTTTCATTCACACGAAAGGGGGGCTCCAAGTGTGATGAATAGGACCACTCTATTCAGTGTGGTGTCTATTGTTTGTGTTTACGCTTGGCTGCACAGCCCATTCTTGGCACACCAGCACCCCATCAATAACAATGGGACACAAGGGGTTAATCTGTGCAGTCTCCCATCCTCAATCTTACATAAGTCCTGATGTGTAGCTGACGTCGGCGTGACTCTGTGTCCTTCCTTAGGCACTTGTTGACAATCCCGTTAAACTCCATCAGGCGATTATCCTGCCTCAGATCATCCTGAGACAGAGAGACCAACAAACAGTGCTTACAGGTTCACTCCAACAGATAACAAATGCCAAGATTAAACATTGAAAGCACCCTCTGTTGAAACGATTCAGATGTGGCAGGCAAAAATGCAATACTGGTTATACCGACTCTGCGTAACTTCAAATTTGGGGTAATTTTCTTCCAGACTCGTCTGTGGTTTAGGTCCTACTTTAGAAGACTTTGAGGTTTTAAATTATGTGTAGAGAAAAAGAGATTTTTTAGAACAATTTATATCTGTAGCTCAGTGTACTCAACTTGCAACTGGGGGTACATATTCCAAGGGGGAAGTGAGTTTGTCTCAACAACGGTGGGAATTACCCCGCCTGGATCTATAGGTTTGAAAATTGGGATAATTTCTTTGGCATCTGAAGATTTATCTTCTATTTAGATCTGGACCCAGGAAAGCTGTAAGGGTGGTATGTGGCCAACCCCACCACCTCTGTTGCAGCCCTTTACCCATAGTGGCTTTTAGCCTTGTATTGGGGCGAATTCCATAAACAAAAATTAAACAAAATAAAAACATTTCCTGGGAGCAGAGAAAGTTTCACAAATGATTAATGGCAGTGGCGGATCTACGGGGGGGGGGGGGGGGGGGGGGGGTTAAACCCCCCCCCCCCTTGGGCTAAGAAAAAAAATAACAAATAACCAGTGTCGGGTGTCGAAAATTCGGCACGCTGAGGTGTGTAGGCCAATCACCTCAGGTAAACCCCCCCCCCCCTTAGTTAAAACCTATATCCGCCCCTGAATGGGCCTGCTGGGCAGCGTTAACAATGGCAACCATTTTGGTAAATATGTGCAGGGATGTAGTCGAATCCATCACAAGTCCCTGCAAGTCCCTGAAGTCCATCACAAGCCCTCCAGTCCTAATCCCAATCACAAGCTTTTCAAATGAGCTTTGACAAAGGCATTCCTTTGTCATTGTTCATCCAGTTACTTGTGACTGGCTTTATGAAAGGACTTCTGACTGGACTTGGGAAAGGACTTGTGAAAGGACTTGCAGGGTCTCAACTACAACTCTGAATATGTGTGTTTTATAAATATTCATATTATCGTTATTATTTCTGGCCAACCTTTGGTTTGCACATCATGACGTACAGCTTGCCGTCTGACCCCTGTATGCCAATTTTCTTGGGTCTTTGAAGTGATGGCAGAACCTCTACCTGTTGAATCAATACATACACGATGTCAGAATTCGTGTCGGAGATGATGCAAGTTGTCAAGTCAATTTTGGCCCTTCCTAATGCGGTGTGAAGTACTTTAAAATTTCCAAGAGCCTGTGTAAAAAAAAAACTCAACCACCGAGCTTGGCTGGGTCGGCTGGCCGACATGAGAGTTTCAAGGTTTAGAAAGGAATTCTAGGAATGTGCACATGGTACATTCTGTAACTAAGGATTCTGTGCTTATACAATTTGCCCAAAATCTCAATAAGCAGAGAAATTGGGCTCAGACAGCCAAGCAATGCACACAGGTCCAATTTGTTGGTCCTCTTTTTAAAGAATTGGTAAAAATGGCATCCTGTCTATCTGTTATGTGTTCTGTTTGAAGGTGTTTGTAAAAGCTATAGAAGTTCATCTTCTATTGAGAAACTAGAGGCTCTGCACCCTCCTCCGCCTACTTTTCAAAATACCTGGGCGAGAAGAAATTCAGGGAAAGTTTTTTCCAAGAAAAATTTACAATTTGATGCAGGAAAATCTGGATATGCACCCACATCAAAAATCCTGCTTATGAGCGAGTGAAGAGACAGGGCAATCTTACCACATCATCGAAGCTACTGATGAAGATCTGGGAGATGGGGAACGGGTCATGGTCCCGATGAGCTCCTTGACTGCTAGGAAGGGTGACAGTCATTGCTGACTGCAGGGGTACGATGATGTCGCTGAAATTCCTGAAAAAAAACATATTTAACAGAATCCTTAATCAAAAGTCGGGTGTTCAAAAAAATTTTTTCTTTCTTAAAGTATCAAAGGATGAAGGGAGCCATTTGTTTGTCAACATTTCTGCAAGGCATTTTCAAGATGGCTGCTGTCCTGTTTTTTTTAAGATGGCTATCATTTTGTCCAACCAAGAAGGGCTACAAGCAATCAAAACATTGCATTTGGACACATATTTCTCTCCTTTCACACAATTTTGCTTTTGTGGAATATTTTCAACGTTTTTACCCACAATATACCGACAGTCACCAGGATGTCACATTGAGTGTTACATCAAAGTGAGAAGCCGTGTCTACTCTATTTCTAATGTAACTGGAAAACTCAGTGAAATGTCCCAAGGACTCGTATCATGGGATTAAAGTTACAAGAGCTTTTTACTGTGTGATTTATTAACACCTAAGGCATTTAATCGGGTCGAAAATACAGTCCCCTTCAGTGAAAGATACGGTGTTTGAGCGTGAAACTCAGCTTTCCACCTGTTCCCACCAATATACTCTAGCTGTACCTAGATGTAGAACAAAAAGCTATGCCAATAGATTTTTCCCTCGTTCTGCATCTCTATGGAATTCTTTGCCTGGTGCATGTTTCCCTTCATCTTACGATCTTTCCTGCTTCAAGGAGGAATATTCATTCCTACCTCTTGTTTCTTTGACTCTTTTTGTTTTTGTAGCTTCATACCTCGAGTGGCTTTTAGTCTTGTTTGGGGCGAACTTGCGTACAAAAATGGCCGACAATCAGTGTATAACAGTATTTGTAATGACATGCTGCTTGAAATAATACTTTTTTAGTAGAAAAACACATATACACGTACTACTATATCAAGTGTACACTACATGGAAAGATTAGTGTTTCCAGAAAGTATCAATGGCCTGACAGTCAGGGGTAACAATAATTACACCTGTATGTCCTAATACTGATTAATTGATTCTACCTGTCATCCACTAATCTCTTGAGTGATCTGAAGTCATTGTTGATGCTCAGTGTATTGCATGTATGCTCAACCTGTTTGTTACATAGCTCCAGTAGACGGTCCGTCAATCGAGTAGCATCCTGCAATCCAAATTTTTATCTATTTAGGAATTTTTCAGTATGGAAACCTTAATTTTGTACATAAACTAACTAATGCAATTATACACATCATAGGTTTGGTTGAAAGTTTTTTCCAAGGTTTTTTGTTAGTTTTCTTTTGTTGGTAAAAAAATTGGGTTTTGGTTTTTAGCAATTTATTAAGGACTAACAATTTTCTTTTTGTGTAACATCTTTATATCTTATGTCCTGCATTTTTAATATATTTGAAATTGTTTTTTTTCTCCTAAGAGTCAAAAGGTCTCTAAACATAATATGAAGAGCAGAGCAGAGCAACGAATGACACATTTCCTAACCTGGATGAATTTGTTGAGATTCTTCTGCAGAAATTTGGCCCTGGTGAAGATTTCACTGCATCGCTTGGTTCTCACTGGGTACGATGACTGGAAAAATGAAGAAACAATAGTTTAGGAAATGTTTGGCAAATTAAATCGAACGACTTCGTTACTAAATCAATGACTTCATAATACTGCAACTAGGCAACTGATTAGTCTCCTTGGAGACCAAATCAGTTGCCATGACTACCTTGGAGACAGCCATGGACATCCAGACGGTCTGCTGGGGAAAGGCTACAAGAACTCGTGCAATAATCTCCTGAAAAAATACAAACATGAACAATTAATAAACACATCTTCCCGTCTATTCCAAACTACATCATAGAACTGTTTTATGGTGTGCTAAGTCACTATTTTAAGCAAATTCTGCTTCTAAAGTAAGCACGTTCTTTCTGCTCACTGCTTATCGTTTTTAGGAAATGGATGGAAGTTTCGTAAGCAGAAAATCATCCGCTAAGCAACCGTATGAAATTGGGCCCTGATTCCTATCTCCAACGAGGTCCCACCCCTCCAATATCTTTAACGGGAAAGTCGGGAATATTATACAGAACCGACTCAGCAAGAAAATGCTTAGCATGAATCTTGTTTTTCTCCTACCTGTAATTGAAGAAAGACCTCCTGATGTGCATGACAGATACGAGAGATGAGCTGGGAGAATGCCGTCAGGAACTGGTATGGTGCTAGCTTCTCTGTCAGGTCAGCAACGATCTAGGGTCAGAGGTCAAAGGTTAATAACTTTAACTGTGAGCAAGTTCGGCCAAGGACTACAGTTAACTACTTTTAACCACAGACTGATCCATTAAACCTTGGCCTTGACGTATTGATTATATCACTGCCGAGCGATCTACATGTCCGTAAAGAATTTCGGACTTTTGTAGGATCATAGCCGCGGATGTGATTGGTCACTATATAAACAGCTTTTTGCCAGCTGTTAATAATGGGGTGCTGGTATGCCAAGACGGGCTTGTGCAGCCAAGACGGGCTTGTGCAGCCAAGACGGGCTTGTGCAGCCAAGACGGGCTTGTGCAGCCAAGACGGGCTTGTGCAGCCAAGACGGGCTTGTGCAGCCAAGACGGGCTTGTGCAGCCAAGACGGGCTTGTGCAGCCAAGACGGGCTTGTGCAGCCAAGCGTAAACACAACCAATAGGCACACAATGGATTGAGTACAATGTATGTGCAGGAATAGATTTTGGTCAATGATTTTCAGACAAACTGCACATTTTTAAGGGACGGTGGTATACATTATATTTTTACTTTTTGAAATATTTGCTTTCTAACCACAACAGTTTTAGTACAAATGCTTTTTTTTGCCTCCAAGTTCCTTTAACACAGACAATTCAGCAATGCCATACGTGAATGCCTTCAATCCAGTTGCAACCTGCGGAAGGGGTGATGAGGGGGAGGGACGTGGCTATACACTGACCCACCTTGTTCAGTCGAATGAGTATAAGCTTGGCGGTGGCAGTTTTCTCCGTTCTCCTGCCTTTCTCAAGCTCCGAGACGTGAGAACCGTAGTCCAACCACAGCGTTAGAAGCCGAGGCATGGATTGGTAGATGTACTGATTACCGTACATCAAGGAATTACCAAAGTTCCGCACAACGAATAAGATGAACTCACTGTACAAAAAAATGGAAAAATATTTTTAAAAGCAAACTTAATTTCTGGCCATTTTGAGAGGTTTAACATGGGTTGATCGTAGTAGTTACCAAGATACACGTACAAGTGTCCGTCCTCCTTGTACTGCCCCACCCCCTACCACTCTCTAGCTCCTCCCACCTACCCAGATTTCTCGAGTCGGTCTAATGACAAGCTGAGCATGAGTCGATCGTAGTATTTGGCCAGATAGAAGTGTCCGTCCTCCCATTCTGGATATACCTCCAGTACATCCTTGTATTGTTTCATGACGGAGTTACTCTCAAACTTCGCTGTATCTTCCATGAACCGACCAACCAGAAGAAGGGCCTGAAATGGTAAGAAATACTTTTTTACGGGACCAAGCAATAAACATTTAGTTCATCTTGTTTTTTATATAGAAACTTACAATCAAAAGTTTACATACACTTACAAGTTGGTTCTTCAGTTGTTTCTGGGTTATGTTCCTTGCAATTTGTCTGTTGTATATTCTCAGTATATCAATCAAATCATGTTTCCCAAGTCCTTACTCATGCATGTAAAATCATTTGGATTTAATTCACTGGTTTAGGATGAGTTAGTAATATATTTGCAGGACTGCAGCGTATGTAAACTTCAACCAATGACTGTATAATACAAGTGTGGTCTAAATTTGAAGTAAAAAGAACATGGTGGTTTAAATTTTTAGCCGTGTCGCATCGCAGACGGGGCTCTATAAGTGCTTAGCGTTGTTGTTGTTCTTCTTCTTCTTGTGCCAAATTTGTTTAGTCACGTGACAGTTTTCCTTGACGGAACTCTCACACACGCAAAGTCTATGAGACCGCAGGCTGTACTGTGCATGTGTCTATGACGAAACTGTCACACAAGCAAGTCACCAACGACGCGGCTCCGTGCACGAATTCGTGCTTGTTTAAAAATACTTCCAATAACATAACGACAGTGTGAAAATCATTCTTCCAAAATAACCCATCAACTGTGTTTGCAAGAAATACTGATTCCAAATGGATTCAGAATGAACTTTTTAAGACACAAAATCAACTAAAACAATACACCTTTCCCCACAAAAATGTACAAAATGTTATCTATATTTGTGTACACATTGCTATGGAAACACCTCTGTTGTATCGCTGATGACATCACACTTTGGTTCATACATATCAACATTCACATTAACATCAAAATCAAAAACGTGAAAATACTTCTAAAAATGTCTACAAAGAGGTGTTGGGGTTAAATGTTTGTTCAAACATACAATGATAAGAACTAAAAGATCTGCATATTCCGCATCCCCAGGCCTACCTTTGCATGAGTGAGTTTCTCGGCTTGGGCGTCCACTGATGAGCCTCTCTTTGACCGCGCCTCCTCAGAGAAATGGTCAGCCACGCCCTTCTGTAAGGTGATCAATGCCTGGTGCCCCTCCGCCTGGTAACCGTAATGGGAAAATGACATTTCTTGTGTTTGTAAACACTGAAACCACACATATATATATATTTGCTAGGGTTAATTGTTCACGTCACTTTTTTGGTATTTTTGGCATCATAATTTGTCCCATGTGGGTAGCAAGTAACATTCCAAAAGAGAGGTCTATACACAAATACAAATTCGGTTTTTACATTCAATTTATGCTTTTTCGCTTTTAACAAACCCAGTTGGTGTGAAAGGCTTCTGAACAGAAACAAGTTTCTTTACGACAAAATAAAGAAAGAAAACATGATTAGCATCTCGCTTTTTCTCTTTTCTAAGATGGCTGCCCTTTTTACCAAATTGGCTTACATTGATTGAAATCCATCCAATCAATTCAAACCACGACATGGAATGACTGAGAGGACTTTACAATCTGCCTTTTGTATTTTCAAGTGTTTTTTTTTTTGGGGGGGGGGGGGAGAAAAAGCAAAAAAAATGACAAAAGAAAATGAGCAAGGGTGCTAAACATCACTTGGCTTAAATAATCCATTCGGCTCGACTGGTCTTATTTCTTTGCTTTATTTTAGTTGTGCTCTGTACACTGCATATTTTCTTCCGATTTCCTGGACAATGAAAGACAGAAATGAATAAATTAGAATACCTTGCTCCAGAGCCATTTAGCCTCTTCAATGCACAGATCAGGAAGACTGCACAAGCTAGCGTTCAGCAGTGAGCTATACGCAGTCTGTAAGTGATCGGCCCTGAAAATCAAAATGGATAACCATATATAAAGCTGTAAACCAACACCACTCACTATTAACAATAATTAGAACACACTAATGACAGGTTGAGAAGATGCACAAACTGCTCTCACTTGTTGCTGCATTGGTTAGTAAGTACAACGCGTAATCAGTGGCTCGGATTCGAATCCCACCAGGGCCGACATGTGGATTGGGTTTTCAGTCCCTGCCTGACTCCGTGGGTTTTCCCCAGAAAATCATTCTGGGGTTTTCCTCCCACCTCTAAAACTGAACATTTCCTTGTCGTCTTCCTACAGGTTTCTTCAGGCTTTCGAGCTAAAGTGTGACATGCACTTTTGAGGAATCCTTGGTTTTATTACCAGAAAGAATTAAAATAAAATAATGAAGTACTTGTAAACAAAATAATGTTTCTCTATAGCTTATTCTTAGATCCAATTTCACGACTCGTGAGCCATTCTGTTATAATCCTCTATTTACCTGCATTTCATGAATGGCAAAGCTTGCCAAATAATGCAAAATAATTCCAGCGGTTTTACAATTAAGCGGTTCTACCGGCAAAAACAGGTGATACTCACTTTCTGGCAACTTTAGCACTCTTCACCCAACACAGACCGACGTCTTTATTCTTACTGAAATCCTCGGGTCTGCGAGATAAAAATGCACCACAAATGTTTGAGTGAGTTCTGATGATAAAACGCACAATAAATGGTAAGGCAAATTTGTGTGTCTTTTTTACAGCATTCATCTTCACTCACAAACTCCAACCAACATGAAACATGAACAGCTCAGCTCAAATAATGTAGAACACAGCAACAATTTTAATAAGTTTTAACCTTTCTTGAAGATTAAATTCCACATATAGTCCATTAAGAATCTTTAACTGATAATCTGATAATCATTTCAGTTGAATCTATTTTATTGCAACGGTGAAACACAGTTTAAAGACATCTTAGGTATGACTTTTATGACAAAAGTAAGTTTAAAAAACATTACTTAAAGGTTCACAGGGGGGCGCTAGTCAGAAACCAATAATGTCATATAGCCAGGGATCACGCCCAATTTTATGATACAACCTGGGAAGCAACATTGTGGGGATCACTCAATGAGGATACGAGTCGTATTCTCATACGAGTCGTATTCTCATACGAGTCGTATTCTCATACGAGTCGTATTCTCATACGAGTCGTATTCTCATACGAGTCATCACAGACACCGACAATTTGGGAGAACGCCAACATAGGGTAAGATAGCTGAGTTGGTAGAGCACCGGTACGGTATTCCAGAGGTCACAGGTTCAAATCTAGCCTCTCCTGCCAGTTTTCTTTGTTTCAGCACAATAAATTCAAAGTTTTTTGAATCTGAAATTCTCAATGTCTTCTGCTTGTACTCACCCATCGGAGAGTCCTAGCATAATACGTTGAAGGCACAGCAAAGGCTCCTGGGTACGGAAGGAAGATTGAGTCATGCTGAGTCGGGCGTCCCACGATGACATGAGCTCGGGACGAGTCATCACGACGTCATCAACTTGGGCCTTATGAGGCACACCACCAAGACAACGGATGCCTTGCTCCAGGTCACGAAGCATGTGAAGCCTATTACGGAATGGAAAAAATGGGGTATTTCGCACTAAAAAAATATTGACACTTTAAATTATAGCCCTGGAGCAGGTCCACGGAACGGATGATTGATCCTGCATGACAGGGTCTCCTGTAGCTCATACAGCAAGTAATTATTATCCAGAATTTGAGCTTTATTTTCTCAATCAATTGACTCTATCAAGTTTAAATGTTTAGCAGGAATAAGGACTAACCTGTGTTCTTATTGATATTAAATGGATTTATGCCCGAGTAAATTCTTAACAACTTCTATGAGAATAATAAAATACCTTGCGATGTACTCGTAGCCACGTTGATATGACCCAGTCTCCATACTTGCTGCTGAAAGTGGCCCCATGAGGGCGCTACGCACCACCTTCAGCTGTCTCTCAAACTCATCCTCGTTCTAATCAAAATAATCCCAAGACAATTTCAGAAGAAATTCAAATAGGATTTGAAGGACTACAGACATCCAGGACACCTTTCCCTGCAGCTCATGAGAAGTTTGAGATTTGTTTGAGATCTGGGATTGAAATTCCTCTCAATGCTGAAATTTTTCTCAAAGTTGAGTCAAGCCTGGCTGCCATACAGTTGCAATGAATGCCGACAGCACACATGATGTCAAGTCGTAGACTGTCACGGCAGAGAAAGTTCTTTTTGTCATTTGCTAAAGTTCCTTTAGCAAAATGGCATCCAAACCATCAAAATATTTCAACTGAAGAGCATTTTTTTGCAGTTAGAATTTATCAGAAAGTTACAACTGATACTTAACCCATTGCGTACGGATGACGCCATATGGCGCAAAAAAAACAGTGCCACCAGGCCGGATGATGCCATTTGCCGCTGTTTGTGCAGTTTCAATCCATTGTTGGATTATTGTGTATGTCATGCTTGACTGCACAAACACATTGTGGCCATTTCGCTTGGCTGCCAGAGCCGCCGCAACACCCCGACGTCTCCCGTAAAATACCGTGCTCATGGGGTTAACTTTGATACATTCTGGTAACGGTAAACTTTCTATTGAAATTAATGGTTCTATTTGCTCGTGAAAAAGAGTTCGCGGGCCAAATTTGTGTTACGGTATCAGTGACAGGAATCGTTTAATGTAAAACATTCCGATGTCGCAGACAGTCATCAACTTTGCCAATTATCTCCATCCCTGTTTGCGTCAGTCAAGCCAAAACATTCTCCAGTTGTTTGCACTGCCATTTGGCATTCTTTGAAGATGTGTCAATGATTACAATGATTACAACTATATGGAAACTGGGTGTAAATTAAAAAGCAACTTACAGAAATCAGATAAACAAGTTTTGATGAGGTAACTGGTAAAATTGGTGACATATCTTGAACATACCTTCTGTTTGGAAGCTAGGAGTATTTTCCCGAGGCCAACATTCCAGTCCGTTGTATTATGCGTTTCTGTCTTCAGATGCGTCTCCAGTGTGCTCCATTGGGCAAGTTTCCAGCACGCCTCGACACGGTAAGCATTCAGCTTGCTTGTCCAATCATGACTGTCAAGAAATGCCAACATATCCCCAAGTAAGCTACATTGCTTGGACATTAAAACAAAATAATAATAGCGGTCCTGACACAAATCTGGAGATACTTTCACCTAAAGTTTTCTTTACAAAGAACGCGGCATGAATATACCCTATATAATGAGGATAAACTATGCGATGACATGCTAAAGATTGAACCCATCACCTACCGTTCAGCAAGGATGCCATTAACGTGCACCAGGGCCGTGGTGAGTTGCCCTAACCCCATCAATGATCGAAGCAAGCCGGCATGGTGGGACGGTTCATCTGGTTCTAGCTGAATGGCTCGCTCATAGCAAGCAGATGCATCCCGTAAATTACCTGCAGGAATGGCAAATATCGGCACTTATGATTTAGGGATAATTCACCAAGTATTATCGTATCACAAAATGAGGAACGATTTCCTAAACGATAAAGACCATGAACCTATAAGTCTATTTCGGGGGGGGGGGGGGGGGGGGGGGGGGTGGCATAACCAAAGGTGGAATTTACCCCACCTGGATCTATAGGTTTGATTTTTGGGATATTTTTAATTTCTCCGGCATTTGTCCAATAATTATCCTCTATTTGGATCTGGGCCAAGGAAAACTGCAAGGGTGGTAGGGCTGGCAAGTCAAAATGTGGCCAACCCCACCACCTCTGTTGTAACCATTTACCTTGAGTGGCTTTTAGCCTTGTATTGGGAAACTTCTATAAAAAAAAAAGAGTCTCAGTCCGTAGCTTTTTACTTATTCCAAGTGCAGGTTTACAGTCAATCAGCCATGTGAACTCAAACAGAGCTACAAGCGAACTCTCATTATTATTCGGTGAAACGCTCTCCGCTCTTACTCAACGCTTTATCATTGTTTTGGCAACTATTTTCATAACTATGTTTGTTTGATTTTCCAGAATCCTAGGAAACAGAGAACGACCTCTGACCTCTGCTCTCATGGTCCAGGATCTGTTCATGGAGCAAGGGCGCTTCATATCTGATGGCCGCTACTCCAAGCACACCATCAGGCTCGTTCAAGGCAATGTACAACTTCTAAAAATAACGACCAGATAACAGAAAAGTATGTTCTTGTGAAGTGAATGTTTCAATTTGTGTCCAGAATTTTAACTAGCCCTTCATGCAAATCTGCATTTTTAAAATTTAACACATTTGTGCTCATTGTAAGCACCCATATGCCTGTTTAAGGTCGTTAAAGGTTTCCCTAAAAACCCACAAGTGCAATCGTAAACAATTAAATGTTGTGATTCAGCAAGATTTTCATAAAAGTTATGGGAAACTGCAAAAAATAGGCAATTATATTTAGAAACTTCAAATATTCAAATGTTCATTTCAGTAATTATCATTTGAGCATTTTTCTCACTTCATTTCATTAAATTGTTTGGCAAATTACTTTTAAAAGAAAACTATTTAAAATCTAAACAAATATAAATATCAAACACAAAATGAGACCATTGTACACATTAAAATAGAAAAGGCAAAATAATCCAATTAAAAAAAGAGTCTGAAAAAAAACTTCCTAAATTATCACTTAGGGATTCTGCTAAGATCTTTTCTAGAATGTCAGACATTCCAAATGTCTATCAATTAAAATAATGATTACTTCAGTAATTTCCTTACAAAAATTGAAAAAGATCTTTTGCACAAGGAAAGCTGCCGTTGATTTCTGCGACTATTTACCTGTAAGAAGCCGAGTTGTTGTTGAAGATTGCGCTTGTTCTTATTGATATAAGCTTCACAGTGCATGAGGGAGCGTGCATAGGCCTTGCATTGGAATGACGCCCTAGCCAATACGTCCTGTGGTATCTGCTCCAGGAAACCATGGACTAACTGGTACTCCGCATCCTCACCAATGTACAGGTCTGCAAATAAAGGTAATTGTCAAGGAAATATAGGTTTGGAAAATAAATTTTGGGGCAACAATTATTGGTTGAAAACTTAACTAATTTCTGAAGACCTGACTCTAGGAAAGACATTTTTTGAGTATATAGAAACATCAAACACACAAAATTCAGAGACAGACTTTGCTCACAAAATACTGGCGCAAGAATAGAATTTTCCAGCAAATGGTAGTGTAACCAGGCCATGGCATTCTCTTAGAGTTTGCACAATGATACTGCTATAGGGGGTAGCACAACTTCCCTGCTAAGTGAAATTTCAGCCCTGATCATAAACCTTTGGACTTACTTCCACTCTGTGATTTCTTCTGCATTCTGGACACAGACAGCATTTGAACTCTGTGTCTCTTCCAGCGTGTCAGGTAGTCCAACACCGAGAATACCGTCTGGGCACTCATGTGACTCACATCGCCTGACCGCTGGTCTTCAGTCTTTTCGGCATGGGTCAAAACTGCAAGGATTTCCTGACGAATCTAGCGATATAATGAGATTTAAGCAGTGTTATCACTGAAAGGAACTTTAATAAAAAGCACTGACCCAAGTCGAGTCATTTACTCAACAATGTTGACATGAGTCGAGTCGAGTTGTGTCACAAAGTATAGTCAAGTCAGCTCAAGACCAGCCACATTCTTCCTTGAGTTAGCCCGAGTCTCTGAATTAACTGAAATGTAAGCATACATGTAACAAATTTAGAATGAGGTAAAAATGATTTAATTTATGCCCGCTTCTATCATACAAGTTTTATTTTAATATGACAGTGATTTTGTTTGGCAATTATAGACGCAACGCAAACTGCAGTAAGCCTATGCCATCTTTAAAGTGCTATCTTTAATATTTATCTGTATCTATTCTTTGCCTGGTGCGTGTTTCCCTTCCTCGTACGATCTTTCCTATCAAAATAAAACATCACGATGACCGAGTTTGATCTGAATCTCTGTTCTTACATACCTCTTCCTTGTCCTCCTGCCTACCATCCAGTAAAGCATGTAAAAGGATGATAGGCAGAAGGAACAGTGCCGTCTGGATGTCGTGCTTGATGATCACGCTGCAGGATTTGAAGATCTGGGAGGCAGGAGATGATCGTACCTGGAAAGAAAATCAACGCACAGGCAGACATTACTCAATGTGAAAATGATGTATTACCCAAAAGTTAGAGCGTCAGAATAATGTCCGGTGCATGTGTCTTCAAGGTTTGTTTGACTGAGCCAAGTGTTCTTGAGCAAGACACTTTGCCGCAATTACTTCACTCCACCAAGGAACAAATGGTTGCCTTTTGGGGGGAAAATCAAGCTTTACAACTTAAACATTTTAAAATATTGCAAATTGATGACGGTAATAAAAATGAAAATTTGATGTCAACTTCCTATCATATTGATTATGCACAATGCTACTGGGTGTAGAGTCCGTGGCTAAACTAGTCTGTGTTTGGTACCAAGATGCTTGCAGAGAAAAGAATTTCAGAGAGATAGTGACAGAAAGTAACAAGATTTCTAGTTCAATTGGGGGGGGGGGGGGTTGAAGTCCGTTTATCTAATTTTGTGCAGGTAGAATTATGTTATTTTACTAAATGGGTTATTAGGAAGACACTATACAGTAAAATAATGTTCCTTAGAAGAACAGTAGACATTTGAGTTCCATTTCTAGACCAAATTTTTAACATTTAGTAAGTGTTATGTTACATAAGATATGATTGGCTCTACGGTAGTAAAGTTTTGTATACAAGCCTATGTGAATGTCTCCATTCTTTGCGCTGTTATTATGGTTAGAAATCCATATCACAAATAAACTATTACCTTGGTTACGAGGTACCCTGTCCACGCACATGCCCAGTCTTTGTACGTCTTGCCTTTCTTACTACGGTAGATCGGCTTCGGGATGTTAGTCCATGACGGAGAGGAGGCGGGGACATACTTAGCATCTAGGAGGGGGAGGAGAATCTCTTTGATGTGGGCAGGGAAACGCCTCCATAACTGCCGGCCAAATCTACAGTCAACATGAATGGATTGAGAGGATATTTAAATATAAACAACACAGTAGAAGAAGTGAGAAAAGAAACTAGAGGTCTCTAGTTGTACCCAACAGGGCTGTAGTCTAGTCCATCACAAGTCCATCACAAGTCCATCACAAGTCCCTGCAAGTCCATCACGAGCACTCCAGTCCTAATTCCAATCACAAGCTATTCAAATGAGCTTTGACAAAGGCATTCCTCTGTCATTGTTCATCCAGTTACTTGTGACTGGCTTTATGAAAGGACTTCTGACTGGACTTGCGAAAGGACTTGTGAAAGGACTTGCAGGGACTCGACTACAGCTCTAGTACCCAAGGCTGTTACAATAATAATATGGGGATATGTTTCAAAGGAAAACAATACTTTTGAAGAAATGTACATACGAGTCCTTTGGTGTCTCTCTGCATTCGTAGATCTGCAGCAATTCCTGAATGGCGTAGGCTGAGCAATCTTGTGATCTGGTATCAGCCGCCGCTAGGAACGCTCTGGCTAACTCGCTAATCAGATCATAGGCAAAATTGGTATCTTCAACTCCAGTCTGAATGGCGGAAAGATGGATTTAAGATCAAATCAAAGGCAATGTTAGCGCCAATGCTGGGACAAAATTCATGGAACTACTCTTAACAGAAAATATTGTTTAGTAAATATTACATGCTAAGCGAAAATCCAGTGAGAACCAGGAACAAGCAATACACATCACACAGCATTTTGGCTGGTAATCTGGTTTTTTTGCTCAGCTGCTCCATGAGATTGGTCCCTAAGTGGTCTTCTAAATGAGAAAAGAGATTTAGAAGATTCCTCCTTCTGTATTAAAACAAACTTTTGTATTTCTTAAGACCATTTCTCAAGACTCTTCCACAATAGTATGCTAATTAGTTAATGTATTTGGCATCCAAATTGACAAAAAAGTGAGAATGAAAAATAACGAAATCTGATTGAACGCGTTTAGCCTTAAAGTAAAACGGCAAAATCCTTTTAAATGGACTGGATATATAATAAGATTTTAAAAACTTTCATCAAAGATTTGTCGGACCCAACTCAATTTAGTTAAAAGCAAAAACACAAATTAAATGACAAGGAAAACATTCATGATTGCAATAACCCAAACAAAAATCATAAATATATAAATTACAGCAGTAAAATATTACATTAAGAACTTGGTTTACTGCTATGAAAACCAAAAATATTCAAAAGACAAAAAGACGAAACAAAAACAACAGACTGACCTACGGACAAACATTCAAATAAAATACAACACAACAGAAAAGTAGACAATCAGTCCACCAACCAACAACCAAACAGACTGACAAACAGACCAACACAGCAACTGTTGTAAAAACAGACATTACTTACATGGAATTTGGAGAGATCCTCTGTCTTGTTGTTGGTAATGATCTCAAGCCTCCCTGGATCGATGGCTCCTAATTCCCCAAGACATTCCCCAAACAGACTCTGGGCCTTAGTGTCCGAGTCTCGGCAACCACTCAACAACTAAACAGATCAAAACAATTTCAAATTCATTCTTAAAGAGAATTAAAGAGTGCATCCTTTCTTTTAGCATAAAAGGATTTTGTATGAACGAAATGTGATTGGTTAAGTGCCTTGTCAAACTGCAAAGTCCATGTCAATAGGTTTGACTGACGAAGCAGATAAAATCTATAGTCTAGTCGAGTCTGTCTCGAGCCAGACGACTCATCAGGTTGGTATTTATATCTGGTTTTCATGGCATTAAACGACTGAGGATATTTCCATTCCCATGGTCAGGATGCCAGTCTATTGCGAGTTACTCCCCAACACTCACTTGTACCCATTTCTAATCCTGGGTGGAGAGAAGCAATTATGATAAAGTGTCTTGCTCAAGGACATGAGTGCCATGACCAGGCCGGGATTCGAACCCACTATCTAATAACTCACATACAACACCTAGGGCCAGTACACTAGACCGCTTCATCACTACACTCCTCAATACAGTATAATTACAATAGCAAAGCAACAGCAGCTCAAAAGATCAACATCATATTATGCTAGCTTTTAAAATAGAATGGAAAACTGATTTTTCTTTTCTAAAAGATGAATATTTCACTTACCACAGAAACTAGCTGTGTAATTGTAGGATCCACTGTCTCGTTACCCATCACGTATTCATGCAAAGCAGACTATGCAAGAAACCAAAAATAATAATTGTTTTACATGATTCCGTTTCTCTATGTAGAATTTTTTTTCAATAAAAGTAATTAGCTCTATTGGTTCGCAAGTCGTATCCTCATTAAGTGATCCCCACACTGCCACTTTCCAAGGTCAAATTGTACGAAGCTGCTAAGCACAAAAATTTGCTTGAAGTTTTCCTGAGTAAAAACCTGATTACCAATCTAAATTTCCATGTGATGTATATTGCTAGTGACTGGTAGTCAGCTGTTGTTTAACATGAAAATTACATGGAGTTTTGGCAGGTAACCCATTTTTACTAAGCAAGGCTTTCTGTGCTAAGCAAATTTGTGCGCTTAACAGCTTCATAAAATTAGCCCCAGGTTGTAATCGTAAAATTGGGTATAATCCCTGGCTATACAGCATTATGGGTTTACGACATCTGACTAGCGCCCTGGAACAAAGATGCTGACAAAATGGGAAACCGCCAACTGGTATAGTAATCCGGAGGTTACAGGTTCAAATCCCGCTGATGCAAATTTGTTTTTTACTGTAAAAATGTATAATAATGAATACGTAATAAGAATCCCATGAAAAATATATAAATGTGCACAATTTCTCACCTGTTTTTTCCGCAGCAGGTCTCTGAGTTTTGACAAGGCGTGGAGCCTGACGTCTAAACTCTCGTGGGTTACACCCTTGGTGGATTGTCGCAGCTGCGTCTTAAGGTCTGGTTGGCTGGATGGATCCTCACGATGTTCCTTCAGGACGGAGTTCACTTCGTTTAACTCGACCAAATCAGGCATGAAGTACAGCTCATGAAAATGCTCACTGAACTGATCTCTGTTGTAGCAAAACGGCATAACAAATTCTAAGGGAAAGATTTTACTTTAATACCCCCTACCAAAATCAGTCAGGAACAGCAAATCTTGGAAAATAACTATTCATCTGTGTTCAGAATTGTATAAACACTTGGCACAACCTTTAAATTTGAGAATTTTGTTGGGAAATTTTTGTGAAATATAGGGAAAGAAATTGTGTGTTTTCTGGTAGATGTTCTTGGCACGGTGCACAGTGTATGGTAACTCAAAGTGTTCACATACATGTTGATTTCTGCCTCATTTTTTACAGATTTTGCCGACATAAATCTTGAAATAACTGGTTGTGCTACATGTTTATACAGTCGTTATCAAGGAGGGTTGGTTATTTTGTAAGATTTTGCTGTTCCTGATCCATTTTGGTGGGGTATTAAAGTAAAATCTTTCCATTCTAAGCGGAAATACTTTGTTATATATATATATATAAGGTTCATATATATCGAAATATGAAATAGGCTCCATCTGGTTCTGAAAAAAAAATGATAAATAGAAATAGGGATATTGATATGGGGTGGGCCCCACCCACCGTCAAAGTTTTTTGATTTCTTATGCCTTATTTAAACGTTTTTTATTTTGATAAATTCATTTTTGTGCATAATTATTTCCTTTTTGGTTACAATCCCATGAAATCGACACGACTTGGTGACTTTGTCCTTCCACCTCCCCTGCTATACTTTTACACAGACATGATCAGATTACATGTGGTTTTGTACTATGGCAGGAGGGTCAAAAACAATCACCTTGACTGATTTTGACCCATACAACAACATGGCTCAGAATATATGTTTGCATAGGAGGGTTAAAGAATAGTAAAAACTTTACATTTTTTCTGGTAATCTTTTCTCTGAATTTAGGGTTGAGAACAGAACTAGATAACTGAAAGTAACAATTTGAGCAATATCAGAGGTTACAATCGGCAAATATAATAAACGTTTGACGAATTATAAGTTTAAAAGTCGTATCTTTATTGAGTGATCCCCATAATGGCACTTCCCAGGTTGTATTGTAAAATTGGGTGTGATCCCTGGCTATACGGCATTCTGGGTTTATGACTTCTGACTAGTGCCCACCCGAACAAAGATACTGACAATTTGGGAGACTGCCAACATAGGGCAAGATAGCTCAGTTGGTAGAGCGACGGTACGGTATTCCAGAGGTCGCAGGTTCGATTCCCGCTACTGCTAGTTTCTTTGTTCACCTTGAAAAAATATAATAAACGTTAAAAACAAATAAAAAAGTGTTTTCCGACCTGTTTTCAACAATGAGGAAGTTGTAGATTTTAGCCACCTGTTCTGGAAGTTGATGTAGGAGGGGTAAGAGAGTAACGATGACCTGGCTGATCATGGGACCAAGGGAAGATGGCTCAACGCTGTGGAGGAAAAGAGGATTAGGATGCTTGTGAATGAAATCAACAGTGTTAAATCATACAGAAATCAAACTCAAAACAAACTCTAAAAAAGAAAACCACATTTGAATTTGAAATTGAAACGGTAATCAAAACAAGAATGAAAATAAACATGAAACAAAACAAAAAATATTAAAATAAATAATAGAAACAAATAAAATAACACAAAAATTAACAACAAAATCAAAATACATGTAAAAATAAACATAAAAACAAACAGAAAACCTACATGGAAATAAAAAAATAAAGATAGACAAATTACAAAATTTCAAATCTATATTAAAACGCAATCCCTTGTGGTTTGTTTGACGATATAAAACAAAATCAAACAAGTTTTCAAGGCCTTGCTACCCTTAGAGCAGCCGATTTCACGAAACACAGCGTAACTTACGCCATTGCGTAGGATTTAAATGAATAGATTCATTGAATAGCAGTTTGTTTAGCACTGAAAGCCTCACTTTCAACCCAGAAGTGCAAGGGCAGGGATAATGTGAAATTAATCTCTAGTCAATAGCTAGCAATAGTTGACAATTTTTTCAACTATAAATATGAAAACATTGTTAAATTTTGCTCTTTCTTACCTGTGTACAAAGCAGTGCCATGCACGGCATGACAGCAGGGGGAAACCATGATCCTTGTAGCGCAGACCAATCTTTAATGTTGCCATGATCTTAAGACGGACACCGGTGATATACTTGGTACCCATCAGCTTCATGATACAAACTAGGCTCTCCAGTGCCTAGAACGAAATGGACAAATTTGCATATAGGTTTAGCGATTGACCTTTTTGCTTATTAATGCATAGCCATGCCACTCAGAGAACTCTATGGAACTTTCCATAGAGTCAAAGATTTTGAGTCAAATTATAGTTGTGACGGGACATTATTTTACAAGCTGTGTTTATGCGACTCCACTGGGATTGTTAAATTATGGGAATGGAGTCTACATAGTTTTTTCAGGTTACTATTTTTGTTTTTGCATTTTGTTAGTTGTAACAAGTTTCTTGTTGTCAACGTTGGAATATGTGTGTGTAAATAAACTGAAACTAAACTGAAACTGTATAGAGTTGGTCTTAAGCTTCTTTTCTAATCTGGGAAAAATTGACACTTAAATGTATTACTCTACAACAAAAATGTGGCCAACCCCACCACCTCTGACCCAGACTATTCAGCAACAGGGAGATAACCAGTGTAAAATAAACTCGGTTATGAAAACCAATCATATATGCAATGATATAACTTGGATAATCCATATTCAGACAACTGTTTCATGTCATCAGTTTATTTTGTTTCCCAGATGAACCAAAGTCCGAGAACTTGAATTTGCAAAAATGCCAAATTGTTAATTTTTTTAAAAACATTTTTTAACATTTCAAGACTGCTTCCAGTCAATTCTACTTGAATGTTTTTCATATAACCTCTTGAATACGGACGACGGCCATGGCCACGATTTGATAAAGACCACCTGACTAGTTGTCTTTTACACGTGAATTCCTGCGCATACTTAATCCATTGTTTGCCTATTGTTTACGTTACACTTGGCTGCACAAGCCCATCTTGGCACACGAGCACCCCTTTAGCAACAGCCGGTCAGAAAGAGTTAAAGTACACATGCTCAATTTGTCTCTTAAATGCAATACAAAACAACAAAGGCGCATTCTTGAAATTGAACCAACCAATTTTTTGTCCTCGACAGCGATGTGTGAGTTGAGCAGCTGTGAGTCAAAGAAAGCCAGAATACCCAGAAGCCTCGGCTGCAGAAAGTCGGCCATGTCGGTTGCCTCGGTGATGGGTTTAGGCCCTCTATAGTTGACATCCTTCGACGCGAGCATTGCTAGGCCGCTGAACACCTGACAGATGAATGGCGGCTTAGAATTAATGAAACAATTCAACTGCTTTTGAAGAGCAAAAATCTCACAAACTTAGTCTCTAAAATACACAAAGGACACAAATTGTATGCAGTTGTGCAAGTTTAAGTAGAGATTTTGTTTCATTAGTTGTTGATATGCGATATACCCTGCACTACGAAATAACATGTAAAAGTGAAAAAAATCTGATTGATTCTGTAACTTGGATCAGTTCTAAAGCTATAATCTACAGCCAGAGATCACATCTCAACTCTCACACATGACTCACCTGTGTGTAGTTCTCACTCAGGTGCAGTAGTAACTCGTTATGTAAGCTCTGGTAATCCATCCTCATCAGGCTTCCTAGCTCAATATCAGTCTCATTCTGTTGGCAGAAATTCAACAAGTTACAAGCCGTGCTCGAGGATATTCATATGTATGAGCTTCGCAATGCCGTAGGTCAGGCCTAATGTCATGGCCCTCCTACCCACATAATTTATGATCAACATTCTATTCTTACAATGATTGCACAGATATTCTGCACTCTTCCCACCAATATACTCTAGCTGTTGCTAGATGTAGAACAAAAAGCTATGCCAATAGCTTTTTCCTTCATTCTGTATGGGATTCTTTGCCTGGTGCATGTTTCCCTTCATCTTAGGATCTTTCCTGCTTCAAGAGGAATATTAATTCCTACCTCTTGTATCTTTGATTCTATTTCTTTTTGTAGCTCCGTACCTTGAGTGGCTTTTAGCCTTGTTCGGGGTAAACTTGCAATAAAAAAATAATAATAATAAAATAAATAAATAAATATATAAATAAAAAACTGACACTGTAAGCACAAAATTCTTAATTATGGGATGTACATATGTACGCATGCCGAAAAAAATGTTTTTTTCTAACCAGTGAAATGTGCTATTAAAACAAACATCGCCCTCAATACTTGCGCATGGATTGGATAAGTTAAGTCGAGCTCACCTGGAGGTACAGAAGCGCCCTCTCCAGTTCAGTCTTGTTGCAGGTTCTTACGAGATAAGAGAAGATGTAACGGAAACAGTCTACCAACATCTCGCGGTGATTCTATGGAAGGAAAATAAACCATAACTTCATAGCTGATACAACGTGTGCCTTTCGAGGCTGTAATGTTTTTTTAAAATTTAAACAAGCTTTGAGAAATTCGTTTTGGAGAAAACATAATTTTAACTTCTTCAAAGTGAACAAAGAAAACTGGCAGGAGCGGGATTCGAACCTGCGACCACCATTTGGAGATTTTCAGGAAAATTTCTGGCACAGCTGAAACCTCCAATTAGCAAAAAAAACAAAAAACTGAAATGTATATGTAAAATGTCATTTATTTTGAAAGGGCAACTTTTTTGGTTTTTAAAGTTTTTTGAGGGGGGGGGAGGGTGTTGTGGTGGGTGTGGAGCTTATCTGAATTTTTGGACGTCATTATCCCCATAAATGTATGCAAAACAAACGGAGGAAGCAATATCTTTTCAGAAGTTTTTTAATATCAGTATAATATCTCACCACTTTCAGCGTTTTAGCGATTACCCTTAAGATGGCTGAGGCAACGGGCGTGGCCTTACTCACAATCCTCGGAAGAAGAAATCTCATCGTTTGCTACACAGGAACAAAACAAAAATTGGTCAGTTGCAACTAAATACACAAAGTTTCACTACTGAGGAAAAAAATTGAATAACCGAAGCTTCGTCCCCAGACATAACTACAGAAACTGAAATGTTCTCCCCACACTGTTTCTTATCGCATCAAGCATGCAAATCTTCAAATTTTCAAACCTCATTAAACCTGCAAAGATGGAATTTGCTTTGGGATTATGTAAATGAGGTGGTATTTTTACACTTCCCAATGTCGACTGTGCAGTACCCGCTTCTATATTGGATTCCAATCAGCCAGCCGACCCCGGCAAGCTCGGTGGTCGAGTGGTTAAGGCATCTGCACTAGTAAGCAGGAAGTCGTGGGTTCGAGTCCTGCCCGAGTAAGCCTGTGAATTTTGGAAAGATCTTGAAAAGCACCGAGCATACAGCACGTTACACCACGTCGGAAGAACAAAAATATCCTCCGACTCTTTAAACTTACCGACAGGAAAGCCTGTTTGTCCTTAAACTCAAAGACCTGTGCCACTTCACCAATGACATGCAGACAACCAGAGCTAGTCGTGTCTTCTTGAGACTGGTGTAACGCTTCTACAAGGAACTGACAGATCGGCTGCTTGAAACGAGCAAAGACGGCAGCCATCTTCAGGCTCTTGGCTGAGGCCACGCCTTGCAGCTGCGATAAAGAAAAACAAATTCAAATTATAGAACTTGAATAATGCATAGGGTAACTGCTCACCGATAAGAGAAGAAGTTTTGCCGTGAATTTAGAAAATGAGTCACTCCCTAAAACCAGCCAACAGGGATTGGTTTCATTTTAAAGCTATCAGCCTTTGCAGGACTGGTTATTGTGCAAACATGAGTACATGGTGTGAGTACATTGTGTGAGTGCGCAACTAGTGAGTACTATGTGAGGCTATGTGTAAAGGGAGCCCAACAGGTTGCTCCTAGAACCCCTACAAAATCCACCATTACCCTACCAAATCCTTCAAAGTTTTGAAGGATTTTGTAGGATTGAGGAGAGTATAGCCAAGCCACTGTTAATTTACATAGGGTTTGATGTCATTTGTGCCCAAGTATGAGCCATTGGAATTCTGCAAACTGATGGATTTTGGAGGATTCAGCAAGGTTGCTAGAAAAAAATGCATTTAGGGTTTTAGGGTTAATGACAGTCAAAAAACCATCAACATCTTAATTCTTCTCACCTTGACATAAGCAGCAGCCCGGACGAGAATGGAGGACGATAAGAGCGACTCCAGTAGACTGATGATAGCAACTAGCAGCAACTCACCCTCAGCAACCCTGTCATAAACATGGTGGCAGATACCATCATAAACACAATGATATACATGTAGACAAACCCAAGAGAGTATGGTTTCAGTTCACAAGGGTGACTTACCTCCATCAAATATATCACAAATTCTCGGGGCAGATACACTCATTCATCTAGAGATGAGTCTCAAGACTTTAAAAATATTCAGATGGGAAAATTACAGTCAGCAGTATACGTGCAAACATCAGTCAGTTAATCTCAAATAATAAAGTTATTTTTAAATGCAACAACTTTTTTCACACTTTGTATACATTTCTTTGAAAATGATGGTTAATGTTTTCATAAAAAAGTGGAAAAATGACATTAGGAGAGCCCTGTGTTTCGGTCCCAGAAATTAATACCTTTCTCAAAAGCTAAAACGGCAACAATAAAATAGGCTAAATTAAAAGAATATTTTTCAGATTCAAGCCCCACCAAAAGAATACGGTGCTTGTGTCCTTGGGCAAGGCACTTTACTACAATGGACTGTGAAGGTAGAGAACAGATGGTGCTGATGTGAAACCGTTGCATTAAACTGATCTTATGGCCTGATGACCAGGGGTAATAATTGTGAAAAATGTTGAGACATTTGTATAAAGTCTAATAATAAGCACCTTATTATTATTATTATTATTATCAAAATTCCAAGATTGACTTTTAGGACAAGTGGGGGGAAAAAAACGTTGCTTACATTCCAAGTTCAGCAATCGTGTGGACCACGGTTTCTTGCAACCAGTTGTTACCGGAAGCTTTCGCAGATAGGAAGGCCGCTTTTAGTCTGGTGACGACTGCTTGGTCATTGGCTGTGTTTGATCGCTCACCGCAACCAATCAGGTACTTGATGTTCTTACTGTGGTAACGAGTAGGAAAATAAAGGGTTAAAGGAGGTAAGGGGAGGGGCATGTTGTGAGGGGCGTGGCTTGTTCCCTCCCCGCTTGAAAATTAAATGTCCACATTGCTGATGCTACAAGATCTATTACCTGAATTCCACTCGGAGGTAGTAATTCTTATCTTCTATCAGATCCAAGCAAGAGATGAGGAAGTTAGTGACGGCCGAGTTGGGACTTAGAAGATCTAGATGATTGAAGATGTGTTGAAAACTCCTCAGAAATGCTGTTTGCGAAGAAAAAAAATGAGGAATGACAAATTTGTATCAAACAAGTTCATATTGTCAAAGTCAGTTGGAAAAATTTTCTAATTTACGAGAACAAGTTCATGAACTCACCCTGTCTGACGGACAATCTGTTTGAGAGCAAGGCGAGATAAGGAGTGATCACAGCGAGTGGCAAACATTCTCTCGATACTGCTTCACTGACTATTCCAACAGCTGTGTCCTGATCACAGGTATGGCACTGCAGAGTCAGGGTACTAGACAGAGTCTTTAATGCTTGAGAGTCAACGCTCCTATTGATAAAGAAAAGACAATGTGAAATTGCTTGTCATTAAGACTCTCACTAAAACGTCTTTGTTTGAAGTGACTATTTTAACCCCTTGAGTACGGTATTTTACGGGAGACGTCAGGGTGCCGCGGTGGCTCTGGCAGCCAAGCGAACCGCTACAATGTGTTTGTGCAGTCAAGCGTAACATATACACAATAATCCAACAATGGATTAAAAACTACACACAAAGAGCGGCCAATGGCGTCATCCTCCGGCCTGGTGGCACTGTTTAATCCAACAATGGATTGAAACTGCACAAACAGCAGCCAATTGCGTCATCCGGCCTGGTGGCTCTGTTTTTTTGTGTGCCAAATTCCGTCATCCGTACGCAAGGGGTTAACCCCTTATGTCTGGCTGTTATTGATGGGGTGCTGGTATGCCAGGATCGGGCTGTGCAGCTAAACGTAAACGCAAACAATAGGCACCACACTGAATATAGTGGTTCTATTCATCGCACTTGAACGCCCCCCCCCCTTTCATGTGAATAAAAGCTTTGTTTGAAAAAGCTCCATCTATTCATTCCACCTTTTGTTTTAAGAACAATATAGTTAAATAAAAAATGAATGGATTGAGTAAGTGCAAGAATGCCCGAGCCTACAGACATCAGCCGGCCAGGTGGTCTATTTCAAACATGCCAGCATTGAGAAGGATTGTACCTGCGGAGAGTCACATTCTTGCAGAGGACACAGGAAATGGCTCCGATGCTTCGACCAAGTTCCTCCAAGACAGCCGTTGACTTAGTCTTGAGCAAACCGCTGAATACAATCAGTCGGAGAAACCAGTTATTGGTTAATGTTAACTTTACACGATGAATATAAAATAATGAGAAAGATCAGCTCACAAAAAAAAAAAAGCAGAATAAACTGGAAGTAAGTCGGAACAACATCCGACACACAGTGAATAAAAGAGTAGATTCCAGAAGTGATTACTGGCCTGCTGATCAAGGGTAACAATAATTATACAGCATTTTGATCCTGTGTATATACAGGTCATCTGCACTGACGTTATAGATTTTTCATGAACCTTTTCTGCCCGCCATCTTTGATGTCAAGCAATACGGATACTTAGAGTTTCCTGCCAAATAAATCCCCCCCCAACCCTTCACTAGACACCTGCTGTATACATACACAGGCCGTGCTGAAACATGGGTGTATGGTGCTTACGAGACATGAGTGTGGTGTGGTCAGGCCTCAAAGAGGGCGGACTGCAAAGGATTATGGGAGATGTAATGTCAAGGGTCAACGATCTACTGCACTATTTTGAAATATCGATATCGATATACATTGGAAAGTGCACTGAACTTCTGTGTATTAAGCATGATGTTGACAAAAATTGATATTTTAATTTGTTTTATAATAAACTTACTGGATATGATCGTAGAGTAGATACTGTGAGTTCACTCCTAGATTGTACAGCAGGAATGGAAAGGCTTTCAAGACGGCAATTTTGACAATGACCTTATCACTTCCCTGAAACAAAATATTAACAACATTTAGAGTAACCTCAAATATTAACTCTGTAGACAAGCTGCAGAAGTCTGCAGATATCTGCGTACAGTCCAGTGTTGTAGTCGAGATCATTTCAAGACCAGGCACAAGACCAGGCACAAGACCATGCACAAGACCATTCACAAGACCAGCTTGTAACAGGCACAAGTAACAGGCATAAACCATGACAAAGGAATGCTTTTATTACAGTTCATTTGAATAGCTTAAGACTTGGATTAAGACTGCTGGTCTTGTGCTGGTCTTGTGCTGGTCTTGCAGGGTCTTGTGTGGTCTTGCAGGGTCTTGTGTGGTCTTGTGATGGTCTTGACTACAACACTGGTAAAGTCTAATGAGCAGCTAATGAGCAGCTAATGAGCAGCTAATGAGCAGCTAATGAGCAGCCAGTCATTAGACAAAGCAAAGCCGAGATATAAAGGCAGTCCCTGCTTGTGTGCTGTTAGGCTACCCTTTAATATTGACTCTGCAGAGAGTCGGCACAAGTCTGAAGATGAAGTTACGTACCACTGCAGCTTTGAAGACGTGTGTCCTCCACTTTGAAGCAATCTCCTTTGGAAACAGTGACAGATTCTGAAGAAGTAGACACTTTGTTTCACTATCTGCAGAAAGAAAACGTTTTAATGCACACAAAAGTGAGTGATTTTTGGAAGCTGTACTAGCGAGATGCGCTGCGACAGAAATAATGAAATTGATCAACTTTCTTTTCTGGTTTAAAATAACAACAAATTTTTCTCAAATTTCTACAATTATGTCTGCCTGTCCGTTCTGCATGCAGACACGTTGCTCTATAACACGCAACATACCAATCTTGTCAGCTAGGATTGAGCTGAGTTCAGCGATATCCCGAGCTGACATATCTCCTTGCACTCGCAGATCCAGCCAGTTGGAATCGAGCTGTAGGAAGATATAAACACAGTCCAAAAAATTTCTTCCTCATCGTTCCTTTTTTATTCCTATAAGTTATTACTTTTCATATAATTTAATTACTTTGTTTTTTTTCTTTACAAAATAATTTGTATGCCTACTGTCTGTCCGATTGTATCTGTCTCTTCGTGTTGTCCTATTTCTCTTGTTCTCCTGTCATGTTTGTTTTCATGTACCTTTTCGTGTTTTGTTTTATCGTCTGACGTATTATACTTTTTGTCCCTGTATTTGTTGGACATTTCTATACAAGCTTCGGCCTCCAAACTTTTGATTCTGAGCTGTTTTGTACAATTCAATCATTTTCCTTATTGCCAGTTATATACTTATTTCATTCATATTAATGTCTTTATTATCTAGAGCTGAAAGTACGGAAACAAAATGTCTACTTGAATTGAAATGATTTTTAATTTTCTATTAATTTTTCTTTTTCGAGGAAAGAATGCCAAACTAAATTGAAACAACACATCAAAAGCAACTTAAAATAATTGTATACAAAATATTATTTTTTCCAAATGCATCACAGCAATAATTATGACATTAGCCTTGACATTTCACAATCTGAAAATTTGACTTACTGGTAACCATGGTATTGACAGCATCCACACAAACGTGTGTAGAATGGGAATCGGGAACTTTGTCAGATCTGAAGATGAAAAATTAAATTACTGAGATAATACAGTGCATTTTTAAGAGTAAAATAATTATTCCCTTAAAAATATTATACAACGAATGACATGGTGCATTAAAATAAGAGTAAAGTCGCTTCATGGCATTTTAAAGTAAATTTTAAGATTTCAAAATTGTTAAATGTGAAAAGCCAGAAAAGGTAACAAAGTGGTTGATATGGTGACATATGTGCACTGCAGTGCAGAGTATAGTTTGTAGTCAAGACTCTAACAACTTCAAAAGAATGTAGTGTGGCCTAGGAATGAACTACAACAACACACAATAAATCAAAATAAAACTTATAACATGTACTTCCAAAAAATACCACGATCTAAATTTTCACATTTTGCTACTTTTTAGTTCATGTATGAGGAGAAAACATTCAACATTAAATTTGAACGACAGACACATTTTGATACAATTCTCAAATAATCTTACTATTTTTTTAAATCAAGGTAAAATTACCAAAACAGCAAAACTCATGATCGCCGGCACTCACCTTGAGCTGCTATCAAACAGCCAAGAATCTCAACAATCTTCTTGTAACTCGGGTCAACGACCTCCGCTTGGCAGCTTGCTAGATTGTGTACGACGCCCACGAGAGACGCGCAAAGCTCCCTCAGTTGTTCAGCCGATATCCAGGCGGCTAGCGTGTTCCTGGTCAACTGGTGACCTTTGCTGCGAGACTTGCCAGCCAGCGGGGTTTTGTCGGGAGCGAGAGAGGGCGCTTCGCTTGGAGGTCTTTTTGAGTCGAGGTGGGAGCAGGATCGGAGCAAAACCTCCAAGGCACATCGTATTCCCTCTAATTTGCTCGGGAAACTTTCCTGCAGTTTTCCAGAAAAATGTAACTTGCTTTTTAGACCAATGCAGTGCACCATCGCCAAATGGGTATCCGCTACGTGCACAACTGTAGAGGGCTCTACCTTGTCTAGCAATAAGAATCCTGGGAGGGCAGTACTATGCATCAAACTCAAGCCTCACATGATTGGCTTGCAATGAACGCAATCATTTTCCTACTGAATGTGAAAAAAACGTAGCATACAGTGTCCGTCAGTCATGACAAGATGGTTGACATGTGCACGAAGCACACAGTCATGATCCTTGTCAGCTGGTCCTATGAATTTCAACACTACCAAAAGGATTACAATGTTTGGTCCTTCAGCAAGACACTTTACTGTAATTGCATCTCTTCCAGAGAGCCATGCATTCCCCGAGCACTACTTTCCTCGCATTTATTTATACAAGAAAAAAGTCTTAGTTTAAAAGTGTTTTTCTTAGCTCCCTCTGTAGCAAATTTTGTTTAGGGTGCGACAAGAATATTTTCTTCATCTCAGAAAATGTCCTTTTTTAAGACCAGAGTGGGATAATAGAGTGTTTCAGACAGGGTTACAAGCAGGTGATCAAGAATGTATACAAGATCTAAACTCACTGGTTGTGCTGTCGTGACGTTGTGGTACAGACTGCTCAATTTCTCAATGATCTCTTTCACTGTTTCTGAAGTTTCAATGACGGACGTTGACTCCTCATCAGCTGAACTGCTGCCCGTCGTCTCCCTGTCACTGCAAATGATCAGAAAAATTATCTCAAGTAAACAAGACTGTAGTCTGCATTAATAACAACACTTGTGACATCTTGTCTTTATATTTTATTAACATATTTGGAAGACTTAAAACAAACCTGGTACAATTAGTTAAGTTTAGATCCTTAAAAAAAGCAATCGTACAATATGATTGTTATACCTTCAATACATGTAGGGCAGCTCTCGTGACATGTTACTATGAATTCAACATTTCATACTTGCAGATGTTTTGAGTGCTACAGACTGATACACATTCATCATCAGTGGTTTACATGTCAAAACCTTGAAAACCTCAGAAAATAATGCTTTAGAGTAGGGCTGTGCATCGGACCCGAGTACCCGACCCCTAATGCCAGGAAGCGGGTACAGATTATGGAATTTAGTAACCGAAATAATATATTATCGCTCAACGGAGGTCTACACATGTTGGCATTTGTTTACATTTAATGACATCTAGTCGCATGTCGAAAAAGATCCATTGATTTAACCCTAACAGTCTCAAATCCTCCAATTTTAATATGAATTTTCACACGCCCTAGGGAGTTAGGGTTAAGACAATTTTTGCTGTTAAGAGTTCAGTTTTACTTCCTGGCGATAATGACAAATAAAACCTCAGTCTCTCTGTACTTACCCTGGTTTAGAGCCCATCTTTCCCGGCGTCCTGTGCAGCGCCAGACGTCTCCTCTTCTCCGGTTTCTCATCACTGCTGCTTGCACAGGAACTACTGGTATCCATGGCAACAGTTGCCATGGAGATGATGGCATCTTTCCTACTGATGCTGCTGAGTGATGATGAGGATGGCTGATGCGATGGAGCGCGAGCAGACTCTGCTTTATTGTGGGTAGCGATGGAGGCGAACTCATTCTTGATTGTCGTTAAGAGCGGTGCAACGACAAACTGAAGAGAAATCCCAACGTTTGATTTCAGGAATCTGAGCTTGCTCTTCTTTAGCAAAATCCCAAGACTGAATTTTATTATCAATGTAAATCTGAAGTAGATAAAAGAAGGCCATGCGTTGACATAACCGAATGGGGGCTAACATTCTCTGTTGAAGATTGATTAATTTATTGGAAACTGATTTTGAAAATTTGGAACAATGAGAATTTTAGAATTTTAGAAAAGTGGAAAACATAAAAAAAAATGCTCCCCCAAACTCAAAAGGTATGATGCAGCTTTGGTAATGACCAAAAATAAGTTTCAATCTGAAATATTTATGTTTATAATGATGATACCAGTATTAATCCTACAAAGAAATAAGCCTGTCATTAAATCCTGCCATCTTTGAAAAAATTGTATCTGAAGACCTCCAAAAATGGTGTGCTTATTTTGATTTCAGCAATTAAAATAAACACATATGAACGTGTACAAAATCACAATTAAAAATAGAATGCTTTTCACTAATTTCTCCTGACTTGGATGATGGATTGAGCTCCAACTTTCACAGGTTTGTTATTTCATGTATATGTTGGATCACACACAGTATCGACATTGCTTGCTGCTGTGATGTCAGCTCTACCAATGCTATATCATACTTTTAATAAAAAGGAAGAAAAACAATGGGGAAAAAAATCTGAAATCTTGGTCTACAGCCCCTCTATCCAGCACCTTTGAAGTAATGGTCACTGGACACTACGGATTTCATGGATGAATGATGGCATTGTTCCGTTTATATGATGGTAATATACATGCACTGTTACACCACGGTGACCTACTTAACAAAACAACGCCATGACACAGCACTGAGTTAAATAAGGATATGTCATTACTGATAATCCTACTTGTTAAATGCTTATATCAGTAACGCATCAAATTATATCTCCACTTGAAATCAAAACTGTCTCTACTCAATATCGATTCTACTTTAAGCAACGGAGTAATTAAAAAAATCAATTTTCCATACCTGAAGATGCGCAATCTTCCCCAAGTCAACAATGAGGGCGGTGTTGACAACTTTGGTCTGTTTCCGCCTGGTCGAAGCAATCAATTCAGAATGGATGGATTCCTGGCTGTAGACATAGTGAAGCATACGGCAAACTGCCTCTCTCAGTTCCTCTGGATAAAAAAAAAGAACGAAGATAAACAGTTTGTAATGGTTTGAAAATAAATGCAAATCTACATAAGACATTAACGTCCATATATAGGATCAACTTACGGGGGGGGGGGACTCCAAGGAGAGAGGGGCCAGACCAGAAAAAAAGTTACAAGCAACGGAATTACACTAGATATGAAGTTTTAATTTTGTGTAGGTGATACAAAATTCAACATGACGTTGTCACTTGTCACCATTAATTTTATACTCACTCAAACCCTGTAAAGTTCTCACCAAAGGAACGAAAGGAAAGCGACACAATGGACACGTGGTCCTATTGTTCAGGTTGGGTTCGTGCGATGTATATTTAGTTGTGACCATAACAGGCTGGCCATATTATGAAGGTGGCCTCATTAGCAAGGTAGTCACAGTAGTTTTGACTGTACATGGCATTATTTAATCCACTTACAATCAGAATAAATTACAGAATAAAACAAAATTTATTTTTGTCTTCTAAGCCACATTCTAATGTCTCAAATTCAAAAGAAATTAGTCATGAATATAATTTAATCCAAATTGTTTTTCTGATGTGCAATTTTTAGTGTAAAAAGTACTCATAGCCATTAATATTCAATAAAAAAAGTTTGGTAATTTTTCAAAAATGCTCTAAAAACAGAAAAATTAAGACATTTATGGTACAAGATTTAAAAAGAAAAACTGCATAGGAGGTAGACAATTTAAAGAAAATCGTAATTTTAAGTTGGAAACCGTAAACAAACTCTAGAAGATGAAGAAATTTGTGGTGCTAAACTGATGACCACAAACCTGTCTGAATTGCTCCGAGGCCGCTGACGGGGAGATGCCTAGCGATGGTTTCCATGGCAACATGAAGGACGGAGACTGGTAGACGATGCTGGCAGCTACCTTCCTCCATTGAGTAGAACTCACTGAAGCAGGATGCCAGACTCTTCTCAAAGCCAACCATGTCCCTGGGCGATTCAAAAAGGAAAATGTTTGAACAGATGATAGAATTTTCAACCTCTCCCACCGATTATGCAGTCGCCATTGCTATATTAATTTACTTCATATTTTGCCTTTTTTAAATGCAACAATTCTGAGGTTTTTTAATTGGATGGAAGCATTTTATATGTAATTTCTATATTTATTCTTATTATTATTATTATTATTATATCCAACTTTAGCCAGAAGAAGTGCATGTCTGATTGTTGAATGGATGAGGTCTACACTAGTAAGCAGGTCTGGGGTTCGAGTCCCACACAAGTATGCCTCTGTTTTGTTTTGTTTTCTCTGAGGTTCTTGGCAAAACCTGAGCATACAATTGTCATAATACTGTCTGAAAGGGTAAACCCTTGTTTATTTACAGGAAAATTGTGTGAATTAGAATTGACTTTCTGTTGTAGATAATCTCATTGGATTAAACTCATAACCTTCTGATCCCCTGTTCTGAGAAAGGATTATATTTTCCCGTGTCTTCAAGAATCTAGCCCTCTTGCCTGTTTGATTTTTGCTGTCAAACATTCCTGAATCTTCCAAAAATTCATCATTGTGCAGTAACCCGATGGCACATTTTCTGTATTTAGTGAATCGACGAAACGGACATCAACCCCACAGTAATAATTTCAGGAACGAAGTGCTCTGCCACTATCACAATCCAGCGAAACCATTTTTTTAACCCCTTGCGTACGGATGACGCCTGTGGGTGCAAAAAAAAACAGTGTCACCAGGCCGGATGACGCCACTGGCCACTGTTTTTGCAGTTTCAATCCATTGTTGGATTATGTTTATGTCATGCTTGACCGCACAAACACATTGTAGCGGTTCGATTTGGCTGCCAGAACCACCGCGATACCCAGACGTCTTCCGTAAAATACCATGCCCAAGGGGTTAATGGAAGTCACCCAATGCCAACACAAGGCTAAAAAGCCACTCTAGGTAAAGGGCTACAACAGAGGTGGTGGGGTTGGCCACATTTTGACTTGCCAGCCCTACCACCCTTACGGTTTTCCTGGGTCCAGATCTAAATAGAGGATAAATCTTCAATAGATACCAAAGACATTATCCCAATTTTCAGACCTATAGACCCAGGCGGGGTAACTTCCACAGTTGGTGAGACCAACTCACTTTCTCCTCACCACCATTGGATTTTGGTGGAGTTAGAAGAGTTTGAAGTTAAACTCACTCGTAATCCTCCAATCCCTCTCCAGAGAGAAGCAACATCAGAAGCAACATCAGCCGGACCATAAGCTTCTCCAGAATGTCTTCAAGAGGTAGCCCAATAAACGGAAGAGACTTAGCAATGACATCTAGAGTTGCCTGTTACAAGATGACAAGGTATCACAAAGGTTCTCAACAAGTAGTTTTCAAGAGGCGGTATCCCGGCAGAATTTACTTACCCCTATGAATTCATCTTACCACCCCTAGTACTGCATCTACCACATAGCTATTTTCTTTTTGCCAAACCACCTCTTTGAAGATGTCCTGTTTTTCTTAATTCAAGTGCAAAATCATTTAATAATTTCAATTCTTTCCTTCAATATCACTTTTATATGCCTCTATATCAGGCTTAGAGTTGACTCTGGATTCCGAGCTGGAATCCAGATTCCATTCAGAATCGACTTCATACATTATGCACGAAACATACCTAAAAAATAATGTTGCCATCATTTTTTAGGTATTATCTTTACAAAGACACCAATATCAATTCATTTAGAACGGTTAGGGCAATATGGTCGTTTGAAGAGGGGCAGCCATGCCCATTTTGGCCAAAATCACCAAAAAATTGTGGGTCGTAGCACAAAAACTGTTGGTCCAATGAAGCTCATAATTGAAATTTCCCCAATTAGCCCAAATTGCAAATATGAGCCAAACTGAAGGAGGTCTAGATTTTATACACCAAGGGTTTATAAAAATAAGCTAGGATATAATACATGAAATAAAATGAGGACGACACACCAATATCTTTCTATTTAAAAGGAAGCCATGTTGATATTACCTGTTTAACCTCATACTGCCCAGCATCCACCTGACACACTAACAGGGTCCAAAGTCCAGGACTTTGGTGGATTCCACTGGCAAGTGATACATCCACGACTATTTCACCTAAGATTTTTCTGTAAAATACAAGACACGCCAAAACTGAAGTACAAAACACGAAACCTCTCAAAAACCAGGACAAATTAGTAGTGTGACGCACACTGGAGAGTAGCAAGTGGAGTCAATTCTGAAAAAAGTGTATTTGTGTACTTACGTCAGAGACAACTGAAGAAGATTGCAGTTTGTGAAGTACCTCAAGCTGATTGGTCGAGAGTTGTTGCAGATTACAAGTACCTCCTCGGGCTCCTGTCAAACCATTATCCAAAATGAAAACCCCTGAAAGTCTGTCACAATATTTAACTGACAACTGGTTAACATTCTCGTTAATGGCACAAATGCTTGAGTGGTTAATGCTTGACTGAACAATGAATGTGACACTGGAGTAAAATGAGCCATTAAACAATGTGGTACTGAAAGGGTTGAAACGGTAGGTATGATTCTTGGACTAGACAAAAACGTGGCACCTTTATGCTTGGTCAACACACAAACTTTGAAGTTGCTGCAATATTTTCTCTGTAAGGTTTACAATTGCTTCTATTTGTGCCACTTCCAAATAATTTTCAAAAATGCTGAACTGAAATAGCCTGAGAAATACCTCTGGATGAATGACATGATGTGAGTAGTGTGTTTGAAAATTTGACAAATTTATCAACAAGTCATACCTCCAAGTTGCTCAATCGATTTCCATCGACGGTGAAGTGTTTCATTTCAAGAGGGGGGTCCAGTTCTTCCACGTCGCCTGCACAGAAGTTGTACCTGACAGCCGCAGCGACATCTGTTGGAAAATACATCATTACAAAAAAAAAATTCAAGAGTTAATTTCCCAAGGGCGAAAAATCCTTTATTTCTTATGAATTATTCACTGTTTCAGAACCATTTACAGCATTTTTCAATTTTAATTTTATAAACGCGCAAGTCCAATCTGCGAATGTTACTTATTGAACGTTCAGTAACGCTCTCAAAAGCAATTAATATTATATTTCAGTGTATGTATTCTAATATTTGACATCTGGAAGGAGACCACCCACAAGAATTTGTCTTTTATTTATCCCTCGGATGATTACATAATTAAAGAAAAATAGTATGTTACATATGGGACTGCATGGGAGCCTTTTGTTGGACTTGCCCAAACCCTTCACAAGCAGACTGTAAATTTGAGAGTTCAGGTCTGTAAAACGGACAAAACGTCTCAACCATCTCACCAGTCATTAACCTGAAGAGTTCCCTCAGTAGCTCGGTGAAGGACGGGGTGTCCTTGTACTTGACGGTATGAAGAAGAGAAACGGTGACTCGAACGATCTGATCATGGAGGGCTTGACAGAAGTAGTTGTTCAGGATTCGGATCAGTCGAGACAGCAGCCACATATTCAACCCTGTGCAAGTGATTACAATGTTACCTGTGAAAATGCTAGGTAAAACATTTTTCCAGTTGTTCTTGAATAGAATGATCACAGAATTTCTATTATTAAAATTAAACACAAACGATTTTTGCGTATTTGACGCAATGTATATTGTTGATATCATTTATTACTTCGATCGTGTTTCATCCTTTTTCTGACAAAAAAGCCAGAGTGTAAAAATTTTAAAAAGTGGAAACAATTTTTATTGGGGAAAAATAGAAAATTCTGTTGATTCAAACAGTTGTCAAATATGCTGGAGTGCATTCACATGTGTATTGACCTGCTCAGTAACATGCTCAATGTTTCACGTACCAGTGGATGAAAACTGGCAAGGAGACTAAGGCAGAGATTGAACCAACAACCTATTTTTATAGTATAGGTGCTCGACCACTAAACACAATGTTTTCTCTATATGACATTCAAAGTAGTGATCAAGTCTTCATGACTTTATTCAGCTCTGATGCCAAATTGAGCCATCATGGAAGAATCATGTCAACTCGGATTGTGACAAATTTTTCAATCACACGTTTTACTATTTGATGCGGAATATGCAAAATTCAAGACAAAAAGTATTGCACAAAATTGCATAGGGTTGTCTAATGGGCGTGGCTACATTGCTTATCAGCGACAGGTCAATTGAGTCTAGATGTGACTCACCAAAAGACTGGTCTGGCACCCAACCTCCTACCTTTGCATAAGTGATACTCTGGATCCTCTGGCTCCTGCACCTGTAGTCTCAAGGGACCCGTTGTTTCATTAGCACCAGACACAGTCACGCAGGCACGGGTAAAGATGTTTGGAAACTGTCTGATGCAAGAGTCCAGGAAGTTGAGTACCACCACATTGAGCGGGGTACCAGTTAAATCTCTGGACAGCTCGGCTGAAACTGTTGCAAAAAGAAGGAGAATAATTCACTAAACTACATACTGACTGCAGATAACTCTCTTTTACCCACAAAGATGTATTCACATGGTTACCACTGACTCACATTTTTGTGGGAATACTTTCATGATGGTGATTCAAACCTTGACAGGCAATCATGCTGCTTCAGGGGTGAGATTGGCCAAAAATTTAAAAATTCCACAAAAAATCCACAAAAAATCCACCAGGACCCCAGATCAACATATAGTTTGTATTTGCCTAAAGGCACCCATTTAAAATATTGTGGAAGTGCCGTGGCCTAGTGGTTCGGCACATTGAATTCAAGGTCTGTGGGTAATCCTGCAGGTTGTGGGTTCGAGCCCAGTCCTGGGTTTTGGCACTTCTACGCTTAATATGGGTAGAGGCATTATTAATGTCTTGCAGTGGACTAGTTACCCATCCCGACTCTATTCATGCTGTGAAGAGATTAGATTATCTTGTTTCAGTATGAGGGGCTGGTTCTTCCACATATTCTTAAGTAGCCCACACCTCGAGTGCCCTAGGGCTTGTGATGGGCGATTTGCATAAAAAAAAAGAAACGCTTTTATTGGTCTATATCCACTTTTACAGGTAAACATACCTTTAGGACAACACACTCATCCTGGTTCTTTTTAGAACCACACATCTTCCTAGAAGAGATTTGTTTCACATGGTGTTACCCGCAATCTCAGTCTTTCTCGTAAGTAGATGTTTATTTTGAGGATAGTTTTACTTTGTATTCGGACCTCAAACAAACTACTGTTGTTTTCTTTTCTTTGTTTGTTGTAAAAACAGGTAAAAATAAAACGGCTAAATACTTATGGATAAAACAGAAATTACAAAGTACTCCGCACTTATCCTATTTTCTGTTTATAAATATAGTAATTTTGTTTAGATGTAAAATGTACACCTGCCTTAAAGGCAATTTAAATGTCAAAGGTTTTTTATGCCCAAAAAAACCCCACCAATTTACAACCTTCGTGGAAGATTTTAATCCTACCTTTCTGCAAATCTGTCAGATATCCGTCCACAAGTTGGCAGATGCTTTTGCGACATATCTTCAGGGCCTGCTGCGTATTTTCAGTACTGTTTACAAAATATACAACAATGCTTGAAATTATTATAAAATATAGGATAATCAATTGAGAAGGTTGATAGATTTAGACAGGGCAAACAATTTGTTTTTAGTTTACCAGAAATGTACTTGTCAAACATTACAATATGAAAAGTTGACTAAAGGCCCTCCAAGTTCTCGTTTTAAAGGTTCAAAGTCAAAAAGGGGAAAATGCAATGAACGCTTCTGAAGCAATGATAAAGAATTTAAAGAATTTTGAGTTTCAATGATTTATCAACTGAAACTAAGGACAGAGAAAAAGTCATTGAGCATTATGACTAGAGTCTTTATAGCACTTCAACTTGTGTCAAGTTAAGTCTTTTTAGCAGGCAAAGACGCGAGTTAAGTCAAGTTTAGTTTTAGCTTTGAGACTCAACCGAGTCGAGCAATTCTGTCAATGATTCGAGTCGATCTGGGTCACCTTGAGTCTGGCTTGAGTCACCGACTTGAACAATTACAGGCTTTCAAGCAGACCCAGGTGAAAGAGTAGGATCAAAAATATAAAAGAAAACAGGACAAAAGTAGGACTTTGGGGGACAAAATCAGGATAAATGTAGTACTTTTGGAGGTTTTCAGTAGTTTTTGTTGACACTCACCCATGTCCACAGCATCACAAGCCTCATTTGGCATGTTCTGTAATCACAACGCTTCAAATAAACTCAACTAAGCTCTTGGAAGTAAAGTTGCAGCACTCCTGCACCCAATCAAGAGTGTAGTTGTGCGCGCAAGCTGCACACTTTTTTCGCTCTGTATATTTCATGTATTATATCCTGCTATTCACATTAGTTTGTTGCATATTTTATATCACCCTGAAGAGCTAACACCAAGGAATCTTCTGGTGCTATCTACATGTTGTCATCTACTCTTCTAGTTGAAATATTGATGGTGGAAATCTTCAATTTTTGCTCACTGGAAGGTAATATTCATCGATGGGCTTTTCAGCCATGCAAACCACGGATCAATGACTCATCAGCCAAGCCACAAGCCTGACCATGCTTGAACAATAAGAGGAGTTGCTGTTTGTCTCCTGCCCACTGCCTTATACAATGGAGGTGTTAACTTGGAGTTTCCTGTTTGCCCTTGTTCTGGTGTGTGATGTGCAGGGATTAGCAAGTGAAGGGTCTGCCAGATATGCATACTCTCCAGCATATGGCCCAACATGGAAGAGATTGACCATCAAGTGTTACCTGAAAACACCTATTCCATACTACCAGAATTCTTCTTCAAATTTCAACATTGCCCTGTTAATCTGTGGGGATATAAACCCCAACCCTGGTCCTGTTAGTGAAATAACTACAGCTGCAGTCATCAACAAACCTACTCATAGGTATGAGCGTGAGCATCTCCTGAGTATCGGTTTAAGATGTAAAACAATACCCGTTTCTCCAGCTACATGGTCCACCTTGAAAGACCTACGAATAAACACAAAGCGACCGTCACGTCGAGGAAACCGATCTGACCCCCCAACACAAGTGGTACATGCAATACCAACTGTATCCTCGGACAATGACCTGCATATATCAACACCGCCAACATCAACAGACAGTAGTCTGAAACAACCCATGCTCTCCAAACTGTGTGTCCTAAATGCCCAGTCTATGTGCAATAAAACCAACCTACTGACTGACTACTTTATTGAACATGATTTTGATTTGATTGCACTGACTGAAACTTGGTTATCAGCTACTGATAAACATGATAAAATAATAGGTGAATTATGCATTCCTGGATATGACATGTGTCATGTACCTCGTCCAAATGGAACTGGTGGGGGTATTGCTCTCATATATAAGACTAATATCAAACACGGCCCAATAACATCACACAGTAGTGGTAATTTTGAAAGTCTATGTTGTGATGTAACTGTCAAAGGAACTTTCTCATCCGTGAAGCTGGTAATCATCTATAGGCCACCATACAGCTCAAAGAATCGTATAACCCCTACAATGTTCCTTGACGATTTCTCCGAATATGTCAGTGTACTCTCGGCATCCCCAAGCAAGTTGCTGATTGTTGGGGATTTTAATTTCCACTGGGATACAGATGATTCTGCTGCTTGCCACCTCAATGATATAATTCAAAACACTAACCTGAAACAGTTTGTATGTGCTCCTACACATGTGAGTGGCCATATATTGGACCTTGTCTTTGCACGACCCACGGACAACCTAATTGATTCAGTGGATGTTGCATGTTTTCTGACAGATCATGCTGCTTTGCATTGTGCACTGAATCTGACTAAACCTCAACCAACTAAGAAGCATATTTCCTATCGGAAATATGGATCTCTAGACCATGACAGTTTTTCCAACGATATTAGCCAGTCAGAATTGTTTACCAACCCGTCCAATGACCTCCAAACACTCATAGATCAGTACAACTCCACACTGAAGTCTATTCTGGAAAAGCATGCTCCACTGAAAACTCGCTGTATTACCATTAGACCAGCCAATCCATGGTATTCCCCGGAGATTGCCGATGCCAAGAGACACCGCAAGAAATTGGAGAGACGCTGGAGGAAAACCAGATCAGATCAGATCAGATCAGATCAGAATCTGATAGAAACCAATTTAAAGCGCAACGACTCTGTGTTGTTAATATGATCAACAGTGCCAAATCATCATACTTCAAAGAAAAACTAGCCAGCTGTGGGAACCAGAGAGAGCTCTACAAAATTGTTGAATCTCTACTCCACAACAAAGGAAAAACTAAACTACCCACACACGACAATAAACAGGAATTGGCGACAACTTTTAGTGATTATTTCATAACAAAGATTCGGAACATTCGTAATAATCTTGACCGCGATCTAGATTGTATGCAGCCGTATGCCACCGAGTCATCTCACTCTGATATTACACCATTGGAAGAATTCACACCAGCTCTGGATGAGGAAATCAGGAAAATCATCAAATCATCACCATCAAAGACGTGCGATTTGGATCCAATTCCTACCTGGCTCCTAAAGAACAATCTGAATATTTTGACTCCAGTTATCTCCAAAATTGTCAACCTGTCTCTTCAATCTTCTAAATTCCCACAGCAATTTAGAAATGCCCTGGTGACTCCTCTGCTGAAGAAACCCACCCTCGATCCTGAAAACCTCAAGAACTTTCGTCCCGTATCCAACCTTTCATTCATATCCAAAGTAATGGAGAAGGTTGTTTATTCCCAAATTACTGATCATCTGACTGAACACAATCTACATGAACCATTGCAATCTGCGTATAGAAAACATCATGGAACAGAGACTGCTCTTCTAAGAGTTAAGAACGATATTCTCCGGGCAGTTGACGATAAGCGTGGTGTGTTCCTTGTTCTCCTTGATCTCTCTGCAGCATTCGACACTATAGACTATGATGTTTTATTCCACCGCCTTCAGTCCATCGGTGTTACTGGTCCAGCCCTGCAATGGATTAGATCATATATATGTCATCGAACACAGACTGTGAACATCAATGGATCTTTATCATCTCCCATCTCACTTTCTTCTGGCGTCCCTCAAGGATCAGTATTAGGTCCCTTATTCTTCACAATATACTCCGAGCCTATTGCCGCTATTGTACGGAGGCATCAACTTCAAGTTCATTGCTATGCAGACGACACACAGATATATGGATCGTTTCATCTAGGAAACCAAGACGACGAACATTCCGTGAGACAGCGTATTGAACAATGTGTTTGTGATCTTAAGCAATGGATGACCAGGAATAAATTAAAATTTAACGACGACAAGACCGAACTTCTAATTATCACTTCCAAACGTAGCCAGGATAAAATCAGATGCAATTTGGGACTTCTAATATTCAACGTTCTACGACTGCACGTAATCTTGGCATCATGTTTGACAGCACGATGTCAATGGAATCGCATGTCAAGAAAGTTTGCCAAACGTCATACTACCATATTAGAAACATCAACAGCATCCGCCGAATCCTGACTGATGAGTCGGCTGCCATCCTTATCCATGCTCTCGTGACATCAAGGTTGGATAATGGCAACTCACTTCTGTTTGGAATCACCAACACTCTCATGTGCAAACTTCAACATGTTCAAAACACTGCGGCTCGTGTCTTATCCCGAACACGGAAATTTGACCACATTACTCCAGTCCTGAGAAATCTTCACTGGCTTCCAGTCAAACAGAGGGTTGCCTTCAAAATAATCCTACTTACCTGGAAAGCCCTCAATGACAGCGCACCAACATATCTGCAGGATCTCTTCACACAGTATTCCCCTAATCGCCACCTAAGGTCATCTGACAAACATCTTCTTGTGACACCAAGAACTAGAACATCGTATGGGGACTATGCCTTCTCAGTTACGGCGCCCACTCTATGGAACTCTTTGCCTCAGGAAATTCGTAGCTGTCAATCTTTACATACCTTCAAATGCCTTCTTAAAACATTCCTGTTTAACTCAACTTATAATTAGATTGCTGGTTTTGTTTCAAGTATACATACATGTACATGTATATTTAATTATTTGTAGAGTTCTGGACAGTTTCTTTTCTTCAAGCGCCTCGGAATATGTCTACATAGATAGATGGCGCTTTACAAATGCTTGTATTATTATTATTATTATTATTAATCCCTTCATTGTGTGGTTTTCTTATGATAGTGTGTTATGAAAAATATTCAAAGAGATTTCATTTTTCGGAGTTGTGGGGCAAAAAAGTAGGCAAAAATATGAATTTAAAAAAAAAAGTAGGAAAAGTAGGAGCAAAGTAAAAAAAGAAAAGAAACAGTAGGAAAAGCAGGAAAAAAGCAGGCATTATGCACATTGGCCATCTTTGAGGGCTTTTCCGTCATTCGAATGCTGTACGCCCTTTAAGATGGCCACTGTGCTAATTAAGTCCATTATTTAAGATGGCGTTTTACTAAAACTTACGATTTAGCATCTTTCAGCATGTTAAAGGCAGCCTGTGCATCTTTCAGGGAAATCTGGTTGGTTCCCACTATTCCTGACCCTGAGCCAGAAGACGAAGCCATTTCCGACAAGGTGAAATGTGCTGACTGAAATTTAAAGCAAAATATGTGCAATCAACTACCTGCATGATCATCTTTTTGAGAAATGGTTGGGTGAATATTTGGACAAATATTTGAATGAAACTAAGTTTGCTTAGCATGAGGGTCCTAAGCTGTGGAACTCTTTGTACATTTCTAAGTTTAAAAACTATACGCAGTCGGTCTTTATTTAAACGTAAATATAAGATATGGCTATTTAATAATTTTCCAGAAACGGGTTACAGATTTTGTTTATCTATAATTTTATCGGAAGGAGTTCCATATCCAGCCATCACTTATTTTCCCTTAATATGACTTAAAAACTACCAAAAAGTGTAAATCTAACCCTCCTATGCACCTGGCCAAAATCGACCCAGTTGTTGTACAGATCAAAACCTATCAAATGACAGATTGAAACACGCACAAACTGTCAGAGTTGGTGTTTAGAGTTTTTGATAGGCTGTGATAGTTATAAGTACAGGAGGGTTAGCTAAGGCCAAGTAAAAAAAAAAACATGTTTCTCGTCCGGGTTTTCAAAAAAAAGGAAAAAGAGGGGCTTTTTATTTTTTATTTTTTATTTTTCAAGATGGCCGCCATTAGAGATTTCTGACAATCCCTGATGTGTTCGCTATAAATGAAATGTTACAAATAAAAGGGACAATTGTTAGCCACACAAGAACTGAACATATTTACATTGTTTTAATAGTGTTAGCACCATGTTTTACAAGAACTGAACATATTTACATTGTTTTAATAGTGTTAGCTTTAACGACTGTATGTAAAAACTACACTCACGATCACATGATTATATTTACACAATCCACAACGAAACTAAATAGACTCGTGCGAAGACATATTTAGCGATGGTACAGTAGCTACACGATGTAGAAAGTCGGGGGGAGCCTACATAGAAGACTTCGAACTCGCTATAGACTCATGCGAAGACATTTTTAGCGACGGTACAGTAGCTACACGCTGTAGAAAGTCGCGGGGAGTCTACATAGAAGACTTCGAACTCGCAAGTATTTAGTTTTCCCGATGAATTTGTTGCAGTTTTTAATATTTTTTTCTCATTTTTTGGAAATAAAAAATAAAAAATAAATCCAGGCGGCCTCAAAAAAGGAAGCGGGCGGGGACGAGAAACATGTTTTTTTTTTTATTTCACCTAATGAAGAAACACGAATTTAGGAGGGAAAGAATTTCCACTTTTTCCGTTTGAAAATACTTTGACTTTTTCTGTCATGGCCCATAGACTTTTGTGCACGAGGTCCAAGTGATGGCCGGATATGGAACTCTTGTCATTTTATCTATAGGCCCCTATCATCTATTGTTTTGTCTTACTGATGTGCAAGTGTCATTTTGTTGTGTTGAAACTTGAATTAATATAAGGGCCCCTATCCGACAAGCTTTGCTTTTTAGGAACCCCCATCCACATTTATCCAAATATTAACTGATGTTTTGTTCTGTTGCTTAATGTTATGTGGAAAATAAAGTGAATAAATGAAACATGCTTAACGATAACGGATGAGACTGTGTGAAAGCATAAGTTTAAATTAAACCATAGTTATTTTTCACAGACCAGAACACGTGTTATATACACTCACCTATCACTAGCGGTATCAATACACACACAACTTTTGGAAAAGGGAGATAATAACGAGTTTGTTAAGACATGGTAAGACCATGGAGGTTCCTACCTCCATGGTAAGACTCAGAGAACTGACATTTCACAACTTTCGCGGCGATTGTAACTTTAGCCCCATACCTGAACTACCTTATGTCAAATCTACGTACCATATCTGATAAGGAATGCACCAGACTATTAGTAGTAGTGCGCCCTCAAGAGTTAGTCTGGCGGTCAGGTTGGTGTAGTGGTTCTTTCCTCGCCTTTCACCTCTGGTGACCCTGGTTCGATTCCCACCGGGTGCACTATGTGGATTGGGTTTTCAGTCCCTACCTGATTGCGTGGGTTTTCCCCATGAATAATTGTTATGGGGTTTTCCTCCCACTACTAAAACTGAAATTTCCTTCGGCATCTTCTCTCAATTCAAACTGGGCCCTGAGGGAGAACAGTGCATTTGCACTGATCAGGCTACCCAGGATAAATAAGAAATGGGCGTCTAGAGCTACAGCTACAGCTACGGCTACTTTTTTTAAAAGGGTGATAGCACCCAAAAAGCTGCCACTGCTGCAATGCTATCACATATTTTCCAACTACAGGGGTGCATACCTTGCCAAAAATCACCATCAGCATTATTCCCCTCATTTGATACCAACCACCCACCCCCTACCCCCCCCCCCCCCCCCCCCAAGCTGATGGCCTAAAAAGCTTTGGTATGAAAGATAATTGTTTATGTGCTCAGGGGAGGAGGTGCATGCAGGCTGTGATTTGTCTGAAGATGGAATGGAATGTCTGTCCATGTTGTTTACTACAACGGTATAGATTTTTACATGTCACGGCTGAGATGATGTCATTGTGTACGTAATTGAGGGATGTTTGCAGCTGCACCATGTTGAGTTACTAACTCGAAAAGGAGTACCGAAGTCTGACGTCAGTTGCCACGACAACTTGCTCCAAACAAATGGAGATTTCGACTGTTTCTTTGTTAACAGCCAGTCATGCAAACACATGTAATTCAATTACATGAAATTACCACCAGCTCAACCATAATTTAAAACCCATTTTTTTATGTATTTATTTATTCCATTTATTTACCCAGGGTGTGCCCAAACAGTTAACTAGAACTGGTTTCCATTGGGGCCCTGCAAACACTAATTAAAACAATAAAATAGTATTTATAAAATAAATAACAATCACAATCGTATTAGCAAGCACAAACTGAAACAAAATACAACTATATTGCAAAAGTTACATCAACTATAACAAAGTTCACAAAACATCCACACGCCATAAAAAGTAAAACAAAAAAGGAACAGCACAAAATAATATACATGTACATGTACGTGACACGAAAAAGGGAAAATTCCCTCCCGGCTCCTGGATAAAAAACTTTAATTTTAAGGCAGCAAAGTCACATGATTCCGTAAATTAGCGTTAAGCCCTAAATCTATCATGTGGATAAATGTACACATGTTTGACGAAGTGCCGATTTGAATAAGCTCAGAGAAGACATATTTCTAAGGTGTGCACTAAGGTGGTTCCAGATTTCAGCACCAGTTACAGCAAAACTAGAGGCATAAGACTCTTTTCGTGCAAAGGGAATTTTCAATGTCTTTTCGGCAGATTGACGAGTTACTCGAATTTGTACGTGTGAGGTAAATAGGCTTTCCATATACTGTGGGGCTAAGGAATTGATACTTTTGAAAACAAGAACAGCTTTTTTGTATTTAACTCTCTCTGGATAGGCAAGCCAGTCGAGCTTTTTGAACATGTCAGCTGACGGAGTTAGAAAGTCGCATTTCAGTATTATTCTAGCTGCACGTTTGAGACATTTATTCAAGACAGTGTTATGCGATGCGTAACGGTCACCCCATACTGTGCAACAATAATCTAACATTGCAAAACACGTTCAGTAGAAAGTCCAACATATACCAACATCTATCCACAGAAAATGCATTTACCTGCTGGTATAATAGCGTCACGGTGATCGGATTGCCATTCAGCCAATGTATTATTTGTCACAGTTGGTCGCCCCGGCAAGATAAATAACACTCACTTTGGCCCCAAGGCAAGAGGTACTATATACAACAGTTCTGTCATGCGTGAACTGCTTAGAGCTTACTGCATGCATTTCCATATGAAGCACGGTATGGGGCAAAGGGAACCTTCCTTTTTGTGTTGGTCATTGTGCTCCCGGAATCTCAGGAATTATTTTCAGAAATCTAGGGGATTGGGTAACAATAGTCTGGAGCGTGTATAGGGTATGGAAAAAAAAAGGGGGGGGGGGGATGTCGGCATTTGTGCTTTGAGTTCGAGGAATAATAGTATTCACAGAGTAAAGTAGTGTATTCGTTGTCACAATAGTGATATATATATATATATAGGCGCATGTGACCTAAAAAGGACGATACCGGTACTGTGTTGTGTCCGAGGACACCATATTGAATCTACAAGTCTTCTTACTTTGTGAACATGGAACATGAGGAATATAAACCTACGGGAAAGTCCTAAAGAAGACTACAGCAAACTACTCGAAGCGTTGTGCCATGTGTCAACCTAGCTACCTGCAGAAGTTAAAGGGTGGCTGCAATGAAATTGTACCAACAATTTAATTTTGTGATGTATAACTCTTTTACAATATAAGAAATGTGATTAAAATGTGTTTTCTGTGTTTCTGCCCATTTTTGGTGTTTAATTTTCCCGGAATAAAGTGCCCCCTTTCTCTATTGTTTCCGCGCCCCTAAATGCGTGACGTCATCTCGGGAACACAGAAACTCAGCAAGAGCAGTTTAATCAGTGTACGTTTGTGTACGTGTGGATGTATGCCGTTGTGGAGGGAACCAGCCACGCGCGATTAAATAGCTTTGGATGAAGGGACCAGGGCAACATTTCTCGTCGCGTTAAAATCTTCAAACAGAATCTTTTGGATCTGAATCTGACAATCAAGTGTCGATTTTAGACTTGTTGATTCAGACACTTCTTCGGAACATTATTGGGGCGAGGAAGAGGAGGATCTTGGAGCTCTTCCGTACATGTATGAGCCAGAAGGTGTGGGAGTAACAGCGAAACTACTGAAGACTCCGAATCGGACTCCCGATGCGGAACGCGTGAAAGACTTGAAAACAACGATTGCTAGGCTAAATAACACTCTCCGAGTCCAAATACGACGGTATTTCAGTTCTACTGGAAAGAGGTGAAGACTGACACCATCCTTAGTGGTGTTGCTGAATCCAGCAGCAACACAACGACACGGTATTATCGACGAAAAACATTCGCAAAACACTGAAAGCTTTCCGCGACAGCGAAAACACACGTGCATGTCAATGCAACGCACGCTCGGTTCCCGGGATGACGTCACATCGGCGTTACCACTTGATGGGCGGGGCTGACCCCCTCCGGCATTAAAAAAAATAAATATAAATGCTTACGCGAAATAAAAAATACAAGCAACACACAGTTGTGTTTCAAAAACGTTATTGCATCGATATACACAATAAAAATTGCATTGCAGCCACCCTTTAAAGCTAACAGAGATATGATTTAGTGACGGAGACTTTTTATGATCCTGCCAAAGTTATAGAGGTTTGAATGTGAATTGAGACTTTGCACGCCAGAGAGTAAAACTAGAGATACATTTTGCGGATTCACCATGTGAAGTAATCAACTCTAAAAAGTGTGTGGTTCCTAGAACAAAACTCGACGGGACGTTTCGGTCAGTATGTGCTGGCCGTCATAACGTCAACAGGAGGTTTAGTATTCTGTTGATCTCGTCTTTGAAAATTCTGTCAAAGTTATAAAACACGCGGGAAATTGTGCGGATACACCATGTATTGTAACTAAATTCTAAACAGCGGTTCCGGAGAGCTGGAAGTATAAACTCGAAACCAGTAAGGTCTGACTGTCGTCAGGAAATACAAGATTCGTTTCCCGCTGATCGCTTTTTGACAAATTGTCACACTACTCAGCTGTTGAAGCTGCGAAATGGAGGACTATTATTTTGAAGGGTCTGATCAGGCGAAGTTGGAGAGGTTGAACGAGGTAAAAGCGATCACGGAGTTGCAGCGGGCTTTCCTTCTAACAGCCCTGGGGCTTAGCTCGCTCATCTACGGCTGCAAGGTACACCCCTCTGACTTCACGAAGCGTGTCAAGAAACCGAAGGGCATGTGGATGTCGATGGTTGTCTCTGTGCTTCTGTCACCCCTGCTTGCTTACGTCCTCGCCCTGACTATAAAACTGGAGGTACATGAGGGGATAGCGCTGTTGGTTACCTCCTCTTGCCCAGCGGGGACCCTCTCTCCGATTTTTGCCTACTACACCCAAGCCGATGTCTGTCTGTGGTAAGTTTTTTCCGTAAGCCCCGATCCCACTTACGCGAATTTGACGACGAATTAACGCGAATCGTGTCATTTCGTAATGAATCGCAAACGTGTCGTAAGTACTTCGTAATTGAATTCGTCGAGTGTCGTAATTATTTGCAAGACTTAGTAAACACCTTATATTGTCGCGTAAGTCGTGGTGCCAATTTTGAAATTTTCAAAACTTTTACGAAGCGTTACGATTTTGCAAGCCTTCGCAATATGTCGCAACGGTGTCGTGACTTGTCGTAATTGCTTCGCGAATGCATTGTAATCTTTCGTAACCATATCGGGCTGGTTCGGCAAATTTTTCCCTCAACGAAGTATCACGACAGTTTACAAAGTAGTTGCGAAGCAGTTACGACACGTTACGAAGTTTACGACATGGTAACAAAGTAATTACGAAATGGTTACGAACCAAGCCGAAAAAGTAGCGCCAACACGAAACACCTGTGTTTTGGCGCCGAACCGTTTACGAATTTGGTTACGAATTGATGAGAATGACGACGAATTCATTCATGAAACCATTACGACATTGCGACTCAGTTATGAAGCGTTTGCGACTTTGACGAAGCACTTACGACGTGGTTACGAACTTGCCGACGTGCTTCGAAAGACGTTACGACGCCAACAAGAACATGTGAGAAACACGTAATGAATCAGCGGCGTTTGTTTTCACTTTCGTATTGTCGTCGCCGGATTCCTTGAAGAACGAGAACCGCAGCCGCCAGGAGGAGGTTTTCCTCTTCAACAGCAGCCGCTTCAAGTACATCAGAGTTGGTGAACATGACGCAACATGAGAAAATACAAGTACAGGTTCTCAACGCGCGCGTCACCACGTGACGTTAAGTTCGCAACAAGTTTGTATATAGGGGGGGGGGGGCCTATATAGGCCTATATATATATATATATATATCGCAAAATGTCGTAAATGCGTCGTATACACGTCCTGAAGTCGTCAATACCTCGTCACATGTCATGTTTATTCGTAACACTTTCGGTCTGTTTCGTAAACAATTCGTCACATTTCGTATTTGTATTATAACCGTTTCGTATCGGTTCGCAATCAAATCGTGAGAGTTGTAACCGTTTCGTAACCGTTTCGTATCCGTTTCGTATATACAATGCGCTCTGGAGGCTACCCCGCAACGAATCACAACGAATTTCATGTCGCGCTGATTCGTCGTCAAATTTGCGAAAGTGTGATCGGGGCTTTACTCTGATGAAGTAGACCAGAAGCTCTAAACACACATTCAAGACTAAACCTTTTAATGAAGAGGAGTCCAAAAAGGTGCTCCGGGAGAGGAAAGAGCCTGGAGCCTCAAAGAAGCAAAGAGGGAGGGAAGTGGTGACACTATAATTTTACTCCGGTCAATAGACTTGTGGACCTGTCATTATATAACCATGCACGGCGACCGCCTGGCTGTGGTAGAGATGGTATACCAGGCGTATAAAGGAAAGATGAGAGGGAGACGCAGGAACTTGACGTTTTTGATGATGAGCACATTCTAGACAATAACAACTTTACATCAGTCAAATTGTTGATGGCAATATTTACTATTGACCAAAAATGTATTAAAAACGGTCAATATATATTTCGGTGAATAGGCTAAAGCAATACCAGTCAATACACGCTGTTAGATACTCATAATGGATAACCTGTTAATATTATGCATAATAAAGTAATATTGCCCTTTGGATTATAATAATTTGGGAGGCTAATCATCCTTACTCGCAGCTGAGAAGCTGAATTACGAAGGACGCGGCTACAACGTGGTCGAGTCGCTGCCACGTAAAGGCGCCTCTGGCAGCCGGCCACATCGACCCATATATGACCACGGAGCACAGCCAGAGATCGAAAGTGTTTGACCAATCCCTTATCTTTGTAACATTAATTTAAACGTGCTGCCCGTTTTACTTCAAGTTTTATACGCCAAGTTTTATGGTATGGTTTGCACTTTACACCGGTCAATATAATGACTATTCCTTTGGCTCCCCCAGCCTGTCTGTGATCGTGCTATCTACCCTTATGTCTGTTGGGATGATACCACTAGGCGTGTACATCACAGGGAGTGCGTACACAGAGCTAGACCTGACAGCAATTCCCAACATCCACATCGTGGTCAACCTTTGCGTGAGCATGGGCAGTATTGCCGTAGGGATGGCGTTCCGGAAATATAAAGAGAAGGCGGCTGAAACATTCGTCAAGGTTTGTCTAAACTTTGTCCGATTCCACTCCCAAGAGGTCAATAAAATACGGTGCTTGAGACAAATTAGAACATGTCCTCATTTGTGTCCTCTGCAGTGCTTCAAGTAGTGGATCTCTTGGGCACAATGCACAATGCATGGGATCAAGCAATTTCGGTAGTGTTTGACTCTGTGTGATGTGTTGATACTTTGAAGAACAAAAATCAGATGTTCCAAACAAATTAAAGCCCCACCCGCATCTGAAACCACGCCCACTTCGTTGCACAAAACTTCGTTGCACTTGCTTCTAAAACTGTGCAACACTTTATGATATCCGATTGCACGCGCAACTGTTTCAATTATAAGATGTTATCAAATAACTGTGAACTGATATTTGAAGCACTTGAAGTGCTTAAAGTACAACAAATCTCAATGTTGATGACTACGATTAATAACTTATTCCATTTTATTGATGAGTGCAGTGTAAGTTCCTAACAGACCCACGAAGAAATGACGTCACGCTTTGTTTACACGCGTGCTTTAGATATGAGGAAGGAAGGGACACTGTCTCACCGTACTAAAGACGCCCCTCTGGTCGTTCTAAAGGCTTTGTCACACGAAGAAACTTGGAGGCAACTGACAGCTCTGCATGCTAAAGGAAAACTTGGGTAGCAGTGCTAGCACAAGAGACATTTTTTCTGACATTGTATCAGCATTCCTAAGAAAATGATGTGAACATTGCAATTTGTTTTTATCTTCCTGGAAATTGCCTGCAACTGATTGCCTGTGAATTGAACCGTGTGACATGGCCCTAAGAACCACATTTCTCTTTTTTGTGTTGCTTCACATAATGTATTTATAACATTTCTTTCTCTTTGTACAATCCACATGCAAAGCCTTAAATCATTTGAGAATATGGTTAAGATTTTGTGTTCACAGGCTTTCAGCTACCTACCTTTGCTTGTCATCCTTGCAATGATCATCATTGTCGGTGTGAGGCTACCCCACTCCCTCGGGGCTTCCATTAAGGAGATTTTCGCCGTCTTACTGTACCTCATCATCGTCCTCACGGGTGCGTACCTCATAGGACTCCTCGTGGATCAGGAACACGAGACCTGCCGTGCCATGGCATTCTGCTCAGCTAACAAGAGCATCATGTTGGCGTTGACCATCGTCAATGTTTCCTTCAGCGGTGAGGTCCTGGTAGAGACGCTACCAGTCCCGACGCTGTTCCTGATCGAATACATTGCGATCGGACTTGTTCTCTCGGCCATCTACTGGATCTATGACTATTATAATTTCACACCTTTAGCAGAGATACTGGAGAAACTTCAACAAGAAACGCCAGTCTAGCTTTAGGACAAAGGGGAAAGGTACCGAATAGGTCGTGTCTAATTTACTTGGTTAATGTCTATGGTAGCGGCTGCAGCCAATGCCCATAGACTTGTGTAAATTTCAAGCCGTAGCCAAATAATTCGGACACGGCCGTTTTTCGAACATTTGGTAGTAAGATAGAACATTCTATGTAAGATAATAAATTCTTTCCATTATCAGTTGATTAGTTCGAGTGACTGCGAAGCCATACAGTAATAGGTTAAGGGTCTTTTATTGTTAAAAAATATTGTGAATTGTTTTTACGTTCTATATGTAGGCCTATATTTAACACATTTTGTTGTTCACGTTTTCAAAGTGAACAAAGAAACTGGCAGGAGCGGGATTCGAACCTGCGACCTCCGGGTTACCATACCGGCACTCTACCAACTGAGCTATCTTGCCATATGTTGGCGGTCTCCCAAATTGTCAGTATCTTTGTTCGGGTGGGCGCTGGTGAGAAGTCATAAACCCAGAATGCCGTATAGCCAGGGATCACACCCAATTTTTACGATACAATATGGGAAGCGACATTGTGGGGATCACACAATGAGGATACGACTTTTTTAACTTATAATTCGTCAAACAATCCACAAGGGAAACTGACTAGGTAAATTTGAATACATTTTCAAAGTGAACAAAGAAACTGGCATAGCGGGATTCGAACCTGCGACCTCCGGGTTACCGTACCGGCGCTCTACCAACTGAGCTATCTTGCCATAATGTTGGCGGTCTCCCAAATTGTCAGCATCTTTGTACGTTTTGTTGTTCGTTAGTTTCGCCGAAAATTACATTGGAACATTTTCATGTGGTTGTGATGTTGGTCATTTGTACTGTTATTCTATACAAACATATTTTAATTTATGCGCATGTTATTAAGGGTGAAGGAATATAACCCAAAAATTCAGTTTTGTTTGGAAAATCTTTTCGATTATTATGTAATAAAAATAAAATGAAAATATAATGAAAATGAAAATGTTTTGTATGGTTTTTGTTTTAATTAAATTACATATATTTGCAATTTACAACGTATACCAATTGGAAACACATAATTAATTTACATAATTAAGTTTCAATTTATAATGATTAATTAAGTAAATGGTGCAATGGAGGAACATCCCGAAAGGCGCAGTGTGAGTTGGGATTGACATAAACTGAACGAGAAATGTGCCAGCTGGATATGAGGGGAAACTGTCAAGGTTAAACGAATAAACTAAATACTTCAGTTTAGAATGCCATATTTGGCTCTTCACTGCTATATAAACTGGAAATTCGATATGTATTATCTTATTATTTGAGAAAGCCGAAATAAATCTCATTTTTTGAGGTTCACATTGTTAATATTGTTTATTTAAACAAATTTATCAGTACATTTTTGTTCCCATTAAACAAATAAGATTCTATATTGAACTATTTCGACTTTGCCAAATTTTGATGATTTAGTTTGTTGAATGTGGTCATGTAAGTACTCCTTTAGCTGGCCCTTGCTTGATGCGTATTCAGGCTTAAATTAATTGGTCTTCGTATTAATACAAAATTATTATTCTCTTCAAACGGATCATTGTCCGGCTACTTCGAACATTATGGCCAACAGAAAATGAAACTGTTTACCGTCTCCGCCGAATCTCTCTTGAGAACCATACGCTTTTCCCCTCAAATTCCTAAACCAAATCCATTTAAAATTCCCTAAGTCGACATTGCGTGGTTTAAAGCGATGGCACTCTAAACGATCGACGGTATGCAAAAACTATCTGGAATATTTGTTATTGCCACACGTCTAGGCCTTTGTATTAGGTAACACAATGGTTGACAAATTACAGACAAGTGCGTGAAACGCCATACCATGAGCAGATCTTGTTTCCCATAAATTAACATTTGACAATCATTGTATACACTAACCATTTGTCCTACCTCCAATTGTACGGTTCTATTAAAAGTTAATTGAAAAATTAAGGTCGAGCCATAATGGGCCATGGTTTTCAAAAATGTTGAAACTCTGATATGCCTATCCCGAAACAGTGAAGAGAACTTGACTTCTACCGTAACCTCAAAAAGAAATTTCAAAGAAGGAGCCGGGCTGCAGCATTCAAATCGTCATTCTTAAAATGGGGGGAAAATGCCAAATGATCTTTGTTGCCATCTTGAAGCCAAAGAACTATGTGGCCTGAAATATGATCACTATGGAGGATTTGTAAAAAACCAGAAAGTTCGTCTATTAAGGCATGTCATTATGGAAACTTTATGTTTACATCCTCAAAGCACAAACACATGTGGGGCTAAGCTAAGTAACAGTCACAGCTTCAGTTTGATGGTAGGACGAGCTGCAACCTAAGGTTTGGACAGTTTCATTGGTAATCCCCATTCTCTTCTACAAAAATAATTACACAACCAACCGAAGTTGGGCCACGGTCTGAAGTAACGTTGTCGATATTTTGATAAGGTTTGCCTTTTTGAAGGTTTGCATATTGAAGATTTAAAGATAAAGATTTCCAATAGCACCATGTGGTAACTCTCTCTTTTGTGAGTTGGCGACGGTCTGAAACTTTGAGTTTCCCCAGTTCTGTTCAGACCCACACAGTCACAAAAGAGAGTTGCCGCATGGTGCTATCGCCAATCTTAATCTATTGTCGATAGGCTACACAACCCTGGAACTGGATAGGCCTGCCTAGCAGTTTGCGAAAATAATGAGCAGCCAATTCTTTAGTGGCAGTGGAGCATGGGGATAATACTTACCAAATGCCAATGTGCAATGATGCGTAACTCTGGCAATGCTCGTGTCTTTGAGGTCAACTAGCTCTTCGGTTTCGGCTACCACGATGTTAAAGCGCCCTCTAGCGGGCTTAGAGCGAAAAGCTCGCGACAAAACAGACTGAAATTACTATTATTCGACGATTTATTTAAATAGGGTGTGCCTCAGTTATTGATATATGGTGGGGACCCAGCACATTAAAATAATAATAACAGAGAATTTAAGTAAAATGTAACATTTAAAGTGATTTTTATACAGGTATCATAAAAGGGTGTCCTTTTAGAAAGTCATGAATATGCATGTTTGTTTCGTCATCATTGCAGGTCAAGTAGAGTCATGCGTAAAATTCGGCGCGTTTATATAAAAAAAAAAAAATCTAGTGAGCATGTTGGTGATCTGGTTAATATTATAATAAGAAAGGTATTAGATTTTTGACAATGTTAACTTCCCGTGTGTAAGATGGGAGAGTGGTGCAGTTGAGTAGGGGGTGGGTGGGCATAAAAACCCAGGGGTGTGAAAAAGCGACAGGCGCTCGATACGGAAAAGAAATCCTTCAGCGCAACACCAGAATTCCTTGGAGAAACGCTATGATTGGTTCTCTTTCTTAAACAAGAAGAGAATGGTATAGCAAAATTGCTTTGGGCACAAAAATCAAAGAATTGATGCTCGCTAATTTAATTAAACTACATGTACATGACAGCGTAGGTACACGAGTCACAAGGGAGAAAAACAGCTAACAAACGCTTCCCACTATCGGCGAAATATGCCCACGTATATACAGTTAACATTTGCAGAGAAATGACTAACCTTCTCTGCGGAGTACATTTCCGTTCCATGGCCCTAAACACGATTGTCCTTATGGTGTCGAATTTAATGAAAGCATCATTCTAAGGAACCAGGTAGCATCGATTTTTGCCCCAGACACCCTTTATACGACGGAAATTGAATTAGCCGTGTAAAGCCGCCCAGTTTGGTAGAAATTACGCGCCACGAAAGCCTGTTTTACACGTGCCGACGGATCGTGATCGATAAAGCTGAATTTGGGCATGAAATCGATTTCAAGAAGAGATGCAGTTTGTAAAAATTGAAAATTGAGTGAATGTGCTATTATTTGCCATGGGAACTTCAATATCTAAATGCCGTGGTACACCATAACAAAAATGTTCGACCTTACTCTTTAGAAGAAGTCATCGAAATAGGCAAAAATTCCTCTAAATTATACAATGCTATCAAATAAGATTTGATTGTGATTTGGGCAAAATATTTATAAAAGACATTGCAAAGAAATGAAGAAAAATGTCCCAAGACTAAGGGAGTTTATCAGTTTCATTTGTGCTTTAAAACTCGCAAATGTGTTTGGAAAAGGTCTTCGGCGTTTATAGAATATATATCACAATGATTATGGATATTATAACACGGTCATATAACTATCGTTTCTCATCGGTCCAGTTTTTATTGCAAGTTACTTTCTTTTTGTTTTTCATGCATGTCTTGTTTGAGCCAAACTTTGGGGATCATATTTACAGATAATCAGTTTTTAGCCAAGATGCTTGATTTTTACTAAAACGTAGCAGAGTTATAGTCGAGTCCTAGCAAGTCCTTTCACAAGTAACTGGATGAACAATGACAAAGAAATGCCTTAAATTAAAGAGAACTGAATGGATTTCACGTGACGTTTTTACGATGGCTGCAAGCTATGATTAAAAATAGCTTTCCGAGGCATGATTAAAAAATAGTGTTCCGAATTACAAATGACAATAGCCTCGGGCGTGAATGTTAGGTTGTACCTGGCGAATTTTATGACACATCGTCACCTGGGACGGCCTTGTTCTTGTACGTTATATCCGGAACCAGGTAGCATGCCGCCGGATGAGCTACACGTTTCCAAAAGTGATAGCGAAAATGAAGGAAAATACCAGAAATGGCGCCTGATTAGTGAAGAGTTTTAAAAGAAACATGAAGAGGATATTTAGTTCACATATTACCATGTGTTATTAAAATATAAAAATGATATGCCTGGATGCTCATTGGAAGTATAAAGTTTAGTCTTAAAAATTCTTTTGATAGTTTATGCAAGAGCAAGAGGGCGCTATTTTTGTTGGATAATACAACTCCTTGTGAAAAGAGCATCAATGCGGACTATCAATCCTTCATAAATTGGAAGAAAATACTGACTATATAGTCAAATCAAGCTGTTAACATGAAAATCAAGTCAAACACTAAACCTACTCCAAGAAAAATAATGTAGAAACGTCTGACACGTCTAACTTTTCTAGATAATCATGTTTACAACGAGTCGACAGAATTTTTTAAACATAATTTACAGCGTCACGATTTTTCAACAATTTAATGCAACAGGGACGCTGTAACATATTTTAATATCTCAAGTTTTGAAAATAACCACGTACGCGGCTGTGCATGTGATCGAAAAACAGTGGAACAGAATACTCACAAAACGCTTGATTGCACATTAGCATTACAAAGCCACATTTAATATGGACAATGCCATAACAGTTAGTTGTATTACATAAAGTAGACTAGCCAATCTATGCGCACATCAATACATTTAGCAAAAAATGTGCCTATCTTTTAAGACAGTTCCAAAAAATGCACTATAAAGGCCGGTTCATACTTCACGCGAATACGAATGCGAAGCGAATTTATGACGTCAACGCCATATATTCGCGCTGCGAATTCGCAAAAGTTGAACACATTTCAACTCGTGCGAATCTTCGCCGCGAATGTTTCATGATGTCAAATTCGCTTCGCATTCGCGTGAAGTATAAACCGGCATTAAGTCGTCATTACCGAGAAAAATATTTCACAACTTTGTAACAATTATCATTTGGTACACGGTATGTTTTATTCTAAGCTTAAGCAGCACATTATACTCTATCACTTCCAATAATAATGAGACATTCTCACAGAATATCCCAGATAACAAATTCACTAAAACACAATAAGGTCTATCGCTTAAGTAACACGTTAATTTTAATACAGTAATCATTTCAATGCATTTTTTTGTATAAATACAGTAACGTGCTTGCGATTCGTTACTGGTAAGCTGCCATAAACGTTAAACGTACATTGTGTTATTTTTTACGCTATTCACAAAGCAATTGAATAATCTTTTAAGGAATATCAGATAAACAGAACAAAGAAGGAAACTTATTACGAGAGAAGGAAGACTTAATAAAGAAATAGCCAGGTAGAAACAAGAAACAAGTAATGAAAACTATATATAACGGGTGTTACTTTACATGTAATAAGAATAACATGAAAAGACTTTTTCGCGCCATGTACGGCCATGTTGAATTTCCTGCTTTTTCACGTGCATGAGACTCGCACTGAATCTAATGGGGATTTTAAGTTGCAATAATTACAGCAGATTCGTCATTCCTTGTATAATTTTATCAACACTGTAACAGCCGTGTCCTTGCTTAGATATAATGACAAATTTACACAAAGAGCACCCAATTTGAAGGGGAAAAGCAAAGAAGTGCCCATGGTATTCTGACGTAATTGTTTAGATATCTCGTGCCAATTTTAACACTTTCTAAGCTTATGCTAACAGTGTAAGAAATGTACGTTGTGTTACAGGGAGATTCAAATTCAGTCTCGTGCCTTCACATTTTAACACGCTAAATGATTGCCATCTCTTCGAGGTACACGACCACAGGTAGCAAGTGAGGAGATTTTTTGGAAAAAGAAATGCAGGTTAGGAGAAATAGGTCAACCCTATTCCAGAAGCCATGAAAAGAACGGCTGAAAAAACGACTACACAGGCCACATGGAGCGATTTTTGGTTTCCAGATGTGTACGGGCATGCATTAAATCAGGTAATAGCCGTCGTCAAAGACAGACAGCAATGATACTCACGTAGCCTTGTTTTACAGGCAACATTATAGGACTGGTTCGGAATCAACCAATAGGATTTAAAATTCAAAATACATTATCGAATCAAAATGCTGCATAGTGCCGGCTGCAAGAAACAAACATTTGCATAATAACCTTCATACGTCGGTTATACAATACTTTATAACAACATATCATAATCATAATAAATATTTCCCATTCTATACCGGTACACTAAGATGCATATTGTCTGATGCTAAGGAACTTGAATACCATATTTGCATACCATAATCTAAGACCATAACTTCACAAAAGGGGCCTAGGCCTAAACCTAATATAAATGCATTACTTTGCGCAGTTCTGTTTACAAAATAATTTGGTCCAATACTTCACGCATTTTCCCTCCTCAAACAGCACTTTAAGTGAAACAAGCTTTAAGACTCGACATGTCGCGCATTTATGCATTAAGCAAAAACGGATTACTGTATGACATTGTATTTACAAACCGCAAAAGTGGCAGTCATTGTCATCAAGATAATATTATCAGTCTCAGGTCCTGTCGATTGAACAGAAGCAGAAAAAATGAGAGTGCGTCCAGAAGACAGGAATGTTAATTGAAGGAGAGTCTTCAGGGTATGCTTCGGGGTAAGATTGCTTAACTTTTTGTCAGACGGGTATTAATACCGCGTGTTCGCCTTCGGAGCCACAGCAAACAATTAGCACAGATCGCTAGCGTTTTGGCGTGGGAGTCTTAGTCATGCAGCCAGGGCTAGTGTGACGTGATGACGGGGCAACGAGGCGAGAGAATCTTCGATCAATCATTATGGATCCGTACACGCGGGTTCGTTCACCTCTCAGTCTTTATTCCTGGAGTTCGCCCACCGCTGTAAATGTCGCGTTTGCTTCCGTGACGGTGTCCCGCTTTTGGAATTGAAGTCAGAAATCTGCCTGCTTGTTTAGAAAGCGCGAGATAAATGTCATTAAAACTAAAAGCACAATGCGGTGCCAGAACAACTTTAGACGTCATGGTGGAGTAGGCCTACAACCAAATCTGACGGATACACCGTGTGAACTTACCAGCCCTGCAACACGAAATAATGGTTCTTAGAGGGATCAAGAGGCATTAACTTCCGTCAGGGCAAACTTAACTAAAATCAAAACACGAAGCAACCGATGTAAATTTCCCCACGTAGTTTACATTGAGTTGGCAAATTCGGCGCCATTTATATTCAAATTGCACATCTGGCATTGGCACTTGGGAGACTCTTGGGGGCAGCAAACATTAATTCTTTTCTATTTTTTTCTCACATAAAAAATGTTTCGTGTAAAATAAGAATTTAGGAAAATATATTACGATCATTGTCGCTGTCATGCAATTCCAAAGCCTTTCATTTATCACACGACAGGACAAAATTCAAAAAGTATATAGGCTAATTATCATTTTTAAACGACGAGTATGTCTTGTACCTCGTAACAGAAAATTAGCAAATCACAACCACAAGATATCGGTGTCGGCACAGAATAATACAACTTCCCAATTCATATTAATCCCACATTCTCGCAAGGTAAAAACAGGTCATGTTTTTGAGCCACACATCCAAGTGTTAGAGTCTATACCTACGTATAGTATACGGCTGATTTGATGATTCAACCATAACAGATTGTAGACGGACAAAATCGATATTTTTTAGTGAACGAAAACAAAATTATGTGAGGGTGGCTATAGTCGCCGGCTGGGCATTGTCCTATAGAGCGTGTAAGTTGACCCCAAAAACGTACGAGAGTTTACGAGAAACCGAATTTCCGGGCACCTGGAATAGGAGCTTCACGGCGTGTAAAGCGAGTAGTTTTCTTGAAATAATTTGTTTTGACGCTGTTCTTTTTACTGAAAGGTAGATACAAACTTTTAGCAAAATATTATTTTTCATTTCAATTTACAAAAAGTGAATGATATATCAAATTAGGGAAAAGGAGAACGAAAAAGTCTAGTTTCATACGTACGTCATTCCCCATTGTTCTGCACATATGTTTCCTTCGCCCACTTAGTTTTGCTCATTGTGCAGATCTACAGTTTACCCTTTGTGCTGTACAAGTGACGTCAGATCAGTTTCTTTTTTTAAGCAACGAGGTGCTTATTTGCCTATTGAATAGGCATAATGGTGTTGCGTAATTGAATTGCATAGTAGCCTTTTACAAGCAGTGATATTCGTTGATTTCCTCTGTTGCTGTCATAGTTTTCATGAAATTCTTTGAAACCGGAGTTTTTACAAGAGTGTGAATCCCATGGAAGTGAAGCTAGCGACCAACTTGAAACCTTTCTGGTAATTATTAGTGAGCAATATTTTTTTGGGGTCAGATTCACGGGTTCAAACTCGGTGTAGGCTGCACTTCGATTCTGTAGCAGCAATTGATTAACTGAACCAGCGATCCCGGTGATTTTCGAATAATGCATAATTCAATAGCTTTTAATCATATCTATACTAATCACTATAGAAATATGACAAGAATCTATACTATCTACTTCCGACTTTACCCGACGATGTTACAAAGAAATCAATAAATATTACGTTAAAAAAATATTGCCCGCCTGATTTTATAATGTGTGTCTTGGGAAACTTCTTGTGCACATATATTTCTGGGGTACATCCGACAGAAAACCCCTATAAGAGATATTTTGAATGGTTCATATTGTCATAGTGTTTGTACAGTATTTTGGCAACACGCCTAGTTGCATCACGATGTAAGACTATCTCACAGACATTATTATCAATGGCTACGGCTCTTCACCGTAGCCCGTCAATGGCTAAATTCGAAGCCGCACCCACAAAAGACCTGATCCGGGCAATGGCTTATACTGTGCGAGTGCAGCATACGTGCCTGTGGATAGACTTATTGGCGCACCTGCTATTATACGCGCCAGTCTTAATAGCGTAGACCATGCATGCGCCGTTTCGCGTGATCCATTGCTTTCCATGTAATTTCATTTTTACGCATAACGCAATACGGACACATGGATTTCCGGCCTAGGCGGTCGTCGCATATGTTTGTACGTTCACTTTAATACGTCCGCAGCGTGCGCATGCAGTACAGGGGGTTTTGGGGGCCGGGCTCTCTCTTCCCGACAACGAGCCAATCACGTTGCAACCTGACGCTCAGGTCAAACATTTTTTCCTACTTTTCTTCAATAATTTAGACAGTCGTGCATGTTTTCTTATTATTGTAAAATTAATTTTGAATTTATTATCCATATTTATGGCCGTTTTATGGCTCAGATCTTCGTTAAAACAAAATATTATAGAAAACAAAATCAACCACACGTAAAAGTCCTATAGCCGGCGGCTCGGAGGTGCCCGGAAGTTCAATCGTGACCTTTATGCGCGAGACTTACATGGTCTATTAACTCTGGCCAACGCTCTTTGAAAATGCAATGCGCACATTAACCTTTCATTACATAATTGGGTAATAATTACTAATGACAGTTTAATCTCGTCTAGTTGCAGTCCTTAATATTTTAATATGGTCAAGTGTCGCTACAACCATGAATAAAATGAACACGGTGCAGTATACACTTGTTACGAATACTTTCTGCCATAAAACTAACTATATGGCGAAGCTTCTCATATGCCTCGCTACAAGATTTACAGAAAACTTTACATGTAGCAGGGGAAAATCATTTTTGTTCCATTGTTAATTTATTGCGGGCTAGGCCGTGAGGGGAGGCACGGTTTTTATTGGAAAATACCAAAAGTAAACTGTGATTTTCTAAAAACTTTACATTTCTACAAACATGTTTTGGGAACCTCAAAATAACATTACTAGGACTTTTGGACATTTCAGATTCTGTACATTTTTAATTTTGATGCCGAGACATATTTCTAAAAGTGGACGGCCGGGGGAATCGGTGTGACTTTTATAGACTCGCCTATATTGCTGCGCAGCTCGCCAGAAATCACTCAACTCGCACAATGGGTGTTCTCATGAAAAGCAGTCCTCAAGAGGCACTGGAAAATTACTCATCATGAAGTTGAGGAGGTTTGATCAACTCGCCAAGCTCTCGACAAGACTTCGCCGTGTTGTGAGCCAGCTTCCCGTCGCCACACTGCCCAGTCAAGCCTCGCTAGCGGGCGACAGGCGATACTCTCCACCGTCTAAGTACGGTTGAGACAAGGTGAAGATGAGAGCTATCCGTGACAATCAAAACTCCACAACGTGCGGCTCAGTGTGTCTGAGCTGGAGCCTCGCGTCATATCCTATTGCCAGTATGAGCTCATTGGATCATGCCGGTTGCTCGCGTCCCAGCGCCGATCAATTTTGCTCCTGCAGCGGCGGCTGGCGCACCACGTGGAGCTCTAAGCACGCAAACCTCGGCGTATAAACACCAGTGGCGGCAAGCCAGCACTCCCTCGTACAAAACATATTTCACATTTTTATTAAATATCTTTTACGAGAAACTTCAGTTGGTAACTTCCATCATGAGACTTGGCAAATGCCACGCATCGGTCATGGGCCTTAGGATCTCTTACAGTTCACTGTAACAAATTAACGTCTTTCATCTAGTACTTTAATTGGTTTGAGGGCCTTCAACCAATACGATTATAATTATCTGTTGCACAAGTTTGGTAAGGGTATTTATTACTCGCCAATCTTTCACTGGGGCTGACTGAGGGCATTTGCATGTCATCAGTTACAGAGCCTAGCCCGGCTTCTTGCAATCATGGGATAGGTTAGCTGATGACATACGGGCGTTCCTCAGTCTCACTAATTGCTGGAACTGCCAACATGACAAGCCAGCATGGTTTAAGGCCATTGAGCATGAAAACTTTTGACTGGTATTAAGCTGTCACATGTTCGCCTAGCATAAGAATCACATGGAGATTTGGCTGGTGACCTATTTCTATTAAGCAAGAATTTATTGTGCTAAGCAATTTTTTTTAGAAGCTCCATAAAATTGGCCCGTTGATTCAACTACAAAGTCTTTAAACGATACCACTGACCGGAGAGGGCACTTTCAGAGAGGGCGCTCTCCAAACAAGAGTTTAATGTTTTAATAAACACTCCTCGCTTACTTTCAATGATCGGAACTGAAAAGTATATTTTGACGAGTAGGCTTAATGCAGTTTTGCGAGTAACGCAAGAATAACTTGGTTGCCAGGGGCCACAGCTCCCGCCAAGTTCAACGTGCTATCGCCAGAGCCAAATCTATCACCAGAGATTTTGCGCTCAAGAAAAAGACACCTAGCACTAATGCCGACCCCAAGATTCCCTTGGTCACCACCTTTCATCCTAGTCTCCCTCCCCTTCGTAAAATAACTAATGACAACCATCATATCCTTCATACTTCAGATCGCCTTGCCCGTGCCGCCCCTGACAACCCAATATTGGCTTATAGGCGCCCCCGCAATCTACGAGACCTGATTGTTCGAGCCGAGGTCCCCACCTTGGCTGCATCCCCTCCCATACAGCATGGTACTTTTAAGTGCGATTCCAGGTGTGTTGTTTGCCAGACTCACATGCAGGAGTCTGACTCCTTTTCTGGCCATTCATCTGGAACTACTCACAGAACCAATGGCAACATTACTTGCAACACCTCTAATGTCATATATCTCATTTCTTGCAGGGTTTGTGGTATCCAGTATGTCGGGGAGACCAAGAACACGCTCAAGAAGCGTTTCTATGGCCATCGATCGACTGTAAACACCAAGAAAATTGACACCCCTGTTGGTCATCACTTCAACTTGCCTAACCATTCCATTTCTGATATGATTCTACAGGGCATAGAATCACTTTTCCACCGCAAGGACTCAGTTCGCCTCAGCCGAGAGAAAGTTTGGATGAAACGTCTTCGGACTATTCAACCACATGGTCTAAACATCCAGGAAGGGAATGATTAACTTTTAATTTTTCCCCCATTGTCATTTGTTTACAGATTATCCTCCTGGCAAACCCTCTTGGGGTCTCTTGGCCAAATGGGGTTGTCTTACCATTTCCTGTTTATCTTTGCCACTAACCACATTCCTTTGTCCAATTCCCCAGCTTCAACCTTCATCCTAATCCCTCCCCGCATTCATCCTTACCCAAACCTCTCTCTTTGATGTTTACCCACTGCCATGCTCCCTTGCATCCCTCTTTTGTGTTTCTCCACCCACCCCCTCATGCATGTGTGTTCCCTACATGTTTGTTTCTTGTACTCTGTCATTTGCCTTTGAGAAAGAACTTGCTTAAGTTCGAAACGTCAGGCCAGCTAATTTTTTGATTTAAAGAAAGAAACTTCAGGTAACTCCAATTTGCAAAATTAAACCACTCTGGCAAAGAATTTGCCCGACGTAAATCAACATATTAGACGAGGGCGTTAATTTTAAAACTATAGAATTATGCTTTAATAAATAGTGTAGAAAATGATTAAACTATTCAAAAAAATGGCTGGTCGCCAGCCTCGCGTATTTAATTCGCGCAACAACAACATGTAACAGGGTACCAGCGAAAGACTGTTTTTTTTAATAAACCCTTCAAAAGTCCCCCATTGGCTGCATGATTTTTATTCGATGTTGGACTTGATAGCGTTGTCCAAGTCCACAAAGAAGTCGATAAGGTTGCTTGGGAGAGCCGAATCAACCAGTGTCTTGGGTAGCATGCCTCCTAGATCAGACTGTACCATGTTGACTACTCGACTCCGGTTGGTCTCTCTGTGCAAAAGATGAAACAAGAATGACAAAAATATCAAGATTTTACCCCAAAACTTGGTTTTCTAACCCATCAGGTATACACTGGTACATACAACGAGTAAAGACTCTGGACTCTCAAAATGTCCACTCTAAATTTTGGTCCGATGCCACCCCACGCACAAGGGGTATTTTTTATATTGCAATCACCCAATACAAGGCTAAAAAGCCACTCTAGGTAAAGGGTTACGATCAGAGGCGGTGGGGTCGGCCACATTTTGAATTGCCAAAAATACCACCCTTACGGTTTTCCTGGGTACAAATTCAAATAAAGGAGAAATCTTCAACAGATTCCAGGGAAATTAATCAAATTTTCAGACCTACAGACCTTGGCGGGGTAACTTCCACCGTCGGTGGGACCACCTCACATACCCCTTACACCATGGAGGAAGGAAAATAATTTGATATCAGAGGCTGTCAGGAAATTTGGTCGTTTGAATCATCTCAATACCTCAGGCATGATTTTAGTTATTTAAATTTTAAATCTATTTTAGAGCGCAGAATGTTACGGATTCTTATTATAACCTGGACAACATCATAAAGCCTCGGGCAAGAATGCCAATCACAATTTCGATCAAGTTCGAACATTCTTGTCAAATTTCCGAAGAAATTTGTACTCGGTTTCCTCTGGCCACGGTGCCTAACAGCTCAATGTTTAAAGGAAACATACACAAACATTTTTTTATGAAGAATACATACTTTTCCATATTAGTATAAATGTCCAGTTTTTTTGCAGCATGTGTATAGGAAGAAAGTGCTAAATGTAACTTTTTAGGTTAATGCAAATTTATATGTGAATGACCCACAGTATGACGTCACCAGAAGCACAACAACGTGTACCAAACATTTTTTTTTTTTTATTTAAGAATTTTCCGTGTTTTAGGTTATTTTTATATTGAATAGCCTAGCCTGTTTGGAATCCATTTCTGGAGAACTGTTTCTAAAAGAATGATCTAGGGATACTGTTATTGTGTTCTTTTGGAAAGGAATTGCTTATTTAACCCAACAAAAAGTGCCCTCTTGCATTTACTTAATTGGAAGGATTTTGAAAGAATTCAAACCCACCAGTATCTTCTTAGGCCGACGTGAAATTAAAACGGGTATTAGTTAAATAATGTATTGCTGTAAGTGTTATATGTGTGAATGAAGTTAAACTGGATAATGCATGACATGGTTCCTTTAAACCGAGCTTGGAACGTGTTTATACAAGCAAACATCGAACTTCTCATTCCGCATTACAGAACCATGTTTTGATTTATTATTTTGCAATCATATCAGCAATTTCCACTGGTATGACTTGCGGCCGATAGCAAGCTTATTACTGACACATTCTGAATGTTACAGGACTGTTCGCCAAGCACCCCAGGGGGACTTGGAATGATTACAGGCTCCAAGAAGACGCTTTCCAATCTCGCCAGACATCAAATCAGCGGATGTCTTCAGAGTCTACTGCCCGGCTGAGAGACAGACACAAACAATTGAGGTTTTTCTTTTGCACCCACCATACGTGAGCCTGCCTCGCTTTCCCCCCCGGAAGTCCGCGTTTAGTGACCGCGTCTAGCGTTACCTAACACCCGGTGCAGACAACTCGGTCGCGTACAGGCGATGCGGGGGAAACCTGACACTAAAAGTGGTTAAGACGTTCCATTTCAGAGAAAAAAAATCAAAAATGGATAAACGGGAACATTACCAGAGCAGACGATATGGCGTTTTGTCTTTTATATGATATCAAACATATACTAGACATCTGATAACAATCTTTGAGCGTTGTGAACACGCGCAACTGCCTTATTATGGACATCCTACGTGGAATAATTCTCGGTAATAGTCGTAGTCTTGTTGCTATCTTGTGATTGGCTCGTGATATTCTGTGTACTTTGCTATGGGAACTGCAAGACTGGTTCTTGGACTTTTTTCCTTTAAAAAGTCCACGAATTAGAAAACAGCAATCTTTTAAGTTTACTCTAAACTGTTTTTAACAGAAAATTTGTCAAGCGTGCCGCGTACGTGGTTTAACCTTCCCCATACGATGCTCATGTACGACGATCACTCAAAGGAGGTCCATACGTTGGGGTTTTGTTTATATTTCATCTGGTCACGTGGGTGAAAAAAAGGTCTATAGCTCTGACAACTAAATTACATGAAGCTAACAGAGATAATGACTGTTGGAGAAATGAAATTGTGGTAAAGAAAACTACGGAAAAAGACATTCTGTTTAAGAATGACAATCCCAAAACTGACCGCTTTTGCCTGAATATTAAAAAACAAATTAATTACAGTTAAGCTTTTATCACAGTACCTTATTCACACATAAACCCTATGCAATAGTAGTGACTGGCTCATCATGCGGTCAAGGGTGAATCATTTCGAGCACATTTCAAGATCATCGACTTTACGCTTAAAAAAACAATGATCACCACTACCCTGTAATTACAAGGTCACTGGAGACGGTACGGACCAATTACTCAGAGCGCACCCAGCCAGTGACGGTCTGCCGTCAATGGACGGCCGGAGACGGCACACTCGATCCATCTGCGGCCTGCTGATGGCTGAGTATTCAGTGTCACCGCAGGCAAAGTGATCTAATTTGCCGCTCAGTGGACTGTAATAATATTTGGCCGGAGGCTACGGGTATGGCTTCTCTGCTGTCGGTCGGGACAGCTCACAAACGGTGGACTCAAGATAATAGTGGACAAAAGGAGTATTTTCTTAGGTTTATACGGTTCTTAATAAGATCGCGAATCAAGGAATATCATGAATATCATGTATATACAAAATATTTTCAACTTCTTGAATTGTTAGGAAATGTATATGTAAAAAGAATTTGCCTTTGAGAAAGAACTTGCTTAAGTTCGAAACGTCAGGCCAGCTAATTTTTTGATTTGTATATTTCAGGTCCATTCAGTCAGTCAGCAGTTTGCAGCAGTTTTATTCATTTTCATAAAAAGAATTTTATTAGGGAGGTTTATATTCTCATATAATCTGAAATCTATCACCTTCCAATATTCGGCATTTCTTTCCAAACAGGGTAATGATATCATAAATTCGTTAATGGGTAGGGCCTACATGTACCAGTGAAAACTCACATCAAAGTACAATACGCACTTCACTAGTTTCGGATGGGTTTGCCAAGTGAAAATACCATCCGATGGGTACAGTGCTTAGTGGAAGTGGGTACCAATGGGTATCCCATTTATTAGGTATAGGGTACCAATGAAGTAGGTACCATGCTGTTAAAAAGCCCATACTGTGATGTGTATTATGCAAACAACTCAGGTTGAGATGGGAAATTAAACCCACTGCTTCTATACAAGCGCCTCGATAATTGCTGGTCGATTGCTTCTGATGAGAATGAACCCTTGCTTTTTGGTACATCTTTATAAACATCGATGGATTTTTTTTACATTTGTTCTGATTCAGGTATGCAGCTTCGAGTTCTCCAGGTGAATCCATCAAACGACATAACTATTTCCACACCGCCGTGTAACATCAGATCCCCGTGTTATTACCATAGGTTAAATGTTAACTTCTCGACTCGCGGCATCTAATATAACTGTCACGCAGTATTGACCAAGCAGCCTTGATGAATCAGATAAATTACAGACAATATTACACGTCTTTGCGTCACAACGAAAACATAGACTAAAGCCCTGTTCATACTTCATGCGAATGCGAAGCGAGTTTCATGACGTCAACAATCGAAGTTTCATTGTGACGTTCTCCATTACCTTAACGAATTCGCTTCACATACGCATTCGCATGAAGTATGAACCGGGCTTAACATTGCTGGCAGAGCGACCTATATTGCAGCCTCAGTCTGGCCTGCGTGTATGTGAGCGCCCATGAATGTTTTATACGATTTGCGTGCAAGGCGTGGGAGTCCTCTTCTTTTAATGACTCGAGGTACACAAAGATGCTCATGCATCATGTACAATGTAATTATCCTGGACGCCGACACAGAAGCAAAGAGTTGTAAATGTTGTTTGCCCACAGCATTAGTTTTTCCCATTAACTATTCTTTCAAGCTGCAAATCCAATTATAAGGAAAGCATATCCGGGAATACTCTCGGATCTAGTCACATTGATTCATAAAGACTTCCGATAACAAGCTGAACTTGCAGCTGACGGTTACAGCTTTGGCGGTGATAAAAAATAATGTAATAATGTTTATTTTCAATCTGAAAGGATGGTACCAGTATACCAATTCCCGTGAGAAAATGGAAACCTGAAAAGCTGACGTCTTCATAACAATGCAAAATCAGTCAGATACAAAACTGTATCTGATGACATACAAAACGTTGTGGATTTAGATTTCAACAATCGAAATAAACACATAATGAACGTGCACAAAATTAAAGTTCAAACAGTTTTTCACTGTTTTCTCATTACTATCTGATATGGAAATCAACTAAAAATATTAACCCTTCTCGAAGAAAATGTAAATAAAAGTTAGATTTTTGTGCACACAATGTTTAGGCTCATGACCCTCATTAACATGAAATCAGAATTTTGCAATGACTCTCTAGAATGGCCTAGAAACGTAAACATGTAGTAACTTGGAAATAACTATTTATGTCAAAAATCCTACGACATGGTCCCTTTAATTTTGCTTTCAACGCCATCTGAAACCCCTCACTTGGCTCGACTCATTCTTCACGGATGAGATACGCAAGTTGCGTGACATCCTCCGTATGTGTCTACTCCCCTCCCGGCCATAATGTGTCAAAATTAACGGCTCCAATACATCAGCCGGGATGTACATGCTGCCTGCATGCCGTCATGGTCACGTGATCGGGGAAGAGAAACGAGAGCGTTTAAAGCTGTGTGGGAGAAAAAGCTGTGTGCGAGAAAAGGCTTTGTGCGGGGAAAAAAATCTACTTTTTTGGCGCCTTGTATCCTTTTCGTTAGAGATGACAAAGTTATGAGCAAGCACTCTGCAAGTTAACGTTCGATGATATTTGAGAAAAAATTGAAATCAATAGATTTTCAATATCAATCGAAGAAAGAAAAGGGGGGAGGGAGTTTCCCTAAAGCGTCTCAAAGGGCTTAACATATAGTGTTGAATAGCAAATCCTAAATGAATTTCCATGACACCTGTTTCCTTAAGTACAAGTCATCTTTTAGAACTTGGAAAAATAAAAATATGAATACACGGGAAGCCTATGCAAAATATTACCCTTCAAATAAAAACAATTCACAAATTGGTCAAATATCCGAGTTGATATGATCCTAGGTTGGCGGAGGGATTTCCATAATGAACTTCATTCCTTTCCTGAGTTTAATACTTGTCTATAGAATTTGTAGCCAATTTGTATAAGTTTTGTCTTTAATTATGCAATTTTTTATATTTTACTACATCTGTATTATTTTACTGTATCTGTATTTTAAAATCGTGCAGACTTTTTCCTTTGCTGTGTTGTCTGTTTCTAGATCTATTTTTTGTGTAACTGTATTTGTAAGCTCGTGGTTAACGGAAATAAATCTTTGACAAGTTTCTTTGCTGCGAGTCTTTTCTTGTGTTTCAGGCTGAATCGTACACAGCTTTTATAACAGAAGTTTGCCAAATCAAGTCAGGTCAATCAGGCCAGGTCAGGTCAGGTCGGGTCGCCGAGGTCACTTACCCTTCGATCGGTATACAGAATGTGCCGCCATGATAGTTGGTACCCCGTACAAAGCCGTCACGTGGTGGGCAGTCCTTGCGTTTAATGCTTTTGGAATGGGTGCACAACATGCTGTTGGTTGGATACCGCTTGACATAGATCAAGTCTAAGAAGTCTCGGGATGATATCAGGCCCATTGCTGCACTATGCGTGGCAGATCTAGCAATGATGAGATCCTGCAGTTTGGACAAAAACAAAATTGCAAGTGTAGCTACAATACTTTTTTCATAATTGTTCATTTGCATAATGTAATAATGTATGTTGTCAACACTTCCACACTTACTGCCGCATGTGAAGGTGTCTGAGAATGTTTCGGTCATGCCGGTTTATGCATACTAATCTTGGACTTGCGTGAAATACGGACTTTTTACCCGTGAGGCGATGCAAGAACTGAACACAAGCCATTTTGGCCAAAACGCAAGCAAGAACCCTATTTCTCATCCCTTATTTAATCTAACCATTACCCTGTGTTTTCACATCGTACTTATATATATTGCGCATGCACAATAGCTCGATGAGTCTGTATTTCACGGAGTCTGATTGTCATGTAGCACCAGAAGTGTGAATAGGTTTGTCCAGTTCTAAATATAATTTTTTTCCCCCCCAAGACTTCACTCTATAAGGAGACCAAAAAAGTGCACTTTATATTCCAGTCACATGAAAGATACATAGTGCATTTCACATTAATACTGACGGACTATACCGCCAGCCAGTACATTATTCATTAATGTTATACATGCTGGGCTACCCAAGGTCGCCCGTGTGCGCGAATTTAAATAGGTGATGATTACGACGACCACCTATACCAGCGACAAATTAGCCGAACAGGCTAATTGCGGGCTTTTGGCAGGCGTAACGCGATTATTGCGCTTACAAACCAAGAAAAAAAAATGTGAGTCATCGACTTGGGGTAGGCGATCCAAAAAGGGGTCAGCTGAACTTCTTACTGCAAATTTTAATTTTACTGACATGGTGTATCATTGTATGCTTTAAAGAGAGCATCTCACTGCAAATTCTTGATGTCGATAAACTTTAGACACTCAGAACTGGAAGCCTTTTTGGGGGTTTGTTCTTATATTTCTCACGTGTCACTTTGGCTCGATATGTGTACAGTTTTAAGGTCTATGTTGTAACAGCTTTATAGAATCGCGATACACCATCTTTAAGTTGGTCACTCACATTGTTTGAAGATGCAGATGGCGGTTTGCAAAGGTTTGAGTCGGAGGTGCCAAATTGTCACACCACTAGCATAGGCAGATCCAGGATTTTTTCAAAGGGGGGGTCCAACTTTAAAAGTGTGGGGGGGGGGGGGGGGACATACTGTGCTCAAAACTAATGCGAGCGCGAAGCGCGAAGTCCTTACGGCGTGGGGTTGGGGGCCCGCTTAAGGGCCAGGGAAAAATTTGGATTCTAGATGCTCTGCGGTGCGATCTGAGGCAATTTCTGACCACTTTAACAAATTTTTTTGGGAACAAAAGATCATCATTATTAAACATCATTTTCGAGTTTGAAGTAATTGAATCAACTATTCAGAGCTAAAGAATCAAATATAGGCTACAATTTTTATTCGGGGACGACAAAAAGTGGGGGTGGGGGAACAAACGCTATGATAATCCCCCACTTTAATAAGTATGTGTTCGTACACAGCGCCCGGACGTACATGCTGCACACAAGTTCGATTTCCCCAGGAAATTATAATGTATTTTTTGCGGTAAGCTTAATTTGTACCAGTCATGTATGAAGCTTTCCCAAAGTCTAGAGAGTCACTGTATGATTTGTTAAAGGTTCTTGTGTGTTTGTACGTGAGTAGGCCAACCTAATCCTTGTGTATTTTTGTAGGTTTTCGCTTTTGTTCGTAAGCCCCCAATTATTTGGTAGGCCCTAGGCACAGTGTTTTATGTGCGTATTACAGGATAATCCGGTGCTTGGGGGAGGGGGGGGGGGGGGTTAGTTGTATGTTTTTCCAAAATGATTCCCCCAATTTAGGTAAGGTCTCCCCCCCCCCCAAAAAAAAAGGGGGGTCCAGACCCCCTAGACACCCCCCCCCCCCCCCCCCCCCCCCCCGGATCCGCCTGTGACTAGACAAGGCATTTGAGTTTGATCGTGGAGGAAGGAAAGGAGAAGAAACTGTATACAGAAAAGTCTATACAAAAGTGCATGTTATTATCGGATTGTGTAATCGTACAAGTTTGGCTACGGGAAAGCAATGGGCTTTGCTTACTATCTATTTAGAGGCAAATATTGCCCTGAAATGCCTCAAAATCTGATCTCCTGGATAAGTTACCTAACATATTTCCAAAGCCTGAGTGTGAAAATGTGTATTAACAAAGAAATGTGGACAAAACCGAAGCGTTGGCATTCGAACATTCAGACTGACGCCGCCGCTATGAATTCCAACGGGCCGACTTTTTCTGAACCAAACTGGCGTCGACGAAAATCATTTACGTCAATGCTTTTCAGACAAACGACGCATTTTCAAGGGGGTGGTCGTGCACATTATCATATTGAATGATATTTTCAAACATAGCAATTTCAGGACAAGCGTTTTTTTTCGCCCAATTCGGCGGCATCTAAGGTTATATGTCCCTTTAAGGATGTATATTTTAGCCACCGAGACAGATTCTGCCTGGATGGAAACGTGAAAACCTTCCAGCTGTTTCTCATTTACATAATTATTTCAGGCCATTAATTTGGCAAAGCAATTTGAGGTATAGTATATATTTAATTCCCCTAATGTATATTACAAATAAAACAAAATCCCCTAAAAATGAAACGAGCTATCACAGGCGAAACAGTGCTGAAGTTATTTCTAAACGGAATACCGTCATAGCCTTTTATCACAGGAAATACTAACGGGGCAAAATATCCATGTCCAATTGACCACAATTCCATCATCTTTAAACAATGTTGTCACAACTTTCCCAAACAAGTACATGTAGTCCGCTTTTAGATCATCAGCATTTCCTTCAAAAGTTATTAACATAAATCACAACTCAACTAGCTCTCGCATAGCATATTTCCACCGAGCTGAGGGAGTCTTGCCGGTCCCTCTTATGTTGAAGGTTAACAAATAAACCAGGCGCCAGATCCACTGCATAGAGAATTCACCAGGTTCAAAGGTCAAGTCCAAGATGGCGTCTTACCTTGTTGATGTGTTCAATGACCTCTGATTCCTTCACATTCTTGTCCCATTTTCCCCGGAGACCCTTGGGTGATGGGATGATGTACTGCAGGATCCTTTCTGGTGAAGCGTCCAGCGTGCACTCCGCCCGATATCTGGCAATGCAACATGAACGTTGGAGTCAATGGGGGGAATGCAATTCATTTGCGAATACAGCAGGGTAGCTTTCTTTTATTGTAAATGTCCATTTCCGTTGTAGCAATATTATGATTTTATGCTAATGAGCTTCCATATTCATGACAAAGCGTGATGTCATCAAACTTTCAATGGCACAGCAGCAGTGTGCCTATAGCTTAAACACAGCTTTGTTTCCATATGGCTTCGGTTTTGTATTTCTTTAAAAATCTTCCAGTTTACTCATGAAAGAATGTGCTTTATTAATTTGTTTTTAGAACGAAGAGTACAGAAATCGTTCCTCCAAAATAACCCATCAAGTTTATTTTGAAAAGCAAAAGTTGGTTATAGAAATCGATCCGAACAGAACTTCACGATCATCAACTAAAACAACGTAGGCCCTATACATTCTCCCAGACGATGTTTAAAACCCCTTGCGTACGGATGACGGAATATGGCGCCAAAAAACCAGTGCCACCAGGCCGGATGACGCAATTGGCCGCCGTTTGTGCAGTTTCAATCCATTGTTGGATTATTGCGTATATGTTACGCTTGACTGCACAAACACATTGTAGCGGTTCGCTTGGCTGCCAGAGCCGCCGCGGCACCCCGACGTCTCCCGTAAAATATCGTACTCAAGGGGTTAAAATGTTCGATACCCTGCACGATATGGGGGAAAAGGGTACCCCCCCCCCCCCCCCTTTTTATCCCTATACCCTAAGCACACTCCAGATTATTGTTATCTAACACATCCCCCTAGATTTCTGAATAGAATTCCTGAGATTCCGGGAACACAATGACCAACACAAAAGAGGGGGGGTCCCTTTTCCCCCATATCGTGCTTCATAATGGATAGTTTGGTATTTCTGTAAACAAAACGACGGTGTTGCGCTATTATGACATTATGCTTTGGTCATGAATATGTAAATATTAACATAAACCACAACTTTGGTATACTGATTTCCACATTGATGCAGAGGCCCTTGAAATTATATATATAACATGTGGAAAAACCTTGCCCTGTATTCATGTCATGAACATTCTACGGCATGGTTTCTTTAAGGAAGGGGGTTACTTTTGATTGAGGACTGTTGAGGAAGAAACTCCGAATGATCATTGGTGCTGGGTGACTGATTTAGTATCCTGGGCCCATGTGCATAAAAGGCTACTAGGCCTAGTTGGCAACTAAAATGGACTTAAGTTGCTTACTAAGCCTAGTTGATTACTAATTGTGATGCATAAAACCCAACTAGATATAGTAACATTCTAAAATTCTGGCAAAAGTTAGAGTTGATCTGGGGTACCTCTAAGTCACTAGATGACAACTAGCCCAAAATAGGTTTTCGTCTTGGGTAAAATTAATTGTTCTTTCACGCTTGAGACTCATGGTTGTAGTTGTAACTTTATGTACTAGCTGTAGCAACCTTGTATAGAGAATTTATGTAGTTCTACAAAATGTAAGTACTGGACAGTAATGCAATGTTACAAAGACCTTTAGAAAGGAGTTATGCTAATTTGGAATGTGATTCGAAGCTCAAACACAATAAACTTGTCTACAAGCCTATTGTATCTGACATAATCACCTCCTCTCCAAGGCCATAGCACCCAAATCAGTTACAAACCAAATTGTCCTAGTATGCAACTAGTAAGCAATGTGCCTAGTGAGGTTTTATGCAACACAAATTAGTTGCCAACTCCGTAGGTATAAACTAGGGAATTTATAATCTTACTAAGCACTAGTTGGCAGCTAAACTAGTAGCCTTTTATGCACATGGGCCCTGGTGTTTTGAAGGCACCAGGAGACAGGAGTTAAGACTTTATCATCCTGCGTGCGTCTTATTGATGCGCGCCGACTTCCGACATCAATTACTTTGAACATGGCATAAAGACCCTATACACAGACACCAGAAATGTTGATGGCCTGGAAGAATTTGACGTATTTACTTTTAATTGAAAGTAACTCATCTTAATCGCAATAACATAAGTATAAATAGAAAACCCAAGCTGCATGGCGGGAAATGCATGCACAGCTGCAAAAACATTTCAGATGAGGTCAGATTTCTTTTTTCCCTCGTGGTATCTGTGTAACTTAGTAAGAAAACAGACCACTGTTTCTGTTTTGTTTCTCTAACTCATCGTCATTTCGTGCATTTGCGTATAAGCGCAATTGTCACGAACAAAACTGTCACTATGGTAAAGCATCTAGACACGGGACTCAGCGATTTCAGGTCTAGAACAACACGTTCATCATGAAGGAGGGTTTCTTGACAGTTTCCTTCAAAATGTCGCAATCTTTGATACAAAATTGCAAGGAATTTCGGTCACTCGCAAGCATCGATTTCCTTTCACACGATAGCCATTTTGTAAGATTTCTCAATCATTGCGAGTTTTTTGACGTCGTGTGAAAATGGTTGTTGAGAAAGATTTTGCAAGGATAGAAAAGTCCGTCCCTCCTAAATTGTATATAATATTCAGGTCATTTCTAGTTAGCGAACAGTTTGTAGCAGTATATTTTTTTATTTATTTAAAATTAAAGTCAATTTCAATTGAAATCAATTGCTTACATAAATGCATTACTTAATACTTCTGTAAAGGAGAAATCTTTTCATTTCTCAGGACACTGATTGAAACGGACCACAGTTATCCAGATCTCGACAATGACCCCTAGAGACTTCAAGACCAAGGTCGGGCCAAGGCTGAAACAGACGCGCGAGTCTGGCGAGGCTAACGGCAGCACTCTAAGGAATTACCGGTAAAGCGCTCGCCCCGGGCGAAGATCATGACTGAACCCATACCACCATTATATTTACCCAGTCTCTGGGCGGATTGGTATATCATTGCTTGCAGCGTTAGTCTTGTACAGGTTGCGTGTATTTCTTAGCTGGGTGGGCCAAAAGCTTCAGGGTAAACAGCGGCCCAAGCTCATGAAAATGGATTTTGAAAGTTGCTGTAGATTGAGGGTCCATTCTTGAGTTTGACGCGAGTGACCATGGAGGAAGGAACATTAGTGTTCCTTCCTCCATGGAGTGACTGACGTAAATGTATGGTCACGTGCGTAAAGGAAAAGGACACGCTGCTGAAAATACGGTGTCCTTTAGACTGGTTCCCGGTCCCTCCATTATCATTCTGACTGATTTCGAAGGTAGGGCCGGTAGCGGGAAAAAGAGTTCGTATCAGAAGAAATTCCTGGTGGTGTTTGCTATTTTTGTTTACTGATTACCCATAATGCATTGTCAAACACGTGTGCATTCAACCATTAAATATCCCCATGTTCCACAATTTCAAACTCATTTACGGGATTGGATTGAAAGCAGTACTACTACAACGCCGGCGCAAAGTGTGGTGTATATGTCATGTAGTAAGGCACTTTAAGAAGACGTAGGTCATTCATGTTATTCGAGATTTCTGTAAGAAAGGGCGTAAACCCGGGTTGTTGTTAAACTCGTTTTTTGGCTTAGGTTTCGTGCGTTCGTTGCAAGGCCATTTATTATTTCAAACCGAACATGATACGCCAACGCAAAGTGCTCGTAGACAGTCTGTCGTCACAAATTTACGTTATAATCCCCGAACCATTTAACTTCGCTACAAGACCAGGCACAACTAAAACGTCGACAAAAATTCCCCCCAGCTAGCTGCGCCTGAAACAGAACCTGCTTTTCGTGAAAAAGGGAAGAGGCAAAAAATTGGAGTTGGATCAAAAACAGTAAGAAAAACAATATCTGTCTCGATCGTGTTCCTTCCTCCATGGTGTGATTGAGTTATGGTGGAATTTTGTCGCCAGACTCACGGGCCACACGGAATTACTTGAGTCAACTTACTGTGGACACGTCTGGCGAAATACGGCCAAGGGGATGCTATATGCCTTCATTTATACCGTGTCAACGGGTGGGAATTTGATCTGGTACACACGGCTGACGATCAATTTGGATGGTGGATATGTCTTTACTATCGGTATTCTGAAAGCCAGTTCATTAAGGGTGAATGCTTCTGTCTTCATTCCTCAACAACTCTCCCTCTCTCTTTCTTAAAAAAACCACCAAAAAACAATAAACAAAAAACAAACCCTCAACAAAAAACCCTAAACAAAAACTAAAACTAAACAAAACAAAAAACAAGAAAATAAATTGAAGAATTTATTTGAAAAATGGAATTAATTGAATAAATTCATTACAAAAATATATAATAAAGTTTTAAATTGTAATGTAAATAAAATAATAAATCAAACGATCAATACAAATAAATCAATAAAAACAGAATTCTTAATCAGTCGATTCAAAATACATAAATAGATCAATACACCAATCTCTAACAATGAAAGTGCACGTGATCTACCCATGCCCCTTTACCCCTTATATGGCCGCCGTGCATAAGGTCTATTTCAATACGAACGTAAACTCCCGCAAAAAATCGTGCAATCTCGCGATTGTAACAAGACGTGATCATGAGTTTCTTGCGGTTATGAATGTATTAATGATGCTGGTCATCATCAGGTGCAATCCATTTCGACAGTCGTTCCTTTTTTCTTTCTGTCATTGAAGTAGTCTGCATCGAGGCAATCATGCGTTCTGGTTTTTTCTGATCAATGACTGTCTGGCTCTCGGACTGATAAGCAATTAGGGTTGATTGTTGAGCCTGAACATTGAAGAGGTCGTTACTCTCATCATCATCAACATCACGCTATTAATAAATGAAGATGAACCGAACCACGATGCAGACTGCAGCTTGAGCATGTCATGTTTTGGAGAAGTCTGGAGAGTAGCCCTTGAGGATAACTCGTCCAACTGCAGACTGCTGGACGATTTAATTAAGGGCCAAGGCTTCCTTTGGGGGGAAACTTTTTGTACTTGTAGCAAACCTTCATTAGTGGCTCGGTGAGTGGTGTTCACTTTTTGAGAAATGAAGAAACTAATGACGAATCATTCTTTTGGGGGCTAGTCGAACGGTAATCTAACTGCAGCTGAGCTGCACACGCGTCCATAATCGTCAATGTAGTGCATGCAATCTTGACCCTTTTTGACAAAATAGAGGGCGTATGGCGGGTATTTTCTTCGAAAAATAACCGTTTTAGTTTTTCACCAAAATTGTCTCTAAAACAAACACAAATTACTGACATGAATCAATTATATCAGCCTATTGACCCCAAACACATATTCGCTTCAAGGACTAAAGAAAGCTAATATTTGGAGAGCAAAAGCCTTTGATGCGCAAGAAGATTTGCTCAATTCCCTCGCTGACATTTTTGTCAGACGTACGGCCACTCTCTGAAATTAACTTTAACTTAGAATATAGTTTCAAACAATTTTAAAACAAATCTATCAAAGTTTGCCTGAACTTGGGAACGTCAATTCAAACCGAACTGTTTAGTCAAAAAAAATTTCACCGTTACTATGGCAGCATAATCCACAGCCTACTGTCTACTTACACATAGCCGTCAAATTCTGTGGATTTCTTGTACAGGACTCTGATGTCTTTCTGCGGAGTAAAAGAGTTTTGAGAAACCAAAATATGAGGACGCTGTACATGAAATCAAATAATTTTCTAAAATGTAGGGAACATGCGCTGCACTTCACTTATTCTTGACATTAGCCAGGTTGAATTTTTCCTCAAATATCTGACAAAATCATTGTTTTAATACATCGAATATGAAAAAGTTGTGTTGTAGGGTAATAACTGGATGCATGTGATCAAGCTTGTAGGATTTATGGTTTCAAACAATATACTTTCCCTAAAGTGTACGCTACAGCAATCAATAAACAAGCGCCGCGCATGGCATAAATAAAAATCTTACATAATAATTAATCAAACATTTAGACAAGTTTATGCAAATCACTTAAGGAAAATTCCACGTGACGCCAAATGTCCGGCCGATTTTGTTAAAACCGGTCAACTTATTGAGAAACTAGTTTCCGGGATTATACAAATATCAAACTCTTCGCCATGTTGTTGGACAGGCATATAATACCGGCATGTATTACTGTACGCGCGTCCCACAACGTGGCTGCTATGACGTCATATTCGATACGGTCTGTAAGAATCGAAAATCGAAATTCTTTTGTCAGGTTTTGGCTGATAGAGGTCTCACTCTATTCCTACCTTCTTCATGCTCTGTGCGAGGCGGACATTTTAACAGTTACGATTTGTGCTTAAACAAAATTACAACACAAAACTTTTTTGTACTTAGATCTAACGAAAACTTTGAAGTCAAAATAAGCTCCATCTGCACTGGAGGTTACGAAAGAACAAAAATAGTACTAGTTCGTGGTTGCAAACGAATATAGAACGAGAGAGTAGGTGTAAATTAGTCTGGCTGGATGGCGGGGGGGGGGGGGGGGGGGGCGTGAGGCGATGCAAGTGGGGGATGTGGGCTCTGATGGGAAGCTGTTTGAATTAGATTGGGGAGGTTCCACACTGGAGTTTAAAACTGAACTTAAAACTTTTGGACTAACAATTGTATGTTAAGCCACGCCATCAGCAAAGAGCAAACCAGATTTGTGTGGTTTTTTGTTGTCGTGATCTCCGGAGGGAAACACCCTATTTCGAATGCGGTGAACATTATCCTATTTCCGTTTGCCCTGGAACCTCTTCGTGGTGGTTGAAAAACTGTGAACATTACTCTTATCTTCCCAGCATAAACTGACAATCAAGAATATTAATAACTAACTCAAAACAGATCAGGCAATCAACTCCATGCAATAACTCACAATAAAAAAAACACATGGTACAACACTACACCACAGCTGCTTCTGTATTTCGTCTCTAAACAGAAGACAGGTTGAGTTTGACATTCCAATTTGCGTCGGCAGCTGAAACACCTGTCCCGCGTTAACCAATCAACAGACAGCACGACAACTGGGCAGGTGTAAGCCATTAATCAGGTCACTCACCTGTGTAGATTCAAAAGGAATATCCTGGCAGTTTGCGAGACCAATCAGGAAAAAACAACAAAATGCACAGAGATGAGAACAAATCAAGGAAAATAATTTTTTAAAAGTGTTTTTATCTCCGGGTGTCTGCACTGTCTGGAAAGACACGGGGAAGATACGCATATTTCTAGGGGTCAGTAGAAATCGAAAACCAATACAGAAAGGTGAAAGTCCCCGAAAAAAATACGAAAAAAAAAACTTCAACAAACATCGTCGACTGTAATTTAAATTTATCATCACTTCCACCCTTTTGTTTGATATTTTGAAGGTGTGTTATGTCTCTTTTAGTAATCTATGGTATTTCATGCCAATAGGCAAAAGCTTCAGTATCATTGCTGGTTTGTATATAAAAGTCACCAGAAAAGTTTGCTTTTCCAGGTGTTAATTTTCAGATTTTTGTTATGCTAAGCAACTTTAATATACAAAGCTGAGTTCCTACAGTCATGCAAAATCCCAGAAAATCCTAAAATCTGAAGTATCATGGAAAGTCATGGATTTTTTTTCCATTTTACAAGGAGTCATGGAAAACTGATATTTCAAGAAAAAAAGCCATTGAAAAGTGGAATCTTACACAACCAGTATGCACGCTCAGTATATTGTAAATAGACTCTTTAAAAAAAGATGTAAAATTCTAAAAAGTAGCGTAAGTAGTTATAGAAAACCCTATAATTTTCCCCCCTGGAAAGTCATGGAAAAGTCATAGGAATTTAAGATTTCTGTGGGAATCCTGACCAACTGCCATATTCAGTCAAAGTTTGTCTTCTTTCTGCACTGTGAGTGCTTAGACTGCATTGTACCTTGATTGACAGGAAAGCAACAACTCCCTTAATACAAAATCCTCATTTCAAGTCAAAAAAGGAAATTCTTTTATGTTCGCACAGTTTGGAAACATTGATATATTGCGAAAAATACCGAATTAAGTATGAGAGTGTTTCTACCTTTTCCGGGGGAGAATTTAAATGGTTCAAAGCTACTTGTACATTCCTGAGTATCTTACAAACTCACAGAAGTTAGATCACAAAAAGGGTCGACACGAATATCAGGAGGCGTACGAACTTGTTGACAACACCTCGTGACCCCATCTCGTTTGAGTTACATATTTAACAACAAGCACAAAGACAGTATTACACACACAACAGGTGTAACGACACGGTCAGGTCGCTAGCTCCCAATCAATCATCTCCCGACTACTAGGCAGGTACAATGCACGTATAAGTTTTAATCTTTAGCGCATGGGGACACCCCAATCGCCCACAAAACGCGCCTGAAACTGTATCCTCCCCAGAGGGGCAACTGCGGTCGATTCACGGTTTGAAAAGAGTCAATTTGTGGTGACCCAAATTCCGTACACTAGCACGAGGCCATTTTGCCAAACATTCCAGAAAGTTCAAACCACAGAGAAAGGCAGATACAAGCCTATACGTAACTTTACTTACTGTACCTCCTTGTTCCGGCTGTATACATACAAGGGGTTCACCACACCCTCTGGCTCTCTCATGAGTACTCCGTGGGTAAAATCCCAAAAATTTAAAAAGTGGGGATTTGTGGAATAACAGATTGGAGCTTGTACCCATTGTGTTCTCCAGAACTGAAAGATTTGCTTTGCCAGAGAAGAAAGTTAAGCCAAGCGTACAAATTAGTTTCAACCGGTATTGTGGTGGTAGAATAAAGTGCACAGACATACAGTCACCCGCGCGCAATAAGGGGATGTTTGTAAATTCTATGTGCTAAGGTTTGGTGGAGTTCATGTTTCTTTCAGCATTCTCCACAAAGGTGTAATGTGATGCCTTGTTATGTCAAATGTTAAACAAACAAACTGTGATTGTGAGCATACCGAGTCTGTTTTTCCCAACATGATCAAGCATGTTGGATGTTTTTTGAGCCAATGAACACCAAATAAGAAGGTGACAATCAATGATCAGTGTGTCTGTAATAAGTGTACAAAATGAAATACTTTAATTAAGCTGGTACGGTATAAATCATAAACTAGCTGTTTGCCGAATTACCACAATAAATTCAGTAAGTCTTCATCAATATCTTCATCATTATTTTAAATATAACATTAGATTTGTTACTTTTCGTGCTTCAATTAACATAAGTTGGCAAAAAGGGTTCAGTGAACCTCCAGCTTATCTGGTGATTAATACTATCAACACGAACCGGAGACCAGAGTGCATTTTTTTAGAATCGTGTGGGCGTATAGACTTTAATATACGGATATTTTTGGCAGGATATGAAGAAAGATATTAATGGTGGGCGAGCCGACAATTTGAAAACAGGAAGTTATGAGTAAGAAACCCCAGCTGCAACTTGTTTCCAAATGCCAAGCGTCCTGCAAGTGCTACTTTTCCACAATTTACAATTTACAAATCCTTTTACTGTTCCTATCGATGTGTGCATGCTATTGTCAGGTGTTCATCACGTGACCACGTACAGACGCGCAACTTCAAAATCTGTTTGTTGGAGTTCACTTGAAAATGCAAAGATTGAACACGCGAAATTGATGTATCATCACATGAGAATGTATATCTTTCCTTAGTTTGGTAGTTGACTTGAAAGTAAGAATCTTTTCACGTGCACACTTCAATGTTAATATTAACAAACTTCGTACATCAAACCATGGAGGTATTAACATTATTTTTAATACCTCCATGATCAAACTGACAAACAATGTACAACCCCTATAACAAACAAAACACTTTGTTCATCAGTAATCCAACTTATGAAAAAGATAACTATAAGGGTCGTGCAGATATCATACAGTTCTACAAATAAGCCTAAACATTCCTGGCATAATTTCAAATGTGTATGGTTTGTTATCCTCATGAATAGACAAGCAAAATATGGGGTCATTATGATGGTGACCTTGATGTCAAAATAACGTGTTCCTCCTTTTAAAAAATAACGTGTTCCTCCTTTTAAGCTCTGGGATTCACTAAAATAATAACCTTGGAAACAAGGGACTCAGCATCATTTAGTTACATTTTGACAAACAGTAATATAACGACATTGGTGATTAGCTGTAACTTACCGAAGTCTTGGCGACCTTCCAATCATTGTCGTTGTACAACTCGAACACCCGCTGGGACATACGTTCAGCCTCTTCCTTATAATCCATGGTTCCAGAGGAGGAGAGTCCGCTACCAGTACCACCAGTGTGGCAATGTGCTCTGATGACCAGCCTATCGCCAGCAGACGACTGACTCCTAATAATGCTTCTAGCCGGCTTAGGTCTGCCACTAAAAATACCCGCACCGACGGCGCAGACACCTAATGTCACCGGCGCCAAATATCTGAGCATAATGTATGCAGACGATGCGCCAATCAGCGCGATTTCTCGGGGAGAATCGATGGTACGATTGGTGGAGTGAACCAGGAAGTAATCCGTGGAACTTCAGCGTGCTGCGACTGCAGACACGAAGGGTAATAACCACGGCGAATACGATACGACAATGTGTCTGGGAGCGCGTTGTGTGAGTGTGGTGCGTGGTAAGGGTTCCGGAAATGTCTGATGTGTCGGGTAAGTGCATGGGATCTGATTACACAATCGTCTGGACACCTGCATACACGTCTCACAAACTGGAGCCAGCAGACACAGCATACTGCGGTCAGACAAAATGTGTATATGTAGGCCTGCGTGGCTTGCAAGAAACTGTTAGAAAGAAGCCAAATGCAGATTATTCAAAATCAAGCTTTCATCCTTAAGTAAATTGAAAGTATAATGGCCGAATTATAAACATGGAATAAAGGTTGTGCTCATTAAAATACCTGTTGTTGATCCTCCTGCGTCTTAAGTTCACTGCACAACAACGGATCACAGAATTCACAACTCGGCTCGTGGTATAATCAGCAAGACTTCGGAGTCATATGAACTGTGCCTCGAAGTAATGACCATTATAACCGGCCTGGGCCTACATCCAGTCTTGCTTAGGGTATTACTTTTGACATTTTTGTAAGTACGCTATTTTAGTGACAACGAATCAGATCAGTGCGGTGTTGTCATGCGTGTAAAAGCGCCCTCAATAAGCCAGTTCGGTATTCCAACTGCGCATGTGCACATTCAAGATTTGACAATTTTTCGTTCGGGAGAAACATTTCATCGTATGCGTGCAAAAGCATAGCGGGTACCAGCACATTTAAAGAGATCGTCGTGTTCTGAAGTAACATTTTTCGAAAAATGTTTGGACAGCGAAGTGTTTTCAGGTGTCTTGTGTGTCCAAACTTTTGTTAGAACAAAAGTTTCCATAGTCTTGTCGATTGCACGAAAAATCGCACAGAATGCAGATTGGGTTACCACGCACGTCCCAAGGACCAATGGTTACTTGTAACTGGTGGTTGGTTCGTGACGTACGTAGCGCATGCGCACTGAAGTTGAAGTGCGAACTACTCTATCAAGTCGAACTATATTGTCATGTCATCAACGCGACCATGAGAAAATGGCGGTGGCTAGTTTGTTTACGTTTTTGGACGAGTTCATAGATGAAAGCGACACGGACGATATTTGCTCAGTATATCAACATATCTCAGAAGTGGTAACGTGTGCCTCAGACGATTGTGGACGAACAGTACAGGCCCTGCCAAAAATGTATTATTTCAAAGAAAGACAAAGTAACACACAAAAAAGCAATATTCTGAACATGAAATGATCGTTCACTGCTGCTGATGAATATTTACTTTTGTTTTTCCGCCATTCTTCTGATAACTGGTCCTCTCTGCACTGTGCTATTAAAAACGGCTATTGGTAACCAGCGATGCGAGCAACCTCGGTATAGGCTGGTCGCGAATCGTCGACTAGACTAGTCTAACCATCGTCGACTAGCGTATAGCGTGCGTTCGATCAGAGTTAGTCGAACTATGGTTAACTATAGTCCTTGATCGAACTTGCTCCTTGTGTGCACATCTGCCACGTTTTTCACTAATCTGGTTCCCTGACCTGGAGATTCCCTGACCTGGAGATTCCCTGACGTCTAAATCTTAGGTCAGGTAGCTATCACGGTTTAAAATAGATCATTACGTACAGTGTTAAGTCCGAGTGACGTCAGTGGCAACATTCAAATTTAAAATTCTTGCAAAATCCAGTCGGCAAAGGGGGGTGGGGGGCATTGATTTGTCAGTTTTTATATATAATTGAGAATTCAAATTCCTAGACTGGTCCCTGCCCCCATTGAATTGAAGTCCGAAGGACAATGTTGGGACCGGGAACCAGTCTATCAAATTCCAGGATCTGCAACGGGCTTGACGTATGACAGACATTTTGTTACCAAAAATAAGTTCGGAAAACTTCGGAAATTTTCGGAAACTGGCAGAATTCTGCCAGTTTTCGTCACGTGACATTGGCGGCTACCGGACCTAATATTCATCAGAAATAGTCAGAATATTTTAGTCCGGAAACCAGACTATGGCTTATTCATTCTTTCGAGTGGAAGGGCGCCCTCAATAGATAGGCAAAGGGGTGGATACATACGTAATCACAAGATGATAGAATCGAGCAAAACCAAAGAGTTGTTTAAAAAAAAATTACAGTTCATTGACTACTGATGGGGCTACCCTGAAAAAATGACACGAAATCAAATAAATTGTTGTTATGCGTGTTATTTCCTACTGTCAATGCCCTAACGTTCTAGCTCGAAATTCTGAGGTCAAGTTAGAAGTGAATCTAATCCTGTAAATGATAACCAATTCGTCAGTGAAAAGGGCCATTGCAGGTAAAGGTTCACGGGAAACATGCTATAAATCGTTATAAAAATGATGAATACGTAGGACAGAAATATTTTCATGTGTGTGATTGGTATTTTTTTTAGTCATTAGGCCTAATCATGGGGCGTGTCCCCTCCCACAGACAATTCTTCGGAAGTAGCGTTCTCTTCCGGGTCTCAGATACATGGGACTCTATAAACAGGGCCTGAAGGCAACACGCATGTGTACTCCATTCGTTTGTACTGCACTTCCGGGTCCAAATGACGTCACACTTACGGAGAGGATACCAATTTCTGGCTGTGACGTCATCGGCAGTAAAAGTATTGCTAGCCACGCCCCTGATGTCCAGTGCCATATACAAAACACATGGTGTTTGCATGGACGTGCAGGGGCGTGGCATGATCGCGGTGCATTTTACGTCTAAAGCTGTTCCAGTGGTGATCATCACCTGGATGGCGCTGGCACATTTTCTCATTTTTCGCGTGAATTAGTGTTCATAGGCTAATGGCTTCCTCAATTTTCAATTTCCGACTGATTTTACACTTCCGTGCTTTGTGCAATTAACCGTATTTCTGCTTCTCACCTCATATTAATTCTAATCATAGCCACGGGCCATATAGGTTTTTTTTTCATCCTCGCCAATTTTCATCCTTTTGGCATTACGCCTCGGCCATTTTGTATTGTTCCCTGACGATGTAGCTTGGCCCAAATACATAAACTGCAGAGTAGGCCTACCTAACTGGTCCACTCTATCTCTTGCTTATTTAAACTTTATAAAGAGCAGTTGCAGTGGCACACCCAAGAGAGCACGGGGGAGGGGGCGGGGGGGGGGGGGGGGAGGAGGGGACTTGAGCTCTCCCAAGCAGAGCCGAAGAGTTGTGACAACTTCTGATTTTGGTCTAAACATGGCCGCTCATTATGTTTACACAGTGGATGGAACGTGCTTATTGATCTCCATATTATACAGACTATATAATGGAGATCAATGAGTGTGCTATGCACTGATGCATAATCCGCCATGTTTGGTCCAACGATTGGGACCCCTCATGTCGCAACTCTGCTCCCAAGACGTTACTTTTTATTCGTGCAATATGTACGTATAATGTGCATTGATAGCTGCCAGAATTATGCTAAGTGAAATGGCGCCACCATCGTGAAAGACATTTTTCTTAAATTGAAAAAAAAATTGGGAAGGATTTGACCACTGCTTGATTTGACTACAAATTTGACCAATGAATTTAGTAAACCAGAAGTTTGAAACCAAAATCCAATAGTCCCGCCCAATTTCAAGTCATGTAATTTGGATCGGACTTACGTATCGGCAAGTTGATAACATTTGTGCTTACAAAATAATGTCCGACAGCGCTTCACATTTTTTTATTCCTGGTTATTAGACTAGTGGTCTTAGATTTTATGCAGCAGTTTGAGATCAGTGTCATCTATTTTATGCCCCCTCATGTATAGGCCTACCCATTTTTTCTTGTGGGCGAAGAGAGGCGGTTTTACAATAAACACGTTCATATTTAACTGTTGATTTTCATGTTTGCCTTTTTAAAGATATAAGTGCAGAATGTGGCTACTTTTCCGTAAAAATTGAAAAGTCTTGGCTAAAAATCGATATCAGGCAATGTAGCCTCAAATTTGGCCCCAAATACGACATGCATGCAAAACCACGAGTAACCTAACAATAGAAAAGTATTTATGAAAAACGACAGTTAAATATAAACGTGTTATTAGTATCTCGACCGAGAACAAATTTCCCGGTGGGGTTCGAACCAACGCACGTGCGTCAGACATCGGAATTACTGGACCACATGTACGAATTTAATCTCCGGTACCGCAATAAACACATTCTTTGATGAAATCTACTAATAAATTGGAGTGACTCACGGCCGCTTACGGCAAGTCGTGCAAACATGAGTGATTTATAATACAAGAGAACGCGTTTTTTGGTTATATTACTGGCTTCTCTGTTCTTAATGAAACCATAAATAATTTGTTGTCATTCATTGCGCTACAAAGGATAACCGGCAGATATGAAACATGGCACGCGCATCTATGGTCCATAGAAATAAATTAATTTTGCGTATTCTGCTTACAGAAAGTACTGTCGTGTATGACAGTTTCACGTAATTATCGATTCGCGTGTACGTTAGCCTATTGGCTCTTTGCACGGTTGGGTTGAAAGAGAGGTCACACAGGCAAGATTAAGCTACTTATAATGTATTCATACATAAAAGCTCAGTATCTCAAAAGCTTATCAACCTATAAAGTTACGATCCGAAAGAGTCTATATTTGCATGGGTAGCCTCGCTTTGGTTCCAATATGTCGAAACCATGCAAACAGTGAATACATAATGAACGTGTTGCTTCCAATTCAGATCAACAATTGAGGATCTATTTTAATTTTAATTTAATTCTGAATACATATAAATACACAAATTAATAATTACATCAGGGAGATCTAATTATCATACAACGAAGGCAAACGATCCAACAATGCAGGGTTCAGTAGTAGGCCTACGAAACTAAAGAACCACATTTTGTGAATAGATAATAACAAACATTTCAGCGTGGCCGATGTTAATATTATTCAAGTCACTCTGCTGAAGAAATCCATGTCTTCATTTCTGCCTTTGTTTGGTTTGGACAAAAGACAATCAAGATGATTCATAAAAACATCAGCAAAAAATCCAAGATTAAGTTTAAAGGCAATATCACCCAAACAACAAATATTGGTTTAATGTGTATGATTTAATTCCAACACATTACGGTACGACTTATGGTATCCATAGATTTTATAAAATACACAAATTGACAATAATTATATACAGATTTTCTGCGTTTAATTTGCTACAGAACTATTTCATCTAAGCCACTGTGTAGAATCATTTAACATTTACAAATATTATCTGTAAATCCTCTTGAAACAAATCCATACATTCACCAATATTTAAATATTTACAAAAATAACTGATCCCTTTGAAAGATGCATAATTATAATATAGAACGATGAAAAACGAACACTCTAAAACTCGTCTGATTCCATCTTAATTGAAATCACCCAATACTAAAGCTAAGGGTTACGATCAAAGGTGGTGGGGTTGGCCACATTTTGAATTCCCAACAATACCACCCTTCGTTTTCCTGGGTCCAGATCTAAATAGAGGATAATTCTTCAACAGATTCCATAGAAATTATCCCAATTTTCAGACATGGAACCAGGCGGTCAAATTGCCTCAAATAACAGATTTTAGTTTGGCGCATGGAATTATTAAAAACTACGATTTTACCACACTGCTGGTGACAATCGCAGCTTAATTCCTTTTGTTCTGTTTACGTACATTACTGTACAGTTTTAACGGACACATTTTAGACGGTGAGTAATCACAATGAGTCATGAATAACAATACATTTACATGATGTGGGAAGAAGCGACACTCGCCCGAAAAAAAACCCATAAATTTCTCTGGATTTTTTTTATAAGTCGCGTCACCACTTGCTTATTACAGTATACAATCCGTCCTTCAAACCATCACACATTTTGGCGGGAAAATTTACACATTCGTACACGAGTCTGGGAAGGTGTGATCATGAATCATAGGCTAACGGAATTAGCGTGTAATTTTCTGAGGAAGGAATAGCATCATGTTAAAGGTATGATATAGCTTTGGTAGTGGTCGAAGAAAAAAAATGATTAGTTTTTGAAGACCTCCAAAAACGCTATGGAATTTTGAATTTTAAAAGTTCCAAATATGCACATACGAACGTGCACAAAATCACTCTTAAAACAGACTGGTTTTCACTCGGATGACGGATTGAGGTCAAACTTTCAATAGTTTGTTATTTCATGTATTGGTACATGTTAAATCACACAAGGTATATACACTACCTGTATCATACATTTAACTGACTCGCTCAGTATGTTCAGGTTATGAGAGAAAATGTGTCACAACTAATGTTTCGATGAACATGCTTTGACAATCTTCCAAGGACCGACGCTTAAACATAATATACTCCCGCCCTCGACGTATTAAACAATCACGGCCACGCGCGCTACATGTCACACATGTCAGACTTTTGTGGGCCATCAGTGGGTAGAAGGGGGCGGGGGAACACCCCCCCCCATAAAAATCGTCACCCTCAGTCTCCCCGCAAAATAACAGTATTATAAAGAAAAACTTTTGTGAGAGCCCCCCACCCTTAAACATCCAGCGCCCCCACCCTTAAACATCCAGCGCCCCCACCCCCACTCTCCCCCTATGAAGACAGCCCTGGCTACGCCGCTGGCTGTGATCGGTCAAAACGTCACTGTGTGGAGCTTAATGGTGGTTTATAAAGCGTGCAAATCTCTTGATTTCACGCAAATTCACGATCACTTTGTATCACTTCCTATGTGAAGATATTGAAAATGGTAAATTGTTTCCCAAAGTCTCCCTCCTTTTAGGCCGGGGATGTGGTCGTTTTCGTCCCTTTCTGCGCTCCCTTGGTGTCTGGGCGGGCTTTGTCTGCCATTCTCCCCCGGACAACGTGAACCACGAACATAGCTATAGCACAGATGATTCCAAGAGAAACCAGGCAGGCTGCTATGGCAATCCCTGCCCGCTTAGACGGCGCTACGGGCTTACCATTCACGCCGGCTTCTGTAGTAGTTTCCGTGGTTGGTGGGGGGTGGGTGCGGCCATGGGTGTGTTCGTGGGGTGGCTGGGTCCCGGGGTCGGGGACGTCCCCACTGGAGGGTGTTTTGGGATTTTGGGGGGTCGGTGTCTTTGTTGTTGCTCCTGATGTTACTGCTGTGGTTGGATTCTGTGCTGGCTGAAGGTTGTTGGGTGTCCGTTTGGGAGGAGGGTTGGTGATAATGGGAGGGGCTGTTGGCGGTGGGGGCGTGGTTGGGGCTGGGGTGGGGCAGACTGCAAGATTTGCAGCGTTGCCTTGAAAACAAAACAATATAAAAATTAGTTTAGGAGTTCTTGTCTAATATTTGTCTTTCTGATCCCATAAAACTATGAAAGTGGTTACTTCAATGGAATCTTGGTTCCAATACAGATTTAAAAAACAAAAAGGCGAGTATTAAATGATAAAAAGTATAAAAAAAAAAACAGACATTATGAAAATCAGTCGTCAGTTACAATGTATGAAGAAAAAAAGAACTGCTGTCAATACGTAAATTACAATAAATTTAAAAAAATATAAACAGTTTGTTTGTTTGTTTATTTATTACATTTCTTTACCCAGGGTGTGCCCAAACAGTTTGGGCCCTGCAAGTTGCAGATTTCTGCTCACTAGAGGGCGCTGTATTCGGCTGGATAAGAAAAGTGAGCCCCCGTTGGTGTTATGTTCGCAGTTGGTGTTATGTTCCCGTGACAAAACTGTGGTAGTTGCAATTATACACATGCGCACACAGTGTTCAGCGCTACATGTTTTCCCCATAAGCTCAACTGCACTAATGTCATTTTATCATGCTTACAACCTTAGCACACTCAGGTATAAACTGGCAGACACTGCGTTGATTTTTTGTGCATGTACTTGATTAATATAATTTCACTTACGTGCAGTCCGGAATGTTAACTCAACCTGTAGGCCTTCATTGAAACTATCATCCGCAGGATTAATGACAAACGCTGAAATCTACCAACAAAGAGTGAGACCTCTAAACATTATTGGCGTTTTTATTGGCAGGACAAATACTTTTAAACTTTTAAAGTGTTGCAGAGTGTTTAATCATAATACATATTGATTAAAAATTTAACAAATTAATTCTAAAATTACCAAACAGGGATCGATTTTGCATTTTTAAGGAAAATACTAAAACCCTCTCTAAATTAAATTCATGGTGTCTTGGGATCAGTAGAGAAGTTAATTCATTCAAAGAAAAACACTTTTTAAAAATTCAAAAACTGATTTTAGAAAAGTAAATAAATGTGATTCAATAATCCTATAAATCGTTGATTTTTGCACATTACTTACCAGCACAGAGTATGACAAGCCTGGCTTCATGTCATTCAATTCAGCAGTTACTCTTCCCTGTAAACAAGACGCAGACGCAAACATTATTTCAATCTTGGTAAAATGTTAATTAGATTTCAAAACAGACAGATAGTCAAGTACTACATGCGACAGACGAACTAAATGACTGGTTCACAGAACACACTAACGGTTGATGACGACACATTACGCAATCATCATGCCCACGTCGGTTCGAAGATGGAATTTGCGTCTGGGGATGATTTAACTAAGAAGAGGGATTTTTGCCCTTTTTCGACGTAGTGTATTAAGGACTGCATGCTCAGTGCTTTCCGAGAGCCTATAGTCTATTTGATGATATTAAAACCTTTTTGACTTTGAAGTTTATGCTTGCGGAAGACTAAAGGGTAAAATAATTTATTTAAATGGCTCTTGTCGAGCTGCGTGAGGTTATATACTTGCGCCCTCTATTTGTTTATGGACCGTGCCAACTTTATGCTATGGCTTTAGAGGCGGCCTTGACAAGCACGAGTTTGGCTAAATTCTAAAGTGTCTTCAGCAACTGCCAATAAGGAAAGGGTCACAGCATTTCAATATAAATAACTATGCAACTGAAATCTTTGAAAAGTTGCTTTTACAACCCGGAGACACGATGGCGATTTTGCCAACTAGCCACTGTAAGAGTCTTGTTGGAGTTCCAGATATTAGCTCAAATCAAATCTGATAACGCAAGTCGTCCGACGCAAATTCTATATGTTCCTTTTCTTGAAAATATGCCTCTGTAAATGTTTGTTTTTTTTAAGAACGGGATGGACACACCTTTGACAGTTGTATACCTTTTTTTCTGTGATAGCCCATTTTAAAGATTATACTAGTACCAATCCTCCCGAGAAATATTTCTTGTCTGAAATGCTGTCATCTAAGAATTCTTTTTATCTGAAGACCGTCAAACACGCCTTGGGTGATTTCCATTTAATTCAACGAAAAAACAAATTACCTAATGCAGAAAATCACTGTTTTCACAGTTTTCTCGTTACATGTACTCGGATGACGGATTGAGCTCAAACTTCAACAGGTTTGTTATTTCATGCACGGAGGAAGGTCTTTTCCTTCCGCCATGTTTCATGCCATTGTTTTGTCAGCTCTGCCAATGCTATCTCATATCTTTGTGGGTTTCAGCTGTTTATTTAAATATCAGAACTGTGAGATAAATCAAACCCAATGTCTTATGTAAAATAAGAGAACTACCAGGCAGGGGACTTACTCCAGCGGAGGTCGAGTCCGGCATTGCAGTGACAATATTGGGCAGGGTACCAGGCGGAGCGTCTGGTCCCGTGTACTGCAACTTATAGGCGGAGATATATCCATTGACCTGGATGGGCCGGTCCCAAGACAGGTGGGCGGAGAGGAAGGAAGTGGTTCCCTGCCGACACTGGGAATCCAAGCGGGGTTCGATGGGGGCACCAGCGTACTGGACAACTACAGGAAAAACATCCGTAAAATAAGAGTGATTTTGAAGTAGTTACGCTCATAAGCTGAACCCTCGTTTTTCATTGCTAAAGGTAAAAAGTTGATACTTAAATTAACCGTACAAAGTGCGTTTTTTGGTCTATTTATTTAATTTAGTCCTACATTGATTGGCATAAAACTTTCTTCCACATGCTCCAAATTCAGACAAAGCCACATAGTTTGGTGAAGTCCAGAGTTTTTGTTGCTTATTTTTCACTTACATACAGGCTATTAGTTCAGTTTGATAACGGTAATAATTTATTTGTTAAAAATGACGAACTTTGAAGGACTTTCATTACACGACTTCAGAAAAAATATAGACTTTTAGACGGATAAACTAATAAAAACAATACAATGCACGTTATAGACTAGACACTTCATGAAATCACAATGATCATGATAACTGTTTGTTTTGGTTTTAAAATATTACTAATTTAAATTATACTAAGTTTGATTTCTTTTCTGGACAATCAACAATGACAAAAGTAAATCCAATATTATAAGCCACAATTTATATAAATCAAAAATTCGCCAAGTCGGCAGCTCATTGGCTCAACATTTATCAAGGACAGCGCCCTCTGTTGGTGAATGTGCTCGAACCTACCGGCAGTTTCGCAAAATTCTCGGTCCGCCGTTGCCTGGAAACAATCTGAAAACAAAAGCAAACTTGAAAATTATTACCCGAGGTCAAAATAAACACAGATCACATTTCCTAAAAGTGGTGTGTTTTCATTGACTTAGTCAAGTTCCAAATCAATATGTTATTACACGTTATCTGTTCACTTTTGAAAGACGTATATACAAAGTCTGGTGTTTTAAACCTACTTGTAGAATTAGGCCATATACTTTACCGACTGAGGGCGCTATATCAACTCTAAACTGAGGTTACAAACAGTAGTATCCTTACTTTCATTGAAGCGAATAATCTGACTAGGATCGTACACAATGTAAAAACTGTCTTAAAATCGTAAGAAATTGACAACTGAAGTGCTCCAAATTAAAATGGACAGCGCCCTCAATCGGCCAAGAATACTGACGTCTACCCACCTGGAGTTCCGAATCCTTTGGAGACAGGAACGAGTGACTTTGCCATGGTGGTCCCGTTCACTACAAATACCTTTTTTTTTAAATCAACAAAAACCAGAAAAAATGGTGTTTGAAACTAATACTATGGAAAATGCCAACCAAAATATGTTTAACAATTTAGTAAATTATCTGCCAATGAATACGCAACAGCATGTGAAATCAGTAGTCATGCTATCTATTTCCTGACACACAACACGTTTATGTTCGCGGCAAAATAACTTCCCTTTTTACAAACAAAATCTGATTTTCCTCCAAACTAAAGTCAATCTATTTGTTGCCCAAGCACGGACTCTTAAAATATTCTGAAATCAACTATTGACACGTACATTTATCTTAGAATATGTTGCACGTCGAGTGCCCCGAACAAATTTGAACTTAGTTCGGCTACCCATGACTTTTTTATGTCACATCACTACTTATTAGTATAACACGGCCCTCACCCTTCAACTTCCGCTAAACCAGAGACCTACTTTTTCTGGAAGACTTACCATGAATTCGTACAGGAAGCCGAAGTCCAGACCAGTAAACATGTGTTCTTCTGTTTGCTATGAGAAAAAAGTTTCACACAAAAAATCAGCACAAGATTCACATGTTGATTTAAACAGCTTGGCAGTTAAAACCCTTTGAAGCCGGATGACGTCTATACGCGTAAAAAAAAATTGCCACCTGGCCGGATGACGTCATTTTCTGCATTTTCAATCCATTGTTGGATTATTGTGTTCGTTATGCTTGGCTGCACAAGCCTCTTGTGTCAGTTTCACTTGGCTGCACAGGCTGCCATGGCAGCCCGGTGCCTCATTATCAACCGGCTTCAAGGGGTTACAAGATTCAGATTGCGGCAACCAATAAAATGATACCAGTTGCGATGATAGAAATAGGTTTGTCTGTTATAGCCTCTGTCCTGTTTGATTGTATTTGCTTATTTTCTGTTTGTTTAATAACGTTTGTATAGCTATAAAGAGCACATATCCACCATAAACACATAGCTCCAGGCGCTGCATTATTACCCCTGCTCATCAGGACCATTCCTGAAACCTCCGCTCCCTGGGGAGTATACAGCCCTGGCTGCAAGTTAAGCGCACATGGGCTAATCAAATACATAACCATCACTGCCCTCACAGGTAGGCCTACCCGTTTACTCCTAGGTGGAGAAAAGCAATTTGTCACAAAGTGTCTTGCTCAAGGACACAAGCACCGTAACCCTGCTGGGCTCGAACCCACAATCTTTGGTATCACCAAGACCTTGAGTGTAGTACGTCAGACGACGAGGCTGCGGCACTACACGTTTGCTTTGGTGTTTGTCTGTGTGTCGGTTTGTTAGGATCAGTACTTGTTTGTTTGTTTGTTTGTTTGTTTGTTTGTGAGCCTGGCGGTTACTTACAACAAGAACTTCATGTTCCTCCATACGACATAGCTTGGGGGTTTTAAATGACGGCATTCGAACCACGCTGACTGCATAGGCACCGTGGGAATCCAGACCTACAACACAGATCAACAAAAGTAATTGTCTTTTTGTGCAACCCAGAACAGACTGTTTGAATGATAAATGAGCGACTGCCTAAAAATATCAGGCGACCAAAACTAAAAGCATTTACAGCAGTGGTACCATGCTCGCGTGCGTGACATACGCACGCGCTCGATGCAGCTTCGACCAACAGGTTGTTTACCACTTGCCAAAATGCGCACGCGACTCAAATTAATTTAAAGAACGCGGGCAACCTGCACGCGAGCGCGGCACCACCGCAAAAATGGCTCTTAATTTTGTTCGGCGAACTCCCTTATTGGCCTTCGTTTCAGATAAAGCTTTCAGTTGCGTGCATACTGTTATTTTCTTTTTGATAAAGCAGCTTGATTGCAAGAGGGCTTACTTCATTTTTATTAGGGGAGGGGTGATGGGGAGAGGCACATTGTTTGGAGATTGTTAATGACAACATGAAATCTCCAAACGAGGAATAACAAATTTAGATGGTGTATCCATCTTTTTGTGAAAGCTTTTTACTGAATTGACGTGCGCCCTATTGTGACACGGTAAAGCTTTTAAATGTTTTTAATATTTTTATGTTTCAACAAGCAAATCAAATAAAGACGTGAATAATAGCGAAGAATACCAGTCAGCATCTTATTGTAAGCGATTAAATGGCTTGTTTAGCTATAATAGTAATTAGCCAATATGTGAAGACATCGAAGAATCCAAGATAGCGGCCTCCATACTTGGTGGTCTGTCCCACGTAACTCGTGATGAGACACTCCAAAGCTGTCGATTGCTTCCAGGCTCCACCGAGCTGACAGTCGAAACATCGGCCGTTACGGACCCTTCATCCACAACAGCTGAAACAGAACAAGTTCCAATTGTAAGAGTAAAACGTTTTGTTGCTAGACCGAAGTGAAGATTCAAAAGAAATATTAGAAGCTTTCAGTGTAAAATGTCACCTTGGTTCGTCCATCTACTGTCAATAATACAAACGTATTTACAAAGGATTTTTGTCTGGAACGATCTCAAGATACGTTTTAGACGTACTCTTTCCATGAAACTTCAGAAAACTTTTAAGATCATTATTAAAGGGACACATTGCTTTGGAATTTGCGATTTGGGCTATAAAACTGAAATGGATATGGTTGGGAAGCTTTTTTAAAAGTAGAATATAAAGATTCCCATAACTATCCCTTCAAATTGCGTGGTTTTTGTTTAATTTCGTGACAAATAACGGTCCGCCATTTTGTAGAACCAAATTTTTGACTCCACAAAATGGCGGAGCATGTTCACCAGTCGTATTTCTAGTCGCAGCTGGTTGAAGTACGTTCTGTTGATCCATTTTGATGTACACATGTACTTATGTGGCACGCGGCGCGCAGCACTGGCGATATGTGTCGCGAGGTAGAGAATGGTACCTGGCGATCATCTGGTAGGTTTACAAGGCCACTGGCTGCGACGCCAGCCTAGAAACTCCTACAGCGTATTTTGCGCATTATTTAGACGGTGGTATTTACTACTGGAAACAAGTCTATGTTTCGCGGGTCAGATGTCAGGGATCAGAGGCCAATTTTTTGTTTTGTAATCACTACTCAATAATTACAACACATTATACGTGTTTTTTGCATGAACAACTCTTATAAAAGATAAGGAACATTTCCAAACAGCAAAATTTCATGACATTTGAAGGCAATGTGTCCCTTTAATATTCACACCCAAATCCTAGTTTCGGGCCCTACTAATCTTGGTTCCAAGACGTCCTTTATCGGTGCGCATGCGATGCATGCAGCGCGCACGGGTTAATGCACTGTATAGCGCCCTCTACACACGCACGCCAAGGCCATGTCGCTAAGGAGCAAGTTCGGTTGGGCGACTGGAGTGACTAGACTTAGGTAACTATAGTCAATCTAGATGTCACTCGAACGCTGCGTGGTTTGACTAGCTGGTCCAACTGGATCAACCTAGCTCCGGACCATGGTTTCTCTGGTCACTCGCGAGTTACGTCACGGTTTCAAGATGGAGGATAGGTTACTGGGCAAATTTTGCAAACGTTTACAGTAAATTGTTAGTTTTGTCCAATGATAATAACTCTTTGCAATAAGATAATGAATTATTTATTGCACTAAAGTTAAATAGAGAAACTAAAAGAAATACATAATAGAAAATAAAAATGACGTACCAACATTTGCTTCGTTAACAATTAGCAGACGACATTCTTTTCAGTTAGTTGTTTTGCTACACAAACTAGATTTGACGTAGTTGATCGACCAGATGCGTTCGAATGAAAACAGACCACGCATGCGTGATATAAATCGCAAAATTGACAAAAGGGACTAGATCAGCAGCACCCGAACTTGCTCAAGGATGGCGTTGGCGTGCGTGTGTATAGAGGGCGCTATACAGCGCATTAACCCGTGCGCGCTGCATCGAACGACGCCTTAGAACCAAGACTAGCCCTATACTAAGGAAATTATTACCCCCCTTTCCACGGCACAATCGTTGGTCATTTGAACCAGGTACGACAGGGGGCGAGAGAAGCTGTAGTCCTCGCCCATACAACACCCCAGTCCCTCCTCCACCGTACTCCTCACCCAAACATGGTGAACTCAATTTGTTTAATTAATGAAATTAATATTTTATTTTTTTAGTGTATGAAATTTTACGCGAATGTCTGATTAAATCTAATATTTTAACCAAATTCTCAAAAAGAACATTCTCTAAATGGTTACCACATGATTATTGGTCCAACCTATTTTTTTTCTGGTGCCGCACGAATTGAATGCGACGTCCACGTCATGAAATGATTCTGACATGCTTTATATTGGACAGACGCCAACACCTTTGATAAAAACATAACATACGTTGATTTTTGTTACCCTTGTCACCTCAACTAATTCTTCATTTCCCATATGCTATACCCAACACATTCTTCCCTTTCTATTCTGGACATATTGCGTGTATGATCCTTCAAGCCACGCAATGGCGTGACAGCTACCACGCAGTGATGTCATACTCACGCGAGAAAACCCAGCATTTGGCGATAGCCTGGGCGTGAACACGGAATGATAGCGACCACAGCAGTACTATAGGAATAACGACAGCTAACTGCTGTAACAGGCTAGTTTGAAGTGACATCTGTGAAGTAAAAAAAAGACAAGACGCCCACAAACAGATTACGCATACATTATTTTATTACATTATTACTTTACATTATTTTGTTGCCATCAATCAACATTTCATTTTTCTAGGAATAGGGGCTTATTTTTGTCTACGTGTAATGACTAATTGTTGTCTTGTCTCTTCCATCCTTGACTCCACTTTAAAATAAGGAGTTCTATTACAACTTAGCCATGAGACTTTCCGTAAAAAGTTGTATGGTTTCAGTTCAGATCTGAGATTCAGTTGTGTTGCCGTGAGAAACATTGTTGAAACACAAGTGTACACTATAATATGCCAGTTCGTGATATTACGTCAGCAACTTTGACCTTTGAGTCAAAGGTCAAAGTTGCTGACGTAATGTCACGCCATGTTACGCGAACGCCCATTCTGATTGAATTTAACACGTGCGCGTTGTGCGACCACCTTTTGCGTTCACACGCGCGCGTTAGGTCACGCGGGTCATTCGGGATAAAATGTCATTGTGCATATATATGCGCAGTTGAAATACCGAACTGGCTTATTATGCGAGTGGCCATCTTTGAGATTTGCTGTCATTCAAAATAAGTTATAAAAAACGTACAGAATATCTACCCATGCTTGCCCAACAGTAACAACGTCATAAGATGGCTGCATATTAACGTCTACTTTATGTCGAATTTGTTTGTGTGAAGTTAACTCTGGCGAAATCAATGGCGAAAATTATGGAATACTTTTGCAAAGATTTCCTTTGAATTGTTACGATTCTCTACAACGAAAAAAGGACTTTTCCACATATCTAAACGGTTTGTTTGTCAATTTTAGGTCCTAAAGGTCCTAAGTCTGAAAAACCATTTCTGCATACTCAAAATTTAAACCCAAAAATATATTTGGAACTTTGGATCATTGAGCGTTAGAACCAATTTTGTTGGAAAGACTTTAACGACACAGTTGCCGCTGACAAACCTTCCAGACCAAAAGTTCGTGACATCAGATAAGCCAGTTCGGCAACTGCGCATGTGCACAATGGCATTTTATCCCGAATGACCAGCGTGACCTAACGCGCTCGTGTGAACGCAAAAGGTGGTCGCACAACGCGCATGTGTTAAATTCAATCAGAATGGGCGTTCGCGTATCATGTCATAAAAGGCTGGGAATAGTGATACGTTGTCTGGAAACCAAATGTCAAGTGATCTGTCACCCTAACAGGAAACGTTAACTTGCTCCTAGGTGCCAGACAATATGAAACCCCTCGTGGTCCTCAAATCTTTAATTTGTTTCAGATTGAAGCTATGACTGCATATCTAGATGTTATTTTTTGCTTCGGTACAACCAGTTGAAACTTGAAACTACGTACACAATACAAAATTTCTCATTGAAATGAACTGTTAATTTCCAATAGGAAGTAACAATGATATGCCAAAAAAAGAATTACAAAGTGTAGGCCTACTCACAGTTCACCTTCCTTCCGAGTAATTGTCAGAAATCCTCTCAAGACCTCCCCGTGGGTTGGACCACAATCAACAGGTCAGACTTCTGACGAAACCGAAAGTCTCATAATTCCGTGGATGATCAGCAACCACCGATAAGTGATAGGGTGTTAGACACCGACTGCACTGTTCTGTATAGTCAGGAAAAACGAAGAGCTTGAGTTTCAACAATCCGTCAAGTTATATTATAGGCATAATAGGCCGACCGCCTTCATCAGCTGATGGCGTATCAAAAGGTCTGGTTGAACAAAACTGCGCGTTACGGTATTGGCTGCAACAGTGATTTGTGTAATGAAAACTTCCGTGGATGAAAGACTACGTGAAGGCATTTAGCTCACAGTTCTCACTTTGTTCCCGTGACAGGATTTGCATACGCACATAACCGTAGGCCCTGTTAATACGGCTGAAAGTCCAATGTCATTTCTCAAATGGTTTACGGATTCGGCTTCGTGTCTAGCTAGCTATCCCCAGCTCCATTGCCAATCTAAAGCCTTGAATACTTGAACAAAATAAACATGCTCTGCTTCTGTGTTTAAATAAAAGACTCTGATGTACATTTAGAAAAAACGTGCCCCAGATCTTGTAAATCTCAGTTGTGGGAGGGAACCTAAAAATTACGCGAAGCCAATCGTTTGAGAAAATGGCCTAAGTAAAGGCAATTAGTCACACGTGCTCAATTTGTTCCCGTAAATTTGCATAACAGCAATCACGCATGCGCGCATATATATTTGAATCGTTGGCTGTTTTCCTTGTTCTGCTGCCCACCAACGTAATTATCAAGCCCGGTGTGAACAAGATAGGTAAGTTAAACCTAAATGAGCAAAAACCAAAAGCGCTTACACTGTATTCCTTAACAGGATTTGTGCAGAAATTGCAATGCCTTTCCCTTCCCAGAAGAGAGAAAAAACAACAGAAAAGTGGCAATGAGCCATTTTTTGTTTTAATTCTCGGTCACTGACAAGCTGGGAATGACCGAGATCAGAAACCAACGCCCCACAAAAAACACAAAAACAAACTACAAAAAAACACAAAAACAAACTACAAAAAAACAAAAAACAAACAAACACAAAACCTCACATTTTATTTCCTTGTATAGAAAGGGATTTGTGCAGAAATACGTGCGTTCCCCGCCCTTTCCCCCAGAAGGAAAAGAAAACGAAAGCCGCAAAGAGAAACCTCAAAACGAAAAAAACAATTGTAAATTCTCAGTAAAACGGCCCGGTATGATGAGGAAGAAGCAAACCTAAAACAATGGAAACAAAAGTACTGTTGTGTAGAAATTGTAAACAACAAACACAAATTAACACGCTTTGTCTGAATGCTCATGATGTGTACCAATCAAAACCATTAATATGAAATTTCCCGAACTAAACACAAAAGACACAAATGCTGAACATATAATAGTGCGATAACTGATCTACTCTTTGCACTGCACCTCATACACGCAAAACACTACTCTGGCGTACGCAAGTTATATCCGTACACATGCACAAAATACAATTGAACTACAGAGTATGAGTTACAATCTTACGTATACTTCCATACTTGTGAATTTATACTTCAATACGAAGATGCACCTTAAAGGTGACAGCTCATGTATGATAGATTTGTTTAATGGAGGAACAGCACAACAGCGCCCTCTCGCGGTTGTTTTTCCTTTCCATGTCATGCATGTGCTGCGATCAGTTTATATGTTGACCGACTTTGAAATGGGCCTGGATGTGTTGATGTATAACTGGTAGAATAGGTCTATAAATTTGAAACTTGGGACAATTTCTTTGGTATCAATTGACGATTTAGGCCTATCCTCAGTTTAGAACTGGACCCTGGAAAACTGTGAGGGTGGTAGGGCTAGCAACCAAAAATGTGGCTAACCCCACGCTTTAAGCCTTGTATTGGGCAACTTCCATAAAAAGAAATGTTCAAGATGAATGCTGTGACGACTTCAGAATTTGACATGATTGTCCCTTTAATCAATTAACCTTTAATTAGAAACTTTCCTATTTCCTCGAACATGGTTCCCTGACATCAATGACGATGTTGCTATCCTTATCGTTGCCTAGCAACAAATCAGGCTCAACATTCGGGATTATGACAAGCCGGAAATGTCTCACTGAACCACACTGGGCGCTAACATTAACAACGACTTCTTTAGGTTTATAATTCAAGTTCCTTATCCCGAAGTCAAATTTTCTCTGTCATCATAAATGGGATGATTGTTTGACGTCGTCTCCGGGAAGAGTTTTCAACGCCAACCATCGTGCTATTTTAGTATCCAACCAGTACGCCATTTTGATTTTACTCTCTACACAATTTTGAACGACCTCAAACAGTCAGATAAAAGTTTTGAGGGACTAAAAATATTGTCCATCATCATGCTCATGTCCGAATCTCGTTGGCGTTCGGGCGAGGGCGTGGCAAATCTACCCTCTTTCGTTTGTTTTCACGAGAGTGTCGCAGTGCATTTTTTGTGTGAGTATGACTTTTCCAGGTTTATGTCACTTTTTGACGCCGAATTGATATAAATCGGGCATGCAGTTAACGCGCAAACCAACATTTTCAAACGCGGGATGAAGATTTATGTTACTGCTTTGATGGTACTGAAAAAAGAAACCATGCATGCGTCCACGGAAAACGGTGGGGTGTAAAATGACTGTATAACAACAGTAAAACACGTTGGTTTATTGGAATGAATTTTCACACGGATAAGTACCAACTCCCTTACTATTTGGCTGAGGCCGGGGGCGGGGGATTCGGCCGGGGGCGGGGATTCTCCCCCTCCCGATGAGAGAGGGCAAACAAAAACCGTTTTTTTAAGGTTAAATGAAACATGTAACGGATATTAGTTCAACTTGTGACCATGCATATTATACTTGAATTATTGTTTTCATTGAAATTGAAAAGAAGGTGGATTTTTTGTTCAGTCCTAAAAACAACAACCTTTCATCAGTTTATGCATTGCAAGAAGGTGCCATTTTTGTTTGGTAATACAAGGCATTCCTTGTCAAAAAGTATAAGAACAGTACCATAATAAATGATTCAAAATAATCCACAAAAAGAGTTCTAAGGAAATATTGGCCACTTAATGTTGAGAAAACAAGCTGTTTTTATATTAAACATGAACATGAAGTCAAACACGGAACCCTACATCAAGAAAGTATAGAAACATTTGATATATTTGTACACAAAGCTATGAAGACTGTTGTGTCTTGAATGACATCACGCATTGACTCATGAATATGGAAATCTTATTAGCATATAAAACCAAAATGTTGAAATTTATCCCTGTACGATTGCTACAAAGGTGGTGTAAATTCACAGTAACATGGTAAGGAAGCTGCCCTGCGTGTATTCAAGTCATAAAAATCATATTGCATAACTCCCTTAACCAAAACTGGCCTTCCTAGAAAAATATCATTACAATATCTGCTCATAGACATACATAAATGTGTGAAATAAAAACCAAGCATTATTTTTGCTTATTGTCTTAACAATACAGATCTACGTGAGTCATAGGCGAAATATTAAATGCTTGGTGCCTATGGCAATTCATTAATGAGTTTTGGAGGAAGACAGAAATAGACTTCAGCAGGCCTTTCCTGAAATAATCCTCGCTGTGCGGAAATGAACGTACGAAATGTTTTCGTCTTTTGAAAACTCCAACGAGAGGGCAATCAAACAATCCAATCAACACCGAAACAAGTGTTATAATTGGCAGGTGTTTCCCAGATAATAAAGATTGTGAGTTGTGCAAACCTTTGGTAGAGAGTGTGTTTTCCATGGAAGAATGCACGAGCAACCATGCGAGGGATGACAAACGCATCTTGCGTGGTCAAGATAGTGCATCATGGAATTGAAGTCTTTCCACAAGAGCTCATCATTCTGCTCGTATATCTTCTTGGGATGTACCGTAGCGAATTCATTTTATTAAGGCGTCCCCGCCTGCTTTATTTTTGGGGGCCGCCTGGAAAAAAAATTTTACCAGTGGAAAATGCGGTGGAAAAACCCCAAAATTTCAACCAATCCGTCGGAAAATAAAATAGAAGCTAACTAAAACTATTAACATGTCCAATTCTCTTGTGCAGCATTTCTCTTTCATTTTTTGTGTCTTTCAACATTTGAAAAACCTTCTGTTGTCGAAAATTGAAAAAGAATAGCGGCCATCTTGAAAATATAAAGTAAATGGCCCCTCCTCCTTCCATTTTTATAAAAACCTGGACGCTAAACTTCTTTTTTACTTGGCCTAAAATGTAATCTTCACGAGAGCTCTCAAAACAGTCACAAACCGGTCCATTATGTGACGTCACCATTCTATATAGGGCAGCCTAGTGTAGTGATGGTAGGCCTACCGAAGTACTTATTCAAATAAACGAATCAAGCGTACCGTGGTTTAACCTTCCCAATTACTATAGTACAAGCACTACTCCAAGGAGGTACACAGGTGGTGGCGTTGTTTACTATCGATACTGGTCACGTGGGTGAAAAAGGTAAATAGAGATCATTGCGCCGGAAAAGTGCAATATATCTAAGGCCGCATCCGAAACTGTTGTCTATGGCTATTGTCTAGGTGTGCGCCCATTGCAACTACGTGAAGAAATGCTGACAATAGCCGTAGCCGTAGCTCTGGAAGCCTGTTTCGGACACGGCCTTAACCTCCCAACCCAACCACTCCCCCTTTTGTCTTTTTTAGGGGGGACGGGTGTTGACCCCTACGCAAATCATTATAAAGCAACTGCACCCACGCGCAACACCCCCCCCCCCCCACAAGCTTTCGATCATTAGTATCGACACTAATTAACTTCGAATAACACTTAAAACATCTTGATGAGGAGTTACAGATATGCCCCCTGGTGTTATTTTTGACAACTTCATGCCAAGTGCTAGGCCTTTCAAATTTAAAATCGTGTTAAGCGTGTTAAGAATTAAGGTTAAACAAACATTTCAGCTTGCTATCAAATCAATCCATTTCAGTTTCTGCACTTCTAACAGAACAAAAACCTCAAGGCAGAATTTTGATAATTGTAAACAAAATATGTACTTGATTAAAAGCTGCTATGTCATGCTCTGACCATGACTGAAACTTTCAGTTTAATGGATTCCCCTACAAACGAACTATGGAAGAAAACTACATGTGTATTTTAACGGAAATGTATTGTTTTAAAATGTACTCTTTCGTTATGTACTAAGTCGAGGGTTGAATGCAAACAATTATGCAGTTCAATGTGAACATTTATTTTCAGGGTAATACGCCCGAAAGCATAGGTATAACAGCTTCAACGACAAATGGGAAAATATAATTTAAATATCGGGCCCCGATAACACTGTCATTAAAAGTAACCTTAAACCCATATGATAAACTTGGCTTTAAACCGACAAGCCATGTTGACTCATTGTCCCAGGTTACCCCATATCACGGCTTAGTCAGGGCTTTGACAACCCCCCCCCCCCCCCCCCCCCATCCCCGACCCCACGATATTGGACAGCTTGAGCAAACTGCTAACGAGCACACAGTGAGAAACAAACCGTACATCCCTGGTGATCCTAATCGGCCATTAAGAAATGATGTTATTGTTTTCATTAATTTCAAATCACCCCAGGACATAGAACGAATCAAGTGAGTGGGTGGAACCATGCTTCGCGAATTTAGATCTTCAAGGGTCATCAAATGTTTCAATTCCATTGGATTCGATTCGATTAGATTCGATTCGATTCGATTCTATTCGATTTTATTTGATTTTATTCGATTCAAATAAAAACCTGTGAAAGTTTGAGCTCAATCTGTCATCCCAGTCACGAACAAAATATTGAAAAACTTCCGTTTTAAGAGATTTGATGCACGTTCATGTGTGCTTATGTCGATTACTGAAATCAAAATAATTAGCCACGGTGGTTTTGGAGGTGTTTAGATATAATTTCCACAAGGATAACAGCATTTTGGAGAGAAATATTTAAATCTTTACCAAAACTGTATCATATATACCTTTAAAAATGCACATGTCTATACTTTCAACTGTATCACGTTTATTGTATACGCTATAGTAAGTCTCATATCTAGTCTGTACCGTTGGGAGAGATTATGATCACTCAAGTGTCACCAATTTATTACAATATTAACGTCTCACCCAAGCGACCAAGATTAATCCCCATTCGTCATACACTCCGTGCAATAAATGACAGTTTATAGTGACGATTTCGTAAACCCATTGTGTTGTACAGGTTGGTAGTCAGTGCAGTTTTGCTGTTAAAAGATCATTATAGAGTATGAAACAGCGTTGGTAATGATCAAAACCCAGACTGATTATTTTTAATCTAAAGGCTCACCCTTAAGAAATAATTTCATCTAAGACGCTGTCATCTTCGAGAATATTGTGCTCGGAGACCTTCAAAATGTAGTGGTTCATTTCGATTTCAAGAATCGAAAATAAGCACATAGCCTATGAACATGCACAAAATCACTGTTTGAACGGTTTTCAATATTTTCTCGTTTTTACATATAGTCAGAAGATAGAGTGTTTTACATATAGAGGAATTTCACATTAGCCCCTTCTGCGCACTTCCGGGTTGAAAGCGAGAATGTCAGTGCAACCAAAACAACGCTTTTCAGCACATTCATTCATGAATTAATCAGGCCATAAAAGGAAGCGCAGGCGCACGATCAGCATAAAAGTTGTTTACTGTGACATTGAGATCCTCCTTTTCAAACGCTAAACTCGTTGTTGTGGGATTCCTCTATACTACTCGGATGGTGGATTAAGCTTAAAAATCCACAGATTTCTTATTTCATGTACATGTTGAATCTCATAAAGTATGAACACTGTCTGCAACTGTTTTGTTAGCTGTACCAATGCTATATCATATCTTCAACTGTTCAAGCACTTCTAGTGAGTTTTCTCAAGTTGTTTTCGCGTCATGCTTGTTTCTTATGTGGATCAGGTGCTTGTACAGCGATATATTCAAATTATCATTTTCAAAATTGAGTGCCCACAAATTGAATACCGCTCTTGGGTTTTGAGCGCGTGAGGCACAAAACTCACGGGACATCCCAATAAATGGGTTCAACAATCTAAAAAAACAAAAACCATTTCTTACTCGGTTTGATATTCCATTTTCCCAATTGGTAGCCTGTCCCACTAATTACGTGGGGGTTGGAGTGGGGTTAAACTGTTCTGCATGCTGTTACTGACGCGGTTCTATACCGAAAACTGTAGAGCTCCAAATATTTTCCTTGGAAAGTAACTAAAATTAGAGAACCTAATTTTTGAAAATTGTATTTCCTTTTTTCAACGGGGGGTGGTGGTTTGTTGAGACTGAGTTAGAATACATTAATTTTTAAATGTCGAGTACATTTTTTAAGCTATAAGAACACAATACGACTAAGTAAAAATTGTACATTTGAGCTGAAACTCGATTACCTAGACATTTCAGCACCCAATTTGGCCCAAAATAAGGTAACCTTCTAATAGAAAGCAAATACAAAGTGAAGGATGGAAACCAGCTAAAATAAAACAAGTGTAAAAATTTCGAATACAAACCAGAGAATTCGAAAAGTGTTGGCACTAAAAAAGGTTTGAAGCGAATCATGTTTATTTGTATTGACAACTTGCTCACCACACATGCACTACGGACTTGGATATAAAGGCAATAATGTACCTAACAATTGTTTTCCCACCCTCCCCACCGCAGACGTACGTCGGGACTGATATTTCTTTTCGTGTCCAAGGGTGGGGACTTTGATCCTTCTTTGAGTGGATATACAAATCGTGGATATAAAAATCGGAGAGTAGTGCCCCAAGGTGGGGTTTTTGGTCATCTTCCAAATTGCCAATCCTTACACTGGGTGGGGCAGCCCAGGGGAGGGGTTTGGAAACAATAGACGCAGTGGTTCAATATTTTTTTATTTCTTTTTCATTAGAGTACAAGCTCCTTCCAGTTATACTGAGCTATCTTCTAACCAGAACCCCAAGTCTCGATAACGGCGCTGGGCCTTGACTTCAAACAGGTGTAAGTCACTGTCTTTGCCAGCGCGGGGAAAAGACGCTTCCGGCCCTGGTATGACAGCTATACCCTTCCCCCAGCACGGACCGTGACCCAGTATGACAACTACGGTACCCCGGTTGAACTTTGGCGCACGCGCACGGGTATATAGCTCAAGTCATAAAACGGGAAGGGCATACAATTAATAACGGCTGTGTCATCGTGCGACAGGTGGGCTACATCAATTAATTGTTTAGATGCACTGCCAAAATTAACACCACGCGGTATCTTTTCTTACTGCGGTGTTATTGATGTTATTTTTTTCAGTGTAGAAACGCATGGTGTTATTTTTTTACACCACAGTTTGTGTACGTGGATATGGAGTAAAGAGGTGCAGCGACGCGACTCCCACGATTACCAATCTCCTATTAAAGTTTGGTTCTAAATAGATTATTAAACGTCACCCCAATTAACATGCTGGATTTTGAGATGGGCATGAGAGCTGTGACCTTTCACCAGATCAACGCTCGATCTGATTGGGGTCAAAGGTGATGGGGTTAAAAGGTGATCATGCACACTAAAACAAAATACAGCTGACCATCGCCCTTTACACGGTTTTGCTATACAGCCATAATGAAACGAGAGCGAGGCTATACATGCAAAACAAAGACCCCTTCGCGTAGGTTTATTATTACAAGTATGTAATGCAGGTTGCTGATCTATACGTCAGAATCCATAGAAGCCTAGCCAGAGCTTGCCAATATAGCCTCTCTTTCAGCTCAACTCTGTAAAGAGCCATCTATGTGCGAATTCATGGCACCCCCCCCCCCCCCCCCCCCCGACAGGTCTGGATGCGCCAGCCCATTCCGGCTCCATAAATCTCCAACTAGGTATCACTTTTCTTTCTAATCAGTCAAACTGCAAATTTTCTACATTACTCAGTTCAACGGGGATGTTTCTGTACAGTTCATTTCTGAGTCAATCATTGTTTCAAGGACAAGATTTGATCTTTTAGATACATTCACCAACAGGATTTCCCGCGTTGTAGACAGAGATCACGCCAAGTTCGCCAATTATACAAGCGCGCCACCTGCACAACCAATTTCAACACTGATGGTTTTGCTCGATGTGTGTTTAATGCCAGCTGCAAAAGTGATTGCTTTAAAGTGTAGCTCCGATAGGATTTTTACAGTTGTTCATCTGTTATCCCTTTCTCAAATTTTTGTTTGAATTTTTTTTACATTTAATAAGCCAGTTCGGTATCTCAAAGGTCAAAGGTTATTCGGAATATTTATTGCTGACGTCATGTCACACCACGTTACGCGAACACCCATTCTGATTGAATAAGCCAGTTCGGTATCTCAAACGTCATAGGTTATTAAAACTGCTGACGTAATGTCACGCCATGTTACGCGAACGCCCATTCTGATTGAATTTAACACGTGCGCGTTGTGCGACCACCCTTTGTGCTGTTTTGCAAATTGCGCTGTTTTGCAAGTGAGTTCCCGCGCGTGATGACATCCCAGGACTGTATTGAAACAGCGCCCCCATACATCAAGTGAACGCCAAAAATTATGAACACGTCATCGCGACGGTATTTCTGCCACTAATGGTGAACTGATAATTACCGTAAAATTGACCATTGAAACGGCGTGAGATCGTTATGACGGCCTGGTGCACAATGCCAAACCGTTTATGCACTGAGAAGGACGAACCATTACACAATTACATCAAATGGAGGCTTAGGTCGTAATAAAACACTTCATCTGTGCATAAATAAAAGAAAAGCTGATTTCTATGCTTGAGAGTTTGTTTTTCATGTGCAACTGCATGCAGGAATTGTAATATTATCGATACAAAAACAGCATTTTAGAAGAAAATTATAAAATATTTGATACTTTTGTACACAACGCCATGAAGGCATGTTGTGCAGCTTCTGATGACATCACGATTGTGCTCATGAATATGCAAATATCATTAACATAAAAACCAACATTTTGTAATTAATCCCCAGAATTGCCCAACATTGTTTTAACGGCGTCATAAACATCATAGTACATGATGGGCCTGCAATAAAATCCCACCAAATATTCCGGAAATGTATTCTGGCCTACATCCATATTCACAACGACACAGGAACCTGGTATGTAAACACCGAGTATACAATATTAACCAGCTGAAAATTAACTCGCACAGGACTGAGAACAAGAAAGGCTGCTTTAAACACGATTTGTAGAAGAAATCACGCTCTGTCAGCTTGCTTGATATTCAACGGAAGGAAACGGGGGAATACAATGTGACGTCGAGGCATTGTAGGAGGCATGCTTGCACGCACGCACCGGTAGTGATAAACGATGTGTTGTCGGTGATATGGGAGAAATGAACGTGTTGCCATTGGACCTCAAGAAAAACATTGCCATTGCAATGAGATATTTTTTTTTGGTTAAGAAAACAATGGCTATACAGAGCATGCCAGTCATTATTCAAATGAGACGCATGACAGATTTTTGAAACGTAGGATGGTTACGGGTGCTTCTCATAGCTTTTCCATGGATTATTATTCTGCAGAGGAAATAACTAAACCTATTCAAATTTTGGTCTGCATTTAGATTTTGGTCTTGCATTTTACACTGCAACCTCTATAATAAGTCAACTGCTTGAGATCAGCTATTGGGGTCCTAGCCTGGGGGAGGGGCGTGTAAAGGGGGTGTCAACAAATTATTTTGGAATTGTGAACACTGGCAATTCATGTACACTGACGAAAGAAACACGCCTTTTTTGTATTGTCTGCCCTTCCCCTGCAAGATTCACTTGCAACGATGGAAATGAATGATGGGGCCGCTAAAGTATGATTTGAAAGATATAAGATTTTTGAGAGACTTGGTTTCTGCAAATATCTGGTATTTTTGAAGCATTTCTGATCTTTACAAATTTGTTTATAGACATTCTTGAAAAAGTTCAATGAACACAAAGGATATTTTCTGTGTTTGGTAATAACCCCCCCCCCCCCCCCCCCCGCCACCCCGCCCACCCCTCCTCTTTTCGAAAGACGTGCGCATATACGGTGTACCTATGAAACTTTCAAGAACTAGGCCTATAGGTCTCTGTCATAAAATTGGGAGTTCAAACTGCCCATAGGCCTACTGAGGAACGCTGTTCACCTGCCTAACCCAGGCTAATCCATGATGCGTTAAACCCGGGATTAAAAATCCATCTCCCTATCACAAGAAAAGCTATCAGACACCGCACAAAACGTAAACAAATATTAGAAACAAAATTGCAATACTTTGGAACCAAATACAACATCCACCTTACGGATTAGTGATTTTGATATATGGGCATTTCCACACTAATCGGGTACAATTGACTGCAAATTTGGGATTTGAGAGGGGGACACTAAGAGGCTACAACAAAGCAAGATATTTTGTTCAGTTGTTTCCTGTACATTTCTGAGGCAGCAATGATCATGTGTACAAAAAATATAGAGTACTTTCTTTATACTTTACAAATTACAGGGGTCGTTGTAAATAATTACGTAGGTAACATGGACAGAATTTTTGTGACAAAGCTCTGTCCATGTTACGTACGTATATTCTGAACATACAAAGTACAGTATGTAATACCCTGTGACGTCTGAAATATACAGAAGATTGTTGTGGTTTTTACAGGTAACAATGTTGCAGGGATAAGAATGAAAAGGCACAATATTTGGTAAATACATTTATTGTAATTATTACTTTCTTATCAGTATTAACAAACTGTCTGTCCATGTTACGTACGTAGCATTCTGAGCATACATATCATCTTGTAAAATTTGCCCGGAAAGTCTTAAATTCTTGCTGAGCACAATCCTCACCAATGGGGGGAATGTACAAGGGGAAAAGAGGACAAACAAACTGGATATTATTATCCTGCTTCATTTGCCAATCCCATGTCACACTTTTGTACCCCTTTACTGTGGAAAGACCCATATATGAACCTCAGATAGTCGTGAATTTAGTTCAGAATGTCCAAATATTTTAACAAAAACGTATAGGTTTGATAACGATTAGCCTATGCACGATCGCAGCTCTTTTCCGCAAATCTTCTCCATTCCAATCTCAGTTTACCCCTTTTCCTAAGACTTGAGTTCAACCTTTTACCTTTTCATCTTGTCTAGTTCTTTCGTATTCAGGGGGCCACTTCATGCCATCACAAATCGATAATTCTGAGCGATGCGAGGCTCTCACAAACCCCAAGACATTCCAAGAACGAAAAATACAGCGAAAGCTAGAAAAAGAGAGAAAAGCAAACGGTGAGAATTTGCTTACCTGTTCGATGTGAAGAACTCGATACCGTAGATTGGCGGAGGCTAGGGAACGGCCAGGCGGGCCTAGCGAGCTGACAGCCCCGGTGAGTAATCACAAATGGACGGTAGCGAGGAAATCGAACCCCGGAACAAGGGCAGAAAAAAAACAAGACTCCGACTAAAGCGTGGAAGTACTCGTATGACGGTGCAATGTTCCACGGGGCTCTGCGCGGCTCTCGACCGAGACACACGAAATCCCCAACCCGCCAATCATCGAGAAAGCCTGGTCATTAATTCGCCGAGCAGGCCAAAGACTTTGGTTATTATATAGAGCCTTTGAAATGATTCATGGAGCTAGGTTGATAGGGATTGGGTTACTAGCCAACGGTAATTTCCTGAGCGATTCTCGACGCCAAAGGTATTTAACGTGAAAACAATAATTAAAGAATTTTAGATTAATTACTGTGACTGACGATGCAGTAAACGAAAGATTAAGGGGTAATTATCATTAAGAAAAGTAATCAATTTATGACCATAATTCATTTTACAAATAATTTTTCTGCGGGAAACAAATTCAAATCCTCCCAAGGGTCGTGGCGTGAAGTCAACATTTCGGGGGCGTGGTCACTCTGAAATGGAGAGGGGAGTGGCCTACACAAGGTTGTATGAAAATCCATTTCACGGTGATGCTAAGGACAAACTTCTGCTTAGCACAGAAAACAATTACCGGCAATTGGTAAAAGCTGGTTACCAGCCAAAATACCATGTTCCGTGTACTGCTTGTAACTGGTTCTCAACTGACTTTTTACTGTGTTGTAAGCAATATTTTTCCGATTATAGCAGCTTTATAAGCCAAAGCATGAAGCCATCCACAATAATGGCGTCTCCATAGCGTTGTATACACAAATCCAATCTTTTTAAATATTAAATAGCTCATTTTAAACATTTCTTCAAAACTATGTTGGTGGGTTATATTGGTGGGTTATTTTAAAAGAACCGAAAACAAACATCCTCTCTTTATAGGTCTACTTCAAATGAAAACAAGTTAGATCACTCGTATTGTTGTAAGACTTGGTTATTAGTGCATGTGAAAAAAAAGTTAAACTGAATTATTTATCGCAAGGTTTCTTGAATACGTCTGGACTTCGAAATGTTCCTCAGTGCAGTGATCGATCAGACATACCAACAAGTGTGCTTGAACATTGCAACGTGATGTGATTATATCCGTCCGTCATTGAGGAGAAAGGGCTCGACCGCGTGAAACCTAATCCGCATCTATAGGGGAAAAAATCAATGTCTTGCAGCAATAGGTAAGCCACTACGGGAAACGCAGCCACGTCTTGTGGCTATGACTTCCACAGGTTCATTATACGTATCCTACGAATGACCATTGATGGGATGAACATCCTCAAAAGAGGAGAGCGATTTGAGGGTGTGGCTTCATTAAAAGAGTCTTTTAGAGCAGAGCTTGTGAACAACTGATTCTTTTAATGGAATAACCTCCACATATATTAAGAACAGACAGCCTTAGCCCGACCCCTTCAGAAAAACCCCTAGCTCATATTGCCGGAGTTGTATACGATCAAAGAAGGCACCAGCGATCTCCCCTTGTTGGAATAGGTTAATGTACGAGGAAAGAAAAGTAAGAGTTGAGTAGGCGTGGGTCTTCGAGCAGGGGGAGGGGCTTTATCCCCCAAATTCAGGTTTGAAAAATCTTCGAATTTCTTTAACATTTAAAAACAAAAACCCAGAAATGGTTACCTTCCAATCTACCCATAATAAAAAACAAATCTGTTCTTGACTGGGAGTTGCGTGCTCAAAACGAAAGCAGGCTTTGCCCTTCGCAACATTTTTTACTTTTTGCTGGGGTCGAGTGCTTATGTTGTATTTTCCTATAGTTCGGAAGGGGGGTGAACGTTTCGGGAAATGTTAACAGTTTTGTAAATCCCTGGATCTAAAACGGCGAAACGGCTTGAAGGTAAATTTGGCTATGAAACTAAAAATTAAAAATGTAAAGGCGATTATAATAGGCCATATTATTGACCGAATGAGGGCCCTGTCACGACATCATTATCAACCAAGTTCGATCAAGGACTATGGTTAACTATCGTTGGTAATTGTTGGACCAACTTGACCCGAAAGCTGGCTGGTCGACTACGTCTGGAACCAGACTACAGGGCATGGTCGCGCTGGTTACCAACAGCAACATTTCTCGTACTAAACTGTGACAAGTGAAGTGGGGACCAGCGGAACCAGAGTTTGACTACACCTATCGTTTGCACTTGGTGTTATTACGCAGGTGTAAGGTACGTCGAAAATTGACCATTGGTTAACCAATGTCCCTTGATAAAAACCAGCTCAGGTACAAACAATAGTTATTAAAGTGGACTTCTATATTGAGTAACCTAACTTTATTTCAAAATTGCAGATTGTAAATTTGTAATTTTGAAATAAGGAGCCTACATGCAAAGCAATATAACAATTGACTTCATTTCTGTTTTTAATGTTACTTCTTCTATTTTTGTTGATGGGGAGGGACGGGGACAAGAAGTTTTGTTTTGAATTTGGTAGTGGGTGGAGCGGCATTGCCCTTGCCCTTTCCCCACGGATGCATGTCTACATAATGCAAGTCAAGTCCAATGGGAGCCATAGTGATTAGGTCATTATCAGACAACCTCTCTCCTTTAAGCCCTCGAACGCCCCCCCCCCCCCCCCCCGATCTGATGGCTCAAAGATAAGCTGTTGATTCACCATCCGAATAGGAAGTGGCTTATTACAGATGGCCTGGGGTACGGATTTTACCAAGGGGGTACCCCGGAGGAGGGGGGCCGGAGTGGATTAGATGACGTCATCATTCCATGGGTATGCCAAGGATATTTGGCAGCATAAAAATTAACCCAACTCTTCTCCAACCAAATTAACAATGAATATGAAAATTTGCATAATTGAAATGACTCTATAGAATTGGTACAGAAAAACTGTAAAAATATACAGCAACATAGAAAGAACACTATTCTATTCATTTCATTAAAACAATAAGTCGAATGACCCGCGTGACCTAATGCGCGCGTGCGAACGCAAAATGTGATCGCACAACGCGCACGTGTTAAATTCAATCGTTCGCGTAACATGGCGTGAAATTACGTCAACAATTTTATCCCGAATAACCTTCGAAATCAAAGCATGCAGAACTGTAGCAGATTGCCCCGAGAACGTGGGGGAATAAAAGACTAGACACAGACATCCTTTTATCAAAACAAACCATTGTAATTCCATCAATCAAATTGGACATTTAAAGGTCACTTTGCCTCGGACGCGCCCAATTGGGCTACAAAGAGCGTTCCTAAAAATTGCTACGGTTGGACCATGGAGAAAGGACAGTTAGTGTTCCCATGGAGGAAGATTCTTCCTCCATGGTGTTCCTTCCTCCACGGTTGGACCATGGAGAAATAAAGTAGAATATTCAATATTATCATATACACGACCATCTATTGAAAATGCGCCGTTTGTCTGAAAATCAGACGAAAATCATTTCGGGGACGCCAGAGTTTTGTTCAGAAAAGTCCGAGTGGTGCTCTTGGCAGTTTGATTGCATACAGGCTGCACTTTGTGTGGCGCCAGTCTGAATGTCCGGACGTCAATACTTCGGTTTTTCCCCTCATTTTCCTATAAATATAACCATAATGACACATTATGGTAGAATGTTTACCCAGGCCTTGGAAACAGGTTAGGGGACTAAGAGAATATATTTTGGGGATTTCAATGTTCATGGATGAAAACATTGTGAAACAACGTATGGTAGGATCCTCGCGCATAGAAAATCCAGACTTAGGCCTAAAGGAAACATGCTTCTCAAACTGGCCGGATCACATTCTATTTCATAAATAAATTCATTTATATGTATTAAAAGTAATTAAAAGCCAAACTGGTTCAAGTGAAGTTTTAGTGATTATTTGCCGCCCAAAAATTGACCCCCCTTTTTGGAATTTGTTGAGACTCAAATTGAGGGCGCTGTACGTGACGTAGACCGAGGCGCCGAAATTCATGGATCGACTCGATAGTCGGACTCGTAAATGACGCATGTACATCGTACACCACGTGCAATTTCGTAAGTTGCAACAACTAACATCGAACTTACCCCGATTTTTTTCCCTTTTAGCGAAGGCTCCTCGGGGAATGGGCCGTTTAACTGCTTTCGCCTGTGCATATTTTTAATGGTCATCCCATGATTTGAAAATACCAGTGTCGAAACACGACGGCTCAAAATGGTCGCTACATAACGCTGAAAAGCTGCTGGGGCCGGACCACTTCGCTCTTGTCACCTTCACTTTCGCCGTCCAAATTCTCCGATATTTCGCATCAGTTGGAAATAAATGAAGGCTTACTCCATCCTTCGTTGTTTTGCTGCACCCAGCAGCCACACACCTTGTCGGCATGGCCGAAAAACACTATATTTTGCTTAGATTTTGGACGAAGAATTTTCGCCGTTCTGCACACACACGTACATGTACACACATGCATACGCGTGATGAATGGGGCCGGCTCGCGCAGCAGAATCTGTAATATGCCTCGATCTACGTCACACACTTATGTTAATGAAGGTCCCACTCAGGGGGCGGAGTAGCTTGGACAAACATTTTCAAATTTGTTTTTCTCATATTTAATCTGAGAAATAATTGTCTCTGGACACAAAATATCATTGTCAAGATAATACTTTATTGTTCTAAGCAGGAATAATGCACTATAAATCCTAAATCATGTTTCCTTTAATATTAGGGGAAACAATGCGAGGAATTATCTTCCATGCAAAACCGCAAAATGACTTGCAAACAAGTCACCGTTTTTGAAATTTTGATTGCTTTTAATATTGAATTAAAATGAGGTTATTCATAAAGGAGTGTAAAGCATACCCAACAGTAGATTAACGTTAACACGTTTAAATACAATAACTGCCTGTGCTCTATGCAGCCTGCAAGGTGACACTTCCATATATGATCTGTCAAGGAACAAATGATTTTGCCGAGCCTCTAAAACAATTCACAAGTAAAGATCAGGAACTAATCCTTATTATATAAACAGAATTGACATAAACTAAGAATTTACCATGAGATCAAAGCAACTTATAAGATTTTATTACCCCTAATTGGCAGGCTTATAGTCATTCCAGGATCCATGTCAAACTTAATGAGGGAGCCACTTCCTACCCTATGATGCAAATTGTCCTTGCTAAGTTGAAACAGGTTACTTGCCAGAATGTTTGGTTTGTACAGCCATGGCATGCTGCTGGCTGAATTCTGCTGTGACAAAATTATTTTTTGAGAAAAATTATCTGCTTAAGTTAGCTCTTTGGAACTGACTCGATGTATCATAGAAATGAAGTCTCGTTCTGAGGTTGGACTTAGATACATAATACCAGAGTCAATTTCAAGAACTGCTTTTTGTTTAACATAAACAGGTCACCAGCCATAACGTCATGTGTTGTAAACTGCTTGTGTGACAAGCTCAACAATTTGTGTCGAGCAAAATATTTTCTCATTAAATTTCCCTAAGCGAAAATCAGCCAAGTACCAACCACAAGCAAAACACATCACATGCAACTTTGGCTGGTAACCGGTTTCCGTAAGCGAAACTTTTTCTGTGCTTAGCAAAAGTTTATGCCTAAAAGCCCCGTGAAATTGGGACAAGGTCGTCTTTGATTCACAGTCTTCCTTCAAAGATGAGGTCCAAGGCAGCCTGCACATTCCCACCAGTCACTTGTAGCGCTTGAAGAGAGACAGCGTCGTCAGTGATACCCATGTTACGTAGCTGCTGCAGCTGGACCTATGGAGGGGGAGGGGCAAGGACGAAATAAGGGCGGGGTTAAAGTTCCGAGAATTTGTATTTGTTGCATTGAGATTTGCATGTATAGATATGGTCATGTACGGAATCTAATATAACCTGCATAATACAATGAGACAAGTCAGCAATGGAAACCAGAATTTTAAAATGTATGCACAGGTTTAATCTTGGAGGACAGCCGGTGTTACAAATGATGTGCAACGCTGCAAGGTTCATTTGGTAAAATCTACTGCCATGGCCTGTGTATTACACATATGGCAAAGGCCACCAGCGTGTATCCTATGGAGGTGCAGGTAAAGACCAAGACTCCAGTGTATTAATTTACTCCTGGACCCAATTTCTTGGAGTTGCTAAGCACACAAATTTGCTTAGAACAAAAATCTCTTGCTTAGTAAAAACAGGCTACCAGCCAAAACTCCATGTGATTTCCATGCCAAGCAAACCACTGCTGAATACAAGTCACAAGCAAATATAAAAGTACATCACATGGACATTTGTTTGGTGATCCTGAGTTTTATCGAAGAGGAATTTTCATGCTAAGCAAATTTGTGTGCTCCATGAATTTGGCCTTAGGTGTTAGGTGTAGCTTACCTGTAGCTGGTCGGCAGTGAGTGTGGTACTGTCTGTCCGGTCTGGTGCCGGACTTGGGCTGCTGTTGCCCCCAGCAGTCCCTTCCTGATGCCGGAGAGCTTGGGCCATGGCTTGGCTGAACAGATCAGCGGTTATTAAACTACTTTGTGGCTGACCCCTGACCCTTGACCCTGACGATGACCCTGCCGGGGGCTGAGGCGATGGTTGGGGGGTTGTAGCTGCTGGAGAATGGGTGGGAGGAATTCCGTATGGCTGAAATGCATTCTGTAGTAAAATATAGAAAGAATAGGATTGATGAGCTACATCAGATTGTTCTTTTGCTCAACAAAGTATAATAATTTAAGGTCAGTTTATAGTAAGAATCTGTCTCGCTTGACCATATTGCCAAGTAATAATGAGGTGTACATTTATAAAATGTACTACATGTATATCTGAGTTTTATCTTGCAACCTACTATAATGATGGCTAAGGGGAAAATGGCAAATTCTCAACTGCAAATTTCTTTTTCAGTTTTCAAATGGCATTGACACAAAATACAATAATGAAAACATCAGCTTATCCAGGGAAATGTTACATGTGTATAAACATCACTTTTTTCAACCAATCATTATAAGACACATGACAAGATACAGTTTCTTTCAAAATTCTTTTCAGGAAGTGGCCGAGAATACAGCTATCATAGTACCAAGCGGAGAAAAAACATTCTTCAGGTCAATAAAGGTCAGATTTCAAGACGTCCTTTCCTGTTTCTAAAAATACCCCAAATAAATCTATATCCTGACAAATAGGAAGGAAACACGTCGTTCGTATCAAGAGGAGTCCTGACCGCCCACTCTCGTGTCCGAACATCCTGTTTGAAACGGACACACTCAAGCCTTTGATGGACTCCACCCACTTCCTTTTTGTAACTTTTACTCCTCGCTCAGATTGTCTAGACGAGGTAGAATCGTAGGAACTACTCTAAGTCTAGACGGATTTTGGGGGAAGGTGGTGCCCAATTTCAAGGAGCTTCTAAAGCACAAAGTATTGCTTAGACAAAGTTGGCAGGGAACCAGTTACAAGCGATACACATAATACAATGTATGGTATTTTGGCTGGTAAGGGAGCATTTCATATTGTCCTGATACAGTATTGACTGCGGTATTGACGGCTTTTTCTTCACATTCCTTACCTTAAACCTTGCTGATGAATGGGAAGCCAGGCGGTTTTTAATAACCATAATCATGAGGTCAAAGGTGAAACTTGGAGCTCATTAAAGCCAATACGACCAAAGACAATTAAGGGGGAACTCTGCCTGTTTCCGAGGTTAAACCGGTTTAAGTATATAACATCAATCCTTCTTCTTTTTAACAAAAAGTACGAAAAAATGATATTTTTTTCAAACGAGGCATGAACATCCCTATGTCAAATCTGGTAGGAATTTTTCATAGTAATCCAATTTGCATTCAAGTAAATCAAGACTTTCACCTTTTCTACTTGAGCAATTATTCCCTTCCCACGAGCAGATCCAGGAATTTCTTTTTTTGGGGGGGGGGGGAGTGTCATGTGCAGCATAATTTTTCACTCGTAAAAGAAAGGATAAATTAAACAGATTAAACGTCCACAAATTGGCCTGGTCTGAGACTATGAATTAAAGGAAAAAGGGGAAGGAATTGGAATAGCATGGAGGAGGTGGTGTTAGCCCCTCCCATCTGGATCTGCCCCTGCTTCTAATTTGAATATAAATCAAGTGACCTCTGACCTGTGTGTAAGCTCCTGCACTGCTGCCTGCTGAGCTACCGACACCTGCTGCAGCCAGAGCAGCGCTGAGCTGGGCTTGAGTAATCAGCTGGGGACGGCCGGAACCACGACCCTGTACAACAACAAAAAATAAACATTATACGTTAAAACAAAATGTTAAAACATGATTATGTTAAAACATGGGATTATGTTGAGGACGCCATTAAATTTCTGAAATATCTCAAAAACGTATTTGCTATTGTACACTGTGCACTTTCTGCCAACTAAATGAACCCCTTATGGCCGGCTGTCATGAATGAAACATTAGTATACCAATACAGGCTTGTGCAGCCAAGCGTTATACAAACAATGGGTGAACAATGGATTGAATATGCGCAAGAATGTGCGTATAGACAACTGGCTAGATGGTCTTTTTTGTTAACCGCGGCCATGGTCATCAAACAGGAAGGGGGTCATCAAAGCCTCTAGCTCTGCCCGAGGACATTCATTTCGGACACAGGAAGCCTGGTGTGCATCAGAAAATCAATTATATCCACTTCAGGTTGTTTGATCGGAGTTCAATTTTTGACAGTTTTTCACAGATAAAAAAGCAACCTGGTTAGATATTCAGCAAGATACTTACATCTGAGGAGGTGTCCATTTCATCATCAGACAAATCAGGCAAAAGAGATCCTGTAGAATAATACAAAGATTCCACAGTCAAGCATGTGCCAGGTATGCCATCAATATAAATGTATCCTCGTTATGAGATGATGTTTTTTAATGCAAGTTCGCCCCGAACAAGGTGAAAACCCACTTGAGGTATGGGAGCTACAAAGGCAGTATTTTGCCTTTGACCCTCCTAACTCGAAAGCCTGAAGTTTGAAAGCTGTTGGAAGAAGAGGAAGAAACGTTCAGTTTTAGAGGTGGAAGGAAACCTCAGAATGATATCGTGTGGGAAACCGACAGAATCAGGCAGGGACTGAAAACCCAATCCACATGTTGGCTGAGTAGGATTCGAACCCGGGTCACAGCGGTGGAAGGCGAGGAAAGTACCACAAGGCCAACCCGACTCCCCACAGTGACACCAATTCCGACTGACTCGTTCCCAGAGCAGTATTCCTGTTCAAGAGGGAAATTTAGTTCAATTGTATTTACCTTGCTCAGCTTCCGTTTCTCTAGCTCGATCTGTCTGCACTCCCTCCTCACTGACTGATGCAGCAACATGCATCACAGCGTGACCAATAGCTGGGTGAGCACGCACAATTCTAAAAGAAGGGTTCAAATTCAACTCAGAACATTTGAGAAGTTGTATACAGGACCACTGTGGTAGAAAATCTTGTTCAAGTGGTGTTCTTGTCCAGAGCTTGACAATAAGGCAATCGCAGTCTGATTATACATAATTAGGCTTAAAATTACAGGAATAAAACTAGGAAAAAGGTATTTTTACATGAAAAAGTCAAGCTTTTTGCCTGAAAACGTACATGTACATACATCCTTGCAAAATCTAAAGTTTCTGTGAACATATCTTCTTTTTCTTACCTCCGGACATTTTCTGCGTCAGCAATTTGTATCAATAACTCTGGGTCTCGAAGCATGGCTGGAACGAAAAAGAATTTTAACACCCAAAATTATTATTTCACTTTTGATTCTATATTTTCATTTATACATCTACCAATTATGCATTTACGTATTCTACAATTCAACAATCAAACCACAACATCAAAATAAACAAACAAAAAAGTGGTCAAAATAAATTCTTTAGCCATTGGACTAAGACTCGAACATGTATATGGGTACTTACACACTGCTATGTGGTCTGCGGCCAGACCAGGGGTAGCTGCAATGATGTTGTCTATAGTTTCTGTACTTGTGAGGATTTTATGCACCTAAGTACATAAACAAAGAACAAACATGAGAAGGAAAACAAAACTGTCTGAAACAAATAAGCAATAAAATACAATGATTTGACCCAATATTCAAAAGTTGTAGTTTTTCAGAGAGGGTTCTGCAGCAGGGGCGGATCTTTGGGTTGGGGGTCAAAAACTCCCCTCTGTTCGATTTTTTTTTACTTTTACGGTAACAGTCGCGGACCATACTAATTTTCAGGTAACCAAAAATCTGTTGGGCCTGATATCCCCACCCCCCCTATAAAAATTCTGGACACACCCCTCCATAGTCAGACTTACAGCTTGTCTGTGGGTGGGGTTAAGGAGAGCAGCATGAAGGGCGGTCATCAGTTGACGAATGGCAACTTCATCCAATGGTTCTACAGGAAAAGCAGAGAATGACGAGAAAGATGTAAAGAGATTTTGTTGCGCATTGATTTTTGAATTAATCAAAATGATTCTAACAAATCTGACATCTGCCTTTAAATATTTATTGTACGTATTTTGAATGAGTCAATATTAATTAACCATTTACTTTTTAAAGAAATGTAAAAAAAAAAAGACAGAGAATTATACCTCAAACAGTCTGCAATATTTTAAATACATGATGGCAGCATCACAGATGATATAGAAACTTGAACAATGCTTACATTAAAATATGTTAGTTTTTAGTGTTATTACAAAGACATCAAAACACACCAAAATACACCACCAAAATTGGAGGAAGTCACACAAGACAGATGATAATTAATCACACATGATTAAATATGAACCCATTAAGCAAATATGAAATGATGGTTAACACCAAAACGTCAACAATGATGGCTTAGCAATGTTGAGGGAAGTACCTCCAATGGGATTCCAGACTGGAGTTTGCCATGCTTGACTGAACGAATGACAGTATTCGGGGAGGTCACGATAGTTCTTGAGCTTGTGTGGTACGTATATTGCTTGGTCTCAGGTGACGGCAGTTCCCAACAGGAACAAGCTGGGTACCGTGAGTTGGGCGTAGTGATGGAGGTGCCAGAACAGAACGGGAGCAACTTTAAGTGGCAGACTTCTAGCACTATGGCTTGGCTAACCCCCAAATCCGAAAACATAACTAACGGTATGGTGCTGGTGGGTACCCCACCATGCATGCAAATTCTCGCGTCCGCGTAATAAAAGTTTACAACCTAATTGAGGCACAGTCAGTGACCATTGGTCCTTCATATTTATAGAATGTTCACGGAATAATCACGGACAACTACAGCATGAGTTTGATAGTCTAACATCTAAATCGATTCTACTGCAGTGTACGATCACACCAGCTTGTTGAGCTGGGTCTTTAAAATCGTTAAGGTGAATGCCTCTGTAGTGCCCTCTACAGCTACTGGACTTATAATTACTGGAGCAATGAACTTGTAGACAGCAGACACTAACAAATATTCATAGTTCAGAGATAACTCTGATGCTATGTGCTAGAGAAACGAAGTGTAACGTCCTCTGCTGGAATTATTTTACTTTAATACCACCCCCCCCCCCCCCCCCCCCCGACCAGGAACAGCAAAATCTTAGAAAATAATCATCCCTCCTTGATAACAACTGTCAAACATATGTGGCACAACCAGTTATGTCAGCAAAATCTGTGAAAAATGAGGCAGAAATTAAACTTGTAAACAAACATAAGTGACCGTACAATGTACATGTACCAAGAACATGTAACACAGACTTTCTTCCCCTATATATTGCACGGAAATTTCTTGACAAAAGTCTCAAACTTAAAGGTTCTGCCAAGTGTTTGTGCAATTCTGAACACAAATGTAAGACCGATTTTGGTTGGGGAATTAAAGTAAAATCTTTCCCTCTGCATGTTATCTGAAATTCTACACGTATCTCAAAAACTTTTAAAAGAAACAAAAAATCTTCTTACCAGCCTGTGCGGCCCGTTTCTTCGATTTCTTCCTCAATGCATGAACTGTGCATCCTGCCTCCAATCCATAGGACTTCAAGTTGTCTGCATCCCGTAAAGGTCGTCCACAATAGACCATCACTATTAAGCAAAAGAATGTAATGACAAGTGTCAACCATTTTCTAGACGACAGTTCTATGTGTAGGCCTACATGTGCAAGTGTAGATATACAACCAAATGTGACCTGGCCCCCAGGAAACAGTTAAAAACTGAGATCATGGTACGTCTTGATATTGCATGCAATAATTGTGTGTTGTGGTTGTTATTCCTGGGCTCAGGTACATGTACATGTATAACCTTTTGAAGTCGTTAACCCCTTGAGTACGTTTATTTACGGGAGACGTCGGGGTGCCGCGGCGGCTCTGGCAGCCAAGCGAAACGGCCACAATGTGTTTGTGCAGTCAAGCGTAACATATACACAATAATCCAACAATGGATTGAAACTGCACAAACAGCGGCCAATGGCGTCATCTGGCCTGGTGGCACTGTTTTTTTGGCGCCATATGGCGTCATCCGTACGCAAGGGGTTAAGAGTCTTGATCCTTTGTTTTGAGAAAATGAAGCTCAAAGTTGATGACCCGTGCACACTATAATCTGTCTTTTATAGAGTAATCACCCCACCACCCCACCTCCCCACCCCCTCCAAAAAAGCGAGATTAAATTTGAAAGATTGAGATTGAGTAGAAAATAAAAATAAGGCTTTTCAGATAAAAATTTGTCCAAATTCCAAAACTGACTTTTCAGTAAAAAATTGTTGTTTCTGCTTATTACTCAGAAAGCCAGAGTGCAACTTTCCTCTCATTTCCTGCTACCAGCAGGACCAGGTCATAAACTATGAAACACTGAGATACATATGTACACGTAAAAAAATCATGTTGGCTGGTCACATTACAAACCAACAGGTATGCCATAGATAAAGGGCAGGGTTTTAGTTCTTGAGGGAAATTTTCAGGTAAAGTGACAATAAAGACGACAAAACGCAATGCGAAATCTATGGTGATCACCGCGACGCACAGTAAACATGCAAAACTGTGTTGATTCGCATGGCAACTGCCATAAAGCGCGTAAGAAAATTGCATTTTCTACCGCAAAACTGTAAAAAATTCAAAAAAATGGTGTCAATAGATTTAACCAGTTCGCGTCGGAGGACGTGTTAACACAATCTGGCTGTTTTTATACACGGGCACGGCTGACGGGTAAAAACGTCAAGCTTGCCTCGACTCACCTCCGGGTGACGTCTCAACACGCTAATCCCTTATTTGTTTTGTACACACACAAAGTCCGAGAAGTCTGTGGAGGCGGACCGTGTGTTGAACTTGGCCGCTGTGCACGGCCTGTTGTTCTACGGTGGGCGCACCGGGTGTATTGAAATATATGAGGTTTCGGCAAGAAATATTGTACAAATACTGTTGAAATGATTCTTGCAAATCAGAATATTGTGCGTGGCATCTAGCTGTATATGAGAAGTTGGCTGCTATATTTTGCCTTTTAGGAGAAGTCTGCTTTTGGTTGAAAAAGTCATTTTGGAATGAGAAAAAATACCCTTGACTCTAACAAAACTAATTATAATAAAGAGGGGCCCCACACTAAACAGTCGCCGGTCACATCATTCATCAGAAATAACACATTATGAAAACAAACAATAAGTTTGACTCCTGATCAGCAAAACTATACTTAACATTGTAAGTTTAGGCATATTGCCAATTACTGATTTACCTATTTTTTTCTTGAAATTGATTATTTTGCCATGAAATAAAGTAAAATAAAGTTGCATGCGCTTTTTGTTCTTGCAATACATTTCCGGTCGTCGTTCAAGATTTAACAAAACCACAACAGACAATGCGAAATTTTCCGATCCAAACAAATTTTGAAATGACCTTCTTACAAAGTTCAGAAGACGGTAGACCGATGGCTGTGGACACCCTCTCCTTTAAGGTACTAACTAAACCAGAAAAATCGACATCGTCTAGTCGTGTTCGGCCTGTTTTCTCAGAAAATTTCACACAAATGTTTCCCAAAGATTTCGCCATGTTGACAATCTTCCGCCCTCTGTTGGTACATTCTAGACATTTCTAGAATACGCAAACGTACGTCATACGTCAATCACGACGTGCATAATATAATTTATGCAAAATACATAATTCATCAAAATCACGGTGCCTCAACAAATGACATACAAATAGTGCACATTTAACGCTTGGGTACCTGTCCACCAACCTAAAGCTCATGAATTATGCATAAACAAACTTTCCAGAAAATTCAAAAGGGGCGGGGCTAAGGCGAACTTTGACGCGACATCGACATGATGATGACATGTCGAGAAAATTCTAGACGCGCATCGAATTATTGCGAAGCGCAAGCGCAGCATGAGAAGAATTCTATTTATTTTATAAGAACTTTCTCGAATCGTTTTTGCAGGCATAAATACGCCAGATCGCCAGTGCATCGTCAGTTTTTCGAACGAATCAGACGGCGAATTTGATTAAAATTCCTGCGTCGACAAGCGATATTTTACGGACAGTATTTTCAAGTGCTTTTTCGGAAACTTCACCCGGACATTCGGATCAAATTTTGCAACTAATTCAACTACACATCCTTGTGACTGAAGGGAAAGATGGCGAAGTCAAAAGCTATCGGGATTGACCTGGGCACAACCTACTCCTGTGTTGGGGTATTTCAGAATGGCAAAGTAGAGATCATTGCCAACGACCAAGGCAACCGGACCACACCAAGCTATGTTGCCTTCACAGACACCGAGAGACTCATTGGAGATGCGGCCAAGAATCAAGTTGCTATGTAAGTAGGCCGAGTAGTACCACGCCCTTCATTTTCCTCATTTTGTAAGATGGAGCAATGAACAAAGGGACCAATTGCATGGAGCTGCTGAAGTACAAAAATGTGCTTAGCCTGACAGATTACCACAACATTCTATTTGTATTTGTTGTACATGTATATTGCTTGACAGACCTGTCAATTGTTTTTTCCCAGTCCTCCCAGGCTCCCACATGGGATGCCCCGCCCCCAAGGGATGCCCCGCCCCGAAGGGGATTCCAAAATAAGTGGCCAAAATGGGGAACATTATCGTGTACAAACATACTTACAGGGTGATTTTTATCTTTACTCTAAGAAGTTCCTATAGTCTTATTATTGAACACACATTATTTTTAATTAATTTGTCATGCATAGTTTGTTTGGATATAATTGCTATTTGTGCCGATTTTTGTCAGGGATTAAAAACCTTCTATAGTTTTATTTATGATAGTTAATTGTTAAGTCTGTGATCAGAATTTTAAAAATGATTCTCAAATATTGGAATTTGGACATGTTTGAAAACTAAATTTTCAAATAATGAAAGTATGTCTACAGGTAAAAAAGTTAGAAAGGGTTGTAGGGACTTTCCATTCATTTGTATTTGTGATGAATACAATTTTGTTTATAATTTGTTTGCCTTTTGGCTAAGACCTTTAGACTAAAATTGGACTCAACCCAAAACAAATTCAGAAATAGTTTGGTTGCTTGATCAGCTAGTTATATAATTCCAAGTGCCAGTGAAGCCTAAACAAATCTTTTTAAAAATCTTGCAGAGAATCTGTTTATCTGTGACAATGCAGTAACTGTATTTTTTATGCAGTTAAATTTATATTTATTAGATTCAATTTGTTTGCAGAATTGTTAATTTCGTTAAAACAATTTCTGATGCAGTCGGCATTGTAGACCAGCTGATGACATTATGAGAACTAAAATGTGTATATTCTCATAATTTATAATTGCTTCTATTCTTTCTCTATCTTCCTAGGAACCCAAAGAACAGCATCTTTGATGCTAAGCGACTGATTGGCCGCAAATTCAACGACCAAACCATCCAAGCTGACATGAAGTATTGGCCATTCACCGTGGTCAGCAAAGGTGGTAAGCCGATGATCCAGGCTGAGTACATGGGAGAACAGAAGCAATTTGCCCCCGAAGAAATCAGCTCCATGGTCTTGGTCAAGATGAAGGAGGTAGCCGAGGCCTATCTTGGCCAGAAGGTCAAAGATGCAGTGGTTACCGTGCCAGCTTACTTCAACGACTCCCAGAGACAGGCCACCAAGGATGCTGGCGTGATTGCTGGGCTGAACATACTGAGAATCATCAATGAGCCCACCGCTGCCGCCTTGGCCTACGGACTGGACAAGAAGCTGAGAGGCGAGCAGAATGTCCTCATCTTTGATATGGGTGGTGGCACTTTTGACGTGTCAATTCTCACCATCGATGATGGCGTCTTTGAGGTGAAATCCACTGCTGGAGATACCCATCTGGGAGGGGAGGACTTTGACAATCTCCTAGTGAGTCACCTGGCAGCTGAATTTAAGAGGAAGAACAAGAAGGACATATCCAACAGCCCAAGAGCTCTGCGCCGGCTTCGCACAGCAGCCGAGCGAGCCAAACGCACCTTGTCCAGCAGCACCACTGCCAACATCGAAGTCGACTCGCTCTTTGAGGGAACTGACTTCTACACAAGCGTCAGCAGAGCCCGCTTCGAAGAGCTCTGCTCCTCGCTTTTCAGGAAGGCTCTTGGCCCTGTTGAGCAAGCACTTGTGGATGCAAAGCTGGACAAGAATAAGATTGACCAGGTTGTGCTGGTGGGAGGTTCCACCCGCATCCCCAAGATCCAGAAGATGCTTCAGGACTTCCTGAACGGGAAGGAGCTCAACAAGTCCATTAATCCTGACGAGGCCGTGGCCTACGGGGCTGCTGTCCAAGCTGCCATCCTGACGGGAGACCAGAGTGATGAGGTAAAAGACGTCCTTCTGGTGGATGTTGCTCCCCTCTCCCTAGGGATCGAGACAGCGGGCGGTGTCATGACCAAGCTGGTGGAACGCAACACTCGCATCCCTACCAAAGCCTCTAAGACATTCTCAACCTACTCTGACAACCAACCCGGAGTCAGCATCCAAGTCTTTGAGGGAGAGCGGCCTATGACCAAGAACAACAACCTCCTGGGCACCTTTGAGCTATCAGGCATCCCCCCTGCGCCACGCGGTGTGCCCCAGATTGATGTTGCCTTTGACATTGATGCCAATGGCATCCTGAACGTATCAGCTAAAAATGAGAGCACCGGGAAGACCAACAGCATCGTCATCAAAAACGAGAAGGGACGCCTGTCTCAAGCCGATATTGACCGCATGCTGGCTGATGCTGAGAAGTACAAAGCCGAAGACGAGACACAACGTGACCGGATCACGGCTAGGAACGGGCTAGAGAGTTATGCCTACAGTCTCAAGCAAGCTGTTGGTGAAGTCCCTGAGGGGAAACTCACCGATGATGACAAGAAGACAGTGCAGGATGCTGTCAAGGAAGTCTTGGACTGGATGGACAAGAACACCCTGGCAGAGAAGGATGAGATCACTCACCAGCAGGAGGAACTTACAAGGAAGTGTTCACCGATCATGTCTAAGATCCACGGTGGAGCCCGACCAGGAGGCGGCCAGCAGTACCCTGGAGGTCCAGCGGGCGGTGCAAGCAGCCAGGGACCCACAGTTGAGGAAGTCGACTAAGTATGTAAACTGATGTAAACTGTACATGTGATGTATAATGTTTACACAAAAATGTAATTCATATAATTAGCATTCAGCCCAATACCAGGGCCTCATAATGTCCACATGCTTTGTGCTACTCAATTATTAATTTTTTTCATTTACTTATTTTCATAGATCCTGTTTCACATAACATAACAGTCATAAACTTTGCTTAGTAAACAAAAAATAGTTGAAAATTAGCCAAAAAATCACATTTTGCTATCAACTTAGATTTATATCTCCTGGCTCACACACACAAAATTAAACAAAATCAGCAGTGGCTGAGCGATGTGTATCATGAGCAATTCTCATTAGGCCAAAGTTATAAAAAGTCTGTATATGGCTGAAAGAATGTACAAAAAAAATAGCGTGTTGCTTATAAACCAACAAACTGCATTTATTCATTACTTGTTTTAAATGAAAATGTTGAGGCTGAAGTATGAAAGCTGTTAGAAATTAAGATGCTGAACAATTTGATGAAATAGTGTATTTAGTCCATATGGGTCAAGAAGATGGCTTTAAATTTTTGTATTTCAATAGGCATGTATTTTCTGACTGATAAAAAGTATGGCTGAAACAATTTGCTGAAACAAGTTTAGTACTGACAAATTTTACAGAATAACACTAAAATTGACTGTAGAAGTGTGCTAAAGGCAGCTTTAATTTTGATCAAACTATAAAATAAACGTATTTTTTTAAAAGAAAATGACACTCAGAAAATGACGAAAATGTAGATTCTGAAAGTGGTAGATTATTAAAAGGCGTTAGGATGAAGTAATTACTGAAATACATTTATGTAGTGCCAAAATATTACGAAAATACGAAACTTCTTATTCTGTTGAAAACATACAAATTAATACTCTGTAACTACTTCTTGTTTAAATACCACAAATGAAGATGGCTTCTAATTTGGATCAAACAAAAATTCATGTAATTCATTCTGATTGTTTTGATGCCAAAGTGTAGATTCTGAAAGTGGTAGAATAATTTTACATAGAAATATCAGGATGAAGACATTAATTGCTGATAATAAGTTTACTAATTTAGTGAAATCTTTGCCTTTGAGGAAGAACTTGCTTAGGTTCTAATTTTGTTAATTAAGTGAAATGTTTGGAAAATGTGTTAGAGAAAAGTGTACAGCTTTGTCAAAAAATATGCATTAATATATTGTGACTTTGTCAACAAAATAATAGTGTGTATAATTTACAGTTTCAAAGTTATTTCTCTCGTAAAGTTCACATTATTTTCATTATTAAACACGTGTGTCACTTACATAGAGGTACGAATTTTTTTGTGAATGGAAAGTTTTACAACTCACATGGCGCAGGCAGTCGGTGGTTATTTTATTCAGAATTAAGTAGTATTAGCAAGTAACCGTTTTCATTTGTAATGTTTGTTTACTTTTTAGTGTTTCTGATATTATTTTGTGCAATAAAAGGTTTTTTGTGTGCTCACAAAGATTTCGTTCATTAGTCTTCATTAACACGCATGAGCATAATCAGTAGATTAGAAAGTGAAAACTTTTTTATGGGGAATACATGTGAATGGTAAATTTTAGAATTTGCTTACGGCATATCTAGGTTTTGGGTCGAGGTTGAAATTTAGGGGAATTGAAAGTTTTTCTGAAAAGGGGCTTCAATTGTTTCGCGCTGAAAAATGTTTTGAAAAGGGGAGGGATGAAGTCTGAGCTGATTGTTAAAAAAACACACCAAAGACTAACAAAATGAGCAAAATGTCGCTGTGGGGGGAGGGGGGAGGGGGGTGGGGGAGGTGGTGGGGGGGTTGGCGATACGCCACTGAAACTTGCGTACAGAAAATTATCTTGGTTTTTTTTCTTCTGGGGGGTGGGCGGGGGATGACAAAAATATTTTGAAAATCCGGGGGGGGGGGGGGGGCGTTCAGTAGCCAAAACAGCTGACGGGGCGTCCTCGACTAGAAATGAATCCAGTTTTGAAGGAGGATGCGCACACACACACACACACACAAGTGTGTAAATACCTGCAATCATGGACGTCCCATTGTTCCTCTTTTGTTTATACTTTCGGAAGACCTCCCATTGGTTTTGTACACGATTTTCAATCGTGGACGTTCGGTCAAACGTGGACCCTTTGTTATGCGCCCGAATTCTTTTGTCCTAGGTCCACGATTGCCGGTATATACATACTCACACACACACAGCTCTGTTTTACATACGCAGTGTGGACATTCCTTTGTATTCGTGTAGTTAAGAATTCTCGGTCAAAATCCTCATTTTTCTCACATCCAGAAAATGTTTTCAACCCCAATTTTTGATAGTGGCCCCCTGAAGAAATTATCTTTATTCTCCCACAGATAACCCTAAACCGATTTTTGCCTCTGAAGCCCTTTTCCAGAGAGAGCGAAACACTATGTAGACCTGACCCAGGTCCACATAGTGTCTCTCATCTATTGTTCACGCCGAAATCTTTTATTCACAGGTCCACACAGTGTATGCACCGCTACTGACTCACCGGGTAGGTATGGGCCTATTCGCTCGCCCTTTCCCCTCCCCTTCAATATACCTCTGTTGCTTCGCGGGTTAGGTATATAGTGAAAAAAAAGAAAAACAGAGAAGTATAAAACGGGCACCCGTGGAGTATGGCATGTCAAACGTTGCAATATTCGATAATCTACGTATTTTTGTGCGATGTTCAAATATATATGTGCGATGTTTGTCATTATGTGCGATGTTCAAATATATATGTGCGATGTTTGTCATTATATGTGCGATGTTCCAATTTATATGTGCGATGTTCCAATTTATATGTGCGATGTTCCAATTTATATGTGCGATGTTCAAATATATATGCGATGTTTTGTCATATATGTGCGATGTTTGTCATTATATATGCGATGTTCAAATGTATGTGTGCGATGTTTGTTATTATATGTACGATGTTCAAATATATATATGCGATGTTTGTCATATATGTGCAATGTTCAAATTTATATGTGCGATGTTTGTCATATATGTTCGATGTTCAAATAATATGTGCGATGTTTTTCAATTTATATTCGAAAACGGAATTGTGGGATATAGTATGGTTTCCAGACCGAAATAGTATGAATATTCCTAATAAGTTACATCAGGGACCAGACTACTTAGGACGGTCTATCTGTTGCACTGACCTGGCTGAAGCTAGCCCGCGATTCAGCCCGCGATTCGCAATAGGGCCCGCGATTCGCCCGATCAGAGCAGCCGCATATTGAAAACTAGAATCCATTCGACAAAAGGAGTTTTTTCTTAATGAAATCGCTGGATTCAGGCAACGAATTTTTTAGAAAATGTCAAGAAAATACATACCAATTTGTGCATGAAATTTCAGAATAGGTATGAGCAAAGCTGTACATATTATACTTAACATTGTTTTATGGGTCTTTTTTAATGAATTAATTAGTCGTTTCGCGAAGGCCCATTTCAAAGGGTTCTCTACATCAATTCCTTTCGGCTCAGCACAATAGCTTCTGTTTGAAAGAAAGTGTACCGCACATGTTTTTTAAAATTCATATTTTTCTTTCATATTCATAATTGCTACCTTCCTGGGCACACTTAATTTCAGCAAGGGCCTATTCCAAGAATGGCTTCTGTTCCAATTAGCCGCTTAAAAAAGTGTACACGATTGGTAATTCTCAAAAAATATTTTTAATGAATTATTACAAAATACCTTTGTATACTGTAAGTTAATAATAGTCTCAATCATCCTGTGAAATTATGGCACCAGATGTGCTGTCGTTGTCAAGAAAAGTGGAAATTTATATCGTCTTCCAACGATTTCCAGCTGGAAATCGTTGGAGAACTGCCCTGTAGCCGTTAGTCAAGACGCGAGTGGCTACATGGACAAGTGGCGCGCCCCGGACATGATGGCGCCTTGGCATATCCGGGCCCAGATAGCCACGCGCGCCTTGACTAAAGGCTATTATCCGCCCGACGGTTGAAAACGAGCGCCGTTTTTCACTCGTTTTTTCGCCATCTAACAACGCAAAACTTTGAACAGGTCAGTGGAATGATATTTCCTATAACATACTAACCCCCAAATCCGCCCATTTCTGAAAATTGCAACAATGACCAATCATGTACACTGCCTTTAAAGCTAAGACGGATCATTTTCATGAATATCTGGAAATGCGGTATTCGGAGTTTCGTGTGAAATGTGCCGTCTTTGAATGAAAGTGTACCACACATATTTTGAAAAATTCTTATTTTTCTTACATATTCATAATTCCCACCTTCCCGGGTACTTTCTCTCAAAGACGGCATTTCACACGAAACTCCGAATACCGCATTTCCAAATATTCTTTAAAATGTTCCGTCTTTAAGCGACTAATTGGAACAGAAGCCATTCTTGGAATAGGCCCTTGCTGAAATTAAGTGTGCCCGGGAAGGTGGTAATTATGAATATGAAAGAAAAATATGAAGTTTTCAAAATATGTGTGGTACACTTTCTTTCAAAGACGGGCATTTCACACGAAACTCCGAATACCGCATTTCCAGATATTCATGAAAATGATCCGTCTTTAAGCGGCTAATTGGAACAGAAGCCATTCTTGCAATAAGCTCTTGCTGAAATTAAGTGTGCCCAGGAAGGTGGCAATTATGAATATGAAAGAAAAATATGAATTTTTAAAAACATGTGTGGTACACTTTCTTTCAAACAGAAGCTATTGTGCTGAGCCGAAAGGAATTGATGTAGAGAACCCTTTGAAATGGGCCTTCGCGAAACGACTAATTAATTCATTAAAAAGACCCATAAAACAATGTTAAGTATAATATGTTCAGCTTTGCTCATACCTATTCTGAAATTTCATGCACAAATTGGTATGTATTTTCTTGACATTTCTCGAAAATTCGTTGCCTGAATCCAGCGTTTTCATTAAGAAAAACTCCTTTTGTCGAATGGATTCTAGTTTTCAATATGCGGCTGCTCTGATCAGGCGAATCGCGGGCCAGTGCAACAGATAGACCGTCCTAAGTAGTCTGGTCCCTGATGTAACTTATTAGGAATATTCATACTATTTCGGTCTGGAAACCATACTATATCCCACAATTCCGTTTTCGAATATAAATTGAAAAACATCGCACATATTATTTGAACATCGAACATATATGACAAACATCGCACATATAAATTTGAACATCGCACATATAAATTTGAACATCGCACATATAAATTTGAACATTGCACATATATGACAAACATCGCATATATATTTGAACATCGTACATATAATAACAAACATCGCACACATACATTTGAACATCGCATATAATGACAAACATCGCACATATATGACAAAACATCGCATATATATTTGAACATCGCACATATAAATTGGAACATCGCACATATAAATTGGAACATCGCACATATAAATTGGAACATCGCACATATAATGACAAACATCGAACATATATATTTGAACATCGCACATAATGACAAACATCGCACATATATATTTGAACATCGCACAAAAATACGTAGATTATCGAATATTGCAACGTTTGACATGCCATAGTATGGTACAGGCGGCGCCTGTTGGGTACATAGTGAAAAATGGGCACCCGTGGAGTACAGGCGGGCGCCGGTTGGGTTATTCATAAGGCATACGTCATACGTTGTATTATTCATCGCCGTACCGGATTGGCGCCCGCCTGTACTCTACTTGCTGCCCGTTTTATACTTCTCTTTTTTCTTTACTGTGACGTACCAACCCGCGCCCGTGGAGTCGAGTACAGGCGGGCGCGGGTTGGGTAGTGAAAAATGTATAAAACGGGCACCCTTGGAGTACAGGCGCGGGCGCGGGCGCCGGCTTCCTCCATGGGTACAGTGAAAAAATAAGAGAAATCTAAAACGGGCACCCCGTGGCCGGAAGTACAGGCGGCGCCTGTTGGGTACATAGTGAAAAAATGGGCACCCTTGGAGTACAGGCGGGCGCCGGTTGGGTACATATAGTGAAAAAAAGAAAAGTAAAAACCGGGCACCCGTGGAGTACAAGCGGCCGGGCGCCGGTTGGGTACATGTCATGGTATCGCATTACACGTGAGGACAGAAAAGAGGGTATAACAAAGGGAACAATACTGTCCTCACATTTTTGTCTTTGTCTATGGGGATGGGTTATATCATGGAGGAAGTTCTTCCTCCATGGTTATATCAAAGGGAAACAATGGAAAGTCCTCACATGTATAGCGATACAAAAATACATGTACATGTACATGTACATGCGCATAGTAATGGTTATTCATAAAGATACGTCGTACGTTGTATTATTCATAAAACCAGACAATAGAGGGCGTACCGATTTCCAAAAATTAGACTGGCGCCTCACCACTTGTTAATGCAGTTACGCAAAAATCTGCATTCGGCAGGTCTCAACTGAGAAAACTTCAACAAAATCATTAAAATGGGATTAATTCCAGGAGTTGTTTCCAGATTTATCGGGCCAAGGTATATGGAACTCTCGAAGACTTGGTAAGTTTCGTTCATTTCATGTGATAGGTCGATGAAACACAGAAAAAGAAAATTTACATTGCATTTTGCCGGCCGGCGTTTGCGTGGCGTGTGTTCGTCTGTGTCTTATTTCTCCATGGTCTCTCCATGGAGGTAGGAAACCTCTAGCTTGAAAATTCCAGCTGTAGGCTCAAGATCTAATGGCGAATCTTGAGCCTAGAGCTGGAATTTTCAAGCTAGGAAACCTCTGTGGTCTCTCTCGTTGTATAAACAGTTATTCTCGTGCTATGCTAATTAGCGTCAAGCGTCAACAAGCGTCAACAACTTATAAAAGCACTGTGTTAAGCTTAAACATGTTATTCACAATATTTAGTGGGCTCCTATGTATGATTATTTAAAAGTATCATTAGTATTTTAATAGTAATATATTTAAAAGTATCTTAAAATGTGTTATTTTTAAGCGAAAAAGTACGCTTTTTCCCGGGAACCATCTTGTTTTTTTGGGACATGGTGCAATCGCGCATGTGCAAAAGAGAAAACAAAGATGGCGGTGCCCATTTATCGTGATTTTGTCGTCATAAAATTTCGTTTTTATGTGGGATTGTGAACGAGAATTCGCCCAATTTCTTACATAATACGAGATGCGAGAGTTTGTTGAATACAACTTACAAGTATAGCTTTTGTGAAGCTTAAATGTTCATTTTGAGCTTGTTGACGCTGATCGGGTTTGTTGACGCTAAAATATGACCGCGTGCTAGGGCTATGTACGTGCAGTCAGTGCAGTGATGGAGGAAGATTTTACTTTAATTCCCCAAACAAATTGGGACAGAACATGGAGGAAGGAACCCATGGACAGAAGAAGTACATGATGTTATACAAATCTGAATATGAACGTCATGAGTCATGCCGAATGAATAGTCGGCTTTTTCTGTTTCTGGCGCAGGTTTATAGTCATGTCAGTTTATGGGCATGCCATGGTGGGGGTAGGCTAAAGTAAAATCTTTCGGAATTCCTCCATGACCTTATCGCAAATACCGCCTGGATGAGACGTCACAATGGAATGTGGGAAGGAAATGGAAGCCATTTTTGTGCGCGTTTTCCTCACACAATCCCTTGTAAACCATTGTGATGTCACAACCAGGCGGTATTTGCGATAAGGTCTATGGCACAACAGCTCAACATTTTTACTTTGATACTCTTCACCAAAATGGGTCAGGTCTGCTCTGCTCAACTCATATTACTACGAGGGTAACCTGATTGTGTACTAGGACCTAGTACTACTACTAGTACTAGTAGTAGATATGTTGAGCGCAGTCTGGAGATTTGCGCAAGTTTATTGTACTCCCTCCTGAGCTAATTTCCCTTTGAATGAAATCAATTCATAGAGATATGAACACAGGAGGGAGTACAATAAACTTGCGCAAAACTCCAGATTGCGCTCGACAGATACACTGTACATGTATCTGTGTACCATTCAAGCCCTCTGATGAAGTAGTTGTTGCTACGAAAGCTTATGCAAAGTTTTACCCTAGTAGCGGTCGTGTCAACAAATACAATCAGCGTCAACAAAGCATCAACAAATTATAGATGTACTTTCTAGCTTCAAAATCTATGTCACACAATTTCTATGACTCTCGGGGAACTTGTTTTATAAGAAAATGAAAGAATTTCACCTTCAAAACACGACACGAAATCAACAAAATTTGGATTACAAAATGCAAACTGAAGCAACCCCCCTATAAAACAAATGGAGTGGCCTTGTTTCCCCCACCACCCCCCCCCCCCCCAAAAATGGAGTGGTCATGCACAAACAAGATGGCTGCACAAAACGATACCTTCGCGAGTTCAGTTTTCGCATTGTATTTCACACATTGACAAAGTTTTGAACTCTCTAAATATATTTTACATGACTGTTTGGAAATAAATTACATTGTAAAATAATTGTTGATGCCGAAACTTTCGTATTTAATTTGTTGATGCTTTGTTGACGCTAAATAGCACGACGCCCCAAGTACATGATGTAGTAAGTCACTAAGTGCTGCATAACTTTTCTATTCAAGCCCCGTTACTTCTCTAAATACTTATTTCCCCTTAGGCGCTAGTCTTAACCCCTTGAATATGGATGACGGCCATAGTCGCAGTTTGATAAAGACCACCTGGCCAGTTGTTTATACGCACATTCCTGCACATACTCAATCCATTCATGTTTATAACTACATTAGGTATATCGCAAATACTGAATGGGTGATTTTGCACAATGATCAAAAGGCATTGTGGGAAGGAAAAGGGAGCAATGTTTGAGCCCTTTTCTTTCCCACAATGCCTTTTGACCATTGTGCAAAATAACCCATGTGGTATTTGCAATATACATGTACATGTACCTTATTGTTCTTGAATGAGATTGTAATGAATAGATGGAGCTTTTTCAAACACAGCTTTCGTTCACACGAAATGGGGCTCCAAGTGCGATGAATATGACCACTCATTTCTGTGTGGTGCCTATTATCTACACTTGGCTTACCAGCAACCCATCAATAACTGCCGGACACAAGGTGTTAAAAGCAAGAAGAATTCATGCAGATCTGTGTAACATTGTGATTATCATGTGATTAACATGTGAATATATCACGTCTTGTTTTCTTCAGGAGAAGAACTGCGGCTATATGGGGTGGAGCCCTTGGTGTCACTTTCCTCTTTGCAACTGACTGGCAAGTCATCATGGGATATGTGCCATTTGTCCGAGGAAAGTACAAGATAGAGGAGTAACAAAAGAAGAGTGCTAGTTCGTTAGGAATAAATTTAAATTAGGTATGTTTTTCCCTCATTCTGTATCTCTACGGAATTCTTTGCCTGGTGCATGTTTCCCTGCATCTTACGAGCTTTCCTGCTTCAAGAGGAACATTAATTCCTACCTCTTGTATCTTTAATTCTTTTTCTTTTTTGTAGCTCCATACCTGAAGTGGCTTTTAGTCTTGTTTGTCGTGAACTTGCATAAAAAGTTAATATCATTGGCTTTATATAGTTTCCTAGTACATTGTACAGTACCATCCATTCTTGGTCATGATAGCCTCTTTTCAAATTACATGTATATGCAAATTTCTGTCATCATGCATCTCTTTTCTTTGTTGAAGAATTTCTCTAAATTCCTATTCAATCAGAAGTAAAATATACCCGTGATGGGCAGTGATGGTTATGTATTTGATAAGCCCCTAACTTGCCGGGGGAGGCCTGAATATTCCCAGGGAGCTGAGGTTTCAGGTGTGATTAATAGGCATGATGAGCAGGGGTAATAATGTAGCACCGTGATCATGGTAGATATGTGTGCTTTACTAATCTATTATGGAACACATTTCTGAATAGACTGATCCATTAATTAATTAATTAAGACCCGCCCATTGAGGTATTGGTCAATACATTAAGGAGAAGGGCATAATGGATTGGTCTAGTCACCAGTGTTACTCTGCTTTATTGTCACGCCTTTGTCTTACTAATTGAATACTTTGTTTATTGTTGTTCAATTAAAAATAAGTTTCTCCAACCCCATCTGGAATAATTACTGTTGAACTATGAAGCCAATCCATTATTTTGTTAATTTCAGAGTTTTCATCATAATCAAAAGAAATCGTCAGTTTTGACATGTTCCTGTTCCAAGTCAACCCGACACCTCAACCCACAACTATACAGGAATTCGCCGACGCCATTTTTACAGTGGTGCTGCGCTCGCGTGCAGGTTGCGCGCGCTCTTTAATTTCAGTCGCGCGCGCATTTTGGCAAGTTGTAAACACCCTGTTGGTCGAAGCTGCATCGAGCGCGTGCATAAAATACGCACGCGAGCGCCTCGCCACCGCAGTAAATGCTTCTAATTTTGGTCGCCGGATTCGTCTATAGAAGGGTCTCCATGGGTCCTTCCACAACTTCATGTATGGAACTACTGATGCTTTGCTTTTGATGACACTACTTAGCACACGGCCAGCAGACTAGCAGATATTCTGTCAGACAATTCAGGATGATTTTGCAAAATTGAGGACAATAGATTTGGTTTGACACTTCAGCGAGTGTCTTAAAAGTCGGAACGTTCCTGTTCCCACCGTGTTCCCAACTGGAACAGGCTGTTTCCGAGTAAGCATGCATGTGCACGGACCACTGTTCCCATTTGGGATTGCGCTGTGTTCCTAGTAGGAACAGGTGCTGTTCTCGTCAGAACTTTCTAAGTGTTCCGACTTTAGAGACACTCTCTAACATGGTAGAAATTACAACTACACGTAGATACACCACACATGTACATGTGCTTCTTGGTAGAACCAGTGGTGTGTACTTGACATTACCCACACAAACTAATGCATTCTGATAAACCAGAGTTGTAATCAAGTCAATGACAAGTCAGATCAAAAGGCAGATCACAAGTCGGCTCACAAGCTACATGGGATGAACAATGACAAAGGTATTCTTTTGTTAATATATAGTGCGTTTGAATAGCTTGTTACATGGCTTGAGACCAGAATTGTGAAGTGACTTGTGATGGACTTGATTACAACTCTGTGATAAACGTTAGATCATGCTGAATTAAACATCAAGTTCAATTTGAGTGAGCAGATTTCTCTCTTTCTCTTTCAAGTATTCCTATTTTTCCTTCTCTTTCCTGTGATGTTGCAGTCCATAGTGTTGCATGCCACAACAAAAAAGAACTGCATGTTTCTAGTGTGTACACCATACATGTACATTTGGTTGTATAATGTCCATAACCAGCAGTTAAAATTCACTTGGTCTCATTCATGAATTGGATCAGTTACTTTTTGAGGTACCTTTCTCAACATTAAAGATTAACTCTCCCTTTGACAAAATTAAAAATTAAATGCCTACAAATGTAGTTATTTATTACAACTTTTCTTTGAAGTAAAATCCTCTAAAAATATCAAATAGTTCTTTTGCAATCTTTTCACTCCACACATGAGTCTTAAAGAGGATGTTGATTGCTCTCGTTTTGTGTCTAGCATCAGGCACAAAAGGGGACTTTGTCTTATATTTACTGCTCACGATGACGACTATTAGACAAATGGCACCACCGCACCAGCAGGCTAGACGGGACTTGATAAAAACAGCTGTCAAAAGCAACTTATTTCATGGCAGAAATAATTGCATGTTTTTTTATCAGGCATGTCTTAATCAAACTACAAAATGATGCAGGTTTCTCTCGGCAATCAACATCCTTTTTAAGTGAGTGTGGCTTTAGATGTTGGATGTTTTATACCACTTTTCCAAATACAAAGTTTTTTCTGCTGTGTTTATGAAAGTTATGTTGAAAATGACATGAGGTGATTAAAGTGTTTTTGAGTTGAAGTTAATTCCAAGACAACTTGTTGTTCGTTTTCCATGAAGTATTGCCTATTTTAGGAAATTACATTCTAAAATGCAGTAAGAAATCATTGTAGGCTTATTATTCTAATGAAGCATAAATGTCTCTTGTAAGCACACACTTTGCATATTGTAAAAAACAACCCCCCAAAAACCAATTGGCCATATTTTTACAGCAAATTAGGACGCTTGATGGACAAACCAAAGTGAATTCACAGATATTTAATATAAATTTTAGTTAAAAATTACATCTTGCAATCTGTAATTGTTCAGTTGAAGTAAGGTTACTAAATAATTACCAGAGCCATGGAGAGTTGTGCCATGAGGGGTCCTAAACATTGGACAAAACATGGCGGATTATGCATCACTGCACATGTGGACAATTGGTAAACAATATCCACATACTCCACTGTACACATAATAGTGGCCATCTTTGGTCCAAAAGTCATAAGTTGTTGCAACACTCTGAAAATTAGAGTTACATGTATAGTGCCCTCGCTCAATAAAACTATGGCCAATTAAAACCATGTCAGAGTTGCTAAAATGGGTGTTTTGTCCGTCGGACATCCAGGATATTTCAACACAAGTGTGAAAGATGTGTGGGCTGAAGAAAAAAAAGTACATGTAGATTGGTGTGACTTAACCATGGCAGTTGGTCATGTTTGGTTTTATCCCTCACAAAACATTCCCACGGGAATTTGAAGCTTGTTTCTGGGATCCAGTTGCATTGCCTCACCATGCATTATCCCTCGACAATCTCACGCACAAAGGATAACCACATCCTTTTCAAGACCTCGGAGAACTCCCAAGACTTTAACGTCCCAAGGAACCATCTAGGAATTTGTCGCTCATCAGCACCACCAGATTAGCAACTTGCAAACTGATAGAAACACGTCAATAAACGAGTGTTTTTTTTTTGGGGGGGGGGGGGGGTGTTGCATATCAAGACTGCTCCTTCCCACTTTCTGTATTGGCGGTACTTGATAACAGCGTCCTTTCATCAGCAACATTGAGTTCTTCATTCTTTTTCTCCTCCTCTTCAATTCTCTTCTGCCTTTGCTCAGAATGGTACTTCTTAAACATTGGATTGTAGATGTAGAATCCTGCTATAGCGCCGATAATGGTTGCTATGGCAATGTGGGGAAATGGTAACCTTGGAATCCCAAGAACCATCTTTCTTATTGGCTAGCCTGTAATAATAATAAAACAAACATTTAAAAGTGGCCTGCCCCTCCTCTGAAATTTTAAATTCAATGGATTTCCCCTGTAAACGAATTATGGGAAGGAAACTATTTCTGAATGAAAAAGCACTATTCCACACTTTTTTGTCTTCCTTATGTGCCTTCATTCAATTAATTCCCCACCCTATCCCACCCCCTATTAAAATAGCATCAGAGTCGTATCTGTACGTGCATATATATTTTTTTGAATATTTGAACCGGCAAAAAACTATTCGAATCAAATATTTGGTTGATGATCGAATATTCGCTATATTCGGGACAACTCTAGTCTTGTATTATAAAGCCCTACACTACAGTGCGTACTTGTTTGTTTGATCCTTTTGCAAGGCGTTTTTTAATCAAAACATACATGATAAAAATTGATAGCATCAAAATTCTAATCCCCAAATAAGGTGGGGGTGTTTTTTTCCCAGGGGTGGGGATTTTGTCACTTCAACATTTGCATATTAATATACAAATAATATTGAGTAAGATCAGCTGTATACTACGATCAACGATTATTCTTTCATTTAAAAAAAACAAAAAAAAACAAACAAACAAATAAAACCCAACCAACACCTAAAAATGCACCCCCCCCCAAAAAAAAAACCAACCAAAATAGAATAAAATAAATGCCACACCTCTAACTGGACTAGGCTTACACATGGAGTAGTGTTTATCATTATAACTGACAATGATTGGAAAAACGAGGTGATCAGTGATCAGGAAAAAACTTACCCGAAAATTGTAAGACAAATTTAGAAAATCACCACCTACAACACATGGGCCATGGACGCGTAGTTCCCAGACTTCTCCATAGGCATCACACACGTTATTCGAAATTCTGTTTCGAGAAACCAGTTTGAGTTTTCAGTGAACCACGGGAGGGCGTCCTACTTGGCACATGTACCGTAGCATCTGATCTTGTGAGTTCCTTTTACTTTCGCTTGTAATAATATCCTACTTTCTGCAGAACCGGTACGTAAATTCTTTTCAATTCCATGTCTAATTACCTCCATGGTCTAAGTATTCACCTTAGATTGTAGACCTTGTATAAAATTTGGCTTACTGTTTGTAATAAGAGCCTCTTATTTATACACTTGTTCCTTCCTCCATGGTTTATTAACTCTTCACTTCAGTAGGCCATGGACTATGGAGGAAGGAACATGAGTAGGCCTACCACATTGTATTGTTCATGTTGTTTATTGGCTTATTTTCCGCCAGTTACTACCACATTCTTTGTTCAGTCAAGCATAAACCACCCAAGTAGTATACATGTATGATCATGCAGACAAAGCAGACGACTGCTTGCTGAATGGTTGTACTTTTAGCCAAAGATTTCACCCTCAAAAAAAGAGTTGATTGAAAAGGAAAATATTGTGTGTAAAGTTTGTTCCATGAAAATTACTCTTTCGTATGCTGTAAAAATGAAAGTCAGAACTGCTAAAGGCTGTTTTCTCTTCTGGCCCACTTTATCAAAAACCACCACATATGCCGCCAAACAAACATAAACAAATTTCACCTCTCCTTGTGTTTTCATTGAAGACTAAACTTGTTCCCTTGAGGCCTAGGTGCTGAATGCCCTTTCCTTGCTAAATTCCCCCCCCCCCAAATAAAGGGGGCCATTTTTTTTAACTTGGTGTTTAAAAAACTGTAAATAGTGGTGGCTGGATATAGGGATACAACTGTGAATAACTCTGTTGGACTGGTACTAAAGTTTAAGGACATGGGTCAAATCTCTTGCATGGCGTCTTTGTATTTCATCTGTTAAACACTTAAAGGGGATTTTCGTCTTTGGAGGAAAATCTTAAAGAAAAGTAAAGTCAAAGATTGTTCTACAGTAGGTGTTTAACATGACAGAGGTTTCCTTCATACTCAACATGCAGGTACAACCAGTGTATAGTGATGGCACACAACCTTCGTTCCAGACAGGTCAGTTCTCAGCAGTCGGATGAAGCAGAAGCCACTCCCCCCTCAACATCAACATGTGACCACGCCCACAGGCCAACCTTTCATGCCCCAAAATCCGACTTACCTGAAACACCAGTAACAGCTGACACAAACAATATTTATCAAAACAACTCAGGCAACGCCTTGGATACGGACACTCCGAAGCCAGTCTTATCCAAGGCCAAATTTACCCCCGAGGCTCTGAACCCGTGGCCCAGGAATCGGATTTTAATTGTTTTGATTTTGTTTCGTTGGGTCAATGCTGCTCTGACACAGACTTTCTTCGCACCTGACGAATACTGGCAGTCGCTTGAAGTGGCCCACAACATCGTCTTTGGATATCCTTTTGTATTTCAGTCATTTTGTCTCAAAGCTTAAGACAGACAATACTGGAAAAAGGTGTTATATGCTAACACAACCGTAATGCCTTTGAGAAAGAACCATTCCATTTACCTTTGAGAAAGAACTTGCTTAAGTTCGAAACATTAGGCCAGCTGATTTTGTTGATTTGTAAATTTCTAGTCAGTTAGCAATTTGCAGCAGTTTAATTCATTTTCATCATTTTAAGATGAATATTTGTAAGATATGAAGGATAAAAGTATTTCAAAAATGCCTATAGCTTCCAAAACAAGTACACATATGTGTATGTCCTAACTATATTGCTGATAGATGTAAGTATAGGTGGGTCACCTTTGTATTGATACACTAGACTTATTTATCTCGTAACTTACATTTCATCTGATTTTGTAAACCAGAACTTCGTTCTCTTACCGTAAATGCATGTGTGAATGTCAGGTTTTATTAACCTTGACCTTGGAATCACATATGGTTATCTGACGTGGGAGTGGCGGACTGGTCTGAGAGGATTCGCTCATCCAGTCATCTTTGCTCTCTTGTACAAGACGCTTCATTTACTGAACCTAGATCACCCCTTGCTGCTGGTAAGATGGAACGGAAGTTGTCGTCGGTGCCCAGGGGGACATAAGCCAGATGCTGGCATGGGGGGCCAGTTTCATGGAGCATCTAAGCAGAACATTTTGCTCTGCGCAGAAAAGTTCTGCCCAGCGAAAACGGGCACCAATCAAAATTGCATTCGTTTATGCTGCTTGTGACTGGCTCTCAGTTGATTTTGGCTTTAGCATAAAACATTACTAAGTAACATTTTGCATCAACCCAGGATTTCTAGCCAAAATGCCCTGGAGGGTTACCAGGGCATTTTGGCCAGAAATCCTGCCAGACCCATCAGATTGCATACTTTGTCACATTGACTTGTGTGGGGAGTCCAGCAAAGTAGAGCTGTCAGCACTGTGCTATGTCTGGCAGGGTTTATAGGGATAAGCAGGTCCATAAAAATTGGGCCTGAAAAGGATGATAGCGAAAATGTTCAGCTCTGGAGATGGGAGGAAATCCAGAAATGATATTCAGGGAAAACCCAGAGAATCAGGGAGGGACGTAAAACCCAATCCACCTGGAGGTATTTGAACCTGGGTCGCAGAGGTCAGAGGTGAGGAAAGGAGCACTCTGATTTAATTCCAGCTGAAATGGAACTATTTGATTTCGTTGTGTACATTGAAACCTAGCCAAAACTTGTTTAACTCTATTCTATTTTCTCCAATAATGCTGTTGTTTCGTCTTCAAGTCGTGGTCATTGCAGGATCTATCTTGTAGCCTTGTCCAGTGGCAGTCTAGCACTTGCCGATTTGGGCAACCAAACTTGATCATCAGGCAACCTTAGTTTTAGTCAGTGGTTGTCCAGAGGCACCCTGCCAATTGTGTTTATTTGTTTCCCCACTAGACCTAATCCCCTTAAATGTTTTTTTTCATATGGCCCTGCTAAATCCAACAATTTCCAACAAAACTGAAATGAGAAGCCTGCTAAATCCAACAAAATCCAACAGCAAGTTTTGTTGGATTCTGCAGTGAACCACCTACACACCAGCCTTGGCATTTTGCAGCTACCCTGCTGAATCCAACAAAATACAACAGGTATTTGTTTGTACGAGCCCAACAAAATCCAACAAAATCCAACAAAATCCAACTGAAATTTACTAGAAGGCTGCTTCCACCCTCCTAAATATGACAAAATCCAACAAGTATACATTGTATTTACAACGTAGCTTCGACTCTGCCAAATAGGACAAATTCAGCAGGTATATTTAGCTGCTACCCTGCTGAATACAACAATATCCAACACACCATGTAGTTTGTGTTGACTGCTAAATCCAACAAATTACAACAGCTTGTTACCATTGTTGGATTTTGTTGGGGATCTAGCAGGGTTAGAGTTAAGTTGCTAAAAAGAAGGCTTCAGATCGTCAAATTTGTTTTATTATATATTTCAGGTCTTGCTGCCGAAGATACTTCAAGCCACGTTTTCAGCCATCGGTGATTATTTCTTGTACAAGCTCGCCCAGGTTCTATGGGGAGAAAGTACTGCAAGATGGACTGTATCCCTTTTTCTTAGACTTCCACAAAAACTGTTTTTGTCAGGGGCGGAGCCAGAAATGTTTAAGGGGGTCAAGCCTGACAGATTTGGTTTTTACCCTAAAACCAAAAACAAAACAAGAAGTCGGTGAATGCTGTAGGCAATAAGGGAAAAAAAGAGCTAAAGTATTAACCCCCACCTACTGAAGAAAAGAATTGAAACCTTGCATTTATCAACGATTTTGAAAATGTTCAATTTTTTTTCAATCTCTAAAAAATCTTCCTATAAAAAAATATTAAGATTCCAAAAATACTTTAGCCCCCAAATTGTTCGTCAAGAAACACGCTCTCCAGACAAGATAAAGTGGTCTCAAAGACACAGCCACGTTATCTGAAACCATTGCATATTTAATTTATTTGTTTACAGTTGACAAAACAAAGTCCTTTAACATACATCACTCCAGCTGTTCTGTCATCTCAGCTCATGGTTTGTGTTCTACACGGCTGCAAGGACCCTAACCAATACAATGGAGATGATACTAACAGTGTGTGCTATGTTTTACTATCCATGGCCTGCTTATATGATCAAGGGAATAGACCCCAATCAATATAGGTATGTAATTATGCAATTGATGAGAATCTTTTACAGCCTGTCTCGGCTCCAAGTGCTATCCCCTTTTATACTGTTCTCCAGGTTTTTTTCTTCAGGAATAGTATAATTGTGGGAAAATCACAAGCAAAAATCTAGACAACTCCAAGTATTATGTAATGACGTGACTAACAATTCATGGAAGGCAGGAAACAGCGCCCTCCATTTTCTAGATCTCTAGAACTTTCTTCCTCTTGTTACTGATTGTGAACGGCAAGCAGTAGTCGAATTGACCCAGCCGTACTTCTGTGTGGTGGAAGTTCCACAGCCTTTTTTTTCCTGAACACATAACCTGGTATTTTCAAGGCTCTCATTACAGATTATAAAGGGAACAAAAGTGCGATGATCCAATCTTTTCCGAGTTAATAATGCCCCAGGAGGTGTGGCTGCTGGGGATGGATTACCAGTGGCCACGACCCTGTGAGGTAATTATTGACTGATAAAGGTCAGGTTATCACACTTGTTACCATTCATAAATGCCTTTTTTTATATAAAATCAGATTACTGAGCATGGGGTGTCTACCAAAAACATCAAAACTTTCTATGTCCAAGTGTAGGATTAGGCGATGTTGACTGGCAATCAGTGTGGGTAAGCATTGACCGCGTAGTGGGGGAATTATTATTTGTTAGACATTTCTCTGTCCCCATTAACTTTTGTCGCCCCCACAATGTCTATTGCATGTCCCCACAATTACGGTTTGTGACTCTACTTTTGTTCACACACACTGATACTTTCTTGGACTCGGATAGTTTTGACTTGTTTTGCGTAAATGCCTCATGCTCAGTATTAACCCCAACGTCACTGAATACTGCAAAATACTACTTGAGTAAACTGTAGTATGCAGTACTATTACCACACAGGCCTATGAGAATTGAGTAGTATTTTGTAGTACAGTGTACTGGACCCCAAATGAATGCCTAGGACGTTAGGGTTAATCCATGACGTGATCTGCATGAGTAACCTGTCGTTTTAAAGAGGAGATCGTAGGTGACATAATGAAATTAATTTGGTGATGCAAGTTTAAATCATATTTGATATATGTCGACTAACACTGTAGGTAAGATAAAAAATGTTTCTAATTTTTGGCAGATATTCTACCAGCTTGTACCTCCTTCTAGCTTCGATAGCCTGCATCATGCGCCCCACGGCAGGTATCATCTGGTTCCCGTTGTGCCTCTGGCATCTTGCCAGATGTCGAAACCTCATCTTGGCTCTACTCATCGATTTTGTACCCATTGGGTAAGGCTGTAAGAGGACCTTTTTGAGATAAAAAAAAATCTTTTTTTTGTGCCTTAAAAGAGTTTCACCTTTGTGACAACTACAATTTAGTGGCATAACTATAGGGTAGGCTAAAATAATTGTTGTACTCCCCTGGGTCCAAGCCCCGGCTGGGGTGGGGGGGGGGGGGGTGTTGTGGTTCCTGTTTTTATGCCCAGTTCCTATTTAACGATTCCGCTGGTTGAAATGTTGATACCATTCTGATTTGGTACTTTATTAACCAAGTGTCGTTGTGCTTTTTTATCAGCTCTGCTGCCCTCAGCTGTTCTATGCTGTTAGATAGAATTTGTTATGGCAAGGTACGTTGTTTTTGCAAGAAGGTTTTTAGAAATTTGTGAGAAAATGTTAGATGTCCCCCCCCCCCCCCCCCAAAAAAAAAGCACCCCCATAATAATAGATTTACGCTAACCAGTTTTAAGCCCCTTGACCCCGAATTTCATATTTGGGGTGCCGGGGCGCCAGGCCGGCTTGTGCAGCCAAGCAAAATGGAAACGAGGCTTGTGCAGCCAAGCATAATGTACACAATACCCCAATAATGGATTGAAAATGCAGATATTGACACAAATAGACGTCAACCGGCCAGGTGGCAATTTTCAATTGGCAAGTATTTGGGGCAACCGGTGGCAAGGGGTTAAGGTGTAACAAATGGAAATTTCACTCTCATGACAATGATCCGCCCTTTGACAGTGGCATAGGTGGGCGGTGCAGCATGTCAGATTGCAATGGGCTGGAGATTTGAAAAGCAAAATCGGGACGATGATGGAAGCAAAATCAAGATGCTAAAAATGTTACAGTACAAAAATTATATTTTGCAATGGGCAAACAAAACCCTGTTTACGCAAATACCCTTTGATCTATTGACCAAACTGTGATTGATCAGTATCTCAAGGGATAGGTCTTGATGGATTGTCTATTGTACTCCTTTGGACAAGAGAATAAGCTCAATAGATCATAGAATTAAGCTTCCCCCCCCCCCCTCCCCCGCCGGACGTATTGATTAATGGGAAACTTTGAGGTGCTAGCGGCAGGAGAGGTACCGGTCCTTAACCCTAACCCACCTCAATCCTCCAAAATCCTCCTTGCAGTTTTGGAGGATTTTGGAGGATTGAGGATGAATGGTATTTTCTTTAAAGAGGATTTTGGAGGATTGAGGATGAATGGTGTTTCAAGCAAGAAGGATTTTGGAGGATTGAGGATGAATGGTATTTTTTTTAAAAGAGGATTTTGGAGGATTGAGGATGAATGGTGTTTCAAGCAGAGGATTTTGGAGGATTGAGGATGAACGCTGTTTAAAGCACATGAGGATTTTGGAGGATTGAGGATGAATGCATTTTTTGGGGCAGGGTAATCGGAGGATTTTGGAGGATTCCTAGCAAAAAGGGTCTGGGGGGTTAGGGTTATTGCAAGTTCTGAGCATGCGTGCGTAGTTCTGAGTTTGCTTGTGTAGTTCTGAGCATTCGTGCATAGTCCTGACCATGTGTTCTGAGCATGCGCGCAGAGTTCTGAGCATGCGCGCAGAGTTCTGAGCATGCGCGCAGAGTTCTGAGCATGCGCGCAGAGTTCTGAGCATGCGCGCAGAGTTCTGAGCATGCGCGCAGAGTTCTGAGCATGCGCGCAGAGTTCTGAGCATGCGCGCAGAGTTCTGAGCATGCGCGCAGAGTTCTGAGCATGCGCGCAGAGTTCTGAGCATGCGCGCAGAGTTCTGAGCATGCGCACAACTGGTGAGAACAATGGAAAAGCGCCGGTATGTCTGCTGCCACCTTTTTCCCACTTTCTATCGAGTTGACTTTTTATTCAAACAGTATTGTTAAATTCCTCTTTCTTTGCAGTGGGTTTTCGTCCATATTAATTTCCTTCGCTTCAACACCCTCTACAACATCAGTTCGTTCTACGGGACGCAGCCCTGGCACTGGTACATGACCCAAGGGTTACCGGTGATCATTGGAACCCATGTTTTTCCGTTTGTGTTGGGTGTAAGGCTCGCTGGCCGTTCCTACCGCCCTCTAGTGATGTTAATGATCTGGACTCAGTTTATTTATAGGTAGATACATGTTTTTTTCCCATTTCTTGCTACAGTAGGCCTTTTGTTAACGTAAGACTTGTGTTGACCTTTTTCACGTGTCGTCATGGACCACACGGTGTAGTGGGGTTATGGAGTGCTTATTTAATTAAACCATCAAGCGTGCCGTGTGCGCACACAGTGCTCCAATACGATACATATAGGATGATCACTCCAAGGCAATCCATACTTGTGGTTTTGTTTACATTTCACGCTATGTGGTCACTATGTGGCTGTATTTAAATCTTCAAACCCTGAGTATCTACTGACGAGTCTAAGTCAGAACCCAGAGTCATAATTATGTTGAGTCCTAGTCTGAGTCATGAGTCGTGAAATTCGAGTCAGTCACAAGTCGGTGTCTTGTTCACACGCAGACACACGTCAAACAAAAATGTGATTCAACTATACAAGCGTGATGTGGTTGGAAAAACTATGAGAAAAGTAGTCTTGGACAAGTCCTAGACATGCAGCAAATGCTTTATGAGCGCTTGTGTATGCAGTGTACTGTTAAGCTGTGTCGCGTATACTGCACATGGGCAAAGTCGTCCAAGAACTCGCAAACGCAGTAGGGTCAATTCCAAATGAATTCAGGAATAAAATTCTAACCCCTTGTGTCTGGCTGTTATTGAAGGTGGCTGGTATGCCAAGAGCGGGCTGTGCAGCCAAGCGTAAACGCAAACAATAGGCACCACACTGAAGAGAGTGGTCCTATTCATCACACTTGGATCCCCCTTTCGTGTGAATGAAAGCTTTGTTCTGAAAATTCCATCTATTCATTACAGTCCCATTCAAGTACAATATAGTTGAAACATGAATGGATTGAGTATGTGCAGGAATGTACCTATAGATGTCAACCGGCCAAGTTGTCTTTTTTCAAGCTATGGCCGTCGTCCGTATTCAAGAGCTTAAAGGTCTTAGGGAGAACAATTCATTGGTAATAAATAATGTGATATTTATTGATTCAAATTTGGTAAACTATGGTCATTCTGTCGTTGAGTCGAACTGAGTAATAAACACAGAGTCCTAGTCTAAATCAGTATTCTTCATAGTGACTTGAGTCTATTTAAGTCTAAATCTACAGTGATACATCTCTGGATAACATTAGCAAAATAATTTCTTATTTTCCCCCTCGTCACCTTGCAGCTTACTACAACACAAGGAGTACCGATTCCTTCTGCCTCTTGTTCCCATAGCAATGGCCTTTTGCGGTTAGTACAAAGTAATTACTACACTCCGTAGACGATTTGATTTTATCATTACGTGCGATGATTGCCCTACAGACTGTAAGAATAGGAGCATCATGCTTCTATTACAAAATGTGAAACTCATAAGATAATTGGAAAGTAAACTTATCTAATGCTTAGCAATTCAATTTGAAAATTTATATTTCAGGTTGCCACGCCCAAAAAGCACGGACACGGCATCTGTAGTAGATTAATCTGCAATATTTACTATCATACATTTAAAAAACAAATTTCCCTGTAACAGGTGTATGTCTTAACAACTTCTCCAAGGCCGGTCGAGCTATGAGCTTGGCATTATTCATCCTAGCCACCAACCTACCAGTGTGCCTGTATACGAGCCTTGTTCATCAGAGAGGAACGCTAGACGTCATGGGGTATATACAGACCATCGCCCACGCACCCAACGTCCACATAAGGGTTCCATCAGTACTGTTCCTCATGCCCTGTCATTCGACCCCCTTCTTCAGGTGAGTTTTAGCCAACGCCCTACTTTTTGCAAGGGTCGGCTTGGTGCATTGGTACTTTGCTTGTTTTTTATCTCTTTGTCATGGGCTAGGTAATATTTTTTATATTGAAATCACCCGATGTAGGGCTAAAAGCAACTCTCGGTAAAGGGTTACGATCAGAGGTGGTAGTTGGCGACATTTTGAGTTGTCAACCCTAAAAAGGTTGACATGTTGATTACATCTAGGTTTTCAGACACAACTTGATCCTGTAGTCTCCCTGGGAATATTTTCAGGGTTTTCCTCCCAAACTATTTTGGTCTAACATTCCAAACTTAAGCAAGTTCTTTCTCAAAGGCAAGTCTCTTAATGCATCAGAGTAGTCGAGTACTTGAAAAGCACTGGATTATAACTGTGTTTGAGGAATCCTTGTTAAATAATGACAATGACTATGATAGCATTGTCACTTTCAGCCACGTACATGCCAACATCTCCATGCGGTTCTTGGTGTGCCCACCCAACCTCAGTCGTTTCCACAATGGGGACAGCCCGTATCAAGATGAAGCAGATGTCTTCTACGACGGACCTGCTGATTGGCTGAAAACAGGGTTCCGACCGGGCAGTAAGTTACCTCGGTACTTGGTGTTTTACGACGTTCTCTTACCCGTGAGTATTTTTATGACTAGTGCTTCTGAAGAAATATATTGACAAAATGGGGAGCCCGCCAACATAAACAATAACTCATTTAGTAGAGCGCTGGTACAGTAATCCGGAGGTCGCAAGTCAAGACCTGCTCTTGTCAAATTTCTCACTCTAGCAAAATTCCCTTTCCCTGATCTTTGACACGCACATACCATTCAATGTGCAGCATCTTTGATTTGGCAACTACTTGTACATATGTTTTCATTGTTTTTTTTTTCTCTTTCATATGCAGAAAATTAAAAAGTTCTTAACAAGCAGGGGATACTCAAAGGTAAGTTTGTTTCAGTGAAATTTGTTAAGCAAAGAAAATGTCACTAAAACCAGCTGCAGTTCTGGGTGGGGATGTTTGGGTCTAAACTTCAAGTTGACACCTCACATTTGTTTCAAATTCAAAGAGTGACTGACTAGGTATTTTAATTATTTGTTGCCAACATAAGGCCAAATATATGTACATATAGTTTAGTTGAGCACCAGTATCGTAATCTGGAGATTACAGGTTGAAGCCCTCTCAAAAAAAAAAATTGTTAAGAAATGCTGTTATTCAAGAATGTCTGAAATATCTTGAAATGTTCAGAAAATCTCCAAAAAGATTTCCCCCCGTCAAATTCCTAAAATAGGGATTCTTGGTGATCCGAAGATTGCAACTTCAAGCCTTGCTCTTGAAAACTTTCTTTGTTCACTCCAAACAAAATAACAAATTGTGAGGAAATCAGGCTTTTTAAGGATGTCTGAAATATTTTGTAATGTTCCCCAAATTTTTTAAAATCTGGTTCTTAGAAACTGGTGGCCTTTAAAAAAATTATTTTAGCCCCCAGTTTTTAGTCTAGCAGTGAGCTTAACCAGCCGTCTATCTTGGGCTTTTTCCAATCAGTGATACATCATTGTCACAGTAGAATCGCATCTGCACAGGTCGCGAAATATTGTCCAATCACATCAACTGTAGTTCAACCCGGAATGTTTAAAATCTGATGAAGAGAAATACTACACAAAACTTCATGGGGTTGTCCAAGGGGCGTGACTACACACAATGATTGTCAAGTTCATTGTATACCTGGGAATGATAACTTAACATGTGCGAAGAAGTTGTAAACCCAACACACAGCAGCATAGGATAGCATTGTCTTCGGCCATCTTGTATTTTCCAGAGCCTAGGCCTTGTCTATTTCTACACCGCCGTCCCCAACTTCGTTCATCTTGCCCAAATCGTGTCCAAGCCCAAACAGTCTCCATTCTATCCGTTATTAATTTCCGATCAAATTTCCTTTCTTCGCCTCGCCCTCCCAATACTACAGGCCGCTTCGTTTTTCCACACGCACGTGCCGCTGGAGAGTCGTATCGGACGAAATGTTCTTGTCTACTCACGGCCTCTGAAAATACCCCTAGCAACTGCCTGACGATGAACCAATCACATCTGACATGGAAATCCGTGACATCGGAGATATAAACACTCCTGTCCTACGTGATGAGATAGTGGTAGATGCAATACCACGATGTGTGAAGTGATCATAGTAATGTAGAGACCTTTTTCACCTGTCGTCATGGATTGCTTATTCAAGTGCTCATTCAAGTAAACCAGTGAAGCGTGCACAGTTATACCTGCTCTGTATTATACATGAACGATGATCACCCCTGGCAGTCCTCGTGTAGTGATTTGTCTATAACATGGGGCAGGTTAAACCATGACATGCTTGACTGGTTTTGAATAAGTACTTGAATAATTACTATACTAGGCAGTCCAATATGCACTGGTGACATCACACGAAAAGGCTCTTCACAAGAGAGTTACCGCGTACATACAGCATCCACTATGCTTAGAATGCATGAACACGTAGACTTATGCGGGTAAAAAATAAAGTACACCGTGCTATCTACACAACATGAGCATTGCAAACACAAGGCTGCGCTGAACGCTGCCATGTAGAAGGCTTAAATTTTCCCTGTATTGCTTTAGGAGTAAGCTCGGAATAAATGCGCACGCAATTAAACATACGTGAGAACATGCAAAGCAGCTCATTGTAATCAGTATACTTTTTGTAAGGGTGATGTCATTCGGATCAGGAAGTGCATAGCAAATGAATGGAGTATACGAACGTGCAGCTTCACATGCTGTCTATAGAGTTCACGTGTGTGGATTTGCAGCTATTATGCACCTATAAATTGTTTCCCCCACCCCTTCCCTTCACTCCAGGCTGCCCCACCCAAATTTGGGGATTGTCATTTTGGAAGTGACCAAATCCCCCCCACCCTGGGGGACTACTCTCCTGTATAAAAATATGTAAAAAACAAATGTGTAAAGGGTCAATTCTTATTTAGGACCAAAGTCCAAACCCTTGGGAATGGAAAAGAAGACCGATCCCGACATCAGGGGTCGGGCAGCCCAGGGGTGGGGGGGGGGGGACAATTAATAGGTGCATTACGAAGAGGATAAGAAAATGTGCCGTCTGGGGTGGATCCAAAACATTTTGTTGATGTCAGGCACGACAGATTTTTAAACTTTTTACCCGTAAAAGAAAAAAACGGTGAAACTTGAAAAGGAGAACTGAGTTCGGACAGAAAAGATTGTTGGTTTACATCACACTGGTGCAAACCAATCAAAAATTTCCATTCTTTTTGTGGGCCATCGTAGTGAAATACGCAATATGCAAGGTTGCTTTAGTGTTTTGCTTGAACTGTTTTGCTGTAACAAACTCGGTTTATTTTTTTCATGAAATGTTCAGACTTTCCATTCAACAAGATAAAGGCATACTACATGAACATCTATTGAATTTTTGGAAACTATTTTTGTTTTTGGTGAGTTAATATTTTTATTTGAAGTTAAGTACACAAGTGCAATAAAAGTACTTAAAACCATCGTATACATGTTGGGATTATATTTATGTTTGTGAAATGTTTATCTTGATCATATTTGCATTCTTCATATAAAGGCCACACATTTTCTGGTTGTGTTTTTGTTGAACTGTTTGACACATGAGTCTGACAGAAGCAGATTTTTGAGGTAGATTTGAAATCACAAACACCTACCAAAAAATAAAAAAAACTTTGGCATGGTATTTCTTGGGTGACTTGTAGAAGAAGTGCACATTTTATGCATGAAATTGATAACTAAACTATTAGTGTAGAGAATAAGAAAATTTAAGTTATTAGTATTGAAATAGTTGTAGCAACATATTTATGTTCTTCATGTTGTAATCAATTTTCTATGCAGAGAACATTGAACTTCGGGGAATATATATGTTGCCTTTATTAAGATTCTGTTGTTACAAAGTATGATGATGGGATATACATGTATTTTATCACTTGCTTACTATTTTGCTTAATATGACCAGGTATAATATGAGAAATTTGAACTTTCTCACCAATTCTGGACACAATTTCAATGACCAAATGCAAGGTATACTACATCTTAGATTTTCCCAACCCTCTGTAAGACAGGCCGGTACGTAGTCTTGGTTCCAAGACGTCCTTAGCAGTGTGCCCAAATTCCAAAAGGTCCACTTTTTTTTAATGTTTTGCTTGCGAAAGAAACAGTTTTCAGCAATGACAATTTACACAAAAATGTATGCTTGTATAATGCTTGTCCTGATGTGCAACCAACCAGTGTAATTTTAAATAAACAAAATATGCAATCAATTTATTTGAGTTGTTCATGAATAAATGGTACTAAATAATAATCGCGCCAGCCAAATTTTGGTGTCCCTGTTACACCTGATGACATGTATAGGATTTTGCAATTCAGGACACATCTCCAAGGGTGATTATGTAAAGCAAAGTACAATGTACCTGCCAAACAAGTAAAAAATAGTGTGAAGTCAATTTTAATGGTACTCTATGGGAAATCTGGTGTAACAGGGACACCAAAGGATGTCACACATTTAGACCCCTAATTTATAGAATGGCCCAGTTAAACATGTATCGACCTCCAAACGCAGACGTCCCATTGTTCCCTCTTGTTTGTACTTTAACTTTTTTGGAAGACTCCCATAGGTTTTTTTTACACGATCTCAATCGCGGACGATATTGTTTCCTTTGTTATACGTCCATGTTTGTTTGGGAGAACGAACGCATGTATACATGTTGGTACAAATGTACGAAGCAAAATAAATGGCAAACAGCAGTCAATGAGTGTGTTTATGTACTTTTATTTCTGTAACTGCATGCAACCTCGCACCTAAAACTAGATCTTTTCACAAAGTTTAACTCTTTTGTGAAAACAGAGGGGAATTGTGGTCTTTTTATGCAAGTTATATAAATCTCTGGATAACGGATGAGTTGTTCACATTTTGGCCTTAAAACCACAAAGTTTCCCCCTTTAAGGAAATGTTTTGAAATTTTTTAGAAAATTAAAACATGTTCAAAAATAATCCTAGAAACCTCTTCAAATTTTCTGTCATAACTTTCATGTACATTCCAATGAAATTAAGGAGCCATCAAAAGTTTCAGTTTTTGAGCTAGACTAGGTTAAACATTAACCCTTACAGTCCTGAATCCTGCAATTTCAATATGATTTTCCACACACCCTAGGGAGTTAGGGTTTTAATAAAAAAATCACTATAAATTGTCAAAAGAAATTGCCTCCTTTGTCATGTCTGAAAATGACCTTTTAAATAATGAAAAATGTACTGAAGACTCATCTTGTTTGATATGGCTGCATACATAATTTTCATAGCTTTTAGCTGAACTTATGCCTACGATTAAGAGATTAATGTAAGTGTAATGGAACACAACATGAATATAAACATGCGTGGCATTTATGTACAGCACTGCCCACATCTAAACAAAAGCTACATATACATTAAGCTTCTTCATAATCACGTTTTTACCTTGTTAAATATATCCACAACAGGGAAGATCTATAAACTTAAATATCGCACACATTCTACCAGCATTACACATGTATGTACACAGCATTTTTTAACCGATGTACATGTAATTAACAAGCAAATACATTGCATGAGAGTTTTTGCAGTGATAAATTAACCAGGCTGTACTATATATGTAGTCAAGTCCCGATCCGAGTCTGGTGCAAAAACAGTGGGGAAAAGTGTCTAAAACCAAAATCTTGACCCCAACAGTCCTGACTCCTCCAATTTCAACATGATTAACCACACACCCTAGGGAGTTAGGGTTAAAGATATACCGTTTGCGCTCTTCAAATTTCACCCCATCTGTACATATAGTTAAAAAAAAATTTACATTGCTAATTTTCTAGCTATACAACAGTTATTCACATTTGAACGAGAGACTGAGGAAAAAAAACCCTGATTAGTTATTGAATATTTACTTGTTTATGAATTATTTGTGACCTAACAATAATTGGGGAGTGCATGTATCTTTGTGTGCATTACTGAGATGCACAAAAGCAACTAAGAGAAAATGGAGGGTTTCAGATGCCCATAAAAGAAAAAGTAGGTCTTACGTTAACATCAGGGCTGTTCATTTTCTAATAATTTAGTATTCGAATATTTGAAACTGGGTTTGACCGAATATTGGATACTTGCCGATGAAGTTTTTCAGTGCATGCCGCACGGTAAAAATTTTGTTTTACGTAAAAGCACGCTGGTGTTTTACGTATGGCGATTGATACGGCATTTTTTTTGCATGCCCCTGTTGTATCAAGGGTTTTACGGACGGGAACAATAAACCTCCGTCCACAAAAAGTTACGATTGACAAAAATGCGGCATTTGACACTGCTAAGCACCATAACTTTTCTATTAAAATAGCATCAGAGACGTATCTGTATGTGCATCTTTTCGAATATTCGAACTGGCAAAATGGTATTCGAATATTCGCTTGACGATCGAATATCAAATATTCGATATATTCGGGACAGCCCTAGTTAACATGAATCATGTTAGAAGAAAACATTTTCCCGTTTGTTGAGGAGCACAGACACTATCTTGAAATGCTTGATTTTCTTCCAAATGGATGCTACATGTACATGTACATAAAAAGTGTAAAGAAAAAAAGACGAAAATTTCATGTTTACGACAGGCATTTCTTTTTCTAACTCTTGACAAAATCAAAAGAATAAACAGATGAAATAAACTGACATACATGTAATTAGAGAAAAAAATGTTCATCATCACCATTCTTCATTACAATATTCATGCTCACAATTTATGTACAGAAAAAACCTGCTGCATAAACAAATCAGATTAACATTTTCCATAATATAATTTGCCTCCGATTTAAACCTGGTACTGTTGTCAGATGTAAATGAAATTTCTACATACAGATGTAAAATTACATGTGCTTTACATGAACAGGCTTCCACAGGTTTCATAAGGAAATGCATAAAGATATTAAATTGTGTAAAGATATTTAACCCATGGTCGTAGGTGTATACGCTTTACTGAACATGCAAAATGCAGTATAGAATTTTGTTCTTAATCAGTTTTATATAAATATCTTGCAATTACATGTACAAGTAATCTGGATTGTGTAAGATGACTCATTAAAAACAAATAGCAAATAAGAAAACATATTTTTTTTGTATCATTTATATAGCCTGCAGGCAATTTAGATATGAAATTTGTAAGCCTGATCTTAACAACAACATAATGTATTATGTACATTCCTCAAAGGATAAGTATATTTTACTTTCAAACTAAAAGAATAAATCTTAAGACATCATATTTCAAAACATTCTTTGTACATTTCCTTTTCAACAAAGGTTGTTAGGTTAATTAATAAATCTTGCAAAGAAAGAATATAGCCATACTATGGAAGAAAACATGATGAAGAAACGTATCTAAAGTATACTTTAATTGTATAGCACACCAATTACAGCATATGTGATGTTTATATTTGTGCTTATGTTCGCGACCGCATCACTCAACATTACTTTGGGAAAGAGTGCATTTAAAAATACAAATTTTGCATTTTTTTCAGTCTCGTGTCTATGTTTTTGACAGTACCTTTTTTAGGTATGTGTATGTTTACTAATTTTATACTTGTACATTTCAAATAATTTTCTGCATTCTATTGGGGTCAAAGGAAAGAGAAAAAGATAATCACAGAATGCCTACACTCTCTTGAGGTAAAAAATATCTGATTATTAGGCATTCATACTGACAAAATGTACTTGTTTTGTAGTCACACAGAAACTGGCAAATAGTGCCCCAAACAAATCCAACATTCATCAACCGCAAGTCAATGTTTTTATTGAAGATAAAAAATAAGTATTTGTAACAGGTGACAAAATAATCAATTCACACGAAAAAAATCATGCTCTTCCAAAAACAAATGTGTAAAATATTTTCAGGGTCTTCTGAGAAACCAGTTTGTGTGATCTTCCATCTCGTGTCGTCTTAATTCCTCTCTGAGAACATACCTCTCCTTAATCCACTCGTACATATCCCAGACGGTTACCCCTGTACGCCCGTTGATACGCCCCTGTATCCAGTGAAGATACCAATTGGGCATGTTTGGGTGTTTCTCATCGCCCGTCCAGTGATGGGAGCCTCGCTGAGCTGCTCTGTCCTTGGCGCGCTGAAGGTACCAGTCATTGTTGTCATCTGTGCTGTGGTACCCCCGCCCTGCATACTTCCGCCTTGCTGAGTCACCCGAGTGTTGGGTCTCCGATGAGAAATGTGCCTGGTTGGAGTCTTGAGGAAGGGTTTTGAGGTCAATGATGACTGTTGAGTTTTCTACTTCTTCAGGATTGTTGACTGCTGCTGGATCGTCTTGCTTCTCTGCATAGTGATCTTTATCTAATGGTTTGGTGCCGAGGGATTGTGATTTATCTTGTTTCCTCAGCCGTTTCAGTGCTCGCTCTTCCATATCTTGTACCATCTCGCCAAACTCGTCCTTCAGCTCATCCAGGTCCCGGTCATCAGAGTCTGTCTCGCTGAGGAACTCTCCCAGCTCTTCTAAGAACTCCTTGAGCTCACGGACATCCTTCCGGAGGTTGCGCTGCTTAAGCCACTCCTGGTAATCTAGGAGCTCTGAGTAGAGCCTAGCTGCATCCCGACGCTGGCTGTGCATACATTCCTCATCCCCCTTACAATGCATATCAAAGCAGTCAAAGAGATCCTCCCAGTTTGACACATCATTCTTCTCTCCATTCTCTTTGGATCCAACACTTGCTAGGTGTTGTGGACATCCCTTGCCACGTTCCTTGAAACTTTCTCCTGAAGTCATCTTCTCATCCTTTGAAACATCTTGTCCATCTCCCAATCTGGGTTGGTCCTGATTTCTTGCATCAGTCGTCTTCATATGCTGCTTCACCTGCTGTCTTGAAGGTAGAGAGTTCTGCTGTTCTTGCTTGGGAGGCTGGTCCAGTTTACTGTGCATTGCGTCCTGTTTCTGCCATTCCTCATGAGCAGACTCGACACTTTGTGTAGGCTGCAGTCTTGGTGGGGCGGAGTAGAGGTGGCCTTTGTCTTGTTCAGGATGCTGGCCGGTGCGTGTTTCATCTTTATGGCTTTTGTTGGTATCAGGTTCACTGTAATGCCGGTGCCCTCGGGATGGCACAGAATGTTGCTCTACATGTTCTCGTTTTGGAGTCTGACGCCTCTCATTTTTGTGATGGCCGTTGAAACGTTTCTGGGACTTCACCTCTTCATCATCTTTTCCTGTTTGAAATTCATCTGTTTCTTTGTGTTTGTCATGCTTCTCAAAACCTTCATGGTTCTTCTTGTGATGTTTTTTCTTTCTCCACTTTTGACTTTTGTGATGTCTATCAGAGTGATCATAATGGTGTTTCTTCTTGTCATGACCCCACTTTCTCTTGTGGAACCCTTTCACCTTTTCCTTCACGGAATTGAGCGTTGTTCCGACTTTCTCGCCAAACTTCTTGGCACCATCTTTGAGCTTCTCAGCTATGTTTGATTCAGAAATGTCGTCCATGACCTGGGCTGAGGTGTTCTTGACCTTACCCCAGGCCGTCTTGACTTGTTCTCGCAGACCGGAGATGGACAGATTCTGTTTGGAGGTTAAGTTGGTGGAGTAATTGCGGACAGAATCCCAAGCCCCTTTAAGTTTCTCACCAAAACTACTACTGGGGTTTTCAACTGAATCAGAGTCCGAATGCATGTCTTTAAATTTACGTTCTGAATCATCATCAAATGCACTTTTTGAGTTCTTGGATGATTCTGATGTTTTATTCAGAATTGTCTCTGTAACTAATGATGAGTAATTCTTCACCGTTCCCCAGATTTGTTCAGCCATATTACTGGCACTGGACATAGAGAGGTTCTGTTTAGCAATCATCTCGGCCGAGATGTTCTCAACAGAGTGTAGAGTCTCAGTGAGCTGTTCTCCAACGGAAGATAACATCCACTTGTTAAACTCGAGGATGCCAGAAGTGACGTTTGTCAGTTTGGTCCAGGCACTGTTGGCTTTCTCGCCTATCCCCTCAACCGTGATGTTGTTCTCTTTCACTAATCTTGCAGACTGATTCCTCAGATATCCAGTCACTGATTCTACCTCTTTTCCCAAATGCGAAGCAAACAATTTGGTGTTGTTCACGATTGCTTGGACCTCATCAGAATCAGACAAGGCCTTCAGAGAATCTAATTCTCTGTAGACAGCTTCCGACCACAAAACTGATTGCTCTTGTGTCAGATTAAGATAGTGGAGAAACACCTTTCCCTGGTCAGTCTTAAGCAAACCTGGCCACAGACTCTGGAGTGTGGCAGCTATCCCAGCGAGTGGATCCTCGTCATCTTGTTTGTCATTGCTTCCGCTGATATCTTCGTCGGATTTTGATGGACTATCACAGTGCTGGGTCTGACTCTTGTCTTCATCCGTATTCTTGGCTTTCATGGATTCATCCAGCATGTCCTGCCAATGCTGAGCGGTTTCCATCACCCTGTTCATCTTCTCCTCCATCAACTCTATCTTCCGTTGCAGGACTTCAACATTGGAAACCTCTTGGTCAGTGCTGGATACTTCAGAGGGATCAACTTCATCTACTGACCCGACACTATCGGAAACCTTGTCATCTCTTACTGTGTTGGCACTGCCAATCTCAATATTTGGGTGTTCCTTCTCTAAGTTTTCAGAAGCCTTTTCATCTTCAACCCCAAGCTGCTGGCCTTTTGGTTTTCCCCTCTCACCAAAATCAGGAGAAGCATCTTCTTGAGACTCATCAGCGGATTCTCCATGCTCTTTCATCTTTGTATCCTCAACTTTTTCCATGACAACCTCACCCGTTCCATCTGGGACAACAAAAGCATCAGAAACTTCAGATTGCGGTTCGCCAACAGTGTTCAGGATCTGGTCGTTTAGCGGCTCAGTCACACCATCTTGTTCATTCGGACCCAAAACGTCATGTTCTTTTGGTTTGTAGAAACTTTCTGGTTCAAGTTTATTTGAAGAATCTTTGCTCTCTCCTGCTTTGATGTCTGATGAACCAATGGGAATGCCTGTCGGAGCCACTGTCACATCCTTCCCAGTCACCTTCTCGTCACCTCGAGCTTGCGAGTCTTTCAGGGCTTCATCTCCACTAACTTCTTCTTTCTCAGTGGGATTTAAGACGGCATCTTCAGAATGAGTCCCCTTACCATCCTGATCAGGACCTACCTGCTGTTCTAGGAAGCGGCTGGCATCCAGACCTTCCTGCATCTTGGAGTTGAGACCTTCAAGCAGCTTGACAGCCTGCAGGGCTGGGGAGGATTTCTCTGTAGTGATCCGACTATCGATGCCCGAGCTGCGATCCAAGCAGGTTACCAGGTCATCTTGAAGTTCATGTAGTCGCTGTACCTGGCCTGTGTTGATGGAATGCTGATGTGCCATCTCTTGGGTCGAGCCTATTTTTAAAATTCAAAACAATGACAGAAATAGACATTAATTTCTGGATATAAATGAATTCACACAATGTAATGTGCTTAACTTTGAAATATTCTAAATGACAAGACTAAAATAGTCACAGTAGAACTTTGCTGTAACAAACACCATTATACCGAATATTTGGTTACAGACACATTCCTTTTTGATCAGAGATTGGCTGTTAAAGCCTTTATTTAGTTTTGTGATATTCATTTGCCAAGTTCTACGACAGCTTATATTATTCTCCTCATTCACCAAGTATCAAGATCAGAATAAAAGCTATTCTGAAGATTTTTTTCATAATTCTCCTGTTGCAGTCAATAAATTTCCTCTTACGTTCTGTAATTCAATGCATAACTCAAGAAATTCTACAAGCAAACAACTTTTACAAATTCTACTGGAGCAAACGCCCCAAGGATTAATTGAGTTTGTGATTGGGTGTTCAGCAAACTGGAAATCACAGAAATTCAGACTTAAGCTAAGGTAACATTGTGGTTCATTCGTTATTCACTTGTCCGGTCCTAGGTTCAAGTTATTTTTTAATTAAGATCTTCTTCAAACAGTCATACCACAGGGGTATAACCTGATTGTCAATATTTAAAAGAATAAAGACCGAGTAAAAATCTTTGAAAATAGTTATTATCTAACAACAAATTTGGCTTGAATTTTTTGTAAAAACTTGGCTTTGCTCTTTTCTAAATTATTTTCCAGAGTTTGTTTATTATCTTGTTCACACACAACCTATCGACAATCAGAGATGAGAAGAAATTTACATACCAATGAAGTGTCCAATCCCAAGGGCCAATCCAGCCAGCAGAACCATTGCAACCAGCCAATCCAGTCTTGTGTTCAAGCCGTCATCCCGATGATGTCGGTACTGTCTCACTCCGGACTTCTGGCGTTGGATCATCATGTTGGCTGGGAGACAGTCCTCCGAGACATCGGTAAAGTTGGAGACGCTATCCAGCATGTCGTCAAAGTCGCTGTGACGTCGACTGACAGGGGGCAACAGAGGCGGTCCTGTAAAGGATTGTTTGCAAATCTCAATTTATATGTTGTTTTAATGTGAATAATGGAAGCAACTTCCCTTCCAGTCCAACTATTATTGTAAATTGATTGCTCCTTTAACCCTAACTACCCCAAGCCTTGCAAACTCCAACAGCAGGTTTTGTCAAGTTTTGATGGGTTCAGTACTGCAGGGCCTTGGCACCATTACTTTACATGGAGCATATGATGCCCCAATTTGTCCAAGTCCAAAGAATGTGCCATAGGTTTACTGCACAGTGTTGGATTTTGACAGGTTGAGGAAGCCTCCTAGTAAAAATGCCTGGGGGATTAGGGTTAAGTTAGTACATTTCTAGAGGGTTACATGTTGGCACATTTAAATTTGTCTTGCTTTCATTCCATGACACTGTTTCAAATCAAAATGTGGATTTGATTTTCAGTCCCCAGCTTATGAAGTGTCTTAAAAATCGTAACATTCCTTTGCAACGCTCCTTTTGGGAACAAGCCATATTTCCAAGTGGAACCGGCCGATGCTGAGTATTTGTAAACATGCATAGACCACCGTTCAGGATCACCTGGCGTTCTAGGCTGTTCCCTGTGGGAAGAGCGAGTGCTTTAGATTTGAATCGTTGAGCAAGTTCGGGCACGAACTATAGTTCGACCATTAGTCAATCTCTCCTTACCAACGTGTATGCGCAAATGCGGTCCGCTCGAACGGCTCTAGTCGATCGAACTATTGTTGAAAAGATGGCGACCGTATCACGTCACTGGTTCTTCCTCTCTGTGTTTTCTTATGCAAAGAGCTATTGATAACCAGCGATGCAACCGTGCCCCGGGGTCTGGTTCCAAATAGTAGACTAGAGTAGTCCAACCATCCTGCGTTCGAGTGACGTTAGTTGAACTATGGTTAACCATAGTTCGCGCCCGAACTTGCTCGTTGATGTCCCCGCTGGATGTCCTACTAACATTCCGACTTTTGAGACACTTCTGGTGGGTTCTCTTTCCATCTGTAAACTCAACCATTTAACCCTAACCCCCTAGCATTTTTACTAGGAAGCTTCCTCAACCTGTCAAAACCCAACACTGTGCAGTAAACTTATGACACATTCTTTGAACTTGGACAAATTGGTGCAAATGCCCTGCAGTACTGAACCCATGTTTGCAAAAGTTACGCGAGTCATGTATCCCATGTATTGCATGTAGCGAGTTAAGAACATGTAGATTACTTGTTAAATTCCTTGATTTATATTTGAAGCTAAAAAAATAAAATATCTTTAGAGCATGATCCAATATTGTTCTAATACATACCACGCCGCTGTCTGACATTGACAAAGTCTGACAGATCAGAACTGCTGGATGAAATCACTGACACTGCGTCGTCATCTTGTCCTTGTGGTCTCTGCACAAGCTCAAAAACCTCCTCGCTGGAGCTGTTACTGTGCTGACGGGGCAGGCGAAGTCTATTAGGCGGCTGGTGTGGAAGTCTGGCCGATTCATTAGAGCTGGCTCTACTGTGGTAGCCTGATAACTGGTCAAATGGGAAGGGCTGAATTCGGGACATGGGTTGACCACTCCAAGAGTGGATGTTTGCAGCATGTTGAGAGGAGGGTCCAGACATGTTGGGGATGATGGAGGGTGATGGATTTAACTGCTGAAGGAATGGACTGTCCATTTCTTCTGGGTCAAGTGACTGCGCATCCATTAAATTCTGAGGTTGATCGGTTGGTCCTAAGGCGGCGGCATTTGAGACAATATCCTCCTCCTGGAAACATAAAAAAATGTGAAAATTAACGATGCATTATCCATGAATGCAATTTGAAGCTTTGCATGGTAGATACAATGAGAAAGTAATTATGCAATTGCGGGTAACACCATGTGAAATTCATCGCTTCTAGGAAAAAGCATGGTTCTGAAAAGAACCGGGGTGGGAATGAACTCAACGTTTCAGACAGTGTGCTCTGTCCGTCCTCTGGATAGTGTGATTTTTGCTATCAGGCACGACCAGAGTCTAACATGCAGCGGGCACCTCAGGGTGCACTGAATATTATTAGAGGGCAATTAATACAAAGGGTTTAACTTTTCTCTGCATTCTCCAGTGGGGGGGGGGCTACATCCCCCTCCAACTCCCCAGTTACACCACTTGACACAACACAGAAATTAGCCCCAATTATGCAAACAGCTGATAAGTAATGAATATGAATAGACTTATTACCAATATCTCTGTTGGTCTGGCCCCTGCCACATCCATCTTGCCCTCTTCAGCAACCTCATTAGTCTGGTTCTCAATCTCGTCCACGGATTGGACCATCTCAGGATCAATACGCTCAAACTCAGACGTGTCTGACTCGTCACTCGGGGAGCCAGTCTGGGGCTCGTTGCTGCATTCTGCGATCACATCTGGTAGAGAAAATTTGGGAAAGGGGGTGGGGAACATGACGTTATCAGTTTTGATTTTCAGTGCCAAGACACAGGCGGCCTGGGCGGGAAAAGGTGGTGAAAACAACTGATCAGTGCATTAATCTTTACATTACAACAGGTTTACAGTGGAATTATTACATACCAAATGACACTTAGTGGTGCTTTTCAATGCAGAAACTAATGTACACAAAGCCTAAATGTTTTACGTACGTTACCCTAATTTTGGATGAATGTTTAAATAAAATAAAATCACTAATGTGGCATCCCTTTGTTCCCCTACCCCCGATTTGTCTTTGGATCGCAATAACACGTCATGTACACACGGGTTTATATACTGACAATGTTTTTCCTGAAACGTTTTGTACACTTGAGCCATCTATGACCAGTTGTTCTCTTTTATGTGGTATTTTGTTCTCTTTCCTCCACATACATAAAAAACATGCACTGTGAAGTGATGATATATTAGTGTAAGTTCAAATTTACCATACCTGTGTCTAGTTTCACAGCTTCCATAGAAAACAATGCTGGCACTGTCTGAAGTCTGCTCGCATCTTTACTTTCTTCCATCTCTCCTCCTATCATCTCTCCATATCCTTGCATCCTGTTGCCATCTTCTTGAAAATCATGCTCATCATTAGACGGCATTGACAACACCTCGATGCTATCCACTGAGATGCTATCTGATGTGTTGCTAGGTTGCTCGTCAAGAACATCTGTCTCCGCATCGTTGATTTTCTCCAAAGTCACAGATGATAGGTTAGCTGGCTGTTGGTTGTGGACATTTTCTCCTTCACACAGATCCCTTGAGTTGGTAAGGTCATTAGGAAAAGGAGATCGGGAACCAGTAAGAGTTGAAGAAGATGAGGAAGCAGAGTTCTCAACATCAGAAGGTTGGTTAGCTGTTCCAGATAGATTCCATTCTTCAACAAGCATCTGTTGGACTTGGGCTCGTCTTGGTGAAATGTTATCGGCTCGAGCAGGACTGTTACCATAGTGACGTGGTCTAACTACCTCATCGCTGGGAACTATCTCCGCTTCGTCAGGGATGTCTGAGGAATTTAGACGATCTGTGCTGTCAGCTCTTGAGGAGGCAGGATTATGAAGGTGTCCCTCTGGGTTTGGGATTGCCCCACAATGTGCCTTGAAGTTAGCAGGTAGGCTGGAAGATGCAAACTGACTTGCCGAGTTGTCAGGAGCAGCATCGACGATGCTTCTGCTCCGACTGACATGATGATACCGGACACTTTGCTCCCCAAGATCTACAAAGTCTGATGAGGAGCCAGAAGAATCCTCCGAATCCTAAGAGTGATGAGAATTTTAAGGAAGTTGTGAGAAAGATATGATGGGGTTGGAGTGGGAAGTTAGCAATTAATGTATGTTTTTAGCAAAATAAACAAACTATCAAGATGACAGACTACATCATGTAGAAATTTTTGTTTAGTTAGACAACCGGCATTTGTTAATAGCGGACATGCTTGTCATTATAATAATAAGAATACATTTTTGTATGTTAGTATGATAGGAAATGTATGAAAAAATTGTGAATTTCATGCTTCAATGCACTTCATAGAGAAACAGGTTTTGTAGTCTGGCTGGGACTACACACAGCACCAAATGAGGACATGTCATTCACTGTTTTTTCCTGTGTTCTGCATTCTAGCTAAATGTAGCTTGCCATCAGTAATGCTAACCAAATGCACCTTTCGACTGCCCACACGCCCCCGGCACTGCCCCACCCCAATTTTCCAGAATTGGTACTTTTTTTTCAATTTGTGTGCACTACATCGGTGGGGACCGTTGGTCCTTCTCTGAGTGGATATTTGCCAAAATAAATGAAATCTAATCAAATTACTTCAGTATTTCCATGTTTGTCCACAACTGTCCAACCTCGCGGACGTACCCCTCCGTCACTGTCTGAAGACATGTCACTGGATTGGTAGGGCAATCAGCTGAGCCACAGGTTAGGCTCAGATGGCAATGCTGCAAGATGACACAAAACAATCGCAATGGCATGAATGTCAACAGACCTTATGCATACTAGCAGCCATCTTAGATGTTAGAGGGTTATATCTGTGAGCCCCATAGAAAGAAGCCCAATTTTCCCATAGGCTACTAAGTACTAGTACTACAGCAAGAATACGAATGTAATTTTCATGCACTGTTTGCACAAAAACCTCGGTTACTTATTTACATCCTCACCTTGCTAAAGTTACTTGTACCCAGCAAAAGATCGGTAGAATCGGTTCCAATTTTCGAAAAAAGGTAAAAAATATCTCTGTTCCGTACTGAAGCGATTTGACACGCACGAAACGGCAGTTTGGTATCCCAGCATGCATGGGGCCGGGTCAGGTGCAGGGGTCAGACAAGTCATGATTATTCATGTAAAATCTGAAGTACGAAGTACAACAGCTGCCGGGTCCGCTGGATTTATATGCGCAATGTCATTTACACGTACATTGCGCAATGCTGTCTGCTGATACTTCAGATTTCACACGAATAATCATTAGCAAGCAATGTGAGGATGTAAATACGTAACTGACGGATTTTTGGGGAAACTTTGCATCGTTTTTTGTGCACACGGTGCATGAAAATGACATTCTTATTTTTGCTGATGCTGTAGTATGTAGCCTATGGGAAAATTGGGCTTCTTTCTATAGGGATAACCCATGGACAGGCACGGGCTGATCTTTTGTGCTTAATTTTGAATGGCAAAACCCCCTTGAAGTTGAACACGAAGATGGCAGCACGGCCATTGATCAAGGCCTACATGATGTTGAAGCTCTTTTTAATATAAATTTTAAAATATATATAATGTTAAACAGTCCCATTGTTTCATGTTTATTGTGTCCAAATGTGTCATTATTGGCGGAGGTATACAGCATTTCTACTACCTTTTCTCCTGAGTAAAGTTGATAAAACCATAGAGCAATGAACACTGTGTTCCTTGCTAACTTGCAATGTACATCATCATGTATACATACCATGGCATGCGCATGACATATTGCACTCATCAGTCCACTGACGGTAAATTAAGTGATGGAATCCACTCAGATTTGTGTTGATAATGCATGAAAATCACACTCATTTCAGCCTTTAAGCAGACAGATTTACCCACTTGTTTCCGAACAAGCTAATGAAATTAAATCCATTTAAAAAAAAAACACAAATGGGGTAAAAAAATAACAGAAAACTTACGACTTCCAACATGTCCAACTACCCCGAATTCCGAACTGCTCTCCATAGGCTGGTGTTATGATGTTGTTATAATTTCCGTGACCTCAAAAAGATGACGTCATAGGTCACCAAACGTGAGAAGTTTAGGCACGTGCGGATACCTGACCAATCATGGTCGTTGCATCTGTCCAATAGGAAAACAACCCGTCTTGTTTCCAAGGCCAAACAGGGGCACTGTTGATGTGTTACCCCCCACAGGTGACGAGTGTAAACGTTAGGCCTACTCGCTATTAAAATTTCGGGTTTTCATTTCAGAGGAAAATAATTGCAATCTTCATCAGGGCATCCTGCCCCAGCCAATAGGAAAATAACCCGTCTTCGTTTCTATAAATATCATTTTCACGAATCGAGAGCAATTGGATCAATCATGGATCAATAGAGCAAGGAAAGAAAAAGTAGGGCTCAGGGAGGTGACTTTTGGAGTAATAACCGGTCAATTCGAGGGTATGTGACTGGAGGATGTTTAATTTTAAAAATGGGTACCATCCAGGGGCGGATCTAGGTTTTACCCAAGGGGGGGGGGGGGGGGGTTTACCTGAGGTGATTGGCCTACACACCCCAGCGTGCCGATTTTTCGACACCCGACACTGGTTATTTTTTTTTTTTTCTCAGCCCAAGGGGGGGGGGGGGGGTTTAAACCCCCAAACCCCCCCACCCCCCCCCCCCCCCCCCCCCCCGTAGATCCGCCACTGCCATCTCCCATGGAGGAAGGAACACTAGCTAACAGTGTTCCTTCCTCCATGCATGCTCCATGCATCTCCTAGCTCCCGGTGTCCTAGTATACTGGTCGGGATATATAATCTCGAGAGGCTCCTTCTCAGTCTTACCTCCATGGTCTTACCCAGGCACTGGTTTTCCATTTCCAGCCACCCCCGAGGAACTTGAACCCCGCCTCTTATAAAAAGAAAATCTAGGCTATACTGGGGGCCTGTAGTTTACGCATGGTTTACGAATCCGGATCGCGATCGCGATCAGTGATCAGCCGATAGTTCGCTCCATCCCCTAGGCGGAATGTGGGCATTGATTAAAATGAGTGATAGGTCATGGTTTAATTTTTGAACAGAAAATAGGTCACGTTTTTCAAGCATAAACTTAAAGAAAGGGAACTTCCATTTCCGTCCTCCACAAAAAATCAACGCCCCGCCCCTTAAAATACCGTACGATTTATATCCAGTGTACCAGCATAAGAAAATCGCATACACAAAGGCCATGTGCAAAATTTCGCTGGTGCTCGCACTCCGAGATGCCTTTTAAAATCCTACAAAGAAAGCGCGACGTTACCAGCGGAATTTTTCAGTAACGATTGACGAAGCTAAACTTGAATTTGAAGAAATCCCAAGTTGTTTTCGCCGTGTTTCTGGCCAAAATGTGGGTGGAGGAGTTGGGAGAGATGATGGACGTGTTTAAGGGTGGCTTTCCTTTGACCTGGCTGTTCCTGGTCCCGGTTTTAATCATGATTTCACCGGTTCATGCTGCCCACGAGTTCAGCGCGTATCGCATGCAGCAGTTCGATTTACATGGAACACAATTTGGTAGGCATGGTTAAGATACCTATTTCCGACACTTGTAATATTTTTTATTTTCGAAAATTAACTTTTATGTCATTGAACTTACCTAAATAATTAGTTATTATATGCTATTAATAATAATAATAATATTAAGGGTGTGTAAAGATTAGGCCTATTTTTTTGTATGCACCAATCAATTGTCTCTCCCCCCCCCCCCCCCCCCCCCCCCCTGGCGATTGTGTTGTGTTTGGCCCATCTTTAGTTTTGATCAAATTAGAGTCAAGGGTATTTTTTTCTCATTCCAAAATGACTTTTGGAAAGAGTTCCATATCTGGCCATCACTTATTTTCCCTTTTTCTTTGAAAATACTTTGACTTTTTCTGTCATGGCCCATAGACTTTGTGCACGAGGTCCAAGTGATGGCCGGATATGGAACTCTTTCCTGACTTTTTAACCTAAAAGCAGACTTCTCTTAATTCTATTGACATCTTTTGTTGTAATTTTGAACAGTTTTTTTGTGGCAGAAAATGCGATGTGACTCAATGACAACGCGGTTTTGCATGTTTACTGTACGTCACGGTGATCGCCATCTTTATTTTCACATTGCGTTTTGTCGTCTTCATCGTCACTTGACCCGAAAATTTCCCTCAAAAACTAAAACCCTGCCCTTTATCTACGGCATTCCTGATGTCGCTAACTAGTTTGGCAATTCCAATAACCTAAAAGTGGATTTTTGTTCCCTTATAGGGAACAGGGCCCTGCTACACGACACAATCCCCCCCCCCCCCCCCCCCCCGTCCTGGCTGCCCCACCCCCTGTCCCATCCACCCCCCCCCCCCCCCCCCATCCCAGCCGCCTTCCCCCCCATCCCAGCCGCCTTCCCCCCCCCCCCCCATCCCGGCTTCCACACACCCCTTGGCATTAGGATGGTATTGTATTTGGTCTAAAGTTTGAGTGTAAATAGAAAGTAGCCTTGGTGGGGGGTGGTGGGAAAAATAACTGATACATGTAGGTGCGTTATTGCAGTAGGCTAATGGCAACAACTGCTTGAAGTAGCTTAAATGAAACATTTAATTTGAATCCCAAGCTTCATTAGAAAGCACATCGCTGACTCATGAAAAGTTACATTTTTGGCCTGATCCCTGATTGGTCAAAAGTACATGTAGGCTTAGAAGGGGAGCAGGATGAGCAGACCAACGAAAGCCAAAACAGCAATTTTTCCAAACCTGTTTGGCATGTTTGGCTCCAATTACAAAATCGGGCCAAGAAAGCTGCATTTTTAATCAAAATGCTGTTAAAAATGTATGACAAGAAAGTTATTTCAATTAAAAAAGATTGCTTGAGTTTGTAAAAGACATTTGTGGCGTTAAAAACTTCCAACCCCCACCACAGGCTGCCGTAATGCCCTTGTTAACATGGAGGCCCGCCCCATCACAACACCTGCCTTGACAAGACGATGCATCATCACTAGACTGGCCGATCTGACAGCAGTCCGGTACCGGGAGATGATGGAACAAGCTGCAGGGGCCTTACTGATTCTTCTTCCCAAGGATCTTAGCTCTTTACCACAGGACGTTCTCAAGGTATCCAAAGTCAACATGTATTCCAGTGTGTGCCGTTTTGTTGAGGGAAATATGGGTACTAGGCAGATGCTGTGGGTAACCAGTCAGTATATGAGTCGGCAAAGTGGACCTATCATATGTACAGACTAAGGGCCCATTGTTATTTTTTCTCCACCAACCAATCGTGACGTTCTTGGAATTATTCACAATTGATGAAAAAGAAATGCAACCATCGCATTTCATAACTTACATTACGATTTACGTGTCATGTTCTCCTTTTCAGCACTGGCTGGATTTGGAGCCAGAGATGATGGAACAAGAGACCACGATGCCGGTCTACTTCGCCCATGAGGACGAGGAATTGTTGGCCATGCTTGATGAGGTCAACAGAGCCGGGAGCTCTGACCAGGCCGGAACAGCAGCAGAAGGTATGTGCTGACCAGTTATACCTGACAGAGGTACTTCCCAGTTGCAGGCCCTTAAAAACAAATTTTACACAGTGGCAATCAATAGGAACTGTCAATGTTTGTATCAGCCTAAAATTTTACTACAAGTCTGCTTCCACTCTCCTAAATATGTCAAAATCCAACAGGTATATTTAGCTGCTAGTTTGTATTGACTGCTAAATACAACAAATTACAACAGCTATTTACCGTTGTCGGATTTTGTTGGATTTAGCAGGATTAGGGTTAATGTCAAAATATCCTTATGTTCAGTAGTAAATTCTAGCCTGGTCTTCCTCCTAGCTTTACTGAATGCAGTCTATGGCAATGGATTTCAGATGGTAGTGAGTGGTCCCCAGGCTAAGCCCATCAAAGACGCACCCATCATCAGTTTACAGGTAAACTCTTATACTGGCCTACCAGATTTTCAAATGAGCTTCCTTAAGATAGATTTGAAAGTCCCTAACCCTCCCAGGTCCTTCAAAATCCACCAGAAGGATTTTTGGAAGATTTTGCAGGATTAGTGTGCATGAGGCTTGATGTCCCTTCATTCTGTGGGTGCAAAGAATGTATCATTGGGTTACTGCACAGTGGTGGATTTTGGAAGATTCGGGAAGATTCTTAGAAAAAATTCCATTGGAGTTTACAAAAGCATCTTTCCTTTTTTCCCCTTGTTGACAGTAAATTTAATAATTTTGTTTAGAGTATTGAAAAATTTAAATAACGTTTCTGATCCTTCAGTTCATAAAAACTTAATCGGTCTTCAATCTTATTTTTCTTTTCAACAACTTCAGTTACATTTTTATGAGGCCTTTGTTTCGATCTTTGTTTCAGGGCAAGTTGACAGGCAAGGGTGTTGAAGACCAACTGCCGACTATCGCCATCGTGGCCCACTATGATACCTTTGGCATTGCACCTGTGAGTATTAAATATAGACACACTGAACTAATTTTTTCTTAAATGTTCCCAGAAATCAAAACAGGAAAAATGCCTTAAATGTTTCTGAAATAATAATGAATACATAAGAAACCATATTGGCTAGGAATGGTGTGATATGAAAACAAAAACTTAGAACTTTCATTTCACAACAATTTGACTTATAATAATGAGCTTGAAATTTCTCTTTTCTGTTTTTTTTTTCTTTGCAGTATTTATCTTTTGGTGCTGATTCCAACGGTAGCGGTATAGCCGCTCTTCTAGAACTTAGCCGTCTACTGTCAAAGCTCTACACCAACTCAAGAACTCATGCCAAGTATCCTTACGCCAAAGCCTAGTAATGGTCATCGTGCAATATTTACTATCAAGTGTGGGCACTGTGCGACATTTTAAATAATAGTATCAATACACTATTTATACATGGCTTGAATTTCATACAAAATTCCACTAGACCATTGTGCTAGTGGTACAAATAGTACACTATAGTCAATCCAGAATAATTTTTTTGTTGAAGATAATTGTCCATCAAACTTCATTAAGGGCATTCTGTGCTGGTTTTCTGTTAACTATATTTTCCAATCAGAGTCTCTACTTGATAATGATTTAAAAATGGTCAAGTGCATGAAAATAAACAAGGCAGACTTTATTCATTCAAAGGGTGAAATCTGAGATTTGTGTAAAAAGTTACGAGTATTTGAATGAAAAATCACCAGCCCATTATTCGAGTTAGGCTTGGAGTCTGCTGGGTTCACTGGTCCAGTGCAAATTTTGAGCTCAGTTTGAGAGTGCTTTTAATAGAATCAAACACTTTTCAAAGGAGCAATCTATGTCGATCAGGAGAAGCTTTTGGGAAGAGAAAACAAGATGAGTTTTGAAGAGCTTTTGAAAATCTGCATAGATTTAGAATCTTTAAAGTAGGATGGGATTTTGATTTACTACTCTCGACAGGTTTGTTTTCAACCACCCTGTAGCTTTATACATTGATTGTGAACTATCCTTTGGAAATGGATGTTGTCAACCAGCCGTGGGAATGTTAAACCTTAACTGTTGTCAGATTTAATTTTCTGTTTCTCTTGTCTGGTGGAGGGAAGTACAGCTATCAAGGAACAAAGAGATGGATTGAAGACAGCTTAGAAAGCACAGGTAAAAAACAAATACAAATAAAACTAGACATGTTATGTGTTTGTCCCGTGGACAAACACAGGGCTGTTTCGTGTTTTTTTTATTGTGTTAGTTAGTCAAATGTTTATACAATAATTAACGTTATTGGATGTGTGAAGGATTGGTTTAAAGAAAGAAATCGAGTACAAATGTTATGGGGAATAGTGTAGCGAATGCCCCTTTAAAATGACATCACGTGACATGTGATCACTTCATAACGTCAAGTCAATGTTCACCTATAACACCCGGTGGCATACCTAGATACATGTTTCAACTTAATCGGACTTGTACTTTTGTTTATATATGGCTTCAAAAACTGCACCTTTAAGATGACGTCATGTGACATGTGATGACATCATAATAATGTCATGTCAATTTTCATCTAGAAACCTATTGGGCTACCTAGATATTACTTTTCAACTTAATCGAACTTGTACTTTTGTTTATATATGGCTTCAAAAACTGCCCCTTTAAGATGACGTCACGTGACATGTGATGACGTAATCATAACATCATGTCAATGTTCATCTATAACACCCGGTGGCATACCTAGATATTACGTTTCAACTTAATCGGACTTGTACTTTTGTAGATATATGGCTTCGAAAAAATGCCCCTTTAAGATGACGTCACGTGACATGTGATGACGTCATCATGACGTAAAAGTTCGCCACACATTGTGAGCAGTTGGTGTAAGTGTCTGCCAAGTTTAAAAGTAGCCAAAGTGGCCGGTAAGAAAGAAAACGTTTACAAATGCTATGTGCAATATTCTAGCGACTTGAAAAAAGAATTTTTTTCATGACGTCATCATGACGTCACACAATTTGCGCTTTTTATGGCATATCTTTGAGACATACCAAAGCTATAACAAAAAGAATTTTTAAAATATCTTGTTTTGTTCGCTAGATATATTGAAAAGAATGTTACGATTTTAAAACTTCAAAAATTCAGTGACTTGAAAAAGACTAGAAATCAACCCCTTTTATAAACAGCAAGCTCATAATAGCCATGGTTATCAGCCTTTCCCAGAATTCCTTTGTGTTATATTGAATTTGGTCTAAATTTTGAAATGGCTGTTATTTCTTACTTGAGTGAGCCACGATCATGAAATTTTGGAATTGGGTACAGAAAAATACAATGTATACATTTTTGTAATCAGATTGACCCTTACATGCGTTTAAAAAAAAATATATTGTTGATGACGTCATCATGACGTCACACAATTTTCGCCATTTAGGGCATATCTTTGAGACATACCAAAGCTGTAACAAAAATAATTTTGAAAATATCTTGTTTTGTTCGCTAGATATATTGAAAAGAATGTTACGATTTTAAAACTTCAAAAATTCAGCGACTTGAAAAAAGACTAGAAATCAACCCCTTTTATAAACAGCAAGCTCATAATAGCCATGGTTATCAGCCCGTCCCAGAATTCCTTTGTGTTATATTGAATTTGGTCTAAATTTTGAAATGGCTGTCATTTCTTACTTGAGTGAGCCACGATCATGAAATTTTGGAATTGGGTACAGAAAAATACAATGTATACATTTTTGTAATCGGATTGACCCTTACATGCGTTAAAAAAAAATATATATTTTTGATGACGTCATCATGACGTCACACAATTTTCGCCTTTTAGGGCATATCTTTGAGACATACCAAAGCTATAACAAAAAGAATTTTGAAAATATCTTGTTTTGTTCGCTAGATATATTGAAAAGAATGTTACGATTTTAATACTTCAAAAATTCAGCGACTTGAAAAAAGACTAGAAATCAACCCCTTTTATAAACAGCAAGCTCATAATAGCCATGGTTATCAGCCCGTCCCAGAATTCCTTTGTGTTATATTGAATTTGGTCTAAATTTTGAAATGGCTGTCATTTGTTACTTGAGTGAGCCACGATCATGAAATTTTGGAATTGGGTACAGAAAAATACAATGTATACATTTTTGTAATCAGATTGACCCTTACATGCGTTAAAAAAAAAAAGCATTTTTGATGACGTCATCATGACGTCACACAATTTTCGCTTTTTAAGGCATATCTTTGAGACATACCAAAGCTATAAGAAAAAGAATTTTGAAAATATCTTGTTTTGTTCGCTAGATATAATTTAATGAATGTTACGATTTTCAAAATTCAAAAAATCATACAAAATCACGTGATGACGTCATCATGACGTAAAAGTTCGGCATGCATTCTGACCAGTTGGTCTAAGTGTCTGTTAAGTTTAAAGGCAATCGGTTGCTTAAAAGTAGCCAAAGTGCCGGTCAGAAAGAAAACGTGTACAAATGCTATGGGCAATAGTCTGAAAAGGAAAAAAAAGAAAAAAAAAACTAGACATGCTATGTGTTTGTCACGTTATGACAAACACAGGGCTGTTTCGGGGTTGTTTTGTTATTTTGGATGTGTAATATGCTTATAATAGTAAAAGGTGTTTGTTAGTTAAAGACGGAGGGGTTAGGATGTTGTTGTTGGGAGGAACATAAAATTTACAAAATAAAAAAAATCATAGAAAATTTGCCGATGACGTCATCATGACGTCACTTTGGCTGCCGCATGCTTGTGGCACACTATCTACATACCCACCAATTTTTATGACGATTGGACCTACCCTTATATGTGTTTTTTTTTTAATATATTTTTGATGTCGTCATGATGACGTCACACATTTTCTCATTTATGTGAAAGAATATAGAAGCTAACAAAGCTATTACAAAAAGAATTTTGAATTTAGCATGTTCTGGTGATGAGATATGGGTTTAAGAAACTTTAAGGTTAAAAAACTTAAAAATTACTATAAAATCGTATGATGACGTCATGATGACGTCATGATGACGTCACCTCAATTTTCATCTATAACACGTACTTGTCTACCACCATAGCAGGTTTGAATGCAATCGGACCTACGGTTCTCTAGATATGTGCCCTTGAAAAATGCACCTTTAAGATGACGTCACATGACAAGTGATGACGTCATCATGACGTCACTCTTCGGCATACATTCTTAGCTTAGGGTCTCTGTTTGAGTTAAACCTGATTAAGATCTGAGGTTGTTTAGTGACCAAAGTGGCTCTTACAAAATTCGTGTACAAAGTCTATGGGATTTGGGATAAAACTAAAAAGTCATAGAAAATCAGCTGATGACGTCATCATGACGTCACTTTGGATTTTACATGCTAGTGGCACTATCTACCTACCCACCAATTTTCATGACGATCGGACATATCCTTATATGTGTTTTAAAAAAGCACATTTTTGATGATGTCATCATGACGTCACACATTTTCTCCCTTTCAGGGCATATCTTTGAGACATACCAAAGCTATAACAAAAATAATTTTGAAAATATCTTGTTCTGTTTGCTAGATATATTGAAAAGAATGTTACGATTTTAAAATTTTGAAAAATTCATAAAAAATCATGTGATGACGTCATCATGACGTAAATGTTCGGCATACATTCTGAGCAGTTGGTCTAAGTGCCTGCCAAGTTTAAAGCCAATCGGCACCATAAAAGTAGCCAAAGTGCCAGTAAGAAAGAAAACGTGTACAAATGCAATGGGCATTTGGCTGAAAAAGAAGAAAAAAAAAAAGAAAAAAAAAAGAAAACTAGATATCTGGTGCAGTGTTTGTGGACAAACACAGGGCTGTTTTGTTTTTTTGTGTAAAATTATGTGATTTAAATGAAATTTCAAAAATGAAAAAAATCATAGAAAATTGACGATGACGTCATCATGACATCATTTCAGATTTTGCATGCTAGTGACAGTATCTACCTACCCACCAATTTTCATGACGATCGGACCTATCCTTATATGTGTTTTAAAAAAGCACATTTTTGATGATGTCATCATGACGTCACACATTTTTTTCCTTTTTAGGGCATATCTTTGAGACATACCAAAAGCTGTATCAAAAAGAATTTTGAAAATATCTTGTTTTGTTTGCCAGATATATTTAATTAAAAGAATGTTACGATTTCAAAATTTCAAAAATTCATAACAAATCACGTGATGACGTCATCATGACGTCACTTTGGATTTTGCATCCTAGTGACAGTATCTACCTACCCACCAATTTTCATGACGATCGGACCTATCCTTATATGTGTTTTAAAAAAGCAAATTTTTGATGATGTCATCATGACGTCACACATTTTTTTCTTTTTTAGGGCATATCTTTGAGACCTACCAAAGCTATAACAAAAAGAATTTTGAAAATATCTTGTTTTGTTTGCCAGATATATTTAAAAGAATGTTACGATTTTCAAACTTTCAAAAATTCATAACAAATCACGTGATGACGTCATCATGACGTCACTTTGGATTTTGCATCCTAGTGCCAGTATCTACCTACCCACCAATTTTCATGACGATCGGACCTATCCTTATATGTGTTTTAAAAAAGCACATTTTTGATGATGTCATCATGACGTCACACAATTTTTACTTTTTAGGGCATATCTTTGAGACATACCAAAGCTATAACAAAAAGAATTTTGAAAATATCTTGTTTTGTTCGCTAGATATATTGAAAAGAATTTTACGATTTTGAAATTTCAAAAATTCATAAAAAATCACGTGATGACGTCATCATGACGCAAATGTTCGGCATACATTCTGAGCAGTTGGTCTAAGTGTCTGCCAAGTTTAAAGCCAATCGGCACCATAAAAGTAGCCAAAGTGCCAGTAAGAAAGAAAACGTGTACAAATGCTATGGGCATTTGGCTGAAAAAGAAGAAAAAAAAACTAGACATGCTATGTGTTTGTCACGTTATGACAAACACAGGGCTGTTTCGGGGTTGTTTTGTTATTTTGGATGTGTAATATGCTTATAATAGTAAAAGGTGTTTGTTAGTTAAAGACGGAGGGGTTAGGATGTTGTTGTTGGGAGGAACATAAAATTTACAAAATAAAAAAAATCATAGAAAATTTGCCGATGACGTCATCATGACGTCACTTCGGCTGCCGCATGCTTGTGGCACACTATCTACATACCCACCAATTTTTATGACGATTGGACCTACCCTTATATGTGTTTTTTTTTTAATATATTTTTGATGTCGTCATGATGACGTCACACATTTTCTCATTTATGTGAAAGAATATAGAAGCTAACAAAGCTATTACAAAAAGAATTTTGAATTTAGCATGTTCTGGTGATGAGATATGGGTTTAAGAAACTTTAAGGTTAAAAAACTTAAAAATTACTATAAAATCGTATGATGACGTCATGATGACGTCATGATGACGTCACCTCAATTTTCATCTATAACACGTACTTGTCTACCACCATAGCAGGTTTGAATGCAATCGGACCTACGGTTCTCTAGATATGTGCCCTTGAAAAATGCACCTTTAAGATGACGTCACATGACAAGTGATGACGTCATCATGACGTCACTCTTCGGCATACATTCTTAGCTTAGGGTCTCTGTTTGAGTTAAACCTGATTAAGATCTGAGGTTGTTTAGTGACCAAAGTGGCTCTTACAAAATTCGTGTACAAAGTCTATGGGATTTGGGATAAAACTAAAAAGTCATAGAAAATCAGCTGATGACGTCATCATGACGTCACTTTGGATTTTACATGCTAGTGGCACTATCTACCTACCCACCAATTTTCATGACGATCGGACATATCCTTATATGTGTTTTAAAAAAGCACATTTTTGATGATGTCATCATGACGTCACACATTTTCTCCCTTTCAGGGCATATCTTTGAGACATACCAAAGCTATAACAAAAATAATTTTGAAAATATCTTGTTCTGTTTGCTAGATATATTGAAAAGAATGTTACGATTTTAAAATTTTGAAAAATTCATAAAAAATCACGTGATGACGTCATCATGACGTAAATGTTCGGCATACATTCTGAGCAGTTGGTCTAAGTGCCTGCCAAGTTTAAAGCCAATCGGCACCATAAAAGTAGCCAAAGTGCCAGTAAGAAAGAAAACGTGTACAAATGCAATGGGCATTTGGCTGAAAAAGAAGAAAAAAAAAAAGAAAAAAAAAAGAAAACTAGAGGCATGAGGTTGGTGTTTGTGGACAAACACAGGGCTGTTTCGTTTTTGTTTTTTTAGTTTGGATGTGAAATGTGAATACAATAATTTAAGTTTGTCAAAGAATCGCGCTGCTGCCAGTTTTCTTTGGTAATTTTGAAATTAATTAAAGTTGTTTGTAGTAGTAACATGTGATGACGTCATCATAACGTATCTATAAACTTGCTGACCTACCTAGATATTACTTTTCAACTTAATCGGACTTATACTTTTGTTTATATATGGCTTCATAAACAGCCCCTTTAAGATGACGTCACGTGACATGTGATGACATCATCATAATGTCAAGTCACTTTTCATATATAAACCTATATGTACTGGGCTACCTAGATATTACTTCTCAACTTAATCGGACTTGTACTTTTGTTTATATATGGCTTCGAAAAATGCCCCTTTAAGATGACGTCAGGTGACATGTGATGACGTCATCATCATGTCATGTCAATTTTCATCTATAAACCAACTGGCGTACCTAGGTATTTTTAAAAAACTTAATCGGAATTGTACCTTTGTCTATATATGGCTTCAAAAACTGCCCCTTTAAAATGACGTCACGGACATGTGATGACGTCATCATAATGTCAAGTCAAATTTCATCTATAAACCTACTGGGCTACCTAGATATTACTTTTCAACTTAATCGGACTTGTACTTTTGTTTATATATGGCTTCGAAAAATGCCCCTTTAAGATGACGTCACGTGACATGTGATGACGTCATCATGACGTAAACGTTCGTTACACATTGTGAGCAGTTGGGGTAAGTGTCTGCCAAGTTTAAAAGTAGCCAAAGTGGCCGGTAAGAAAGAAAACGTTTACAAATGCTATGGGCAATATTCTAGCGACTTGAAAAACATATTTTTTTATGACGTCATCATGACGTCACACAATTTTCGCTTTTTAGGGCATATCTTTGAGACATACCAAAGCTATAACAAAAAGCATTTTGAAAATATCTTGTTTTGTTCGGTAGATATATTGAAAAGAATGTTACGATTAAAATTGTTTTATAATTTAGCGACTTGAAAAAAGACTACAAATCAACCCTTTTTATAAACAGCATGCACATTTAAGCCATGGTTACCTGCCCTTCCCAGAATTCCTTTGTGTTATATTGAATTTGGTCTAAATTTTGAAATGGCTGTTATTTCTTACTTGAGTGAGCCACGATCATGAAATTTTGGAATTAGGTACAGAAAAATTCAATGTATACATTTTTGTAATCAGATTGACCCTTACATGCGTTTAAAAAAAAAAATTTTTTGATGACGTCATCATGACCTCACACAATTTTCGCCTTTTAGGGCATATCTTTGAGACATACCAAAGCTATAACAAAAAGAATTTTCAAAATATCTTGTTGTTTTCGTTAGATATATTGAAAAGAATGTTACGATTTTCAAAATTCAAAAATTCATAAAAAATCACGTGATGACGTCATCATTACGTAAAAGTTCGGCAGACATTCTGAGCAGTTGGTCTAAGTGTCTGCCAAGTTTAAAGCCAATCGGCTGCTTAAAAGTGGCCAAAATGCCGGTTAGAAAGAAAACGTGCACAAATGCTATGGGCATTTGGCTGAAAAAGAAAAAAAAAAAGAAAAAAAAAAAAAAAAAAAAAAAAAAAAAAAAAAAAAAAAAAAAAAAAAAAATCTTAACGAAAACAAGGGCTGTTTCGGAAAAGTTTCCGAAACAGCCAAAAAAAAAAATCTTAACGAAAACAAGGGCTGTTTCGGAAAAGTTTCCGAAACAGCCAAAAAAGAAAAACTAGATATATTGAAAAGAATATTACGATTTTAAAATTTCAAAAATTCATAAAAAATCACGTGATGACGTCATCATGACGTAAATGTTCGGCATACATTCTGAGCAGTTAGTCTAAGTGTCTGCCAAGTTTGAAGTCAATCGGCAGCATAAAAGTAGCCAAAGTGCCAGTAAGAAAGAAAACGTGTACAAATGCTATGGGCATTTGGCTGAAAAAGAAAAAAAAAAAAAAAAAGAAAAAAAAAAAAGAAAAACTAGACATCTGGTGCAGTGTTTGTGGACAAACACAGGGCTGTTTTGTTTTTTTGTGTAAAATTATGTGATTTAAATGAAATTTCAAAAATGAAAAAAATCATAGAAAATTAGCCGATGACGTCATCATGACGTCACATACATTTTCATCTAACACATGCTGGCATAACTAAATACCACGTTTTAACTTAATGTGACTTGTACTTTTATAGATATATGGTTTCCAAAAATGCCCCTTTAAGATGACGTCACGTGACATGTGATGACGTCATCATGACCTAAAAGTTCGGCGCACATTCTGAGCAGTTGGTGTAAGTATCTGCCTACGACTTGTCTAACGACTTGAAAAAAAGACTAGAGATCAACTCTTTATAGACAGCATGCCACATGAAAGCCATGGTTTCTGTCCTTCCCAGAATTCCTTTGTGTTATATTGAATTTGGTCACAATTTTTTAGATGCCTGTTATTTCTTAATACTTGAGTGAGCCACGATCACGAAATTGTTGAATTAGGTAGAGAAAAATTCAATGTATAAATTTTTAATCGGAACGACCCTTACATGCGTAAAAAAAAAAAAATTGATGACGTCATTATGACGTCACACAATTTTCGCCTTTTAGGGCATATCTTTGAGACATACCAAAAGCTGTATCAAAAAGAATTTTGAAAATCTCTTGTTTTGTTTGCGAGATATATTTAAAAGAATGTTACGATTTCAAAATTTCAAAAATTCATAACAAATCACATGATGACGTCATTATAACGTCACTTTGGATTTTGCATCTTAGTACCAGTATCTACCTACCCACCAATTTTCATGACGATCGGACCTATCCTTATATGTGTTTTAAAAAAGCACATTTTTGATGATGTCATCATGACGTCACACATTTTTTTCCTTTTTAGGGCATATCTTTGAGACCTACCAAAGCTATAACAAAAAGAATTTTGAAAATATCTTGTTTTGTTTGCCAGATATATTTAAAAGAATGTTACGATTTTCAAAATTTCAAAAATTCATAACAAATCACGTGATGACGTCATCATGACGTCACTTTGGAATTTGCATCCTAGTGCCAGTATCTACCTACCCACCAATTTTCATGACGATCGGACATATCCTTATATGTGTTTTAAAAAAGCACATTTTTGATGATGTCATCATGACGTCACACATTTTCTCCCTTTTAGGGCATATCTTTGAGACCTACCAAAGCTATAACAAAAAGAATTTTGAAAATATCTTGTTTTGTTTGCCAGATATATTGAAAAGAATTTTACGATTTAAAAATTTCAAAAATTCATAAAAAATCACGTGATGACGTCATCATGACGTAAATGTTCGGCATACATTCTGAGCAGTTAGTCTAAGTGTCTGCCAAGTTTAAAGCCAATCGGCACCATAAAAGTAGCCAAAGTGCCAGTAAGAAAGAAAACGTGTACAAATGCTATGGGCATTTTGGCTGAAAAAGAAGAACAAAAAAAAGAAAAAAAAAAAAAAAAGAAAAAAAAAAAAATCTTAACGAAAACAAGGGCTGTTTTGGAAAAGTTTCCAAAACAGCCAAAAAAAAAATCTTAACGAAAACAAGGGCTGTTTTGGAAAAGTTTCCAAAACAGCCAAAAAAAAAAATCTTAACGAAAACAAGGGCTGTTTCGGAAAAGTTTCCGAAACAGCCAAAAAAAAGAAAAAAAAAAAAATCTTAACGAAAACAAAGGCTGTTTCGAAAAACTTTCGAAACAGCCAATAATAATTTTGCCTCGAAGAAAACTGGGCAATTGTAACCCGGCGCCACGAAATTGGGGGACTGTATCAGAAATTGAGGATTGAGATTATGGTGATCTCTGAAAGTACAGGGCCCAATTTCATAGCGCTGCTTAACACACGATTTTCTGCTAACGGAACTCTCGCCCATTTCATAGATACTGTAAGCAGTAAGCACAGCGAAGAACCTGCTAACTTCGGAAGCAGGATTTGCTTAAATTAGTGACGCAACAATATGAATCTCCATGCACGCGCAAGCGTTAGCATGACTTGGCCATGAAATACGCTAATGCTTAAGCAAATTTTCCTGCTATAGTTAGCACAACTTTTCTGCTTACCGTTAAGCAGCGCTATGAAATTGGGCCCAGGTTTTAAGCTTTGTGTTAGTAACAGTAGCTCGTTCCAAGTCCATGCTATAACCTTCGGAAGTTTTAGAGTCAAGACCTCTTGTTTTGAGGAAATGAAGCCGAGAGTCGGTGAACCTTGCAAGCTATACTCGCAGTGTACAGCGCAATATACCACCATAGTAATTAGCAACAACTAGATTTTTCTTATAAAACTGGCAGATGATAAAAAGGGCTTTTCGGGTGTAAAAGTGATAACATTGCAAAATTGACTTGTAATTCAGAATGCCATAGATTTCACAAATTTCACAGATTTGTAGTTAAAATTAGATTTATCAAATTAACAAATAACCTTGTAATAAAAAAATAAACCTTTCGTTTTTTTGTCAGAGTCCACACTTCTGAGTGATGTATCCTTCGTGATGTGCTTAGACAGCATTGGTGCTACCGACAATTTATTTCTTCATGTTTCCAAACCGCCCAAAGAAGGTTCCACATCTCATCAAATCTACAAGGTATAATGTCTTGTTTTTTATAGTCAAATACTCCTCACGTCTACAAGTGCAAAACACTCAAGAAAAGGATCCACTGCAAGCAATTGTTTTAACCCTCTTCTTACCAATGTCCAGTTCACTCGACAGGCCACAGTACCCCTGTTGCTTACTAATGTCGAGTTTACTCGACAAGGAAACCACACACCAGAGCATCCAAACAACAGATATATTCACCATGTTTCAACAAGCTGTAGTGCTTGTGTATGTCTGTCCATACATGTATTTTTGTATCGCTATACATGTGAGGACATTCCTTTGTTTCCCTTTGATATAACCCATCTCCATAGACTAAGCACTAGTTTGCCTGTCCTCACATTTTCCTGAACAAAGACAAAAAATGTGAGGACAGTTTTGTTCTCTTTGTTATACCCTCTTTTCTGTCCTCACTTTTAATGCGATACCATGACATTATCCTATACCAACTGAAAGAGCTTGTTCAGTTCTTTCTAATGGTGCTATCAAATTCATGTCACAATTGCATTTTGAGAAAACTGTATCCAAAGTTTCCCTGTAAAGTTATGTGCATGAAGTGCTATTTGTTCATGTGAGAAACAAGTTTCCTGTTTGGTAAAGTGGGCCAGAAGAGAAAACAGCCATAAGTTTGCTATTTTAGCAGTTACTTTTATTTTTACACCATAGAAGGGTGATTTCCATAGAACAGAATTTTCTTTAGGAGCTGTATGCCAAGAACGGCTGTGCAGCCAAGCGTCAATGCAAACAATAGGAACCACACTGAATAGGATGGTCTTATTCATCGCACTTGGAGCCCCCCCCCCCCCCCCCCCTGTCTTGTGAATGAAAGCTTTGTTTGAAAAAGCTCCATCTATTCATTACACTCCCATTCAAGAACAATATAGTTGAAACATGAATGGATCGAGTATAGGCAGGAATGCGCGTATAGATGACAACTGGCGAGGTGGTCTTTTTTAAACTGAGGCTACGGCCGTCGTCCATATTCAGAAGGATAATAAAGTTGTCTGTTGTGATTGTTTTTTTAAAGACAGAAATCCAATAGACCCTTCATGTGATGTCACCAGTCCATATTGGACAGCCTAGTGTAGTGACGGTAACAAAGTGCTTATTTGAATACACGCACGCACAGGGTATAACCTACCCCATGCTATACATGTACGATGATCACTCAAAGGTGGTCTACATGTGGTAGCATTGCTTAAATCTAGTGCTGTCTGGTCACGTGAAGAATTCACCGATTTTCTCACTTCCGTATATGGATCCCAGGAACTGGAGACGGTATCGAACAGCCTCTACCCAAACGTCAACTTCAGCATGGTACACAAGAAGATCAACCTTGCCGACGATTTACTGGCGTGGGAGCATGAACGGTTCAGCATGCGCAGACTACCGGCCGCGTCCATTTCCCATCTCAAAACGCACAAAGACGAGTACAGAACATCCATCTTGGACGACAGGTATGTAGAATATTTCATGGAAGATCTTCCAAAATCTTGGGGAGTCAGGTAGGCGTGCTGCTCTTTGCCTTTTACCTCTGCGACCAAGGTTCGAATCCGACCAGGGCTGAAATGTAGATTACGTATTCAGTGCCTGCCTGATTTGTGGGTTTTCTCCAGAATATCATTCTGGGGTTTTCCTCCGACCTCTAAAACTGGAAAAAAATTCGTCTTTTGTCCACAGGTTTCTTCTGGCTTCTGAGTTAGATGTCATATGCATTTTAAGAAATCCTTAAGTTTCATTTTTGGAGGCCCCCTTTGTGTTCATTTTTTTGGGTAAAAAAACTGATCAGGGGAAATTCTTTTTAAGAAAGGTTAAATAAGATCACAATATTTTTTGGCTTCAAAATAATAAAAGCACAGTAGCAATTGAAACCATATGCCTTTTCCTTTGATGAAAAAAGGTGGAGAGTAATCGTGATCTTATTTTATAGTAGACAGTATTCCTTGGTTTTCATTGAAACTTCTTAGTTTGGATTGTATTTCACAGGTCTAGGGTTGACGTAGATGTCCTAGCTCGTAACGTGAAGATCATCGCAGAAGCATTTGGTCGACATATCTACGGTATCAGCCAAAACAGCATAGATAAGCAGCCGGAAATCTTTGTGGATGGCATGGTGAGCTTTGTTTTAATATTTCTGTTTCAAAAGTTGTTCTTTTTTCCTAAAGTTAATTTTGACGTGTGTGATAGTTTTTGTTAGCTTGGGCTCGCCCCATGATTTTTTTTCTGTCCTTGGTTTTGATAAATGACAAACACAAAAATACATCAAAATCTTCATTTCTTATGCATTCATCATTGTTGCACAACCATTTGTAGCATTTTTTGCTTTTTCGATTTCCGCAAACCTTTAATCTTTGTTTTCCAATGACTTGCCTTACTTTCTTAATTTCAGGGTATCAACAGGGATTTCTTAGCGTCCTGGGTCGATTACTTATCCTCCAATCCCCGTCCAGCTCAACTCATGGTGTCTAAGGATCAGCCAGTCTTAGCCACACTGGAGCAAACGTTGTCCAAACATCTCATGAAGGAGGTGAAGATGGTCTCAATCAAGGCTGACAAGAGGTGATGCTTCTTAAAGATGTTGATTGCTGAGAGAAGTCTGTGTCATTTTTTTATTTTTATGTAGATTGCGTATTGTAAAATCAAACAGCAAATTATTTCTGCCATGAAATACCAAAAAAGTGACTTTTGAGAGCTATTTTGATCAAGTCCTCTCTAGCGCAGCACAGCCCGCTGGTGCCATTTGTCTAAAAGTCGTCGCTGCGGGCAGCAAACAAATCGATGTCATAGGATAAACTCCCCTATTGGGACAAGTGCTAGACACAAAAGGGGAGTTCGCCCTATGATGTCAAATTGTTTGCTGCCCGCAGCGACGACTTTTAGACAAATGGCACCTGCGGGCTAGAGGGGACTTGATAAAAATAGCTCTCAAAAGCAATCTCAGCAATCAACATCATCTTTAAGTGCTGGATGTGAACACCAATGCCCAGTGACGTTAAGTTGTGTTACAAGGAATAACCTTCGTGAATTCGATTTTAAGAATGTCACAGATGGTGCACAACTTACGCAATAAAATGTGGCGTAAGTGGAGTTATATACAATTGTGCAAGGTTTCGTGAAATTGGCTGCTGAAAACTTACAGTAACATGGATATAATGCTGTCCAACATTCATGTCATAAAAATCATTCAGGAAGTGTAGCGACAAATAAAGTAGGGCTCAGACTGTGTGCACCCTTGTTGTGATAGCTTCCTAAACAGATATCATTTCTCTTGACAGGGAGCCAGAGTTTGTGTTCTACGATGGGCTCAAGTTCACGATGTATGCCTACAAGTAAGTCAAGATCTGATGGTTTTTATTGATCGTTGATTTGTGATGATTCAAAAACTCGCTTGAGCCCGGTTTCCATGAACTTCCATTATTCATTTTTCAAAGCCCTGTGGTTTGGCTGTTTTCAGCAGAAATTTAGAATTTTGTAGCTTAATACTAACCCCCTTTAACCCTCCCTCTCTCGGTGCCAAAATGGAGCCAACTACCCTAACTATCAAAACCAAGTATTTGACAAGAAGTTATATCTTTTATTCTTACAGCGTGAAGCCAGCTGTATTTGACCTATTCCTTGCAGCAGTAATCGCAGGCTATCTTGGAATCATTTATCTTGCAGTCATGGTAAGTCACCTTTATTTATCTTCCTGCAAAATCTTTCATTCTGATCAGTCAATCCACGGCAACAACATATCATCTCACGTACCATAGTCCAAATTCAATTTTGCGGTGTGCGTGTTATTTCCAGTACGAAAAGCTTCCTTTTTATTTACAGGTCAACCGTCCACATAAACTTGCAAAGAATAAATAATTTTAATTTGTTAATTTACATTTCAGATGTATTGTGTTTGTTAAATTCTGAATGGCCTTGTCAGAAAATGAATTTACCTTTTATTGACAAAGGTTGACAATATTCTGAGCTATGTTCTAATGGTTTTGCTAATCAAGTGCTCTCCGGATTTTTTTAGTGAGACGTCTTCCAGATCTCCGGAAGACTTTTTGATCCTTAAATTGTTTTTATCATTCCAAAATGACCTCTGCAACCTGAAGCAGTCTTCTTTTAATTCTGATGGCTCTGTTTTGCAATTTTGAACCCTCATTCAGGAATGCAATGCTAATCAAATGCCTCTAAATGTTTCGTGGATTTTCCATTTTCCTCAAATCTCACCCCTGTTGAAATTGAGATTATTTAAACATGAATTAATTCAAAAATTTGTTAGTGAAAGAAAAATGTATCATTAATTTCCAAGAATCGTTTGTTAACCTGCTTGTTAATAGTAAACACTGGATAGGGCTGTTCATTTTCGAATAATTCAGTATTCGATTATTCGAAACTGGATTTAACCGAATATTCGATACTCGGCGATCATGTTTTTCATGTGTCAGCTGCAACTGCATGCCGCGCCATTACACCGGTGTTTTACGTGCGGCGATCGATATTATGGACTGCTCGATCAACATTTTTTGGCATGAGCCCGTTGTATCAAGATCATTGCGGGTACGTCGTAACGTTCTGATAAGAAACCAAACTACAGCCTGCGTTTTTGCAGGAATATTTTTTTTTTTTTACAAGTGTCAAGGGTTTTATGGACGGGAACAAAAACCTCTGGCCACAAAAAAAGTTACCTTCGACAAAAATGTGGCATTTCACACTGCAGCTCATGTTACGTTGTTGTTTTGCTCTTACAGAACTTCTCAACGTTCATGACCTTTGTCAAGAAGTACTCCGCTTCCTTACCCTCCAAGCTCAAGGAATCTTGAAGGATGATGGTCTTACGAGGACGTTGAAATACAATTGCCCAATGTTGGGGCATAATGTCGCACAAATTTCCATTTTTCAATTGCGAGTGTCAAATGCAAACATTTGTTGTATTTATGGTGTTGAAATTGTGGTGGGAGTGGGGTTATTGTGGAACGTCCTTCACATTTGCAGTAGAGTCCCGAAGTGTGACGTCATTTGGCAGTGAACTGTTTCACGGACTAATTTCTTTACACACAATTATGCACTTGAACCAGAAATACGTGCAACACTTCGGTTTTTGTATGTCCAGCTTTGTTATTTATGGCAAGACGATGATTCTGCCAAAAATGGGCTGGCACCCTTGATATATTGTATTGATTGTATTGCCTAAGTTGTATTGATTTTTCACCATGGGTTTAGGTACAAGACAAAATGGCCGAATTAAGACTATTTCCTGCCTGTACAGTCTACATACACCTGTATACATGTATATATATTTTAGTATTGTGCACTGCCCATACAAATCCCTTGATCGTAAAGACAATCAAATATTTTGAAAACCCTGATTGGTTGAGAGTCACACTCGCGGGTGTCGCCAAACAACATCCTTTTTTAGAGAGGAGTGGATATCTAGCTTTTGAGGTCCGATACAGCAATGATATGTCACACACAATGCATTTTGCAAGACACAACAGTGAAATACAAGTGGTTTAGTGTAGAAAGAGGAACAAAATAATGGTATTGAAAATTCATTCGTTCCTTTTTGTAGTTAATCTAATCTTGAAACAAGGTTTTGATTTTGACATTAAGGTTTAGTCTGTGTTGACTTAATCTCCAAGTGATGATAAATGTGCAATCGGTTAAATTCACATCACATGAATGGAAATTACTTTTTTTTTTAAGGGAGAAATCACAGAATACGATAGTCGTGAGGTTTTCAGAATAACTGGTGCTAGAATTGTCTAAGAGTTTTGTATCTTATGTGTGAACACATTAATAAAAATGGCACTTTTGAGACGCTAGTGGCAGCAGACATACTGGTAATTTTTGCTAGTTCTGAGCATGTGCGTGTAGTTCTGAGCATGCGCATGACTAGTGAGAACAATGGAGAGGGCGGTATGTCTGCTGCCATCAGTGTCTCAAAGGTTTTGCATTCCAAAATAGCCCCTAGTAATAAGCCAGTTCGGTATCTCAAAGGTCAAACGTTATTCGGGATAAAATTGCTGACGTAATGTCACGCCATGTTACGCGAACGCCCATTCCGATTGAATTTAACACGTGTGTGTTGTGCGACCACCTTAATTTTGCGTTCACACGCACGCGTTAGGTCACGCGGGTCATTCAGGATAAAATGCCATTGTGCACATGCGCAGTTGAAATACTGAACTGGCTTATAGGAAAATAGTCTGACGTTTGTGTTTGGGATATTCGGCATGAACACACTCTGGTTTCATGTGAACATGTTTGTGGTTCAACTTGTATCATTTTCACTTTCATATTCAAATGATTTCATTATGTGAGAAATAAACAAAGACTAAGGGAAGAAAGTCACTTTGAATGGTCGCGGCTCGCATAAACTTTTTGCTGAAGATAATTGTTGAAGACTGCCAACTTTATACCTTCATTGTCTTCTAATCCTTCGTGAAGAAACGTTCAACGAGGCCTCCATTAACTTATGCATTATGCAATAATTTGTAATACTTGATGTATAGATTATGAAATATGACACACGAATGGTGTAAATGAACTGAATATGTCCGCAGCTATGTTGAGTGATAATATGCAATTGTGTTGGTTGTAGAACGATCGAATTGCAATTTATTAATAAAATGCATTGATTTACCAGAATAATTTAAGGTAATTTACAACATTTGCTTTTGCTGTAATTTTTAGAAATGGATGGATGTGGGGGTTATAATTAGTGTTTTATAGCAAATATTATTGCAATGACCCGTTTGAAGTTTTTTGTTCATAGATGCTGGAAAAACCTAGAACAAAATGCTGTTCTTGTAGTCTGGTTGCCTAAACCTACTTCAAACGACAGGGAACGATTTATAGACATCGGGGAATTGTCCGGTCAGGGAACTAGACTAGCAGGCTTGCACCTGTCCACGGATGTGTAACTAATTGCAAACAAAATGTGGACTAAATTTGGTAAGGGTAGTATTTTGAAAAAAAGTTGGGGTTTTCCCAACGATGGTCGCCCAACCATCATTGAAAATTGATACAAAGTCCCACTTTTCTTAAAAACGACGGCACACCGGGTGCTCTGATTTCACAGGATGCTTTATAGTTTGTTTTTTCATTTTAGTCAATTTCTTGCTGGTGGATATTGGCCTCTCCGTAGTAACCGTTTGGTGGCGCTCTGTATCGTCATTCGCAGAAATCGACATCCATTTGTCTCCACCTTGTAAAGCCCGATTCAACATGTTTCGAGCACAGGTGGGAAGTTTGTTTACATGTACATAATTCTTGGAGGGCATCGTGAACTTTGTCACCTATTCGCAACCCTGAACGAAATCTCGAAACGAGCCTTGGGCAACCTGAAACATTCCACGCTCCTCTCATCGATATATAACATTTAATGTAAATAATCCGTCACTGGACCATAAAAAACCCATTTCAACAGATAATCATGGCCGACTTCCATCTTGAAGTGTCCTTCAAATAGATTGAGTGGAATTTAAACTTTCATGAAAAATTCGTGCCATGTCGAGGTCTGACTTATAAGTGACGTAGATGTGAAGAAACCTTGGTTAAATATTTTACACACATGTAGACCTATTGTTTCACCTTGGTTTCACAAACAGAATTCTTTCCAATTTAAGCCGACTTGAATCTTTTCGAGGGCTCGTATTAATGCACCTATATCAATTGTTTTCCCCACCCCCGCTCCGCCCCCATCCCAGATATTGGCATTGTCACTTCGGAAGTGACCAAATCCCCGACCCTGGGGAAACATCCTGTACAAAACTGGTGTAAAGTCGATATTATTTCCACTCCAAACGTCAGCTGTGGGGAAGCGCCGGGGGGGGGGGGCAGGGGCAGGGGCAGTTCTTAGATGCACAACATTAATTTTTCGTACTCCGCTCTTCCCGGCATTAGTATCATGTGCGCTTCAAAGGGGCGGAGCGATGTTATCCCCGCCTCCGAAAAATACATTAGATTAATCACAAATTTTCACTTTTTTAGCACCTCTTCCAGAATGTTAAAAAAATGTCCGCAAACAATTTAACTTCCAAAAGAACATTTTTTGTCCCCAAATGTTTTTTTTTTACTTTTCCTGTCCTAAATTCGAGCGCATTTTCTTGCGAGGTTCAAATTAAGGGGCTGGGTAGTAGGGGGGGGGGGGGGGGGGGGGGGTTAAGACATACCCATCAGACCTCGGCTCTCGCGCCGCGCCGACACCGTTGGAAAATTGATTTCTTTTTGCTTCGGAAATATGATCAACGAACAAACATTTTTGAAGGGAAAAGGCAACCACATATCTTGAACAACTAAAACGGTGCACTAAAAAATAATTCTGTCTGGCCTGAAACCCCCCCCCCCCTCCCCACGGCAAAAACAAACAAACAAACAAACAAACACCCCAACAAACAAACAAACAAACAAAAAACTGCACCCGCCTCTGGGTTCTGACGTCATCTCATTAGCCTTTTAAACCTGACACCACACCCAAACTAGGCTACTCGATCAATGTGACGCCGAATAATCACCGCCGGTGTCGCATGAATATCCGTGTTCCTGAAAAGCCTACTTAGTGGTTCTACTGCGCATGCCTAAGTGAAGATAATTAGGACAGTGATCGGTCACGTGAGAGGGTTTAGCCAATTATAAGAAGAAAAGCCAAAAATTCATGGGAGTCGGATATTCAAATGACACCGGCCTTGCGGCTCCACTTCCGGGCGATCTCGACACCTGCCGTCGCCCTGTTCTCGTTACTGGGAGTCCTCGAATTAAGTCCCCTAATCACACTGAAGTAACTTGATTGTTGGGCTTGACCATGGTTGACCTGTGTCTAACCCCGTCTGGCTGGGCCCAGGTCCCCCATCGCGCGCTGCACTCCGGCTTGACGTAGACAAACCCCCCATCTGACAGCTGGTAACAAAATCGGTCCATAAAAAGCTCATTCGTGGAGAAAGTTTTACCATAACACCGACTGCGGCCCGTGCATATGTTCATGCACCTACCTCGAGCACGGAGCTGCAATGCCTCGAGTGTAAAACCGTCTAAATATTTATTTTAACTGTTGAACTTGTACCTCACTCGCAAATCATTTTCTTTCACAGGTTATGCACGCACCATCAGTTCGCGTCTATTAAACACGTGGTTTTAAAGCGGTGTAAATTTTACACACACAAGTACCAGTTCAGCCTGTCATAGTTGCCGAATTTTCTCCTCTAACAAGACTGCCAATTTCTTAGAAACTTTCCAGCGAACTTGTTCCAACAAAAGGAAGATGTTTGGTTTGACTTTCTCCGTATTCTCGACTAGGATTGGGATATCCGTGCAGATCATCTTGTGTTTCCTAACAATCGTAACGGGACTGTGGACGCGTGCTATTGAAGATGGGTAAGTTTTTCAGAATTCCATGCACGGTCTTTTCTTTTTAATGATGGATTATCCAACGCGAATCTGTGGTCTTAAAACAAGAACTGAGCGGCTGGACTTCAGGCCTAATTCAAATTTGCTCGTCACTGTTTCGCTTTCTCCTGAAGCGCCTTTTATGGTTCGGTGAAAAGTACCTAATAATTTGGGCATCAACGTTACTTCAAAGGTTACAAAATTAGCAACGGTATTTACATTATCTCTGTTATCTTTCAAAGCACAAACTGAACGCTTTTGCCTTATTGAATGAAAGGTAGTCTATTTTTGTAGTGAACTGCAAAACTTATATAGGCCTCTATCGTTGTGGGAAGGCGCCTAGTTTAGCCTTCAGAAATCACACAGTAACGTCTGCAGGCCAAAGTTGGCGCAGCTGCAAAGTACATCGATTAGAATAATACATACTTTGTCGTACTTGTAAATCTTATGGTTTGAATTTAAAGGAAATATGCAATGATATCCAGCTCAATTTATTTTTAAACCAAAATGTTAAAAGTACTCCCCAGAATTGCTGAAAAGTAAGTGGAAATTCATAGTAACATGTAAAGAAAGCTATCCGACATGAATTCAAATCATTGCGTGGATCATTAACGTATTCCCACAGACTGTTGCAAAAGTACTTTCGGACTTCTCGTTTTATAGGCCTAAGTTTACATCCACGCATGCGCATATATAAATTATGACGTAACCTGCTCACAGTTTGCGAATAACCTTGAATACGAATTTCATATTTTGTAAGCGAGAAAAAGCAGAGCACTTGGGTCGAACGCAGCAAGCCTAATCGAGTGTTATGGCCTGGAACAGGGAACCAATTTATAACCAATTTAGAAGCCCTTCCGATTTCAATATAGGGCCTACAAGAACTAGGCACTCCGGTCCTGTCGATAAAACATTCTGCCTGCTGGATGTTTTTGCAATATTTTATCAATTTGATCTAACAATGAATAAGGCTTGGAATCCCCAGAGAGATACTAGAGCGATAACCTACATACTAGCCTTTTAAAACATAGACCCGTTACAGTTTTAGGTTTTTTTTTCAAACACCAACGGAGTGTCACAAATAGGTTAAAACAGTTTTAAAGGATTATTGCTTTTCAAGGAAAACGGTTTTAAAGTTATTACTTTTTATTTCAGTAGGGCCTACCGTTAGTTCTATTCTACATTCAGTTCACTTGAGGGACCAATTTCTCGGAGCTGCTAACTAGAAAATATTGCTTATAAAATTAAAGTGCTTTAAAATAAATTAGCAGTGAACCAGGCAAAAGCAATACACATCATGCTTTATTGTGGCTGGTAACCTGTCTTTGCTCTAAAGCATTTTTTCTCTGCTAAGCAAAATTGTGTGCTTACGAGATTCACGAAATTGGCGCCAGTTCAGTTCAGTTTTATAACTGAAAAGAATATACCTTTGCATTTTCTTAATTAAGAAAAACGACTGTTACATGTTTTTTGTTTTTTGTACATTTGAGGCATCACGTCAGTCAGTTCACTGCGCAAACTTCCAAAAATCGCCAGCAGGTATCAGATATGACCGGGTTTGACCTCCATTAATTGCGGGAAATGCTTGCAAATCTGCTTTGAACTTTTTACCAATGAATGACCCTTATCTTTAGTGTTGCAGCTAGGCTGGTGCCGGCACCGTTGGTCTGTTTACGGCCCTTCGGTACATCTGTATTGTGTATTGGCTATGCGCATGATGCGTCTTGAACTCGGCTAAGTTTTTCTCAGCGGGAGTAATGTAGCAAAAATCTAGAGTGGCCAGGGGTTTTGTTTTTAGTAAACTGGCCATGAAATTAACAAGGTGTTAATGGTCTCGCAAAAACTATTACGGCCTAATTGATTGTTAATGTGTGTGTTGACGCGTGCGATGTTGTTTCAGAATGGCTGTTTGTTGTTCTGACCCGCATTAGGGCTGAAGTGTATATATAGCCTATTTCTACACAAACACCCATCAAAAGGTTTCGTTTCTTGACTGTGTAGTGTTTCTGTTGAGAGAGCCTTTGGGGCTAATCACACAATAAGAACAATGGTACCCAAAATTTGATCTTTGTGTAATAGGGCTCAGTACCCCACATGAGAAATTCTAAAGATTAGAGATAATGGGAGCACAATGTAGGCCTAAGTACCCCACAAATCAGTTTGAGGATAAAGTGTACTCGTATGATGAATTGTTTGATCCCTTTGGAAATCAACAGCCTGTAATAGTATACCCGCTTAGGGAATCGTGTCTCCTTTCCTCCTGAGCTGTAAGGGGAAGTATATATAAACGGGGAAATAGCGTGCTTGATGAAAGGTCACCCCTGAGGAGTTGTTTACACTGTGCGGGGCCTGCGAATCTTAAAGAAGCAGAAAGTAATCGGTATTCGCCTACAGGACAGGACACGGTCCGCCCCGCCCTCGAAATTCTTGGCCCACCCACTGCCCCGCCCAGGTTTTCAAACAGCAAATGTCCCATGCCGAACGCAAATTAATGAGCATCAAATAATTTATTACGTTGAAGTCCCTTGTTCAATTCACCCAACGTGCACCCTCTCGCTTTTACCCACATGCGTGCCTGTTAAACATGGTTGGTTTATAAGTGCTTTTTTTGATGACGTGTTTTAAAACAATCCGAAATTATTTATTCAAAATTATTTCTAAACCTTATCCTGACATAAGCATTTGTAAAACATTTTATTATTTTTGTTATTGCGTACTAGGAAATTAATCAGATAGACTTTAGGTCGTTTGGAAAATCATGGGTGAAAATTCGTTTCGTATAATAGTTGTTTTGAAATTACCTTTTCTCGATATGGTCTATGTTCCATAGTCTGGAGTGCCCACCGTCTAAGATGATCATTTCTTCTTACGAATGCCGCAAGTGGGATGGTACCGTCGGCATGTGTACCAAGTAAGTTACAACTCAACATGACTCATAAATAAAATTAACCAAACTAAACAAGTAGTTTTAACCATCTGTGCAATGTATTTTGCCTTTTCTGCAATATATCCTCCACTTTATTGGCTCTAAATAAAACATGCAACGAACGGATTTTTTGTACAAAAAAAGATGACCTACTTTTAACAAAAACGTAACAAAACTTATTGTTTTCCAACATTGCAGGAAGGCATGTTGCGCCGGCTACCAGTTTGCAGACGGTCGCTGTGTATCTATCGGTAAGTAGGATATAAACCAGTTTAACAATTGCAATTTTGACCATGAATTCGTCCATAACCATGAACGTTCCAAGAAGCTGTAACCGATCAGACATTTCTAAGGATCAACTGAATCAGTGATTTATTTTTTGCAGAGAGCGATGTGTGCGCAGATGCACCCTGTGAGCAACATTGTGAGGATGACTTTGGGCGTTCTGTCTGCACCTGTTACCTTGGATACGAGATGAATAACGAAAAATACCGAGTCAGGGAACATCCTTATTGTGAAGGTAATGATTTCAGACCTAAGACCCGGGATATATCCCCCTCCGATTAAATACACCCTTCCCAAAAAATATAGAAAGTTCCCCTCTTCTTCATTTTTTGTGTCGTCAGTGATTTTTGTTGGAAATTAAAAGCATTAAATATTTTTCACTAAGCAGGTTCTCACAAATTTGGTACCCTACATTATTTTGAAAGACCCTGCCCAACCCCAACTCCCAATTTCGTTTTAGAACCACGCCCACAAGTCGACATTATAACTTCAGACGTTTGGTAAACAGCCTATAGTATCATAGTAACATTTTGGCGAATATCGAAAACGTTCGGAAATATCAACAATTTTTTGTTATTCTTTATGCGAGCTAGGCCTGAATTCAGTGTTCTTAAAAACATGAAAAAAACACAAAAATTGTCCTTGATATTTTGTAATGTTTTCATTAAATAGATGTCAACGAATGTATCGTTGGAAACGGCGGATGTTTTCATCTATGTAACAACACTTCTGGGAGTTTTCACTGTTCATGTCGCCATGGTTACCGATTAGGGGCAGACGGAAAGACGTGCATTTCTGAGGGGAGTACGAATAGTTCAGGTGAGAATTAAAAGGTTGCATAGCAACAATGACCAAAATGGATAACTAAGCTGCGTTCTTAACCACAAAACCATTATCATAAGCTGAACCAAGTCCGCTTTTTGTTAAAAGTTAGTATTTTTGAGAATTTTGTGGAACAAAACATCAAAATTCCCAAATTGACGGCATTTTCCGTTGAAGGACCTTTATAGCATCACAAAACCAACGCCCAACGTGACGTCACAGCGAACAGCCCCTCTTGTGTCAGAAAAAACATGAACAATTGATTTATTGTGAAATCATTTCAAAAAGTCTTTAAGCCGATTCCCCCCCCCCCCCCAAAGGTAAAAAAACACAATTGCTTTTCAATATTTCAAGACAAGAATATTTGATTTTAAACTGTCGATTTTTATCAGTCATTTTCTATTAGTTTTCTAAGCATGTCTTATTTTGGACCCCACAGGTGGTTGTACTGCAGGTAATCGATTTTCAGCCAAGATTTGTTTTAATGAAAAGTAGCAGCATTGTGCTGTAGTGTCTTTTTAAAGAGGCTAAAATGGAAATTGACGTTTGAAATGATATGCGTATGTCGCATCTGGAGTTCAAAATATTGATATTTTTCATAACATGTTGTTAATATGAAACGAAGGTAGAGTGAGATGAAATCAATGTCTTGTTCCAGCTGTCATTCCATCTTAGGTCCATCCAGTCTTTATTCCAACCAGGGGCCACTTCCACTTCCCGACTCCTTAACTAAATTCCCGGCCAACGGTAAACTGGGATTTCCCCTTCAATTTAGAACCAACCGCGTTTCAAAATCGGATATTACTTAAACACAATCTAAAAGCCTACATGTTGTTGCCGTGTTTTGAATGGGGAGGTTGTGAACTTGTCTGCCTAGATTGTTGAGATATCGGTGCATAATTATTTGAAGATGATGTCTTTTCTTCAGCCAAATTTTTGTTAGAAAAATCAGTTTGAATCCTTACCTGCTGTTCTATCTGATTTATAATGATTTATAACTCTATCTGAGTTATGGATTAAAAATTTGACCTCGAACGAAATAGAAATTGAAAATAGGGCCTATAAGACTTGTCCCGAAAAAGGGTGCCCCCCCCCCCCCCCCGCCCCCCCATTTTATACGTTACTGAGCCCTAGCTGTATGGTTCGTTCTGGGTTGAATGCATTACTTTAGGCCAAGAACAAAGTGTTCAGTGTCCCCGCACACTTCATTTTTGTCAGACCAAATGCTTTTTTTTTTCCTCTAGAAAAAAATCCATCACAATGAAACATGAAGAGAGAAGATTCCTTTATGTCAATTTAGTGCCAAGATTTGATGTACACAAGCGTTGGCGAACGCCGTCTTAAAAAAAGTGGGCGGCCATCTTGGGAAACACCTTTTGACATTGATCTAAAATAGAAGTCAAAAAGAGGCCTCCTCGTTTTTTGCACACAAAAAAGGCATCACACTTAAAGCTTGTTTCTTTACATGTTTCGCATCAGTTTGGCTTTTTGGGTTATCTATCATAGACCATTTTCTTTAAATAGCTTACAAGAAAGAGATTGGAAGCATTAACTCATACGAGGACGGGCGATGCCGAACAAGTTGCAGCCAGCTTCAATTTTTCAAAGATGCCATCTTAAAGGTGCAGTCCAAGGTACGGCAAGAAAAATACGCAAACAAATACACACTTTGACCATAAACAGGGAGTAAAAGGGAAGTTGGATTTTTTTTTAAATTAAAGGCAATTATGAAACGATGAAGGGGCCCAGTGGGCGGCAATTCCCCTACCGGCGACATTTTGCCAATTTTCATTTTCCAGGTTATGCTAATTGGTATATATTACCGGTATCCAATACAGGCCCCCATAATAGAAGGACTGGGAACTATAGAGTACCGAAGTGATGACGTCAATCAATGCAATGTTTGGAACCAGAATACATTCTAAACTGCATGTGTTTGGAACCATTGCCGCGGCAACTGACGTCAGACTTCGGTATTCTATTCTCGGGGTATATAGGTCTACGCGAAATAAGAAAGAACATGATTATTTATTTATAAAAGGGGCGGGGCATAGCGTTCTTGATCTTTTCTTGGTCAACCTCGTCCTCAGGGTCTACTTTTCCTCGTTCTCAATAGCTAGTGGCTGGTACTGCTTGATCATCAAGGGAACGAGGTTGCTTCTTGGCCCACCATATACATGTATGTTATAAAATAATAACTGGTTTCGTTTTATTCACAGATAATTGTTCTAGAGAGTAGGTTACCCCAGTCCCCGACCCTCTCAAGTGATGTTCTCCTCCACTACAATGGTAACCAGCAGATGCCCCTCCAGCCCAGCCAGCGAGCCAAGGGAGAGAAGGGGGAACCGGGTTCAGGCATGCCCGGCCCCACGGGACTACCAGGCCTGCCTGGTCCGCCTGGAGCAAAGGGGCAACAAGGCTTGCCCGGCCCCTTGGGCTTACAGGGGCCACACGGTGAAAAGGGCTCCCCCGGCCGGGATGGTTTTCCCGGGCGAAAGGGAGATCATGGAGATGTGGGCACTCCGGGCCCGCGTGGGCCTGGAGGGTACCCGGGCCACGTAGGGCTGACTGGGGCCCAGGGACCTAAAGGCGAGAAGGGAGCCTGTGCTTATTCCAGACTGCGAAGTGAGGTGGGATCTTCCAGAGGTCCGAAGGGACAGAAGGGGGACACGGGAGAGCCAGGTCCTATGGGGTTGATGGGGTCCAGGGGGTTGACGGGGCAGAAGGGGAATATTGGGCCGATGGGTCCGCCTGGACCGCCGGGGCAGCTGAGGATCGGTGATGTGAACCTGACGGTGGATGAGCTGGGGCAAGTGCGGGGTCCTAAAGGGGCAACCGGCAGGAGAGTAAGACTTAGTATAGATCACCATCATCCTGGTTCAAATTTCGTGGAGTTGCTTAGTGCAAACTGTCGTTTAGCAAATCTTCCCACTAAGCAAATATCAGCCGAGTCAACGACCGGTCACTGCAGCTGACCTGTTTTTTGTTGTAATAGAAATTGTTCTGTGCTAAGCAGATTTTTGTGCTAAGCAGAGCCATGAAATAGGGTCCTGATCATTTTGTGTTGTATTAATCACCATTATCATTGGTCTGGTTCCCCGACCCGACGACTTCCTGAAGAGTCTTGATAAATACTAGACGTCATCACTTGCAACATTCAGCAAAATATTAAACTCTTGCCAAATTTGGTCCGCAAAATAATGGGATTTGTTTTGCTGTTAAAAATTAGAGCTTCGATTAAGATTAAAATTAAAATAAACAAACAAAAAACACTCAGGATCGGCAACAAGCATAATTGGCATTTTGTTGTTAAACCATCGCGAACATCAACGACAACATCCGAATGCTAACGGAAAAAAAACGAGTTCGGAAACTTTCGGACATTTTCGGAAACGGAAGAAAGTAAATTTTAATAACTTGTTTTATTTTTTATTTCACCAGGGGGAGGCAGCCCTTCCAGGACTTAAAGGGGAAAAGGTGGGTCGTAGCATCATCTGATAACATCTGTTATTTCAAATATAGAATGTTGTTTTAATTCTTTCTAGTTCTGTAATTAAGTGCTGTGTTCGTTCGTCAATAAGACCCGCCTAAAAGAGACAGGAATCGGGATACTTTTGAGTTCCGAATTTCGTCGGTTTTAATTTACGTCCAACAATCACAAACACTAAAGAAAACTTGTATTAGGAAATAATAATAATTTTAGAATGGCGCTTACACAGGCTGCTGTACATAGGTGATTGTAGTCTGCATACACTACATTCAGTCTGTGCGTTTCTTTTTAAACGTTTTCTGTGTTTGTCTACCAAACTGAAAACTACTATTCTTTCTGGAAATGAAACTAATAAATCCTCAAAATTGTATGGTATAGCTCAAAAGCTGTTATGAATCAAGTGAATAGAATTTAACAGATGTTCGGTTTTAGAGGTTGGGAGAAAACCCGGGAACGGCATTCTCGGGGAACCCATGGCAAAAGGCAGGAACTAGAATACGCAGTTTCGACCGCAGGTGGGATTCGCACCCAGGTCACACAGATGACAGGCGAGGAAAGAAGCACTCCACCATAGAACTGAATATTTTCAAGATATATTTCTTTATAATCCCTCAAAATTTAAATTTCTCCAGGGTGACTCGGGGTCCAGTGAACTTCTTCTCCTTATAATCGCTGAGATGAAGAAAGACATCATCAAACTCCAGAAACGCGTCTTCCGTGACGACGAGATTACCTTCCCCAACACCAATACAAAAAACAACGATACAGACTTGAACAATAACGCCGGGCATCGGGGATTAAGCTCAGCTGGTGACGTCATCGACACTGATCTGACGTTTACGAGTAGCTCGTACCTAGAAGAGGGTTCGGGAAATTAATTATAATTCTTTCAGAATAAAGACAAAAAATGTATCCAATTTGTGGGTGAAAAATTCATAGTTCGATTTCCACTGTGTATGTTTTTTAAGGGTCTGTAAGTTCAAAGAGGCTCTGCCGACTTGTGATCCATTTTGTTGGGTTGCTCAAAGAAAAAAAAATACGTGTGTACTGATTATCTTGACCAAAGTCGGAATTAGCTGTACGATTTTTTGATGATTTTAAATACTTGCTGATCGAATAAGGATTCTTGGACCTATCATGTTTAAGATTATTTTTTTCAATGGTGCTGCAATTATTAACATTTTAATTAAATGAGAAAATCAGACAGACGTTTAGGCTGATTTTTTAAAAATTCTTATATAAGTAATTCTTCAAACAAACCACACAGACAAACCACAAGGACATTTGTCTGTGTTATATAGAAAAAACATTGTTAAAAATTGCATATTGCTGCAGAAAACATTGTACAAACACATAATGTCACTTCAGTTTGGTTATTCACGGCACGCCCTCTGGTGAAATCAATGAGAATGTGGTAAACCTTGTTCAAATGTCAGGAAATTTTTGATAAACGTTTACCATTGATATAAGTTCAATTTTAAACGGTCGGGGCTTCGGTGTGTTTGTTCGTTCGCATCATTCGGTGTGTTTGTTCGTTCGCATCGTTCATCTCCATGTAATTGTAAATTGAAAATAGTTCAAATGTCTGTTTAAAGTGTCAGTCATCGATTCTATAAGGAGACAACTGTTAAAATCTTTATTTCCTGTTATCGTGTTCAGTTAAGAAATTTAATTTTGATCAGAATTGGTGCACTTAACTGTTTTACATGTATATCTTATGTTTGAAATTATGATACTGTTGTAGACCAATAAAGACAATTTTATCTATATCAAAATTAGACTTAATTAATTTCGAGGTGAAATAAAATCGTATTTAGGCTGTCAGTGTAAACTTAACCTTGAGGTATTGCCCCCCCCCCAAAAAAACCCCAAACTGTCCACTTGTAGTCAAGTCTGCCCCCCCCCCCCCCCCCCCCCCCCTATATCTTCTGGTCCCACGCCCTTAATGCCGTGTCCTCAAACCAACAAAAGAGGGCGCTATACAAACAAGATCGACGGGGAGATTTCCATGTCAACCTGAAATATGGCGGTTCCAAACCACAACCCGCCCCGCGGGATGGAAGCCTATGATTTAGGGGCCCTGAGCGCTGAACAGCAGGAAAAACTCAACCAATTTAAAGTAAGTATATCCCTGCAAAAGCAGTGGTACTTTCGTGTCAAACAGCACCTTGGAAATAGTTGAAAAGTGAGAGTACAGTGAGGAGTGAATTACCGACTTGCCCCTTTTCCGGACGCATTGACCGGTCATGCTGGTTGAAATAAACACCTTTATGGTTAATTCTGGATAACTGACCTAGGCTGTTATATGGTATGCGTCTTTCCTTTTTCTTAGTGTATAACATTCTCTGTGACGTTTTGTTCAAGTGATGGAGAATCATTGAATTCAGGAGTGTGTATTTGGCGGGGCATCTTGAAAAAAAGGGGCGTAGGCCTAACTGTTAGCTCCTTATTTTGAAAAGGCAGGTTGCAAACACGATTTTTCTCCGGGCCTTAATGAACATGCTGGAAAAAAAGTAACAATTTTTGGAAAGATTTTACATTAATACTCCCAGCCACTTGAACTGAAATGGGTCAACAACAGCAAAATCTTACTTGATAACAACTGTCTAAACAAGTAGGCCTAACACAACTTTTTAAGATTTAGGCCTATGGGGATGTCAGCAAAAGCCATGAAAAATGAGGCAGAAATTTAACATGAGTGACCATACACTCGGCCAAGAATGTACAAAGTAAACACAAACTTTCTTCTAGTATGTAGCCTGGAAATTTCCTGACAGAAGTCTCAAACACAAAGGTTGTGCCATGTGTTTACACAATTCTGAACACGACTGGATGGTTATTTGTCAAATTTTTCTGTTGCTGATCCATTTTGGTGTGGGGTATCAAAATAAAACCTTCCCCATTTTTGCAGGTATTAATACAACATTTCATTTTGTGAATCGTTTCTGAAGAAGTCTATAGTTTGTAAATTTCGTTCACAAAAAAGCCAACAAGAATTTTGCAAGTTTAAAATATTAAAACATGCCATTAAAACATGCACTTTAACCCTCCTATACTTACAACTATCACAGCCTATCAAAAACTCTAAACACCAACTCTCACAGTTTGTGTGTGTTTCAATCTGACATTTGATAGGTTTTGATCTGTACAGCAGCTGGGTCGATTTTGGCTGGGTGCACAGGAGGGTTAAATGTGAACTGTAGCTCAGTAGAATACCTTATGCATTCTTAAGAAAATTACTGAAGTATTTGACAGGGCAACAATTGAAAAGAAATTCAACAACTTTATTATGCTTGTCAAAGAAGACACATGCCCGATACCTCAGTGTTCAAACTACTAGAAGACTTGCCGACTGGTCACCCTAAAAAGCCTCTATTTAAGAAATTCTCAATTTGCATTTTGCCCCCAGATTCAAACTAGACTAGGCAACGAGAAGTTTCTTCGAGATCATCCAGAGGTTGATGTACTACTCGCGGGATTCCTCGGGTGAGACATTAACCCTAACCATCCCTAACCTGCCAAAATTAAACACCCCATTTGTGTTGAATTTTGTGTGATTGGGTACTGTAGAGCCTTGGCACCATCACTTTGCATGGGACTTGATGCCCTGATTTTGTCTAAGTACAAAGAATGTGCCATTGGTTTACTACACAGTGTTGGAGTTTGTGTGGTTAGGGAAGGATTCTAGTAAAAAGCCTTGGGCTGTTAGGGTTAATAAATGAGACACTCAAGTTATTACAGGTCTTGAAATTTGGCATATGATATTTCTAAATCTGTGAAGAGTTTTAGTGATTACTAATACCTCCAAAAAAGAAAAAAAGAAAAATTGCACCACAGACCTTTGGTGTGAGATTGATAAGATTGCCAAAGTTCCTTGATAATGGTAAATGTTTGTACTTGTGGAATTTTGTCATGGCTACAGCGATGTCCTGACGCAGAGACCAGAGAACATACGTGATTTTGCGGCAGATTGGTTCACTAAGCCGCACCTGAAGGATTCGGTCCAGAGCCAATTGAAACAGAGAGAGAACGCGCTTCGGGATGCCAGATTTAACCGGAAGCTTTGAGGATGTCGACATTGGTGTAAGAGGATCTCCCATAACTGATTTAGATACATGATTCGATAAATGGGGATTTTCTGAAAAGGTCACTGAAATCAAAATATGAAAAAGGCTGTAATTTTATACAATGTCCAGAAACAATGAGGATTAATTAAAAAATACGAAATATTTTATTTGCCACCCACTGATGTTTGGTGCCGTGTACAAAATGGTGTAGGGATGCGCAGGAGTGTTACAAGCAATGGTTTTACTGCCGATGACGTCACGGCTAAAGAGGGATATTTTTTTGTGAGTGGGGGCACACCTAGTTCTTTTTGTCTGGTATTTGTCTCGATAAATGATTAATAAAACTCAAAAAGAGATGAGAATCTTTATTTCATGCACGTGTATTGTTTCAGATCCATTTATGGCATTTTTCCATTTTTGATCTCTATGAACTTTTAAGGTAAATGAAAGTTTAGGACACCCTTTGACCTCTAAATTTTCATTGTGGGGTGGGAATGGAAACAAAAATCTGAGACTACGTTGGTGCACATGGTATTAATATCTCCATCCCATCTTGGTTGTGATATTTCAAATAAAGGCCATATATTTCCTTAAGTTTATGTTTTTTTATTTTTTTACTTTTTAAAATGTTCTAGTTATGTTTTATGCAAGTTTGCCCCGAATACGGATAAAACCTCTCGAGGTACAGAGCAAGAAAAAGAATTGGATACAAGAGGTAGGAATTTCTGGGAGGCAGACCGTCTTCATTAGTCAAAGATTCCCCCCCCCCCCTCCCTCCGGTTCCCTTGTTCTACTTTAAAGGCTTTGGAAATTATCAAAAAGTAAATTGATTGGTTTCAGTTGACAGCTTATTAGTACAGTCCACCAGAGAAAACAATTCCATCAACAATTCTGTCATCGTCGAGAAAATTGTACCCGAAGACCTCAAAGACACTGTGGCATATTTCCATTCCAACAGTCAAAATAAGCACATTAACGTCCACAAAATCAGTCATTATGTTTTGTGAGTCAGATGAAGTTCAAACCTTCACAGGTTCGTTATTTCATGTATATGTTGAATCACACAAAGTATGAACACTGCCTGCAACTGTGTAGTCAGCTCTACCAATGCTGTACGATACCTATGAATTATTTTTGGGGAAAATTAACAAGTCAAACCGGAAGTACAATTAACCACGCAGAACAAATGCCTCTGCGTACTGTGGTTCCTTGCTGCCCCATACCTTGGAAATTTTCTCAAGGTTGAAATGTTTTGGTCAAAGTGTAAAATGGGAAAGAACTATTGGAAATTTGACTTGCTTAGATTTTTGGGATAAGAAGTCTGGTTTGATTTGACTATTTATATGTTCCAGTGTGTTTGTGTGTGTTCGGTATTAATAATTATAGACTTTGTAAGTAACAATGTCACAGGTGTATATATTCATTGTCAAATATTAATTTCCACGAGTTTTGCTGTTATTAGTTTTACTTGGTCATAGGTTTAAAGACGAGAAATATCTGTATAGAGTGTGATTTTGGTGTGTTGAGTTAACAAGTAACTCTCGAAATTCAATCTTCAGACGTTATTACATGGGTTGTTGAAAGACAAAAACAGTGTGAAGTGTGTACGATTTTTAGTCAGAAAAAAACTGAGGTGTTATGCACTCGCATTTTAAATTATTTTATAGATGCACGTAGGAGAGTGTTTTGTACATTGTAATATATAAATGATTTATGCACAAATTATTCGCAACATTTGAATGTATAAAAAATGCACAAAGTTTTATCGAGTGGTTCTATATTCCAAGTGTGTATATTTTGTGGATTACACTGGTGACACTATATCCGGTGTAGTATGAATATCCGTCTCCCTGAAAAGCCGACTTAGTGGTTCTACTGCGCATGCCTAAGTGGAGTTAAATGGGACAGTGACCGGTCACGTGAGAGGGTTTAACCAATAATAGGGAAGAAAAGCCAATATTTCATGGGAGTCGGATATTCATATGACACCGGAGCTCTATGTTACAATCTCTTAGAATTTGATGGGATCCGTAATTTACATGCGTTGTGGAATTGTGAAATCATCATGGATTACAATAACCTACATGTACGTGTAGATCCCTCATATTTTACACATTTTACTGAACAGTTTCCAGACGGCGTTAAACATCAAACCATGCTGATCTTAATCAGGGGTCTTGGACATAATTTAGAAATGGGGTGTCCAAGTTTCATGTAAATTTAAAATGGGGTGTCCAAAACCTGAACCTTTACATGTAAATGACAAATAAGTCAAGGTGGCCAAACTGACAAAACCCAAACACTGAGGAACTGTTACATGTCAGTCGCTACCATGGCTTTATCCAGATAATCTTGTGGAGTGCCGTGGTTTCGTAGTCTACTGCACTGGACTCAATATCTTTGTGATAATGCAGATTGTGGGTTCGAGTCCAGTGGCATCATGGTGCTTGTGGCCTTAAGCAAGACACTTTGTCACAAGTTTCTTCCCTCCATCCAGGAGCAAATGGATACATGTGAGGGCAGTGATGGCTACGTGTTAGATTTAGCCCATGTGCGCTTAATGCACATGCTGTATACCCCCCAGAGAGCTGAGAAGGTTTCAGGAGTGATTAACATGCCTGATGAGCAGGGTAAAATAGCATCTTGAGCGTCTTGAATCTTGGCGGATATATGTGCACTTTATAAATGTACATAGTAAAAAGACATGTCATTCACCCCCGTGACACAGGTTCGAAGCCTGCCTAGGCCGACATATTTGTCCAATTTACATGATATTTGGTCACTTCTAAATCATGGCTATCATCAGAATTAATATTGGTGACCGTAACAGTCCGGTGCATTTAAAAATGATTTTTATATCAAACGTGTCATATTGAGATCAATACGCGTTCGCTGTTTAGGATTGTTGTGTAAAATAATCAGCTATACCTTTGTGTGTGACTTTAAATAAGCTGTGATTTTATAAACAAAATAACATTAGAACTGACGTTTTGGTTTGGGGAGAATTCAGGTGCGGACCAGGGATGCTGTCGGGGCGAGGGGCTTCATTATTTTTGGAATTTGGAGTTCCGAAATAAATTGTTTTTTTTTTAGGAATGCAGCACACCCCCTCTCTCGGTCTGTGGCTCCGCCCATACATTGCAGTCCAAGTTTATTCACAAATTGCTTTTTGTGAAGGATGGTAATTGAAACATTAGCTTTCTATACGATCAGCCCGATGTTACCTATTTGTCCGACATTTTTTTCCCAGATAACATCAACAGAATTAATAAACATCTGAGCTGATTATCAGTGATAATTTTTGTAAGGCACAAACAGCAATCTAGTCATCAATGTGTGCTCAACTTCATGGTGTTTTGATATTTCGTTTAGCCATTGTATTGGTTGGAAATGATATGACAAATGTATGCAGTTATTTAAACTGGTTGGAGAGAACTACACCACGAATCTTTTACCGTTTTTACAGTTGAAGTCGGTCTATTTGTGGTCCATAGATTAAAGGTCACTTGTTAAAATCGGAGCCATACACGAATGTCCCTGTGGTACAAAGCTGACTACACAACAGCTGAATGCCCACCTCAAAATAATATTCAATACCAATACGTATTGGTTATTGGTTTATTGATCCCAAGTCTTGAAGCTACGAGATACGGTACACATTTCGCCGTCTCTTTCACTGAAATGGTTCAAATTTGTTTGGTTTTTGGTGTTTGTAATTGTAATAGACATGATGATTATTACTCTGGAATTTATACTTAATTGTATATGAGGCAGAATCCGTTGTTTGATAAGAATTACGAATAAATATCGATTAAAGAAAAATGGCAATTGTCTTTATTTGTTGAACATTTAGGAAAAATTTCCATTAAGTAAATCGTATTGAATTAATCATGACTTTTTAGTTCAATATTTCCCCCAAAACAATTGCCACATCGCCGATCCAAATTTTTGAGATTTTTGAGTTCAGAAGCGGGCAATCGACTGCCAAGCATCTCTGGAATCAATTCAAGCAAATCTGGGAAATGTGTGGCCCAAAATCCTCCAAGAGTGCAAGGGTACCCCTTGCAAGTTTTTTTCCGGCAAAAAAATAAATTGCCCGTAAAATTGCCCGTAAAACTGCCCGTAAAATTGCCGAAAAGAAAGTCAATAGGAGAGAAGATTTAAAAAAACCTCTACTGATGGTGGGTCTTGTTTACAAAAATGAGTTTCATCCTTAATGGTAAACTTAAGCATGATATAACGCCCAAGGAATATTTTTGTGGACATAGCCAGTGAGGGGTTAACTAGTCCGAGGCGATAAAGGGTCCAAGTTACTCGGACTAGGGGTTAACTACAACCGACTTCGTAACTTATGAATTCATTTTCTAACTTACCTTGTTTGTTATGTAATTTTAAGATTCTTTCCTTGGCAGTCTGTAAATATCCCAAGTCCTCTTAGGAATTCTCACTTTTTTTTAAATTAAAAATCTATCGTTGGCTTTGTTTAGCGAATTTGTGAAAAGTGTCCGCAGCTTAGCGGACGTTGGGGGCGTGCTGCAGCGCGAAATTCAATGGCGACAACCCCTGCACATGGCGCCATGAGAAATGTGTTTTTCGGACTACTTTTCCCCCAATATTTTTCGTTTCTTGAGTTCAGCCAAATTAATGTTTGTCCATTGCATCCTGCTGGATTTGTTGTGCTTTGACCGAGAAGCCTCACTCTGTATGACGCTAATGTTGTGAGCGGAAGAATCAATTGGTGAGTTTAATAGTGAAACGTAACGTTACCACAGGCCTAATTTGGATCATTGCGTTATATTTCTTGTCCAAAAGTAGCTGTCACTTTATTAAAGCTGAATGGCCATGCAGTGGCTGAAAATTTCAACTCGGTGGATTTTCTTTTGCAAATGAATATAGTATGGAGAAACACTGAACGAAAAAGGGCGCTTGCTCTGCAATTTATTAATCTTGACATGCGATGATTGTCCTGTACATTAACACAAAGTTTGCGTTTTCTGTGTTTATATATGTTCTTGGGAAAGTGTATGACCAGAAAAATATTAGTGTTTAGTAATATCGACAGCATTAATAACAAAAACCATAAGAACTGTTTCAGATTTTAGCGAAGGCGCATATTAAATTCACCGCCCAAGTATTTTCCCAAATATACATGTATAGAGGGCGTGCTACTGGTAACGAATAGAAAATGAATAAGAGTACATGTGTACAGTGAATTAATGTTGAGATAATTTAGGTAAATCATGGTATTTTGCCTGCCTTTTGAATCTACCTTTGGAATTGGGAGCCCTTGGATATTAAAGGCTCTCGGGGCTAGTACCCCAGGTTCCTGGCGTAATGCCAGGTCGTGCATAATGCCCGAATAGGGTACAGGCATTTTATAGTAATAATGCATTGCGCATTCAGGTGACAGGCGAAGATTAGACAGGGTGAGGTGGTTAAATCAATACTGATTTCACTTCATGGTTATCGCTCTACAATAATAAATGTTCTTGTTCACCCAAAAGGCACTTTTAACAAAATAAGAAAACAAAATAGCAGAACAACTTTTTGAAAAATATTACCTGTGAAATTTTGTTCGGGAATTCCTTTTTTGTAGACTAGTCGCTGTTTTGGGCTTTAAATTTGACAAAACCTGTTGAGTCTGAATTCAGCTGGAAGTGATGACTACTCTGATGAATAATTATTTACTTATTATTCAGTCTAACTGTGTGGTGTGAAAATTAGGCCGTGTCCGAATTACTTGGCTTCGGATTGAAATTACACACGAGTCTATGGGAAGTGGCTGCAGCCGCTACCATAGACATGTGTATAATATCTAGCCGTAGCCAAGTAATTCGGACACGGCCTTAGACTCCCTGGAAATCCAACTTGTTCGCTGTATTGCGCATGTCCACCCCCCCCCCCCCCCCCCATGCAAAACAATAATAAACATAAGGTAAAGGTGAAGGTGTGGAGAGTGGAGAAAGGGTTAAAGTTGGAATTGGAGTTTGGGATTAGGGTTTGGGATAAGAATAGGGTTCGGGTCGGGATGAGGTTAAAGGTTATGTCATTGCCAAAAATTATTGCGTCATTAAGAGCAGAATTGTGGTGGAATACATCACGGGTAAAGAGTCAGATATTCATGGTCGGATATCCATATGACAAGGGAGTAAAATTTATCAGTCTGGAAATGTGCCCTCCTTTAATGAATAATTCATTATTATTCAGTCAGTGGCGTTTGAGATGGTTTGTGTACACGAGATACAAAGCGCAACGAGTCCCATGTTTTTGACGGAAAAACAGCAGAACATTATTTTCTGCCGTCTGATGGACAAGCCTCAGTATTAAACAATGATTGTTGCAGTGAGTGCGGTTTGAAATTGCCGAAATTTACAACGATATTATCGGTGGGGCGGTGGAAAATAAATCGACCTGTGGCGTTTGGGATGGTTTGTGTACACTATAATACATAATGCAACGAGTCACATTTTTTGACGAAAAAACATCACAATATAAATGTCTGCCCTCTGATGGGAAAAATTAACCTCAGTAGTAATCAATGATTGTTACTGTAACAGTAACGAATTTTCAAAGTTACAACGATATAATAGGTGTGACGGTCGAAAACCATACATTGACCTGAGTAGTAAGGGAGATGCCGATTCAGCGACAAAACCCGATTTTTCACCTTCTTCTCCAATTTTGCTGTGGGTACATACATCAAATTTTTTAAAAAACAAATAGTCAAAAAATCGCCCAAAAATCGCCCAAAATTTTGCTGGGTACCTATACACCAAAATTAGCACAAAATCAAGAAAATAAACACTGTTTTCCATAGTCTACATAGATACTAAAACACCAGGGCGCCCGGCGAAAAAGGCAAAAAAAAATTATTTGTTGCAAGCCAAAAAAAATTAAATAAATTTTTATTTAAAAAAAAATATTATATTGCCATTATAAAATATGGAGACACAACCCACGATTAGAGGATACAATAAATGGAACAAAAAATCTTTAAAAAGATATACCGATAACTATGACTTAACTTTAGGAACACCAACAGGACGCCGTAATACGTATATCAGGCGAGATTATATTCGAGCTATAAAAAGAGAAGAAGAAAAATTTAAAAATTTGAGAATACGATCTAAAGCTTCGTTAGCGCGACTCGCGCGCGATAAAAATTTACGAGTCGTATCAACGGGCAGAAATGGTCGAGCGATAAAAAAGGATTACGTCGAAGCTATACTAAGATTTAAGGAGAAAAATACTTTTCGAGAAGCAGACTTTCGAGAGACTAGAAGATTTGAAAACAGTTATCGAAATTTGGAACTGATTCCGAGTCTGTTTACCGACGATCCGGAGCAATTTTACAACACCCATACGTCGATGATAAAAAACAAAATCGTCGCTGAATTAATACAAATAAAAACGATGAAACTACAGATCGCCATGAAAATAAAGTATGTAAAAAAATCGGGCGTTGAGACTACAAAATCAACCGCTACTCATTTTAGTTATCAAAATCGAGTCTTAAACAAGAGCGAGATAGCTGTAGCTATCAGGAAACAATACGAAACGATATTATCTCAGATAGATAAATATACGAATGAAGGAAGTGGTTGGACTATAGATAAAATAGTCGCGTTTTACATAAACATAAACAGAGTGAACCCTCTGGTAGGCGCTTCTTACGTAAAACTACCCGAGTATATAACTAACAAACACGCAACCGTCAACATCAAAAACGAAGATCAAGAGTGTATAAGATGGTGTTTAAGAGCCGCCCTAGGTATATATACCGATAAAGTTAAAAACCAAATAGAAACCAACCCGCTGTATACTTGGCAAAAAAACAGAGCTTCTAATTATAAAACCGATGACGGATTAAATTTTAATGACATAGACTTCCCCACACCCATAAATCAGATAGCGAGAATAGAAAGACAAAACGATATAAGTATAAACGTGTTAGGATACGACGCAGACTGCAAAAATAAAACCTATCCACAAGATAAAAGGGGCTTGATATATCCGCTATATTTATCTAAAAGACCATACGATGTAGAAACTATCAGTTTGCTATTATATGACGGTCATTATTGTTGGATAAATGACTTGTCTAGATTCTTATCTGGAGTTACCAATAGTCAGCATCGCAAACTGTTTTGCTTGAGATGTTTAACGCATTTTTGTTCGAAAGAGAAGCTGGGCATACACGTAAAAGATTGCGAAGGAATAGACTCTGCTTTATCTACCGTTAAAATGCCGCATGAAAATGCTAATAAATACTTGGACAAAAGCAAATTAATGTTTAAAAACTTTAAGAATTTACAAGATGCACCCTATGTCATATACGCGGATTTTGAATCTATCTTGGTACCCTCTGCGAGTGTAGCTACAGAAGCACCAGAAAGAGAGACCGAGGGTAAAATCGCAACGCACAAAGCCTGCGGTTATTCTTACGTTGTAGTAAGATGCGATGGCAAGCGGATCAAGCGAAAGACTTATAGAGGTGAACGCGCTATAGACAATTTTATAACCTCGTTGCAAGAACTCGAACCTAAGATTAATGAATTACTAGCTCGCATTAAACCGATAATATATACGCTAAAAGAAGAAAAAATTCACCTAAACTCTAACGAGTGTTGGATTTGCGAGAGAGCGATTTATCCAAATTACTCGTGTAATTGCCTGTGCTGCGAACCTGTAGAACCCAAAAGTAAAGAAGAACTTGAAGAATACACGTACGAAAACGAAAAGGGATACGTCGAGAAAACATGTACGTTCTGCCAAAAGAAAATTAACAAATTTCGAAAAGTCAGAGATCATTGCCACACTACCGGCAAGTACAGAGGAGCCGCGCACGCTTACTGTAATCTTAAATTACGAGTAAAACCCAACGAAACGAAAATACCGGTCGTCTTTCACAACTTAGAAAATTATGACGCGCACTTGATCATGCGGGGTATTTCAAAGTATCAACGAGATATCTGGTGTATACCCAAAAATTCAGAAAAATACATTTCATTTTCGATCGGTCAATATAGATTTATCGACTCGTTTCATTTTATGTCTAGCGGTCTCGACAAATTGGTAACGTCTTGCCCGAGAGACGCTTTTAGGCTACTCCTGAAACGTTATGGCGAAGAAAACGCGGATCTCTTATTACAAAAGGGTGTATATCCGTACGAGTATATGGACAGCTTTGAACGATTTAGCGAAACTAGTTTGCCAGCTAAACACAATTTTTTTAGCGCTCTAAAGGACAAACATATAACGGACGAAGAATACTCGCGCGCGCAACGAGTATGGCGGACATTTAACATAAAAAACATGGGCGAATACCACGACTTGTACGTAACCGCGGATACTCTATTACTAGCCGGCGTATTCCAGAATTTTAGACAAATGTGTAGAACGAATTACAAGTTGGATCCAGCCAACTACTTCACAGCACCGGGGTTAAGTTGGGACGCGTTGCTGAGGCACACTAAAATAGAATTAGAATTATTAACCGATATAGATAAACATCTATTTTTTGAAAAAGCAAAAAGGGGAGGAATATCGAGCGTCGGCTCATGTCGCTATGCCAAGGCCAACAATAAATACCTAGCTTCTTACGATCGAGATAAACCCGATTCGTATATTCTATATCTAGACGCTAACAACCTCTACGGATGGGCCATGAGTCGACCGCTACCTTACGGCGGATTTAAATGGGTCAGTACGAGTCAATTTACTCACGATCGCATCATGGCGTTAAAAGATAAGGCTAAAACGGGATATATGTTCGAAGTTGACCTGGAATATCCAGCCGAACTACACGATCTACACAACGATTATCCTTTAGCCGCCGATAATATAATCATACCTGAAGAATGGTTATCCGAGTATCAACGAGAGTTGGCGAGTGAGATAGGAAATGGAGTTAAGGTAAAAAAATTAACCGGTACGCTATATCGCAAAGAAAAATATGTATTGCACTACGTAAATTTGAAACAGTGTTTGACATTGGGCCTAAAACTAACTACAGTACATCGAGCGTTACAATTTAAACAAAAACCTTGGATGAAATCATACATCGATAAAAACACGCAACTCAGAACGAAAGCAAAGTCGGATTTCGAAAAAGACTTTTTCAAATTGATGAACAATTCTGTATTCGGAAAAACGATGGAAAATGTCAGAAATAGAATAGATGGTGCGCTACTGAGAAACGATCAAGTAAAAGAATACAAAGAGATGATTTCTAAACCTTGTTACAAGTCTACTACAGCGTTTAAAGAATGCGGTCTCTCATTCGTGGAATCGTACAAAAAGAAAACGTATTTAAATAAACCGATTTACTGCGGCGTTAGTATCTTAGACCTCTCGAAGACTCTAATGTATGACTTTTATTACAACCAATTAAAAAAGACGTATGACGATAAAGTAAGATTGATGTATACAGACACGGACTCGCTGCTTTTGATTATCTATACGAAAGACGTTTATCGGGATCTAGAAAAACAGTCCGACTCGTACGATTTTAGCAACTACGAGAAAGACCACTTTTTATACGACGATATAAACAAGAAAGTTATCGGTAAATTTAAAGACGAATGCGGAGGAAAAGTCATAAGCGAAGCTACTTGCATCAGATCGAAGATGTACTCGATTTTATACGGAGAACACGATATACTAAAGAAGGCCAAAGGCGTAAACCGAGTGGTTATAAACAACGATCTATCTTACGAAAAGTACAAGCGATGCGTTTTATCGAACGAATGCTATTCAAACAAGATGATTCGTTTTGGAACTGAGCGTCACATGATATACACGGAGGCTCAAGTCAAGCAATCGTTAAATCCTTTAGATACGAAGAGATATATTTTACCTAATGGTATAGACACTCTGGCTTACGGTCATCGTTTTAACCAGAACAAGACGATCGATAAATATCTACTCGAAAAATAAATTTCTTATGGTTATTATCGATTAACTCACCGTCACAGTCTCTGAAAGAAAAACTCAGTTCGGGTATTTTAGCAACTACTAGCGATATGACAGTTTTTCTTTTATTCTGGATAGTAGCTATTACATTCGATTCAGAGCTATTATTTAAAATCGGTATAACGTCTAACAAGTGCGTGCTCTTTCCGTTATAGAAATTATTAGACGTAGATAACTGATCGCAATGTAAAAAAATTGTATTCAAGTAATACATATTATAATGTCCTACAAGTTCACCATCACTAGGAAACCAATCAGAGGGTACGCCCAACACTTTTCGAGTATATACATCGAAATAAATAACAACATAAGTACCGAAGCCACTCCTATTACCGATATTAAACATAATTTTTTTATTACTCTTGTCTACAGAAACTACAATAAGGGATAATGTATTAAATTCAGCTACTAACTCATCGAGAGTATAATTTCCAGCTGGAATTACCATTTCACCTCTAGTGATATTACGGCGATCATTGACGTTATTAATTTCCCATAATATAGTCATACGTTGAGCTATATTAGAAAAACCGACGGTAAATATCGCGTTGTTTAAACTCATACAGTAATCTCCCTTAGAGTTATCTATAGGTTTCGACAGTCTAAACGTTCGTTCGTTACCATCCATTTCAAAAACGTGCGATTCCATTTTATTAGAACAAAAAAATCTTTAAAAATCTTCAAAAATAGCCTATCGTCAAGTTAAAACTAATCTTTTTTCCTCGATTATTTATTAAATCGCCGTCTCGGTCTCTGATACTAAAGCTAAGTTGGTTTATCTTATCACCCACGAGTCTACGAGCGGTTAATCTTGCACGCTCTACGAGCGTATCGTCTCTTTTCGTTATCGGTATAACGTCTAGCAAGTGCGTGCTCTTTCCGTTATAGAAATTATTAGACGTAGATAACTGATCGCAATGTAAAAAAATTGCATCGACAGGCATTGTATTATAATGTCCTACATAATCTACGCCAAAAACTAAGTTTTTGACCGTTATCCCCAACAATTGTTTAATGTTTTTATCAAAGCGTAGAACGTTATTTTCTTCCGTTACATTTAAAGATATTTTTTTATTAAGTTTATCTACGGAGACTTCTAACCAAACTAATTTACTTAGTCTCTCTTCGATCCAATCTATATCGTAATATCCAGCAGGAATATCAATTTTACCATCCGTTCTACCCGTTTCTTTACCAGTGTTTGGATCGATTTGATGTATAAAATAGAGAATTTCGCTATTACTAGCCATGTTGTAGAAGCCCGCGGTTACTATCGCGCTGGTTAAACTCATACAGTAATTTCCCTCGGAGTTATCTATAGGTTTTGACAGTCTAAACGTTCGTTCGTTATCAAACATTTCAAAAACGTGCGATTCCATTTTAAAAGAACAAAAAAATATTTGGTTTATTAAAAATAAAATGAAATTCGCCCCGGAGAGTACCCCGTTGAACATGCACTTGAGTCAACCTAACATCATCGTAAACGCCAACACGAACGCGAGTTTTATCTCTAATTTAACGGATATATTTAGCGCTTATAAAATGTCCGACGTAAAACACGACGAAGTGGTCGAACGTTACGCATCGGACCCCATGACGTTTTATCAAAATCAACTCAACTTCGCATTTTGGTGCGCGACTTATGGTTGCGGCGTAGGACTAGAATCGTTGCTACATAAAAACCCCGTAATATCGGCTTTATTCAAGTTTCACGTATATTTCACGATCAGAAAGATACTATACGTTCTAAAATGCCCAGTTCCAGAAGACGATACATTCGACGATCTAAACAACGGCATCGATAAAGGCGCTTATAGCGATATTTGTCGACATTTTAATGTCGATCCAAACTTGAGTTTTAAACAGACAGTAGACTTAACTTCTGGAGGATTAGGTACCGCTTATTCTTACCTGTTTAAAATAAACAAGTACTCGCCAGATATACCTTTACCCGTACCCGGTAAAAATTATACCCCCATTAAGCTTTACAAGGTTTCGGCTGAATATGACCCTAGTACGGGTGACTATGTAACGGCTAATAAATTGTGGGAATACGATTATGAAGCTATGAACCCCGGCGCCACATACATGGGATTTGTAGAGTCGGGCGATGCGAAACATTTTAGTAAAATAACGCTCGCGTATATCAGACAATCTGCGGACGTTGTACGACTCGGTTTTAGAAAGTTTATACGCCAGAAGAGCTCGTTTACCGACGTCGGTATAGAAAAAATAAACGAAAGCGTTAGAACGTACGTGTACGCCATACTCGGTGCGCAAGCCCAAACAAAAACGAGTATACTAACTGCAGGTACCGGATTAGATGCGCAAAGACAATTTGAAAATATAGTAGAAGACATAATCAACAGCCATACGGACTTGGAATCTTCTATAACCAGATTTCAAAATTCTTTACAGTACGCTAGAAGCTCGTTAAACTTTGTGATTAGCCCTGGATTGTACTTAATTCCATCAAATATGGAGCTTTTAGTCGGTATTCACCGAGGTTATAATAATAATATACAGATAGCTACACCCGACGCATCGATAGGATTAAACATCAACTTGAACTCAGACGTCGTAACGCCACCAACGCCGCCCTCTCCCGTAAAAAAGAGTAGTGTAATACCCCAGCAGAATTTAGACGATTTAGACTCTCTACCAACCCCACCCTCTCCCGTAAAAAATAGTAAGATAGATACCCAGCAGAATTTAGACGATTTAGACGACCTGGAGACGTCGCCAGGTCCGTCTCCAACCCCTACACCTCTAATCTCAGACGTACTCCCTACGGTCGTAACTACGCAAGTACCCCCACCACCCCCTATCTCTACGAGCGTAGCTACACCTCCGCCAGACTCGCACGAACAAGAAAAAACTGCTTTAGTGGTTGGTTTAATGGCCGTTGCTGGGGTTGGGTATCTAGCTTACGATATTTTACGTCGATGAGGAAGGTGGTAACTCAGTATCTGATGGAACGACCATTAATTCTTTCTTAACGAACGATCTCTTGGGACCGTTATTCAGCCAGTATAACGCGGGCTGTCCGGGATTTGTCGTTCTCCTTCTAATCGTATACATTTCTAAGCTCCAAATAGGATCGGTAGCTCTTCTTCTAACGTCTTTTTCGAGCTCTCCAGGAGCGTAAAGATATCTAACGATATCGTCATTTACGCTTAGCGCGACCTCGGGGCTCTTGAGCCCCGAGGAACTCAATTGTTTTATTTCTAACTGAGACATAGCCGCTCGGGGAGTTAACGGTTTGCCTTTCATAGTCGATATCAATCTAGTTTCTTCGTCGTTTAACGCTTTTATAACATCGGGCAATCTTTTTACCCACTCGCGGCTACGCTCGGTAGGCTCTAACATTTCTTGAGCGTATTGATGACCAAATAATCTTTCGGCTAAAGTACGATTAAATCTTTCTACTATACCTTGAGCTCTATGATTACCAACTTCGCCTTTCTGTACTACGACGTTGCGAGTCCGCATCAAAGTATTAAATTCGGCCATAAATTCTGTACCGGGGTCTACTTTTATCGTGATAGGCCAAGACAAGGGCGATCTTTTGTAAATCTTTTTTATCGCCTCTACAACTTGAGTACTCGTTTTATTCGTCAAGGGTTCAGCTTCTTTATATCGAGTGGCCACATCGACGATCGTCAACGCGTATTTATATCTTTTGCGTTTAAATACATCGTGAGGTAGATACAACAGATCCGCTTGATGTTGTTCATTAGGTCGCCCTATAACCTTATTGAGACTCGTAGGTCTCGGTATAAAACTGGGGGGTGGTAAATATATTTGCCACATGGCTTGTTTTCTCAACCAATTTTTAACGTCTGGCTCTGGTACGTTGGCTTTTAACGATAATTTTTTTATAGCGCCTGCACCTTTCCAATATCCTTTAGGACTGTAAAATATTTTACTTAGTTTTGTTTCCATTTTATTTTATACTTGTAAAAATTTTAACGACTTATTAAAAATGGCGAGTGCATTAATGATGATTGGTGGAGCTATTGTAAACGCTTTAGCGTTTAGCGGATCGAACTTTCTATTTTCGAGTATGGGTGGGTCGTCGGCTGAAGAACGTAAACGACACGACCTCGCTTTAGAACAATTAACTCGAGCTAAACAAGAGTGGGTAGAACAAAGAACCAAGTATCTAGATTATCTAAACGATAGACTACACAAAGAAGCCAGGGCTCAAAAAGATTTTCAAAATGTAGATGAGGCGTTGATAGAATATAACGAAGTAACCAACGAAGAGTTGAGATTACCTCGCGAACCTGTATTGTCGGACTTTTACGCACCTAGCGAAGGTCAAAAAGATGGTGAAATTGTATTTATCTTAGGAGGCACTGCTGTTTTAGGTTACTTAGTTTATAAGTTTGTCTAAAAGTTTAAGTTTGTTTCGTTAAGTAAAAAAAGCTTTTTATTTTTTTGTTTCGTTAAGTAAAATGAACGCAATTTATGGAAGCAAACTGAATCCACACAGAAGTTTAAAAAATCCTAGAGCGTTGAAGGGATTGAGGCAATCGATGGTTATTACTCATAATCCTAGTACCGCATCGGCTGGCAGTCTGTTGATCGTTGAATTTCCTATGTTGAGTCAAGACGATGTAGTCGTACCGGGTACAGTACGATTAGCTTTTAATATAGACTTAGAATCTGAAGGCACTGGCGAAGATGATGCAAGAACTCTATATTATAACGTCGCACGAAATTTAATTAGCGGCGTAAGAATCAAACTAGAAGGTAAAGATTTCGTAGCGTTTACGGATGCCGATGTATATAACGCGTATAAAGACATGTGGCGACCAGCCAGCGCGAACGATGCGTATCGAGGACTCGAAGATAGCAACATCACGAAACTCAGAATCGGCGCTAGCGATGGGATTGCTAGCGCGAATGGTGGAAAAGACAAAGCGATTGCGAACGCTTACGGTAACCGATATTACATTCCTCTAGATTTTGAAATGCTTACGGATCATCAGCCTTTTAGTCCATCGACGCTCAAAGATAGACTAACTTACGAATTTACATTTAACGATCACGATAGCGTAGTAAAATCTACCGATAACAACGCGAAGTATAAAATTTCGGGGTTAGATCTCGAGTTTGAAACGGTGACCAATAAAACATTGGCAGATAATATCAGACAAAAATATCGAGGCAAAACTCATTTTCTATACGAAAAAGTTCAAAGATATACGGTTTTAACGCTAAACAAGTCCGACACTACTTGGAACATTAATCTAAATCAAGCCATTAGAAGTCTCAAAGGTATACTTCTTTTATTTAAAGAATCGGGCGAAAAGGATCCTCGAATTTTTTATAATCCAAATATCGAAAAAGTAGACGTTACGATAGAGGGTAAGCCGAATCAATTGTATAGTCAGGGTATGAAGCGTTATCAACACTGGGACGAGATTACCAAGTTTTTCGGCGACTCTAATACAGAATTTGGTGCCAGCGTGTCTAAAGACTTGGAATTACACGATATGACTCTAGGCTCCTATTTAAGCACTAGTTACGGTCTTTGGCTAGATACGAGGGTAACCGACGACAACAAAAGTCACGGTTCTGGCAGGAAAATAGGAGACGTAGGTGGGGGTATTTCTCTCCATTTAGAAAGAGAGGCCGAGACAGCTGGTTCTCTAACGTGTTACGTTTTCTTGGTGATGGATGGTCAGTTGGTGTTAGAAGATGGAAGATTTAGCGGTAGTTACTCTTAAAATAGTCTCTACTATTAAATATGCATAAAACGTTTCCAAAAGCACCACACTGCGCGCTAGTATGCGGTAGGACTAATTCGGGTAAAACCAAATATATTTTAGATCTATTAGAAACTGAGTATAAAGATCACTTTGAAAATATCGTAGTTATTTGCCCTACGTTGAGCAACAACAAGACATATCGCGAGAGACGTTGGTTGTGGTTAGATCCCGAGATATACCTATGCGATTTAGAGGTAGAAAAGGTGACCCTCAACGAAGCTTTAGCATTTTATAGAGCTCGATTTAAAGGATCGCACGTTCTATTTTTGATAGACGATTGTAGCTCGGAACAAGACATAAAATATCGTAAGGCGGCGCTTGGGAAAAACACTTGCGTTTTAACGAAATTGGCGTTTAGCGGTAGGCACGACAATCACTACTGTTGGTTGATGACTCAAAAGTATAATTGCGTAATGACAGATTTTAGAGCTCAAACTGCATTTGTCGTATTGTTCTATTGCAAAGATAAAAATAGTTTCGATTCATGCCTCGATGAAAATGATGCGGTGCCTTTAGAAGAAAGATCGAGAATTAAAAAGATTTTAAGAGACACCCCTTTTAGTAAATTATTGGTAAAAACTGATCCTCCAGTCTGTTGGCAGTTGATCTATAGTTGATCTATAGATGATCTATTAGATGATTTGTAGATGATTTATAGTTAACTGATAGGTACCTATTAGATAACTGATAGATACCTGTTAGATAACTGATAGATACCTGTTAGATAACTGTTAAATACCTGATAGATAACTGTTAGATGATCTATAGATAACTAATAGATGATCTACAGATTATCTAGTCATCTATAAAACATGATAGAATATATAGACCTATTATTAAAACTAGTAATAGCCATCAACTTATCTTTATTTTCATACGATTATATTTCTTGTAGAAATAAGATTAAAAAATATAGTTCTATTTTAAATGAGCAAGTCGATAGAATCTCTAAGCACGTTATCTCAAGAACCCATAGCTGCTACACCCACGATCCCAGAAGCAACTATATCCAAAAATAGACTTTTGGGTGTAGTTGCGAGTGGTGATTCTAAAAAATATTTCGGTAAAGAATACTCTATCAATGAAATAGAGAGCTTGACTGTAGAAAAACAAGAAAAGCTATATAAAAGATACGAAGCCAAGCTCGGTAAAGAAATGATAGTCAGTTTGGGAAGTTGCGTGTTGACCGTTTACGCAAAAGCTTTAGGTGCGACTTTGCCGCTGGCTTCACCATTCGGCTATAAACTTTGTTTAGATTCTGAAGAAGCCCTTATCAACGATCTAGAAAAAGATCCCGTTATTTCTAGCAGCTTGTCCAGTTTACTTTGCGAAGTGCATTATAATTATGGGGTTTATTTATCTCCTTTGGTGGCTATGTTGATTACGACTAAACATTTACAGGTAGATAGTAGTAGTAATATAACAACAAATAATAGTAGTATTATTATAAAAGATGAGCCTAGAAACGACAACGACGGATCAAGTAGCAGAGACCCCACAGCCTCCCCAAGAGCCTCCCCAAGAGTCTCCCCAAGAGCCGACTCAGCCGGTTCTATCAAGAGTCACAAAAAAAAGAGTAAAAGACCCTAAAAGAGTAGAGCAAGGTAAAAAACTGGCTGAAAGAAACAAAAAGATGAAAGAACAAATACAACAAATGCAAAGTATAGAAGAGCAAACGCCAGCGCCAACGATGAGAGACATTCCGAGCTGGGGATACGCGATAGTTGGTTTGGTTGTTTTATCGCTAGGATATCTCGCGTTTAAAAAGAGTAAACCCCAGCGAGAAGTAGGAGTTACGATCTCAACCCCTAAAGTCGAAGAACTATTAGAAATGGAATAAATAAAAAAAATAAAATGTTTGTACAAGTAAAATGGATACGAAGAACGTTGCAAATACTCTTTATCACGGCGCTGTGTTGAGTTTGTTGACCGTAGGTTATACTATGTTGAGTAAAAAACTTTTGAAAATTAAGCCCGCCGATTTAGGAAAGCTAGACGTAGAAGATACGATTAAAATCACCGCTACGGTAGGTAGCGCTCTAGCCACTCAGACTTGGTTGGTGAGTCAAGGAATAATTCCTCAGAATGTGGTAAATACTACGTAAAATATAAAATATACGACTTTATAAAATGGCCGAAGGTGGAAGAGATTTTGAAAAAGGCGATAGAGGTCGAGAAGCCGAACGAACCGATGATGCTGATGATGATGTTTTTCAAGATGCTAATGCCGAGACTGATTTTCCGATTCCACCCCCACAAACGACGGGTGAAGCGATTGATAGGTTAGATCAAATGTCTGGTCTAAGAAATACTGGTTACGCAGAATCGTTTTATGATTATATGGAAAGCCAAGGTTATAAAAAACCGACGAATATAAGATATGAAAAATTTCATAAAGAAGACAATGGTATTTACTACGACAATATCTTGCTGACGGATAAACGTAACTCCAAAAAATTTATAGGTATTGATACGTTGAAAACAAGACTTTCCGCGGCTGGATATAAACCGACTCCTTTTTTACGAGAAGAGTTTGGTTTTGTAAAAACTGGAACGACGCAATTACGCCCTACAAGCGTAGATACGCGAGTACAACAAGAAATGAACCAGATACACCCCGAAAATATTGAGACGAGTGAACTTCCAAAAGCGGCCGATGAAGTTGGAAGAATCGTAGAAGAAATAATAGAGGATATATTAATAGAAGTAGATTCACGAGGAGAAATAAAAGAACCAAGTAAATTATTAGGTGAATACAAAAGAGGATTAGATAAACAAAAAAAAGAGTTAGATGAACGAGTAAACGCATTAAATAAATTAGCGAGAACATTAGATGAACGAGTAGAAACATTAGATAGATCGAGGGGAGTAATAGATAAACGAAGAACAGCATTAGATGAACGAGAAAGTGTATTAGATGAACGAGAAAGTGTATCGGATAAACTAGAAAAAGCATTAGATGAACGAGAAATAGTAATTAAAAAAATTACGGGAGTAAACAACTTGAGAGAAATTGCTGGTGTAAACAAAGCGTTACAAACTCTCAAAGGTAATTTAAAATTAAATTTAGCTCGATTAGGAAGGCTAGATGATGAAATTAATCAAACCAAAGCTGAACTAACTGAAGCAACGAGCGAAGAAGAGAGACGAGAAATAGCCAATCGATTAAAAGATCTAAAGGATGAAAGATCCGCTAGATTGACAGCGTCGCTAGAAAATGAACGAGGAGTCAAAAGTCAACTCGTTAGAATCAAAGAACTGTTTAATAAAATGCTAGATAGTGATATCTCGCTAAGAGAAAAGATTAGAATTCTGTTTCGAGAAGAGGGTGTGACGGTTGCAAGTATATTAACCGCGTTTGCTTTAGCTATAGGTTTTATCGTTGAATCTTTGGTGTTGGCTTTTGCTGGCGGCGCTGCAGCGGTTGTTCCTGCTCCGACGCCTACTCCGCCTACCGGAGGTAACGTGAAAGATTGGATAAGTAACCATTTAAAAAACTTGGCTAATTTGCTAAAAAAGCTCGGGGGTAAGTTATTAGCCGCTTTACCCGGTATTTTGGGTACTATCGCGAGTTGGTTGTTCACGTTGTTAAGTAAATCAGTCGGTTGGTTGGCAGAGCACGTGTGGGCATTATTGGTAGGTGTCGGTGCTTTGATTCTCGTATACGTGCAAAAAAAATTTAAAATATAAAGTTGTATAAAAATGGCTGAAGGTGGAAAAGATTTAGAAATGGACGACCTCGGTCTAGAAGGCGAACAAGTCGATGATCAAGATGCCGATGATACTTTAGTAATAAACCCCGATTATGATTTTGAATCTAACAGACCGGCTGAACCACAACCCGTCGAAGCTGGTAATACTACAGATAAATATCGTGATGTGTATAAAGAAGGTTTAGCTAATGATTTTTATAATCATTGGAATAGAATAAATTTAAATTACGGTAGACCAAACCGCATTAGGTACGAACTTTTTACTTATGATGACAATGGTATATACTTTGACGGTGTTAGATTGACTGATAAACGTCGTCCCCGTAGCCGTATATTTATAAAATATGATACGTTAAAAAAAAACTTTTTTGAGAAGTATCCATCCGGAAACTTTCATTTATTTTTTAAAGAAGATTTGGGTTTATTATCAGAAAGAGAAAGTAAAATAAAAGCAGTAAAAGACCATATAGCTGATGCTAACAACGCCACTCCAAAACGACAAATTGAGATTGCTTACGAAATGCACGAGCGCTTAAAAAGTATAAGTCCTCCCTCTCAACCGATAGAAGTAGATGCTCAACCGATAGAAGTAGATGATCAACCGATAAAAGTAGATGATCAACCGATAAAAGTAGATGATCAACCGATAAAAGTAGATGATCAACCGATAAAAGTAGATGATCAATCGCAAACTGATGGGTTAAATCATAGAGAACTAGTAGCTTTAGACAAAAAACTACAAACTATGAGCGGTAATGTCGAATTAAATTTAGTCGAAATTAGTAAACTATACGATAGACTCAAGGAGATAAAAACAGCCCTCGAAGTAGTAGAAACCGATGATAAGATGCAAGACATAATGAAAGAAAAAGCCGATATTGAAGATGAAATAGAGATCAGATTAGAACATAAGCACGAACTTAGACTAAACATGAATTATCAATTCGATAGAATCACAGAAACTATAGATAAAATACTATATGGCGACTTCTCGATAAGAGAAAAGATTAGAATTCTGTTTCGAGAACAGGGTGTGACGGTAGTAAGTATATTAACCGCGTTTTCTATAGCTATAAGTTTTATCGTTGATAAGTTGGTGGCGGCTGTTGGCGGGGGCGCTGCAGCAGCTGGTGCAGCGGTTGTTCCTGCTCCGACCCCCGTTACTCCTACGCCTAAACCCGGAGGTAACGTGAAAGATTGGATAAGTAATCATTTAAAAAACTTGGCTAATTTGCTAAAAAAGCTCGGGGGTAAGTTATTAGCCGCTTTACCGGGTATTTTGGGTGCTATCGCGAGTTGGTTGTTTAATCTATTGAGCAAGTCGGTAGGTTGGTTGGCGGACCACGTGTGGGCATTATTGGTAGGTGTCGGTGCTTTGATTCTCGTATACGTGCAAAAAAAATTAAAATAATAAGTAGTATAAAATATACTACTTTATAAAATGACCGCAGAATCCGTTTACCCTAAATTGCCCGATTATAGTGCACCTAGAGAAACGAACGAGTCTTCAGTCTTTAGGTTAAATAAAATCGAACGTGTGCAAAAAGAGATATCTAACGAGAGAGATAAGAGAGAACGGTTGCACAAAAAGTATAATAAAATTATTACCTGTTTATCTAACGCAGAGACCGTTATGGAATGTTTAGGTGCTTTATCCGGCACAATAGGCATAGTCAGCGTTGTCGGTGTCATTAGTATACCTATAGGTGTGGTGTTAGAAGGATTAGCTATAGGATGCGTGGGTGTAAGTTTGGCATTAAAACGATTTAGTAAAAAGTTTAGAGGTAAAGCTAAGAAACACGATGAGATTAGAGTAGTAGCAGAAACAAAATTAAATACGATAAATGAATTAGTGTCTCAGGCTGTAGATGATGGCGATGTAAGTCACGAAGAATTTACTTTGATTAACGATGAATTAAACAAGTTTAATAGAATGAAAGAAGCTATTAGGACACAAACTAAAGCGAGAGAAGAGTCCGATAGAAACCAAAAAGAAATAGACGATGAGGTTGAAAAGAAAGTGGTCGAGCTTCTAGCGAAAGAAAAAAAAGATCTTATCGCAAAACTTACAACTTTAAATTAGTCGTAGCTAAAGAATATGAGCGTGATTCTAACGTGAGTATAGATAAACCTCCTAGCTACGCAAGTGCTCAAGAGAGTTTAGGGACTAGGCCTAGCGCTCCTTGCAAAGAGTAGTTGTAGTTAGTAACGCAGTAGATCTATAACACAAAAAAATAACCCTCACCTCTCTAGTAGAGGTGAGGGTTATTTTTTTTTGGTTGGCCGTTAAACTTCGTTAGAGAGACTCGCGGTCGTTCGCGAGAGTTAGCCATTCGCGATAATCTATCGAGACTAAATCTTTTAGATTGATAATAAAGCTATCGTCGTATTCGAGTTTTAACGTAGTATAATTAAGAAAATCTCTGTCTTCCTCATCTTGGTTGGTATAATAAAGATAATCTATGAGATCGTCATCTTCCGTAATGTCTAGACTCACATCTTCGCAGTGAATACAAAAAGATAAATTATCGTTTTCTTTTATCCTTTCTCTTTCGACTACATCGTCGTAACACTTTAATAGATTAAGAAACGTACCTCTCTCGTAGCATAGGTAGACCAGTTCTAATAACGATTTTGAATCTACGTGAATATAATATACGCGACCCGTATCTCTCGTATAAAAGCAACTTTCGCAATCGTGCGTTATACATTGAGTAGTTTTAAATGCAAAAAGAATTTTCTCTAAAAGTGGATGTGCCCGAATCAAAGGTTTAATTTCCATCTTTTATAATGGCGATATAATATTTTTTTGGCTTGTGTTATTTTAAGTTTTTTTGCCTTGTTTCGCCGGGCGCCCTGGTGTTTTAGTATCTATGTAGACTATGGAAAACAGTGTTTATTTTCTTGATTTTGTGCTAATTTTGGTGTATAGGTACCCAGCAAAATTTTGGGCGATTTTTGGGCGATTTTTTGACTATTTGTTTTTTAAAAAATTTGATGTATGTACCCACAGCAAAATTGGAGAAGAAGGTGAAAAATCGGGTTTTGTCGCTGAATCGGCATCTCCCTTACTACTACCTGTGGCGTTTGAGATGGACATTATGAGTCATTTTATAAATTAGGGGTCCAATTTTGGTGTCCCCGTTACACCTGACATGTATAGGATTTTGCAATTCAGGACACATCCTTTAATGCGCTCTATCTCCAAGGGTGATTATGTAAAGCAAAGTACCTGCCAAACAAGTAAAAAATAGTGTGAAGTCAATTTTAATGATACTCGATGGGAAATTAGTCAAATTACACAGGTCAGGTGTAACAGGGACACCAAAACATGTCACACACTTGGACCCCTAATTTATAGAATGACTTTTATACGTGGATGCGATTGGCCGTTGAGGGAGCTGTGTAATAAATGGCATATTAAAACGCTCGTGCAGCGGGTTTGGATAAATTGAAATAGCCACTAAATCTGTAACTTATTTCAACATTTCCTGTCAGAGTGATCATCGTGCATGCCGTTTAAAGAAAACCAACTATTTTATACTTTTTTTCATTTAAACATGGTGGCAACCTCCGATTTTTTGCCCGGCAATAATTAAAATTGCTAACGGAAATACTTAAATTTGCTGTTTTTAGTCGAAGAAAAAAATATTCACTGTATTTTGTGTTGTCCGCTGCAAACCATCCCAAACCACAGAGGACGGTTTGTGTTGGATAGCACCGTACCAAGGATGATGTGTGTTGCAATTCGATCGATTCTCTTCAAACTATAACCAACTATATGAACACCAATATATTCCATCTATGAAAAGTAGTTGTTTCACTCGCGATCGGCCGGGCCCGCGTAACGCGACGCAGACTAAATCAATTATGAAACCAGGCGCAGAACAGGTCTACAGTTATGCCCAAAATTATTCATACCCATGCCAAATTCGGGGTATTGTGAATCATTCTATTTATTATTTCTACTTTTATGCTAATGTTGAAACTAAAATATATGTAGATTTGTACATGCCAACTAAAAGTCATTCGTTCCGCTAAAAAAACAGTCTGAGCTTTTATGTGTAAGAGAAAAGCAAAGTTTATTAGCAAACTACCAGATTTTTCATAGAGTATGAATAATTTTGGGCATACATGTAACTGTATTTAAACTTGAACGCTTTACCGCTACGAGTGTACCCCCTCCCGGCCCCTCCCGATCCCTATGGAAATCAGTGAGTGGAACTCGCCCCAAAAATGGCCACTGGCTGATAAATAGCGCCACCAATTGTTGACAAAGAGCGAAGTCAATGGCGCCGTTTGGTAAGATTTTTAATTTTGTTAAACAAATATGCCAATTTTAAGGATTAAAACACCATGACGACATTTTTTACGCAACCTATATTTCCTTTATGCATTCGAGAAGAATATGGAGCTAAATAGATGCAATGAATTGGTACATATTAAGTACAAATTGAGTCGCGCATTCTGTGTCAGAAAGACTATATTGCTTTATTAAACGCTACGAATACGATAGGCATTCCATTTTCGACACCACACTACAGCATAACATGGCGATTCTGTAGACAGTGTAGGCCCCTCTTTAATTTTGATTAAATTAGAGTCAAGGGTATTTTTTCTCATTCCAAAATAACTTATTCAGCCTAAAAGAGACTTCTCTTAATTTTATTGACATTTTTAAATTTTGTTTTGAACAGTTTATTGCGGGAGAAAATCCAATTTTCTTACGCGCTTTACGGCAGTTGCCATGCGAATCAACGCGGTTTTGCATGTTTACTGTGCATCGCGTTGATCGCCATCTTTATTTTCAAATTGTGTTTTGTCGTCTTCATCATTGCATGCTTTAAGTTTAACCCAAATTTCCCTCAAAAACTAAAAGTTAACCCTGCCCTTTCTATGGCATAGGCTTGGTTTGTAATGTCGCTACGCTAGGCCTAACTAGTTTGGCAAAAAAAAAATAAAAGTGGATTTTTGTTCCCTTATACATGTAGGGAACTAGCTTGAAAATTCCAGCTCTAGGCTCACCGCTCATGATGTGAAATTCGCCGTTTAGAGTTGGAAGGACTTGCATAGGGTTTACAGCGGTTTTCTTTTTGAGCGCCGATATTTTCAGTTTCCATGAATATATTAACCAAACGCTCACCCAAAACGCAGAGTGATCCCCTCAAAATGAGAATACGATCAAGTTAAACCCGAAAAAAAATGAATTTTTCATGCAACCCGGAGCATGCACAAACGAGCTGTGTACAAAACAATGGGAGTGGATTTTGCTATTGATTACCAGGCCAGCGGCACTGCGCGCGCCTCGGGCTCGGCTGTTTGCTCAAGCACTGACAGCGATCAGTGATCAGGCGGTCACTCTATTGCATGCGTTCTTGTCGATTTCTTGGACCGCCTAATCGCTGTCAGTGCTTAAGCAAACAGCCGTTGTACATCAAGCCCCGAGGCGCGCGCAGTGCCGCTGGCCTGGTAATCGATCGCAAACCATCATTCATGTCATGTTTAAAAATCCACTCCCATTGTTTTGTACACAGCTAGTTTGTGCATGCTTCGGGTTGCACGAAAAAACTACATGAATGACTACCGGTACTCTGCATTTTGGGTGAGTCTTATATCATACAAATGGGAATTGATCATTGAGTATTTTTCCATGCAAAGACCGCCGAAAAGTTGATCGTGTGAATTATGCTGTTGAATTTAGTCAACCGTACCCCACAAAATTCGTCTAATTGCGATTTGTTCTCCATTGAAACTGACTATTTTCCGTCAAACATTAAATTTTTAAACTGAAAATTGTGTGCTTTTCCAGTTAGGGAAACGTTTAGAACGTGTCATTTGGCAGCTAATACTTTTAACCTTAAAATGCCGTGCGATGGTGTAAGAAATAATGTTCCACGCGCCCACCGCGTTGAAAAACAGTATGCAGGATGCGATTTCTGCTACTTATTTACCATTTGAATGGGGATGTGTATAGTCATCGCAGAGCAAATGTGCGCAAGTTTTCCATATGACCCCCATACCAAAACACTACCCCACTAACATGGGACAGCAATGTGTGACTGGAACAGGGGAAAGAAAAAAGTTTGGATTCTTGGAAATAACATGAAATAATAACCATTTGTCCTTGAACATTTATATTAGTAAAATCTTTAAAGCGTGCACATACCCTGGTACTTCGGTACTTCTACCAAGTGGTACATGTACAAATGTAGCTACAGAGAGTCAATTTTCCAACCTTCCGAGATCCTGTCGGGAAACAAATTCGGAAAGAGTTCCGTATCCGGACATCACTTATTTTCCCTTAATATGACTTAAAAACTACAAAAAAGTGTAAATCTGATGAAGAAACGCAAATTTAGAAGGGAAACATTTTTAACTTATTCTTTGAAACTACTTTGACTTTTTCTGTCATGGCCCATAGACTTTGTGCACGAGGTATAAGTGATGTGCGGATATGGAACTCTTTCCAAAAATTCACAGGCTTACTGGGGCATCTTTAACCCTAACGTTCATAAATCCATCAAAATCCTTCCCCTGTTTTGGAGGCTTTCGGCAGATTCAGGATACCTCCATATTGAAACCTGGGGGATTTTGATGGATTGAGGATTGTAAGCCTAGCATTACTGCAGGATTTTGATGGATTCAGGTCAGGATTCAGAATACCTCCATATTGAGCAGTCACCAAAACCAACTTTTTGTGCATGACAAAATAGGTGGATTTTGGCGGATTCAGGATACTTTCTAGTAAAGTTACCCAAGGGTTAGGGTTAATTAACGCATTAGACCAAGGTTTGCATTCAAGCAAATATTCATCCGGTTAAAAACCTATTAGAGCTGCTATGTCCGTTCTCTGGCTATTCCTCCTATTAAAGGAATAATGAAGGAAAATTATTTTGAAAGAAAAAAATGCAAACTACAGTCTGGAATTTATTTGGTCTTAAATTATGCTCGGAGAATGCCCTGTACGTTAACACCATTGAGTCGGTGTGTCCTGTTGCAAACATTGAAACTTAACTGCTCTGCTCATCTTCAATCAATTTTTTTATGGAATGTTTCATTGGAAAGCTTGTCACAATAGCAATTCAATTTTGAAAATTTATGTTTTGCATTTTGCCACGCCCACAAAAAGCACGGACACAGCATCTTTAATAATAAAAACTCTATTTTTTTTTTACGACAGGCAAGCCAAGTCATTCAAGACACCTGAGTGAAGACCACACACTCTGATGTCTGGCTGTATGCTCCCCATCGATGGATGCCGAAAGGTTCTGGTGAGTCACTCGAACTTTATAATTTGTGACAAACTGCAGCATCAGCAGTGCTTCCCCTTGCAAGCTGATTTATTGCACCAAAATTCATTTCTTTATCTATTGAAAAAATAATTCTATAATGTGTTATTTCCCAAACTAAAACGATGGAAATCAAAGAAGAGGTCAAATGCATACAAGAATGGAAATAAGTATTATTTCACGTAAAATCACAAACCAAGTTTTTTCTTGTAAACTGGAGTGCAAAAACCAGAAATTAATTTTTGTCACTTGAAATTGCTAAATTAATCTACATTTAAAAATAGCACCCCCAAAAGCAGCAGGGAACGTGATAAGCATATTTGTTACCGGCTCTACAAAGAGGGGTATTATGTCGCACTATGTGAAAACACACACAGGGCTGAGGTCAAGTTATAAAATAGTCTTAAAATATAAAATTGCTCTCATTTGAAAAGTTGGAAATGTGATGCAGTGACCAAAGAATAGGCGACACGTGTGATCAGCGGATCACCTTGTTTTAAAATTATTTTTCTGGTACCCGCCATTATTTTGTACAATATATACAATGTAGTGAACGTTTTTATTTTCCCATATTTTTTATTCCGATTTGTCTTATTGCAACAGTAGTCTTCGGTCTCAGGCAATACCATGTATCAAGGCACTAACCTATGCAAATGAGTCTGTCTCAGCAGTGAATTGTTTTTGTAGTGAAACTTGAAAAAAACATAGATGGTGTAGATTTTCCTGAATGCATGGTTTTCATTCAAACAGAACAAATGTTTACAGCCATCCACTGCTAATATAAGGATATTTGTACCTTTAATATTAACACCACATAATTAAAGATCTTTATGTGTGACAAATTAAAAAATGTGTGACAAATTAAAAAAATTGACACAACAAAATCAAAGTTAGATTTGAGTTTGACCCATATTTACTACATGGGATTTTAGTATCGCTTTAAAAAAAACTAAGTCACACTCATAATCTTTAACTCGGAATCAAATCAAGGAATACTGTAGACATTACTTGTATGACTAAAAATGAATTTAATGACTTGAAACATTTTGTCTGCATAGAACAAAATCACATGGAAGTATAAACATTATTATATTATTTATGTTTATAAAAATTAAAACAAATTCACGAAAGTCACAAAAGATTATTCCAGAAATTGCACACAGGAAAGTGCTGCACACATGTACATGTAGTTCTTGTCTTTAAAATTTAAACCAATTGGTCAGTAAAATGTAACAACAATTTAAAATTGAAACCATCAAAGCTGCAATGTCCGTACCTTCACTAACAATTTCAATTTAACCCTAACCCCAGGGTGAATACAAAATCATTAAAATTTGAGGATTTGGCACTGTTAGGGTTAATGGATTTCCTCTAACGAATAAATTACAAAAGAAAAGTGTATTTTTTAACAGAAAAAGCACTGCACTGTGAACTCTATTTTTCCTTCTTAAAATAGCATTTTATGATGTGATATTCACAAAGATTGATATACATTGTACATTTACACTGTAGGAATTAAGAGCATCCAATTAATTCAAAATTTGAAAATTATTCAATCTGTTAACAAGTTCTCGTCAGTTAATCTTTCCTTTGTAATGGCTCATATAACTAATGCTAATTAATTAGCACAGCAATGTGAACATTTCTTTTTCACAAATTATAACTCAAACATTGCATTTAGTCCTGTTTACGATTATGCTAGAAACAAGTTTTGTTTTATAAATGCCACAACACACCCCCGTTTGATTTATTGGTAACCATTTCTTAATATCTCCTTTCAATGCTTGCATCAGGTCTACTCTCATCACCAGTACCAGGCGGGGAACTAGACTGGGTACCAGACTGGGACCAACTCGACGGGGCTGCAGCTCGCCGTGGGAGGATGCCGTGCAGGTTGTTGTAGTTCGATGTTCCATTGGTTGTCCTTGTGACCAGCGGAGCAAGGAATTCGGGAAGGCCGTCAAGTGTGGTGAGTTGTTACAAAGCAATTTCTTCTAATCTCAACAAAGTCCAATGTCACAGTGTGATTGAGGCTTTGTGGACGCTGGGTGCGTTCATGTTATCCTCAGAGTCAGCTGACTGCTGCTGTGGCTGACTGCTGATCTTCTGTTTCTTTCTATTAAGAAACAGACGGTCAATTACCTGCAGACAAAAACAAAAAACACAAAGGTTTATTTGTTTTCATTGTAAGTTACATTTAATGATGACAATTTCTATCAAGAATTACAAAAATGTCCAAAGTATGCTGTCATTGCAGTGAAATTTAAATGCTTGGCTGGCAAGTTCTAGAAAGGGGATGTTTCAGGTTGCAATATCTTTTTCAAAGGGCAAAAGAGAAATTTTGCATAGAATTACATATTGGACAGCCATGCATAAAATTCAAACGAATTGTCATTTCAATGCCACTTTTGTATAATAGTGAAAGCAGAGCTTTACACAATCAGAGCAACAATCAATCGGTTTCTTAGCTTTGTGGCTGCAGTATATTTATTGATTATCAACATTTTTACCGTTTAAAAATTTTTACACATAACTTTGTAAAAACTATTTATGAATGTTGTTTTTGTTATTTTATACAGGTGTTTTGGTGAAGCTCTGCAACTTCCCCCCTCCCCCCCCAGCCACTGGTGTGAAGTAGAGAACACCACCAAGACCCAACCAGACGTGCAACACAGCTGAATACGTAGAACCATTCTCAGTAGGCGACGGTACATCCTGGCCATTCAGAGTGTATGACCCTTCTACTACCAGAGTGGTGGTAGAAGGGTGATACACTCACCCAGACTTTACTCTGGGAAAGCCTAGTGGGATATGCCATCAAAGGCCCCACCCTGCATTATTAGGTATGCAGGTTATATGGAAATAGTGGAAGGTCACTGGGCATGTTTGATGCTGTTAGCAAAGACAGTTTGTCAGAAACCATGCATGTTGCGAACCAAGGAAAAGAATATTGGAAAAGAATCGCTAGGGATCGTGGGTGGGTTGTGTGTCTTTTAATTAGGACTCTTTCCCAACAAGCTTAATACTGCTGTTTCTAGATTGTTATTTCTAGATTGTTACTACTGGTGTTTCTCAATAAAGAATATTACTACTAGATTGTTGCTGTTTCTTTTACTGCTGAAGTTGATTCCTTGGTCACAAGGACGACCTATGCCAACCTGCATGGTGTCCTATGCCAAGCTGCAGCGCGTCGAGTTGGTCCCAGTCTGGTTCCCCGTCTAGTACCCTGTCTGGTGGTGGTGACGATTAGAGTAGACCTGGAACAGAGCAACCTCGACTGGCGTCCTGCAAGCAATGAAAGGAGATATTAAGAAATGGTTACCATTAATTCAAACTGGGGTGTGTTTTGGCACTTGTTTCTGGCATAACCATGAACAGGACCAAAGGCAACAGCTGCATTTAACAATACTAATAGTTGAGAAAAGCAAATGTTTTTTTTTTAATTGCTGGTTGGCAAACAACTACATTTTTAAGTCTAGTTTTACATAAAACAAATTTAAAGATGCTATATCATTGCTTTGGCTGTAAACTTCAATTTCATGGATTTAATTTAAATGTCCAAGTCAATATTTTTACAAAACAAATTGACAAAAGTCAATTGTTTTAATCCTGCATGTCTCCAATAAATCTGAAGACGCTTTGAGAATTAGTTTGAATTTTTATGCATGGGCTTTCCAACTCGTAACTGTATACAAAATTGTTGTCCTTTGAAAAAGATATGGCAACCTGAAACATTCACTTTCTAGAACTTGCTACCTAAGCATTTAAATTTCACTGCAATGACAATTTGCTTGCAATTTGACGGTAAAACCCTGAGATCCGGCAATCACACTGTGACAGTGGACTTTGAGATTTGATGAAATTGCTTTGTAACAACTCACCCCACTTGATAGCCTTCCTGAATTCCTTGCTCCGCTGGTTACAAGGACGACCAATGGAACATCGCCGCATGGCGAGCTGCAGCCCTGTCGAGGTGGTCCCAGTCTGGTACCCTGTCTGGTACCCCATCTGGCACTGGTGATGAGATGATTAAAGTAGACCTGGAACAGAGCGAAAAAGCATTGTTTGACTTATTGAATATACAGGTCAGACTTAAAATAAAATATACTGAGAGGTCACTAAACATGTCTGTTATTGTCAGCAAAGCCCACTTTTTGCAGGGCTGTGTGTGGGTGATTAAAAAAAAGTTGGATAAAATTTGGGATCTTTTGAGAAAATCAAATGTTTAAAAACAAGGTGATCCGCGGATCACACGTGTCGCCTTTTTTGGTCACGACATCACATTTGCAACTTTTCAAATGAGAGCAATTTTACATTTTAAGCCTATTTTATAACTTGACCTCAAATGACCTTTGACGTCAGTATGCGACCTTTCACATCACCATCATATGACTTAACTGTTAACACAATGCACCTATGACCCAAGTTCAATTGCAATTGGACTTCAACTTTTCAAATAAGACCAACTTTACATTTTAGCCCATTTTACAACTTGACCTCAGATGACCTTTGACCTCACTAACATGAAGGTTCCCATGTTACATGTATAACCCACGTTAGGTTCCAATTGGAATTCAACTTTTCAAATAGGGACAATTTTACACGTTCAGCCCATTTAACAACTTGACCTGAGATGACCTTTGACCTCATTAATATATGAAGGTTCCCATGCTGCATGTATAACCCACATTTGGTTCCAACTGAACTTCAACTTTTCAAAAACTTAACCTAAAACTTTATAAACATATGGTCACATGAACAGAATTCATGACTGGTAAGTGCCCCCCAAAATATTTGTTAAAGCGACACAAAAATAAACCTTTTTAGTCTGCAGTTAACTGAAAGTCTGTTCTTTAACAGAAAGCAAAATATAATTGGCAGTCAGCCACAATAGCTGACTCTGAGGATAATATGAACACACCCAGCGTCCACAGAGCCTCAAGCCTAACATTTAATTAGTTTTCACTTAAGTTTTGTGCAAAGATAACCTTAAGAAAAAATAGGAGGATCGCACCTTTATATGTTGAGGCTACCCATGTACAAATCCAAAAAAACTATCAAATGATCAAAACAATAAATTCAGAATCCTTCCAATGTTCTTTGACTGCATTATCTTGCAGTAAACTATGTACTGACTTAAGACTTGACCTATCAACTTTCTTATGACGTGGAACTTTGACTTGGAACTTGACCAGAAAAACTTGAGATTTGGCAATCACACTGTGACATTGGATTTGTGTTGAGATTAGAATAAATGGCTTGGTAACAACTTACCCCACTAACTTGTGCGGCGTCCCCCCACGGCAAGCTGCAGCCCGTCGAGTTGGTCCCAGTCTGGTACCCCGTCTGGTTCCCAGTCTGGTTCCCAGTCTGGTACCCCGTCTGGTGCTGGTGATGAGATGATGAGAGTAGATCTGAAACAGAGCGACCTCGACTGGTGTCCTGCATGCATTGAAAGGAGATATTAAGAAATGGTTACCATTAAATCAAACTGGGGTGTGTTTTGGCATTCATCAAATAAAACTTTTTTTCTGGCCTAACCGTGAACATGACCAAAGGCAATAGTTGCATTTAACAATACAAAAGGCATTATTTGACTTCTAGATATGCAGGTCACTGTGCACGTCTTTAAATTTCAATTTCCCCTACATTGTACCAACAAATTAGGAAAGAATATTAGTAAAAAATCTAGGGCTGTGCATCCGAACCGGGTACCCGAGTACCCGACCGCTAATGTCAGGAACCGGTTCCAGATTATGGAATCGAGTACCCGTAACCGAATTAACCTATTACTTAGTAAATTCTCAGACAATAAAAAAAAAAGTTCATTAATGTCATTTGTGCGGAATTTTCAGAATGAAAACCAGGGTATAAAAAAACCCCAACAGATTAACATTTATGCCGCTTGTGAAAATGCAATTTAGGCTAAATCATAGGCTATAAAAGCCATAGAGCTCACTGTACATACCTGCATCTTGCTGTACCGATGCGGTGGGTGGTATTTACGTGCGCACTTTACGAACAGCAATTTCCGAGACTTCATTTTTGTGATTGGCTTTCTTTAACGGGTACCCGTGTTTTTTTCAATCGGGTATACGATTCCCGTACTACCCGTTAATGCACACCCCTAAACAAATCTCAAATTATGTCATTGCTTTGGCTGAAGATTTCAATTTCATGGAGTTCCCTCACTATTGAATTGAGCAAAGAAATACAGATACTATAAAGCCTTTACTACACTGTGCAGTCCCCTTTTGGTCTGCAGAAAATATGTTTTATTACTTGGCATGCAAGAAGATTGATCCTTTAAAACCCTCCTACTATTTAAAAGGTCAAAATCAGTCAAAATTTCCTTCCACCTCCCCTGCTATACTTTTACACAGACATGATCAGATTACATGTGGTTTTGTACTATGGCAGGAGGGTCAAAAACAATCACCTTGACTGATTTTGACCCATACAACAACATGGCTTACAATGTATGTTTGCATAGGAGGGTTTTAATTAATAAGAAGTAGGCGAATCCCACTCCTTATTCATTATTTGGGACTTATTCAATCGGTTAATTATTGCCGGTTGAATTTTTGCTGCACTCTGCACACAAGTCAATGTGACAAAGTATGCAATCTGATGCGTCTGGCAGGGTTTCTAGCCAAAATACCCTGGAGGGTTAGGGTTAATTAAAGGAAAAAAGATAGAGATGCCCTTTTTAAATTTATCGTTTGTTCAAAAGTAAGCAAAATAGTCGATTATAATTCCATTTTTACAGTGAAAACCACAAAAGGAGTATGCTTTTTCTTAAAGTAAAGGTTAAAAACTGAAAATGAAAAATTGAAAATTTAATTTTCAATTTAAGAATTTTTTAAACCTAACAGTCCAATATCCAGCAATTTTAATATGATTTTGCATGCACCCTAGGGGGTTAGGGTTTTCATTAATTAGCATATTCATTAACATAATAAAGAAATAATTTAACAAAATAACAATGCCCACAAGTGTTTTGGGGATGAAAATAACAATTTTTTTAAGGAAGCCTAGGAAAATTAGTCCACTAAGGCCAAGTAAAGTAAAAAAAAAAAAAAATTTTAAAAAGTTGATCGTCCGAAAGAATGGTCCCAAGATAAAGCAAAATACATGAAAATCTAGCTTTTTTGGAGGAAAAACAAAACAAAAAAGGATGCGGGCGGGGACGATCAACTGGTGTGTTTTTTTACTTGGCTTAACAAAAAATCACATCACTTAAAGGGACACATTGCTTTGGATTTTGCGATTTGGGCTATAAAACTGAAATGGATATGGTTGGGAAGCTTTTTTAAAAGTAGAATATAAAGATTCACATAACTATTCTTTCAAATTGCGTGGTTTTTGTTTAATTTCGTGACAAATAACGGTACGCCATTTTGTAGAACCAAATTTTTTACTCCACAAAATGGCGGACCGTGTTCACCAGTCGTATTTCCAGTCGCATCTGGTTGAAGTACGTTCTGTTGATCCATTTTGATGTACTGTGGCACGGCGCGCAGCACTGGCGATATGTGTCGCGAGGTAGAGAATTACCTGGCGATCATCTGATAGGTTCACAAGGCCACTGGCTGCGGCGCCAGCCTAAAGACTCTTACAGTGTATTTTGCGCATTATTTAGACGGTGGTATTTAGTACTGGAAATAAGTCTATGTTTCGCGGGTCAGATGTCAGGGGTAAGCGGCCAATTTTTTTGTTTTGTAATCACTACTCACTAATTACAACACATTATACGTGTTTTTTTGCATGAACAACTCTTATAAAAGATAAGGAACATTTCCAAACAGCAAAATTTCATGACATTTGAAGGCAATGTGTCCCTTTAAATTAACAAAAATTCACATCGCTATAACTCAGAAGGACATCGATCTCAATGCGAGCAGTTGAAAAGAGCATAAGACGGCTTTCCAATGATGATTGTACCACCAACCGATGTAGCCCTAGAAGGACGCCATGATATAGCGTCCTAGCTCCCAAGTATGCAAAACAGTCCTATGCTAGAAACCGAAGATCAAAAATCACACTTTACCTGCATAAATATTCTTGGCATCATCTTCGTCAAACAGTTCAACAGCCCATCTCCCTGTACGGATAGAAATATTCCTCCAAGAATGTCAAGAACAGGAGATATTTGCGGCGCAAAATCGTCTCCACGCGACGCTGACTTCACAAACACGAGGAGTAATACCTTGTCCGCACGTCTTGAATGTTCATCAACAACAGAGGGCGCAATTTCGGCTGTGCACGCGGCGACTGTAAATTGCGCCCTCTGTTGATGAACGTTCTAAATGTGAGTATTACTCCTCGTGTTTGTGAAGTCAGCGTCGCGTGGAGACGATTTTGCGCCGCAGATATCTCCTGTTCTTGACATTCTTGGAGGAATATTTCTATCCGTACAGGGAGATGGGCTGTTGAACTGTTTGAATAAAATGATGCCAAGAATATTTATGCAGGTAAAGTGTGATTTTTGATCTTCGGTTTCTAGCATAGGACTGTTTTGCATACTTGGGCGCTAGGACGCTATATCATAGCGTCCTTCTAGGGCTACAACCGATGCAGAGTTTATTCTCTATTAAAGTTTTTCTTTTGTTTTAAGACCTATAGGGCTAATTAATATTCATGACAAATTTAGTAACAGTTTGCTGGCTAAAAACTGTCTAAGGCTTTAATTTGATTCCAAGATTGTCAGAATGATAAATGCAAGGTTAAACCCCTCCTCTCTCAGGGGTCCTACTGCAAGGTTTTGTTTTAAAGTTTCGAAAAACTTTTTAAATTTTAACTTAAGTTAGGCCTATTTTTTTGTATGGTTCTACTTTGGAATAAGTGGTAACTTTATTTCTATTGAGAAATAAATTATTGAAGTCAGAAATGTTCACTTTAAACAGAGTTTTTCCCCAAAATTTTAATGTGAGGGCGCTCTTGCCTTTGACTTCCACGTTCTTATTCCTCCATGATACCAACCAGTGTCCGGAAACTGGGCAATATTTACTTACCCAATATCATGAAACGCTGCGGCCGACACGAGTGCATATGGGCAATTATTTTGTTCAGCACCTCCACGAAAGCTGTTTTAGTAGCGTCCTTGCAATTTAGATGTGATTATGGCCTTTCGTAGGATGTTTTTTTGCTGTATCTGTCACAAAAAGATGTTGAAAGCGCCGCCATTATGCCTACACATTTTGGTCAATAGAGGGCGGCAGAGCATGAGACTGGTTCCCAGGCCCTACGTTATTTTTACTTCAAAATGTCAAGTGGTGGACAGAAGCCAGTCTAACTTGCTCTTGGGGCAGTCACGCAGGTGAACTTCTAATGTCAACAATCGAGGTAGATTGTGATTGCGGAGTTTCCCGCAATACCGGGAAAATTTATGATTAAAATTTCAGGCAACACTTGCTTTTTCCCTTCTTAAAATCCCCATTTTTCTCAGCCGAAAGGTACACGTTTTATGGTTTTATGATAGCTCGATGCACGCCCTCTTGCGGTAATGTCATTGCCTTTTGTGGTGAGGGTAAAAGGGGGTGAATCGGTTAGAGGGGGTGAGAGTCATAGGGGTGAGGGTTAGAGGGGTGGGGGTTAGAGGGATGGGAGTGAAATTTTAACATGCATTTTTGAAAATTTTAATATTTTTAATATTTGTTGCCCAAAGATTGTATAAATTGTCAAAATTTGTGAGTGCGAGGCAGAAAATCATCTCACAAGCACCCCGGAATCAATTTTAAGCACATTTAGATTGGCCAAATTGGCAAAAACTAGCAATGATCTCCCGCTCATACACCCTCTCTTCCTGCCCCTACTCCCCCCGACCTCCAGCTCCCCGTGTTTCTACTCCCGCTCCTATTATTTGTTTAATATTATTGTCAAACAATTGCTATATTGACGAAATTGTCAAGTTTTTGAGTTCCGAAGACAAGAAAATCGACTCCCATGCATTACATCTCTGAATCAATTTGAAGCAAATATAGACGTCATTGTAGCCCAATATCGGCCAAAGTGGCCATTGCCGGGGTTTTTCCGCCGGGTAAATTTTTTGCCGATTAGAAAAATTAATTGTCCTGAAAATTGCAGGGAAGGAAACCAAAAGGCAGAGAAGAATTACACTTGTTTTGCAGGTGTCAGGAAGGCATATTATTGACATTTTTTATGAATGTTTAAAACTTTGATGAAAAAAACTATTTTTGCAAAAAGATACATACTCGAAGTTGTCAAGATTGTTGAGTTGCACTCACTTGCGTTGCGGAGGGAATCTTTATTGAAGACATCGATTACGAAATTAAAAATCATTACTTAATCAAACTTAAATGATTTTTCTCATATACACATACACACGATTTTAACGTGTCAGTACTCTTATAAGACATAAGATTTATTGGACCGAAGTAAAAGCCTACGTAGTTATATATATATTTAAATACTGCAGAAATATACATACAAAGTATGATTCGAAGTTATGTTTGCAGAAACCTTTTGTCTTAAGTTTAAAACAACACTTTAATATAAATATACCCGGTTTAGGAATTTCTCTAAATAAATCCACTATTAGTTAAGTCATCATGTACTTCATGTTTAAACGTACATGCACGAGGTAGAGCTTATAACATTGCTGATGGCTATACGGAAGAAAACTTTATGTCTGGAGGATCATGAGCGCTTCTCTCTCTCTCTCTAGCAAATTCCTACAGTTTTCACAATTGTCTAATTCTTTTGTTAGATCCCACCCCTGAAAAGTACCTTTCTCAAAAAAAAGTGTTTGTACCACTCCCTAATGTTTCTATTTGTTTTCGAATCATCGCGCAATTATCAAGATCCGTCACTACTCTTCGTCTAGCGCCGCTAAGCAGCACTTTCCTACTCCACCGTTGCCCGAACATCTGACGTCATACTCCGTAGCTCGTGAATATAGTTTCAGCACAGCATGAAGGAAGCTAGTTTTTCACTCATGGTGCAAAGAGCACATTAACCAACAACTACAACTACGGAAGAAAACAATCTATGAAAGCTTACGGTGTCTTGATTCCTAGACAACACGTACAGAAAATGGAAATTGAAAAACAGGCAGTTAGAGTGGAAGTAAATGTACCTTGGCTTCTGATAGAGTCACTCATTTGGCGAATTCATTTTGGGAAGAAAAATTCCATAAAAGGAAACGTGCGATAAATATCCGTCTACTCATTTCTTGTTTTACCACACATACAACCATGTCTAACAACAACAGCAGCATGATCTAAAATGCTTATTTTTATTTGACATAAGGGGGCGGTGTTTTCAATTTTTTTAAAATCTTTGCAAAAGTGCCATCAGAGGGCGCTATTTTTGCTTGGTAACAGATGGAAATTCAAAAGAGCATAATACAAAAACCATTCCCCCCAAAACAACCCATCAACAATGTTTGGAAGAAAATAAGCCATTTAATATTAACCCCCCCCCCCCCCTAAAACGTGGAACCTTCTACAAGAAAGTGAGAAGTTCTTGAATTTATTTTACACAATGTTGTTGCGCCTCGGAAGACATCATGTTGTGGCTCATAATTGTATAAGTTGCAGTTATTTACAAAGTGAACAAAGAAAACTGACAGGAGCAGAATTCGAACCTGCGACCTCCGGAATACCGTACCGGCGCTCTACCAACTGAGCTATCTTTCCCTATGTTGGCAGTCTCCCAAATTGTCAGTATCTTTGTTCGGGTGGGCGCTAGTCAGAAGTCATAAACCCATAATGCCATATAGCCAGGGATCACACCCAATTTTACGATACAACCCGAGAAGCGCGACAAGAGATAAAAACCAAATTTTGCAATTTTAACTCCCTAGATTTGCTATACAGGTCCTTCAAAATACTAGTAACATTGATATAACGATGTCCGACATGTTTTCATGTCCTAGAAACCCAACAACACGGTCCATTGCAATAGACCGACCTTGAAAGAAATTTAATTGTTTTTTTATTGCTGAATCGGACATGGACTAATATTAGAACAAATCTATCCTGCGAGTCTGTTGAATCAGAAAAAAATTAAAAATAAACAGAATGTAAATTTGCACTGAAATACTGGCGAATACAATAAGCCACAGGTATTTACATTACCCTCGTGGTCACAATCCCGACGACCGTTTCAAGTTTATCTAAAACACCTTATAATTTCTATGAACTCACTAACTACTGCTGTAGTATTATTAACAGTCAAATGCATTGTGAAAAATGTGAAGGGACTCGGGCCTACGACTTCTGTATGCCATTATGCGTTTTGGGGTCTGAGCTGGAAGTTTGACGGTACACAGAACAGCCGTTGGAACCAATTTACTTTATAACGTCTACGCGTGCCAAGTTTTATAATACTTCTAAAAAGTCTACATCGACAATGTTAAAGTTATTTAGACTTGTCCGAAGAAAATTAGAAAAGTGGGTAAATGTGTCAGTCGCACAAGAAAGTATTGCAGTTGAGCACACAGACCTATAGGCATACTGACAGCACACGTTAAATATCATTGATTCAAGATTTTAACAAAAAGACATGTTATTTCGAACTGCTGACTGTCAAACCCGCAAAATATAATTTCAACCCAATATTCAATAGGTACGTGTACACGGTCATCTTGATAACAAACCATTTCCCCATGGACATACACAGTCTGAATACACAGTCATTTTAATTACAAACTCTCCCAAAATAAAACATTTTCGAAGATACAATTTACTTTCTGGTGTTTAAACTCCAAGTTTTTACAGTACAGTTTTAATTCCCATTGTAATTCCCACTTGTCTCTTTGATGAGTCAGTGTTAATACCGTATTGCCAAAATCTATGCAGATGTATGCAAATACATGTAAATATTCATATCAGGCGGAGCCATACCGCAGCTGGTTGGCGGAGGCGTTCTCCTTGAGTGCCCGGCGCCCCGTCACCGTCTCGGACACCCAATCAGGGGCGATGACAAAGCTTCGCCGGTAGGAGGGCTGTGAGAAACGGAAGAAGCTATTCTCGTGGGTGTAATCTCCCAGTGATTTGGAGCGTGGCTGGCGGCGGACAGTGGGGCGGAGCTTGATCTGCTGGGCGTAGTTTCTCTGGATGGGCGTTTCGGATTTCCTTGAGGGTAATCATACAACAGTAAGAACGACGAGGTTTAAAGGGTGATGATAGTGAAGTTAAAGTTTTCAAAGTGCCAATTGCATGGAACCTATTTTGTTTTGTAGAATCACAAGCTAACTGAAAGATCTAAGTGGATGGTTTCAACTTTTCAGAACAGCTCATTCCGCCAGGTTAAATAAAATACACGTATGGTTCTAATTTTATGTCGTATTGCCTGCCGTATATGTGGGCATATTGACCTGATTTTTGGGAGAATACTGCACTTTTAAACGAAAAGATAAATTTAAGTTTGTTTGTTTGTTTGTTTGTTTGTTTGTTTGTTTGTTTGTTTTTAAAGAAATTAAGAATTCTTTTCTCAGAAAACAAGAAAAAATGTGGATGTTGGAATCCGTCTTTAGGCGTGTATTGAGTCTTATACTTTTTTCATTTGGTGATATTTTTTACCATCTGGTGATATTTTTACCATCTGGTGATATTTTTACCATCTGGTGATATTTTTAACGTGATTCAATCTTAATACTACCAGATAACAGATCAATAGACTCGTATTACACAGAATACATTTGAAACACCTAAATTGAAAATCTCCACGAACAAAACAGCCACAACCATCATAGATCGCTCATGAAAGTTCATCAACTTATTTCCAACGAAGTCCCTTGAGATATCCCTTCATTTTCAAGAAGTATTTCATCTCCTTAAAAGCTAATTTCAAGTCCCCCAAGCAAGCAAATCTTACTCGTTGATCTTCTGCTCCACCTTTCGCATCCATTCTTTGGCCGTGGCGTCCATCCTGCCCTCCCGTTCGGGAATGGGTTTTCTTGGCGCCGGCGAGGGCGGTATATACACATGAGTTGCATGGGGTATCCTATTAGCCTTGATGCTATTTTGTTTCTGACTTGGGCGATGGGCGGTTCGCAAATCGTCCGGAACGGGAGGTTGCTCTCCCCTGTTGAGAGTCTTGAGCAGGTTGAAAGCTACTTCTTTTTCTGTTGATAAGAGTATAAAATGAGGTTTCAGGGCAAACAATTAACTAACTTCTCAGATCATAGGACCTGTAATGCTAAGAATCTTAGCCTAGTACTTAATCGGATGAAGTAAAATATCTATTAAAATCATATTTCGTGTCAACACCTACAATAACTAATGCCAATCTTCATAAAATAGCAACTTTTGAAGTCTTTTTGTTCTGTCCGCAATAGCTTTTACTGAAAATGATAATGTCGTCATTGGGGCATTTGCATTTCATGCATAATTCATGTTTCAAGCAATGACGTATCAAAATGGGGTACTCGACTCCTTCCATCAGCCCTGCAATCATGGAAATCAGCTCTGTACATTGAGGCATGCGTTGAAACGCTCAGATCGCAATAAACCACACATTAATACACTTCGGTTTGCCGTCAATGTCATTTGCATCCAAAGAGATGCAAATGCAGCAAGGTGTCCTGCTCAGGAACACATCACACCACGTTGGCTTCTTCAGGAGTGCACTGTACATAGACAAAGACACACTCAGAGAAACTTGGATCAACTTTTGCGAGATGATGATGATTTACCGTAGTCAGTTGCTCCTTCAATCCAGCTTTTCATTCTTGGATGAACCATCATCTTGCGAGCGAGCACCGGCCCGGCCGTTTTAGGACGCTAGAAGACAATATAGTAAACGAAAGGCAAGATAACAAACGGATTTTTGGGATGCATTCTTACGAGAAAGTGCTGTGAGTTAAAACAAAAAAGCTGGAGAAAGTAATCAAATTCCTCAATTTATTGATTACTTCAGTGATAAATGCACTAACATATTTAAAAAGTTGTGCTATTTATCAAAGGTCAAAAGAGAAAATACATTTTCTTGATGGTTTTAATAATTCATCGATCAATCTATCGCTTGACCGACCGACTGTCCATTAATTTATTATGGATAGACACGGTTTGTTTTGAGTTGATCGATCAATTGACTGTCTAATTGACTGATATATCTGACAGATCAATTCGACCTCAAACTTTGGACAGATGTTCACAACACGCCCGATCCACACGAACACGATATTAGTAGCGTACCTGAAGCTTAACCGACCTCGGTCTCTCAGCCTCAATTCCCCCATTAATATCCTCCCAATCGTCCTCGCGTTCCGCTTCCTCGGAGGCGACACCTCCCTGTTAATCATGAGCAAGAACCATGGAAAAAACATGCGGACAAGTTGTTAGAAAGCAAACAGGTGGCATAAAACAGAAATACATGTACACAGCTACAGACAGACCAGGCAACAAGCGTAACGAGGGGGGTCAGTGGCAGGACTGTGAGTCCCGTGGGGTGTTCTCCGAAATGAAATTTTAGCAACAATTTTGTGAGCGATGTGATGTGAACGATGGGATGTGAACGATGGGATGTACAGCTATCTTCAGTTTAAAAAAAATCACTATGTGTCGATTATAATGGTGCAAGTGTGGAGTCGATTCTATGGAAAAGTGTAAGAGTTAAGTGCAAACTGAGCAGATGAGCGTTTGAAAAAAAATGCAATATGCGTCAGTGACGTAACTACGGCTGACACGGGGGTACGTGTCCCCCCAGCTGACATCCGTATCCCCACCCCACCCCATTTGAAAACTTGAAATGAACTAAAACAAATTAAAGCCGCAGTTTATTTACTTTCAGTGACCCCTTGAAAAAAAATGTGTGCAACCGGCCCCCAGTTTCCCCCTAGAAGTTTCACCCACGCCACTGATAATTACAGAAGGTTTGCTATGCGAATCCGTGATACAACGCGAGGCAGTATAGAACTACACCGGTTAAGTTTTTGGTCAACATTTCAAACTTCAGCATGTAAAACTTGTGTTTCATTGGAATTAAGCAGATCGAATTTTGTGATTGACAGCATTTGTGGCAGCAAAGTTAAATTGCGAACGAAATCTCATTAACTTGCCTGGTAGTACGGATCGGAGTATTCGACAGATATCTCAAACTGATTTCATATCAAAATGCAAAAACAAACAAAATACAAAATTCAAATCACAGCAAATCACAACAAATTCAATTCACGGCAACAACACAACAATAACTCAACGTCCACAAATATTCTTAAAGCAACTCTAGATTGTGTCAATATGAAAAACACAGCAAAACCGACTTTATCACGTATATTTTTGACTCGTTTTTCATCAGTCGCTTTCTACACATTCTAAAAACAGATTGGTTGAACTTGAAATAACCAATATATTGGTTGATATGTGTCCAACCAATTGGATTGGTTGGACACATATCTACCAATTTATTATAGGGCAAGATAGCTCAGTTGGTAGAGGGCCGGTACGGTATTCCGGAAGTCGTAGGTTCGAATCCCGCTCCTGCCAGTTTCTTTGTTCACTTTGAAAAATCTATTATATTGGTTGTTTTCAACCAATCCGTTTTTAGAGTGTATTGTCCAGCTATTAATGTGTATGCCTGTCTTATTTTGGGCCAAATTGGGGCTATAAATATAGGTAATCGATTTTAGCTCAGATGTAAAATCACATTATGTAGTCACATTATGCTCTTATGGCTTTACAAACAAAGGCAAACATAAAAATTGAAGGTTAAAAAAATGAACGCGTTTAAAATATTCTTACATCGTATTCAAACGAAAAAACGCAACAAAAACACTGAAAGTGAAATCGTCACATTAAAACAAAAAATAATCCTCACTTCAAGAAAAATCGGGCTCCTTTTATCTCACCTTGTCAAGGAGTGGTGCCGACTTGCTCCGAAGATGTTTCTGTTGGAGCGCGGCTGATCGTGGCCTGCGGGCAGCATATGGCGGGGGAGTCGGTGGGGTGTGGGCTCGCTTCACGCTGGTCACCCCGGGAATATTACCTGCATGTCAATTGAGTTCAGTTGAGTTGAGGTAATTTGAGTTCATGACACTTCCGAAATGGAGAAAGGGTTTTCGAGGTAGGTTAGTCACTTTTTATTTTCCGATGCAGAATCGGAAAGGCAAGCTAGTTTCTTTAGATGTAAAAAATCACAAGTTCTTGAAATAATCTCACCCCCCCCCACCCCAATAAAAACGAAAATCTATACGTATTGGAGTTATTTCTACTTCCACTCAAAGGACCAACGTCGTCCCCACCCTTAGGCAGGAAAAAACACCATTTCCGACGTCAGGAGTGGGGTAACGTGGGTGAAGTACCTGTTTGAGAGACCCACTGTTCTGCCGGCGCGTCTGGCTGTCTGATCACACGATAGCGGATTGACTTGGACGGGTTGTGAACCCTGGCCGGTATTCTCAAGACAATTTCTTCTTCACCATCTCCATCCGGGACATCCCCGTAAGACTTGACCACCTTCTTGTAGTTGTTACCGCCTGTAGAAAAAAAATGTAAAATTCAATCTTTCATTCGGAGAAAAAAGTCTCTGAATATTTTAAAATTTTCAGAAAACAACAAAACAAAATCTTGGAACCTCTGAATGAGCGGTTTAGTGGACGGCACAAGGGCGAATCGAGCTTGTTTCCAGGATATTTTAGACTCATTTGTGTATGGTTGTTTGACTTGAGTCGAGTCGAATCATTTCGAGTACTGCTGAGTCAAGAAATACTCGTAGTGAGGCGCCAGAGCGGCTTTTGCAGCCAAGCGAAACGGCCACAACGTGCTTGTGCAGTCAAGCGTAACATACACAATAAACCAACAATAGATTCAAACTGCACAAACGGCGGTAAAAAATTGCGTCATCCATTTTGGTGCCACTTTTTGTTGTTGCGCCATTTGGCGTCATCAGTTTGCGATTATGTGGCCTGCGTACCTCTGTTGTATCTCTGCACGGGGCTCGTGGATCGCTGAGGACCGGTCATTTCATTGATGGGGTCCCTCCCATTTCGGATCATCTTATCCATGTACTGATGTACTGCCTCTGTTACTCTGCCTCTTAATATCTGCTCTCTGTCTTGCTGCACGAGGTTCTTGGGCATCAAGAAGTCCTAAAGAACACGTACATCACATACATTTTCAAGAATATAAATGGAATTGAATAAGTATGCTGCTAACTGCTTGCGAATTGGAATAAAATAGAATATTTAAATAACGTCATACACACAAGGGAGACTCAGTTGGTAGAGCACCGGTATTCCGGAGGTCTCAGGTTCGAATCCCGCTCCTGCCAGTTTTCTTTGTTCACTTTGAAAATATTTAAATGATAAAAGTTATACAAAACAATAATTCGACAACTTTTCCAAGTAAAGGTTCATTTTACTAAATATCTTTCACCGAAATATTTATCTAAATATAAGTAGTTTGTTATTCACTAGACAGAATTTTAATTCTTTGTTTTTTTTTCTGCAGAGTTCCCGTGTGAAACAACACAATTTCCAGATTTAATTTACTGAGAAATTGTAGCAAGCCAAAGGTGAAATAAAAGAAATGAAGTCAAATTGTATTGTAAATGAATACACAGTTGATGGTTGGATAAGGACACCATTATACTTTGCGTATAGACATGAAAGTATTTTGCGTCGTTAAAAATGGGTTCGGTTTTCGATGCGCCCCCACAAGAACAATCCTTGGGTGAAAAGGCACTCTTAAAAAAATCATGTAATAAACTTTGAACGCCTATCTTAATAATCACAAAAGCTCCCGAAAGGGCAAAACCAAATTAGTTGCCTAGCAATCGTGACAATCAACATCCATATATCGCTGCATCCTCCCTCAAAGTGTCGTAATCCACTCGGATGATTTTTAAGACGTATAGTGACAGACAGAATCGATTTTGGCGACACGAGTACATCCATGTCAAAACAAAAATGTCACCGCCCAGGGGCATATTTCGCCTTTTTTTCGCGCCAATTACAGGACAGCAGACGAGATTCATCGGATATCGTTAGGCTTCGCAGGTACGAGTCGCACCTAGCAATTGCATCCATGGCTACTCTATACAAAAGGTGTACGGATATAATTATTAAGCTACGTGTATTTGCTTTTGAGGAAGGTGCGACATCAGAAAGGGTCATCGGTTTCGGGTGAGTCTTGTCAGATTTGTGAACATAAAATTCGATGCAAGGATACGGGAAAATGGCGCGATGTTGTAGCGTTGCCAAAGTTTGAAATCGTTAAGATGAAGCCTGAACTTAAAGCTGGATCCGTTTTAAGAAATGCCCTAACAAGGCTACATAAATCTGGAGAGTTGAGGCTATAAGGTAATTTGATCACGAGCGACCTCGATCCACACCTCAATGTTGCAAGTCATGTAGCATTTTCAAGTAAACCCTGGTTTTCACTGAAGCTTTTATCCTAATGCGATTGGCTCTGAGATGAAATCATGTCATTACCACTTCACTACAATTCTGGAAGCCAGGCTATAAGGCTCAATCTTTGGAAGCTTCTTATCGGATCCCAAAATGAAACTAGTTACCATAGAAACGTCATCGAGTTACACGATGTATGGAAATGAAACTTATAGGTTTGTTATCAATACCCGGAAAGTAATTCAATTCTTCAAAGCGGTGACTCTTTTGAACAAAAAGTTCCACAGTGGAAGTAACATTTAATCAAGGGATGTGAATAAGATTGTACATGTACATACATTTTCTTATAGTTGTTAATTTCATTAGGTAATATTCAAACACTCTTCAGATAAAACATGAATTATTTGAGAAGAAAGTCCTTGTAAGCACAGTGAAACTGTGTTGGCAAAATTGTACACAACAGAAACAAAAAGTTTGTAGGCCCAAACAAAAATGTTTGTACATGTATTAAATCCGTATTTCATTCTGCTTTCTCCACAAGAACAATTGCTTATCGAATGAAAATGTGTACAAATTAAATTGTGTACCCAAAGAGTGCGCATAGCCTTGCTTGTTTTTTTTCTTTCTGTCTTTCAATCGATAGCAATGTTTGACTTCAATCTTTACTTGCAAGTTTTGCAAATATTTTCTTAAAGGATCGGTACGCGTGTGCCTCCATGGCAACATAAATTACCGTATCCAATGTTTGAGGAAGCTTCCTCGCGTCGAAAGTATGGCATCAAAGATGAAAAATAGAAAGAGTTTGCTCATCAGATGTTACTAAGCAAGGTTTTTGTGCTTAAGTGAATGTTTGTGCTTAAGCATGCTCTATGAAATTAGCAAGTTTTTAAATCCGTACGTTAGAGCCCATGCACCTGTAGGCCCAAAGTGCTGCCCAAAAACTGATGTACGTGCTATAGTGATTTTGAAGAATTCACGTTTAGTCACAGTTTGTGGGTATTTACATTTCACTTCAGAGGGAAGAAATACACGGTTATTAATCATAATTCTGACAAATCTAGATTAACTGCCATTTTCTGTCTTTTCTGACACCACTCGGTAAGAGGGTCAAATATGACACTGTCTGCCTAAACAGGTTTGATTTTATATGGATTGGTTAATATTAATTGTCTCGACGTGTTACAATTCAATTGTCGATCTGTATATTGGTGACGAATTTGTTTTAAACCGGACAACGGCCAAGTGTCCCATATTTATTCAATTCACAATCAAAACGGTTCATATATATACAACAAGCAATGCAGTATAAAGTCCGGTGGGTGGTTATTATTGAACGATTAACCTAGACAGCTGAATATAGGGTGTTACTTAACAATGTGCGTGCAACTTGTGTCAAATAACAATTTGTGGAGGCATTGATAGTGTTTTTCATAAAAATATTCAAAAATGAATTTATGACATTTCAGACTGTACTTCAATTTCCCAGATCAGAAACAGGTATGCACCAGATCCCATTTCTTACACAATTACAAGTGAAGTTCCACGTCGTTTTAACCGTAACTTTTCTCTCTTTTTGTTGTTATTAATTTTTAAGAAAACAATGTGGTACCTACTCAGTAAAAATTAAAAGATCTTGGCTGAAAATTGATTCCCTGCAAAAGCTCCAATCTGACCAAATAAATGTGTATTAAAAACCCTTAGTAACCGATGAAAAACGACAGTTAAAATCGACGTGTTTTTTTTTTTTCCTTTAAATGTTTATCAGACAAACATAAACCACGTAGACCCTTAAGTATATCAAGATACATGGATAAATACACAAAATCAGATGATGAACAACACGCAGAAATCAATGTGGCGTTAAAAGAATATATTTCTGCACCTTGGGTTGTTTGTTACTATCAGCGTTACCGTAAGTTTCCTACCTCGTGCGGATGAGGGTTATTTCTCCTGAAGGCGGAGCTTGGTCTTAGCCCCGCCTGCTGGAAGGTCCTGATCTTCCGCTTGTTAAACTCACTCCTGTAATGGGTGTCCCCTGCAAACTTTTTACCAGGAGGTAGAAACGGCATGGTGGAGGTTCTCTGGTCACGTACCCTCCCAGGAAACGTTCAAAGTATCGTTGAGAGTCAAAGTTATCGAAGATGGAGAAACTATGGTTGGTCTAACTTGGAGATGATTGTTTTCTGACAATACTTGCATCACCTTCTTTGGGGTTTTTTCAGTTGCAGACTTAATTTACAGCAATCATTAGACTTGGAAGTGAATTCTTTCCCGAAATGTGTTGTCCTGGTCGGCGTTTTGGGTCTGTTGTCCAAAGGACATGCAGTGCCACCTATTATCAGCAACTAAGAAAATTTTACTGATCGCTGACTCAAACACCGTGGTAGCCTTAGTTTACAGAAGTCATGAAGCTTAAGACATGCAAGTGAAATCCCTTGCCAATTCGGCGTAAAGTTGTGCTCTTTATACGTCTTGGTCGGTGTACTTGTCTTGTCCAAAGGAACTCCACACTTAGTTGTTAGCAACTTGGAAAGAGCTGTCCTGATCGCTGGAAGCTCATACTACGTCTGCAGGAACTCCAAACGCTCTAGCTCCCTACGAGCATTCAGCTGAATACGTCCCTGTCACTGAGCCAACACTAGTGTAATTTTCTCATTGATTACGAGGATACCACGCATTCGCACGTCCCACACTGCACCGTTGTCAAGCATGGCGGGCCGTCAACGAAGCCCCTGACAACGGTGGGATTTAAGGCGTATCGATCGCCGATGCGCCTCGCTGATCGCGAAAGACTGCGATCGAGTTTCTCAACGTAACTCAAGATTCAATAAGCTTGGCTTATAACTGCATGTGTGCACATTGTGTTTTCCTTGGTGGGGTCCTTTGTTGGGTTTAAAAAGGCAGAAAATCTCGAGGCACAACAGGAACATAAAAGGGTCAAGTCAGAAATGATTAGAAGGGATTAGAGAATTTCTCTAAATCCAACTGTCTTGACGCAGTTTCTGGGCGTCTAGGCCAATCGGAAGGGAAACGAATCCATTTTAACAATATTCTGAGTACATTCTGTTTCTTTTAGTACATTACCGTCCTACATCGCAATGTTGACAACATATAAAGCAAAGTAAAAAGTGATTGATAGTTTTCGCTTTCCCGCCAATTGTGTGAGCAATGTATCATTCTATGGTATAATGCTATGGCGCTGCTCAGTTTAACTAGCTGGACGAGATGGATGGTGTAATCTAATAAACACGTTATAGATGGCCCTTGTGAAAGTATTCGTGTGGAATAATTAGCGATATCATTGGTCGTGTAATGGTATTTAAAACTAACTTTAAAGTAAAATATATTATACCGTAGCATACAAACATCCACGCCGACCATTCAGCAGTACAACATATCTTTACTTTATTAGGTCAGAACCTCTCAGAAGCATTTTCAATAAAAAGAACTATATGTATGTATACATTAAAGTTATGCAAGCATAATTTTGTTACATGCGACTTGTGGCTTTGCATGGTGGACAGTACAACTTGAGAGAAATTGGCGGATACATCATAAGTAACTAACTTTAAAAATTTAGATGTGGTTGTTAGAATAACCAGAAGTATTAATTCAACGTTTCGGTCAGTATGTTCTGACCGTCATGGGAGAAACGTACTGACCGAAACGTTGAATTAATGTTTAATGTATATCGTTTTTCGTTCAAAAAATAGTTTCCTTCACCGTTCGTTACGAGGAAATCTACTGAACTGAAATTTCCAGCCCTGCAGAGAACGGACATTACAGCTTTAACTTCTACTTCCAAAAGTGTCACCACAGCTGACAATGAGGTTGAAAGAACCCATGAAAAAACCTACAAGAAAATTTGATGTTCTAACATCATACAACTACTGTTCCTTCGCAATATTTTCCACCTGGCTCCGTTCCCATAGCGACGCGTTCAACAACCCCGCAAAGTGCATCTGCCACGATTTTTTTATCTACAGTTTAGCAAACACCGCGCCTTCCCGGTTCAGCACAACATTTTAGACGCTCAATAAAACTTATTTGTACTGCTATTTCGCACCGTCAGACAGCGCACAATATAAACCTTTTTTATTGGTCTTTTTTCTCTTTTGTTGTTATTGTTTATCTTATGACATGAGGAATCGTGTATCTCCTTTAATCGTGTGAATATTGTTGTCAGGTATTACATCGGGAATCAACAGTGCGTTCCTAGGGGGTTGAAGGGAAATAATTCACACTTGGAAAGTACCATAGAGATCTAATTGGTGAATTAAAAATCCATTATAAACGTGCGAATATAATTCCCTGTTTTTGGTTTTGAAGATATTTCCTCCATTTTTTTTAGGGTGACCGGCAAAATCAAAATTTGGATAGACAAATCTCTCACGATGTGTCATAGCATGCAGCAGTGATAACCAAACTCAACGAGTGTCCGCGGTTCTTTTCGGAAACCTATACGAACTCACAAAAGAAAAGATCTATTTTCATATATTGAGGATACATTCCGATCACTCCATGGAGGGTCCAGACGCGCTGGTTTTCTTTACTGTTCACCCTATTTGGTCACGTGGCTGATAGGTCCATTAGAATGTCAAATTGATACGTGTAGGCTATATCACAATGAAAAGCCAGTGTGCTATTTATAATCTATGTGAAAGACTTATAAGTTCAAACATGTCATTAAGGCATTTTTCCAATAGGATCCGGTCACAATTGACAATTAAAAATAAACTTTATAGGCCTACACACGTTTTTCTGTTTTACTGAAAAACGAAGACGAGTGTTACTGAAATCTCCATTGAAAAACTAATGATTCAATTCATATTATAGTAATTACACTACATAATAAATGTTCAGACCACTCACTTATTTTCTACACCTGCTTATTGCTATCGAGACACAATCTATCAAAGGACGAGCCAGGATGGGCCGGCTTTAGGCCACAGCTCCTGCCGGCTAGAGAGGAAATATGCCCCGTGTTGTCGCCAGCCTCTCCCCGCTTAAAAAAATCCCCATTCCCGGCATTAATATCACACGAGGTGATCAGTCAAAATCACTTCGATGGTCACGAATACTGGAGTGAAATGAGGATTTCAGCTGTTAAGGGTTTTGTTGTGTTTCGCGGAATTCCAGGCCATATGCCTTCTGCTGACGAGTTATTGTGAGTATTAAAATTGAAACACTACATCAAAAGAAAATGGACTTTCTCGAAAAGAATAACTTCGCATTCATACTGGAAAATACTGAATAAAACAAATACAAGAGCGACTGTTTCAACAGCATGTGTGCCGTTCGAATTTTGGTAAAGGGTTCGTGGTTTGGGAGTTTACTACTTTGCTTGTGAATAAATAAACGAAGTGTGCTGTATTTTAAAGGGGGATGGGGCCAACATGACTGCAAAATTCATGCCGTCACCCGGCGTTTGACAATGATGGGATTCTTGATGAATACAACGGCATTGGAGCGCCTGCCTTGATTGGAGGAACACAGTGGATGTGTCTGCGCTTGAGTGAAGAAATCACAAACATTGAAGGACATTTTTTGCTCAGTGCAGATTGTTTGTGGGAAGAAGTGTACCTCATCCCCCATTTAAATTTTCGTTTTGATTTTTGATGGTCTTTTTGTCGTCAGTATTTATGATCTGCGTTGGACGACGTTCACGTTAACAAGAGAAATTGGTCAGCGAAAAAAATGAACTGAACTTTTGTGAAGAGAGTATAAAGAAACAGTACTTTCATGTACTTTTATCTGTGTACATTTTGTTATAACTTCAATTTGTCGATTGAACGGTTTATTTAAAGATGGCTCATTTGAAAAGCAGTTTTTATCAGCTGAATATGAATTTCTTTTTTAAAGATGTAACAAAATAAATAAATTAACAAATAACACTTTCATTTACTAACTATTTTCATTTTGCCCTTTTAACCTAAGACTAAGTAATTGGGGAACGGGGAGGCAAGATTGATAGAGCGATGAGTTGGTATTGCCAATTTAACGCACAATTAAAGTGGTGCGGAGATGAGTCAGAATTAAACACGGGCAAAATGAGCCACATTTTCTAAATTTAAGAGACAGCGGTGCGCTGAATTACACAGGTTCAGTTCTTTAAAGTTGAATACGTACTAAATTAGATACTCCATTATCTAAACCCCGACAGGGACTTACCTCTTTGGGGTGAGGGTTGTTGCTCCTGTGTCCACATATCGGACCGGGAAGAATGTTCAACATGTTAAAAGACATGATGCTACCGGATGTTTTCTTCTGATCTTAATTTCAAGTTCAGCGGGAAAATACAACCCGGTTAAGGTTACAGAAATGCACTGATTGCTCAAATTGCAGGGCTGAGATGGAGTCTGGAGATGTGTTGTGATATTTCTGAAGAATCGCAAGGTATCGAGATTTCAGTGCTGGGTATTCTCTCGCCTTCTGGACTTCGGTTGTAGAATGTGGAGTCTATACGGCTTTCTGCGTGCCAAAATGGTCTCAACTGGCGGACATCAGCGTATGTTGGCACTTCAATGCGGTTCAGTCCACCACCCTTTCAAATTCCGCGGAGGCAAGGCACGGTTTAACATTGCCAGTCATAAAGTAGTGGCAACAAAGAGTCTCGACGCCTAGAATTAGAATCTTGACACCAAAAGCTGACTTGTTAGCTGAGAAGTAAGCTAGGTGGCTTAAGTTCAATACCTGAGAGTGTATCGACCCCAGGAATTTTCTTGCTCAGATGTTAACAAACTGGTCTAATTCTACCAGTATCCTGCACGTATAGTTCCATCTCATGCACCAATACCAAGCCAAGGCAACGCACGTGCATGCAGAACTGAGGTTGTTGCCTGTTGCTAACGCCGCCAGCATACACTCACCATGACATAATGTCACACGACGACCCTTTCATTCACAGTTGATTGTCGTCAAGCGATAATCCGACATGCAACAGTACTGACTTTTTGAGCCTTACCATTTTCATAATTGGGGCGTTCAAACCGTCGCCTGTACGTCCTGAACATCTGGAATACACGAGCGTAAAAATATTTACACCTCTGTTTAATAAAACATAAATGACACAAATGTAGGCCTAAAGTTAAGCTACAAAGCAATTTTATTTCCAAATAAAATACTAATTTAATAGTGTTTACAATACAACACCCCTTTGACAAAATGGAGGAATCGACTTCGATGATAAATACGCGCCGCAGTGATAATTATATAAAGTTGTTGACTTGTCATGTTTTATTCCATAATGATGCCCATTGTCAGATCAATCTACCGTGGTTGAAGTAGATTATCAAGTGTTCAAACATTTCGGAAAGAGGGTGCGGGATAATGAACAAGTGAAAAATTTCTGTTGTCGAAATATTGCCAAAATGTCAGTCTGGTTATACCTGCCAGGACTTGACAAATGCAACTAACAGGGGTGGGGAAGGACTTCATCATTGACTTAATCATTGCCTGCAAATCCTCTTCTCAAAAATATAGGAACTTAAAAGTGGAGGTTCCGAAACATTTTTGTTTAGTGCCCCCCCCCCCCCTCCTCCTAGCTTTAATATGCGAAATATAGATACCTGATTAAAACAATTTTGTTTCAAATTTCTTTTGTTGTTTACATTTTTTTCACGATGGCCAAAGGTGAATAACGGTATGATGATCATCGTAGGTACTTCTGTGGATGTGTGTGTGTGTGTGTGGAGGGGGGGGGGAGGAAGTTGACTATTTCTGACGTTGGTGACGCTATTACAATTAGCAAGTTTTCCGACATGTATGTGGTACGTGTCCACATACACCTGTCGAGCCATTAGCGATAAACGGCACAATAAAGATTTTTTGGCAACCTCTAGAGTGGGAGTGGAGAGGGGTGGGGTAGGGAATGGGGTAGGGTGGGTGGGGTTGGGTGGGGTGGGGTTGGGTGGGGGTTCAAGCCCCTCCGAACCCTCCCCATGTGTATTATTGATCGCAGCAGTAGAGCAGAGTGTATACTATCCGCAACTATTTCTGACGTTGGTGACGCTATTACAATTAGCAAGTTTTCCGACATGTATGTGGTACGTGTGTACCACATACACCTGTCGAGCCATTAGCGATAAACGGCACAATAAAGATTTTTTGGCAACCTCTAGAGTGGGAGTGGAGAGGGGTGGGGTAGGGAATGGGGTAGGGTGGGTGGGGTTGGGTGGGGGTGGGGTTGGGTGGGGGTTCAAGCCCCTCCGAACCCTCCCCATGTGTATTATTGATCGCAGCAGTAGAGCAGAGTGTATACTATCCGCAACTTTTGCGCTCTTGAAATTTTGGCAAATCCTGCACGTCTCACACTCAGTGCTAATTAGAAGGTAATTCGATAATGAACGAGAATTCAAAGTAAACGAGAAAACCAGTGGGTGATTTTTTTCCTTCAAATTTTAATGCCATCAAACCAGGTTTTACAGATTAGTTTGTTATTGTCACTGTGTCGTATATATAAATATGCCATTACGAAGATACGAGAGCATAACATGATTATATTTCGTTAAAAAACCTAACATCTGGGTTACAATATCAGTGACATTCATTTAGGCCCGAATGTTATGCGAAAATGCAAAATCATGAGTAATTTACACAAATGATTTTATGAAAGTAGGCTATGTGCAGGTTAAATATGTCTTTTATAGGTTACAGGTATACAAGTTTCTTCTTCAAAGTAATGGTTCTACAGGAAACTATAAAAACTATTTATTACTTTCGTAATGGTTGCTCTTTAGATTAAGTATTTAAAGACTCCAACATCTCCCCGCCAATTCATGGCGGGTAACGCGGCGCGTCGTCTAACGAGGCGCACTTTTGAGTTTTTTCTCTGGCACGTTGCCTATTAAATAGTTTTATCCCAAACTGCAACGAAAGTGAAATGCTGACGAGTTTAAAATATCTCTAAAATATATCTTTATCTTACTGACCCATAACAGAGTTACGTGGAAAATTTCGACACGATTTCCCGATTATATTTTAAAATTTAGGAAAATGATTCTCTGACAAACAAGAAGTTGGATGTAAGAATAGAAGTAATAATGATTATTTATTGTTTATCAACTTTAAAACAATAGGTGTTAAACTTGAGATTTACTGAAAGCGCCACGTTAGACGACCATGGGCCAGTTTTTGTGCCAAATCCCCGGACACCATGCACATTTGTTACTTCTGGACTAAATTTCAAGATGCTGAAAAATCTCACATGATTAGCGAAGCAAGTTTTATTAAGGCAGTACCAATATTCAACCGAACGAGTTAGAAGCTCATCAACAAAGAAGTTTGTCAAAACTGTCCGACGAAAGTCGGGAAAAAAATCCGTGCGCCACGACTCTAGGCTAATGCGTGAAATCTCGATTTATGGAATATTGAAATGCTTGTTTCATAACAAGAAACAACCCAACAGTAACATCAGTACACCGGGCAGCAGAATTTAAATGAGTACACACAGGCAGGGGGGAAACAAGGTCAAGAAGAAAATGTTTCCAAGTGACTCCGCACTTATTACCGCTGGTCATCAGGCCAGATCAGCGTATTAATCAGGGGTGCTTTCCATTATAGCGCGAACAGTGCGAGTGTCGCACACAGAGAAAAAAAGTTGTTTAAACGTTTTTAAACAACCTCGGTTGTTCATGTGCCCTGCGTAAACAACCAACTGGTTATTTAAGCATAGCACACGAACAACCGGGGTTGTTAAATAAGTTTAAACAACTTTTTGTCTCTGTGCACAATGCCCGCCAAATTGTTAGCCAACTTTCGCAGCGTTCGCGTGAGTAAAACGTGCCCCATGCATTCTCTCCCTTCCCCAACACCCATTGTATACTCATGGGTGGAGAGAGGTGCTTGGGTTCTTGGACAATACACCATGTCGGGGTTCCAACTCACACAATACTGCGCGAATCAGACACCGTATAACCATTGAACCTAGTGGGCACTCTCCACGTCCATTTGTAGAGCACTGTAAACATATTGCCCGTAATTTTACGGTAAAATCTCAGTAAAACGGGTTGCAAGCGAAAAACCGCAAAATGTACGAGAATTTCACGTAAAATTTCTCTACGGTTGAAGCAAAAACGGGAAGTGCACAGTAAATTTACAGGAAATTTTTACAATGAGCAAGTTCGGTTGGGCGACTAGAGTGACTAGACTTAACCATAGTCAATCTAGATGTCACTCGAACGCTGCGTGGTTTGACTAGCTAGTCCAACTGGATCAACCTATCTCCGGACCAAGGTTTCTCTAGTCACTCGCGAGTTACGTCACGGTTTCAAGATGGAGGATAGGTAAACTGGGCAAGTTTTGCAAATGTTTACGGTAAATTGTTAGTTTTGTCCAATAATAATAACTCTTTGCAATAATATAATGAATTATTTATTGAACTAAAGTTAAGTAGGGAAAAAAAATAATAATAATAGAAAATGAAAATGACGTACATTATTTTGCTTCGTTAACAATTAGCAGACGACATTCTTTAGTACAGTTTGTTGTTCCTACACAAACTAGATTTGACGTAGTTGATCGACTAGATGCGTTCGAGTGAAAACAGACCACGCATGCGTGATTTAAATCGCAAAATTGACAAAAGGGACTAGATCAGCAGCACCCGAACTTGCTCAATGTTGGTTGCCATTATTTAACAGAAATTAATGAAGTAGGGACCAGACTAAACGGAAGTTACTTATTATAGGCCTATTACTATATATAATAAGAGTAAACAACTGCTACGAAAATCTACTGAAGACAACAAACTCAATGATGTTGTGCTTTAGCTTTATATTCAGCACCCCCCCCCCCCCCCCCCATAATAAGTCATGGCTTCCCATGAACCATTTTGATATTTGAATAGGAAATTAAAGGGGATGTAAATGGACTGCGCGCTGCATTTTACGGGAAAAGCCTGTAAAGGGCCGCCCTTTATACGGGTTTTTAAAGTAAAATGCAGCGCGCAGTCCATTTACGGTTATTCACCGTGATATTGACATGCTTTTCACCGTAAAAATACGGACATTTTTTACAGTGTGGTAGGATGACATTAAAAAAAGAAAAACAGCTTCGGATAGAAGAGCGCGATAGAAAAGGCAACACTGTTGGTCCCAAATTAAGTCCTACATGTATACGGGCAAAATCGAGAGCTGTTTAAAACAACATGCATTGTGCCGAAAGGTACTGGGATTTTCCTGCGACTAGGGAGTAACTGTATTAGAGTGGGGGATTTAAGGGATAGCCTCTTGAGATAATGCCATTTATGTGAAGTCGAGGAAATAATGTGTGTGGTTCTGTTGTCTATCTAGACCGCAGCTTTCGCAGACAGCTAGATGGTTCCGGGATCATGTGGTACCGGCATCGCAACATGTACCGGAACACCTCCTTGAAGTGAGGATGCTTGACCCCGTAGATGATTGGGTTGATGCCGCTGTTGAAGATGATGATCATCCCTGTCCACGGAACGACCGGATCGCTGGGCGGTATCATCAGGGCGATAGCGAAGGGAGCCAGGCAGGCCACGAAGGCGCAGACAACGTAGAACAGGTTCTTGGTGATCTCCACCTGTCGCTTGCTGAAGCTGGCTGGTCGCCGGCTCAGGCGCTTGGTGCTAGAGGTGGAGGAAGTGGATCCTTCAGGAAGCTCCACCCCTTTCTCTGCCATCTTCTTCATGTGGCCGGTGATGTGGCGGTAGATCTTGAAGTAGCACACAAACAGGATGGTCAGGGGGATGGGATATATCAGCACAGACCCTAGAAGACTGAAGAGATCGCTGGTTTCGTGGGAGGTGTCTTGAGTACAGGTCTTGTACTTCTCCGAGTACCCCCACTTGCCGATTCCGAAAAGGGGAAAGCAGCAGACGATAGCTGGATATGCCCAGGTGAAGACCAGCATGGCTGCTATCTTCTTAGGAGTGTAGATGGACCGGTAAGTCGTGGAGGACTTGGTGATGAGAACAAATCGGTTGATGGCGATAGCAGCGAGGTTCATGATGCTACACGCCAGGGTGGTGTAAAACAGACCCGCCATTACAGAGCAGACGAGTATTGGCAAGGGCCAACCGTTCATGCTGAACAGAGCCAGGGCTGTAAACGGAGCCGAGAAGCACGTTATCAGGTCGGCTGTGGCTAAGTTGACGACGAACGCGTTGGTGCGCGTTTGGAGCTTCCCAGACAAAACGACAGCCAGGATGACCATAAAGTTTCCCGAGAAGCCGACGACTGCCACGAGGCTGTAAACGCAACCAATGATGATCCTGTGGACGGGGTCTTCAAGGCGAAAGTTCCGGCCATCACCTCGGGTCGTAGTCTCGACTATAGTAGTTGTTATGTTCCCAGCGGCAGTCGCCATGAGATCCGTCGAAGAGAAAGTAGAAGACAAGTTTGCAAATGACATGTCTTCTTGTGTCGATGTCATGGCCATTGTCGTGGTGAACAAAATGGTTATCTTGACGATGAAGAAATTGACAGAGACTAACTCCCTGGACCATGAAATGTTCAATGAAGATTTCGCCGATTTTCAATCTTCCTTTTGTGATCAGTAGGCCTACGAATTCCTGTAAATACAAGGAAACGAAACCAACTGTTTAAACAACTTTCAACTGAGTCCGTTTATTTTTTACTCACTAAAATCCAAAATAAACTTCTGATAAACGTTATAGAGTCTAAATGGGACTGCATGGTGGATATAAACAAAGTAAACAGGATTTGCGGTATCACCATGTGAAATGTTTTGATCTCTTTTGAGTTGTGTGGTTCTGAGAAGATCCGGTTTGTTTTAACTCGACTTTTTCGATGATGACAAACAGAGCATGCTGTTGGGCCTTGACACGTAATCTTTTCAGTAGTCAAAAAACACGGAAAGCACATGATCAAAATGTACGTTTTACATGACAGTGGCTGTCCGCACTGGCCTTTTTAGCGATGTAAAACTGCCACAACTCTTCCGCTACACGGTTGGCACTGTAAAAGTTCCCGCTTTGGAGGGATAAACGGACAACCGACGATCGACACTTGACATTTTGGAAAGTTTACCGCTGTCCGCACCTGACTTAATTTGGACAAGTTAACAACAATCTACGTACGTTTTACCAAAAAGGTCCAATGCGGACACGGCTTAAGACCATCCACGGCACACTCCTATTAGGCAATCAGCCTGGGGGGTTGGTCGGTATCAAATGAGGGGAATAATGCTCATGGTGATTTTTGGCAAGGTATGCACCCCTGAATTGAATTTAATTGAATTGAATGAAAATATGTGATAGCATTGCAGCGGTGGCAGCTTTTTGGGTGCTATCACCTTTTTTTATAAATGGCTGCCAACATGCTTGTTACCACATATAATTAATCCGGTAACAAACATATTGGCGGCCATTTTTAAAAAATGTAAAAAAGGGATAACACCCAAAACGTTCCCACCGCTCACGCTGCAATGCTATCACACATTTTCCAACTCTAGGTGTGCATATACCTTGCCAAAAATCGCTATGAGTATTGCTCCTTTCGATCATTTGACACCGGTGGCCCAATTTTTTTGACCGAGGCTGATGGCCTATACATGTATGCAGTCCAGCCCGGATAAAAAGTTGAAATTACCAACAACGGGATTGTGAAATGTAGCCTTTCCGTCTCTCACGGAGCCCACGATTTCAAGTACACATGCATTTTGCTAGTAGACTATTTTGACAACGCATTTAAACCAGGAAATAAGCGACTTCGGTTTCGATTGGCACGCACTTTCAAAACACATGTTGAGATCTACAAACAAGAATGTATAATTATAATAACAACTGAGCATTATCTTAGGTCACTCACCAATTTTATTATTTCTGAAACATGTCACAGTCTAGTTGGCCTGGTGGTGGTTCTGCGAAGTTTTTGACTCAGTGTCAAGAAGCAGATTTTTGTAATCCTTCCTCAACGGGTGTTTAATCTGCAATGGCCTAAACAAGGCTTGTTCACCAACTACCGATAGTATATTTGAGGGGAAACCCACGTTCACCCCCTTTGAGCGTGACCCAGACCTTACTGCCTTTTTTATGCCCTGATGTAACCCCATACAGCCGATACAGTTACAGACACCTGAGTGTTGAGAGAGATAAGACCAAATTGGCAAGGAAGAAGTTTTGGTTAGGAAGTAAGTTCCGCTAACAAGGCGGATGTCTAGCTTCTAGTGGAAGACAATAGACTCCCACTAATTGGATTTCAATCCATTCTGTATTGTGGGAAATTATGCAAACAATTCTATAGGCTGAAGGAATGCCTTTGTTAGAGCTTGCTCTGGTGGGTTTTCCATATTTTGATTTGTATTTTGTTTCGTTTTATTTAACTTAGTTGTTTCCGTGTTTACTCGGGGGAGGGGGAGGGGGTGGGACACACTTTCTCAACGTTGGTGGCGCCATTTAACCTCTACGAAGACGACGACAACGACGACAACGACGACGACAGCGTATTAATCGTATTAATCACCTTACAGAAAGAAACCGAAGCAATACAGGGCGCAAATAGTTCGGGGAAGGGGATTGAGCCCCTCCCCCCTCCCCCCACCCCCGGCTGTCAATTTGAAAATTGTGCCACTACACATGTGTCGATCCCCCTCCCCCTTATTCCCCCGAGACAAATCCTGTTTGCACCATAATAGAGGGACGACTGATGTCGTATTGTGATGACAGTATCCTAATAATACACGTATCAACTGATGATACCTATGATGCTATATAATGTCGGCCGCACGTTGAACAACCGCACGACAATGACTACGTACGTGCATCAAGCCACATTCGCAACAGGAAGCTTTTGTCGCAATGAGCAAACAGGTCTTATTTGTGAATCTACGAAATTGGTCCTATTGAGGACATTTTGTGACTTGCAGTTTATTACTATTTTGCGTCCTGATGAATATTACAATTAAAATATATACAATAACAAAAACACAACTTAATATGGGCCTATAAAAAAGAAAAGAAAAAAAACATTAATAAAAAAAAAAAAAAAAAAAAAATAATAATAATAATAATAATAAAAATAAATAAATAAAACGATCTTCAAATTGTTACACTCTTTCGTTACAGACAAATCTCGTTATGACGCTAATTAAGGTTAGCAATGGGATAATGCGGTACTATTAACAAGAGAAATATAATAGCAATTTTACAGGTGGCACGGCATAGAGTTAAATTTAATGCTATCTCGTGCGTAAAGCAGCAGAATTTGACTTTTAATAAGTTTGCGACTTTTCTGGTATAGTATAGGTTTTCCCGCACATTTTAAAACTTGTTTAATCAAGTTCATAAACGGTTAACTTCAATTTCGTTCCAAGAAGACTGGAACGCGCAAATGCTACAATGAATTTAGTCATTGGTCATTCCAAGTGATCAATGGTTAGTCAATTTCAACATTGTTCCATTCAATGTCGTCAGATTTCAATGGAATTCGTCTCACCTGATGATCACCTACATGTAATGATTAAATTCGTCTTTGTTCAAGCGATTTCAAGACATTTTCGCTCAAATTCATCGGATAGTCTGGCTGTAAATAGCTTTGTGAACAAGCTATAGAGTTGGTGACGTTGCTGCTGCCAGAGAAGCTGGTGTGAATCTTCAAGCTTGGCAAGCAAGACATCTGCAAGAAGTAGCTGAAGAGAACATAGATGTCATCACTCCAGAAAAATGCGAACGCTGGTACAACCATGCACAGACGTAGGCTATTTGGCAAGACAAGAAATTGAAGGTTGAACAACCATCCAAAGGACAAGAAGAAGAACTGAATTGACTGTTTCTGAAAGATGTGAAAATATGAATACATTTTCTTTTCATAAGTATAGGCCTACTTATTTCTTGCACGAAATCGAAAGTAGCCTATACATTTTTATTTGCAAGTGTAGAGACCTTATTTCTTCCAGTTGTTGACGCATAAAATTGTCGAAGAACTAAATGGATACTCATATCGGTTTTTGAAAAAGATATAATTATGCACATTAATAGACATGATAAATGCGTATTTAAAGTGCTACACCTACGTTATACAAGAAAAATACTACTCAGACATACCACAAATTAAGTAAATATGTTTAATGTAGAAATGAAAAGATGAAAACGTAAAAATACCAAAGATGACATACAATCATGTGACGAATTTAAATGAAATGTATATGACATTGATTGCAAAATGACGAAATTGCTTCATTTATCGTACGGTACGTTAGGCAACTGCGGAGGACGAAATCGAATTGTCTTTCACCAAAAAGTATGGCAAATGTATGAAATTATTTGGACAAAGTGCGAACATGAGCGACCAAAGACGAAATTGAACATGGGATATGCAAGGTCATGAATTTTTGAGACGAAATTGAAGTTAACCGTTTATGAACTTGAATGAAAAAAGTTTTAGAATGTGCGGTGCAATTTACAGTCAACGTTGTGACCATAATATAAATCTACGGAATTACTGAAAATATAGATTAAGTAGCATTTAACGCATTTTCTCATAAGCTTACAATGAAAGAGCAAGTTGGAAGAAATTCTTGTAAACTTAAAAATTCCTTCTAAGTAAAAAAATTCATTTCTTGAGTTTTGACACTAGCAATTTGCAAGAAACCAGTCTTTATGGCTCCATCTATTTGGATCTCATCTTCCTCAAGCAGCGAGAAGGTTCCGGAATCATGTGGTACCGGCACTGTAACATGTACCGGAACATTTCCTTGAAGTGAGGATGCTTGGCCCCGTAGATGATCGGGTTGATGCAACTGTTGAGGATGACGAGTGCTCCGGTCCATGGAATGGCCGGATCGCTGGGCGGTATCATCAGGGCGAAAGCGAAGGGAGCCAGGCAGATCACGAAGGCGCAGACAACGTAGAACAGGTTCTTGGTGATCTCCAACTGTCGCTTGCTGAAGCTGGTCGGGGGTTTCTTGTGGAGCGGCGCGGTGCTGGTGGCAGAGGAACTTGTGTCGGTCATCTCGATCCCTTGCCCCGCCAACTTCTTCAAGTGGCCAGTGATGTGGCGGTAGATCTTGAAGTAGCACACGAACAGGATGATAAGGGCAGCGGGGTACACCATCAGAGAACCCAGAAGGCTGTACAGATCACTCAATTTGTGGGAGTTGTCTTGGTTGCAGGTCTTGTACTTCTTCGAGTATCCCCACCTGCCAAGACCGAAGAGGGGAAAGGAGCAGATGACAGTAGGATACGCCCAAATCAGGACCAGCATGGCTGCTATTTTCTTGGGAGTGTAGATGGACCGGTAGGTAGCCAGGGGCTTGGTGATGAGAACAAACCGATTGATAGCGATGGCTGCAAGATTTACGACGCTACACGCGAGACAGGTGAAGTAAAGTCCACCCATAAAGGAACATAGGATCTCCGGCAAGGGCCAGCCGCTAATGCTGAACAGCGCCACTGCGGTGAAAGGAAGGGTGATGCACGTCAACAGGTCGGCTACCGCCAAGTTGACGACGAACGCGTTGGTCCGCGTTTGGAGCTTCCTAGACAAAACGACAGCCAGGATGACCATAAAGTTCCCCGAGAAGCCGACGACTGCCACGAGGCTGTAGACGCAGCCCAGAATGACCCTCTGGACGGGGTCCTCAAAGCGAAAGTCCCGGTCATCTCCTTGGGTCGTGGTCTCGAACAACGTCTCGGTCGTGGCCTCTGCATATGAATTTGTTGTGTTCACTTAAGCTCAAACCTCTGTGCGGGGCCCATTTCCGGGCGAAAATCCGCGTAAAATGACCCTTTTTTTCGACGTTTCGGGTCATAGTTTGATAACCATGCGGTCTTTTTCACCGGGTTAAACGGTTCTATACGATTTAACTCTTTGTCGTTCTCATGATATATATACATATATTTTATCTTGAAAAAAATCCACGTACTTTCGGCTTTGAAAATGTGAACTTTTCATCATTTGTCTGTGTAAACGCACCGATTGAGCGCCCTCGCGTCGACTCTTTTGACTGTAACTCCTTACTGGAGTATCGAATCGTACGGGGTTAAACGGAATCGAATAGCTTAGATCCTCCTCTTTCCTTACATGTAAAACCTGTTATGATTGGTTGAAAAACACCTACGTACTTTTCACAAAGAAAAAAGTGGCCAATGACAACTTTCGATCGATAAGGCATTGTTCGAGACTTACATCGATTTACCATTGCTTACCACGCGTTACATGATCTTGGACTCTGCTCATCACCCGTTTTACAAGACAGATTTTCTTCGATTTTACTGTAACTAAGACATTTAAAAACTATCCATTTGTGAATCAGTTATCTGGCATTAAAACTGTGTTCTTTTGAGGAGTTAATTTCATTTTGAAATAATGTAAATTTGGAACTGAATACTGTTCATTCAAGGCAGCTACAGAAATTATTTGATGCAAAGAACGTACACTTGTTTATTGGGCCGTACCATTTTGTATGTGGGGAGTATATATATGCATGTACACCCACATACGTATGTCTTTTCCAAAATAATTGAGATTATGTGTTGTTTAGAAAATTAAACAATTACTAAACTTAACTATATCTTTGTTTCCTACTTGCAGCTATAAACCAGTGCCTGTGTTTATGCATGCCCTCGTGCAAAGATGTTTTGTTTTACCCATTTTGTGAATGGAGTGTGCCGGGCCACATTTCAGGGCCGAACGCACAGCTACACAGGACCAGCGTTAATCCAATTTAATAACCATAGACCTCTGTATTATACTCTACGCGCCAGATTTAAACTGTGAAATTAAGTGAACAAAAGTGGGGTTAACAAATTCATATGCTTTTGACGACACCCTGAAATCGGTTAACGAGAAGTTGGAAGACAAGCTAACTGTCTCGTCGCCTGTCACCGTTGCAGCAGTTGTCGTTGTGAACATACTGGTAATCAACGTGAAGAAATCGATGCAAACAATTAAGCAACTATTGGTGTTAAGTTCTGGAGATATGTGTGTATCCTCTAGTGTGTTGTATACGATCAAACACACAATCCGCGGTTGGGCAATTATTCTGTGCACAGAAGAAAAGCAAAATCAATTTGTAAATCATTTCATCATCATATACGAGTTAATAACATGGAATCCAAGCCACTCGAAACTCAAAACATGCTTTGTTCAGTATCGAAAAAAATGTTTTGTGGCCACGGAGCTTTTGTTAGGCTGACTTTCCAATATTAAGCACGATATGGGGGAAAAGCCCCCCCCCCCCCCTCTTTTGTGTTGGTCGTTGTGTTTCCGGAATCTCGGGAATTTATTCAGAAGTCTAGGGGGGGGGGTGTGTTAGGTAACAATAGTCTGGAGTGTGCTTAGGGTATAGGGTATATACCCATATCGTGCTGGGTATCGATTGTCCTTATGTTTCTCTATAGGCGCTATTTCTAAAATGCTCAACAAACTTCCTCGTCGTGAGAGTACAGAAACAGGGTCAAAAGGTTATAAAATCTATAGTAATCGGAAGATTGGTTTACTCAAACATCTCTGGCTGAAACTACCCCGCCGACATATGCAACCGATCGGCACGGAATTTTTGGATTTTCATTTTCTTTCTTCCGGGTTAGTTTGATATAAAACATTGTCGGTGGTTACATTGAAAGTCACTTACTTTGTACAAACAGATAAATACAAAATATATACCTACTTTGTTTAGTTGGACAAAATACAATGTCATGTGAATAATTACTAGATTTACTACACCAAATCCATAATGGCTCACGATCGTTTATATTATGGTGAAAGAACTTGCTTAAGTTCAAAACGTTAGGCCAGCTAATTTTGTTGATTTGTATATTTCAGGTCATGTTTGGGAGTTTCCAGCGGTTTAATTCATTTTCGTTTATAATTGTTGTTTAAAGATGATATTGAGGATTGTAGCAAAATAGGCCCACACAAACGTTTACCGTTTTGACCGCATAGCCTATATTCCAATAAACTTTGAATCGATCAACTCCCTCTACCGATAATAGTAGTGCGAACACGTGACACCATACTTCGCAATATGTGTTTAAAACCTACACAGATTAGACAAACTACGGAGGAGGGGCATAATAATGCCACACCCACCCCGCTGCAGAACGCTCCCTAAAAAAACACCAAGATGTACTTATGGTCTATTCTGTTCTCCATGCACTGCAAAATCTGTGTTTAGCAATCAAACACTTCTCTAAACACTTTCTTGCTATCAGTTTGTAAACATTTTCAAAGTTAACAAAGAAACTGACAGGAGCAGGATTTGGACCTGCGACCTCCGGGTTACCGTACCGGCGCTCTACCAACTGAGCTATCTTGCCCTATGTTGGCGGTCTCCCAAATTGTCAGTATCTTTGCTCGGGTGGGCGCTAGTCAGAAGTCATAAACCCAGAATGCCGTATAGCCAGGGATCACACGATACAACCTGGGAAGCGACATTGTGGGATCACTCAATCAGGATACGACTTTTTAACTTATAATTCGTCAAACAACCCACAAGGGAAACTAACTAGGTAAATTTGAACACATTTTCAAAGTGAACAAAGAAACTGGCAGGAGCGGGATTCGAACCTGCGACCTCCGGTACGGTTACCCGGAGGTCGCAGGTTCGAATCCCGCTCCTGCCAGTTTCTTTGTTCACTTTGAAAATGTGTTCAAATTTACCTTAATAGTCAGTTTCCCTTGTGGGTTGTTTGACGAATTATTACTTAGTAAACATGTTTGAATACTAAACATGTTTAGGTATTGACAGATATTGAACATCGATGTTTAGGAATTGGACACGTAATGTTTAGCTTCTAAACACGTTTACAAACTGATAGCAATAATAAAACACAGTTTTTAGAGTGCGGTTACAAAAAAATCACTCACCAATAATTTCTGCCGTGGATCGCTCGAAACTTCTCATATCACCGCAGACATGTAGTGCTAGAATCTTGCACTGCTTTCTTGCTGAACGGGCGATTGAGGACTATAGATTGTTTTCTTTCCAGCGGGCCGAGTTATATGACTTCACATTTAGTTCAATTGAGAATAATAAATGTTTACGGGGAATACCCACTGTCCCCTTCCATCCGCAGTATTCTGAGTATGAGGTATTGGCTGCAGAACATGAGAGCGGAAATTAGCAAAGCAGGAATCATACACACGCAGAACTTTTCACTTTCGCGTTTTCAACTTAAAGGCACCCAGCATGACCGTTATGAAGCTCTCGGATTGGACGAGGTCTCCAGGATGGGCGGAGTTAGTTGGAACCGTCTATTATTATTGGGTAAAAGGTAGACTGGTGGATTTGCTTATAACTTTCCGTTTCTATTTGCTAACAAATATATCAGTTTACAAGAGATATATGATATGTTTAGATCTTGGATTCTTCTACTGAAAGCTAAAAACGAAGTTCAACTTTCAGCTACTGTAACAATCATTTGACTTTTCACCGGTAGAGGATAGTAGGCCCTACTTAATTCAAAGCAGTGGAAATTTGTTCCACTAGCACAGTCTTTCTGCAATAGGCTGCAGCGCCTAGCGATGCATGTTGATCGGCTTTTGAGAGAATCAAGTTGCAGGGGAGGGATTGTGAGCAGGAGGCAGTTCCTCAATAAAGCTAATCTTAGGGAAGTCAGTTGCAGGCCCACGACACCCCCCTCCCAGCCCCGCCCCCACAACCACCACCACATCATGCCATGGAAAAGTGATCGTATGTTGCCACCGGAACGGATAATGGAAACATACATTTAATATATCAGGAAAAGGAGACTATAATAGGCCTATAATACGTGTTATTGTTTGGGCGGTGTTGATACAACGGGCTTTGTGGCATAACAGACTCGGGCTTATCGCCTTTTTTACCTTCGGGTCGACAATCGTTCAGATTTCTAACATTTGGCTGTATGGTACTTCATAAAAACTGGCAAACGATAATGCAATTAGGGAATATGAGGACTGGGAACAATCCTCAACATGAAGGATCCGACATAGTACCTTTTTCAAACCAAATTTACGACAATTAAAACACCATCAACTCTCAAAAATAGGAACTTATTAAAGCGCTTGCGCACACGAGGGCCAAGCAAAAGCTCATACCCAATACCGGCACCGTACATTGGGGCGGGAACCAGTCTAAAACATGATGACATGACCTTACCACACACGAGATGCCTTGTCAGAGATTCACTCTGTAAAACGGCGCCTTGGTGGCACTGAACGCACCAAAATCCGACTATGAAGGCTGTTCGATATCCATTTATTTTGATACCGAAATATCGGCAAAAAAATATCGCGATATTCGATATTATCGTGATGACGTCACTTTTTCCTTACCGGAAGAAGAATAAAAAAAATACATGATATAAATCACGGATGAATACAAAAATACATGATGGAAATCACCACGGCATCATGAGATCGGGGCTGGTGCGGATCGATTTTAATCGGGGCCGACCACCGAGATCGCGAATCGGGCCGGGGCCGGCAAGATCGGGGGACCGGGTTGACAAGGCTTCACTCGTTGAGTAAAGTTGGAGTACTACGACATTTACCTTCAGTTGGCTTCTTTTGCGGCACTTCAGAAAGACTAACGTTTGTTTCTATTTCGGCATTGTTGATTAGTAACGTCAAATAATTAATACCATGGACGCCTACAATATCACACGTGAGCTGTCAAAAAAACATCGTATGATTGTATGTCTTCTTGTGAATTGTGTACCCGCGCACTCAAGATAGACAGACATTGTACATGTACATTGTACAACGCATGCGCCGCACGTGTTTGTCTTTTGTCAAGGCGAATTTCACTTCGCGTTGCGCGTGCACTAGCACTGTACACTGGGAATAAGACGGTGGCATTCAGTGCGGTTGCTTGCACTTGACCAAGGCTAGCAACAAAGCAACGCGCACGCGCAGATGCGCTTTAGGGGTTGGAGTTATTGAAGCAATTGCTCTAACCCCCTACGTCTTAGTAGCCTTTTCTCAAGGCGAATTTCGCTTCATGTGGCACGTGCCCATGCATTGTACACTGGGAATAATACGGTAGAGCATTTAGTGCGGTTGTTTGCACTTGACCAAGACTACACCCACGATGGAATGCGTGCACGCGACGCACACATGTGCGCTATATAATGAACGGTGCGGAGTTTTGTCGGGGTTTAGAAAACGAACTAAGAAACAACACATTTTAGTACATAATGTATTTTTGTATTCCTCCATTGTAAATCATACGTTACATGTACATGTATGTACTATTCTACCGTCAAATTTATTGGAAATAACTGGAATTTCGAACAAGGTAATCTGGAGTCTTAGATAAATCTTGAACGCTGCGATCGAAAAGCAATATCGCGATATTCTTCGGTATATCGAATTCCCCGATATTCCGGTGTTTTTTAAAGGGGCCGATACGATTTTCGATATGAAAAATATATCGAAATATCGGGAAATATCGTCATATCGAACAGCCTTAGAGGAAGTATTTGTGAAAAAGTTCCAGACAACTTGCTCAAGTGTCAGAAACGGGAACTTAAATGTCCGGCACTCGATCGATCACTCGGTAGTGGTTGAGTGCATCTACTTATACCATGGAGGAAGGAAAGGATAAAGTTATGGTTTTTACCAAAGATCGGAGTCTTCTCTTCGAAGTCCATTGTTACAGACCTACTTAATTCCTCGGTCTGATAAACTGGCCTGAGAAGGGGATGAAATGTGTCTGCTATCATTTTGTAAAGGTAAGATAATTAGTGTTTCTCTTTCAAGAGTTTATCCGGCCTTCAGGCTAATAACCAAACTTTCGTCAACAAAAACATTCACTTTTTAGATGTATTTAGTAATATATATATGCTATTGCGTATGAACTTTTAACAGATTTTGATGAGCAAAACGGTGATCTGTAGCTGGGCAGTGATAAACGGGGTTTGTGAGAAGGTTGAGAACAGTCACGTTCGAAGTTTCAGAAGACGATCTGCCTATCAAACTGCTCATTATAGTCAAGATAAAGGCAATTTGACCAAGTGCCCAACGGTGGGTGGAAAACAAATGGACGACGTGTCCTTCGTCATGGCTATATAGTTGCATCTTATTATGGTGTTGCGCAGTATCCACTTTTTTGATTCGCTGTGTATCCATCATGTTCTTCATTCAACAGAATTGCCAGTCATCCTATCCCATACACCTAAAAACTGTGGCGTCAAGTCTTGAAGGTCATCATTACAGATAACTGCTGACATCTCTGCAACTTCTTGAGATCTTGAGACAACACACTATTTGTGAGTCTACAGACCGCTTCGATGACTACACTCAAAGGGTCGCAATCGGAGACATCATCTGCGCTGTTGCTATCTTTGGATTGCTGGGGAATGCCGTGGTGATTCTGGCGGTCGTCTTGTCCAGGAAGTTAAAAACGCGTACAAACGCGTTCGTCGTTAACTTAGCCGTAGCCGATTTAGCGATCTCTCTCGTGGCTCGTTTACTGCATTGGCGCTGTTCAGCATGAACGGCTGGCCATTGCCCGAGGTCGTGTGCTCCATCATGGCTTATGTAGGGTTTTCCTGCCTTGGGTCTAGCATGATGACCTTGGCTGATATCGCCATCAACCGGTTTGTTCTCATGTCCAAGACCACGGCTACGTATATCGATCCATCTACACTCCCAAGAAGATAGCAGCCATGCTGGTCTTCATATGGGTTTACCCGGCTTATTTGGTCTGTTCACTCCCCTTTTTCGGCATTGGTAAATGGGGGTACTCGGACAAGTACAAGACCTGCACTCAAGACACCTCCCACGAACTGAGCGATCTATTTAGTCTCCTATGCTCGGTGTTTTTGTTCCCCCACTATGATCACCCTCTTTGTGTGCTACTTCAAGATCTACCGCCACGTCACCGGCCACATGAAGAAAATTATGGGACAGGGAAAGGGTGCTAAGATGGCAAATTAAGGCGCCAGGCTCCGAAGCCATAAGCTCAAACCAGTTTCCTAAGAACCGACCGCCTAAAGCTTCAGCAATTAGCGACAGGTGGAGATTACCAAGAACCTTTTCTACGTTGTCTGCGCCTTCGTGGCCTGCCTGTCTCCCTTCGCTATCGCCCTGATGATACCGCCTAGCGATCCCGTCATCCCATGGACTGGGATGATCATCATCTTCAACAGCGGCATCAACCCGATCATCTACGGGGCCAAGCATCCTCACTTCAAGGAGGTGTTCCGGTACATGTTGCGGTGCCGGTACCACATGACTTCGGAACCTTCTCGCTGCTTGAGATGAGGCAGATGCGATCCAGATAGATGCAGATAAGGGACTCGCGTGTTCAACAGAAAGTGGTAATCTCGTGTGATTTCCGTTGGTTTAAACAAACACGTCGATGCTAGCGTCGTGAAGCGGTTAAAAAAGTGATGTTGGTGCGTATGAGTGATGTTGGTGCGTTTAGAATGAGCCTGAGTGTTTTCAAGTTCACAATAGCTCATAAGTTAATAATCATTTTCAACCATGATATCAGTATTTGCAGCTTGTTGCATTGCAGGATTCAAACAAAATGTACATGTTCAAGAGAGTTAAAAAATGCAAATTTGCCCAATTGATGTGCCGCTGTCTAGATATTAGGTAGTTGATTAACTCGCTATTCTGCCAACAAAATAATGTATCAATTTACTGCTTTTTATAATTGTAAAATGCTGACTAGACGTAAAGAAAAAAAGTAATATATTATTTCTGCCGTTTTTTCTCTCTTTTTTTCTCGCATATGGAAACATCGGTCTCATTTGGTCAAGCACCCGCTTTGTATATGCCAAATCAGCATTTTTTCGTGAAAATGCAAATTTTTCTAAAAGGTTCGCGCAACTAAAGCTTTAGGGTAAACGGTTTTTGCTTTAAATACAACTCATTGAAACCCCCGAAGCAAAGTCAGACCATCAGTAACGCGGTTTTGTCGGAAAATCAATTTTTGTACTGTAAAAACTCGACATTTTTGCACGGAGAGTTGACATAAACAACAGCTTTTACCGTACCGCCTCCTCTTCCCCAAGCCGTCACTCATTTCCTTATGGCCGGGCGGTCTCGGGGTAAACGGTTTATGAATGGCTGAGTTATAAGCTTTCGTTTGATATAGCACTTTACCTGATTGGCTACATAGTTTTGTCGGAAAATGAATTACATGAAAATCTTGACCAATAAAATCTAGCATCTGAAATGACCTGGGTACTCAGTCGTGACAAAAATGTCCTGGATGTTATGTACACTACAAAGCGCATGCATGAACACTGTGGCCCGTGTGTGTGTGACCTTGTACATGTACACACGTGCATGGGCCAAATCTTTTATGAGACAAATGGGGGCCAAACGTTTCCAGTTGCGAATCACGCTTTTGGGGAATTAAAACCAAATAAATCGACGTCTGAAAACCGGGATATATAATCGTTGAGGGTTTATTTAGTTATTATTCCTCTCGATCTCATGGAGGAAGGAATCCTTCCTCCGTGTTCCTCTACAGTAGTGTGGACAGGTTCTGTTTGGGGGGCCGGGGAGGGGCGCCATTTTTAAGGGGGAAAATGAATTTTCCCCCATGATTTTCAGGACCAAGTTGTAATTTTTTTATTAAAAAGTGCCCAGATTTTTTAGCGGCCTGACACTATAATTTGAAAAGCGGTGTGTGTGTGTGGGGGGGGGGGGGGGGGGGGCTACAGTGCAGTTTTTGAACGCATATCAATGCATACAGATGTCGTGGCGTCAGCCCCTCACATTCTGGGAAAAAAAGAAAAACAATCAAACAAAAAATACTGAACCAAAACACATTTCCGGGGGGAAAGGCGGGCAAGAGTTCCCGGGGGGGGGGGGGGGGGGGGGGTGGGGGTTGCCCTTTGCCGGCCCTCTGGCTACGCCATTGATTTTATGTAGGGCACATTCACGTCACAAATAATTTCCCAATTTATTATAAAGTCATTTTGACTGACAAAACTCATTTTGACTGAAGCGCTCATATAAAGTCCTTATGGGCGTTGCAATGAAGAATTTTTAAGGGGTGGTGGCGCGGTCTCTTGTGAGAGGGTCAGCTACACCGGACCAGTATATTGTGCTTGAAAGTCCGTTAGCTAGTACATTGTGCACATGTTGAACCATGGAGGAAGGATGGTTGAACCATTCCTTCCTCCATGGCTGAACATGGTATAGTGGAGAAACAGGAAAATTAAGCTCTGAATTTCGACAACTTTCTGTTTTTGAGATCCAAGTGTCAAAACAGGGGTGGGTACACGGCTCTTTACCTAAATTCGCCTGCGCCAAACGCCATCACAAAGAAATTGTAGGTCGGGAAAAAATAGCACCGAGTTCTCATCACTCATACAACCAACTCCACTGATCACCTTTAAAGCAACCATCAACAAGTCAGTCTGGAGCTGTACCCACTGATGACCTCTCTGCATGCGTTCTCGTGTCAGAGGTCAAACTGAAACTCGATAGTTTATAGACACGTCCTTCCGCATTCCATACAAGTGGTGCAAAGTTCCCAGCTTGCTTGACTGTTTGACCTCACCATCTGTGCCAAAGTGGGACAACATCCGGCCGGACTTTGTTAAGCTGTGATGACGCTTTTGCAACAGCACTTGTAATGGGACTTTCCCTGTGATCATTAATAGTTCTGCCATCCATTACGCCGTTGATAAGTTCCTTTGCTTATCCAGGGTTATTCTAACAGCTGGATTACAAACAAGAAGCCGAGATATGTGCCTTCAGATGATAAGTTTGGAAGAGCTGAGTTCGTACTGACAACATACACAAAAAGCCGTCCACATCTTTCCAGCCACGGTAAGTAGAGAGCCCTCCGTCTCGGCCCTATGGGGGCCGGGTTATGATTATGCACAGAAAGGATTAAACTGCCACCGTAGTTTGTGTTACTCTTTAGGTCATGAAGTAAACCAAATACAGTTTTATTTCGTTTTCTAATTTAAATCATCAATTTTGGAGACACTTTTTTGCTGAATACCAGGCCTATGATATTGTGAAAAGTGGCCCTTTCATATAAATCGTCCTTGATATTTTTATAGAGAGGACTTCAATTTTATCACGCATGGCCTAATCTCCCACACATGGCCTAATAATCTCCCACGCACGCCCCAATCTCCGCGCCGCGTCTTTTCACCGAGTATAGTGCCAGGGCATACCTGTGGTATGGGACAACACTGAGTATACAGTGTTTATATAATACGTCGGTGAAGGGCAAAACCCAATATTGAATATACCTATGGTAGTTTACAATCAAGGGTTTCGGTGTGTTCACCCAACTGTGACCCAAGTCCCCCCCCCCCCCCCCCCCCCCCGTTGTTAAAAGAATATTTGTCGAAAACCGTTAAATGTAAAGAAACAGGTCTTGGCTATCCTATACACACTTTAAAAACGTTGGGTAAAACATAATTGGGCAACTGTTATTTACCCAACATTGGTAATAATTTACCACATTGTTTGTTAATTCAGGTAAAAATGGACCAATTATTAGGAAGAATTTGCCCAAGATTTTCGGTTGTTGATAGGTTGCCCAACACTGGGAAAAATATCAACCCATTAACGTGGATTTTCTTTTTTTTGGGGGGGGGGGGTAATATTATTTTCGAAAGGCTACCAATTTTGAAAGCTTGAAATTCTGTGGTTTGCTTATTATCGTTTTACAAAAAGAGGAAATTTCTGGGGGTATTTTTTTTTTTTTGGGGGGGGGGGGCGTGTGGAGTTGGGATTGTGGGATGTGGGTGCAAGGCATCTAGTCACCATGTGCGTTTGCATATAACCACTTTGGTCTGTGGTGTAAAAACCTAGAGGGTGACTGACAGGGACATATGCATAACAATCAGCATCCACTCGACTCCCAGACGATCCCGGATCCTCACGTCACATGTTAATCATTAATAAACGGAAACCACAGGCCAATAGTTATAAACACAGAAGGAAAGGAATGTGTGTGTAATTATGTCACTGGGGTTATCTGCTTGTCTATAATTATGTACTATGTCATGTGTACAAAGGGCAATGACATCATTGCATTAATTAATTGTTTATATGAGGCTTATGATAGGCTTATTTAGGCGTGGGTGACGAGAGCCAAAGTCGAGGCTTTTTTGTTTGGGATTTGGCACTACTAGGGCATGTCTTCATCACAAACCAGTCGAAAGCTGTCCCCCAGCCCCCCGTACCCCCACTCCAAATTGAATACTCAAATGTGCACATAAGTTGTGTTGTTTGGTTCTATTGTTATTATTCTCTCCTAGTACCACGTACCACCAACAGAAAAATTGTACCCCTACAAATTAGACCAAAGTTATGCCTCTGTATGCCTCGCCCCTCCCGAAAAACTGCAGCAAAACCCGTTTCAGTTTCGGGGGAAAATTCAAACAAATTATGCGATCATTCCATTCGTAATCGTAATGTAAACACCCAATAACCAGCTTAAAATTATAGTAAACACTGATCGCTCAGCTTTGTTTGATCAAGACTGGCTGACAATTGTTGTTTTTTTCATACCATGTTCTTCCTCATTCCGACTTAGACATTATTTGCTTTGATTGTGAAACTTCCTCGAGTGTGCGTGTCTGATGACGCATCAACCCCCAAATATACGAAACCGACCCTGTATATTGTGTGTGTGAATTGCAGAGTGACAGCAGCGGTTATATTAGAAGGTTTAAAGTTATTTTGCCATGTGTGAGCAAGTGCGGTGGGAATGGGGTAGGTATAAGGCATGCAGCAGTCAATCTGCTACGCTGCTGTTAGGCCATTTTTGATCGGATGAGGGCGCTGTATGACGCAATTTGGGGTTGCAAAGTGATTTTCTGTTTGAATGTATGATATAGCTTTAGTAATGGCCAAAAATTAAATGAAATTATTTTTAATCTAAAAGCTTACTGTTTATAAAGATGGTACCAGTACCAATCCTCCTGGGAATGGTTTCCGTCTGAACTTCTGTCATCTTCGAGAAAATTATAGCCGAAGACCTCGATACCCAGCACGATATGGGGGGAAGGGTACCCCCCCCCCCCCCCCCCTTGTCCCTATACCCTATACACACTCCAGACTATTGTTACCTAAAAAACACATCCCCTATAGATTTTTAAAAAGAATTCCTGAGATTCCGGGAACACAATGACCTCCATAAGCTCCGTGGCTCAATAATCGACATCGTGCACAAAATCACTGTTAATGGTTGTTCACGATTTTTCTCAGATGACGGATTGAGCTCAAACTTTCACATGCCTGTTATTTCGTGTACACGTCACACAAGGTATAAATACTGTTACCAGTTATAACAATACTGAAAAACATCTTCAACTGAAGTAAATTTTCATATTTGGTAACCGTACTTTAACTTTTAAAAAATTATTCATTTTTTTATTAAAGAAAGTTTATTAAATAACTTTAACTTAACTCAACAACCGTGAATTCGCTTTTATTTGTACCTTGAAAAATCACATCGTTACAGCGCCCTCACCCGCTCAAAAATATTGCCGATTCGGGTACATTGTCTCCTTGACAACCATTTCGTTGCTTGTGTGCTTGCGCGTGCGCCTCGTTCCCTTAAATTGTATACTTTTACAGATTCATTTGATTTGGAATATTAAAGTTTTGGTTGTTCATAATTTTATGTGAGATTACTTTGTTTATTTTTTCTCCAGAGTAAATGTTCTTCAACCCTTGAGATCTACTCCGATAGTGACAATACGACCAATCAACACTAGATAGTTGCTGTCATCCGTCACCATGACGACCGGTACATTCACCATGGCAACCAGCATGATTTCAACCATGGCACCACAAGCTGAGACAACTGTCATCACCTCGTCTGTCAATGTCACCAATGACGACTCTTTCATGACGACAACCGACAGCCCCTTGGCGACTAATCTCACAGAGAACATGACAACCATAGCCATGTTGGAGACTACGACTCATGGTGATGGAAGACATTTCAGATTTGAAGATTACACCCAGCGGGCCATCATCGGTTCTATCGTCTGCCTGGTGGCTGTCGTGGGCTTCGTTGGAAACGTCATGGTCATTCTGGCGGTTGTTTTGTCCAGGAAGCTCCAAACGCGCACAAACGCGTTCGTCGTCAACTTGGCTGTAGCCGACCTAGTGACGTGTTTCTCGGCTCCTTTCTCCGCGGTAGCGCTGTTCAGCATGATTGGCTGGCCCTTGCCGGAGGCCGTGTGCGCCATCATGGCTGCTGTCGGATTCAGTAGTCTCGCGTGTAGCATCATCACCTTGGCTGCCATTTCCATCAACCGGTTTGTTCTCATCACCAAGACCACGGCTATGTACCGGTCCATCTACACTCCCAAGAAGATAGCAGCCATGTTGGTCTTCACCTGGGTGTATCCAGCTCTCGTTTGCTGCCTGCCTCTCGTGGGCGTTGGTAAATGGGGGTACTCAAAAAAGTACAAGACTTGTACCCAGGACACCTCTGACGAAACCAGCGATCTCTTCAGCCTGCTAGGCTCTGCGATGATCTACCCTATCCCCTTGATCATCCTGTTCGTGTGCTACTTCAAGATCTACCGCCACATCACTGGCCACATGAAGAAGATGATAGGGAAAGGAAAGGGAGTTGAGATGACCGACACCTCGAGTTCATCGGCGGCCAGCACCACGCAGCTCCACAAGAACCCGCCGGCCAGCTTCAGCAAGCGACAGGTGAAGATCACTAAGAACCTGTTCTACGTTGTCTGCGCCTTCGTGGCCTGCCTGGCTCCCTTCGCTATCGCTCTGATGATACCGCCTAGCGATCCGGTCATTCCGTGGACGGGGATGATCATCATCTTCAACAGCGGCATCAACCCGATCATCTACGGGGCCAAGCATCCTCACTTCAAGGAGGTGTTCCGGTACATGTTACGGTGCCGGTACCACATGATCCCGGAACCTTCTAGCTGCTTGAGGAAGATGCGATCAAGATAGACGAAGACAATGTCTGAAACTTAGACTTAATCTCGTCAAACCAAGACTATGGTCTTAGTTTTTGTTGTCATGATTAAATAAATTTCTACTAAGAGAGAAGTAGGCACTATTCTTACTTAGGAAAAAGTTACAAACATGTATCACAAAAACAATTTGGGGCGGTACGATAACTAGGCTAACGTACATGTATATGTGACCAGATTCTAAAAAATGAGTCTTACGGTCATTTTTTTACTTGTTAGCTTTTTACTTGGCAATGCATTGGATAGAGCATATTGTGCTCTTCATTCTGATTTATACAACACCTGAATAAATCCCAGCCATCCGATTGGTAGATCGTCGATCACGTGCATTGAATTATTCGTCCCATCGCACGATGCGAACCCGCACCGCCAAATATCACATGGTTCTATCAAACGGTAACGCGTTTGATAGAACTTCCCCGCCGCTACAACACGGCTGTCATTGGACTGGTTCCCGGTCCCTCCGTTGTCCTTCGGACTTCGGATGTATATTATATACATACGGGGACCGGGAACCAGTCTATGCTGTCAATCACACAAAATGGAGAACTGTGTTTCCGAACCGCGGTTTGTTTTTCTAACAGACGACGAAATATTGGAACTCGTAGGCGATGCTGACGCTGCTAACACAAAGAGACAAATGAAATATGCAGTCAAACGATTAGAGGAATTTGCAAGACACGCAGGAACAACAATTACAGCTTTAACTGATTCGGAACTGGACCACTTTTTTTTGTCGCGGTTTTTGCGGGACTGAGAAGGTAAACGGCACGTTGTACACCAAGAAATCCATGCATGCAATCTGTCGGATTTATTCAGGCGTTGTATAAAACAAATAATGAATGTTTCACATTCGTGCAATGGTAAGAATAATTTCATTCGGTGACAGATGGAATTTCCCATTCCACTCGGCTTCGCCTCGTGGAATGGAACGCTTTACAGTCACTTCGCCCAAAAACCACATCGCCCTCAACCACTTCGCCCTCAACCACTTCGCCCAAACGCCACTTCGCCCAAACGCCACTTCGCCCAATTACCCCTTCGCCCAAACGCCACTTCGCCCAAACGCCACTTCGCCCAAAAACCACTTCGCCCAAAAACCACTTCGCCCAAAATCCACTTCGCCCAAAAACCACTTCGCCCAAAAACCACTTCGCCCAAAAACCACTTCGCCCAAAAACCACTTCGCCCAAAAACCACTTCGCCCAAAAACCACTTCGCCCAAAAACCACTTCGCCCAAAAACCACTTCGCCCAAGGCAAAAACCACTTCGCCCATGCCCGATCCGTATGCCCTTTTTTCATTTCATTAGTTTGTTACATAAATTGTACATCATCTCTCATATCAGTTAAGATGTTAGAATATAAATGTTTGTAAAAAATTACGTTATAATTTTTTTATAAAAACCTCCGGAATACCGTACCAGCGCTCTATACTACCATGAGGTAGGATACTACCAACTAATGAGCTATCTTGCCCTATGTTGGCGGTCTCCCAAATTGTCAGTATCTTTGTTTGGGTGGGCGCTAGCAAAGATAGTAGAGCGCCGTAGGCGCCTATGGCGCTCTACTATCTTTGGCGCTAGTCAGAAGTCATAAAATCGTAATAATTTGAATGACCACTTGATAAAAATAATTGACCTATCGCGGTGGAATCGCGTCAACGCAGCTTATGAATTATTGTCCAATCACATCAATTAAAATTCCACGTGGAACGCGCAAAATCTGAGACAAACAAAAAATACCACACAAAAATCCCATAGGGTTGTCTAAGGGGCGTGGTTAACTCGTAAACGGCGACAGGTCAATTGCCTATAAACTAATAAGAAAAGAAAAGCTGGTCACAAAAAGGATGTCACAACGCAAATAAAGTTTTGAATGCACCATCAAAACGAAATAGAAAACGAAAACGAACACATTGGGAACAAAATCTTGGGTGCTTAAAAATTGGGCGAAGTGGTTTTTGGGCGAAGTGGTTTTGGGGCGAAGTGGTTTTTGGGCGAAGTAGTAATTGGGCGAAGTGGTTTTTGGGCGAAGTGGCGTTTGGGCGAAGGGGTGATTGGGCGAAGTGGGATTTGGGCGAAGTGGCGTTTGGGCGAAGTGGTTGAGGGCGAAGTGGTTGAAGGCGATGTGGTTTTTGGGCGAAGTGACCGACAACCAATGGAACATTCAATCTGTCACCTTATGAAATTATTCTTACCATCGCACTCATTATTTGTATAATATCACTCAGTTTTACATCATGAAAGCGCCCCCCCCCCCCCCGCCATTCTAATACACAGACATCCATTCTAACATCCACCCCCCACTCGCCCCCCCCCCCCCCCCCCCCCCCCCCGATGGAGAGAGCCCTGGCTACGCCGCTGCATCCTGATGAATATGGACATTATGTGGGTGAAAACCTAGTCTTGGTTCCAAGACGTCCTTAGCGCACGTCCGGCCGACAGCGCCCTCTCGCTACACACACGCACGCCAAGGCCAAATCGCTAAGACCGTCTTGGGAATTTCGCAAGTTCTGCTCGCGAAATCACGAGCAGAACTGTGTGGCATTGGCATGCGCGTGTGATGTAGCTGCATTATCGCATGTAAATAGCCAACACTCACTAGTCTAGTTTCTGTACTCACGTCGGGTTTACGTGTACGTACGTATGAACGTGCAGCGCAGTACCAAGCCATTCGTTGTTTGTTGGAAAAAAATGTTTGACCGCGTGGACCAAGCGATCGATTTTACAGCAAAAGAACTGGGCTTTGGAAAGCTAAAAAGTCATCAGATCAGTGCCATTCATCAATTTGTACGTGGCCATGATTTGTTTGTTAACTTACCAACGGGATTCGGCAAGAGTGTAAATCTTAGATTTCTTGAACGAAGCATGGAGGTGTTTCCTACCTCCATGAACGAAGTAACCGAATGCAAAAAGGAGAAAGCGCTGATTATTGTCGTCGTGCCATTAAAAGCTCTGGCCGTTGATCAGTTACATCGTGCTGAACATCTGGGACTGAAGTCGGCAGATATAACGTCTGATATTCCAGATCACATTTTTGGAACAATCCGAAGATTTCTCAATCCTGTTTGCCAGTCCAGAATCACTCTGCTCAGAACGTTAACTGACTAGTAAGTTCTTAAACATGAGTTTCCTCCAGTGCGCAAGCGCGAATATTCGTTTGACCCGCCTGTTAAATTATGCATAAGCAGGTCGCGCGCGCTCCCTTGCGAAATACCCAAGACGTTCTTAGCGATTTGGCCTTGGCGTGTGTGTGAGTTTGTATATGCCGGCAATCGTGGACCTCGGACAAAAGAATTCGGGCGTAGACAAAGGGGTCCACGTTTGACCGAACGTCCACGATTGAAAATCGTGTACAAAACCAATGGGAGGTCTTCCGAAAAAGTTAGAGTATAAACAAAAGAGGAACAATGGGAGGTCCACGATTGCACCCGTTTACATGACTGGTTGTGTGTGTGTGTGTGGTTGATTTTGTATATGCCGGCAATCGTGGACCTAGGACAAAAGAATTCGAGCGTAGACAAAGGGGTCCACGTTTGACCTAACGTCCACGATTGAAAATCGTGTACAAAACCAATGGGAGGCCTTCCGAAAAAGTTAGAGTATAAACAAAAGAGGAACAATGGGAGGTCCACGATTGCACCCGTTTACATGACTGGTTGTGTGTGTGTGTGTAGCTGCCGTGCGCGCTGTACGTCGCACCGCGCTGAGGACGTCTTGGAACCAAGACTAGTGAAAACCTTGAGAGGTCATGTTTAAGGGCCTGTAACTCAAAAGTAACACTGGCGACTTGTGACTCTTTTTGTTGGGTTGGGTCACATATTACAATCAAACTCGAGATGGTAAGATCCGGAACACGTTAACAAACTCAAGCCGATTGTAGTCATTAATTTATACAAAATTGCATATTAGAAAATTCAGATAATGTGAAGACACTAGTTGGATTTGCATAGAGTGCTATTCATTGAGTGCCAATCCTGGTCGTGGAGTATTAATAGTTTTAGTTTTACCTGAGAAAATGTACTTTTTGTTTTCATTGTCCGTAAATGCTTGCTTATTCTCATTATTTAATGCATACATGCATGTATTAAGTCATTTTGATGATTAAAATTCGTTTTTATCTTCATTGGAAGTCATTTTCCTGAAATCCCCCATAATTTAATCTCATTGGTTAATTATCTAACCTGTTTCCAAGGTCCGAGTGTAAAATTCTTATACCACAGTTTGTAATATTTACGGAAAATGGGTAAACCGAAGTTTTGACATCGGGACATTCAGACTGGCGCCGCACAAAGTGCAGCCTGTACGCAAGCAAAACGTCAAGGACACCAGTCTGAATTCCAACAGAAATTTAGGCCGAACGCAAATTGGGCGCCCTCCAAGGAAATATGTCCCTTTTATCGAATTATTTTGGTATAATTTTGGGCAAAATAAACATATTGTATACAATCCTTAGCCGAGTTCTCGCGTAACCAGAGCTCGTATTGTTGAAATTTTCTCCCATAGAAATGTGCACAATTCGCCTTAACCAAAATCCCGTGTTAACCGAGCTCTTATTAACGAGAGTCGACTGTTGATATGAGGAATGTTCAGACATATAGAATAGATTCTGTCAAGCGTATATAAATTGATTCTTAAAATACATTGTAAATGACCACGTGACATTGAAAATGTGGCTTTAATGTTTATTTTGTCATGTTCTTCCTTATCTAAAACTGGGAAATGAGCTAATAATATTACAGACAAGGAAGTTTTACCATATTATGGTGAAACTTCCTTGTCTGTAACCAGCGGCAACCAATCCCCCAAAAGAAGTAGATATCTATGAGTATGCCTAAAGAAAAAATATTCAGTTTGCAAAAAGCTTTGAACTCGAACACTACGCGAGCTCGGGCTCACCGTGAGAATTCACTGTTTGAGCACCTGTTTTTAAATTTTTTATTAAAGGGCAGCACTGCTGTCTTTTAAATTTCTAAGTTTGTTCCGGACGTGACCCTGGCTATTCTACTATAGACTCTTCAGCGTGACCTGCATCCCCTGTGGTTTTCAAAGCTTTGTCGCATAAACTGATGCGTTAGATCTTGTGAGTATTGTCATCTTTGCATCCTTTGTGTTTGTTCCCTCGTAAAATTATAACTGGTATCCATCTTCATATTGGGCCTCTACGTGTTAACGTTCTTTATAATTATGGGGGGGGGGGGCCTCAAACATGAAATCACACGCTTTAAAAGGGCACAACAGTTCCACAAAACCCGGGATCCGCCCGATATGGTCTTGCATGCATATTGTCTCATTTTGGGCAAATTATGCTGGGGCTGTTGTTGAAGATAATTGGATTTCAGTCAAAATATTTCATTTTTACCAAAAACAAATCACATTGTGCCCTGGTATTCTATAAACATGAAAACTGACAATCGGCCTATAAGTCTTGTTTGTGATAGCTAAGTTTAGTCCTTTGTGTTTCTGTAGGCCTATGCGTTCCATAATCGCCTGCCCAAAACGGACTCCACCCTTCTACCATTCCCCAACAGAGTACTGGCGGTCGGTAAGCCTCGATAATTCCGAACTTTCGTGGATTTATCAGATAAGGAGAACATTTTTTGGGTGAACAAAAAAAATCGACACGAACGGGGCTGACAAGCAGACGGTTCTCGGCACCCTGTTTGCAAGTTCTTCAACTGAAAACTCTGAGGAAACCATGGCAACTGTTGCCATTGAGACAACGACCCTGGGTGACGGGAGGACCTTTCGTTTTGAAGACTACACTCAGAGGTCCGCCATTGGGATCATCATCTGTCTTGTTCCTATCTTCGGCTTCGTTGGAAACTCGTTTTGTCCAGGAAGCTCCAAACGCGCACCAACGCGTTCGTCGTCAACTTAGCCGTGGCCGACTTAGCGACTTCACTCCTTGCACCGTTCACAGCGGTGGCTTTGTTGAGCACAAAGGGCTGGCCCTTGCCAGAGGTTGTCTGCTCAATCTTGGCTGCTATGGGGTTTGCCTGCTTGGGGTGTAGCATGATGAACCTGGCAGCCATCGCCATCAACCGGTTTGTTCTTATCACTAAGCCCAGGGCTACCTACCGGTCCATCTACACCCCCAAGAAGATAGCAGCCATGTTGGCCTTCAACTGGGCGTATCCGACTTTCCTCACCTGCTTCCCTCTCTTTGGTCTTGGCAAATGGGGATACTCTGAGAAGTACAAGACCTGCACCCAAGACACATCACACGAGACCACCGATCTCTACAGCATGATCGGGTCTGTTTTATTTTTCCCAGTCCCGCTGATCATCCTGTTCGTGTGCTACTTCAAGATCTACCGCTGCGTCACCGGTCACTTTAAGAAGTTGACCGGGAAGGGGAATGGGATTGAGATGGCAGACGACTCGATCTCCCCTAAAACTAACACCTCACAGCTCCACAAGAACCCGCCGGCCAGCTTCAGCAAGCGACAGGTGGAGATCACCAAGAACCTGTTCTTCGCTGTCTGCGCCTTCTTGGCCTGCCTGGCTCCCTCCGCTATCGCCCTGATGATACCGCCCAGCGATCCGGTCATTCCATGGACAGGGGCGCTCGTCACCTTCAACAGTTGCGTCAACTCGATCATCTACGGGGCCAAGCATCCTCACTTCAAGGAGGTGTTCCGGTACATGTTGCGGTGCCGGTACCACATGATCCCGAAACCTTCTCGTTGCTTGAGGAAGATGGGATCCGGATAGGTGAAGACATCAATATTGTCACAAACCACGACTGGCCAAACCACGACTACGGACCTTCCGTTTATTGTCACAAATCTGTTTACAGTGTAAGCCTGTGTGCACACAGTCAATAAGAAAACTTAAATTACGTAGTGCTTACCTTGAATTTTAAATCCCTGATTCGAATCCTGCCGGGTTGAATGCACCCGGATTCTTTGGGTTCCACGTTGTCTTCTCAAGACCAGACCCATATTTGTGTGAAGCGGCTGCAGTAAGATTAAAGGTAGTCATGGTTTTCTGAATACATGTACAAACTTTCATTTCCCCATTCCCCGTTGAACAAATGGGGGGGGGGGGGGGGGGGGACAAACAGCTCATTGTGGCACATCAAAGGCGCTGGGCGGGAAAAGGGTTGGGCTAGTCCATATCAGATTAACCCCACCCCTTTATGTAAATGATATATTTTCGCGAGAATGTTGGTAATTTGTATATGAATGTGCATGTACTTTAGCATTATACTCCAGATGACATCCACATATGTTAAAAGATTATTATAATCGCTATTACGTATATATTATGTATATAAACCAAGTTGAAAAAGTAATTTAGATTAATGCAGAGTTGGATTAATGCATGTTTTATTACGTCATTGGGGTCAAATTCTGTCACTCGACCAATGTGTTCGAGAATTACGTGCTCAGTCAAGCAGGTTATGGTAACAAAAACATTATTGTGAAATTACTTTATTTCAAAATCTGCCTCACAATCCCCCGCCCACTTTGTACGGAGTTCATAGGTGAATATAAAGTTTTATTCGGATTTTTTTCCAAATATAGGTTAGGGGCATTCCTCCGCCCCGCCCGTGATTATCACCTATGCCCGCTCCTCAACAAAATGGCCCTCGTTTGCCATGTCAAACTGTCCAAATTATCGTCACCGTTGCCAACCATGGCCCAAAGTGACAACACTTCGTTTCAACGAAAAACGAGCAAAACATATTCACTGTCAACACTTCGCATGTCAAGGTACAAGCTTTCTTTATTGATCAAGAAATATACAAACCCGAATCATTAAAAGAAACCCCATACAGATTGTAGAGCTCAAGTCTTAAGAAAATTATTCTCTCAAGTCGAGCTGCACAAAGATTCGATTTACAGACATTTATCTCACACTATACACATGCGTAACAAAACTATTTACACAAAAATAAGCTTATTTCACTTTTCCACTGTAAAACAGCAAACTGCCTGAGAAATAAACACTAAAGCAACTGCATATACAGGTAACATACATTTTTAAAATATCCAGTTTACCGGCCTTTAAACCAGTTCTTTAAACCAGGTAAATTATATTAAAAAAACCGGAATTTTGAAAATGTCCGGAAGTTTTAGGGGGGGGGGGGGGGTTGTGGTAAATAACTTTCAAAGGGGCAGGGGTGGTCGGGGAAACAAAATCAACATTTTTTTCGGGGGTGGGGCTCTAGAAGCATCATAGACCTATTAGCTTTGCATTGTCAAAAAAATAATATTGTGTGATAAATGTAATGCCACATTTGTTAACATTTTCAGAGATTTTTTCCCCCAGCCATCACTGGATGTTTGATTTGAAGTGCATGCAGCTTCAATAATTAATGAAATATGAAACAATCTATTTTCTCTGTAAAGAAAATTGTACAAATCTAGAAGATGTGTATTTTATTCTAAAAAATAATCCTGATGTACATAAAAACAGAGGAAATAATTTAGGGTATGCTAATATGTATAAATACTGGAAAAAAAATTAATTGGTTCAATGACCGAGTGAGCAGTAGAAATATTGCAATGGGGACCAAACTGTTATGAACAAAGGCCGGAGCAATATGAACATTATGGGTGGTATTTTCAGACAAAGAAAATTTGTGGGAGGTGAAATCCATCAATCATTGTCACCTAGGATGAAACTGTGTTTGGGATTTTGTTGGGTTTTGTATGCAACTGCGTAACTCTACAGCCGATGCTCCCACACAATCCATCATTTTTTATGTTGGCTGAACAGAATAATCCAGAAACCGTGGTCTTTTTAATCAACAGATCCTTACTTCTCTTTGTCAAAACAATTTACCAAAAAACAAAAGCCTTCACACATTTGTCTTGGTATACAAACATTTTTCTCATCAAAACAAGTCCAGCTAGTCTCTTGTCAGTTGTGAGCCCTTATAAGGCAACCCAATACAGCCGTGTACAAAATATAATACATGTTCCAACATGTGGGGACTTTTCAGACATTGCATCAGTAAGATTTTTTTTACCATAAAATCAGAAGTGATTTCTGGCACGAATTTATTGCCCTGGGGGCACGACCTTTGAGAGAAAATCCTGAATGCGGAGTTCCAAAGGTGTGAAACTTTCACCACTTGTTATATGCAAGCATCGAAATATGAAAGAAATCAGTTGGTGACAAAGGTGTTTAGGGTCCAGGAAAGGTGGGCGGGGGGGGGGGGGGGGGGGGGGGGGGGGGGGGGGGGGGGGGGGGGGGGGGTGCATGGGTGCCTTCTTAAAGCGCCCCTGTACAGTTCTTAAAATTACAAACTTGATTAGTTATAAAATCTGTACAAGTGAATTTGATATTGGTATTTACAAATCTTCTCCGTGCACGACCGTTTTTTCCACTTTTTGCTGCTGTTGAAGATTTGGGTCTTGCCTGGTATTCATGCTCGACTGGTTGACATTACTTTCCGGTGCCTCTGGCCCCAGAACACCTTTGCCGACCTCCACGGCTTCCTTAGACACCTTCTGAGATGGATCCACCTGATTGGCCGATGCAGCTTCACTCGCAGCCTCCAAATCAGTATTCACATGAACTGCTTCCTGATTGGCTGGCGGGACGGCTGCTGCGTCTTGATTGGATGGTTGAGCAAAACGCCTCATTCCGATTGGTTCATGCTCGTCAAGCAGCTTGTCTGCCATGACGCTAGGGTCTGTGGTTAAGCTGTGCGGTTCCTCAGTCGGCATGTCTGTCTGCTTGAGCGTTCTTGATACAACTGTAAAAGAAAAATCAACATCAGAACAAAATTACTCAAACGGATACCAACAATCGGCACGGTTTACTGATTTTGTTCACTTTTTAAAAGGAAACATGTGACGGATATCCAAGCTCAACCTGTTTTTATGCATATAACCATGTTTTTGTATTCCCAAAATACAAACGTGGTCTAACTGTTGTTTAAATAGGATGTGAAAAAGAGGTGGTGATTTTTCCATGGCCCTATGTAGAAATGATGTCACACTGCGTTAATATCTTGTTGATTTCGTTCGTTCAGTCAGGTGGGGAAGGAATAACATTCTGTGGTACCATGACATACATTTCAGTACAGCTTGGGATAATGTCAACTTTTGCAACAACAATTTCCTTCAGGTCCCCAATACAAAGCATTGCGTGAAAATGTGAAAAGTTCCAAATTGTGAAAAGTGCCGTTTTAGTTGTATTTGTAATACCGATTTGACTTACAATAAATCCTTCTAAATAACCCACCAGTAAAAATTTCAATTCAATACGCCAGTTCCATTACCAACTAAATCTTGGCATGTACACACAGTGTTTCTGAATATTCTACACGACTTCAAAACTGGTAATAATAAGTTTTGTGTATAATTGGTTTTACCTCCCGATGGCTGGTAGCCGGCAGGCATTTGGCTGTCTTTGGATGAACTGAAAGGGTTGAAGCTCGGAGCGATGAGAAGCGCAAAGGACAGCAACAAAACCTGTCAGGAAAATAATCAAACAAATATACTTTTACAAGTTCTAACGTCCGTACTGTGGCCTCGTGATCTGAGTGTACTGGACTCAAGATCTTGTAGACGCTACAGATTGTGGATCGAGTCAAGCAGGGTCATGGTGCTTGTGTCCTTGAGCAAGACACTTTGTCACAAGTTGCTTCTCTTTACCCAGGAGTAAATGGGAACCTGTGAGGGCAGTGATGGTTATGTGTTTGATGAGCCCATGTGTGCTTAACTTGCAGCTGGGGCTGAAAACTGAGGTTTCAGGAATGATTAATAGGTCTGATGAGCAGGGGTAATCATATTGCGTCTTAAGCATCATGATGATAACTATGTGCATTCTATAAATATACACATTTTACAAAATTATCATTATTTAATCACCAGAAAATGCAGTGCTAAAAAATAGCATTTTTGTGACAACTTTTGTTCTCAGTGTTCCCCGGAACTTTTCGAGGCACAGAGAAATTTTAACTCTATATCCCAGCTCCAATTGCCTAAAATGAAAAGACCATACACGTACTATGGATGTATTTTAAATATCTTTGAACACTACAAAGCGATTTGACTCACCATGACACACGTGCTGGCGTGTGCTGCTTTGGTCGTTGTCTTGCTGACGAGGGATTGCAGTTTCTTCAGCTGTTCCATGAGAGACCTGTTGATGACAAGACACGTGCTTACAGAAACTAATTAACCACGTCAAGTCAACCATCCGGAACCAGCCTACAAGGCGTGGTTCCGCTGGTTGTCGATAGCAATGTTTGTGCTAAACTCTGACAAGTGAAGAGAGAAGGGCAGTAAATTTTTTATTTTTTTATGCAAGGCTAAAAACCATTCTGGGTACAGGGCTGTACAGGGTTCCCACAGAAATCTGAAAACCAAATTCCATGACATTTCCAGGACTAAAATATGACAATTTCCATGACATTTAACGCCATTTTGCGGAGAAAAGTTGTTCGGTATTATGATACTGATGAACCGCTGATGTTGGGCTAACCATTTGTTAGCTTTTGAAAATAAGTTTTAATTTAGTATTGGAAGACTGCCATAGTCACTACTATAGACGGACAAGGATATAGCCTGTAAATTTATCAATATTCCGTTATCACATCAAAAGCGGCCCATCAAAAATAACCCTTGCATGATCTTGATTTCCATGACTTTTCCATGACTTTCCAGGACCACTTTTTCCCCCAGGATTTTCCAGGATTTTCCATGACCCGTGGGAACCCTGTGTAAAGAATCAAAGAGGCAAAAGGTATGATTTACGATTCCCCTTGAAGCAGAAGATGAAGAGAAACATGCACCGAACTCTCCAGAGATACAGAACGAGGGGAGAAGCTAATGGCATAGCTTTTCATTCTACATAGTTAGCTATATAAATTGGTGAGAACAACCTTAAAAGTTTCACGTTTAAACACCCTAACTGGAGGAATCAAGTTGGAAAAACGGGTGGAACATTTATCATGAAAATATCTGTAGAAGGAAAATATCTGTAGAAGGAAAATCAGTACCAGGATAGTCCAACTAGCTATCATTTGGACTACGGCCATTCCTGTGGTTTGAAACAGACCACCTGGCCGGTTGTCATCTACACATACATTCCTGCGTGTACTCAATCCATTATTTGCCTATTGTTTGCATTACGCATGGCTGCACAAGCTCGTCTTGGCAAACCCCATCAATAACAGCCGACCAGAAGGGGTTAATGTGTAAGTCCGATCAACCATTGGTTAACCAATGTTCCTTGGTCAAACTTGCTACAAGTTCAAATTCGTCGGCGATCGCTTACTTGTTGGAATTCTCGAGTTTGGCCACCTTCTTCTGCATCTCATGGTTCTGTTTTGTGCAGAGGTGTACGCGTTGTTCCAGGTTGTCTACGTAGACCTTCTTACGCTTGCGGCTGTCCATCGCCGAGATCTTGTTGCGGATTTTGCGTCGGACTGTCTTCAGGGATCTCTCCTCCTCCTATATGCCACAGGAAATATTTACGTCACTTCACAGTAATGATAAAAAAAGTAAGTAACATGCAAGTCTCCTTACAGTCCCCTACGTAACGCACCATGATTTCTTTAATTGGATAATCATCTCAAGGACTAACCACATAAATTCTTGTGGCTATTCAACTTGCAGATGCCCAACATTAGAATTAGAAACACTGAAATCTTAATCGTTTTAAGAGGGTTACTGAATGTTCCATACGTAATACTAACATGTACGAATTCTTGGATTTGCTCTAAAACAAAATGCTTGGCATAGTGCTATTGGTTATAGCGAAGTTCTACTTCATGATTGCTTACCTTTGTAAGTGGCATGTCTGTTGGCAGGGAGACGTTTATATCTTCCAGCAATCTCTTCTCCTCGTCTGTCAGTCTCAATTTCGGGTAACTCTGAAGAACAAAAGTTTTATTTGAGAGAAAAATGAAATATTTGCCAATTTATGTGACGACCTGCACGAAGTTCAGAAAAAAAGGAAAAATGTGAGAAGACATTGAAATATTGATGGGTTTCATTGGTGTTGTTGAAAAGTGAAGAAAAAAGAGGAGAAAAAATGCCGGGTTGGGCACATTTTTGGTTGGCAGCCATACCACCATTACAATTTCCCTGGGTCCAGGGGACAATTTCATAAAGCTGTTAAGCACAACAATTTGCTTAGCATGAAAATGTCTTGCTTATAAAAAAAACAGGTTACCAGCCAAAAATCCATGAAATTTTCATGCTTAGCAAACAACAGCTGAATACCAGTCAAAAGCAATATTCCACACATGGAAATCTGGTTGGTAATCCAGTTTTTATCAAGGAAGCATTTGCATGCTAATCAAATTTGTGTGCTTAACAGCTTTATGAAATTGGCCCCAGATCTAAATAGAGGATAAATCTTCAATCGATAACAATACAAATGATCGCAATTTTCAGACCTACAGAATTGTTGCATAACCGATAATATCGCTGCTACAAAGTGGTATATTTTAGGTGGGGCCACACACTCTGGTTTTGTTTTGTTAATTTACTAAAACCTAAAAATACATCAAATCTTGATTTCTCAGGTATTTATCATTATTCCAGAACCAACAGTTTGGATTTTCCTATTTGACACCTGTGAACCTTTGAACAAAACTGATCAACCAGAAACAGATTTGATAACTTACGGAATCTGTGGTTGAAATGATCCTTGTCGACATTGTAGCACTCATTGTTTTGACATCGTGTACCGTCATGGGTAGGGTGTCTTTCTTGCTGTCATTTGTCAACTTCAAATCCCAACAAAAACCACCTACAATTCACAGAAAAAACAACTAATATTATGATTGTTGAGTCTAAAAAAGGAAAACAAATTACACCTTGCTCAACTCCCAAAGTGGAATAAAAGAAACAGCTATGGTGAAAGTGTAGTTTTCAAAAGTTTCTCAAATAAAAAGTTCTTGTTGATATCAGTAAAATGTTTGTACTTGGATGTATATGTACTTGTCAGTACAATTTTTGTCTTATTATCACTGGCAAAACCTTTAAAAAAATGTAATAGTATTTTTTTATAAATGTACTGTCCCTGCTCTTCAACAAATACATTTTTTTTTTGGAACAAATTTCCAAATTGTATATTTCATTTTAATTAATGGGAGAAAAAATAAAACAAAATAAAATAAACGACCCCCATCCACTTTTTCTATTTTTTGGCGTCTCTGAAACCTAAGGAAAAAAAGGGCTTCATTCTAGATTACTTTTGCACCACTAATGCACAAAAACATACTATTGCTTGGCTGCTAATAACATTTGTAAAGTAATAATTAGATAACTAACACGTGGGTGTTTTTTTTTTAGTTTAAATCTCATTCCAGTGATGTAGTCGAGACCATCACAAGACCAGGCACAAGACCATTCTATCACAAGACCATTCTATCACAAGACCAGCTTGTAACAGGCACAAGTACATGTAACAGGCATAAACCATGACAAAGGAATGCTTTTGTTACAGTTCATTTGAATAGCTTAAGACTTGGATTAAGACTGCTGGTCTTGTGATGGTCTTGCAGGGTCTTGCAGGGTCTTGTGATGGTCTCGACTACATCACTGCCTCATTCAAAAGTAAATATCTTTTGTACATCTTTAAAATACATGTATGACGTACATGTACATCTTTAACCCTAACAGTCCCAAATCCTCCAATTTTAATACGATTTTGCATGCACCCTAGAGGGTTAGGGTTTTTAAATATTAATTGTACAAGTACACGGCAGTGATCAAAACTGTCTTCAGATTATAAATAAAACTGCACATGTTCCTGTGAGATTCTCAGCGAAAGACATCTTCATTTCTTTGGGATAAGATCCTTTTTTAATAACCAAAATAATTGGCTTTGCAATAGGCTGCATATGTTATTGCGCGCATATGAAATTGTATCCTACCATCTGTTCTCAATGGAATATTACTAGCTCTTCCTCTTACATATTATTAGCATAATTTCTTCAGGATACTATTCACGTGTACAGCAGAACAAATAGCAGCTGTGACAATGAATCAGTATTCTATGCATAAACTGTATGTACTGTCTGATGTCGACATATACCTGCACCTTCTGTGCCATGCAGGAAATGACCCAGAGTTTGTAATTTGTAAAATTCAGGATTTGTTGTTACATCAAATAATGACTGGTGTATAACTTCACGTATGTGTGTACAATATCAGCTTTGCTGGAGAAGATTTACGTACGATTAATGCAATGTTACTACAGAAAACAATCAAATAAACCCAAAATCTCATATTTAAAAAAGAGAAAAAGATTTTTTCAGGTTAAAATTTGTTTCTGTAATAATCAAAATAAATACTGAAAAACAATGCTAAAAAAACATCATGAAGGGCAACATGAAATAAAACGAACTTGTAAAGAAAATGTTTCAAACAGTACATCACTCCAACACCAACCCACCTTCTGACATTAAATCAAAATAATCTAAATTTCTTGCACATACATGTATGCTAAAAAATTGTCAACAACTGAGTAATTTGTCAAAAACAGGCAATAACACAAAGTTAAAATGAAGAGGACCGAATTTAAAAAAAAAAACATTTTCTAGGGATGAAATTGAACAATACTGAGAAATATTAACAGGAAGAAAAAACACTTTTCGTACCCGTTTCCAAATCTGATCTATCAATGGTCGATTCCTGCATCAGCATCTCGTCTGAGCCAATCAGATAGCTTGACATATCCACTGTTTCCATGATCACCTCCTCCAATTCGTCGACACGCTGCGGGCTGCCACCTGATTGGCTGTCGCTATGGTACTGTGGGGAGTTGATTCCGTCCGAGATACCGCTGTCACTGTTTTGTGGCGAGGCCACCGGGTGGTCATAGGTCATGTTGGGGATGGTGGTGAGGTCAAAGTCTTCGTTGAGTAGGGTTGAGAAGATGTCGTCAGTTACCGGGGGGAGATCCTTGTCGTATAGCTGTGAGGTCAAGGAAAAAAAATTATTCAGCGTCCCCACCCACTCTCTTATAAAGTCCAACTTTTTCTTCTTAAAACAAAATTAAAATACAGGTCATTTGATCTTTGGTGCGTTTTAAATAGATTTAGGAGATTCTAATGTCAGCAAATGCTAGCTTGGAAAAAAAGGGCTTCCATCTTGGAGAATACTTCTGGACAAGATCTAAAAGTAGAAGGCAAAAAGGCACCTTCCTTCCTTATTTGATAATGGCATGATACTAAACATGTTTCTTTTTTCTTGTTTTTTTTAATATTTAATAATAAGAAAATGTGGTGCTAATAAAATACAACTTTCAACCCATTGAAAAAAAAATCTGCTCACTTTCTTACAAGTGTTTTTTTTTTTCTTTTCTTCAAAATAAATCAATAAAAATATGAAATGAACTATAGAATTTGAAGGCAAAGTCCAAATGTGAGAGCTTTAAGGAATGACACTCTCATTACTCTTCAGATGAAAGTCTTAGGGTAGGAAAAAACTTGAATGGTGACAATAAAGTGGGTGAGGGGCACCAAATGTGCCCCGCCCCCTCAAAATCCACCCCTGGTGTTTGCAGATTGATCTTACCTACTTCCAGAACTGTAAGGTTTTCACAAACCTTACAGAGAGACACATTGAATGCTGCGGACGATTTTCTTCCATAGTTTTGACCCTCAATACTTTTCTAGTCACGAAATTTTGTGCCCCAAGATTTCACATGCCTTCACTTGATATGGCCATGTACACATAGGCTAGGTTCACTTCCTTGAAATGTAACCCAAAAAGTGAAATTTTACGGAAATTTCACTTACCAAGACCACATCAATCGCCAATCCGCAGTTTCGCATCCGTTTTTGTCGACTGAGGGTGCCTATATGTTCTTGACCAACTACAGCGCGGCTTTCATATCAACGCGCGAGTAAAAAAAACACACAAAATTGATGAATTGTTTTCGCAGGAAACAGTCATGAATTCTTGTTTCAGGTTCGTACGGCATACTAGCAGCCGCGTCACCGTGCCGCGAGGCATGCGGAAACACGGCTGTTTCCTGCAAAAACAATCTGTCAATTTTGTGTGTTTTTGACTCACGCGTTGATATGAAAGCCGCGCTGTGGTTGGTCAAGAGCATTGAGGCGCCCTCAGTCGACAAAAACGGATGCGAAACTGCGGATTGGCGATTGATGTGGTCTTGGTAAGCGAAATTTCCGTAAAATTTCACTTTTTGGGTTACATTTCAAGGAAGTGAACCTAGCCTATGTGTACAAGGCCATATCAAGGCATGTGAAATCTTGGGGCACAAAATTTCGTGACTAGAAAATTATTGAGGGTCAAAACTATGGAAGAAAATCGTCCACAGCAGGTTCAATGTGTCTCTCTGTAAGGTTTGTGAAAACCTTACAGTTCTGGAAGTAGATCTTACCAAGATCTCGTCTGTGTTGTGGACGTTGATGTCTGACAGTATGCCGTCCCTGTCATTGAAGAGAAGATCCAGATCTTCCGATCCTGATAGAGTCCGCCCTAAAGACATCTCAAGGTTATGTACGCCTGGCGTGTGATTTTATTGAACTTGCAGATGATGAATTCTATCGAGAGGGGGAACAAATTCACAAGATTAAATGATTCACCTAATTACACATTAATGTCTTGGTAAAGTAAAAGTTAAAACAAACAAACAAACTAAACACCGTCAACAACTGAAAAAGTACATGTACATGTTTTAGTATCTAAAATAGCTTGACATACATATGCACCCTTTACAGACCAAAACTGTGTGTAAAATATGTTTTTTACGTGAAGAAGATAAAACTTCCTGGAATCATTCACTGTTTAATTATTGAATAAATCACCTTTTTTTTTACATGTAGATAAATAATAAAAGAAAAATAAAAAGTTTGGATAACCTAACTAATGCATGACATGTATATAATTCTTCTTAAACAACAACGCATGAATGTAAATCACACTAGTCAAGCATGTAAATATAATGTATGCAGGGAACATAATTATTGAAAATGATGCAATGCCATATGACTGCCGTGACTCGACTGATGAAACCACTGAAAAGACACGACAAACAAACACATTAGAAAGAAGAATAAAAACAAACCACAAAAATGGCATTTGCTCAGAATTGTAAGACGAAACTTCACAAATCCAAGAAATGGCTGGACAAAATCTTACCCTCTCTCCAGACTCACAGAAACGCCTTCTAAACGATGCAAAGCGATGAATGAATATTATTATCTCCACTGCACTTCGCCCGTTCGTGTTGCTATTTTGGGAGCATGAATCATGTTTACATTCACTGCACGCCAACAAGGCAGCGATGACGTGGCCAAGCGAAATAGCACCACCACGCGGTCCATTTTTTTGGTTGGATTGGCGTATTTTCAACCAAGAGAGGACGCTATTGTTATTTATCGTGGCGCTCGTTGCACCTAGAGAGGGCGCTATCATTATTTGTTGCGGTTCTTGTTCAACAAGAGAGGGCGCTATCATTATTTGTTGTGGTTCTTGTTCCAACAAGAACAAGAGAGGGCGCTATCGTTATTTGTTGTGGTTCTTGTTCCAACAAGAGAGGGCGCTATCGTTATTTGTTGTGGTTCTTGTTCCAACAAGAGAGGGCGCTATCGTTATTTGTTGTGGTTCTTGTTTCAACAAGAGAGGGCGCTATTGTTAGTTGTCGTGGTTCTCGTTCACCAAGAGAGGGCGCTACCGTTAATTGTCGTGGTTCTCGTTCACCAAGAGAGGGCGCTATCGTTATTCTTCGTGGTCCTCGTGTACGTAGTGGACGCAGGTTGAATTTGTTGTGAAATCGACAAGAAAATTCATCAAATATGGTGGGTTGTTGTAAAGAAAATAATTATGATTGTGGTAGGGAGTATGTATTTATTATTTATGCTACATTACTGTGGAATAAAATGATTTAGATTACTCGATTTAACCATTTTATGTGAATGTCCATTTGCTGCAGGAAAATATTCGCCCCAGCTTATTAAAATTAACACTAACGTTAAGCTTAGGTTTGTTGATCATGACAACTCGCCCCACATGGATACATGTAATGTTCAGCAAGACGAAGTGCGCATGGTAGGGGCATAAAAAGGATTTTGATTGAGAGGGGAGGTAGCCTACAAACACTATGAAAATCTAAAACAAGAAAAACGGTGCACTAACAACAATGAATCCATTGTTACTAGTACTACTACTAGCCTACTTAACGCTAGTAATATAGTTCACAGTGAAAAGTAGAGCCCACTATGGCACTAATATAACGTTAGTCCTATCCCGTTTTTCCGAGGAAGAGTAAAGTTGATGGATCTAGGCAAAAGGTATATGATGTACTGTACCAACTTGGGAAAGAATGCACAACCACCATTGCTTCTTTGTGGTCCATGAACATGTCATGTCTTAAAACAAAATTGTATTTTCGGGGGTCCATTTTCTCAGTCCCATCTTTTAACATGTTTCCAATGCTCAAGTGGGAACAGGGTATTATATTTTTTCCTGAACAAACATGTAACCAGTACCAATCTCACTTCATTACAAAGGCCTTTCTCTTATGCAATTTAATTACATACATTTCTTCGGTCTTGCCCACAGCCTCAGAATGAGTACATGGAACTTCACCGGAAGCGGTATGGCTACCGGTTGGACTACCACGAGAGAAAGTAAGTCAACCAATTGTTATACCTTGCTGTCCCATCCCCTGATGTCGGGATTGTTAACGGTTTTTGTGCCCAAGGGAACAAACTTTCTTATTTGAGTGAAAATAGAAATCAGCCCTGTACTTTTGTACAGAATGGTACCCCAGGGGTGGGGATTTGGTCACTTTGGGGGAGGTGGGGCAGGGCTTTGGTGCCAAACGCATTAGTGCCGAACAAAATATTTTTCTTGACTGCATTTTCAGAAGTAATACTCTTTAAATTATTTGCAGGGGACAGTTAATAGTTCAGGATGCAGAGAAATTGTGTTTGAGTATAAATCTGCTGTTTGAGTAGCTCATGACATAAAATGTTTGATTAATCTATATTGTATTCACATAATTGTGGCTCACAGGCTGCTGTACATATGGTACATAAACAGGCATTCATGCATGCATAAAAATAAACATTTGGAAATTTCAATATGCGTAGCTTAACATGGTATTTCCTGCCGAATATAATGTTTGTATTTTTTTCCCTGGTATTATTAGGAGAAAGAAGGAGGCTCGAGAGCCCCATGAAAGAGCTAAGAAAGCCAAGATGCTCACTGGTATCAAGTAAGTAGCATTTTACTGAAACCATTTTGACAAACTTAAACAAATATTGACATACCTTGAAAAGTTTCTTCGTCTTGTAAAGTTTGTTGATCTTGACTAAAAATTCCTTGTTTTTTCTCCTTCAAGGGCCAAACTATTCAACAAGAAGCGACATGCAGAAAAGATACAGATGAAAAAGACGTAAGTTGCAGGGCACCAATCATTGCATTACATTTCTTTCCCAACACTAGGCATTGGTCTTTCATTAACCCTAACCCCCTAGGCATTTTTACTAGGAAGTGTCAAAATCCAACACTGCAGTATACCTACAAAACCGCCTGGTGATTTTTTTTTCAGTCTCTTGGAGGGTTAGGGTTAATGTTTTTATTGCATGTAAATTGTTGAATAAAAATTTTTTATCTGACATTAATTTTTAAATTTGAATTTGTCCCCCCGTCTTACCTGGTAACTCATCCTGGTCCGTTGCCACAGCATCAAAATGCACGAAGAGAAACTCAACAAGAAGCGCAAGACGGACGAGGTTCCAGAGGGCGCTGTTCCGGCCTACCTCCTGGATCGTGAGGGCCAATCGCGGGCCAAGATCCTCTCCAACATGGTCAAGCAGAAGCGGAAAGAGAAAGCCGGCAAGTGGGACGTCCCGATCCCGAAGGTACGGGGCGTGTCCGAGCAAGAAGTCTTCAAGGTGATCAAGACAGGCAAGAGGAAAGGTAAGGACATCTTGGACTGATACCTGGAAGAAAAAGCTAATTTAGCCATCAAACATGGCCCAATTTCAAAGATCAGCTCTACGGTTAGCGGAAAAGTTACTCTACTGCCAAGTTATGGAGCCTTCTATTGTTGTGCTCTTTTTCTGTGCTTTGTGCGTACGATCGATCTGTATGAAATGGAGGTTACATCAGCAGAAAATCATGTGCTACAGCATTGATGCACATGTATGCAACCAACAGTCATTGTACATTTACTTAAATTTTGTGTCTTGATTTGTAATTTGTGGACGGGTTTTCAGATTTGAATTGTACATTTGTTTGTGGGAACTTACTCCAGCTAATGCTTTAGGGGTTTAGAGTAAATCCAAGTTAAAATGTAATTGTATTTTTGTCCTTAGGTAAAGCATGGAAGAGAATGGTGACCAAAGTGTGTTATGTCGGCGAAGGGTTCACAAGGAAACCGCCCAAATATGAACGTTTCATCCGGCCAATGGTAATGCCCCATTGCTTTTCTGAATATCTTAAAATTGTTGTCATCTTTGGTTTCTGAGAAATATTGAAGAAAAACCTTTTTTGCCAGGAATTCTAAGATACTGCCTTAGAAAAAAAAAACAACCTGAACTAAACATTAGGTTTTTCAAACTCTAAGATATCCCCATTCACATTTTGTTCCATCTCAGGGTTTACGATTCAAGAAAGCACATGTCACGCACCCAGAGCTCAAGGCCACATTCTACCTGCCCATCATTGGAGTAAAGAAAAACCCAAACTCACCCCTGTATACACAGCTAGGGGTCATCACCAAGGGAACCGTCATAGAGGTGAGAGGTCACATCAGAAAGGGAGTTTGAAGACCAAAGCTTTACATTTGACCATCTTTGTTGTACTCCACCAGGGCCAGGGAAATAATCGCTTTAACACTATCAAAACCCTTAAGGCATTCTTGCCGGGGAAATGTCCTAAATCCACCTCTGTTCAGTAATCCAGTGGAACATTCTTTGCACTTAAACTTGTAAGGGACATAAAGCCCCATTTGAAGTAATGGCTGGGCTCTCCTTAATCCTTCAAAAACCTCCAAAAAGGTCCTGGTGGGTTTTGAAGGATCTGGAACTTTGTTATAATTAATCCACAAAACGATGTAAAGTTTTATTTCGAAATGTTTCTGCACAGACTTGTTTATGTCCCAGCTGTACTTCATTTGAACCAGCAATTCTTGTAAGGCTCAGTGCTCAAGTGGTTAGACGTCTGCACTTGTAAGCAGGTGGTCATGGGTTCATATCCCGCCTCCGTAAGCCTGCTCAGGGTTCCCACCATTTCATGAAAACAAAATTCCCTGAGTTTTCCCCCGATGAATTTTCAAAATTCCAGGATAATTATTTCGACCTATATCCAGTTTGACACATGTTCAAAGACAGATAAAGAGGGATTTCTACACTAAAAACCACCATAGGCAATCATCCAGTGGATACGCTGTTTGGCCACGAGACAAAATATAACAGACTGACCACTTTCTCTTTTGGGCCAATCAATTTTCTGGACTTTTCTCAAACTCCCAGAAAGTATGAAGCACATATGTATGGTGTTAATATTATTAGCTAAATCTCAATCTGAATTTAACACTTGGTTCTTTATGTTCAGAAGTGCTAAGGTGTTTCTTTTTTATTTTGGCAGGTCAATGTAAGCGAATTAGGTTTGGTTACACAAGGAGGCAAAGTTGTTTGGGGTAAGTTACGTTACAAGATCTGTTACATATTGGATTACTACATTTTAACAATACCATGGTCACAAAAGTTTCTGTGAATAACATTGATACACAAAGAGCTCAAGTTTTTGAAAGTTTTGTCATGGGAAATTGTAAATGCCATTTCCAGCAGTCTGCACAAAAGTGGTCGTACTTCATATCTTTTGATCTAACATGTAGCACTTTTGATTTCTTTCACTGAAATGCAGGTAAATACGCACAAGTGACCAATAATCCGGAGAATGACGGATGCATCAACGCCGTCTTATTAGTATGAAGATTTCAAAAGAGACTCGCTTTAAAGTTGAGATTGGACAATACAAATATTGGTTCTAGTGAAATGGACGGGATTGTGGAGGACTTTGATGGGCTGATACTGAGAAGACTACATCCTATGTGTCGTTGGACAGCACAAGGCAGGACATTCGTGTGAAATTTCCGACTTTTGGAATGAGTAACTAACTACAAAGAGCCACCTCGGAAAGCCAATATGTTTCAGCTGTTGCCAATGGAAGTTTGATTTCAGTCCTACACAGATGTATCTAAACAACCTGGCGTTGAAGCCACAGTCTGTTATGTACAAAAACAAAAGTTGGACCACCTTGTCTCCTTACATCCTCGTTCTAAATACATGGTGACTGCTGGCTTCAGTAATGTCAAATGTATACACATTGTGAGTGCAGGTTATATAAAACGTCCATGTCATACACCTTCAGATATCCCAGGCTGTGTATATACAAAAAGGAAAAGGCAAATTGACTTTTGCTTTTAAATAGGTATTTTGCCATGAGTGTGTTCTCTATACTGCAAGTGTACATTGTACATGTACAATCATTCCCGAGTACACAATGATGTTTGTTACACAGGGATGTCATGAGTCCATCACAAGCCCTCCAGTCCTAATTCCAAGCTATTCAAATGAGCTTTGACAAAGGCATTCCTTTGTCATTGTTCATCCAGTTACTTGTGACTGGCCTTGCAGGGACTCCACTACATGTACAACTCTGTTACACTTTTCAGGTAATACTTGTGTCCCATAAATGGTAAACTGTTTTTTTAGAAAACAAGTGAATAAATCATTTATATTTCATGTTCTGAGGTTTGGCGTTCAGTTCTGGTTTAATTTAGCCTAATGTCAAATATATTATTACACAAACGGGCAAGCATTGCTGTATCTCAATCGTCACACAGAGCAAAATTAATATCAGTTAATGCATACATTTGCTTATATTCTTGAATTAAGATTTAAATACATGTACAAGGTAATGGCAGAACAGATGTCTTTCAACCAAGATTTTTGGGGGAGGGGGGGGCTTACCAAGTCATTTCTCCTAAATTTATCAAATTGGGTTGGAGTTGGGGGCTAGGACTCCTGATGTTGCTGGCGCCCTTTCCTTGGCATATTTCCAACATAAATTATACTATTCTGCACGCGACACATGACTGACTTTTAAAAAAACCGGTGGACAGAAATTGTTTTCCATCTTTTTGAAATATAAAAATGGAAATTAAATTTCTTTTTTCCTCCAATAAAAAAAATAATAATTTAAAAGAAACAAAAGTCACTTAAAACGGTAGACAACTGTATCCCAGCCCATATGCCCAAAAGAACATGACAACAGAACATTCCAATGGTCCATTAATGCTGCAATTGTTTCGCGGTCCACTTGAGTCCAATCACAAACATTCCAATCGGATCGTTGAACACAGTACACTCGGCACAGTCTGACCAAATGTTCTAATGAAACAGTTGAAGGAACAGTCCGTGATCTAACCGGAATACAAACCGTTCCATATGACCACTAAACAATTCCGTTGACTTTAAGATGCTACCTTCTTGAGAATCCTGATCCACAGTATGTTCGAACTAGCCTTCTTCATCTTCCGATATCTCATCTTCATCCTCACTTTCTTCGTCTTCATCATCATCTTGCGATGCCGACTGGAAGAGTTTCATCAGCGTGGTGAACCTATCGGAAACCTGTAAATCAACGAATCCAACTGGTTTGATTTCATGGGGCTACTAAGCACACGATATTCTATTAAGAGGGACAATAAGAACAGCTAGCAGAGAGAGCTCGCTAATTTTAGAAGTAACATTTTCTTAAAATCATGACACAATAGAAGTCTCCCACGCATGCGCAAGCATTTGCACGACTTAGTGAAATATTGCAAAATAATTTTTTTTCTACCATAGTTATACCTTTTTTTGCTTACGGTCGATCAGTAAATTGGACTCCAGAGAGCCAATTCTGTCATTTTTGCAAATTGTAAGAGATAAAATATAAGTATTTGCTCCAAACGTGAGATGAATTAGATTTTGTTTCATGTATTCTCGTGTATGATGAAAAAGCTAAAGTAAGGGTGTTGTAACCCAATTGTCAGGGATGTAGTCGAGTCCATCACAAGTCCCCCCCCCCCCCCCCCCCCCGTCCTAATTCCAATCACAAGCTATTCAAATGAGCTTTGACAAAGGCATTCCTTTGTCATTGTTCGAGTTACTTGTGACCGGCTTTATGAAAGGACTTGCAGGGACTCGACTACAACTCTGCCAATTGTGTACGTAAACCTAAAATACAGCTCTACGTGGTACATTGTTCAGAACCAGGTACAAGAGGAGAGGAAGGGGGGTGCTGGAAACGCTTTACTAAAATAGTTTTTCTGAATGTCAAACTTTTCAAAAATCTCCCAAATTTGTCAAACAATTTCAGAAAAGAAAGGTTCTCAAAAATATGTTACCGTCCAAAAAATTGGTGGTCCCCAACAAGTGCCAATTTATTTGTTGGACAGCTACATGTATATTCTCTCACCTGTTTTGATGTTTTGTCGCCGAGTGTCTGAGCCACATCATCAAACACCTGTTGAGTTGCCCCTTGATCCCGACACTTCTGCAGCAATAGCCTGTCGGCATCCCTGGATGACAAGATGGAAAACAAAACAGGACCAAACCACAGAGCTTGTTTACTGCCTGATATGTCCAACCATAAAGCCCATCCTAGGACTGTCATGCACGGCACTCCCCCCCCCCCCCCCCCATCCACTTTCAATGATGGTCTTTGATATTTTGTTCAGCTTTAAAAGCAGTGAGTATACAGACCAGGTCTGACCAAAGACACTCCTTTATTTATGTACTAGACAGCCAACAATAGAACAGTTCAATCGGGAAGGAGGCTCGTGTGTGCTTTCTTCCGATAACTATCTGCAAAATTTTGAGTGCCCCTCAAAATGCAGGTGGAATCTGGAGTAAATTCTTTCCATATCAGGGAAACCTGTAATAATCATGGCTGGGAGGATCAAGTTTGGTAAAGTGCCTTGCCCAAGGGCCACAGTGGGATTCGAACCAGCATTCTTGAGTCCTCAGCTGTCCTAAAAACGTTACATTACTGTACAAATCATTAGTCTCACCTCGTCCAGACCACAACAACTTCCCCGTCCTTCCTTGCCACGTTGGCAGCGGACATCAACGATGTCCCCACGGCTTTCTCTGGGTCAGGTCTGGAGTCCTTAACTGTGGGACTCTCACTTTCTCTTGAAGGCTTAAACCCAGATGAGTCTTCTTGAGGTATCTCTGCTTCTGCCGCATCGACTGTCCGATTTTCAGGAACTGTGTCTTCTTTCAAAAGAGCTTCTGGCCTGGACTTGACACTCTGTCCATCATATTGCACTTTACTTTCCCCCGTCTCTTCTTCGGTTCTCTTGTCAAGTTCTGATGAACGTTTGACTTCTTTTGGGGATTTAGACATCGCCAAGCTTTCAAGCAGGGGAAGTGGTTCCGATTGGCCAAATGGCTTTGTGGGAATGCGGGTTGGCCGGACAGTTTTCACCCGCCTTACGGTTTGTGAGGGTCCTCTTGGTGATGACCTCTGACCTGTATCATCAGCTGTAATTCTGGAGAGTGAATCCACAGTTGGAGAATGAGGTTCCTTTTGTGACGTCTCAGCCTCTTCGGTCCTGACCATTTTTGCTTCTTGCGTCCTGCTGACTGTGGGAGATTTCCCCACGATGCTGAAATGCCTGATTGGTGAATCAGGAAGTATCTCCTCACAAGTCAAACTTGTGACCGAGGGTGGATTCGAACCCTTCCCATCTTCTCCCTTCTCCTGGGTGAGGTGCTCTTTCAACTGTCTCAAGTGGTCTTCCGTGCTTCGGTCGTCCTCGTTGTATGTCACAGGAGAGTTGGCTCGGCTGCCGTTTCCATCAAGAATGACCCCTGACCCTGAAAAGTACATCAAACCAACATAATACTAAGGCCATGTCTGAAACGGTGTGTTTTTGTCTATGGCTAAGGATATTTATCATAGTGCTTCAATGGCAAAAAAACATATGGCAGCTGTAACCACAACATAACTGATTACGACACAGACTTTAAGAGTTTGAGAATGCAGTTTCCATATTTTGGATCTACTTCAATTTTATTTTACAAAATTTCACTCTGCAGTGGTTTGTTAAAAAATATAATGACCTTGCTATTTTTGTATAGGAAACAAAATCCGCTAGATTTTTTGCCCAATCAGTGGGTGAGAACTGTTGTGCCTTTTCCGGCCAGAATCTTCAATAGACATGTTAATTGACCTTTCGCCATTCACAAGCCTTAGCCAATCATAGCATCAAGTGAATATCACATGATTACACTTCCCAGAGCCCGGCATATATTTTTTATTAATTTCATTTAAATTAAATTAAAAATGAATATTTACACACATACAAATATCACTAATGGATGGCTTGACGTCCAATTTGACCCCTTCTGACCGGCTGTTTATTAACCCTTTCAAGCCGGATGACGTCTATACACGCAATCGCTGCATTTTCAATCCATTATTGGATTATTGTGTATGTTTCGCTTGCCTGCACAGGCCACCCTGGCGCCTCATTATACATAACCGTACTCAAGGGGTTAATGGAGTGCTGGTATGCCAATACAGGCTTGTGCAGCCAAGTGTAATGCAAACAATAGGCAAACAATGGATTGAGTACGTGCAGGAATCCGCGTCTAGACGATAACCAGCCAGGTGGTCTTTTTCAAACCGCAGCCATGGCCATCATCCATACTCAAGAGGTTAACTGTACTACCTACCAAGCAGTGTGGTCTGAGAGCTGGGAGCAGGAGTTGGAGTTGATTGCGGACCAGGCTTGCTACCACTACTTCCCCCTGACTGACAGCTCTCACGACTCCCCTGACTGGTGATGGGAGAGACTGTACTCTCAGGTGTGGCTCCTTCAAGTCCCCGACTCTCCTCCGAGGTGATGACGGCATCGTCAGGACAATCATCATATTCATCTTTATCATCTTGATCGTCGTCGTCATCCAAGTCCTCAAATTCGTCATCATCTTGAACGTCTTCTGCATCTTCCGCATCTGGGACATTGCATGAGAAAGTGGATATGGTTAAAAATGCTACACACTGTATTTGTTAATGCATGACATGACTTGATGACAGCAGAAAGTCACACCATGTCAATAATAGGTGGTCTCGAATTCGAGACCAGGCGGAATATTGCGACCTCAATTACTGCCGAGAATCAGAGCAGCCAAAAATGACTAACTCACTAAATGTTAAATTGCGAAAAAAATTTAATACGTAACTAACCGTGGAATTGCCCATCAGCATCTTCGTCGTCATTGACGTCGTCGTCGTCATCAGCGTCTGTTTCCATGGTTTCCTTTTCTTCCTCTTCTTCTTCATCTTCCTCCGACGCATTCTCGTTCAGGTAATCGGACAGATTGTCACAGATCTCCGACAAGTGAGCCACGGCGTCGCTGTACGGATTTTCTTCATCTTCTTCCTCGATCTCTGGTTCAGCGTCCTCCGTCGACGATGCCCAGTGCACCTTGTGCACTTTCCTCCTGGCCGGGTTACGGCTGGACCCCCGTTTAGGGTTGATGTTCTGTGGGCCACCATTACTGGTACCTGGCTGCTGTGAACCGGTGAGGAGGTGGGTTCTTCGCCGGTTGCCCACAGTCAACCCTCTCAGGGAGCTTATCAGTTCTGTTCTAGTTACCTATCAGGGAAAAGAGGAGATTATTTTGGGAATAAAACATTCCGACATCTGGGTCATGCCAGCCCAATGGCTGTGTGCGAGTCCCGTGTCATGTGTATATGCTGGTGCCACACAAGCACAGGGAGGTGGTATTTTTTTTCTGGGGGGGGGGTGAAAACTTTATACGGAGAGGATCCTAGACATATATAATGCAATCACTTATATTGATCCAACCTGACGCTTAAAAGAAAGCTACCCATGAGAAATATTGGCAATTGTATGTAGTTTTGACCCATTATACATTGTGGGTTTGCATCAAGAGCTCTTTCCACAGTTTATTCACCCTCCTCCCTTCCCAAGTCAAGGATAATAGCTACCGACCCTATTCCATATCTTCAAAAATAGAGCCAACTGACAATTTTAAGCATCATTTTCATACTCAGTGGCCCAGAATTAGTAAGGTTTGACTACTTTTATATCCGAAGCATTTTGGCTGTAGAACAGCGTTAAAGTGAATCAACTTACCATGGCGCTGCAGTAGGCACAATGGCGTACCTTGCGCTGGACCCGTGAGTCATGTGACTTTTCGTGACAGTTGCACTTACATCCCTGGGTTCCGTATTGGAGATGGGTGTTCAGCTCTTGCCACGGATCCAACGGCTGACTCTAAAACAACAAATAAACATTCTTCCAAATTACTTACGTCAAAATTTGAAAATAAAGATTATGGTATAGAGTACCGAAGTCTGACGTCAGTTGGCATGACAACTGGTTCCAAACAAATGTAAATTTGGACTGTTCCTTTGTTAACAGCCAGTCATGCAAACACATAACAAAAGTATTCTGGTTCCGAACATTGCATTGACGTCATCATTTCGGTGCTCTATTTCCTGAAGAGCTTTAATTTGATATATTGTGTGTTGTGGTACCTCATTCCTAATCTTTTGCAGTTGTGAGAGTCTTGACCCCTTGTTTTGAGAAAACGAAGCTCAAAAAAGCAGATAAAATAGATTGCAGAGTGTAGTTAGTGATTTTTTTGTTCAAATATAGTTTTCTTCCTTCAGTATTGAGCACAAACATTGAAGCTATAAAAAAACAGTATCATCCAAAAAAATAATACTGAAAAGGACTAAAATTGCCAATTGAGAGATAATCATTTTACGGAATCTGCTAAAAAAGGTAAAAAAGGCACTCTTGATACAGGGCTTAAAAAGAACGTCTGAAGACGGACCAAAAAACAGCAGAAACAAATCAGATTCAGAAGAACATATTTTATGGGGAACTGCCTAACTTTCGTGAAATCAATTTTTAAAATGTCACATATGTTGCGCAACTTACGCAATAAAATGTGGCATAAGTGGAGTTAGGCAACTGTACAAGGTTTCGTGAAATCGGTTGCGGGACTGCTAGAGTGTATGGCTGTACTCTTAGCCCCAGCCCCCGTACTGTATCAGACTACCCACAACTACCACTTACCTTCAACCCCGCGGCAGATTTCCTCCTTGCTGCTGACTTCAAGATGGATGGCAGTCTGCCCTTAAGTACTGCCTTGGGCAGGAGCCTGTGTAGAGTTGACGGTCTCAGGCCGGGAGGGGTGTGGCTGCTTGAGATAGGCTTGTTAGGAGGTCTACCGACTCGGGACTTAGTGACTGGTACTTCCTCGTCGCTGTCTGGAATCTCTATCTCTTCAAAGCTGTCATACTGAAACAAAAAGGACATAACATGCTATAAATATCCTTGTATTCAGACATACATCCATGTCTTTAAACAGCGCGAGTAAAAAAAAAAGAACCCTTATATTCCCCTATACTAAGATAAGACGTCCAGCGCATATTATTTTTTGGAATTCAAAGGATTTTCTCTGAAAGCAAGCTTATAAGTTATGATTTCATACCTGTGCACTATTGCATGGCCCCTTTAATTATATTTATTATTAATATCATATTTAAACCCATGCAAAAATGACATAAATGCAGTTGTTTCCCAGAAAGCAATCAAAGACCTCTTTATCCTTGTCATCGTCCCAAATGATTTCCTCAAAGTCCATCATGTAGTTGTCAGGCGGCCGCTCGTCAGGAAAGAGAAGCGAGAACTCCTGCTCCAGATGAGGCTGTCCCTTCAGCAAGGGCAGGATACCCTCCTTCAGCTGCAGGTGGGGAGAGAAACCAATCAATTATGTATGCAAATGAGTTGAGGTCAAGGGGTCATTTGTGTCCCACTAAGTAATAACTGCCTCATATGCAAGTTGGGGAAGCAATTCTTCATTTCTAAGTCACAAGTTTGTTTGTTTGCAGAATACTCAGAAGTAATAAACAATTCCACTTTAAACACGGTTTTATGGGGGGGGGGGGGGGTTGAGGGTGTCTAGATCTGTGGGAAGAAATCACAGGCTTTGCGGATATGGGGGGCTTGGGGAGACTACCAAATTTCTGTCAGCACCTGATGAACCCCAAATTTGCTTTTTTTAAATGATTTTTTTGCAAATAGTTTTGACAATTTCAGAAATTTACAAATCCAACAGAATGTCTGATGATTTCCAAGTATTTTACACAAATTTCCAAAGTCCTTAAAAAATGCATTACCATGTGAAGTAGTTTTTAAACTACGAAATTTTCAGTCTGGAAACGGGTCTACATATATCTTGGAAAGCAACAAATGGCTAAAAAAAATAGAATCCCCAACTGACATGAAATAATTGGGTGGTTTGCTCGCAAAATGGACAAACAGCACAATAACATGATTTCTGAGGTCACAGATCTGTTGTCACTCTGCACCATGTCACACTGTGCTGCCTACATGATACATTTTTTGCTCGGAGACTTACATCATTATTTGTCCGGTCGTCTTTGGATCCCCACTCCATGATGGTCCCCAGGATTTTCTGGAATTGGGACGGATTCTTCTGGAAGTGCACTTCCACTTGACGGAGGAAAAGTCTGGCTTTGGCAAACTCCAGGTTTTCCATCAGCTAAAAAAGAAGGAAACCATGGAAAAGTATACAATAATATACAAAGGTTTTACACAAAATAAAATGGGAAAAAAAATAACAGGTTTATTTATGAAATTTCTGCTGGACTGAATTAAAATTTAAAACTGGATTAAAAGTTAATTTTTTCACACAGGCTCTTGTAAAGCACTGAGCATACAGTGCTACAATTCTTTATGGGGAAGACCAACAACTTTGTCCACAGTATAAATTAACTTCCACCAGGCATGCAACTTGGAATTAACAAAAAACGTGGAAATTCCAATCTTCAAAAGACTTTGTAGTGTGTTTTTAAATTTTCAATGGCACTAGTGTGAAGTGAAAAACGACGAAATCAGCTGATCCGAGGAAAAGTTGCATGCATGTTCCACGTATCGTTATTAGATTCAATTTTTATGTCCATTTCAGTCTGCATCATGAACACTAAACTCAAAGTTATTCCTGACACGAGCCTTCCTGAATCCTCTAAAATCCTCTAAAATCCTCTAAAATCCTCTAAAATCGTCTAAAATCCTCCAAAACCTCCTGGTGGATTTTATAGGATCTGGGAGGGTTAGGGTTAACCCTGGAAGCAACTTTGTACAAAAATATACACGATGACACAAAGGCACTGCAGTGGAAGTATTATTGTATTACGGGTATATACCAACCACAAAGGCATTAGATAACATACGCTTGAATGAGGCTTAGCCAAACACATGCCAGAGGACTTATTTTCTTAGGGCTGGCATGTCCGGTGTGTGACCTCTGTGTTAAATTTGATTGCACAGTCTCAAAAAATGGCTTTCGACTCGAGTTCAAATATATGTTTAGCAATATTGGCCCAAAGATGTTTTAGTAATTAAATTACGAAAAAACTACTTCCGCTGCAGTGCCTTAGTTGCTCCGAGGGTTAACAACAAACGTCCACATGCTAGACTGTTTGTTCAAGATTATGTATTCATACTCGTCCCAGACTCACCACTCCACATTCCAGGGCCAAGTCAGGCGGCAAGAAGGCGGTGAAATCTTCGATGAGATCAGTGTGACCTTCAAGAGCCTTACATATCTTCTGGTAGAGCTGGAGAATCAGAGAGAAATTTCAAGACAAATCAAATACCAAAAACAGGTGGTACACAAATGAGATCAATCAACCAATCAAAAATATTGATCAATTCATTTAATAGAAAATATCAAAATTATGATAACACCAACTGAAGATAAAACCCACTTCTTAATTACAAAAATAAAATAAAAAATAGTAATTTGATGAAAAATCAAATATCATAAAGCAGGTAGTAATATATTACAATCTAATACAAAAATGTATCCATTTACTACTTTAACAGGGAAAAATATCCAAATTATATTTACATAAAAAGAAGATAAAAACCAACTTCTAATCATGTAAAGAATATTATATTTTAAAAAATGCATAAAATTTGTGGCAAAATTTTAAAGAAACAAATGTCGCTAACCTCATCAGCTGGTATCTCCTGAGCCTGTGAAAACGAATTAAAGATTCCAAGGAAATCAACGTATCTGTCTGGATCCGATGCAAATCTCTCCTGTGAAGAACAGAAGTCAAGAGGTCAAGGGTTATTCATTTCAAGATATCAAGTACTTCACCAGTGGAAAATACACTCCTGAATGGACTGCAGTAAGTCCACAACACATGAGCGCTGGAAACACGGGTCCCTTGCGATGAAATTGGGATGAAACCGTGTTATGTAAAAGTTATCACTGTTCCTAAATCGCCTGGGTCCCGTGCGGTTCAGGGTCCCGTGTGAATGAATCTGTGCAATTTTAGCAGAGGTGTTGAATATCATTCAGGCAAAAATCTGCAAAACAAGGGTCGTTGGATACCGCCGTTGTGTTGTGCGATAATCTGTCGTAAAAATCGCAGGCATTAACAGACACCCCAGTGCAATTCATCGCTGATTTGTTTTACCGCCACTCATGTGGAACGGGCTTTACAACCTGCAAAATGTTGTGCTGAGCTAGCAAAGAAATTCTGCACTGACCCTGTAAGCTCAAAATTGTTAGTGATGCAAGCAGACAAGTCAAAAATCCTTGCTACCCTGTGAAATACGCTAACTCTTAGCACAAACTTTTCTGCTACAATTTTCTGCAATTAAGAACCATAATACTGGGCCTTTCTTTACAGCCGACTTAAATTTCTATTACCTTGACTTTGTTGAGGTAAGCTCTTGAAAAAGATGTTTCTCGTTCCTCTCTCTGAAAGAGTTAAAAAAAAAAAAAAATGTGCTAATATGGTCCAGATTTTTCCTGCAAAAACATTGTATAGTAGTTGTAAATTAAGAATGTGGCAGCCAATGAATATGTCACAATAAAGTGGTGTGTCATTCAATCTGAATGTAAAGAAGGCACTAATTGCAAAAAGGTTCAATGGCAGACATACTTTGGGATCTTTATCCACAATCTCTGAATCCAGAAGCACCACGGTGGACTCCAGATCCCGTCTAAGCTTGGTCTTCATGCGCTTGGCAGCCATCTTGGTTGTCAAGGATGACGCCTTCCCCGCATTTTCTGCAATCCCTTCTCCAGATCCACCAACCCTTCCTTTGCCGAGATGAGTGGTTGGCAAGCTGCCACCTTCTGAAACCTCTTGGCTGTTGGAATCTGCATTCTCCAAAAGGTTCTCCACGGGTGATGCGACAGCATCTTCAAGGTTATCCTCTTCAACTCCTTCCTCATCGATCAATGAGTCAGGGGTGGTGCTCTTACTCCTTGAAGGAGGCCGACTGCTTTCCTTTGCATTTGCATCCTCTTCCTCCTGAGGTGGAGCCAAGTTTTCCTTTAACATTACTGCATCACTACCACTTGGGCTTTTATTTGAAGGATCAGGGGAAGATGGTGAAGATGATGGCTTGCCAACTACTTCAGTTTTGTCAGAATCTGTAAAGTTCTTGTTCTCTGAGTCAACACTTTTCTTACAACTTGCCACTGAAGAAGAGTTTTGGTTTGTAGATTTATCAACAATCTTTGTTGTTTGAGTTGATGGCTTTGCGACGGCTTTAGAGGCAGATTTTACAGACTGCTTTTTTGATGCTTTTCTCTTTGCCTGTGTAACTCCTTTGTCTTGGCTTGGATGTTTGTCTCCTTTGTCAAAATCGGAGACGTTTTTCACCTGCACCAGCTGGAAGTTCTGCAGGGCTGAGATACCCCCTGGACTTATTGACGATGGGGACACCTTTGGGCTGTTTCTTGGGGTTGATGCTGGTGTTGTTGAGTGAGAGTCAGGGGATTTGGAGTTGGTGTCAGCGGTGGGATTCACAGTGGTGTCAGAAGTGGGATTTATCAAAGCTTGTGCAGCACCCAAAGGTGTGATTATTTGTACAGTTGTGCCGCTGACTATGCCTTGCTGAGGGTTAATCACTACAACCGACTGATTCTGGGGAGGACCGGTTGATGTGTTTGCGCCATCCAAAGGCTTGGGTGCAATTTTTGGAAGAAGCTGGCGAATTCTCAACTGTCCCTCCAACCCAAGACTTGGCATCATCGGCTCCAGCTTTGAAAAAGACAAAGCCCTTGGCTTGTGCAGCTTTTCCTTGGGAAGAGGTCCTTTTACTGGAGGTGTTGGTAACGATATCATGACCGTTTGTGGTGTCGGGACCGGAGTGATTCTGCCGTTGTCGTTTTTACCATCCTCTCTCTTGGCAGCTTGTGTTTTGGCAAGAGGCTCATGGGAAGACACCAGTGGACTTGGGGCAATGACCCGAGGAGGGCAAAATACCGACTGATATTTCTGTGTGGCAAAAGGATACAAGACAAAATAAAATAATGGATTACTAATAATATTCACCTCAATATGAGCTCACTCCTGATTTGTGACTACACTGGGTCTATAGGTCTGACAATTGGCATAATTTCTTTGGTATCTTATACAGGAATTCGCTGACGCCATTTTTACAGTGGTGCCGCGCTCGTGTGCAGGCTGCCCGCATTCTTTAATTTGAGTCGCGTGCGCATTTTGGCAAGTTGTAAACACCCTGTTGGTTGAAGCTGCGTCGAGCGCGTGCGTCTAACACGCACGCGAGCGCCTCGCCACCGCAGTAAATGCTTCTAATTTTGGTCGCCGGATTAGTGTATAGAAGATTTCTCCTCGATTTAGATCTGGACCCAGGAAAACCATAAGGGCGGTAGGGCTGGCAACCTAAAATGTGGCCCACCACCTCTGTTGTAACCCTTTACCTAGAGTGGCTTCCATAAACAAAAACACAGTTTCATCATAGAATAAATAAATTTCAATAAAGACTTATTTTTCAACCTTTTAATATGTTTATGCTACTGCCCTAAACGCTAGGCTTTCCATTCAAAGCTTTGCAGACACTGCTGTTGTGTCTTGGATGACATCATGCTTTGGCTCATGAATATGGAAATTTGTATTTGCATAAAAACAAAAAAATACTGTAATGTCACAGTAACAATGCAAGAAAGATGTCCTGCAAATATTTAAGTCACAAAAATCCTATTGCATGATCTTATTAACCCCTTGCGTCCGGATGACATCTATACACGAAAAACAAAAATGACCATCTGGCCGGATGACGTCTATACACGCAATCTCTACATTTTCAATCCATTGTTGGATTATTGTGCATGTTACACTTGGCTGCACAATCCAGCATGGCACCCCGGCACCCCATTATAATACCCGTACTCAAAGAGAAAATACTTGGTTTTCTCAATGTACATATGCTCATCCCGGTTCTTTTCAGAACCACACATCTTCCCAGAAGAGATTTATTTCACATGGTGTACATACCCTTAACCACTCTGGCCTCTTATCATAAAGCTGTTGTTTATGATTAACAGGAGCCTTTTCAGTTCCCGGCAGGACGAGGGAACAGGGTGCAGTAAGGTCCGGTTTGATGCCATGTTTACGCCAGTTCTAAAACAGTTAGAGGTACAATAGCTATGGTAATTATTAACAATAAAATTAGTTTCAATCTGAAATAGGCTTGGGCGAGACCAACATTTTTGGAGTTAACTCCGACTCGGAGCAGGAAAAGCAATTTTATTCGGAATCGACTCCACACGTCATGCATAAAACAGGTGTCAGTGGCGTATCCCTTGAATCCGTGTGACACCGATTGATTTCATGGAGGAATGGCTTTAAAAATGCGACCTGTCATTTTTCATTTTAATAGTAAGATTTCTGAAGCCTACCTTGATGACGTTGATACTGTTAACTTTGCTGCAGACGTTCTTAATATGCACCAAGACTTGGCGAGTCGTCTTGATGGGTAGCATATTCTGACAAATCATTCTGTACTGGACTTGTCTGTCTTTACTGAAAGGGTACTGCATGAGGCCCAGGACTATTAATCTAGAGGACAAGAAAAGAAATCCAAGTATTGAGAAGTTTGTGGGCACACCACGACACAGAAATTCTGCGCTAATTAGCTGTACATACGGGATGCATGCATGCACACAAGCCAAAAATGCTTGCTTACCTGTAAACATGCTTAGTGAAGAATTTTCTGCTATAGTAGATGGAGATTCTTATCTTACTGAAACCAGTTATAAAACTGGGCTCTGGAAATATTTTTCTTTATGAAAAGATGAATGAAATGTATGGAGCATGTGCCAAAAACAATTGACAATTTTCCACAAATCTCAAAAAATTGCCAAGCTTTTTCCACCATTTTAAGAAATCAGAAAGTTAAAAATGTGTTTTGTTTTACAATTATTTAGCCATTAGAAAGATTCTGCTCACATCAAACATCAGTTCACACTATTCACGAGCTAATACACACAACTGTGCTTATGAACCAGAAATATGAACTCCACCTTGATAACAAAATTAACTCACTGATATTCAAGATAGAATGCATAATTTGGGTTCTCACTTGTCTTCAGATTTTTCAAAGATGGTTTTCTCCATCTGTTTGTTTGTCAGGCTGTAGAAGGGCCACAACTCCGCAAACATGAAGACCTTGCTGTGCGCGATGATCTGCTGAGCGCCCTCCGGAGGTGGACTGCGAATACACTGACCCCTTCGCTTGGTGGTGTCCTCTGTATTGGTCCTCCACGCGTCGTTTGCTTTTATTGAGGCCAGCTCTGGAAATGACAAAAAAAGGAGAGTCGATATGAGCTCCGTGCACATCTCTGTTATTTTGCCGTGATAAAGTAAATAAAATATGGATGGACGCTGTCTGTTGTGCATCCATGCTGGGGTATGTGACTGGCATAATGTACACTGCAATTTAGCGCACATTGAGGTGAAAACTGGTCACATTTACTGTTTGTCAACCATGCACAGAGCTTGATTTGGTTCATGCACATATTCTCAAACTATTCTCGTTTCTCAATAGTGCCCTCAACAGTTTGTGCATGGAGCAAATAGACTAATCCACTATCTGTGAAATTACATGTAAGCCATTAATGACATGGAGTCTATGATCTTTCCAGCATCACGTGCCTCCTTTTAAAGTATTTTTTATGGAAGGGATCATGCTCCAAGCTACAATGCTTAAATTAATTTGACTGATAAGAGAGCAATTGTTTTTTTCAAGTTATGATCCCAGCTTGACGGGAATATTTGTCTTGTTTTTAACAAGAATTCAATGTCTCACCTTTTTTAGTGACAATTACTTCTTGCATAGTGATCTGCAGAGCACCAGCGAGGTTACACGGTCTGAATGCTGAGACCGGTTGAAGTGTGTGCTGGTTACCGGTCGCTGTGGCCGGTTCCATGTAGGAAGTCTCGCTCCGTCCAGCTAACATGTCCAATTCATTCTATTGGGTAAAGTATTTGTAAACTGTTTGAAGAAATAATTTCCCCTAACCTAAAGATGGGAGACGTATGTCTTGCAAAGAGTGCATCCACGCAAGTTGGTTGTCTTTATCGAGCTCGAAAGTATCTGCCTCCCAATGCTCGGCTTTCTGCTCATCTAGCTGTACCTAGATGCAGAATGAAAAGCTATGCCAATGGTGCATGTTTTCCTACGGCCTTTTTGCTCCTTCAAGAGGAATCTCACTTCCTACCTTTTGCTCCGTTCCGTCTTCATTACTTCATCGCAGTCCCCTAACTTGATGAGTGGCTGTGAGCTTTGTTCAGGCCAAATTTTAAAAAGTATTTTTGAAACGACCACTTTCAAGTTTTTGCAGGAAGGAATTGAATGACAAACTTACCAGGAATAGCTTTGCTTGTTTCATGTGTGGTTCCAATGATTCATTCCCTCGGCTGAGGATGTGTATTTGGGCCAGTAACTGCACATGCTGTGATGGAAAACAGAAAATGACTAATCAACTAAACGCTCAGCTTCATTCTCCGAAAGATCAAAGCAATTGCCTCTCCTGTCCAGCTTTAAATTGAGGGAAGACGGGGAAAAAACTTCGCTTTTAGAAGCGGAAAAAATACCCAACAATTGTTCCTTGGGAAAATCTACAGGATCAGGTAGGGACTGAAAAGCATATGCGCATAGTGCACCAGGCGGCAATCAAACCGGGCATTTCTCAAACTGTGACTAGACTTGGGTCATTTTTTTTCTAAATGTAAATCTCTGTAAGTGTTTTCTATTTGAACCAAGAGGCGGAGCCCATTTTTTTGTTTTTATTATTCAAGGCTTTAGATTAGCCATGGAGCTGGGGATGAGCCAAAGCCGGAGCCAAAGCCGAAGCCAAACCCAGAGCTGAGGTTTAGAGAAATGGCCGCTGCATAACTGAAAAACTATTGCCTACTGATACAAATTCTGATGGCGTCTTGCCTGCTGCATCTGCTGCTGCAGTTGTAACCTCTCGTTGTTTGTAAACACCATAACCTGCTGCTGCTGCTGTTGCTGCTGCTGTTGCTGCTGTTGCCCAGTCTTCTTGGTCCTGACAATCTTCAGTGATGCAGTTTGACGTTGAGCGGCAATCATGTCGGACAGGTTGAGCTGAGGAGGCCGGTCAAATTGTTGCATATCGAAATCGGCCACCCAGTCCTCCTTTTCATACTGTTAAAGATATAAAAAAATGTTTATGCAGGGCAACAGTATGGACTTTAATCAGTCAAGTTTAATTTACATCAGGCAAACATTTACATCTACATTAACTGCTATTGCAATGTGCAGTGTTTAATCATATGTGACCCGCTCTGGAAAAAGGTATATTATGTCGCAAAATATGAAAAATAAGTTTTATGTATGTTTGGAAAGCCTGCAATGTAAGCTTTCATTTGGTACATGATAGAGCCCTTTCCGTTCTGGAGATATCGCATTTTTGCATATTAATTAGCTCTGTGGAGTTCAAATTGCATAACAGAGAAAACAGGCATTGAAATAGCTAGTTCTAATACAATGCAATGTGGAACAATGACTCTAAAAAGGTGATTTTTTTCCCCTTTATTCACTGAAATCAACATTGTTGTGCACCAAACCTGAAACTTCAGATATTTAAGATGTCATTAAAGACACAAAACAAAAAATGAATTTTGACGAAAAATGTCACCCTCTCAATTTGAAAGGGCCATTACACATAAATGCATAGCGCGACTTATATCACCTTTTTCTGGAGCGGGTCACATATTTTACAGGGTTTCTCTTATCGATCTATTTTGTTTTTTAATGAAAAATACTTTTGAGGGAATTTCCAAAAATATGCTGGGTTATATCCATCTTTCTGAGAGTATACTCTGATTGTCTTCAGGAGATAATAGTCTTCAGGAGATCGCTAGAATCTACTTACGGCATCAATCAGCTCGTCCAGCAATTCATTCACTTCTTTTTCTGTGGAGATACAAATGTGGAGAGAAACAAACGTTATCACAACAGGATCAAGAGGCCTTGCTGACAAACGGCACTAGCCTGTAAAAGGTCCAAATGAGCTATGTAGGGTAAGTCCAAGAATTTGTGCATGTCAGTGTTACGTATTGGACATTCAGTAACCCACTTAAAACAATTACGATAGTCTTTGATTACAGTGTTTCTAATTCTAATGTTGGGCATCCGCAAGGAGAACACCCACAGGAATTTACATGTTATTAGTCCTTGAGATAATCAAGTAATTAAAGAAATTATGGTTCGTTATGTATGGGACTGCAAGGCGAACTTCTCTTGGACTTGCCCTGTACAAATGGGCAAATTCCACATGAAAAAAAAATAATTAAAAATAATCCCAATCAGAACATCATTGCCCAACCCCAACTAATATCAGAGATGTAGTCGAGTCCATCACAAGTCCCTGCAAGTCACTTCAAGTCCATCACAAGCCCTCCAGTCCTAATCCCAATCACAGGCTATTCAAATGAGCTTTGACAAAGGCATTCCTCTGTCATTGTTCAATCAGTTACTTGTGACCGGCTTTATGAAAGGACTTCTGACTGGACTTGCGAAAGGACTTGTGAAAGGACTTGCACTACAACTCTGACTGATATTAACATAAATCCACACTTTTTTACAAGAGCCTGGCATTGATATTACTTTAGGCGTGTACCACTCTGCCAAAAGAAAATGAAAAGAAACAATTAACCTGAACTCCCTAAATCATTTTCCTACATGTAACCTGAATCCGCCAATATCCTCCGATTCTAAAATCCTCCAATATCTGTTACTGGGGACCACTGGCCGGAATCCTCCTCAATCTCCACTGGATTTTGGATAAACACCCCAGTAACCTTAATCATCTGCTATCAACCAGCATCAGATTGGGCCTGATGACCTGGATCCTCCAATTTTCCTCCAGAGGCAAAATCCTTTCATGCCCTCAATCCTGCAAAATCCTCCGATGCTTCAACTTCCAAAGACCCTCAATCCTCCAAATTCCTCCATCTGGCAAAGAGGATTTTGGAGGATTTGGGAAGGTTAGGGTTAAAGAAACAACGCCATAGGGGAGCCTTCTTGACACTTACTGCTTATCCGAACGGTCTTGTCGTCCCTGAAGTCCTCTTCGTCTACTGCCTCCTCCTCAGCTAAGAAGTTATACTCTGGATCATTCTGCTCATCCTCCGCAACATCACTGACCTCAGGATCTGCTTAAAATACAGGACACAAACATTTGCCAGGATGGGCCCACATGCAATCGGTGATTTTTGTTCATTGGAAAAAAAACGGACTTATATCAAATAATGCCCCAAATTTTCCAACTTTAGTTTGGCAGTCGGTTACACATTTTGTTTGGCAATTGGTTACACATCCGTGAACGGGTGCAAACAGCTAGTCTAGTTCCCCGACCTGACATCTATAAATTGCTCAGTTTTGTCTAAGTAGGGTCAGGGAAGCAGATTATAAGAACGGTATCTTATTCTCCTTGTTTTCCAGCATCTATGAACACAAAACTTTACACCGGTCAGTGTTACAGTATTTGCTATAAAATACTAAGCCCCCAAATCCATTTATTTCTAAAATTACAGCAAAAGCAAATGTTGTATACTAATAACAAATTAGTTCCAGCCCAATGCCATGAGGGATAAAAACACACAAGTTAGCACGCTCCATCTTTGCAAACCTAGCCCCTTAACCCTAACCCTGCTAAATGCAACAGAATGCACCAATGCTAAAAAGTTTTTGCATTTAGCAGTCAAGGCATGTCTCCTGGTCTGATGCATTCTTTTGTATTTAGTATTATACATGTATAAGCCTCCAGCAACAAGGCTGGTACAGATGAGTTCACTGCACAGTGCAACATTGCATTTGGCAGGGTTCTTATTTCAGCTGTGTTGCATTCTGTTGCATTTGGCAGGGTGCTCAGAGAATACCTTGGGGGGGGTTAGGGTTAAACCATTAAAAATGTTATGAAACTGGTCGCAGGTCTCACTCTTTGGTCCGTGGTAGAGTCCGGCCAACCACCGCACCCATTCCTGATTGTCTTCCCCGCAGTCCAAAGTATCAAACATATCGTCTGTAATATCAGGGGCAACAAAGGAAGCCTCGATCTCCTCCAGGGGTGTGTCGATGGGAAACTTGGACCGTGTACGATGAGCAATGGTATCCTGAATGAAACAAAAAACTGTCCAGTCTTTGTGTATTTTTATTTCTATTTTGTTACTTTTGTTATTGTGGTGTAACCATTTTTAAATTGTGTGCATATTTTTAAGGTATGATATTTGGTAAGGACATATAACATAATTTATTAACCCTTGAACCCGGATGACAGCTATAGCCACTGTTTGAAAAAGACCACCTGGCCGGTTAACGACTGTACCCCCCATTTTCTGCATATTCAATCCATTGTTCGGTTATTGTGTTCGTTTCGCTTGGCTGCACAAGCCCGTATGGCCTTCCGGCGCCCCATCATAACAGCCAGGCAGAAGGTGTTAATTTCAATCTGAAAGCTGACTGTTTATAAAGATTGTACCAGTACCAATCCTCAGGAGAAATATTCCCGTCTGAAATGTCAACATCTTCGAGAAAATTGTATCTGCAGACCTCGAAAAATGCCAGGGCTTATTTTAATTTCAACAGTTGAAATAAACACAAAATGGACATGCACAAAATCACTGTAAAACAGAAGTTTTTTTCACAGGTTTTTTCACTATTTTCTCAAACTTTCACAAGTTTTCTTATTCACATGCCAAAGCATGATGTCCTCAGAGACACACCATAGTGTTCCCATGGCATTGTGTACAAACAATTACTGAAATTTGAAGGAAAAACAATTCTTGGAGAAGGTTTTGTGTTTTAGTTGATTTCCATATAAAAAAAGTTTGTTTTGGAACCCACATTTGACCAACATTTCATGTTGATGGGTTGTTTTAGAGGCATTAATTTTGGACAGTTTTTTATGCTCCTTTGACAAGGAATTCCTTCTATTACCAAAGAAAAAGAGTGCCCTCTTGCATGTCAAAATGAGAAAGATTTTTTTTAATTTGAAAACCATCACCTTCCTATTTTAAATTAAAACAAGTATTTAGATCATGCCCGTATTGTAAGACATGTTTATACATGTATGTGAAAATAAACTGCATATTTTTTTCCCACGGTTTGTCTAAACCTCATACCTCAGACTTTTCCAGTTCTCTATTGACCTCCTCTAGCTCCTTCAAGAACTTAGCATCCTCCTTGAGCTTCTCGGTACGGGATCGAGGCGGGGGAGGCCCCATCGGCATGGCAACGGCCCTCAGGTGGCTCACTTTGGCCGGCGATGCGGAGGCAGTTGATGGTGTCTTGGGAGGGCTACTCGGGGGCACTTTCACGTCTTCTGTTTCTGCTGGTTCTTCCTCTTCTAGGTCTTCCAAGAAGGATGTGTTGAGGGAGGAGCGAGGAGTACTGGGACACGGAGAACCGAAGGAGGTAGTACTCTCGTAATCGCTCTCATCCTTCAGCTATTTCAAGACAGTTAGAAAAATCAGTTATTTTTACAGGAACCTGCACCGAAGGATCAGACTATTTACTCATTAACCCTCCTTCTCTCGGTGCCAAAATGGAGCCAACTACCCAATATACCAAAACCTATCAAGTGACAGGTTGAAACACACACAAGCTGTGAGAGTTGGTGGGGAGATTTGTTGATAGGCTGTGATAGTTATAATAGTAGGAGAGTTAAGTAAGGTTGTTTGGTTACTTCAGATTTTAAAATTATTGATATATTATTATTATTATTGAAGCATTGTTTATTTTATTATCTTTCCCCCAGTACTAACTGCAAATACTTACCAAATCTTCTTGGCTTGGTTTGTATTCGTCGTCATCATCGTCATCGTCTGAGAAATTGAGGTCAGTGAACTGGGGTTTGGGTTTCTTGACTGGAGACACCGGCCATACAAAGGGCACCTACAGAAGAAATATGAGTACAATCATTGGCAAGTGAATGAAAAGGTGCAGAATGAGGCTGCACATCTCTTTTTCCTTTCCGATCTTCATCCCACCTCACACCCATCCTGAATGAAACAACTGCATGTACACCAGTGATGTAGCCAAGACCATCACAAGACCCCGCAAGACCACCACACAAGACCTTCAGTCTGAATTCAAGTCTCAAGCTATTCAAATGAACTGTAATAAAAGCATTCCTTTGTCATGGTTTATGCCTGTTACTTGTGCCTGTAACAAGCTGGTCTTGTGAATGGTCTTGTGAATGGTCTTGTGCATGCTTTGCAGTTGGTCTTGTGCCTGGTCTTGTGATGGTCTCGACTACATCACTGATGATGTACACTGGCTCACATCAAATAGTGACTACAATACAAACTTTCAATCTTGACCTGCAAAGCAGTGTGGTCAATCTCTGATGTCCATCTTGGAGCTTTTGCAAACCTATGTGCCCGGTCACTCTGTTATTTCTTCTAACAGTACTCACAGACTGTCTAAGACCAGATCAAGATGATGTTTGCGAGAGAGATCCTTCAAGCTGACAGCAACACTAGTCTGTAATGTTCTCCCAATTAACATCCCAAAAATGTCTGTTCAACAACACATTCTCATAGCCATAATTTCTTTCATGGTTTTTAGTATCTAAAGTTTATCTTGTTTTCTTTCTTATTGTATGCACAAACCGGTAATGTAGTTGGAAATATTAGTCCTATGAGCACATCCTAAATGCAAAAAGAATGAATGAAAGATGGAAATGAGAAGTGGAAAAGCCTGGGAAAAAACATGTAATTTTACTTACTTTTCCAGATTTTTCAGACACCTCTTTCAGCTTCGCTCTTGTCATTTTAGGCTCCTAAAAATTTGAAAGAAAAGGACAATAAATATTTTTAAAAACATAGAAATTAGAAAACAATTCATCACTTTATCTGACAGTCTGAAAATTATCATGCTGAAGGGCATTTTTGTTTTATTTTTAAATGTTCTTCAATATAAGGAAAAAATTGGGTTATGCACACAGAGCGGTCTCACCAGGAATTTCATCAGAATGGGCGAAATTTAAAATGACATTATTTCACAAGGTTAAGGGGACCTTTTCTTTGCAGGTGCGACAACTGGGGATTGTCAAGGATAAGGTGCTGTGTATCATACTGTGGTCAGTGGTGGTATAAATTACAACTCTTATTTGAGAAGATGGAATTTGCATCGAATATGATGTAAAATTAGAACAGAGATTTGTGCCCTTTCCGGTCCCAGGCTACGTAGCGTAGGAAGCACTGTATGCTCAGTGCTTTCCGAGAGCCTGTGGGAAAAAATTCACAGGCTTACTCGGGCAGGACTCGAACCCACAACTTCCTGCTTACTAGTGCAAATGTCTTAACCACTCAACCACCGAGCTTGCCGGGGTTGGCTGGCCGGTTCAAATCTAATGTAGCAGCAGGTACCGCGTAATCAGTCAGAAGATAAAATTTGCATCAGGATGATGTAAATTAGAAAGATATTTTTGTCCTTTCCTGACGTAGTGTATGACGCACTCTATGCTTAGTACAAATACATGCAAGTCCAAATTTGGAAAGCACCAGAAACCTTCAAGTGATTTTTCCTGAAGATGTGGTCGTTCACCTTGAAATCTGCCAAAATTATAAAGTCGGAGTGGGATGTCCGGCTTGTCGATTACTTACAAATACAACAGGTTGGCTACCAGATGGACTGGACAAGTTGGGTTTTTCTTCAGGTAATTCGTCCTCCATTGTGTTACGGACCATGGCTAGTACATGCTCATTGGTGATCACATGCTGAAATAAAACACAACAGAGAAACATGTACAAATTTAAATAAATGTTCAAAGTGAACAAAGAAAACTAGCAGGAGCAGGATTCGAACCCGCGACCTCCAGAATACCGTACCGGCGCTCTACCAACTAAGCTTTCTTGCTCTATGTTGGCGGTCTCCCAAATTGTAAGCACCCACCCAACCAAAGATACTGACAATTTGGGAGACCGCCAACAAAGGGCAAGATAGCTCAGTTGGTAGAGCGCCGGTATGGTATTCCGGAGGTCGCAGGTTAGAATCCCGCTCCTGCCAGTTTCTTCAAATGGTAGGAAAATGTCCCATTCTTTCTTACATGTAAGATGTTCTTGACATTGACCACTGACAGGTTGTTCTTAGCTGCATTCTCCTCAAGTCTCTTCTCCAAGATATCACAAGCCTCCTCAGCTAACTGCATCTCCTCCGCATCCAAGGATGGACCTTTCGTCCCCTTCTTGCGTCCTCTTGTCTTCTTTGGTTCTACTTCCCTACTTTCATCTTTCTCCTCGTCCTTCGGTTGTGGAAACTTCTTATCTAGTCTTGTTTTCTTCCCTCGTTTCATCATCGTGCTCCAGGGTTTTTCTTTCCCCTCCTGCGCCGCCTGGCGTGCTGACTTCCTCGTGGGCCGCAAGTCGATGACCATCCGCTGTGGAGAAGTAGCAGAGGGACTCTCGGACTGACTATCGGTGTCAGCGTCACGACCAGAACGGGCCGGGGTGAGTTTCTTCATGACGCTCTTTTGCAGATGCTGTTTGGCTAAACTGCTCTTGGCAAAACCTTTCCGTCTGATGCCACCTGTGTAAAGCATGGTGTTGCTTTTATTCGTTTTGTTAGATTTCTCATTCTTGTGGCTTTCGCATGTCGACGATGCAGCCAGACTTTTAATAGGAGACACTGACTGCTTGAGAAACGTCAATGCTTGTGCCGCTTCCATATCAACAGTATCGAGTAAGGCTAGGCTAGCAGTTGCGTCCATTGGCTTAGGCGTTTCAGATTCTTTCTCTTCATTTTTAACACTCTTACTGATGTATGTTACAGACTGTGACACAGAATCTTCGCTTGATTCTTTTGGCTTAGAGCAGGGAGCACCAGAAGACCTAAATGGCTCGGTTTGTTGAACCGGTGGTGAATCTTGTTTACAGGTGTCACCTGCAGGGATGTTATCATCTGATTTGTGAAACGATTCCTTCCCTGGATCATTAGAACCAGTGTCACTCGCAGTGCACTGGTCTCCATGCTGAACTTTCAATGGAGATTTAGCCGCTTCACATCTAACAGGCTTGGCATTTGCAAACCTTGTGTCATGAGCCCCATCATCCAAGGCAGCAGACAATTCTTGAAATTGATGTTCCGTTGGAAGATTTTTTGGAACGGCACATGTAGTTCCCACTTCGGGAAGATCATCATCATAAATGCCATGTTTTGGTCGTTTGGAAGGTTGTGAGCTGTCATCCCAGTCCGCAGAGGAGGGCGACCCCCCTCTCTTGCGTTTACTCATGTCGGCCATTGAGAAATCTGTGAAAAAAATTCAAATTAAATGTCTGTGTTACTGCACTGAAAAGTGATAGCATGTTCCCATTTCTGAAGTGATAGGACTTACAATAAACAGAGACACTTTGTATGTGTGATTTCGGACTGCTATTCGACGGTTGTTTGCTGTTCGCTGTCAGTGCATCAGCAAACAGCGGTCGTATAGTGAGCCCCGAGGCAGTGCGCACACAGTGCATGTCGCGCCGCGGGGTAATCGCAAACCATAGCTTCAAATGGTAAATTGTTGTGGTCTGGCCCCTTCGTGTTTAGGTCGGGCAACAAGAATCCACTTCCCCATTGCTTTGTACACAGCTCGTTTGTGCATGCTCCGAGTTGCACGAAAAATTTACCTTTTTTCGGGTTTAACTTGATCGTATTCTCATTTTTAGGGGATCAGTCGCTGCATGAATAACTAACGTTACTCTGCTGGCTAGTTGTAGGTGAGTGTTTGGTTGATATATTCAGGGAAACGGAAGATATTGGTACTTAAAAAAAACCCGCTACGAACCCTATGTAAGGTCTTCCGGTTGAGTGGTCTTCCAGCTCTAAATGGCGAATCTCACATGTCATGAGCCTGACGTTACAGCTGGAATTTTAGTAATAATAGTAGTAGGCCTAGGCCTAGGCCTAGTAGTACTAGTACTATAAAAGTCTATATAGGCGTAGGCCTTCAAACATTTAATCATATTTTAATGCACAGGTCAACTCGTACCTTGGTCAACTCGTACCTTGGCCAACTCGTACCCCTTCAACTCGACAACATCGTACCAACTCGTACCTTCGCCAACTCGTACCTCCAGTTAGGACAACTCGTACCTTCACGCGAAAGTCAAGTCGTACCGTCAATGTTCTGAAATACTCCGGGCCGTAACTGATTGATGTGCTTTGATATAATTATACTATAGGCCTAATTTTCGGTTATTTTAGACGTTGCTAGAAAATGAATGTAAAGTGAAATGTATTTTTTTTCTGATTGAAAGTGGATTGTATTTATATAAAACAATTTACTGGTTTATATTTAATTATGTTCGTGTTTATGTATAGGGTCTACAACTTGTGTCATACTTTTTGTTTATTTTAGACTGCATTCATTTTTATTGTACTTTTGCTATTTTAGACTTTGATGGAAAAGGAACGTAGGAATTCATTTGTTTACAGTAGTACTTTGTTGAGAAGTGATTTGTTTTAAGATGACCGTGCGCCACACTGGTGATGCTTTTCGTCTCAACTTTTCAGTTTAACTTGTAGTTCATAAATTAGCTGTTACTTTTGATAGGAAATCCATTCTTAATTTATTAAAGGTAAGTACGTGGCTGGCACGTACTTTGTTGTGGAAATAATTAATAAATCGTCTGAAGTTTGCCAATTGTCATATTCTATAGTTCGGCCTAATTCTGTGGTCTTTTGCGGTGCATGCCGTAGCCAAACTCATTGAGCAAGCGTTTGCCGTTTGAACTTGATTTGATGCTGGTGATGCGTGCATTTTATATTGCCGAAGCTTAGCATGGCGCACCATTGTTTTGTCAAAGTCGTGAATAGGATTTAATTTACTATGATCTCGCCGTACTTCCAATCGAATATTATTATTTTTTAAATGAGGTAATTTGGCATGAATTTTAATGCACACGGCACCGCGCAAAACCTGTCGAGCGGTACGAGTTGTCTTAATCAGAGGTACGAGTTGACCAAGGTACGAGTTGGCAAAGTTACGACTACGAGTTGACTCGAAAGCACCCTGATCTTCCGTGGGTTTTCTCCAGAATTATTCTCTGGGGTTTTCCTCCCGTGTCTAAAACTGTAACTTCCTTCCTCATCTTTTATCAGGGACCCCACTGGAAATAAGTCGAAAGACTTTCGTGGGCTATCCCGGCTGAGTGAATGCCGAATAATAAATAAATAAATAAAAATAAATAAATAAAACCCTGACGACATTTTAATAATTAAACATTTTAACAATTAGAATTTCCCAGGAACTACTGTTATGTATCTACGATATATATTCAAGATAAACTATTTCTTTCTCAACTCATACATTGCATTTAAATTCTTACCTGTTAATTCAAGTGAATTTCTGCAATTTTTGCGGCATTTATAACCGAAAGCGCTTCAGATCGAGCGCTCAGTGAATTTTCAATAGCGCCCTCTGTTGTAAGTCAACGACAGATTCCACTAACTGGTTCCCTGGTTCTGTGCGCTTTATCAATACGACTATTAGAAACCAGCGCAAAGAAGATGTCAAAGGTTACCGGAAGTACCATCGTGTCATAAGTGAGATTTTTTGTGAGAGTTAAGTTAACGCATGGTCCGTTTTCCTCTGTTTTTCTCCCTTTTCCCACAAGGATCGTAACTGCCAAATTAATTCTGCCGTAGGAAATGTCTTCATGATCCATGTGATATCGTAGAGTAGAATGTATGGCACGCAAATCAGCGAAAAGGTGCCGTTATTATGACCAGCAGTGCGGCCGTCAGTGGCGTCAAATCTGCGGTGGTGGTACGGGACAAGCACGACGTCGCACGCTACGCACCCGGGGCAGTGGCCGTGGCTGACCCGCTGCGCAACAAGTTGCTTCCCGCTACAGGCCAAATCCAGAATGTGCCCAACTCCCGTGTCTATGTCTTCGGAAATGCCGACCTGGCCGAGGACGAACTCAATGCAGACTCGCAGAACTCTATCGAAATGTCGGAACTCCGTCCTAGGTCGGGGAAGGTTAAGAACAAAACGAAAAATGTGGAGCCAGTTTTCATTGAGAGGGAGATCGGGAAGGACGATACACTTCAGATTTTTTCCTTGCAGTTTGGATGTCCGGTATGTTTTATTGAAATTTATTCCATGAAGATAAACAGTTCGTGTGCATTCAAAAACATTTGTTTATTCCTTCTCTTCATAAATTTACAGCATAGCATTAGCTTTTTTGGTAAAAAAAGTTGTGTTTTTTGGGTAAACTTCTTTCAGTTGTTTTGCAAGAAAGGTTTATACTAAAACCCTCACCATATACGTGTACACATGTACATGTACAATACTCTGAGTTTTTACAAGGGATCAGTTGATGTATTTGTTTTGCTGAACGTTTTCATTGATGTTCATGAACTGATGGAGTTAATATTTTAATTTGACCGAGACTTATCAACTTTTCACTGAGATTTTCCCCTTTTTTCCTCAAAGGTAGCGGAGTTGAAGCGATACAATAACCTCATCAATGATCAGGACTTTTTTGCTCTGCGGACAATCAAGATTCCGGTCAAACAGCATGGCCTTCTTACTGATGAAGAAGAAGAAAGGCGGCGACGCCCAACTGCAGCTAGCAATTCCAAACCAACTGAGAGCCATCTTGTGAATGGAGGTTTCGTCACCGACAACGAGGACGACCCAAGTGACTACGATGAAGAGGATAATCTCTTTGTCCGGAAGATCAGCATCCGGGATTGCATGCGGGATAAGACGACTGCCAAACAGTTCCTTCAGAAAATGGATCAGGAACTGGAGAAGATCTGCCAGGCAACACAGACACAGAAGAAGTCGCTGGAGGAAGTCACGTCTACATTAACTGAGACACGGATCCATCCGCTGCTGCTTCCTTACTTTGAGAAGAGAAAGAAAAGAACTGCTTGTGATGAAGCTACGTGTGGGATGACTGGGAAATTTGTGGCTGTAATCTTCATTGTAGTAGCCATAGCCATACCCATCATATTGGTTTACTACTACGTAATAAATCAGAATACATGATTGATCACTCAATTTAAAAAAAGGGGAACTACGCTATAACGAACACTGCAATACCAAACATTTGCTTTTATACAACACCTGAATAAATCCCAGCCATCCGATTGGTAGATCGTCGATCACGTGCATTGAATTATTCGACCCATCACACGACGCGAACTCGCACCGCCAAAAACGTTCTATCACATGGTTCTATCAAACGGTGCGCGCGCATTGATAGAACCAAAAGAACTTCCCTAATTTCACGGTCACTATGGTGGCACTACAACAGGGCTGTCATTCACACAACAAGGCGGCCGAGTTTCCCGAACTGCCGCGGTTTGTTCTCCTAACAGACGACGAAATATTGGAACTCGTAGGCGATGCTGACGCTAAAAATACAAAGAGACAAATCAAATATGCAGTGAAACGATTAGATGAATTTGCAAGACACGCAGGAACAACAATTGAAGCTTTAACTGATTCGGAACTCGACAATTTTTTTTTTCGCGATTTTATGTGGGACTGAGAAGGTAAACGGCACGTTGAAACGTTACACCAAGAAATCCATGCATGCAATCTGTCGGATTTATTCAGGCGTTGTATAAAACAAATAATGAATGTTTCACATTCGTGCAATGGTAAGAATAATTTCATGAGGTGACAGATGGAATGTCCCATTCCACTCGGCTTCGCCTCGTGGAATGGAACATTCAAACTGTCACCTCATGAAATTATTCTTACCATCGCACTCATAAACATTAATTATTTGTATAATAACGAACATCATCTTTGGATCCCATATTGTTATATTCAATACATACATGTAGCATTATTCACTACACATATATATTAATGAATTTGGCCTTATTTTTTTGCACATACATGTAGATATGCATTCAGTTTTTAGCAACTCCAAAATGCAAGCACGGTGGCCAATTTGAAATTGTGGTCTGTCTGTTGGTACATATACACGGTATGTGCATATTTTTCATTCGGAGGTAAACTTTAAGCAGAGACTTGTATACCCATGGCACATTCTTTCTTTGTACTTAGCCAATTGGGGCATCATAGCATGTAAAGTAATGATGCCAAGGCGCTAGAGTCCTGAACCCATCAAAATACAACACAACCTGCTGTTGGAGTTTGTAAGGCTTAGAGTTCTGCCAACAGTGGAGTCCACTGTATCATTTTTAATTCATTTTTTTGGAAGAGGAAGAAAGAAAAAGAGGCAGCCTTGAAAAAGGAAGTCCGTGGGATGCTAAACATAATTTACTTAAACAGAATTTTTTTTGCCTCACTAGTTCTGCACTTTTTCTTGAATACACAGAGACCAAATCTGGGGAAATCATTTCTCTCTTTTTCTCAAATTCTATTTGTGATATTTTCCGTTATTTTTATCAGGAATTTTATGCATGGGTATTGATTTTAAAAGTTTCACAAAACAGAATAGCACATTGAACTGTGATGAAAATGGACTTGGAAATTGATACTTTACACAGTGAAGTCTGTATTGCAAACTTTAAAGTGCCCAGTTTACCATGATATTCAAAATTCAGCCCCACTACATCAAGAAAAGCTGGTTTTTCTATTTGTTAATTATCTTTCGTCACACAATCCACAAGGGAAACTGACTAGGTAAATTTTCGAATCCCGCTCGTGCCAGTTTCTTTGTTCACTTTGAAAATGTATTCTAATTTACCTAGTCAGTTTCCCTTGTGGATTGTGTGACGAATTATAAGTTAAAAAGTCGTATCCTCATTGAGTGATCTCCACAATGTCGCTTCCCAGGTTGTATCGTAAAATTGGGTGTGATCCCTGGCTACACGGCATTCTGGGTTTATGACTTCTGACTAGCGCCCACTCGAACAAAGATACTGACAATTTGGGAGACCGCCAACATAGGGCAAGATAGCTCAGTTGGTAGAGCGCCGGTACGGTAACCCGGAGGTCGCAGGTTCGAATCCCGCTCGTGCCAGTTTCTTTGTTCACTTTGAAAATGTTAATTATCTTCCTAGAATAAATGCAGGTTGTTGATTGGACAATTTTAAATTGAATGTAAATAACAGGTGTACATGTACCTGTCCAGAAACTGTCCTTTTGATGATCTAAATTTGGTTTGAAATTGTAAATTTATCTATTTTGTCTCCAAATACCTTTATGTGCATGTCCACAGGGGCAATATGGAAATAACTGGCATTCAGAGATGCATACATGTACAGTGTATAGTAAACAAAACTAAATATTTAAGCATACATTGTATGTACATTTATATCATTAATCAGTCCTAAAATTAGCTTTTACATCAGCTGGTGCTTTAGTTATTTTTCATTTTTTTTGGGGGGGGGGGGTGAAAATGCCAAACCCGCACTTACTGAGAAGAACAAATTTAATTTTTTTGCAAAAGCATTGTACGGTGTTCATATGAAAAATTTGCTGCCCCTCTAACAGTAAAATTCAAGGCAAGTATGGAGTTATGAGATTCCCTGATTAGCATGTGTACAAATCATACCTCCGCAGTACACCAGATGGTGGACTGTACTTCACCGGAAGAGAGAGAGGTACATGTATACTTTGTACATGCAGACAGGTTTTTATGTACTTTGACATTTTGCATTTTGGAGTACAGCTGTCTAAAGAGTAATCTCTAATAGTAATATGGTGGCACTTCAAAATACAGTGCAAAATTATCTTTCTCGTCCACACAGAATTGTGTTCAGGCACAAGCCCGAGGTTTACAAAGGGATGGTATGTGGAAGCTCCATGTGCCCCCCTCCCCCCCCAAAAAAAAAAAAAAAACCTGAAGATAGAATATTTAAAATAAATAATATGCCTTTATAGTAAATTAATCTGATAGCATTTTAGTATTATGAAACTAAAAAGATGTGTCCAAAATGGAGTTTTTAGGCCTAAATAAATCAAAATATTTGTTTCCAGCTTTTAGACTGCGGCCACATTTTCAGTCCTTTTGGTGGCCACCAAACACAGATTTGACTACATTGTATGTATTGTTCTTTCAGAACCATTTGTAGCATTGTTCCTATATTTGGTGTATTTCTATGGCCTTATTAAATGTTACCATAAGTTATTGTAATTTAAATGTACATTATTTTCAATATCAGGTGTCTCCCATGTGACATTTTTGTTTCTATATAATCAGCACCGGCACTTTATACAATGTTTCTCTATGAATAGCAAGTATAGCATGAAAAACTTAGATACACAAAGCCCGCAGAAAGCTTGTGTACTTTCAACTTGATGTACATGTATTTGTTTTCTGTAGAAAGTCGGAGCAACTAAATGCATATATGAGAGCTATCATGGAAAACTATTATTAAATGAGTTAAAAATAAAACTGAAAAAGAAAAAAACAACAATACATTTGTTCTCTTATTAAGTCCAGTCATTGAACTCATAAAATACATGATACAGATTAAAGCATTCTATTTATTATGAAAAAAGTCAAAGAAAAGAAAGTAAATAAAACGGAGTACATAAATATTAAAAAGGAAATAAACAAAGAACTGAACAATAACCAAACAACAAAAAGAAAACAAATGTGTAAACAAATAAGCAGGTTTATTTGACAATTCTATATTATGTGAAAAGTCCTGTAAGGTTTCTACATGTAAGTTGACAAAAACAACAACGAAATTAACCAATTCCCCATCTCTTATAAACCCTCCTACTATTATAACTATCACAACCAATCGAAAAACCAAATCCTCTCCTCCCCCACAGCTTGTGTGTCTCAACCTGTCACTCGATAGGTTTTGTTAGATATGGTGGTTGGCTCCAATTTGGCACTGAGAGAGGGAGGGTTAATAGGACAAAATTCATCATTTTCTTTATTTACAAGCTGATAATCACTTCACTCCCCCCCCCCCCCCCACCCCCCCACCCCCCCACCCCCCCACCATTAACCCTAACCCTGTTCATTGCAATGTTTGTCTTGAAACTGTCCGACATTTCTGGTAGCACTAGTTTTGCATCTTGGTCAACAGTAATAACAAGAAAAAAAAATTCCTTTTTAGAACGAAGACATTAATATGTTCAGAGTTGTCCTCCAACAAATCAATATTGTTGTGTAGGGATGTGTGAATTATGAAATCTATAACCTGGACAATGAAAGGTGGAACATATACATGTATGGATTTCCGCTTAATACCCATCATTGGTCAAATAAATCACAATTAGTATCCATCCAATCGATATCACCCATCAAAAGTGGAAAGTCATTTCATGGCCCAATCAGAATTCTTGACACATGCGATCTACCTGCACTGCTCTGCATTGACCAATAAGAGGGCTGGACAGATTCGAGCACTGTCTTTGGTGATTGGCTTTAACCAATTGGCTCCCTGACTACAATGGTTCCATTACCCAATCAGCATCTTCGACACATAGCACTGTTTATCATGAGCCAGTCAGAGCCCTCAACAGATTGCAGTGTTGCTGCTGGTTTTCAGCTTTAACCAATCAGCTTCTTCAATAAACAGGTCCATCATCCAATCCATCATCGTCATCATTGGCATAATCCTCTCCATTATCGAAGTATGACACAATGTAATCTGTGCCCTGAAAACCAGACAGTAAACAAAATGTACAGCATTTCTACACAAACAAAGATTGAGCCTGCAGCCAAGTTTGTCTAAAATAAATGGATAGTGCCGGACACGGTTATATAGAAAAGGGGGAGGGGGTTGCACGGATGTACGTACAAACCACACCCCCTCCAAATTAACTGCCCTGCCCTGCCCTGTCCTGCTATGCCATGCATGACCATGGTTTGAAAAAGGAAACAATGGTTATGAAGAGAAGTTGAATATGTGTATCAGCAAATTGTAACTAGGTTTTACTGCACAAAATAATATATTTCAGCTCAAGGTGCTACATTTTTATTATGACAAAGTGTCTTGCTCAAGGACACAAGCACCACAACCCCAATGGACTGAACCTGTAATCTGTAGCACATGTATCACCCAAATCCTGCATCCAGTAAAAAAACACCACAAGGCCGTGGCACTTCACAACTGGTGTTGACTACCCAAAATAGACCAATAGGCACTGCCCTTTGACATGTCAACCAATCACAGCTGTGACAAAAGTGACTGACATATGGCATGCAGAGCTGTGATTGGTCAGTACATTGGGGGATAGTGCTTATTAGTTTTTTCCCCCTGCCTGGGGTTCATTTTGCAATGTGAGTTACCTCTTCCTGATCCTCTTCGTCGTAATATTCCTCCTCCTCAATTTCTTCCTCGTCTTCATCTTCTTGCTTCTCGTCTCCCGATGCGACCTCCGTCTCCTTCTGCTCCAACTCCTGAACAATAAGAGAATCACCAATCAATTCTCGGCCAGAATTCCAAACCAACCAGTGGCCTTTCATCATTAGTTCCCCCGTCCAAACTTTAACCCTCCTACTGTTATAACTATCATGACCTATCAAAAAACCTAAAACCTTCCTCTCCAACAGCTTATGTGTTTCAACCTGAAACTCGATAGGTTTTGATAGGTAGGGTAGTTGGCTCCATTTTGGCACAGAGAGAGGAAAGGTTAAGACACTCTACTCGCCTAGCTTGCTGTCTCATCACATCCTTTCACTGTTGTTGTTCCAAAGGCTTGTAATGTAATGTCAAGTTTTTTCCCTCGCACTGCCTCTCTTTGGAACTCCTTACCTGTAACCTGCCTCCCTTCCACCTATAATCTTTCACAATTCAAAGGAAATGAGAATAGATAACTTCTATCCCTGTGATTTCTGTCTTGTCTTTTGTAGCCCACACCTTGAGTGGCCTTTCAGCCTTGTGTTATTATTATTATTATTATTATTTTATTTCTCTCCACATAATAGATACAATATCGTTATAAAATCCAGGATAAAATTCTGAATAAAAATCAACATAAACAAATAATAATAAATGTGGAGAAAGCAAGACCGTGGGAAAAAAAAAATTCCTATGACCCAAAGGTACAGTCTGGCCCAAAGGTACAGTCTGGCCCAAAGGTACAGTCTGGCCAATGTTGGGTGATACCCTTAAAACAAAACCTTCCTTCAGATTCTGCACACTGTATGACCTATGTGCTGAAACAGACATTCTTTGAAGACCTTAAGAATTTGTACTGCATGTTGTTTGTATGTGTTTCGTTGATTAAATCATGACTTATTTTATTGAAGAGGATGTTGATTGCTGAGAGAAATCTGTGCCATTTGTATTTTTATGTAGATTAATGTATATTACGAAAACAGGCAATAATTTCTCCCATGAAATAATGAAACAGTTAATTTTGAGATCTGTTTTTATCAAGTCCCATCTCGCCTGCTGATCTTGATGTCATATGTAATAAGTCGTCGCTGAGGGCAGCATAAACAATTGTAAAAATATGCTGTCATAATACAGAGTCCCCTTTTGTCTAGTGCTGCATAGTTCCAGTAGGTTTTGTCCAATCTCCGTGTTAAGATGTCATGTTTTTACAATTTGTTTGTTGCCCCTGGGAGTGACTTTTAGACAAAGGGCACCAGCAGGTGAGACGGGACTTGAAAAAAAACAGCTCTCAAAAGCAACTTTATTTTATTATTTCATGGCAGAAATAATTGCCCGTTTTACAGAAAATTACAAAATGATGCAGATTTTAGCAATCAACATCCTTTTTAATGGATATGTGAGAGGTCCAGAAACGTATGATTGAATGACTAGTCTTGACAACACTAACTTACTGCTAGTCTCTGGGTGACCACTTCAACGTCTTTCTTAGACACCTTCTTCGCTGCTTGTAGGTTAGGTCTAACCCCGCCTTCTGAAAATATGGAAATAAATTGGTTTAGGTCAATGTGATATCAAAACTTTTATTTTAATTTAGGTATTTTTTTTCACAAAGTTTTTGGTTAAGTTTTTACCACAAGTGTGCAAACTTTGTTTTTCGTGAAATACATGCCACAAATTGTGTTTACATTGGAATCAGGGCTGAAAAGGAAATAAAATCGAAGATTGTAACAAATGTTAGACCCGCAGTTCAAGGATGGGGTACACATGGGGCATTACTACACCAAGGTGGTGTGAAAAATCATGCTGAAATTAGAGGATTCAGGACTGTTAGGGTTAATGAATTTACTTCTTTTTTTATTAAAATTTTCCTGAAAAATTTGAATCAAGTTCTCAACAAATTGTTAGCTTCTAACTATAAACCTAAAAGCCTTTTCAAACATTTCTATATCAAAATCTACCGGATATGCTACTTAACCAGTTCGCGTCGGAGGACGAGTTAACACGATCTGGCTGTTTTTATACACAGGCACGGCTGACGGGTTAAAACGTCAAGCTTGCCTCGACTCACCTCCGGGTGACGTCTCAACACGCTATAAACTCTCATTTGTTTTGTACAGACACACAAAGTCCGAGAAGTCTGTGTAGGTGGACTGTGTGTTAAACTTGAACTTGGCCGCTGTGCACGGCCTGTTGTTCTACAATTTACGCTCCAGTGGGCACACCGGAGTATTGAAAAATATGAGGTTTCGGCAAGAAATATCATACAAATACTGTTGAAATGACTCCTACGAATCAGTATTTGTGGCGTGTGGCTGTATATCAGAAGTTGGCTGCTATATTTATAATTTCTTTTTAACCGTAATTTTCAAAAAAATAATCCCGGCGCGAACTGGTTAAAAAATGGCCAATAATAAAAACAATGAGCTCGGGAATAAAAGTACTTACTTGCAGCGATCTCGCCTGCCTTCCGGACTCTTATCTTGAGTTCCTTTGGGAGTCTCTTCCAGTCTGGTGTCCAACCGATAGTGTTGTCCGAGTTGTTACTCATCCTGTATTTATCAGAGTATCTCTCAATATCTGGAAAATCAAAATGAGGTGTTTTGTTGGTCACTTGCAGCCAAGAGTACCAGTAGTATTTGCTAAACAAGTGACGTAACAATGCAAATCACCACGGCTTTGTTAAATCGACACCAGCTAATATATATTCCAATGAATATTTCATCATTAATGAATTTCCAACGATTGTTCCACGTAACAGCCGTTGGAAAAAATAATAGATTTTTAAAATACTGCCCTCTATTTACCGAATGTGGTTAGTCGGCATTGCACCTAAAATGGGTTAACAATCTGAAACGGGCGCAAGGTTGCAATTATAGTACAAGTGTCTGTCGCGTAGTGTGTGTACCGAAGCGACGGGTTGTAACCAGTCAGCTCGCATAGTTATGTGGCAATTGAAAACGATCCCGTTTACAAAAATTGGGCTTATTTTACAAGAGGGCACTCTAACAAATCCAATTAACTGTCACCCGACAGTTAAAAACGAACGCCGTTTTTCTCTCGTTTTTTTCGCCATCCAAGAACGCAAAACAGGTCAGTGAAACGATATTTCCTATAAAATACTAACCCCCAAATCCGCCCATTTCTGATAATTGCAACAATGACCAATCATGTACACTACCTTTAAAAGTTTGAATTATCCATTACCTTTCTTTTTGTCTTGAGGTTTGATGTAATAAGGCGAGTCTTTCATTGTTGTTCTGAACTCTTGCTTTAGTAGTAGCATGTAATCCCATTCATCTCCAGTGGGTAGTGGCACAGGTCTGAACTCAAGAGGCTGCAACAAAGATAAAAGCCAATTACAAAATGTAGATGGTTCATTTATCCGAGACCTTTTCCCCTGATTTTAAGAAAATAAGCAATATTATAAAGCACCTATCAGTTGTTTCTCCAACCCCCACTCTCGGGACACCCCCCACACTAGACGTCACAATTGCCTGTATTGTTTTATGCCTAGGGGTGGTAACAATCGGCCCTACTGCCCTGTTCTGCCACTTGTGCTTGTGCAGCTAAGCGTAATGCACAATAATAGGATTGAATACACACAGGAATGTCCATATAGATGACAACCAGCCAGGTGGTCTTTTTAAAACTGCAGCCATAGCCGTCGTCCATATTTAATGGGTTAAATAATATTATTCATATTTGTAATAATGCGGGGTTGTGATGAAAATGTTTTTAAAATTTTCAAACAAAATAAGAACAAAACGGTAAAACAAGTGTCCAAAATTCTTTTCCTTTTTTAAACAAATTGCAGTGGCTGAATACATTATTTTATGTAATGTCGGTTATCCATGTGTAAACCTAGCTTGAAATTTCAAGCTAGTGTAAAACCGAGGCGTACTGGAAACAATGGAGGAGGTTGCGACGTTGGGGGCGGTAGAGCATCTCCACGGCCTAAACCCAGTACTTCAGCAGTGAAGGACATCACACCTCCTCTTCCTCTACCCCGACCACGCCCTGCCATTTTCAGACGTCTAGCTAAATATTTAGGGTCTCAAAAACATCCGAGTATAATTTAACGCGTATTCGACGAAGTTAACGTGGAATTTTCTTCGTGATTCAAACTGCGTGAAAATAGAAAAAAACATCCACATGGGAGCGGCCATCTTGCATGTAAAATGTTATGTCACGTGGGACAACAAATAATGACGTACCTTAATAGAACTATTTTATAAACGAAAAATTACATTGCAAAATATCAATTGTAGAAGGAAATTTAATGCTTTTAATAATTTTTTACTATTTTATATTTTAGTGAAATAACTAACAATTTTAAATTTAAATAAAAGATTGACAAAATAATAAGAAAAATATATTGTTTGCAACGAGGACGAGTGTGCCGACGTACAGGCTGCTGTGCTGATGATTCGCGAAAATTTAACAAATTTTAACCGTGAAAAGTCGACACTTTTCTGATCTTTACAGGTAAATAAACTTGAAAGTGGTCGTAAATTATTTTCATTACTTCAAAGAATTAATTAATTTAGCTAAATCGCGATTGAATCACAGGTATTTAGCAGAATACGGAAACTAACCGTGCGGCGGACTGGCGGCCTTGATCAGAAAAGAAAACAAATGATCACTCCTTCACTGCATGATATTTATATACGTGTACATGTCACGTCACTGAGTTGCATGGCGATTTGTGTACTTAAAAGAACAAAATCCACTTTTTAAGTTATTGGACTTACCAAACTCGCTTGCGACATTAAAAACCAATAGAGAGCAGGTTTTGTTATTTTTTGTGGGAAATTTTGGGGTAACGTGCGTGACTCACCTGGTCCTTCTTGTCGGCACTCGTATTGTATGCATACGAGTGGCAATAAAAAGGGCCCGACGACTATATAGTCACACATGTTAAACGACAACAAAAATGACAAAACGCAACACGAAAATAAAGATGGCGATCACCGCGATGCACAGTGAACACACAAAACCGCACTGATTCGCAAGACACCAACCGCAATTCCCAAAACATGTAGCAGTCTGTATTTTTTGTGGGCTGGAGTGTGCCCCATAATTTTCTTTCTTAAAGTCACATCAAAATACATTATCATCTTTGTTTCTTAGATATTTATGATTGCTGCAAAAACATTTATGGCAGTTTTTTCTATTTTGATTTCTGTGAAACGTTCATTGAAGGTACATGTAGGATCGGAAGGCTCTACTCTGATCTTGTATGGAGAGTAAGTCCATCCCAAACTCAACGCTGACGCTAACAGGCATCGTTTTGCAGTACCGAAGGTAACAAAGGGGACAACAATGCCGCCAAGTCTACGCTGTAATCTCATCCCGGTGAGACAGATTCTGTGCCGGGGAAACAGCCCAGCCAAAGTATCACATGGTGTGCCATGTAAGTACGTGTTGAAATGTACGCTGAAAAATTGCTATATTTTAAGTTAATAAGGTGCTGTAATGGCATTATTTTGGACATGAAAACAATAGTGATTTCAGTTTTATTGAAATCAATTTTTAGACTTAGTAACTTCAATTCATTTAAGGCAAAATCTTTCTTCAGTAATCTTACTAACAAGATAGAATAAAGAATAAAACGTGCAGTTGCAATTTTTAATCATCTTGATCAAATTTGTTATTTGACAGGTATCCATGGTTACAGTACCCGCCCACTCAGTGCCATCACCCAACTTTCTAGACCGTCCATGCCCACAGATGCTCATCTAATCCTGAGCAGAAATATAGCCTCCGCTCACACCCTTAATGCCAGCACGACAGACGGGTTGTCTAAGGGGGATGGAGTCGGTGGACGGAAATCTAGAGGGAGTAGCACGGGTGCAAATAATAGCAGTAGTAGCAGTGGAGGGAATAGCAGTGATGGAGGGAACGGCTCCTCTGGCCAACTTTGTTGCCCGAAATGTGGCGACCCTTGTACACACGTTGAGACGTTCGTCTGTGAGTACAGCTCTAAGGGGCTAAATTTTTAGCATTTTAATACAAAAACTGTAGACATTTTAAAGGCTGATTCACACTGGGGAAATTCCACTGCACTAATATTACATTTTTAGACTGTCATGTCACTTTCATTCCTCACAGCTTCAAAGCCTATTGGCCAATCTAAGGCAAAACAGCCACGACACAAAATGGTGGCAAGGCCTACCAAGGGACACAAAGAACAACTCAGAACTTTGGTTCCTGTTTTCTAAACATTTAGATTAATGGTCATCACTAACGTTACCAAAAAAGGACATGGTGTATTTAAGGGTACTGTTAACACCGATCGTCTTCTAAACTGGTTGAACTCACTTCGAAAGTACTTGTCTTTTTTAACACATAGGGGTTAGAGCTGAACAGTTTTGTTGACACTAATTCAAATCAATTAGCAATCTAGGCAGGACTTGCATCAAATCAGTACTAGGTGACGTCAATTACGTTACCTCATTAATGTTGGAGAAATCACTCAAAAAGTCCTCCTACAATGTACGTTCAAAAATATTATTTTACAAAATATTGAGAGCTAATTTAGTTTAAAAAGAGAGATTTGTTGTCCACAATATATGCAGAATGCAATCCAAAAATAAAAAAGCATACCGAGGTGTTTCATTTTTTTCCAGTTTTGTCTCTGTTGCTGTGGAATTGGAACTTTTTGTGGGGCGGGGTTTGAATTACTTCTCCTTTCCTTTTTTGGGGGGGTGGTGGCTCATTGATTTCAGACAGGGCTGTATCCCATAGGGTCTCAGAAGACACTGAGCATACAGTGCTTAGCATGTTACGTCGGAAAAGGCAAAAATATCTTCTAATAAACGAAGCAATTTCTTAGATCTGTGGTTATACACCAGTTATGAGAAATGTCACTAATGTTCCCTTTCCAGCCTCGACAAGGTTCGTCAAGTGTGAAAAGTGCCACCATTTCTTCGTAGTCCTCTCAGAAACTGACAGCAAAAAGAGCTTGAAAGAGTCCCTGCCCCCCAAACCAGAAAGACCGCCTCCTCCGCCCCCAAAGAAGGTAAGACAATAAAGGAATGACACAGGAGAAATTGTTAATGTTGTGTCTTGTGTGCTACTTTTTAATGTCCTTTTTTTGTTAATGTACCTTGTGTCGGATTTTCCCGCCAGTGTGCGCTCATGCCTGACCAAATTAAGGAGGCAGTAACCGACCTTTTAGTTTTGTTATGTAAACATTCCTACTGAATAATGCATAAAGGTACAAAATTTAGGTCGTTACTCAAGCTCGGATCTTAATTAAACTTAGCCGTTACATGTACAGACTATGGGCTCCGTGCGCCGTCGAATGAGGGCGCTGTCCACATAGCAACCGCACTTCCATGGGGAGTACGTCGCTGGTATACGCACTGCGCTCCTCGTTCATTTGATACTCGTATACCAGTGGGATTGCTTTGTCTGTTCGCTGACTCTCAATAATTGCTTTTTCAATAAGAATATCACAGCGGGAACCAGACGCTTAAATTGAAGTCAGGTAAGATGGCGTCGATATTAACCCCCCAACTCGCCTTTTCTTTCCGCTGAGGGGGTAGTTGTGCACGGAGCCCATAGTGAATGTACAGGGGAAAAAATCAATTTAAACAGTTCATTCCACCCAACGATAACACTAGGGTCTTAAGAAACAACTTTAAAATTCCAGAAATCCGATGTAAAACAAAACAAATGCAGGACAGTGCAATAGCATACTTAATTAAATTACACAACATGGAGCAATAATGTGGGTATACAATATATAATAATGTGTTTTGTACTATGTCTTTTTTAACCCTCCTATGCAAAGATACATTCTGAGCCACGTTGTTGTATGGGTCAAAATCAGTCAAGTGATTGTTTTTGACCCTCCTGCCAAAGTACAAAACCACATGTAATCTAATCATGTCTGTGTAAAAGTATAGCAGGGGAGGTGGAAGGAAATTTTGACTGATTTTGACCTTTTAAATAGTAGGAGGTTAATAGTTCAATTAACTTTCAAATGTCATTTTTATTATGTAAATCCATTATAATTCAGTGTTAACAGCGAGAATGGATCAATAAACCAATATGAAATGAAATGAAAAGCCATGTGTCCTGTTATAAAACAAATGCTCTTGTGTATTTTTGAATTTATAAAAATAAACCAGTAATAGTAATAGTACAGCTGAAAGACATGCGGTACAGTGCGCCATGAAATGTCATTTTCATTGGATATCTTGCGTCGAAATTTTAAAAAAATCTGCCATCCCATATACTGCAATCCCTTTAAATCTTGTTTAATCTGAATCTTGATTCCGATTTGCAGATCTTTGACTTCTTGGATAGATATGTAGTCGGGCAGGAAGAAGCCAAGAAGGTCTTAGCTGTGGCTGTTTACAACCACTACAAGCGTATCTATAATAACATTCCTCTTTCGACAAACAAGAACCAAGGTGATGGCTCCGAATCCAAGAATCAGGCTTTCACTCCAAGAGGTAGGTTTTCCAAGTTCCTCCGTCTCCTAAGCCAATTCAGAAACCTTTTCTCCAAATATTTAACAGATTTCTAAATTGAGAGAAGTTTGTGAGTTCACCATGTGAAGTAACTAACTCTGAAAAGAGAAGTGTAGTTAAATAAGAAAAACCTGAGATGCTAACTTGAAGTTTCGGTCAGTATGTTCTTATTAATGTCAGGAGTCTGTCAGCACAGCACATTGACCAAAAGTTCAAGTTAAGGGAACATTTCTTTGCGGTGCCGCATTCCCTACCTCAAACCTAGATGATCAATGGGAAGCCAGGCGACTTGAATAACTGAATAATTATCAGGTCAAAACTGGAGCTTAGAGCTCACGACAGCCCATTCGGATTGTCAAAGATTTCCAGTCAAAGATTTCCAAAACCATGTGCTTCTTTCCCCACCCGCTGCAGAACTACTGCAGATAGCTGGCATCAGCAGCCAAGGCAGCGCCCTCGGGGCATCATCACTGCAGCAACACCAGCAGCAAGCAACACAGGGTAGCGAGTCGGAGCGGCAGCTACGAGGCAGCGGTCTGCTGGATGCACAACAACACGAGCTACGACTAGAGAAGAGTAACATCCTGCTACTCGGGCCCACAGGATCCGGTAAGCTGCCTCTCATTATAGCTCACTTTTGCTGAAGCATGTTCTCATACACTGTAGCGAGGGAAAAAATCTGCTATCATAAAGTAATGTTTTGGCTTGTGCACTGTCTACCAGCATCCAATTGTTTGACACATTTTCCCGATGAAATAATTTTCCAACGATCGTTTCCCTCCCCAGGTAAAACGCTGATAGCACAGACCATTGCTCGATGCCTGGACGTCCCCTTTGCTATCTGCGACTGCACCACGCTAACCCAGGCAGGCTACGTAGGAGAAGATATCGAATCTGTCATCGCAAAACTCTTGAGCGATGCTAACTTCAATGTGGAGAAGGCGCAACAAGGTGAGTATTTGTCCAATAGAGTACCAAAGTCTGATGTCAGTTGGCATGACAACTGGCTCCAAACACATTGACACACAATAACAAATTTGTTCTGGTTCCAAACATTGCATGGACATTATCACTTCGGTACTCTATTTAACCTTTCTATACTTACAACTATTGCAGCCTATCAAAAACTCTAAACACCAACTCTGACAGTTTGTGTGTGTTTCAACCTGTCACTTGATAGGTTTTGATATATAGGGTAGCCGGCTCCATTTTGGCCTTGAGAACAGGAGGGTTTTAATTTCGTCATCCTGTTGTGCTTTTCTTGTGTATATGCCTGTTGTAATTAGCAAAGTATTCAGTACCCCCAAGGAAACCAGTGTTTACTATTTGGGCATACCCTGGGTAAAGAAATGTAATAAATAAGTAAACAAATGTGATATTAAAATGAAATGAAATGAGTTGTGCTAATGGTGATGCTGAGATTGCATTTCATGAACGGCTTATTTGATGCATTTTTGACAGGCATCATCTTCTTGGACGAGGTCGACAAGATTGGCTCGGTGCCAGGAATCCACCAGCTCCGCGACGTTGGGGGCGAGGGGGTCCAGCAGGGTCTGCTGAAGATGCTCGAAGGTACGGTGGTCAGCGTGCCGGAGCGTAGCTCTCGTAAACTGCGTGGAGAGAGCGTGCCTGTGGACACCACCAACATCCTGTTTGTTGCATCGGGGGCATTCAACGGACTGGACAGGATTGTCAGCAGAAGAAAACAGGAAAAGGTGGGTGCTGGGTTTGGGGGTTTCTGAAATTCAGTTTTAAGCCTCCGAGTTCCTATTTGAGTCTGTAACTAGACATTCATTATTTGAAAGTACTAGCCCTGTAAAATCTTGTTGAAATCTTGTTCTTGTTCGGTATCTCAAATTTGTACTGAACTATCTGTGACTTTAATTCAGTATAACCCTGGTTTCCCACAGTTATGGAAAATCCTGGAATTTAAAGCTATCATGGAAAGTTGTGGAATTTTGTTATTTTACAAGGAGTCATGGGAAATTGATATTTTAAGAAAAAAGCCAGTGAAAAGTTATGGAAACTCACACAACCAGTGCACGTGGCCAGTGTATTAGAAATAGACTCTTAAGATGTAAAAGGCTTTCTATTTATAGTATGAAGCTCTTCCCCCCACCCCCCCCCCCCCCCCCGAAAAAACACCTTGTATCTTACTCCCAAAGTAATACATTATTATGCAGATCAGCTCAATCCCACAAAAACCTCCATTTGGCAAAGAGGATTTTGGAGGATTTGGTAAAGTTAGGGTTAATGTAATGTTCTTTTCAGAAGAAATGATTACAATTCTTTAAAGTGTTTTCTCAGTGATAATAAAACTTAAGAATAACAAGTGATGTTATCGGATTCGTTTCATTTTACCTTGACAGTACCTTGGCTTTGGGGCTCCTGCGAACGTCAGCGAGGGACGACGTGCTGCAACTAACGCCGATCAGTCCAACCAGTCAGCCCCCTCCGATACCAAAGTAGACAACGACGAGCGGGACGCCCTCTTGAAGCAGGTGGAGTCCAGGGACATGATTGAGTTTGGCATGATTCCCGAGTTCGTGGGACGGTTTCCGATCAACGTCAGCCTGACATCATTGGACGAGGCCATGTTGTTGAGAATACTTCAAGAGCCGCGCAATGCCATTGTGCCTCAGTTTGAAATGCTGTTCAAGATGGACAACGTGAGTTTTCCCAAATTTGCCAATGTCATTAGCCCCACCAGAACAACCCAAATTTACCAGACATTTCTCTGCTAAGCAACACACCTCAGGCCAGTTTCATGGAGCTGCCAAGCATACATATTTTTTTCGTTTTTTACTGCATCATTCATGGGCGTCACCATCTTGAATGGCGCCACAAGTCACTCAGACATGCACTTCCTTATTCGAAATTGGCGACCCGGAAACACTACTCCAGTCACTTGAGAGCGGGGTTTTGAATACCCCCTCAAACTGGTGTCGCACATAGTGCAGCCTTAAACCAAAGCGCCATAGACCAAGGGCACCAAAATTTTCCCAATAATCCTGAACCAAACTGTTGTCCTCAAAATGATTTTCAGACAAACAGCACATTTGGTAAGGATGCTGGTGTACATATATTCTACTTTGCAACTACAGCAATTTCCGGACAAATTCCTTTTTAAAGCCCAACTGGGTGCCTCCCAGAAAAAAATTGCCCCTTTAATATGAAATACTCTCAGAATTTGTATTAAAAAAAAAATTGATGTTAAATCAAGATATTGTGTTTTTCTGATGGCACAGAAAAATTCTGATAAAAGTTGTTTTTCCGTCTGTTGTTGACAGTGTACTCTTAACATCACCCCCGATGCTCTGTCTGCTATCGCTAAGATGGCGCTGGAGAGGAAGACGGGAGCTCGCGGTCTACGTTCCATCATGGTCAGCCGAAATTTCTATTCCCTTTCTTTCCTGTAACTGTGTTAACATCTTAGGTTATGTCACACACCAGTCTAAAAATTTGGGACAGACAATACTGGAAAAAGTTGTTCTAGGCTAAAGCCTCCAAGACGATGTTTTCCTTTAACTTCTTGAATACTGACGACAGCCATAGCCACAGTTTGAAAAAGACCACCTGGCCGGTTGACGTCTATAGGCACATTCCTGCATGTACTCAATCCATTCATGTTTCAACTATATTGTCCTTGAATGGGAGTGTAATAAATAGATGAAGTTTTTTCAAACAAAGCTTTATTCACACGAAAGGGGCTCCAAGTGGGATAAATAAGATCACTCTCTTCAGTGTGGTGCCTATTGTTTGCGTTTATGCCTGGCTGCACAGCCTATCAGAAAGGGTTAACCCTCAACAGTTCACTTTGTTATACTGTTTAATCTTCGCTGTATTTGAAATAAAAAGTGGAATCTGATCAAGGCCGTACATCATTGAAATCTTTTACTGCAGGAGAAAATCTTTTTGGAGTCAATGTTTGACGTCCCCGGATCCGATATAGAAGAAGTGACGGTTGATGCAGCGGTTGTCAAGGGAGATAAACCCCCCCTGTACACCAGGAGATCCCTAGACTCCGATGAAAGGCAAGAAGCCATGAACTATTAGTAACAGACTCTCTGAATGGCTCACAGAGCTCTGTAAAATCTAACAGAACTTTTCATTGGTCTTTTTTTAATTTAAAAACAACTTTTGATTGGTAAACCAAGTAAAGCACTTAATGTCTTAAAACTGAAGGAGCATATTATGTAAGAATGCTTCTGATTGGTGTGTCAGTTTGGAAGCTTCACTCTAGTTGGTGGACTTAAAAAATACTATTGATACTATTCACCAAAATGTTACACACAAATTAACATAAGTCTGGTAATTGGTTGCACAACATTTTTTGACTGTGACAAAAACTACTTACACATTTTCTTTTAGCTGACCAGTCATTAAAGCATTAAACCATGTTTTTGCTGAAAATTTCAGTTAAGTGGATTTCCTCCTCCAAACGAATAATAAAGAAAAATAGCATTTTTCAACAGAAAAAAACACTACACTCGGTAGTCTTTTTGATCTGAACTTTAAGCGTGATGATTGCCCTGTACGTTAACACCAAGAATAGGAGCATCCGGATCCTATTGCAAAACTAGAAATTTATCAACTGTGTTACTTATCTTTAATATCTCATAACGTATCTAATGCAAGCAAATTAGCAATTCAATGAGGACATTTCTTTTTGGTGCCACGCCCAAAAAGCACCCACACAGCATGTCTGTACATTAGATGAAACTTTAAAAATATTTTAATATTTACTTAAATTGCATTTGACTAGGATTTCTGTAATGTATTTTATCAAAACAGCACAACATAGGAATTCTATTCATAGGCAGTGCATGAGAGAAAGTATGTTAATTGACTTTCTTATATTAATATAAGTACAATTGTTTTGCATTTTGCTTCGACCATTAAATGTGTATCTTAATGTTTCAACATGGGGTATCCAATGGATTTTTTTGGCGGGGTATAATCGGTAATATTAAGATAAAGTTATTTTATTTTGTAAAAAAAAAGGAAAGGAAATGATTGAAATGAATCAAGTGTGGATAATTCTTTTATTTTGGGATAAACTTTTTGTTTTTTTTTGTTTTTTTTGGGGGGGGGGGGTGGGAAATGGCTTTGTTTTAAATCAAGCTGGTTATGTGCTCACGTTTAAGAAAAAAGTTTTCAATTTCAAAATGAACTTGCTATTTGTCTGTTTTAGTGGAAACTAAATGTCTATCATGTAAAAACCATTGTGTTCACAGAATGTAAATCTTAGGCTTTTCCCATGTTTTTTTTTGTCATCGATTCCGTTAACAGCATTATGAATTAGTTTGTCTTTTGTTAAAGATGGTAAATTGGGTTTTAGTTTAACCATTGCATCATGAATGTCAACCATCTGCATTCATAGTGTAGTACACATGTATCGCAAGACTTTAGCCTGGCTCATAAAATTCCATGTTTGTTCACAATTTTATGGGTCTAGTTTTGTACAAGAAATTTATTTCTACATATATTTGTATCGTTAGTAATGCACAAATGTTTCTGTTGCAGGACTAGTATGGCATTCTGGGCTTTTATAGATCAGCAGCCAATAACACGGCACTGCTTCATAGTTCGTGAAAATGTTACTTTGATAACTACTATTTTTAAAGTGAACAAAGAAAACTGACATGAGCAGGATTTGAACCTGCCACCTCCAGAATACCACACTGGTGCTCTACCAACTGAGCTATCCTGCCCTGTGTTGGCAGCCTCCAAAATTGTCAGTTTTTTTTTTTGTTTTTTTTTTGGGGGGGGTGGGTTGGGCACGGCACTATTTTACGACCAAGCCCATTGTTGCCACATGATGATTTTAAGCAAATTTGGCTTGCAAAGTTAGCAAGCTCTTTCGTGTTTTTACTGCTTGTGGTCTCCGTGAAATGTACTAAATCTCTTGGCACAAAATCGTTCACTTAGCAGTGCCAGTAAATTGGCCCCAGAAGCACAAATTCTACAGTTCCTGTATACTTTTTAAGCTGCTATCTTTTATCTTCTCTTTTCAGTGTCAGTTTAGTCTGTGGGATTCTTGTTTGTTTTGAGATCACAATAAACAAATAAATATTGTACAGAGACACAGGTCGTTAGTTTTGTGCTTGTCAATTACATTAGGCCTATATGCAATCAAGTGCGAAGATAACCGCAGTGTGAGCTAAGCTACTCTGTGAGTCACGCCGGCCCAACAGAAATGGATCTTGCAATCCTCATTAATTTGTTTTCCACTAAACACAGGCGCCTATCTCTTTCACTGCCGCTCTTCGTCAAAACACTAGAGCAAGACCGGACCTTATACTATTTTTTTTCCACTGAAGCCCCTATTTCTTTAACTGCCACTCCACTCAAAACAAACACACCGTTAAAGATACCACCCACCTTAGACAGAAGACGAATCTTGTGGACAACCCCATTCACTTTTGATTTCTTAAAAGGCAAAAATAGATGAATACCGCACTTAAAAATGTCGCCAAGGAGGAAGTTTCATTAAGCAACCCCCCCCCCCCCCCCCCCCCCTCGCTGGACCAAAAGTAAACAAGCACGAAAAAAATGCAGGGATTATTCGCTAATGGTAAGCAGAGCCATGAAATTGGGCCCACCCGTACCCCGCCCACATGACGAACAGGGAGAAAGGGAAGCTCCCCCCCTCCCATTTTGAATTGGAAGGGTACAGAGGGACTGAAATATGACTTCATTTTCTTTTCATGAATTTATTTGCAATGTTTGTAGGACTCGAGACCGGTCTCGAGACGGTCTCGATGAGACCTGATTTTGCTGGCTCTGGTCTCGGTCTCGCACATCCGTGGTCTCGTTAGTGAAGTCTCGGACTGTTGATATTTACAGAGTCCTGCTCTCATCAGTCGGTTTGTCATCGCGTTTTGCACAGCCACATAAACACTAAATTGGTTGCTTTAACTCTGTGTCCGGCGGATATCCCCGATTTTTCTTAATGAAGAAGATTTTGCGAAGAAAATAGGTCATCTCTGATGAAAAGGATCCGAATTCGATTCTCAATGACTCACAAAAAAAAATCTCCAGAACTCGAGGCATGGCGCTAACTTCTGCAACATGGCCGAAAAGAAATGTTTTCGACTTCTCATCTGTAAAAATGACGACATAGAGAATGTCTTTCGGGTCACATCAATTACATCGATCACGTTCGATCAGCAATATCCACAAACGACAAACAATCGAACAAAAAGGGGAGGGTCGAGTTGACACCCCCCCCCCCCCACCCCCCCCCCTTGACACTGCAGGACCGTTCGCCCAACCTTTCTTCGTATTGTTTTTCCCTTCAATTTTACGGGTAGGGCCTAATGATAATTCAATAAAATTGCAAACGTCACAACATGCGTTCACGATAAGTAATGTCGCTCGTACGAGATCTTACTCTCGCCTGGTTAAATAAGTTCAAATGCCAAAGCTTGGAAGTAAAAATTATTTGTCTTATTTGGGTGCTCGTCATTATGTTCTGCTTGGATTTTATTTATTTCTTTTTTTAAATCTACTGCAGGCTCATTTTTGTTTAATTGGGTGGGAAATATTTTTCAACCATGCTCACAAAATGTCCCACGAGGCCTACTCTGTGATTTTGCAAACAGAACTTCTTAGAGTTGTTGGCAAAAATAGGGCTATCGATTTTTGAAGACAGAATGTTAAAATCATCATTCCTGTAGGGGGCGGGTTGCTGAAGTACAACATTTTTCAGTCGGCATATTTAATATGCATATGAAATAATATGCCGCAAAGCTCAGTCACCTGAAGGATAATTAAGATACACGTATTTGAATGAACAAAGAAAACTGGCAAGACCAGGGTTTGAACCTGGGACCCCTCGGAATACTGTACCGATGCTCTACCAACTGAACTATGTTGCTGCTTGCTGTTGGTAGTTAGTGTCAGTGTCTCGTGAAGTGTCAGCGACTGAATACCAAATAATTATTCATGGCGGGGGGGGGGGGGGGGGGGGGGGGGGTGGGGGGGGGGCATCATTTCCAGACTGATAAATTCATGATTAACAGGATATGTCAAATTTAAAGTCCAAAACACAGCGACTAGTCTACAGAAAATGACATTCCCGAACAGAATGTCACAGTATTGTTTTGCAAAAAGTTAGTTCTGCTCCTTTTGTTTATTCGTTTGTTAATTAAAAATTGGTTTTTGTGTGAACAAGAGAAACATTTATAATTTATGAGCGATAACCATGAAGTGAGCGCAGTATTGATTCAACCACCTCACCATGTCTCGCCAGCAGTCTGCTAAACGACAACACACTTTCACAACGAAAGTGTCCGGTCGAAAGATTGGGTATAGGGCCTATGCACGACCTGGTATTGCGCCAGGAGGGGTGCTAAACCCCTCAGAGCCTTAAATAGGGCTCCCAATTCCAAAGACAGGTTCAAAAGACAGGGTAAACAATATTACACCATTTGAACACAACAACATCACATAAAGTCTTACTGACAAGTGCATAAATCGAGTACAGTTTACGTCCTCTCTCCCGAAATAACCTCAACCATTACCTTCGTTAGTTTCAAACATTCATTTTATTAACCCTTTCGTACGGATGGCGCCTTTTGCCGCTATTTGTGCAGTTTCAATCCATTGTTGGATTATTGTGTATGTTACGCGCTGGACCTACCTGTACAAGCACATTGTGGCCGTTTTGCTTGGCTGCACAGTCCGCCCATGGATAACCGTACTCGAGGGGTCAAGTCACAAATTCGCCAACAACCTGGTCGAATTTCACGGTAAAGAGAACAAAGCGGGCATTTCATTTCTCATTTGAAATAATAGCATTTACAAATTATTGTTTGAACGAAATACGGTATATTAAAAATGTAGTTTTTTTTTTTAAAGTGCCAGTTTTTTGTTTTTTTGAGGTTTGAACATGGAAGCCTGGAGGCTAGGAATAGGGGGCCTATCAATAATGTATTTACATCAGATTTCCAACAAGATGGGTTTAAAGACATCGTGTCTTTTGGGGTTTCACCAGAATTTTTATTTTAAATGTGTACTTTTCTAGCACTAAAAAAGTAATTCACTTGGTTATCTAACAGTTAAGTTAGTTATCACAATAATTCACGCCAAAACAAATAGGAAAAACAAGTAGATCTTATGTTCAAACAAGACTTTCAATTCAAACATTTGTTTAAAAAAACCTGGAAGAGCGCTGACCTTGCCCTCCCACAACCCTTAAGAAACTTTCACGCGATCAACGAAATTGTGCGCTTCGTGAAACTGGCCTCGAAGATTTAATATTTTTGCAAGATTTCCCGTAACAACACTCATTCAAAATCGGTTTTAAATGCCAGTCACAGACCAAAGGTTTGTTAAATCGGATGCGAAGCCAGTTCCACACATTAGAACAAAAGAAGGTGCATCTTTGAATTCTGTCTGATGTGGTTCGAAGTTTCTTTGACATCTAATCAAAACATTTACCGAATGTTATTCTAAAGTGCGAGTCAAAAAAGCTGTACACTTTGGAAATTGGCCATAGTTTTATTCTGTAGCATTATAGATAAGATATTTTCATATGTACTTTTAGAGTAACACTTCCTGCTTTTTTTGGTGACGTTTTTTATTGGATTAGTTTTCATGCATGACTGCACAGGAGACAAAGGGGGGTCGGGTGAAATCGGAGTTGCGCCAACTGGTCATTGCCTTGAATCAACCGGTGGAGTGGCAAGATCTCCTGATCGGACTACTTTTTATGGGGAAAGCTCGGGTTTTCACCACTCCTCCAGCAAATCTGGATGACCTCCATGAAAGGATAATTGACATTCTCAGACAAGACAGGGTGATGATGCGCCGAGCCCAGCTGTGCATTAAACGAGATGGTGGCCATGTTGAGGACTAAGATACCGTGGAATTTAATTGCCTTTTTAAATTCATTTAAATATTTTAAATAAACGCGAAGTTTAAAAGCTAATGAAATTCGTTTTTGTCTCTTTGTTCGACAATGGTTGTGTTCTTTTAAATTGTCTCTTTCTTATCCAGCCCTGACCAGTTGGCGCAACTCAGATTTCACCCGACCCCCCTTAATTGTCTCCTGTGCAGTCATGCATGAAAACTAATCCAGTAAAAATGTCACCAAAAGAAGCAGGAAGAGTTACTCTAAAAGTACATACGAAAATATCTTATCTATATTGCTACATAATAAAACTATGGCCAATTTTAAAAGTGGATAGTTTTTCAAAGTTTCAGTAAATCCAGCAACAATTATAACGTACATTAAATTCAATGGATTTCTCCATACCAACCAATTATGGAAGAAAACTGCTCTCGAATAACAAAACATTCTAAAATATAATTGGTCTGAAGTAATATGCGTTAAGTTTGATAGACATTAGTTACTATACGGCAGGAATTCAGAATGCCATCTCCTAATTCCACACTTCAAATTTATTCACTTATCGTTGGTCAATTTCTGTGTGAAATAATCTCATTGGTGGAAAGCTCATAACTTATCCCATGCTAACAAATTAGTCATTTAATTCGAAAACGTATTTCTAGGGGGTGATGCACCCCCAAATTAAACCACAGCAGATTTAAGTACATGTAATGTGAATTATTTTTGGGGAATTTTTTAAACTGTATACTTACAAAGGAATTTAGCTGAATACGTAATTAAATTACACTGAATACTTTAACACACTTTTCTGTCTTAAGTAGAAATTACAGTCAATGGATGGAAGCGAGTGAAAAGGTCTGATACTTTAGGTGGGCAAAAGTAGAAAAGCAAAATTGAATTTCGCAAAATATATAACGGTATCAAGGCCTGAAAATATATTTAAGATTTTCTTTATGAGGTAAGCAAAAATCTGGCCTTGTAAAATATTCCTATTTAGTTTTTGAACATTAAAAATGAAGGTTTGAATTCAATGGAATACTGCGTAAGTAGATTTACAAAAATGAATACGGAAAAAACTGTTTTTAAACTGTGCCTGCAGTTGAAATTGCAACAAAAGAGCAGCCTTGCTTATTAAGTAAATTTATATCAAAATGTGGAGTTTTCCGTTCACTGTGAAAGGCTTTTTTGTTTTTTAGGAACAGTCATGGCACCTGGTTTGCCACCATTTAAAAAAAAAAAGTGGAATTTGTATGAATTTCTAATGATAGTCGACCCACCATTACTGGGAAAACCTCACTTTTTTCAAATACTACCACAAATTTACAAAATTTAGTCAGTCCACGCTGTTTGCAATTGGTCATACATCTGTGAAAATGCACCATTTGTCTGGAAATCATTGAGGAAAACCATTTTGGAAACACTGGTTTGGCTTACAAAAGTCCAACCGTTGGAAAATTTGAAATTTCCGAGTGGTGCTCTTTGTCTGTGCGGTGGCAGCACCCGTCTAAATGCTTCGCTTTCTTCGTAAATATTACACATTATGGTAAAATGTTTACGTTCATAGCTTGGAAATTGGTTAGGCAGCTAACCAAAGAGTTGAAAATTTGCGGATTTCAGGGCAAAGTGTGCCTTTAAACAGGGCAGAAAGAGCTTGAGCTAATCTCTGGACATTTTACCTGAATACCAGCAAATAAAATCAACAGAATATTTCAAGCTATGACTTTGATCGGTGGTAGATTAAATGCAGTCTCTGGCATGCTTCTATAAATTTAGTATTTCATCATTATATCAACTTATTTGTTTCCGGCAGATGTATCAAAATAGATTATATAATACTTCTTTTGTTCAATTTTCATTGTTCATACATTACAAGCAAATTGTGATTTTGATCAATACAATGTTTTGGTGGGTTTTTTTTTCACTGCAAATGCGCAATTGTTCAACAGGTGGAGAAATGACACAAGTCAGCTGGATAATCATGTAAGCTGGTTATTTACAAGAGAAAACACTAACATTGAAAACAAAATCATAACTAAATATCAATTTGCATGTTAATAACCTCATTTGCATATTTAAGTTATTAGAGTTCAGAAACAGGTGGTGCCTGTACATACTACTATTTACACAGGAGATTGTTTTTCAGAAATACAGGTGGAAGGTAGAGCATGCTTTTGTTTTTCTCAATAACAAAAAATAAATATTTGTACAATTTTCTGATATATAAGCACCCATATTACATGTGTTTGGACAAGAACAGGATAAGGACATACAGGAATACATTAACAGTTGTCAAAAATGACTCTTTGAAAACGTATAAACCATGTTAAATCTGTAACAATTTGATACAAAATTTGTCTAATTTTTCCCCCCCAAATTTCATGGAAGAAACCCCTTTCAATTAACCCTAACCACCTTCGGGGTTTCGCTAGGCATTCCACTGGATCCAACAGAATCCAGCGACGGAAAAGTCTGAAGACTGCATGAATCCAACAGAATCCAACAGCTGGAGCGCAAGATCTTTTTGTTCATTACCCACACCAACAAAATCCAACAGAAAGTACCCAATGTTGGATGTTGTTAGATTCAGCGGCGTAGCAAGGGCTATTTCTATAGGGGGCAAGTGGTATGGGGAGCTGGATGTTACAGTGGGGCGAGCTCACAATATTTTTTCTTAATACTTTTATTTTCTGAGTTTGCAAATTTTTCAGCCGGGGGGCGTGCTCCCCCCAAGCCCCAAGCCCCACTCCCTCCTTAGCTACGCCGCTGGTTGGATTTAGTGTGGTTAGGGCTTCAAGTAACCTTTTATTGCTCTAAGCACCCAATAATATATTGCTTAAATATACCCATTTAGCCTGTCAGGGCTGGGCGTTTTTTGCTTCAAAACAGGGTGGTGGATGGCGGCTGGAAGATGGAACTCACCGTTCTGCTACCCTAGTTTCCATATGCTTAAGGGAGAGTCTCACCAATGATAGAAGTTAACCCACCTGGGTCTATAGGCCTGAAAATTGAAGATCTCTCCTCTATTTGATCTAGACCCAGGAAAACCGTAAGGGTGGTAGGGTTGGCAATTCAAAATGTGGCCAACCCCATCACCTCTGTTGTAGCCCTTTTACCTAGAGTGGCTTTTAGCCTTGTATTTCCATTAAAAAAACATCCTGACAGGCTTAGCTTACTGGCTACAGACTTAGAGAAAGGATGTATGAACACAATGACTAGTGGCTTAGCATCTCTCACCAGAGATGTTTTGAACGGCTTACAACAATAGAAAATACACATCTGCGATGTTTACCAGTGTTACTTCTACTAGTTAATACTGCTGCTGGGTACCAGCTCTGTTGTCCAACCGGTGGGCTTGAATTATGGCTGCATCAGACAAATTCTTCACCTCGGCGAATCTTGGATATCTTTACCAGGGAATCCTGTACTTTAGGGTTCAGGTCATCCTGAATGGAGAACAGACCAAAAAAAGCAAAAATTGAGACATGTAAGTTAGTGGGAAATGCAGAATTAAAGAGGAGTTCAGTGGTGAGAGAAGTCTGCGTAAATTATTACTTTTATGTAGATTGCGTATTGCAAAATCATGAAATACCAAAAACGTGACTTGAGAGCTATTTTTATCAAGTCCCCTTACGCCCGCTGGTGCATTTGTCTAAAAGTCGTCGCTGCAGGCAGAAAACAATTTACACGTCGATTTATTTGCTGCCCGCAGCGACGACTTTTAGACAAATGGCACCAGCGGGTTGTGCTGCTCTACAGGGACTTGATAAAAATAGCTCTCAAAAGTGTTTGATTTTACAATACGCAATCCTCATAAAAAATAAAAATGGCGCAGACTTCTCTCAGCAATCAAAATCTTTAAAAAAAGAGATAACTCACGCTTTATAGCACTCCAACCCTGCATGTTATGTTTTAAAGTCAATTTTCAGAGACCTTTTTTTTTTTAGATGCATGCTTATAGAGCATGCAAGTCTCGCATCTTTACATTCACTTTTTATCACTTTTTATGTGAAAGCCGTGGTACCAAACACTGACTAGTCTAGCCACGGACTCTTTTAGTCTGTCCTTCCCTATAGCATTGTGAATAACAGATTGATCAGAAGGTGACGTCAAATTGTTGTATTGCTATTGTGGTCATTAATTTGAAAATATTTCCCCAAAGTTGTCAACAGAAATGCCACTTTTTCCTTCACATTATATTATTGTGGTTTCTCAGCTCAGCCTAGTTGGAACGAATTGGGAACAGGATGCTGCACGTGTTATGGCTCCTATACGGATTGTCCAGGATTACCATAATCTTGCCTTGGATTATGAGATCAACTTGCAAGCTCTATTTGGTCGCAAAGTCATGTATTAAAGGCAGTGGTACATGATTGGTCATTGTTGCAATTTTCAAAAATGGGCGGAATTCGGGGTTAGTATGTTATAGGAAATATCGTCCCATTGACCTGTTCAAAGTTTTGCGTTGTTGGATGGCGAAAAAAAATTTCCAGCTGGAAATCGTTGGAAAACAATATAAATTTCCACTTTTCTTGACAACGACAGCACACCTGGTGCCATAATTTCACAGGATGATTGAGACTACTATTAACTTACAGTCTAGTAAGGTATTTCGTAATAATTCAGTAAAAAAAAAATATTGGAGAATTACCAATTGTGTAGACTACTATTAATACAAAAATCCTTTGCCCAGCTGTAGTGACGTTACACCTACCTGTACAGCGTTCAGTAGGTGGGACCGGTACACCAACACAGTCTGCTTGCATTTCTCCTCCGCCTCTTGTAACTTCTGCTGTAGTCTCACAACCTCCTTCAGGTCATTGACCCTGGTTGACCCCACGTTCTCCCCACCCCCTGCCTGCAGCTGCGCCTTCAGCTTTCTGTTCTCCGTCAGCAGTTCCGTGTAGCGCTTCTTACTAAAGCCAACTGATGCTGGAAGCTGACTCTCAAAAGATTCAGCTTGCTCTTGCACAGTCCTCTGTAGCTCATGGTTCTCGGCGAGCAACTCGGCAAACTTTCTCGCCTCTTCCTGCCTCCGACTATCATCTCTTTCAAATCTCTCAATTCTGTCCCAGAGGTTTTTATTTTCTGTCACGAGGTCACGCATACCATTGCTGTCGTTGTGACCATGCTGTAAACTTTTCAGTTCTCGTCGCAGCTGAATCATTTCGTCGTCTTGTTTGCGAATCTCATCTTGGAGACGCCAGTTCTCGCTCATGAGGTCGTCGTATCGATCCTTATCGGGGCTGCTGGTGAAACTAGCTTCCCCGGTTTTGACGCTCTGTCGTAACCTGTGGTTTTCTTCAATGAGGTCATCGTAGTTATCCTTGTTGATGGGGGTTCCGTTCATCTGAGATTCCGTTTCTTCCCGGAGTTTGTCCCGTTCGGTGAGAAGTTCGGAGTACTTTTGTTTATCGCGCCTTGCCCGATCGTTCTGCTGCGCGATGGCTTTGGATTGCTTTGTGACCATGCTTTCCAGTCGTGCCTTCTCACCGGTCAAAGCTTCGTATCCCTCCGCCGTGTTACCAAGGCCATTTTGGGTCTTTTCACTCAGTGTAGCCTGCAGCCGTTTGTTCTCTGAAGCTAGTTCGGCACATTTGGTTTTTAGCTGTTCGTACTCCACGGCTTGCTCGGCCAGGACTTGAGAATGTTTGGTGATCGTCTCCCCAAGGTCTTGTTTGTCCTGTAGGAGATCTTCATACTGTCTCTGGAGGGCGCTGTTTGCCGAGTGGCTGCGAGTCGGCGTCTTTCTGCCATCCTGCTCTGTTTTCCTCTTGAGCCTCTCATTCTCATCTGTGGAGAGTGCCAACTGGAAAAAGAAAACCAAAGTTATTCATCACGCCTGGGTCTGTAGGTCTGAAAATTGGGATATTTTTCTCTGGTTTCTGTTGAAGATTTATCTGCTCTTATAAGATCTGGGTCTATTGAGATCTATTCGGATCTTAAGATCATTGGCAGTAGGGTCAGCAAACCTACCTTCTCTGTAACTTACAGCCCTTTACCTAGAATGGCTTTTAGTAGTAAAACGAAATAAATACATGAAAGAAACATCGTTTATTATTCTACTTAAAATCTCAGGACTGAAAATTGTATAAAATTAATTTAATTTTTAATCACCAGGATTACGGATCTGCCGCCAAAAAATCCCCCCTCCAAAAAAAATAAAATAAATAAATAAATAAATATTTGCACAAAAATCTGTTTAAAACTAAAATAAAACTGTTCCACACTCGCTTTCAACGTTAGACAAGCCTTTGATTCACACTTAAAACACGCCATTTCCTACCTTAACCCGGCCCTGCCAGCTGAATTCACGGTTTATTCACCCGGCTAGGCGGCTGCTAATCGCGATCGTGGCTGCGTGGTCGCTGCATGTATATGGTGAACGTTCAACGTACACATCAGAAAAACCCGAGCCAGCAGCAGTTTGTACTAATCAGTCAAAGCAAAGGATTAATCTCCTAACAGATACCCAAGAAATTATCCCAATTTTCAGACCTATAGACCCAGGCGGGGTAATTTCCAACACTGGTGAGACTACTCATCTCCCCCTTGATATTGATAATTGAAATGATTACGATGATTATTCAATGATTCTAATCAGTAATCTTACCTTCTGTGACATATTGGCAATCTCGTCCATCAGGATGCTGTTGTTCTTCTGGCGTTCGGCCGTCTCCAGCCTATTTGCCTCCTTCAGCTCGTTGTATTCATCCACGCTGACCACATCACGCCCATTCACAGTCTCTAACTCCTCCCTCAGAGAAGACAGTTCCTCTTGTAGCTTGGAAACTCGACTGTCATCCAGCGCTGCAGATGTGTTGGCCGTGGACTATAAAATCAAAAAGGAAACTTTCACATTAACTTGACTAAAACATCACTGTACGACGCTGCCTTTTGTTCAGATCTCTTTGGGAATGATGTCACATTGTACAGAAATCCTACCATGTGATGTCCAACCCCTTTGTATCAGATAAAGTCATTACTGCTACAACAGCTGGTAAAGTTTTTTTTTAATGCAATTTTGCCCCGATTAATCATTTATTATTATTATTATTATTTATTTTTTAGCATTGTGGGACTATTTCACTCTTACCTTCTTTTTGAGTTCTTCATTCTCCTGGCGTAGGGATACTATCTGGCTGCGTAAGATGGCCACCAGTCCTGTACTTTCACTGCTTAGTCTGTTTGCTGTATCCATCCGCTTAGCCGGCTTGACCCGGACTGCAGAACCACCGATACCTACGAGGAAATACAACAAATATCTTAGGCTATATTTACTTCTTTCCGGTTATGAAACCATGGATTCCTCAAAGTGCATATCACACTATAGTACTGTTCGCTAAAGGCGTCAAACCATTGGTATAAATATTCCTGCGTATAGTGTGCACGCGTTTGACTGGCCTCCCGTAGCTGTATCCAAGTACGACAAAACATTCTGCGCTAACCCTGTAAGCACAGAATCCTTAGTTACGGGATGTACGCATGCTCAGGAGACAAAATTCCACGCTAACGCATAAAATACGCTTGCCGTAACCACATAATTTTCTGCTACAGTAAACGGGGAATTTTCGCTAACGGTAAGCAGAGCCATGAAATTGGGCCCTGGTCTGGTCAGGTCGGGTCAGGTCAGGTCAGGTCAGGTACGTACAATGTGCATTTGGATGATAAAATGGTGAATGCTCTGCATCTGCGCCTGTAACCTGCTTCCCTTCCACCTATAATCCACAATTCAAACGAAATGCGAGTATCTTTGTGATATCTGTCTTTTCTTGTCTTTTGTAGCCCACACCTTGAGTGGCCTTTTGGTCTTGTGTTAGGCGATACCAATAACAAAATGGACAGTTCAGACGTTGTTTTGGGTAGATACCTTGAGGTCAGTGATCCGTGACCTGATCTTGGCGAATGACCTACATCATTTCTTAGGCTACGCAATGATACTAATTTGGTGACATTAATTTGATCCATATGCTACATATCTGGAGTACAATTCCGATATACTTTTGACTCGAACTTTATAGACCTTTTCACCCACGTGACCAGACAGCATGAAATATAAACCAAATCACCACGTGTGGACCTTCTTTGAGTTATCATCGTACATGTATCGTATGGGGAAGGTTGAACCACGGGCATCCATACAACACACTTGGTTTACTTGAATAATCACTTGATTAGCATCACTACATTAAGCAGTCCATGATGAAAAAGGGTCTGCCTAACCACTGGGAAACAAAACTCTATAATCGAGGTTACAGACACTTTGTAAATGGCTTTCAGAGATGAAATCATTTACCAGGAAGGTCAAAGAGATCGTCGTCGCTATCTCCCCAATTGCTGTCAATTTCATCTTCAGTAACATCTTCACCCTGCAAGAAAGATAAACCGGCGATTAGATTATGATAGCTCAAACCTCTCCTTCAGGCGGCCAAAATTTTGTCATCAGAGGGCAGAGCTGAGCTTGAATACTTTCCTTAGGAAACCACGCACCAGAGCATCCAAACAAATATATTCAGCATGTTTCAATGAACTGTAGTGCTTGTGTTTTTTCGCCGTCCATACATGATAAAGGATAAAGGATAGCATCAGGAGGTTGATACTTATACTTGATAAAGACAACCAACTTGCATGGAAGCACTCTTTGCAATACCCAAGATATACTTCTCCCAGCTAAGTCCAAGGAGATGCAGGTCATATACCTCAGGCAAAGTCAAGGGACCATATGAACAGAGGGAAATGAGTCATCTCTTTGTTTCTTCTCCAAGATTTTTTTTCCATTCCTTTTTTTGTTTTTGTCCTGCCTTGTCATACTGTTTTGTTTTGATTTATGTCGTTTTGTTTAACCCTTGCAGTTGGCTGTTATTGATGGGATGCCAGGGTACCAGGCGCTCACTGAAAGAGTGTCGAGCGTAAATGTGAACAGCAGGCACCACACTGAATAGAGCGGTCCTGTTCATTGCATTCAGAGCCCCTCCTTTCGTGTGAATGAAAGCTTGGTTTCAGCCCCATCTATTCATTACACACAGGCCATTCAATAACAATATAGTTGAATAATTAATGGATTGTGTATGAGTAGTACGACGAAAATAAAAACACAGTCATACTTCTGACTCTAAACTCACCCCAACAGATCCAAGATGTGCCTTCAGTATTTCCATATCGGCCTCAGCTTTCATTCTCTTGTCCTTTTCCGTCTGTAGAGTTCTCTTAAGATTCTCAAACTTTGAAAAATAAGCAAATAAAAGGCTTTGTTTGACAAAATACCACGAGTGCAAACTTCTCGGGAAAATTACTTACATTGGACAACAAAAAAATGTACAAGAGCGGAACACGAGACAGTGAAATTCTGGTTACCGTACCAGCGATGTGCCAATTATACTATCTTGCCCTATGTTGACGGCCTTTCAATTTGTTAGTATTTGTTCATGACAAATCCGAGACAGAGACAGCAAACACGTTAAGTCCGCATGTGAACGCACTGTGCAATTCTACACTACACTAGCACATGCCACACATGGGCGAAGCTGTCCAACTTGCCAATGTTGATAGGTCAATTCCTGCTATATTCAAATTTTACTTACTCAAAGAAAATCTTGTATTTTTACTGAAACAAAACAACGACCAGTTGGATTGTTTAAATGCCGCTTAGCCAAAGATAGATAAATAAATTTCAAAAATATGTTTTAAAAATCTGATTAAGGCCACTTGCACATTAAATTTGATGGATTAAAATGAAATTATGAGTTGACAACAAATATGACCAAATGATTTTCACACCTCTTCTTCAAACTCTTGATTCCTCAGATTGTCTCCATGACCCTGAAAATGAGAAAAACCACACACACAAAATTAGAACCAATTTCGAAAGAAATAAATTCTACTCAGAGGAACGTTCCTTTTTCTTTTGTGAAAATTGTGGCCAACATTATTTGTTTGGAAAGTGACCTTTTTGGGAACATTACTTTTAAATTATTTTGTAATTTGTTTGAAAAATTTGTTTTGCAACTCTTACGAAAATCTCACAAATTTTCAGACATTCTTGATTTAATTTTACTTTTTGCTCTGAAATTAGTCTTTCCTCAAGTCTCTTGTAGAGCTGTTAAATAGAAAATACTGCTTAGAAAATGTACTTGCTAAGCAAAGCCCAGCTGGTAACCCTTCACAGGCAGCACACGCCTGATGCCATTTTTGACTGGTAACCTGTTGTTACTATTAAGGACAAATTTTCCTGTACTAATAATAAGTCACTGGCTCAATTCCCCAAAATCCACCTAGCGTTGGATAACCGAGATAATTGACGACCATAGTTTTTCACCGGACTTGTTCAGTAAACTTGAAATCTCCACTTGGTTGTTTGCTAGATCAGAATTCTAATAATTAAATAAAAAACTAAAAATTGAGTACAACCATGCTAGCTTGTTGCAGCTGTTGTTCCAACACGCTGACCCTTTCCTGAGCCTTCTTGAGGTCCAGAGTCACATGGCTTAGCTCTTCATATAATACCTCGTTTTCCTCTTCCATTTCCTGAAGAAAAAAAGAAAAAAAATCAAACCACTCGACCCACAATCACGCCACAACATTTTCCAAAAATAATTTAGATTTTCCAGATTTTCCAGACTTTTCCATGACAACACATGGAAGCTTAATATGGATCTTTTCACAAACCTTCCGTGACATTTCATGAATATGTATGTTGAATTTTGAACTCTGACCTATGACCTAACCCACCTTTATTTCTTTGGATTGCTGTATGGACTTCATTGATATGGCAGACTTGTCCACATGTTGGCTTGGCACGGCCAAACGTTGAAGACTGCCATTCTGTAGAAAGAAAACATCGAACGATGCATTGTATCAGCAAAAACAAGCCTGTTATTAATTGCTGAAAGAAATCGGCGTCAGTTTAAGGCGAAATTAAAAGGCACACTGTTGCCTTGAAATCCCCCCAAATGCCCTAATACTGTAATATTTATGGAGAAATCAGGAAAAAAATGAAGCATTGATATCCGGACATTCAGACTGGCGCCACACATAGTGAAGCCTGTACGCAACCAAAGCACCAAGGGCACCAGTCTGAATTCCAATGACTTTTCTGAACCAAACTGGCGTCCCCAAAATGATTTTCGTCAATGAATTTTACAAAAACGGCACATTTTCAAGCGATGGTCGTGTACATTATTACATTCTACTTTTAAATGCTCTTTTCAACCGTAGCAATTTTACGACAAATGCTTTTTACAGCCCAATTGCGAGGCCTCCAAAGGCAATGAGTTCCTTTAAGGCATTTTAAAATAAAAAGCAGGCAAAGTTATTTCTGCCATGAAATAATAAATAACAAACTTTTGATAGCTGTTTTTATCAAGTCCCATCTAGCCCTGCTGGTACTATTTGTCTGGAAGTCACTGGCAGAGACAGCAAACAAATCAGACACAAATTCTTAAAAAATCAGTATAGAAAAGAGACCTTTTTTCTTAAAAAAAAACAAAAACCAAAAAAAGAGATATTGAACGTTTTTCTTTTGGCATTATTTGTGAATATTCATAGGCCATTACACACCTGTTGATGTGCTCTGGGAGTGGGTGAATCACATCTACGAGCATCAAAGTGGTCGACGTAATCAACAGAATCTGCTTTAGGTTCATCGTCCGTCTCGTCATGAGATTCTGCCAAAGATAAATATCAAAACAAATAATTAGGCAACCTGTGGAATGAACTTTATGGAGAAAATGACAACAATTTTTGAAACTGTTTTTTTGGGGGGCTGAGATTTCTGTAAAATCTAAAAAAAAAATCCCACAGATCATGACGCTTTTTTAACCTAATTTGTCAGAAAACAATGTTATACTTGTAAAACCTACTTGGTACATCCATGTTTGTCAACAAAACTATGGAAACTTCAAAGTTGAGTATGGCTTTAGCAAGGCTATGTGTGTTTGTACTGATTTTCATGAACAATGGGAAGTCTGAGCAAGGCCAACACACTAAATAAATGCACATTCACAACCTTAGAAACGCTCTTTTCAGTTGACAGTTCTGGATGATTACAGACACAGAACAGCTACGCAATAACTCTTTCAGATTTGTTTTTCGGTCACACCAAAAAAACATGCACCTCGACCAATCATGGCTGTGCCCAGGACAGCTTCAAAGTAGGTTGCATGGGGAATGAGGAATTAGCACTCTGATCCCCATGTACAAAAATCTGGATGGATCATTTGGCTGTTCAAATTGATGACGCCGTCCGCCATCTTCCCACTCCATTTGATGTGCGAGCATACGTAAAAATATAAGCATAAGCAAGTGTAGACCGTAGGCAGCAATGATTTATGGATGTTCCAGGAGTGGTAATATGGCGGCTGCTGGCAACAGTTGTTCGTACAGCGTGCAATAGCAAATGAGCTATCCAAGTTTTTATACATTGAGATTAGTATTTAGTATGCATTGTAAGCTCTATGGCTGATATCAACTGAAGGCACTTACTGACGTCCCAGGTAGCTACAGATGGCGCTGATTCTAAACATTCCTTCAGGTCATCACCACTGCTCTCTGCAGCATAGTGTGCTGCATTGTAGCCCTGGGTATCAGTCAGGTCAGTCCGTGCTCCTCGCTTGACCAAGAGATCAACGACATCCTTCTGGCCGTGTTTACAAGCTATCATCAGGGCAGTTCTATCGGAAAAAGAAACATGATTTTGGACATTTTTTCAATGACCAATCAGGCCAGTGTTACCAGGACGATTTTGACCACGCCAGTGTTACCAAGATTTTTGTCCAGAGCTGAAAAATACGGCAATGAAGGCCTGATGATAATAGACTCCTTCACTAAGCCACGCCCATTTAAGTATTGACCAATTATAGCCACGCCTATGGTCCGACATGCAAGTCTCACAAGCCCGACATTTGTGTGCGTACACCGCTGTGATTTGTTAATATATCAAGAGGTGGAGTTTAATTGACCTATCGCTGTTTATGAGTTAACCACGCCCCTTAGACAACCCTATGGGAATTTTGTGTGGTTTTTTTGTTTGTCTCAGATTTTGCGTTCAACATGGAATTAAGTGATGTGATTGGACAATAATTCACAAGCTGCGTTGACGCGATTCGACCATGATAGGTCAATTGATTGGCCTATGCAGATTGAGGTCTAAAATTAGCCCAACATTTAAAGGCATATACTGCCCTAGAATCCCCCAAATTTCACCACTCAGGTCAATTTCCAAGGTCTGAGTGTAAAATGATTTTCAAGAATGATTTTCAGTCAAACAGTGCTTTGTAGCCCAGCTGTGCCTCCAAGGCAAAGTTTCCCTTTTACATGAATACGACTGAAGTCAGCTTTTTGATACCGTTTGAAATTTGTCAGTGACAAACAATGTCTTATAAAGTTGTAATTTCAACAAAGGAAAAGACAACAGATGTGTTAGGGGGCACATTTTAACCCAACCTCCGGGTGCCCTCCGGTTTCCAGTGGTTTTCACTGGGTTTTTCTTCTTATCTATAATGAGCTCATTATCTATAGGTCACAGCACACCTTAGTGCTACTCCAGAATGGTGTCTGCCTGGCCATGGAAGTCAAAAGGCCAAACAAAGAGACCACTTAACCCCTTGCTTATGGTTGACACAAATAAGTGCAGATTGAAATTGCCACCTGGCCAGGTGACATCTATACATGTCAATTTCTGCATTTTCAATCTATTATTGGGGTATTGTGTACGTTATGCTTGGCTGCACAAACCTCTTGTTTCCGTTTCGCTTGGCTGTATAACCAGGCCTGGTGCCCTGGCGCCACCTGGTGGTAAGGGGTTAACTTGATCTTAATCCCCACTAATCCGGGCAGGTCTGGAGTTGGCTATACACAATGACAGGGCTGAAGTATAGTTTATTTCAGATGTAATTCCTGGTAATTGTTCAGTTTGGGCTTTTTGAGGAACTTGTTGCTTAGTAGAAAATCAGAGTTTAAAAAAGTTGTATGAGCTTTATTACCAAAATTTAGACCCCAAAAACAAGTCTCCTAAAATCGGTGTATTCGTTGCCCACTTTGTTCTGGTCATTGGTAACGTTATTTAATGTGCATGCACAGCGGACATGGTGCGCCTACAGGATTGTTCATTCACCCGTCACCAAAAGATTCATGGCCGCCTATTCTTCATTTCCAGACTGCAGGCCCAAAGTGCGAATCCTGATTGACATTTTCACTTAAATTGTTATCAATACACCAAATAGAGAAGTTGCATCATGCAGAAACATCACTTGGGAAGACTGAATACCAAACCAATCCGATAATCTCTTAACAATAGGGGTAATCAACAAGCCAGGCATCTATTGTCCACAGAGTTGGCCACTCTGGTGTAATCCTCCAGGGCTGTGGGCAAGGCAAGGGTGACCTCTTGCATATGCCAATATTCATGACTATAGCCCAGCCTATTGAAAATTCCCCCAGACTGGAAAACCAGCCAAAACCACCCGAAACCGGAGGTCACCCGGCAGTTGGATTAAAATGTGCCCCCTTATTATTTTCCAGCTGTTACTTTACGTAGGTCAGTACAATTTTTCCCTATTGTCAAAAGTTCCAGTGTGAACTACAGTAAAATTTAACCAGTGTGAAATTTCACAAAGATAAAGTCCAGTGTGAACACGACTTGAATGTACCTCTGCAGACGTTCCTGTGCGTTCACATTGGCTCCTTTGTCAATCAAGTCTTTGCAGATCGTCAGATGGCCTAGCTGGGCTGCTATCATCAGAGGTGTCTTCCCATTCTAAGCAGGGTTTCAAACAACAAACATCCTGGTTTATGACCCAGGGGACACACTTCCCGTCTGTTGGCTGTTTTCATGTGCCCTTTTATTTAGTTCACCTCCAAATCTTTTCTATTTTACAAAAATCAGCTCTCTTTGCAAGACTAAACACTGTGACATGAACTTGAACTTAAAAGAGAAATACCAAACACTTTTGGAGGCGAGTCGTCTCGAACAAAGAACTTGAGTCTCTGGGTGAACGGAAGAAATTGTTTAAGGGCTTACTTTGGGATCCTGTTTTTCCAAAAGTGGTTAAAAACTTTGGTAATTTTTAAAAAATATTTTTGTAAAGATTTAGTAAAATGTATTTACAGGAGAATAAGGTAAAGGCAGGGATTTCGTAATTTAAAAAACAAATTGAGTGGGAAGGGAGGAGTACGTGTACGCTAAAGGAGACTATTTCTCAGAATTGTGAACTTCTTACCTCATCAGTTGCATCGACTGACGCCTTCGCTTTGAGTAAAATCTTGCAGCAATCAGAATGGCCTCCGAAAACTTTAACGGGAAAAAACAATATTACATTTTCAAAGTGAACAAAGAAAACTGGCAGGAGCGGGATTCGAACCTGCGACCTGTGGATTGTTTAACGAAGAAAAAAAAGAAAAAAATTGTTAGAAAAACACTCTAAACGGTATAATGTTTAATAGTTTACAATTCAATGAAATCTAAGTTTCGTAAAAAAGCTGGTGATAGCTGCCAACAATTCAATTATTATTTTTATGATCGTGAGCTCAAATAAAATAGTCATATTCTCAATAAAACAAATTTAAAACCATTTCACTTTGATATTACTTTTCCTCAGGCATTAAGTTACAAGGGTATTAACGAGAGTGAACACCCTAGGTTTGACCTCATAAATATTTAGTTATTCATCCCACTAGAGGTTTCTGAGTTAGGAAATTTACATATTGTTTGCATTGTTTATCTTGTGCCAAACTTAATATACTAGTGGTTTAATCCTTTGTTGATTCAATTCTTATGCATATGGCAGTTTATAGTTTTGTAACACGGAAACATCTTCCAGCATTCTTCGTTTTTATTGTTTAAAAAAAATGCCTGAGTTCAGGTTTTTTGTTATCCTTTGCAACTACTTTGCTGCAAAGCTGAGAACGATAATTACTGGGATAAATCTGATGTTCTTCGTGCTGTATGTGTGACTTGTGCATGGGCTTGCATTTGTATGCTTAAGGATTACAAGCAATTGTTTGGCTTAGGGATTAGAAGCTGGCAAAGGTGTTGAAATGTCAATAGCCAAACAGTGGCAATATTTGCTTTCTCTCTAATGGAGTTTTCCCTCATGAGTACTTACATAAAAAAAACATTCCCCTTCCCTGTAAGATTTACCACATCCTCTCTTCGTTTTATTGCCTAATTACTACCTATTTATCTCCCTTTTTTGCCACACTCCTTTGTTCCCCTGCCCCAGCTTGATCTCTTCTATCTTAATCCCTCCCCTCTTTTATCCTTACCCTAACCACACACTCCTTTGTTCCTTGGAGTCCCATCCCCTCTTCACTCCCTTTAATTAATCTTCTCCTGGTGCCACTCTCCTTGGTCCCTAATCCTTCTTTTGTGTTTCTCCACCCACCCCCTCATGCATGTGTGTTCCCTACATGTTTGTTTCTTGTACTCTGTCATTTGCCTTTGAGAAAGAACTTGCCTAAGTTCAAAACATTAGACCAGCTAATTTTGTTGATTTAAAAATCAGCTCCTGACGTCACATAAAAGTTTGCGTTTCCAATCCTTACATTAAAGTCAGGCGTCATTTCCTGATAAACTGGAACATGCCGACACCTTTGCAACATTTACCAAGGTGAGTCTAAGCTTTATGTTAAACTGTCAGTTCTAATTATGAGAGTTGACCTTTGTCACAAGTATATAAATATAGCCTCTTCTATCGATACTATATCATAGAAGGTGTTCCGGAGTGGCCTTCATCATTAGTCCCCTGTCCAAACTTTCAGACACTCTACTCGCCTGGCTGTCTCATCACATCCTTTCACTATTGTCGTTCCAAAGGCTAGTACTGTGAGATATTTGTCAAGATTTTTTCCCCGTACTACCTCTATTTGAAGTCCTAATTACCTGTGTCCTAATTACCTGTAACCTGCTTCCCTTCCATCTACCGGTATAATCTTTCACAATTCAAAATTTTGTAATGTGAATAGATACCTTCTATCCCTGTAATTTCCACAGCTTCGGTGGCCTTGTGGCCTTTTGTTGGACAATACACATTAAGAATTGCATCATCTTTTTAAAGGTGCTATGCAACACAACAATTGATCTATGGCCATTTGTATAAAGCTGACCACACCCATTCAACAACCTTGTGGAATTTTGTGAGGTGCTTTGTGTATGTCTCCGATTCTGCATGTTCCGATATATAACTAATGTGATTGGACGGTATAACACAAAACTGTGCAAGTGATTCTACCACTGCAACTAAATTTTTTTCAAACATGATATTTCTTTTAGGCCTAATTTATGATTTCTAGAGCAGCAATTAAAACAAATTTATTGATGAAAACTAATTAGACTTGTTTACAAATATAAAGGCAAGTGAAAATATCAAAAAATAGTGCTACTTGTATTTGTTCTGATTTCATGAAACTTTTTTCTCTATTCTTCAACCGAAATAAATGTGCAGAAAAATCATTCGGTACAGGATTTATATTCTTTTGCGTATGTTTGACATCCACAGTTTTCTGGAAGCTTCAGAGTGACCTTTCCTGCAATGCTGAAGGAGCGAACTAGAAGTGAAACCGAGATTTTGTGATGACGTGAGAAGAAAAGACTGGTACCAGCTCAATAAGAAGTCTGGGATTACCCAAGATGCTTTGAGAATTACACTTTGAATCCAAAGTAATTTTAAGACAAACAAAATTGAGAAATGATCATATTGGAAGTCTCGGCAAGCAAACTTCTTACGCGAGTTTACATGGTTTACTACAAACCACATTACGTTTAGCTCCACATGGGTAAGGAGATCAGACAACCTCTTTGGTGTGACGCCCGCTGAATCCAACAGCAAAGTGTCAAGCCCGCTGAATCCAACAGAATCTAACAGCAAAGTGTCAAGCCTGCTGAATCCAACAGAATCCAACAGCAAAGTGTCAAGCCCGCTGAATCCAACAGAATCCAACAGCAAAGTGTCAAGCCCGCTGAATCCAACAGAATCTAACAGCAAAGTGTCAAGCCCGCTGAATCCAACAGAATCCAACAGCAAAGTGTCAAGCCCGCTGAATCCAACAGAATCCAACAGCAAAGTGTCAAGCCTGCTGAATCCAACAGAATCCAACAACAACAACAACAAAAGGGCTTTTGTTCACAGCACAATTTAACAAAACCCAACTGATAAGACTTACTGTTGATAGCATTAGCGTGGTTGGGGATCAAGAAGGAATATTTCTGCTTTACCTGTGAGGTGGAGTGCCGTCTTTCCTGTGAGTTCCTTGGCGTTGAGAGGTGCTTTGGCCAGAACAAGACGTTGGACGCAGTCGGTGTGGCCACCCATACAAGCATAGTGTAGCACTGTATAACCTACATGCACACAGACAGAACAAAAATACGGCAGATAAAGCTGACAGGACTGTTCGTCACTCATGGCTATCTTTTACTTGCTTGTTTGTCTGTTTATAGGCACCTGTTTCGTGGTGAGCTTGCTTGCATGCTTGATGACATACATGATGGCCAATTTGATGGATATCTTGCCGGGGTACTTGCTTGGGTACTTACTTGAAGCATTGGATTTCGTGCTAGCTTGCTGGTTAGCAGGATGGTATATTTGTTTGTTGGCCTGCTTTGCTACATGTATTTTAGCATTTTTCATAGTCAAGTCGTAATAATGCTTACACACGCATGAGGTTTCTATAGTTGCGTCACTTGTTCAAACAAATTCTGCTAGTGAAGTTAGCGTTCTCTAAAAATGTGCTTACTACATGTACATGTACATGTACTTACAATCTCTATGAAAGGATGTGGGTTCCATTAGCAGATACATGTACATGTAAATATAACTGTGCTTGGTAACCTTATTAAATAGAGCAAGGCTTCTTGTAGTTGGCTTAAATTATCTTCAAGCAAACTTGAATCCTCGATCCTGATTGGTTGATCCATGGCAACAACAGTGTGATATTATACCTAATAGCACGGTCCATATCACACTATGCATATTGCGCTTTTCTAACTCCGCGTATAGCAATGTAGAGCTGCACAATCTATTGGAAATTCTAAAGTGGCGCGTTTGCGTCCCACGTGGATCGTCACATACATTCAGATGCACACTTGTTACGATACATTATTGATGAGCACGTGGGTTGTACATTCTAGTTTCGTGTACAGCGTGCGTGTTCCATTTTTACTGCACGTCAAGTTTGCTTGAAGATAACTTTGTTATTCCACTCGCACTCGTGGAACACGGATTGAATGTAGTGAGTCTTGTTTCCCATATACCACTTGGGACACAGACGCACGACATTATTCCATGTTCCACTTGCGCTCGTTGGATGTACAGCTAGCTGGCTTGCTTGTTGACATGTATGACATAATAATAATGTATTACATAATAATAAATATTCACAATGCGCGCATGCCTAGGAAGATAGTCGTGGTGCTACACACGTTTAATGTAGTCTCAGCGTCTAAGGTTGCCTACGGGTACAGTAAACAGTTCACCACAAAAATACTAACTTTGAACGTTAACTTGCAACTGGAAAGTATATACATGTATATTGCTTATCGCAATGCCTCAGCGATCTAAAATACCCATTACCCTTCACTTTGCAAATGTCAACTTGTCGATGCGAAAGTTCAAGCCAATTACAGCAAACGACATTTTCAAGAGGAAATAAAAATAGACACGAAAACTTCCAGGGAAAGATCTCATCTCTGTCTGACCCCAACTCTCCCCCCCCCCCCCCACTCCCAGGGAAATTATTAAAGTGAGCCCCCGTATTCTTCTTCCTGTTAAAGTCTGGAAGGGTGCACCCTAGAATTACATTTTTCCTGTAAGCATATGGTATAATGCAGTTACAGTATTATAAACACAGGGGTGAAATTTGAGAAACATGAAAAATCCACGACATCTGGAGGCATTTCATTTATATGGTGTTGCTGAAACATGCATAAGAAAACTGCATTTTCTACCAAAATATATGTTTCAAAACTGCAAAAAATGGCGTCATTAGAATTAAAAGAAGACCGTTTCAGGATGCAGAGGTCATTTTGGAATAACAAAAAACAATTTAAGAACCAAAATATCTTCCGTAAATCTAGAACAAGTCTCACCAAAAATCTTGAAATCAGGAAAAAATCCGGAGAAATCTCACCCGTGACACATATCAAGACGTAATTTCTCAACACTGCCTAAATGTATGGTGCAGCATTAATAGACCTGACAACACAGTTAAGCCTGGTTCCTATATATACATGTAGTCGTTATAATCGCCGACAGCGTCACCGAAGAGTCCCCGATGCAACGCCGATAAATGGAAACGCTTCATCAGGGACTTTCCCAACATGGACGGCGACAGTCGGCAAAGATCAACCAAGTTCAACTTTGTCGACTGTCGCTGTCGCGTCGTGAGAGTAGGCCCATTCAAATACACGTACTGGCATGCCGTGCATTCAACATGTTCAACGATGTCTCTCACCGCTTGAGTGCCACAAATTGGACCCATTTTATCCTTTGACCAAGAAATACGAGCATAAACGTAAGTAAAATAAAGGCCCGTAATTGAAATCTATCAAAATGAAATATCATTTCAGCTTTCAGAAAAGTGTGAAGTACCAAAAAACGCCATTTAAGTGAGACATTTTCAAGCAATCGGACGCCATTTTGTTGAAATTTTTTAGCCGAATGACGTCCAGAACCGTCTCTGCCCGGACGTCTACGACTTGCCATCTTGCGTGCTGTCGGCGTTCATTGCGATTATATGGAAACCAGGCTTTACAGACAGTGTCCATACTTTGTGTGATTCAACATATACATGAATTAACACACCTGTGAAAGTTGAGCTCAATCTGTCAACAGAGTCGCAAGAAAATATTGGAATTTTTTTTGTTTTTTACAAAGATTTTGACCACATTTATATGGGCTCATTTCACTGGTTGAAATCGAAATGAGCCACATTTTTGGAGGTCTTCCGATACAATTATCTCGAAAAACGACAGCATTTCAGACAAAAATATTTCACTGGTGCCATCTTCATAAACAGTAAGCTTTTAGATTGAAACAAAAACCCAAAAGTGATTAGTTTAAAAGTAAACAAAGAAAACTGGCAGGAGCGGGATTCGAACCTGTGATCTCCGGAACACTAAACAGGTGCTCTACTATTAACTGAGCTACATTAAATCTTCTAACTAGCACCCCTCCCCCCCCCCCCAAAAAAAAAAAACCAAAACAAAACAGATAGCTCAGTTGGTAGCATGCCGCGGTACAGTATTCCGTAGGTCACAGGTTCGAATCCCGCTCCTGCCAGTTTTCTTGATTCCTTTTGAAAATTTATTTAAAATGAGCTATTCAGTTTCCCTTGTTGTTTGTTTGATCTTGTTTGTTTTTTATCATCACCAAAGCTGTATCGTACCTTTAACGGGTAGCAGAAATGTCGATCCAAGTATAGAAAAAAGTTCTGCTAAACTCTGGCATATTTCCAGGTCGAGTCAGGAGCCGTGTACAAAAAGAGGTACGCTAAGCAGTGTTTTGTATTCATCATGTTTCAGAACAAATGGCGTTTTTCCTCTTGCTTACATAGCACCAAAAAATCTTACTTAGTAAAAGCAGGTTACCAGCCAAAACTCCATGTGATTTTGATGCTAAGCAGCTGAATACCAGTCATAAGACTTTTTATGTAAGTAAACGTTTGTGCTTAGCCCCCGCCCCCCCCCCCCCCCCCCTTTTTCACAAAATGCCAAGTATGCGAGATCATTTTGTGGGTGCCTGGGAGTCATGGTGCAGCCTAGCTTCTCTATACATGTATCCACTTTTGAGCCCCTAATCTCTCTTGGCTTTTCCGGTCAAGCCTTAGCAATCCCCTTTTACTGCAGCTTAAAGCCGGCTTTGTAAAGCCATTACCTTGGCTGTCTGCTGCGGCTACCGTCGTCCCTTGCTGAAGCATGATGTCCAAGCACCCAAACTGTCCGAGTTCAGCGGCCAGATGTAAACTGCAATTAAAACAAAATGAGAATCGTGCGGTTTTTTTCCCTTTCCACTTTAAAAAGGAATTTTGTAAACAAATTTGAAATAAATACATGTTAAGGTGAAAGGTATGTATTTTGTGTAAAAAAGTAAAGCCAGACACGAGCCAATGTGGTCCATCAGGCTGGTGTTTATCTCCGGTTTCTGTAGCATGAAACTGAGAATATTTATATTCCCCCTGGACGGGATGCTAGTCCATCGCAGGTTACTCCCCAGCTAATGCCGGTACCCATTAATACTCCTGGGTGGAGAGAGGCAAGTGGGGATGAAGTGGCTTACCCAAGGACACAACATATGGCCAGTAGCTGGATTCGAACCCCTGACCCTCTGTATTTTGTGTACCAGTACTTTAAAGCATACTTTACATTGTAGATCAATCAGAAGGTATTCTAAACTAATTTGTTAAGAGGCATTAAAAAAAAGTTAAAAAGTAGTTTAATGCTGTCCATATATTTATTCGACTTTTAATCAAATTTTGTAAAAATATTTATTTAAATTTTTATTTTTATTACTTCTAGCAATACAAAAGTAATTCACTTTTGAATGAGATTTCAAGTAAAAAAAACCACCCATAATTACTTTACAAATGTTGAATTATGCGCGGCGTGGAAATAATTCAGTTTCTGAATGGCGGAACTTTTTGTGGGTTAAAGGTAAGAATAGAAACCTCTTCGTTGCAGAGTTGCAGACGTATGCAAACAGAAAAAGTAGTTTTGTTGTTGCAATAAAATTGTAATACCATTTGAACATTTGTTAGAAGAAAAATCCAAGGAGCCCGGACAGTTTAAATTTACATACAATACATGGGTAAAATCACGAAAATGGTTGAAAAGTCCATTGTGTATATCAACATTTATTGGGAATTTTTCCTTTCAAAAGATTTATTTTATCATTTTGAATAATCCCAAATTCCAACTCTTAAGTGATCTCTTCCACCTCCCCATGAAAAAAATAAATTCCAGCTCCCCTGTCTGGCTGAGCTCAAAATCACCTTGTCTAATATGCCAAAGGACACAAGGCTGATGTTCCTGCTTCCTTTCACTTCTGAGTCATCGCATTATATCTTAAACCATGCTTCCTCCACAGCAAAGCAGGTCTTTACAGACATGCAAGGTGTGCTCGAGTGTTAGCCCTTATCTCATGTCAATTGTAGCACTGGTGCGGCCTGCGAGAAAGTCCCTGGATTTTGTACATGTTGCCTAAATATGAAACAGTTTCCATCTGAAAGACAATGTGCTTTTCACATTGTTGTTTAAAAAAAACTATAATAGGTTGGGCTGTTCCGTGTAGGAGTTGACGCTGCTGGATTCCAACACTAGAATCAGGATTATGACTCCATTTTATTTTCAGGAATCGACTCCTTGAAGTTTGCGCATTCCTGCACATACTCAATCCATTGTTTGCCTATTGTTTGCATTATTCTTGGCTGCACGAGCCCGTCTTAGCAATAACAGCCTGCCAGAAGGGGTTAATTGTTGAGATGCTTCTCGTGGCCAGGGGCTGTTGTGATAAAGTGTCCTGCTCAAGGAAACAAGCACCGTGACTCGTTATCGGAATACTTACGGGACTCGTCCCTCTGGGTCCATCTTGATGGGGGAGGTGCCTTTCTTGGCCAGGGCTGCCTGTAGCTTTTCGATGTCCCCATCTTGCACGGCTTGCATAACTTTATCATCATTCTTGCCCCATTCACCCTGTACAATTAAAGGAGAACTAGAATACAATTCGGCTTCTTGTATTTCACTGGTGATGATTTGTATCTAGACCGCAAACCCTCCGCAGTAAATTTAGTAAAAGCTCCTTTGCTCATCAAAATGCCATCATATGTTTCCTCCTGAAAAAGACTACCTGTCCGGTTGTCGTCTATACGTACATTCCTGTGCGTCTTCAATCCATTGTTTGCCTATTGTGTGCATTATGCTCGGCTGCACAAATCCAAATGGCATACCGGCACCCCATTACTAACAGCCAGGCAGAATGGATTAAAGATGATTTTGATTTCTGAGAGAAGTCTGCGTCATTTTCTAGTTTTACGTAGACTGTGTATTGTAAAATAAAACAGCCAATTACTTCTGACTTTTGAGAGCTATTTTTATCAATCCCCTCTAGCACAGCATAGCCCGCTGGGGTCATTTGTCTAAAAGTCGTTGCTGCGGGCAACAAATCTGACATGACGTCACAAGACAAACTTTCCTTTTGTGTCTAGCACTAGACACAAAAGGGGAGTATGTCCTATGACGTCAAATTGTTTGCTGCCTGCAGCGATGACTTTTAGACAAATAGTACCAGTGGGCTAGAGGAAACTTGATAAAAATAGCTCTCACTTTTTTGTTATTTCATAGCAGAAATAATTGGCCGTTTTATTTTACAATACGCAATCCACATAAAACTACAAAATGATGCAGACTTCTCTCAGCAATCGTCTATAAAAACCTGGAATCAATAACAACAATAACCAACAGACAAACAAACAGTTGTTTGGACACGACCATCCCTTGAAAATGTGCCATTTGTCTGAAAACGTTAGACAAATATTTGGGTCAGAAAAATCGGATCTTTGGAATGCAGACTGGTGCCCTTGGTCTACGCACATGGTTGCATACATGCTGCACTACAGGTTAAGTTCATTTCAAAACCATTTAAAAACTTAAAGACCTAGTAGAACGCTTTGAAAAAATGTGAAATTATTGTCTCAGTCTACAGATATGTCAATACATGTATAGGGAGCAATACACAAACAATATGTTGTACTGTACTTTTTCATTTGGAAACAAATTGCAAATTGGCTCACTTTTGAAAATCCTATCGTCTGAAAAAGCGTACGTCACGTCCATTTGCATGTCATGCATTATGCATTTATTGCGCGTGACGTCATGGTGTGTAGTCCGATCGTTGCACTTGGTACAAGTTCATACATATATATGTATGTTAAATTGACTTCGTCTCTGTATCCCAGCATGTAAGCCTACTATTTCAATTCCAAAACTGAGTTTAGTATGGATGACTACACGCAATGACGTCAAGGCTAACAGCGCGCCGCCGACGGCAGCAGGGGGAAAACTTGGAGTAAGTGTGAAATTTGAATATTTAATCAGCATCTTTCTCTCGTCTGTTAATTAATAATGATGGATAGAAAATGACAATATTTAGCACGAATTTGGTTTCTTGTAGTTCATAATCAAGATACTAATCTTTTTTAGAGAATTAAACTTTTGTTATAGTAGGTCTTTAACAAATAACAGGTCTATTATAACTCAAATGCTAATAATGTTCACAGGTCACACTTTAACATCAAGGGGGAGTGAGTTGGTCTCACCAACAGTAGAAGTTACCCCACCTTGGTCTACACGTCTGAAAATCGGGATAATTTCTGCTGTGTTTAGATCTGGACTAGGGCTGTCCCGAATATACCGAATATTCGATCATCAACAGAATATTTGAATACTTTTTTGCAGGTTCGAATATAAAAAGAAAATGCAGATATACGACTCTGATGCTATATACGACTCTGATGCTTAGCAGTGTCAAATGCAGCATTTTTGTCGGCGGTAACTTTTTTGTTCCCGTCTGTAAAAAACCTCGAGTTTGGTTTCATACATGTACGTCCCGTAATGATCTTGTTACAATAGGTGCATGCACAAATTTCATTCAAAAGTTTATATCGATCGCCGCACTTAAAACACCAGCGTGCTTTGCGTGCAACTTTTTACCGATGCGGCATGCAGTTGCAGCTGACGTGTGAAAAACTTGATCGGCGAGTTTCGAATATTCGGTCAAACCTAGTTTCGAATAATCGAATACTTCAATATTTGAAAATGAACCGCCCTAATCTGGACCCAGGAAAACTGTAAGGGTGGTAGGGCTGGCAACCTAAACTGTGGCCAACCCCACCACCTCTGCTGTAGACCTTTTAGCCTCCTATTAGGCGACAAGTCCCACCAACTAGAGATATTTCGCCCTTTATTCTTGGCATGCAGCCAAACTATGCCTGTCAACCTCTCGCTCTCTCCTAAACCAGATTCACCTACTGCAGTGTAAACCACACTCAATAAACAAACTCCCCACAAGCCACCGCTTGATGCTGAGTAAATAATTGTATTTTGTTGCCCACTTTGACAAAGCTGAGATCAATAATTCTCTTATATAGTGCAGGGAGCTCCATGTACATGTAGGCAATAATCTAACTTACTTTAGGTTAAGACATGGAGGAAGGAATATGGTTAAGATGACCTCCCCCACCCCCCACCACCCCCCACCCCCCACCACCCCCCACCCCCCACCCCCCCCCACCCCCCCCCCCCCCCCCCAAAAAAAAAAAAAATCACATCAAAGGACATGTGTATCTACGGTGGACTGATGTAAACATTTTGACAGAATTCCTAGTTGTTTTTGACCACCAATAAAAAAACCAGAAACAATTCTTACCACTACTGGCTAACCACACTACAAGTGGACCCATCGAGCCAATGACAAATAGCCATAGACTTCTACCCTAACCCCTTAGGGTGGATGCAAAATCATATTAAAATGTTTGGATTAAGCAGGGTTAGAGTTTTAAGGCTGACAGAAATCAAAACAGAAAAAATGTTACAAGTGGTCCCTATATAAGGCAAAAAAAAGAAAACAAACTTCGGTCGGTCGATTTCTTTTTTTTCCTTTTTTTTAAACCATCCATGAAAACAATACTACATACATGTCGTAAAGTCGGGAGGCTAAAAAGAAAGCTTATTTATAAGTGCGGTGGCAAAATACCTGATTGTGCCATCATAGCTGTATTTAAAGATGATTTTAATAAAAACTTGTTCATTTGGTATGGGAAAAGGTGAGATTTTGAAAATTTCATTAACCCTTGCATTCCTGAATACTCCAGATTTAATATGATTTTCTATACACCCTAGGGAGTTAGGGTTAAAGATTTTTTTTTTTAAATTGTAGAACAATACCTCCATCTTTAACAAATTTTGTGTCAAAATACTAAGACGATAGCCAAATATGTCAGAAAGGTTCAAGGTGATAAAATGAAGCACTGCAACATTAATTATGAAAAAAAAGGGGGGGCAGATTCTTACCCCCAACCAGCTCTTTGAGGGTTAACCCTTGTGTGGAGTTCTGCGACCTCATTGGACTACACGTAGTGTACTGAATTCAAGATCAGCTGATACTGCAGATTGGGGGTTCGAGTCCGGGGGTGCCATGGTGTTTGTGTCCTTGAGCAAGACACTTTGTCATAAGATGCTTGTCTCCAACCAGGAGTAAATGGGGAAGGCATCGACCGTGTAGGGTAATTTTTATTTGTTAGGCAAATTAGGGCCGAGTTATGGGGACATTTCTCTGAAAGGAGACAAAAGTTTAAAATATTTTGTCACATATATATTTAAGAATATACAATGTCAGGTATATGCGACTTTAAAACAAACTTATGATCTTTCACATTGGAAGGGATAGGAATCCTGCCAAATCTTGCCATAATTTTTGTTTTCTCCAGCCTGGAAAGTAAATACAAACAACTACAAATACAACTAAGACAAAAAGAATGAACTGAAAGAATTTTACCTCCTTGTCACGTCCTTTCTTCAGTTTCTTGAACATTGTGTCCAGTTCTAGCTCAGATCCTGAATGCAGTACATGTGGTGTGAAGCATGTTTGTACACGACACAGCAGTGGAGGCTATCACAGTCGCATCAACTACACTGCAGTAACTGGCTAGGAAGTTTGTTTGTTTCATGTAGTTCAAACGGGTGGTGTTTTAAGTTACACTGTCTGTACAATGCTTGATCAATGTGAGATAATGACACTTTAAAGAATTTTTTGAAAGCCTCGGATTTGGAAGACTGCAATCGGCAATTGGGGTTTTTCTTTCAGTAGTGGAAATTTGGGTCACGTATTTGATTGGCGACAATAGTGTTCATGGTTTGTTGCTTTGTAAAGGCTAAGTCTGCACTTTGTACTGAAGGGAAAGCTTTGGACTGAAAAAGTACAAAACTCTGTTTTTACCCTGATGCACTGTTCTGTTCATAACGAACTATTATTTTTGGGGCAAGCATAAATTTTGTTCCAAAGTTTTGCTGCAACTAGTGCACTTGAAGTAAAATTGTCGCCATTTCTCAATTCAGACATTTTTGGTTAAAACGTCCTTGTGTTGGCTTTAGATGTTTTCCAGTGGAAGGCTTAAATCAAACTGGAATGTCCTGTAAATAAATAATAATACAAAAACAGAAACAAAACATTACATGGAAAAATGAAATTTGTTTACTTGTTAACTTGAGGTTAACATTTTTAAACATCATGGTGGTCTTTTTTTTTTACTTTTAGATTATTTTACATGATGTGAATTTATGTTTCCCTTTTTTGATACTGCCAGGCAAATTCTTTTTAAAGTGTCTTCAGTTGACAGTGGAGTGCACCAAATTTATTCAGAACAAATAAATTGACTGGGTGGCAATTGTTCTAAATCATTTTGCATTTTAATGAACTTTTTGGGAAAAGAGATAAGAGAAAAGGTAAATAGTTGCTAAAAAGGAAGAGGCTAGAGTTGGTACACTAAACATGGATTTTGTTAAATATAAATTTCCCTATTAACACACCAATCATAAACTATGGGTAAGATGTTCATGAATTTGTTCTAGAATTGTTCGTGCTGTGAATTTTTTTTATATAAAAAATCCTTAAGCATTAACCAAGTTTTACAAAAAGTTCTACAGAAATCATTTTTGGGGCTTGGATAATAATACACAATTCAAAAAAACATTGGAGTGTCATGCATTTCTTGACTTCTACATCAACAAATGTGACCTGGCTCACAAAATTCGAAGAATTTTCAAAGTGAACAAAGAAAACTGGAAGGAGCGAGATTCGAACCTCTGACCTCCGGAATATCGCACCAGCGCTCTAGCAGTTTTCTTTGTTCAATTTGAAAATTCTTTTAGATTTAACTAGTCAGTTTCCCTTGTGGTTCGTGTGGCTTTTTTTCTTACAGAAACATCACTTTTGGGATTTAAACATTTTTACATTTGAAAAAAAGAAATTATTTTTAAAATCCCATAACGTAATGACCAATAAAAGTCACTAAATGTTTCTGGACACTTTTGAATGGTGTCCTGTACAACCCATCGATATCTGTAGTCCTACTAGTACTACTACTACTAGTCTAATGATTGTTGAGGAACCAACAACTGTAAAAACATGTATTGATTGTAGGCTAGACCTTATTGTACTTAGAAAGAACCACCAGTGGTTGCGATGTCATAATGGGCAAAAGGCATTGTGGGAAGGGGAATTGAGCAATGTTTGTGGCTTTCTCCTTCTCACAATGCATTTTTACCATTGTGACGTCTCAACCCGGCGGTATTTGCGATAAGGTCTATCATTCTACTTTCTAGACTTAAAGTAAACAGTGAGTTAGTAAATTAAGCCGTGTCCGCAGTGGACTTTTTTTTGTAAAACCTACGGAGACTGTTGTCAACTTATCCAAATTAAGTCCAATGCGGACAGCCGGTAAACTTGCCAAATTGTCAAGTGTCCATCGTCAGTTGTCGGTTTTACCCTCCGCAGCAGTAAGTTTTACAGGCCCAAGCAGGTAGCGGAAGAGTTACGTGTTAGGTTTTTACGTCGCTGAAAAGTCCAGTGCGGACAGCCACGGTAAAGTAAAACCTACATTTTGATCAAGTGCCGTCGATCTGCAGATCAATGCATGACTGCGATTTTGCGAGCTTATGGGCATGATGGGATGCGTGCTTGGCCCCAGCCATGCATTGTGTACTATATATAGCTAGTATAGCTGCAGTTTTGACTGAATGCACGCACGATGAAATGAAACTTTCGTTAACTTTAGCGAATGCTGAGCCACATTTCTGCCATTTTCTGCTATTTTACTTTGATCTACATGATGGGGGATATCCTAGAAATGATCAGGAGTTTGATTGTCGCTTCATGCATGTTGATTCGAAATAAAACACAAATGGCGCTGGCATACACAATGAAATGCGTGTAAATTTAATAGCACGTTCTACAAAACCACAGACATGGCTAGTCCGAGTAACTTGGACCCTTCATATCGCCTTTTTTAACATTTGGACATGATCTGGCGATAGTAGGGTCCAAGTCGATTGCACAATAGAGAATGGTCAAACACAAAATCCCCCCAAAAAACATCAGAATTCAACCTTACAACGGCCACCAAAATACTAGATACGCCACCACCTGACCAAGTGGAGTTCCGTGATCAGATAAATGTACCAAGGTTTACTTAACATCCAAATAAAAAGTGAAATTTTACCGTTTATTTCCCAGAGACCCCCGCAGAACATGTCTTTTCGCCGTTTTGAAGTTCAAAAAGTGACTCCTCCATCTTGCATGACGTACGTCACCCTGATGCGCAGCGCCCGCATGCACCGCCCGACAACCTGCCGGCGACTGCTTCGCGAGTGGTAAAACGGTCGCTGTACGTGTTCGTGTGTAGATCATAGAGTTATACATGTAGCATGTGTAGTATATTGATTCGAGGTTTCACGCGCGTCATGAGGTAGGAAATTCTTCACGAAACAGTCGCCGGCATAAACAGGTTGTCGCGCGGTGCATGCTAGTCTTGGTTCCAAGACGTCCTTAGCGCGGTGCGACGTACAGCGCGCACGGCATGGCAGCACCCTCTAGCTACACAAACACAAACTGGCGAGAGGGCGCTGTCGGCCGGCCGTGCGCGCTATACGTCGCACCGCTAAGAACGTCTTGGAACCTAGACTAGGTGCATGCGGGCGCTGCGCATCAGGGTGACGTACGTCATGCAAGATGGAGGAGTCACTTTTTGAACTTCAAAACGGCGAAAAGACATGTTCTGCGGGGGTCTCTGGGAAATAAACGGTAAAATTTCACTTTTTATTTGGATGTTAAGTAAACCTTGGTACATTTATCTGATCACGGAACTCCACTTGGTCAGGTGGTGGCGTATCTAGTATTTTGGTGGCCGTTGTAAGGTTGAATTCTGATGTTTTTTGGGGGGATTTTGTGTTTGACCATTCTCTATTGTGCAATCGACTTGGACCCTACTATCGCCAGATCATGTCCAAATGTTAAAAAAGGCGATATGAAGGGTCCAAGTTACTCGGACTAAGACATGGCAGAGGACATGTCACTGGATAGTTTATCTGGCCAAGGACTTTCTGCGAGCCGTGTAATCCAAGTGCGGACGCACGAAAGAATAACCACAGTGCAATGTTAACAATAACAATACGCACGGTAACTTTTTACAATTTTAAGTCCAATGCGAACGCTATGCATAAACTTACAAAAAAATACAAGTTTACATGACAAACTGTCAAACATGTACACGACCTGAATAATTGGACGATAATGACTATTGGCTAATAACTCTGTCTTCCCTGAATAATCATGGGCACTTCATGTACTTCAATTCAACCCAAAAGTATTACCTGTAAAGAAATTTCACAGCCGTTGATCATGTAAACAACCACAGATAGGCGGCCTACGTACAAACAATTCGCAGCCCGATCATATCAGTGCTGAAAATGGAAGAGCGCCACCATGGTTTTGAAGTAGACACTAGACTAGTTCCCAGTCCCTACAGCGAAGTTTTTTCCTGTAGGACGTGGGTGAAGCAATTTTCATGCATATAAACTCATCAGTGGTTGCATTGATCACAACACAGCTAAAAAAAATGGGTAGAGTTGGATTCGAACTAAGATCGACAACAGCAGTTCTTTAAAATGATTGAATGTATAACTCTAGTGACTAAATAATAACAACGCCGTGACGTTCTGTTCTATTACAATGAATACAAATAACTTTCTCATCAAAATAATTATTCATGATTATTGCTAGCTTCACCCGCCTACAGAAAAAGAATCTGCGTCCCACATTATTTTCGTTCTTTCGTGTCAGGCCGGATACTGACGGATTTGCGAATTAAGAATTAGCATATAGATATTCCATAACAATATGCACACAACATCGTCTTTTTTACCCAGGACGATTAAGGTGTCTCGATGCTCGACCTAACCATCCTAGGAATCAAAATAATCGATGGAGCATTTTTTTCCAGTACGGTTAAAGTATCTCGCCCTAACCGTCCTAGGAAATAAAAATACACGATAGAGCAATTTTACCTAGTACGGTAAAAGTGTCTCGCCCTATAACCATCATACTATCATAGGAAAAAAAACAATACATGTTGGAACATTTTTTCTAAGTACGATTAAGGTGTCTTACCCTATATAACCATCGTAGGAAAATAATACAAAATGGAGCATTTTTTCCTGGAACTGTAAATCTTCTTGGGGAACTGACACGATTTTTTCCCCTAGTATGTGGTTAGTTAAAACAAAAGACGACAGTACATTTTTTAAATATTATTTTGCAGTTTGGTTGAGGTGTCTCGCCCTAATAATCATCATTTTCCTATTCTAAAATGTCTTTGATAAATATCAACAATGGGCATTACTTGTGAGTACAGCCTATTTGAAACTATACAGTTCTGAAAAGTTAAAGTCTTAGGGTCTGAAAACACAGTGGTGATTTTGCCTGCTGGTTTACTGCAAGATATTGTTGCACTTCGAGATGATAGCTCCGACAGAAAATCTTTGGTGTCGTGCGCAGTTATCCGCGTTTTTGCATCCCTGTGGAGCTAGACATGGCATTGTTCTCCCCTTTGTCCCTGTACTTAAGCAAACCCCCATAGACTTTGTACACAAAATTCCATGTGGAGACAACCTAACCCATAGAATTGCCTTGTGGAGACAATTCAGTTCCTTTGTCTCTATTGTTTTCATGTCTCCACCGGGGGTGCATATAGCAGTACCCCGCATGTGCGTTTTCATATACAAGGACCATTAACGGAACCCTTCTTTTATTCCCTTTGTTTGTACCATAACTTTTTCCGAACAGCTCCCATAAGGTTAATTTGTACACGAAATTCTCCCGAGGACTCGACCCAAGTCCTCGGTGTCATTGTTATCCCTAACCCCCAATTGTCCCAAGTCCTCTCTCGTATAGCCTAACCCACTCACATACATACGTGTCGTGGAGAACAAATTATTCTTTACTCAACACGTCGAAAGACCCAGTGTTGGAATATTAGTTTAAATTTATTAAGTTCAAACACGGCTTATTTCAATTTGAACTACATAGGCTGTCGACTCACTGAAGATAATTATTTATAAAGAGGGTTTTAATCACTCATCAGAGCGGTTTAAGATCTTGGGGTAATGAGAAGCAGCATTTGTCACTCATCCTTCCGTTCAATTTCAGATTCAGCTTTGGGGAACCGGCCCGGGCCGCATTTTTGTCTTCCTTCCCCGAACTTCGCCCAAAATATCAGCTAGCTAATGCCGAGACGGTGACTGGACGGTCGTAAACCATATATGATGCTAGTGTGTTGAGTGCGAGGTGACCTGATGCCAGATGCTAATAATAAGTGTAGAATGCAAAGACTTTAATTTGCTTTACCAGACGAACCGTGACCAGAGACTGACCACACAATGCACAGAACAAGCGCTTCGATTGAATAGAGTCTCATCCAAAATGCCTCTTTCACAATAGCCAAGGGCAAAAGCCTTTCCAGACGATGAGGAACCCCACTTGCCTGGGAGATAATTCCAACCCTAACAATGAACTATGAATCGAAACCAGTCATAATGATGTACAGCGTACTGCCAAGAAGATGGGACCTACTGCTAATGAGTGCAAAGACGCAAGTCATTTTACGACGATGGGTAAATTTTCGAACAGGCGTCGCCGTTTGACAGCAGTTGGCGGATATCCTACCAAAACAGCAGGCGAAACCGGATCAAAGCGTAACATATTTCTTGGCCGCACTTTCCTGTTCTGCTTGGCTTTGGTAAGCCTAACCACTCTTGTCAACAGAATGGGATACCGTCTGCTTTCACAAGACACGTCACCGGTGATTTATCAGAGCTTCAAACCGAGTCTGGGAGAGCACACAAGTTCAGACCGGGTCGGTAGTCGACATGCAGAGTCCGAAGAACGTTCTTTGCATTTTCACTGGACGCTGGGAGTTTCTTCGAATCAACTTCGCCTACATCTATCGCAGCCTGCGAGCGAATGGCGGCGTGCTAGACAAGGTGTATTACATCATGATTAAATACGATGATAAGACCCTGTCTACGCTGACCAAGTTGGTCGAGACTGCAAACGGCTTCCTAGGGCAGGAGGTTTTCGAGTTTCGATTCATGAACCACAACAAGAACAAGAAAGCCAAAATTGGCTCCCTTTTCAATCAGTTTTACTTTGAGATATTCGATGAGCTGGTGACTCACCCTGACTGGAAGTATTTCAAAATGGATGACGATATCGTGTACATCCATCCAGACACCTTCAGACAGTTTATCGACAAGCAGAACACCAAAAGTTCTATAGAAATCTATAAAAAAAAATTCTGTAGAATTTCTATATGATATTCTATAGAATTCCTTTATAGAGTTTCTTTAGAGTTTCTGTAGAGTTTCTGTAGAGTTTCTTTAGAGTTTCTGTAGAGTTTCTTTAGAAAATGGGCCACTTCTCTATAAGACATTTTATAGAATTCTATAGAAATTTTACAATTCTATAAAAGATAATTCTATAGAATGTCTATAAGATTCTACAGAATTTTTCTATAGATTTGTATATAATTTCTTTAGAGATCCTCTATAGTTTTTATAGAATTCTATAGAAAAATTACCACTTTTCTATAAAACAGCTAGTAGAATTCTATAGAAATATGACCACTTTTCTATAAAACAGCTAATAGAATTCTATAGAAATATGACCACTTTTCTATAAAACATCAAATAGAATTCTATAGAACTAGGACCACTTTTCTATAAAACATCTAGTAGAGTTCTATAGAAATAGGACCACTTTTCTATAAAACATCTAGTAGAATTCTATAGAAATAGGACCACTTTTCTATAAAACATCTAATAGAATTCTATAGAAATATGACCACTTTTCTATAAAACATCAAATAGAATTCTATAGAACTAGGACCACTTTTCTATAAAACATCTAGTAGAATTCTATAGAAATAGGACCACTTTTCTATAAAACATCTAATAGAATTCTATAGAAATATGACCACTTTTCTATAAAACATCTAATAGAATTATATAGAAAGATGACTCCATTTTTATAAAATGTCATAAATATTTACAAACTTGGTAACTTTTCTAAACATTTTAATTAAATATCAACGTGATACACTTCATCCTTCAAAATTAATATAATTGGAGATCAATACTTTTTTGCTGTGTACTTTTCACTGCATTTATTTCCAGCATAGGCCATGGCCAAAACGTCCTGAATTTTTCCAAATCTAATACTGTACATGAATAATTTCACACAGGGAATTAATGAAAAATTTATAAATACATGTATAAGCACCTGATATGCGATCAACATTAATTAAATAGGAAACTAAATAATTCCACATACATCATTGTTTTTATATTTAAAAAATGGTAGGCAAAAAGGAATTTAAAAAACTTTGGACGGTTACAAAACAAGTAAATTAAAGAAGGCTTGAATAGTTTTGTATTTTATAAACAAATGCAAGGAGACGACCAAGAATGATTACAGTATGAAAGATAAAAGAGCCTAAAACACATGAATCTTTAACAATGAAAAAAGATCCCACCAAAAATCTCTGAAATTTAACTGAGATTTAAGGGGGGAAACTACATTTTGGTTGTTAAAATATTAATAGTGAACAATCACCCCTGTTGGCGCACTTGGAAAATTTACATTGATCTCTTCAGAAAATCAGCCCTGAAGACGGCCTTTGTGAAACTTTTACTAGTATATACATTTGTGGAAACTGATAAATCACCTGACGTAAAGAGAAATGTCCTGGCGAAAAATTTAACTCATACTTCCGAAAATCTAAAATACACACGGACTAGTGAAACTCGGTTTACTCCGGACACAGATGAAAATTTATGAAATAATTTTGTGGCGATCAATAGGCAAAAATTAAAAGTTATAAAATAAAACTATTTTTGAGGGTTAAATGGACTTTCTGATGGACTTAAAGCATGGGCAATCATGGGGGGCAATCATGGGGGAAACCCCCCCCCCCCCCCCCCCCCAATATTTTGGGAGTTGACAGCTATGGCAGTGTGTCCCCCCCAAAAAACAAAAAGATTCTCCTTTGTCATATACATTTTATTTTCCCTTTTTATTTGAAATTTAGACAGCTGGCTAACAACTGTTTTGGTATCACTAACGTACAAAGCAACAATGGGTACAATCTTTACAGAATATTAGTCAAAATATGATTGTGTAAGCCAAAAAAAAGGAATGTCACCTCCTACTATAGTAACAATTGTAGACTTATACTGCATTCAAAAAGGTTTAACAAGTGTACAATTAAAAAAATAGCTGGCATGTGTGTTCCCTACAAGTTTGTTTCTTGTACTCTGTCATTTGCCTTTGAGAAAGAACTTGCTTAAGTTCGAAACGTCAGGCCAGCTAATTTTTGTATTTGTATATTTCAGGTCCATTCAGTCAGTCAGCAGTTTGCAGCAGTTTTATTCATTTTCAAGTGTACAATTAAGAAAAGATCTTATATAATATACATGTAACTCGTAAGATCTTACGGGAGAGGACTTGAGCGAGGACTCAGACGACTTAGGCAGCTCTGTAATGGGCGAAGACTTGGACGACTTGGGTAGCTCTGCATATGCAATGGATGAGGATGACTCCAAATGGTGCGGGCAAACACAGTTCGATGCTAACGAGCTTGAACACGGGGCGAATTCACCTCCAACAAACAGCCGCAAAGAGACGAAACAGCGGGGGACGACATTGGCTCCCGACGCAAAAATATGGGGATATGAGCCCCAAATACTGAACCGTAGGCCTATTACACAGATAAAAATTTATGAAATAATTTTGTGGCGATCAATAGGCACAAATTTAAAGTTAAAAATGGACTTAAAGCACGGGCAATCTGGGGGGGGGGGGGGGGACACGTCCCCCTCCCCCAATATTTTCCCCTTTGTCATATACATTTTATTTTCCCTTTTCATTTGAAATTTAGACAGCTAACTGGCTAATAAACAACTGTTTTGTTATCACTAACATACAAGCAACAATGGGGACAATCTTTACAGAATATTAGTCAAAATAAGATTGTGTAAGCCAAAAAAGGGAATGTCACCTCCTACTATAGTAACAATTGTAGACTTACCGCATACAAACAGCTTGTGATCAGCGTGACGACATGGTTCAACCAGTCCTTCCTCTATGGTTCAACATGTTGCTTGTATCTTGTACGTGTGATCGATCATGTCCAAAGACTTGTCCATCCATCCAGCAATCACCAGTGTATTTTTTACATGTCATGTACAGGTTGAGTGTGTACATGAGCAGTGAATTATGTCCACAGGCGTACATGTAAATGCCATGCAAATATCCACGATTTTGACCCAGTTTTATACAATTTCTGCCATCAAGCCCATACTGCACTGCATGCTAGCTGCACTGACATTCAACTGACTGTAGTGCAGATTTCAAATTTCCCACACTGACCGTTTATCTCTGGTATGCAAGCAGCAAGGTCACCTTGTCATGTGACTTGAGTCTAAGTAACATGATACTCTTGATGATGTAACAGTACATGTAGGCTTTGGTCTGTACAGGGTCTGTGTACACATCAACTTCCTGTTTGGCTTAGTAAACTGTTGGGCTAGCTGTGTGGTGTACTTACATGTATCATGGAGGAAGGAATTTCCTCCATGCATGTATGTGCTGTTGCATATATTCAGTGTTGCATGGTGTACACCCAGAGAGGTACATATTATGTACCAAACCTGCACCGAATTATGATGTGGTGTACAGACACCACAGTTCGGTAAGGGAAAACAAATGAATACTTTGAAAATGCTTATAATCGCTTCTTTAAAAATCATAGTCCTCAGCCTTGATCTTGTTAGTAAATTTGATTGAAAAAAAAAGATTTGTTAAAGTATTATATAGTTATACTCATCTTTAATTTCTACCGAAAAATAAAATCATATGGAGTGTTCTATATAATTCTATGTTTCTATAGAAATTAGGGGCATATTGTGGGTTACTTTAAATATGTACATACTTTCTACAAACAAATTAATGTGTCTATAATTTCTATAGAAACATAGAATTCTATAGAAGACTGACAGGAATTTGTTTAATCAGTGCTCTATAGAAATCTATAGATTTTTTTAAAAATCTCTATAGACAGTCTTCTTATTGAAGTATTCTATACAATTCTATGTTTCTATAGAAATTAGAAACATATTGTGGTTTACTATATAAATGTACATACTTTCAACAAACAAATTGATATGTCTAATTTCTATAGAAACCATTCTATAGAACTGGAAGATTTGTTCTATAGAAATTTATATATTTTTTTAAAATCTCTATAGACAGCCTTAAATATTCTATATAGAAAACCATTGCCTCTATAGAACCGTATAGAGCTCTATAACACACTCTATAGAATTCTATAGAACTTTTTTGTAAGGGACCTCTGAGTGCTTCATACATTTCGCCAACATCGGAGGTGCCAACTGGCGAAGCAGCTACATCCACCAGGAGATGGGTATCTATGACAACCCAGTCATCAACCCCAAGAAGCTGAAGTTTCAGTTTAACCCGCTTGCCAATTGCGGATGGAAGACGGCCGCGTGTGCAGAGGTCGCGTTGAGGGCATTCCTCTACCACTACGAGAACAGATCCTTGGAGAGATTTGTGTTTGACGGACGTTATCTAACCCCAGACAGATCTCGTTACAGCATCAACTTCTTCATGTTAGATGTGAACCTGATTGACCTGAAAGCCATGTTGGACAGCGGACCCATGAAACTCGGCGATGAACTATGGTGGACCGTAAACTATTCCGGGAGAGTCAAGCATCCCAACTGTGTGGTGGGAGGCGCCTTTGTTGTGCATTTCTCCTACTTCAAAAATCGGGGGGAAATCATGAAACGAGGCTTTCTGCGAAAGTTCGAGATCATAGCATACAAAAATCTGGTGAATGCTCTCCCAGAAGTCTTTCAAACAATTCTCGGTTTTAACAAAACAGTTGGAGCTTAAAATTAAACCAAGTATGGTGGTTTGTTTACGTCTCAGCGCTTTCTGTTCATCACTTGGGTGCAAATGTTTGTTGGGGTATTTCGCACGATTCTGCCCTCGATGAGGAGCGTATGACCACTGTTTAAAAGGCTATTCACAAAATTAATGCAACCGTCATTGTCATTCGCACAGGATACATTGTGCATGTACTTATAATTACCCCTATTTTATTTTACGTGCAGTCAGTTTTACCGGTCACTCTTACGGGTTTGTGAACACTATCTAAAACACATCTGCAAGATCCATTAATTAATTTATTATTATACTGAAGTCTGCAAAGCACATTACTTGGAGAATTAAAGTTGGTGTGTTTTGGTATTTTACGTAGGCTAAAACGTTTTTTTTTTTATATTTGCCCTTGTATTGTTGCACACAAAAAGTAACTTGACTGTCTGATCAGTTTCTAATTCAGTTTACTGATAATAAACAGCTTTCATTGTACATGTATTTTATTGATGTCTTTAATTTAAAGCATGCACATAAACTACACGGCTTTGAGACGGCATAAAGTCCCTCCCCCCTTCCCCTCCCCTCACATCCCCTCTATTTTAAGAGACTGGAGATGCACCAAGCTGTAGGCTGTAAATATTAGTTTTTACGAAGAAACTAATTAGGTCTAGGCAAAATTGTCACAAATTTGTCAACGCTCCTTTTTGATGAAATCTATTCTTTTCATCGCTCCCAACAACTTAATCAAGTTTGGACAGCTTTTTAAAAAAAATTATAATAATACAGAAAGCTGCGCAGTACATTCTGGCTGCAATGGCAACATTTCTAAAAAGATGAATTTTGGGTTTCACGAAGAGAGAATCGACACGCACATTTTTTTAGTTTGGAAGTGGATTTGAGGTTTTCACGAAGAGTCGGTTGACACGCTCTGAAGCCAAAAGTCGTCGGAGACAAATTTTGTTGGCCTATTGGATTGCTCAATTGCCCATACATTAATTTTTTCGAAGATTAAGAACCCCATTTTCTCAGTGTCAAAATTTGATGATCCATAATATGCAGGCAAAATCTGGATTTAAAAAAAACCTGATTTTCTCGAAACTGTAGTTTAGTGTGGAGTGTGGAAGAGTTAGTCTGTTCGTGAAAACTGACGATATAATGCTCACAATTAAAGTTGACACGTCACAGAATCATTGCCTTCTCTGCCGTGCAGTAAACGAAAACAGCGCCCTCTGGCGCTGCCATTGACAAACACACGCGACCGAGTAACACGACAACAAAATTTGAAATTCACACAAATCAATGGGCAGTTGGGTACGTTTCCATTTACAAGAGAAAGTCATTCAGAACTAGAAGTTCGTTGATTTATGCGTATAAAGCGTATGTGTAAATTGGCCTTTATATTAAAAGTGTAAATTGGCCTTTATATTAAAACCCGCAGATTGTTTCTTTTTTTTTGGGGGGGGGGGGGAACTTCAGAAGATGTTTCTGAATTTTGATAAAAATATAGTAAAATAAATACCGGACTGTGTAAGGCAACTAGGGAAACCCGAGAGAGAACATGTAGTACAATATTGATTGAATAAAAGACCCCCTTCAAGCAGACAAAAAGTCCTGCAGGTCACTACGTGAAGGGTCGGAGCTTAAAGGATCGATTTGCATCTCATGAATAACCATGCAAATGTGGGCAGGGAGCTACGTACGGGTTTGTGGTGTTGGGGAGGGGACGGGTGAAAGGGTGACACGCCGAAATTAACAAGAAAACAAGCAATTGTCAAAAACAAATGGACACTTGCGGACAAACCCGTAGACCACGCCCCCTTCACGCCCACCACCTGTCCTGCCCATACCCTCTTAACAGAGATCAACTAACTCTAATGTCAAACCAAATGAACTGTGGATTGTTCATTTAGAGAAAAAACATAATAAAGGATGAAGAATTTTTCAATTTCCATTCATAAAATAGCCGTCAACTGAGTAGCGTTGACTGGAAGTGGTCGTGCGGTTTGCTGTCTAACATCCGCCACAATCCCATAAATTAAGCTGGAGATATGGAATACGGTAGGTTTCGCAAAACAAACATAACAAATATTAACTTTCGGCAATAGGAATGTTTCGTAGGTGGAAAATTATTAGTAGTTAAAATGGTGGCGGGAAGAAAGGTATGAATTGGCTTTGGGTTGATTGGTTATGCACGTAGCGCGCATTATGAAAAGTGATCTATTTTTTTGCGTTGTACTCGGGTAATGGTTACCGAATTCGAGCCGTTTCGCTTGTCGTGCCGTTCTGATTAATGTCTTGCTCAGATTAAACATGCTCAAGCACGGTGGTTTAAGCTTAGTCTGTAAAATCAGTAAAGCGCTTTCAGCAAAAATTGGCTGATTTGTTCCTCAGATGGCCCCAGTATGTCTGGGTCTTGCAACGTAGCCGTTCCGCAACCTATACCCACTGTCCCCGAACCGACGGGTTTTCCCACCGAGCTACCCGCGGAATTGCGAAACTCCACGCTGGTCTGGCTGCCGGCCAAGGTCCTAGTCACGGAATGGGACGACGCGACGTGGATTCTAACCAGCGCCTTCATCATTTTCACCATGCAGTCCGGCTTCGGACTTTTAGAATCCGGCAGCGTCTCACAGAAAAACGAGGTGAACATTATGGTGAAGAATGCTGTGGATGTGCTCTTTGTTGGGATATCGTACTGGATGTTTGGCTACGCTCTCAGCTTCGATAAGATTGGAAGCGACCAGGAGTTGAACCATCCTTTCGTCGGGGTAGGAGAGTTTTTCGTAAACGAGACGGACCATCAGAGAGTCGGGAATGTCTTCTCGCATTTCTTCTTCCACGCCTCCTTCGCTACCACCGCCACGACCATCGTCAGTGGCGCTATGGCCGAGCGAACCAAACTCGAAGCCTATATCATATTCTCCTTCCTGAACACCCTCGTCTACTGTTTCCCCGACCATTGGATGTGGGACTGCGTGGGCTGGCTCAGGACAATAGGCGTGGTCGACATCGCGGGGGCGGGGGCGGTACACCTGGTGGGCGGGGTCACTGGGTTGGTGGCTATCCTGATGTTGAAACCACGCACGGGGCGGTTTCGTGACGGGGCTGAACTGCCCGCTATGGGCTCGCCAACCAACACGATTTTCGGAATGTTTATGCCTTGGTAAGTCTCTTCCTTATAACTGATTTAAACATTCAATTTTACTTATGATCTAACTTCTGAATCCAATCATAAATTAACCTTTGAAGCAGTGCTGAGCTTGTATTCTCCCCACGAAGCCAAGGTGGTCTAACGAATGCTCTAAGGGCCTGATGAGCAGGGGTAATAATCATACCTGGGCTCGACATTATGTCGATCACAACCCTTGTGTACTTGAGCAAGACGTTTTATCGGAAATGGAATTCTCCCAGTAAAATCTCCCAATGAATAAAAGGAGAGCAGTATGGATATTGGATTTAATTTTCCCCTTACGCTCAACTTATATACTTCAAAAATTTTCCACTTCCATCTGGAAGACTAACACCCGTGACAATGGAGTTACGAAATGAAGAAATTTAGGATGATACGAAATGGAGAAATTTGCTCATTTGAGATTCACACATGGAATCTAAACTCCTGATAGGAGGTGAAAAGGTTTCAGAACTGATTTATAAACGTGACTTGCATGGGTAATAATGCAGCACCCTGTGTATTATAAATCAACACCGATTTTAAATTTCCCATATTAAGTTCACCTGCAAGTCTTAATTGTTCCGAAAATAAAATAGTCCAGGCGAGATTTTGAAAAGGGGCTTGCTGAAACGTTAGCATTTTTGAGTAGGAGTTGGTAGCATATATCTATCTTGCCTAATTTGATGGTGCTAAATCTGAAAATTACCAAGCTTAATATTTTAGTCAACGTAAAATTCTGATCTAGAAATCAACAAGAAAGAGCAGACGACGTAATAAAAGTTTGTCAGAAATAGTCGGGCATCACCTCACCTGGCATTAATTCTGTACATAAAAGTGAGCAGATACCAGACTAGCCGGGTGCCTTTACTGTACTCTGCTTGCTGTATGTCTTACTCTAGGTACCAGATCATGTGTTGATTGCACATTAATATCAAAAGCGAGAAATAGCTGTGTGTCGACTAGAAAACTAATAGATAGGATTTAAAGCTTAGAAAACTTAGAAAGCTTAGAAAACTAATATTTCATATGGACCCAGGAAAACAACTCCGTTGTGCCTCTGATTACAGCATGGTTTAACTCATGAATTTATACATTTGCATTGACATGACCACCAACATTTTGCAATTGAATACCTGATTGAAAGAAGGGCCCAAGTCCACCATTTTTGGCCAAACTGAGTTGGACACAGGAAGTTACTGCTAACACCATGGGCTATCATGTGTGTGAGTTTTTTAAATATTTTCTCAAAATCTGTTCAAGTGGACTTGGGCCCTTCTTTCAATCAGGCATCTTACGTGAACATGCTACAAAGGTCTTTGAAAATGTACAGTACAATGAAGAAACCTTGTTCTACATGAATATATAATATACAAAATAATGTTACTGTATTAGTTTGACCCGGAAAAGTGTTATTTTGACCCTGAAAAGTGTCATCAAGTTGACCTGGAAAAAGTGTCATTTTGACCAGGAAAAGGGTCAGGCCATATAGAACCCGGATCTGGGTCAAATCCGACCCGGGAGTTTTTAGAGTGTATACAGTACATACTTTAATTAATTTTACCGAAAAGAACACACTGTGATCGAATTATCCTATTATCACTTTGATTGGAAATTGCAGGTGTCGTGTGCATATGGGTGCACAGCAGTAACACGTAGTGCTTGATGCTGGTGTGTTGAGTGCGAGGTGACCTGATGCCAGATGCTATAGCTAAGTGTAGAATGCACAGACTTTAATTTGCTTTACCAGACGAACCGTGACCAGACTGACTACACATGCACAATACCAGCGCTTCGATTGAATAGAGTCTCGAATCCAAAATGCCTCTTTCACAATAGCCAAGGGCAAAAGCCTGGGAATTCATTCCAACCCTAACAATGAAATATGAATCGAAACCAGTCATAATGATGTACAGCATACTACGAAGAAGATGGGACCTACTGCTAATGAGTGCAACAACGCAATGGGTACATTTTCGAACAGGCGTCGCCGTTTGACAGCAGTTGGCGGGTATCCTACCATTGAGACAGCAGGCGAAACCGGATCGAAGCGTAACATATTTCTTGGCCGCACTTTCCTGCTCTGTTTGGCTTTGGTAAGCCTAACCACTCTTGTCAACAGAATGGGATACAGTCTGCTTTCACAATACATGTCACCGGTGATTTATCAGAGCTTCAAACAGAGTCTGGGAGAGCACACAAGTTCAGACCGGGTCTCGGTAGTCGACAGGCAGAGTCCGAAGAACGTTCTTTGCATTTTCACTGGACGCTGGGAGTTTCTTCGAATCAACTTCGCCTACATCTATCGCAGCCTGCGAGCGAATGGCGGCGTGCTAGATAAGGTGTATTACATCATGATTAAATACGATGAGAAGACCCTGTCTACGCTGACCAAGTTGGTCGAGACTGCAAACGGCTTCCTAGGGCAGGAGGTGTTCGAGTTTCGATTCATGAACCACAACAAGAACAAGAAAGCCAAAATGAACCCCCTCTTCAATCAGTTTTACTTTGAGATATTCGATGAGCTGGTGACTCACCCTGACTGGAAGTATTTCAAAATGGATGACGATATCGTGTACATCCATCCAGACACCTTCAGACAGTTTATTGACAAGCAGAACACCTCTGAGTGCTTCATACATTTCGCCAACATCGGAGGTGCCAACTGGCGAAGCAGCTACATCCACCAGGAGATGGGTATCTATGACAACCCAGTCATCAACCCCAAGAAGCTGAAGTTTCAGTTTAACCCGGGGGCCAATTGCGGATGGAAGTCGGCAGCGTGTGCAGAGGTCGCGTTGAGGGCATTCCTCTACCACTACGAGAACAGATCCTTGGAGAGATTTGTGTTTGACGGACGTTATCTAACCCCAGACAGATCTCGTTACAGCATCAACTTCTTCATGTTAGATGTGAACCTGATTGACCTGAAAGCCATGTTGGACAGCGGACCCATGAAACTCAGCGATGAACTATGGTGGACCGTAAACTATTCCCGGAGAGTCAAGCATCCCAACTGTGTGGTGGGAGGCGCCTTTGTTGTGCATTTCTCCTACTTCATAAATCGGGGGGAAATCATGAAACGAGGCTTTCTGCGAAAGTTCGAGATCATAGCTTACAAAAATCTGGTGAATGCTATCCCAGAAGTCTTTCAAACAATTCTCGGTTTTAACAAAACAGTTGGAGCTTAAAATTAAACCAAGTATGGTGGTTTGTTTACGTCTCAGCGCTTTCTGTTCATCACTTGGGTGCAAAAGGTTTGTTGGGGTAATTCGCACGATTCTGACCTATTTTTATGTCTCTTTCACAAAAGGAAAAGGCCTTTTGAAAGGCGGCGGTGTGGATGGTGTGGGGATGGTTCGATGAGGAGCGTGTGACCACTGTTTAAAAGGCTATTAACAAAATTATTGCAACCGTCATCGTCATTCGCACAGGATACATTAATTGTGCATGTACTTATAATTACTCCTATTTTATTTTACGTAGTCAGTTTTACCGGTCACTCTTACGGGTTTGTGAACACTATCTAAAACACATCTGCAAGATCCATTAAGTAATTTAATAAATTATATTGAAGTCTGCAAAGCACATTACTTGGAGAATTAAAGTTGGTGTGTTTTGCTATTTTACGTAGGCTAAAACGGCGTTTTTTTCTTTGGAAAATCTAAAAGGGGATATTGGGCAATCCTTCCTGGAAAACAAAAGTGGGGGATAATCCCCCAGAATATACCCCCCCCCCCCTTTATTTGCCCTTGTACCCTTGCATTGTTGCACACAAAATGTAACTTGACTGCTGTCTGATCAGTTTTTAATTCAGTTTACTGATAATAAACAGTTCTCATTGTACATGTATTTTATCGATGTCTTTAATTTAAAGCATGCACATAAACTACACGGCTTTGAGATGGCATAAAGCACCCCCACCTCTACTAACCTCCATTTTTAAAAGACTGGAGATGCACCAAGCTGTAGGCTGTAAATATTAGTTTTTACGAAGAAACTAATTAGGTCTAGGCAAAATTGTCAATAATTTTTCGAGGCTCCTTTTTGATGAAATCTATTCTTTTCATCGCTCCCAACAACTTAATCAAGTTTGGACAGATTCTAAAATAATTATAATAATACAGAAAGCTGCTCGTTTTCACGTAGATGAAAGTTGAATTTACTGTACATTCTGGCTATAAGGGCAACATTTCAAGAAAATGGATTTGGGGTTTTACGAAGAGAGAATCGACACGGTCATTTTTGTGTTTTCACGAAGAGACGCGTTATAAGTCTGTGTTACATAACAGAGCAATGTGAAGGGCAAAACTGTCTGGAAGTGGATTTGAGGTTTTCACGAAGAGTCGGTTGACATGCTCTGAAGCAAAAAGTCGTCAGAGAAAATTTTGTTCGAAGATTAAGAACCCCATTTTCTCAGTGTCAACATTTGATGATCCATAATATGCAGGTAAAATCTGGATTTAAAAAAGTGATCAACTTAAAACCTGATTTTCTCGAAACTGTAGTTCAGTGTGGAATGGCAGAGTTAGTCTGTTAGTGAAAACTGATGATAATGCTTACAATTAAAGTTGGCACGTCACAGAATCATTGCATTGCCTTCTCTGCTGCCGTGCAGTAAACGAAAACAGCGCCCCCTGGCGCTGCCAATAATTATTTACACACACGCGACCATGTAACGCGACAATTTTTGAAATTCACACAAATCTATATACGTGTAGTTGCATGGGTACGTTTCCATTTACAAAAGAAAGTCATTCAGAACAAGAAGTTCATTGATTTATGCGTATAAAGCTTATGTGTAAATTGGCCTTTATACTAAAACCCGCAGATTATTTTTTTTTTGGGGGGGGGGACTTAAGATGTTTCCGAATTTTGATAAATTTATAGTAAAATAGAAATACAATAAATAAATAAATAAATAAATAAATACAGGGGTGTGTAAGGCAACTAGTGAAACCCGTGAGAGAACAGTTATGCAGTACAACATTGGTTGAATAAAAGGCCCGCTTCAAGCAGACAAAACGAAAGTCCGGGGCAGCGATTGGTCACGACGTGAAGGGGCGGAGCTTAAATGATCGATTTGCATCTCATGAATAACCATGAAAAATGTGGGCATGGGAGCTACGTACGGGTTTGTGGTGTTGGGGAGGGGACGGGTGAAAGGGTGACACGCCGAAATTAACAAGAAAACAAGCAATTGTCAAAATACATTGAAACTGGCGGACAAACTCGTAGACCACGCCCCCTTCACGCCCACCACCAGTCCTGCCCATACCCTCTTAACACAGATCAACTAACTCTAATGTCAAACCAAATGAACTGTGATTTTTTTTATTCAGTGAATAGACCAAAATAAAGGATAAAGAATTTTCCATTTCCACTCATAAAATAGCCGTCAACTGAGTTGCGTTGATTGGAAGTGGTCGTGTAGTATAGGCCGTGTGCGAAATAGGCGTCTAGAGCTACAGCTACGGCTACGTCACGCGTAGTTGTAATGGATGAACACCTAGACAATAGCCCTAGACATGCGATTCGGACGCAGCCCTACTGTCTAACATCCGCCACAATCCCATAAATTAAGCTGGAGATATGGAATACAGTAGGTTTTGCGGAAGAAAAAAAATTAAAAATATTAACTTTCAGCAATAGGAATGTTTCGTAGGTAGACAATTATTAGTAGTTAGAATGGTGGCGGAAAGAAAGGTATGAATTGGCTTTGGGCTGATTGGTTATGCACGTAGCGCGCATTATGAAAAGTGATTCATTTCTAGCGTTGTACTCGGTTAATGGTTACCGAATTCGAGCCGTTTCGCTTGTCGTGCCGTTCTGATTAATGTCTTGCTCAGATTAAACATGCTCAAGCGCTGTGGTTTAAGCTTAGTCTGTAGAATCAGTAAAGCGCTTTCAGCAAAAATTGGCTGATTTGTTCCTCAGATGGCCCGAGTATGTCTGGGTCTTGCGACGTAGCCGTTCCGCAACCTATACCCACTGTCCCCGAACCGACGGGTTTTCCCACCGAGCTACCCGCGGAATTGCGAAACTCCACGCTGGTCTGGCTGCCGGCCAAGGTCCTGGTCACGGAATGGGACGATGCGACGTGGATTCTAACCAGCGCCTTCATCATTTTCACCATGCAGTCCGGCTTCGGACTCTTGGAATCCGGCAGCGTCTCACAGAAAAACGAGGTGAACATTATGGTGAAGAATGCTGTGGATGTGCTCTTTGGTGGGATATCGTACTGGATGTTTGGCTACGCTCTTAGCTTCGATAAGATTGGAAGCGACCAGGAGTTGAACCATCCTTTCGTCGGGGTGGGAGAGTTTTTCGTAGACGAGACGGACCCTCAGAGAGTCGGGAAAGTCTTCTCGCATTTCTTCTTCCACGCCTCCTTCGCTACCACCGCCACGACCATCGTCAGTGGCGCTATGGCCGAACGAACCAAACTCGAAGCCTATATCCTATTCTCCTTCCTGAACACCCTCGTCTACTGTTTCCCCGCCCATTGGATGTGGGACTGCGCGGGCTGGCTCAGGACAATGGGCGTGGTCGACATCGCGGGGGCGGGGGCGGTACACCTGGTGGGCGGGGTCACTGGGTTGGTAGCTACCCTGATGTTGAAACCACGCACCGGGCGGTTTCGTGACGGGGCTGAACTGCCCGCTATGGGCTCGCCAACCAATACGATTTTCGGAATGTTTATGCTTTGGTAAGTCTCTTCCATATAACTTATTTAAACATTCAATTTTACCTATGATCTAACTTCTGAATCCAATCATAAATTAACCTTTAAAGCAGTGCTGAGCTTGTATTCTCCCCACGGAGCCAAGGTGGTCTAAGGAATGCTCTAAGGGTCTGATGAGCAGGGGTAATAATCATACCTGGGCTCGACATTATGTCGATCTCAACCCTTGTGTACTTGAGCAATGAGTAAAAAAAGAGCAGTATGGCTATTGGATTTAATTGCCCCTTACGCTCAACTTACACACTTCAAAAATTGTCCAATTCCATCTGAAAGACTAACACCTGTGACAATGGAGTTACGAAATGGAGAAATTTGGGATGATACGAAATGGAGAAATTTGCTCATTTGAGAATCACACATGGAATCTAAACTCATGATAGCAGGTAAAAAGGTTCTTGTTCTACATGAATTTATGTTATACAAAATAATGTTACTGCATGGTGCCTTAGGCCTACTGCACTAAAACTCCAAGACCAGATTTGACCCGGATCCGGGTCATATTTCGCCTGACACTTTTCCGGGTCAAATTTACCCGGAAATGAGTCAGAGAAGTATCAGTTAGACCCGGAAAAGTGTCATTTTGACCCTGAAAAGTGTCATCAAGTTGACCTGGAAAAAGTGTCATTTTGACCAGGAAAAGGGTCAGGCCAAATAGAATCCGGATCTAAGTCAAATCCGACCCGGGAGTTTTTAGAGTGTATAGCCGAGGCCTATACAGTACATAGGCCCTACTGTAATTAATTTTACCGAAAAAACACACTGTCATGGAATTTTACCTATTTTCACTTTGATTGGAAATTGCAGGTGGGGATGGCTGGGCTTTAATTGTGGCAGCACGTACGGAATATCGCAATACAAATGGATACTGGCCGCTAGGTATGTATCTAGGATTAGCCAGATTAGACAGGTTCTTGAATTTCCGGCTGTTGGTTGCCATGACAACTCCGCAATATTACCCGCCTTCCTGTTCCGGGTCTAAGGCTGGAGAATGTACAGTAAAAACGAAAGGAAATATACCACGAGCCCTTGTTTTCATCCTTATCAAGAGTACTTCTTACCACAGAAATGAACGTGGTATAATGAATGTATAACCTTTGCTTTTTGACTCCTTAAAGGTAGTATACAACATTTGCTTTGACTGTAATTTTCAGAAGTGAATGGATTTGTTGTTAGTATTTGATAGCAAGTAGCCTACTGTAACACTGACCTGTTTAAAGTTATGTGTGCATAGATGCTTGGAATTTATGCTGTTCCGTAGTCTGGTTTCCTGACAAAATTTCAGACAAAACGGAGCAATTAATAGACGTCAGGAACTTATCAGGTCGGGGAACTACACAAGCTGGCTACGTACATGTAATGGATAATAAAAAGTTTGGTGTTATATTTGGCAAAAACGCGGTTGCTTTTTTTTACGGTATTGGAAATTCAGGGGAGACTACCCCCGTCCGAAAAGTGGTGATATTATACTCTCCGTCCCCTGTAGTTTACACCCATGGTCCGAAATGTGACTTGTATAATTTTGTCCTGTTTTCTCTTCAACCAGACTGGTTTCTGCTCTAATACTGAACCACACAGACTGTCTATGCATTCAGTTCAAACATGCTTCCATCCGCGTTTTGTCAGTGTCTATTTTAAAGTCAAAGTGATTTATCTGAGAAAGGCTTACTACCGGTACATAATATTCTTTGCCGCTGTTTCATCTGTTTCAACGCTGTTCCATCGGTGAAATTGAGAGTTTTGGTCCAGAGCTGTGAAGCAGAATAGGTATAATTATGCAAGACAGATGTTCTCTGTGTCTCATCACTTTAAAATAATACAACAAAGAGAACATCTTTCCCTCGACACTCTATACAACAGACATACTGTGTGTTGTGGTTAATCTTACTCGGAGAAGCAAAAAATAGCTCTCACGTGCAAGTGAAAATTGCTCTATCGTTAAAACCACAGGTTGATAATGCCAGATTGGATGCACATGCATTTATGATTTATTATAACCAATTTTCGACGGGAGAGTCTTTGTGTTTCATCACCACCGTGAACATAATGCGGTTTTACATTTCCTTTCGAAATATCACCCATGTGTTCAAGTAAATATAGATTGCATTTTATTTCTTTAGTCGAGCAAATAAATTAACTTTTACCGGACAAGCAGTAGGCCCCCTAATCGGTTTGCACTCGCTGCCATTAATCTCCGAATTATATTCTTCGTTCTTATCGATTCAAGACATTTCGCCTGTATTGCCTGTTTAATATAAAACCCAGTGACATGAAATTAAAATTCCATCGACAACGAGCAGAGATGGTACCGGTACAACGCGCGACATCCGTTTCGATGTCTCATGTGATCTGTGACCAACGACGATAAAAAAACGTGACCTGAGTCGGATATGGCTAATTCTAGGGTTCAAAATACAATATGGGAACAATTTCATAGCACTGCTTTTAACGGTAAATCAGCAATGCGATAACGAAATAATTATAATGACAAACAATGTTTCGGGCGTTTTTTTTTTCCATGAAAAAAGGGCCCCTTTTCTTTGTTTCTATTTTCTATGTTAGATCCTGTGAGGCAGTATTTTTCAAGATGATTCAAAACATGCAATAGATTGACTGACAGGAATGTCCTCTCTTCCTTTAGCATTTTTATGGATTTATTTTTAGAAAAAAGAAGGTTGCCTCGAAAAAAGATGCAGCTGGGATACTTAACGTTTTGCCTTTTTTATCAGTGTTCATGACCAAGTCGTGTTTGCGCATACATGGAAGTTTCCATCATGTTGCGTCACTGTTTTAAGCAAATTTTGCTTGTGAACGTAACATACTGTTGGCTAGGCATACTGCTTACAGTTTCTAGCAGAAAATAGTATGCTTATCAACCTTGAGAAACATATTTGACCGACCGACCGACCGACCGACCGACCGACCGACCGACCGACCGACCGACCGACCGACCGACCGACCGACCGACCGACCGACCGACCGACCGACCGACCGACCGACCGACCGGTCGGTCGGTCGGTCGGTCGGTCGGTCGGTGAATATAGCTTTTGCATTTAAAAAAAAATAGAAAAAGCCCCAATTTCATTTTGTACAGATTATTTTATTGTAATTCGAGAACTGGGGATTTGTTCTTGTTATCATAACTCATGGAAGACAAGATCGTTTGAGGGTTTGATCGCTATACGTAGGCCTATATATTGATGGGAAAATGCAGTAGAATTGCTGTGACACGAAGACATGTAGGCCAGCGTGTGTGTGTTTTTTACGTTACTATAAATTTCCAGGTCTTTTGTGGCAGTTCTAGTGAGTAATTGCAAAATTAATTGTATAGTTAGATTTGTAAAAACAAGTGGAACTGGATGTTGTTTGCTAAGTTCCTTTAAGAGTTCCATGTTTTTATTTCATTGCAGATCAGCAGCGTGTACCATCACGGCGTCAATTGGCGGTGGGATGGCCGCCATTATATTAAGGTGAGTAGTACCGGTAATCAAGTTCGGCCACGCCTGAGTTGGCTAACTACCCGCATCTTCCTAAAAATAAACAACGATTGTTTTTTTGAACGACTGTTTATGTTTCTGTTTGCGGTAGCCATATAGAGCACTGGAAAGGTAAATAAAATCTGATATTTTAGGCACTTTACAAATGTGGAAACTTTGCTATTCGTCATTTCAAATGCCATTATTTTACAGAGTTTCTTTCTGTTTAACCACTAGAAACTCTGTTACAAACATTGTGTTATTTTTACAAGGAATTCCTTGTATACCAACAACTGCGCAATTGTAAACTGTACATTTACAAAGAAGTTCTGTAAATATACAAAGCTCCCTTTTTGACTTGTTCATTCACATGGAATCTACTGTTATCCTACATAAATCTCATTATGCGGCAGCTGAAACGGTTGATGGCGAACTATGACTTCATAATGGCTCGACCGAATGAATATAAAACCAAACTGCGCTATGCCATCATGTTTATATGTAATAGTATCTTTGGGCGCATGTACACTGTAGTATATGCTTAGGCATGAAGGATTGAACAGCAATCACGCTGTATATTTACAAAGGTTAGCTGTATATGCACAATGCAGTGAACATAAATTACATACGGTCCCCTCTGTTGATGTACAGACAAACTTACAGAAGAATAAATTTATCACATATAAGTAGCTGGCACTGTTATTTTACAACGAAAATGTCTGTTGAGGTACAATAAAAACTTAAGTAGATCTACTGTCCACAAAAGTAGCCCTTGTGGTGCCAATTGACATACGAAAACACTGTAAATATACAGCAACAGTGTAGGATTGGGATTTTGTTTCAGATGTAAACTTTGCATTTACTTATACATGTAGGTACATGTTCTGTGCGGGTAAAAACATCATACACATCGGGCCTGTTATGGTCACGTACACAGAGAAAACGCTGTTTAAACTTTTTAAACAACCCGGGTTGTTTAAGTGCCCTGCTTAAACAACCATGTGCGCTGTTTAAGCAGGGCACATAAACAACCCGGATTGTTTAATAAGTTTAAACAACTTTTTAACCAGCGTTTTAACAGTGTACATGTAACAGCCCACGACGGGTTTACGCGTTAAAACTTCACTGGTCCACGAACCGTTTATATTATCATTTTTATATGGGGGCAAGGTATCTGCCTTTCAATGATTATGGTTTACTCCGCCCCCAGATAATTCCCAGTTGCCTTTGCAAAAACACTTTCCCCTCCTAAATGATTTTAATTTATTATTTTGTTTTTTCAACTTTCTATCCAGCTACGTAGCAAAGCGACGAAAGTTCGATGTCTCCTTTCTCATTAATGGCGTCCTTGGGTCTCTTGTCTCTAGTACAGGTAATGACGAGACAATTCTGGCCAAGTTAAAGAGAAGTTATGAGTGCCTCTTTAGTTTAATAATGGCCGCCAGGCTCATGTTTAAGTAGTAGATTTCTTTCCAAGATGATTACCCTTTTTCATCAAAAATCAAGCTATAGGCTATACAGCTATATAAACCTTTTCCCCGTCTGACGTATTATTTTCTTTTTGTTGTCAACAATTTAATTGATGCCATATGTGAAAAAACCCTACACGTAGTTTCCAAAAATATATTCATGTGGACGCTGAACACGTTCTCTTAAAACGGGAGTTGAGCAACATTGCTACTCACAAATTCTGCCACCACATTATGTGATAAAAGCAATATGGCGATGGAAACCGACTGATGTAATTTAGTCTGGTGTAGTATTTTGTGTTATTGGGCAATTTGTGATCTGTGGCTGCATCGGGAAATTGGTCCATTGTGTTTCATTAGAGAAAGAAACTATCTAACGACGGCTATAGGTTATGGGACTCATGAAGAAGAATAATTGGTAATTGCAGTCCTTGTTAATTGCATTTTACAAATAGGAGAGCAGACATACGGAGAGGTTTCCTGAGATACATGTAGTCTGGCTTAATTTATTCTTCTGAATAACAGATACTGTGAACGTCAAGGCAAGACAAAATGCCGAATTTTGCATTCATGAATCTAAAATTTTTAATTCAAGAAATAATTTGCCTGACGTTTTAATAAAGACATGCTGATGCATTAAAGGAACACGCAATAAAAGAATTCCAAATTGACGAAAATAGCACCGATCTGCGCACTTCCGGGTTTGTAAAAGAGGCTCTCAGTGCTAAGTTAAACAGCTTAAATTTGTTGAATAGCACTGTTTTTTGTTTAGCACTGACATCCTTGCTTTCAACCCGGAAGTGCGCAGACGTGGCTAATGTGAAATTCCTCTGTAGATATCAATTTCGACGTGTTTTCATATAATTATGTCTTATAAACATAACAAAAATTCTTGTTTTCATTTGAAGCTATAAAATGTATAACATTGGCAGAGCTGACAACATCCCGTATATAGTTTATACATTTATACATGCATAACAAAGGCGAGAAAGGTCGAGCTCAATCCGTCAATCATGTCACTGAGAAAATAGTGCAAGCACTGTTTTGTTTTAAGTGATTTTGTGCACGTTCATATTGTGCTTTTTTCCATTGTTGAACTCGAAACAAGACGCATCATTTTTGGCGGTTTTCAGAAGTTCACATACAATTTTCTATAAGAAAATTTGACGCCGAACTATTTCTCAAGAGGATTGGTACATGTACCCTCTTGTAAACAGTAATCTTTTAGATTGAAATTAATACATTTGTTTTCAATCATTACTAAAGCTGTATCATATCTTTTTTTAAAGGTGGCGTTTTTCGATTCTTTAAAAAAATCTGCCCAATGCATATAGTCATGCATTTTGCATTGACATGAAAACTCAAATTCTACACGTATTCATTGCCATCATGCATGTGTCCTTTAATTGAAGAAAACAATCTTGTACATTTTCTACAACAACAAAGCCCTGCTCCAACTCTGCCCATAATTACTCGTTGTCTTTAAATCCCATCAATCGTGGGATCAGCTCTCCTTAATGACTTTTTTGGTCTTGTACCCCGACAGCTATGTGCGCCCTAGCCCACCCGTGGCAGGGCTACGTCATCGGTGTAGTCGGGTCCCTGATAACCTGCCTGGGGTGTACATTGACAGAGCGGTTAAAGATAGATGATCCGGTCAGTGTGGTGCCCGTGCACGCCCTAGGGGGCGTCTGGTCCCTCCTCTCAGTCGGAATCTTCGGACGCAAGGATGAGATTGCTGGGGAATTGACTGCCCATGATGGTGAGAATTATTCCGAAGTACAGCACACAACAACTAGCAGTAAACACAGACAAACAAAACCACAGCCAAAACCACGATTATTATGCATATTGCACAATGCACATCCACATCCGCAACCATATCCACAGCCACAACCACAACCATTGGGCTGTTGCATCCACACACTGCAAAAACAGTGTTTAGCAATTAAAAACATTTCTAAACACTTTCTTGCTATCAGTTTGTAAACACGTTTACATACTAAACATGTTTAGCGTATTGACGGATAGTGTTTAGCTATTGAACATTGATGTTTAGGAATTGGACACGTAATGTTTAGCTTCTAAACATGTTTACAAACTGATAGCAAGATTGTGTTAAATTGCTAAACACACTTAAATTTAGAGTGCATTCGTGACTGTAACCGCATCCAAAATTGCAACCATATCCAACACCGCAACTATTAGGCCTACCATATCCACAACACCCACATCCACAACTGTAAACATGCACATCCAAACGATCTACATCCACAACCATTTTGCCTATTATACACATCTATACATTCACGACTGCAACCGCGTCCACAACTACGACTACAATATCCACAGCGTGACCGCAACCACATACAGAACTACCACATCACATCCACAACCACAGTTTCCACAGCCACAACCCGAACCTCATTCCCAGTCACATCTGCAAATCGCAACCACAACCTAAACCTCAACTACCACAACAACCACAGCCTCCTCCACAACCATAATAATAATTATTATAATACTTGTTATGCTTATATAGCGCTTTCAATCGTATCAACGATCTCAAAGCGCTTTACAATTATTACCCCATTCATCACGCGGCAGCCGATATCAGCACTCAATTGGCATCGAGGAAATTGTAGTTAAGTGTCTTCCCCAAGGGCACAAACACCATAACTCTAATGAAGCAGGCATTTTAAAGTCATTTTCTTTTTTGCATTGCGCATCCCTCTTGTTCTCTGTCAAAGTTAATTCTGGACTGTTATCTGTTTTTTTCCTACGTCTCAATTTAGCAGGGTGGATTTATCATCTCAAACATCCAGGCCTGACGTGTTTTTACTAGACCACACAACAGTCATTATAATTCTTGGGATTACCTCGCACGGAGCTCATTAAACCCATGAATTATTTGTCCCATCTCATATTCCTCCTGGATTAGGACTTCTCGCTGGTGGTGGCTTTAAACTTCTCGGGATTCAAGCCCTCGCTGTGCTGGCAGTCAGTGCCTGGGCAGCCGTCACATCTTTCATCCTGCTCAAACTCATCGACGTAACCCTTGGCCTAAGGGTTCCCTTACACGAAGAGATCCTCGGTGCTGACCTGGTCGAACATTCCATCAACGGCACGTACGACAAAGGTACCAGGGAGTGGCGGGACAGGGACGGGGAACTTGTCATGGTTGTCCAGAGATTCAAGAAAGGCGAGTCCCCGGAAGACATGAACCCCCAAGACGCGAGGCGACTCAGACGGATGTCAGACCGGAGAAAAAACAGCAGCAAGCCCATCAAGTCCGCCTTCGGCTTCGTCAGGTCCGAAGACTTTTCGACGCTGGACGCCGAGGCCAAGAGCGAATTGCAGTGCCAAGGAATTGAAGAGCCGCCAACCACAGTGACACATCGAAGGAAAGGACTTAAAAGATGGCACAAATTCAAGATGAATACTCGAATGTGAAAATGATCTAATAATGAGACATTCTAGGTTCCAAGTCTTAGCGGATCTTGTTCCTACCGTTTTCACATAAGCCAAATTGCGCAAAAACGCAATTTAAAGAAAAGAACTTCCGCCTCGCACAACGTGATATGACGGTCGGTCTCAAACTTGGAGGTGGGGGATTTTGTTTCAAACGGATCACAGTTCTGGCTCTAGCTAATCAATAAAGTGTTTTGTGTTATTTTGGTGAAAATTGAGTTCAAATTATTTTGATAATTTCCAATTTGGTTAGTTTCCCCCTGGCTTGTTACAAAATCGAGCTGTGTTTATAACAAAAGCGGTCATGCAGTGACCGGCCAACTGCACATGTTCTGTACAGTCGTTTCTCTGATTCAGACTTGGCCTATTCCCCCCAAATAAACGTATCTTGTCAATTACGCATGCGCACGAAGGAACCTCCTCATACTGATAATTTCTACAATTACAATTGACTTTAAAGCAGCAGTAAGCAATTTTGAAAAAGGCCTTTTTAAAGCAGTCAAAATAAAAATGTAAACAATCATTTAAGTTACAAAATTAACAAGCGCATTTTTCACCTCCAGATTAATACCTCCTTACCAGCCACATTTTTGAGACGATGACTGCTAACCTTAAAGCAACCTTAATATTTCTACAAAATTGCATTTATGTACAAAACCACTATGAAAAAAACAATTGCTGCAGTAAATTGGCTATAAAACAGATGCGCACAGGTGGCAGTGCCTATATTCCTTTATATTGGTTTGCACTTGTTTTGATTCACAGGGCTAAAACGTCTTTCTATCACTCCCTTTTGATTGAAAACGCCACGCCACGATCAGCGAGCAGGTGCCATAAATATTTTTAATACAACACCTGAATAAATCCCAGCCATCCGATTGGTGGATCGTCGATCACGTGCACTAAATTATTCGTCCCATCACACGACGCGAACCCGCACCGCCAAAAAGTTTTATCACATGGTTCTGTCAAACGGTAACGTGTTTGATAGAACTTCCCCGCCGCTACAACACGGCTGTCATTGGACTGGTTCCCGGTCCCTCCGTTGTCCTTCGGACTTCAAATGTATATTATATACATATGGGGACCGGGAACCAGTCTAGGCTGTCATTTACACAAAATGGCGGACGGTGTTTCCGAACCGCGGTTTGTTTTCCTAACAGACGACGAAATATTGGAACTCGTAGGCAATGCTGACGCTGCTGACACAAAGAGACAAATGAAATATGCAGTCAAATGATTAGAGGAATTTGCAATACACGCAGGAACAACAATTACAGTTTTAACTGATTCGGAACAGGACCACTTTTTCATTTGTCGCGGTTTTATGCGGGACTCGACTGAGAAGGTAAACGGCACGTTGTACACCAAGATTTATTCAGACGTTGAATAAAACAAATAATGAATGTTTCACATTCGTGCAATGGTAAGAATAATTTCATTCGGGGACAGATGTAATGCCCCATTCCACGAGGCGAAGCCGAGTGGAATGGAACATTCAATCTGTCACCTCATGAAATTATTTTTACCATCGCACTCATAAACATTCATTATTTGTATAATGAGGCATACATAAAACAAAGTGCCCTTTTAGCCACTTACAGGTACTGATTGGTACCGGTATCATCTTTATAAATAGTAAGCAAAGAGCTGTCAGATCCAAACCAATAATTTTATTTTTTGCTCATTACCAAAGCTATTATATATCAAATCTTTATAAAGGTAAAATGGAACAACTGACGGTTAATAATGAACACTTTTTTTACTTCAACTTCTATTTTTTTATTGTTAAAATATTGGTTTTAATTTCTTCTAGTTACGTTTTAATTTGGGATTGTACTAAGCTTTTGTTTTTCAGAGGAAGTTCGTTCTTAGACGGCCAGTCTGAGTGTTTCGTTCTTAGACGGGCAATTTAATGGCATTACTTTTATTTTATTTTCATAAACAGAACTGGAATGTATATGCTTAATGAGAAAGGAACAACTTCACGAGCGCACCTTATTCTAGCACGTAATATATTAGTACATAAACAAATTGCGATACTATGTAACATTTTATAACCATGATGAGATTATCAAATTCAGTCAATAATATTTTATTTTATATTGTTTATTTTTTGTATTGCCCTACAGTAAATGAGGTTAGTGATCATTCGATATTGTTTGTTTCTGAATACTCGCAGAGTGTCTCAAATAATATTTTTCCAGTTTCAGCGAGAAACCTAGGAATGACAGAAATACATTTTAGTGTAATTAACGAATGTCTGACAGACATATTGCAATATTTCTAGGCTTCTGGTAAACTGTGATACAACATGCCAAGGGCTTTGGTCAATTTTGGTACAAAAATAAAATTTTCCAAATGTGAGTGAAATCAATTCTAGAGACAGTTCGGAATGCCAGAAACACGTTTAGAGTGTAACCAAAGCGTGGAAATATTGCAGGATTTCTGTAGTTTTGAAAAATATAAATATAAAAATAAATCATTAAAAATACTATTTATCCTAGATATCTGAAATTACACGGTTGTGGTCTCCATTTCATGCTACACTTCGGCTGCAATTTTGAAGGCACCTTTTTCGACCGGAATAAAATATGGCAAGGGTACCTTGACATTTTCTCGATTTTGGCCAAAATGTGACATTTTCCAAATATGACCGAAACTGATTACAGAGACAGTTGGGAATGCCAGAAACATATCTGTGCGTAATCAAAGCATATCTGATGCAAATAATGCAATATTTCCGTAACTGTTTTAATTCACAAAGATTTCAATAGTGATCCCAGACATCTAAAACTGCCCTGGGCATGACAACGGACACGTCCGGAGGAACGATGGGAACTAATGCGGCAGGATAAGACGGGCAAATAGGAGAATGACAGGAAACTACCAATAATTGACATCGAAGGGTACAACAGGCCTACTGCATGCCTGGCTGCCTCGACGACACGCTCGTTTCTAGCTACGCCTGCTGAAGACGACACCACAGGCGTAGAGCAGGCTTGGTCGGGACATGACAGGGCCGATATCGAGGCCCACCCCGCGGCTTCTTTCCCCTTCACCGCATACAAAACTGAAGCACGATATGGGGGGAATGGACCCCTCCCCCTCTTTTGTGCTGTGTTCCCGGAATCTCAGGAATTCTTTTCAGCAATCCAGGGGGGGATATGTTAGGTAACAATAGTCTGCAGTGTGCTTAGGGTAAGGCTCCGTGCGCCGTCGAATGAGGGCGCTGTCCACATAGCAACCGCACTTCCACGGGGAGTACGTCGCTGGTATTATACGCACTGCGCTCCTCGTTCATTTGATACTCGTATACCAGTGGGGTTGCTTTGTCTGTTCGCTGACTCTCGATAATTGCTTTTTCAATAAGAATATCACAGCGGGAACCAGACACTTAAATTGAAGTCAGGTTTTAAAGATAGCGTTGATATGACCCCGCAACTCGCCTTTTCTTTCCGCTGAGGGGGGGGGGGGGGGGGGGGGGGGGTAGTTGTGCACGGAGCCTATAGGGACAAAAGGGAGGGGGAAGGTATACCCTTTCCCCCATATCGTGCTAGGTATCCTTTCCCGTCAGACCCAGACGGAGTTCGGTGCTTAAAACACTAGGCACCGCGTGCAACTAAATAAAGCGGCCGAATCCACAATATCACTTTGCCAATAGGGCCGAGTAAAAAACAACACATGTTTATAGCGTACGGGTTTTCTTTTTAAGAAGGAGGGGCTTTTTATTTTTATTTTTTTAAGATAGTCGCCATTTAAACAAATTCCGACAACCGTATAGGTTTTCAACTGTTCAAAGACACGAAAATGAATCGAACATGTTTTCAGTTCTGACTCGCAAGTATGTTATTTTCTCATGGATCGGTTGACATTTTTTCGTTGTTTTTTTCACCTTATTTTCCACTGGTAAAAATAAAAATAGCAAAATCAAGCAGGCGGGGACGCTGAACATAATTTGTTTTACTCTGCCTAAAATGAATAACAATTAGTGTCAGTCAGACTGGCTTTAAAAGACCTTTATCATGGTACAGCCATCTTGTTTTTCTCCCATTAAAATCAATGTAACCAAACCGAGCCTGGAAGGAAAAATAGTCTGGCACCTTCATTCAGTAATTGGAATCACTATTCATAATTGCTAATGCATACAGGGAACAAGACAAAGATGGTGACAACATGATAAAGGTCTAATGCTCAGACACAAGCGGCTGACTAGACCATGTGGTCTCGCCACGTGATCGCCATGTGACTAGGTAGCCTGACATGTAAACAAGGCTACCACGTGTGGATCGTCATGGAGCGATCATACACTATTCTAACGATCTCCTGGGCTCTTCCTACTCGTTTACCACCTGCAGACTAATGAGAGTTGCAGATCACCTGGATACTAATGCGAATTGCAGGTGTTTCTCTAAATTGAATGCATTGAAGACATCAAATCCACATTAAATCCCGAGGCATTCATTTTCGGAGGTTTTCAGGGTTTTGGCATTGTGAACCATTGGTCATGAATGTGTATCGGACGACAGATCTCAGACATGTGCAAGTTTATACTCGAATGTGAAGATGGAATTTTTGCGTCGGGGATGATGTAAATTAGAACAGAGATTTTTCTCTTTTTGCCTTATCCCGACGTATGTATGAAACACTGTATACTCAGTGCTTTCCGAGAGCCTGTGTGAAAAAACACTGAGTATACAGTGCTTCATACATTACGTTGGAATAGGGCAAAAAGAGAAAAATCTCTGTTCTAATTTACATCATCATCCCCGACGCAAAAAATTCTTCACATCTTCACATTGATTACTCGGTACCCGTCGCTACATTTGGTCGAGTGGTTAAGACTAGTAAAGCAGGTAGTCTGCACTAGTAAGCAGGAAGTCATGGGTTCGAATCCCGCCCGAGTGTATATAAGCCTGTGAATTTTTTTCACACAGGCTTACGGAAAGCACTGAGTACACAGTGCTTCATACATTACGTCGGGATAGAGCAAAAAGAGAAAAATCTCTGTTCTAATTTACTTTATACATGTACTCGAAATTTACAAGCTTGAAAGCGTACAAGCCTCTGAAAGGTCGCGGCCTACCGTGAATATGTTAATGCAGAGTGGCTGAGGGAGGTTTTCTTTTACAAGATTCCACATTCAGATATTCACAGCAAACGCAACACAAGACAGTGGCCAGTTTTCTCTACAAATTGCTGTAACTAATGACTTCTCGCGACAACTACGCAGGAATTCCAGAACGTCGCATTATGAACAGACCTCTGTGCATTATATATCAATGTCAGAAACCCATTTGAAGTGCAGTATTGCCAAACGTTTGGAAATAATAATGTGAAATAGTTGACCATGTAGGCGGAAGTCTACGACTGTTGCTGTTGCTTTTTGCTGTCTATTTTGCTCCGAAAATAGGATTTTCCCAATTTGGAAAAAAGTCAATCTTTCAATTATTTTGCGATTACGCCCCATCCTCGACTCCATGGCATGGTGGGAAAACATGGCGCTGCAAGATCGTACCCATGGTAACGAGGTTGATTACGCCCCTCCTCACACACAACGTGGTACGCCATTACCAAAATTTCAAGGTTTTCTGTCATTTTGCCAACATGAAATAGTCGCCTGGTTTCTCAATCCATAAGAGTCTCCAGTTTTGAAATCCGTGTAGCTCGGGTGTTAGGGCAGCATAAGAATAGGCCACCATAGCATTGTCCTCGATCGATGGAAGCATAAAATAGATCTCAATAAAGCAGACGGCAAGCAACTGAAAAATATCCGGGTTTTTTCTAGGATTTAAACTTATCAGGGAATAAAGGCATTAAGGATGTTAAATTGTTCGTGAAGGTTCCGTCTGAGCCCCCGTTCAATTAAGGAAACGGAGAAAGGAAAAGCACTTAGTATAGACCATGCTTGACTGGCTGGCTTCAATTACGCTCAGCTTCTTTTCTAAGCGGGAAAATGCAGAACTGTTTGAAATAAATTTGACATGTGGTTGTGTTTCCCCCGTAATAGCATGCATCAAATGCAATAAAGATTATGTGGATGTGAGGCAAAAAGTTGCTGTCGATAGCCTATATAGATCTACGAAGAAATGACGTCATACTTTGTTTTATTATTGCATTCGCGCAGCCAGGTGGGAACGGAACAGCGCGCTGTGGTATCACGGCATGCATTTCAGTCCATACAATTTTTTTCAAAGTGATTATGAGATAGCGATTATTTTCCTTATAGGTCCTTAATACAAAGTAAAAGCAGTCCTCAAAACAAGCATCTACGTACCGTGTACATTTCATATGATGCATGGTATGGGGCAGAGGGAACCCCCCCCCCCCCCCCCCCCCTCCTCTTTTGTGTTGGTCATTGTGTTCCCGGAATCTCTGGAATTCTTTTCAGATGTCTAGGGGGGATGTGTTAGGTAACAATAGTCTGGAGAGTGGATAGGGTATAGGGACAAAAGGGGGTACCCCTCTGCCCCATATCGTGCTGGGTATACTCTAAATTCCAAAGAGTGAAATTGGGGACTAGACGATTTAGAGTCTTAAACGTCTGGGCCCATGTGCATAAAAGGCTACTAGTTTAGCTGCCAACTAGTGCTTAGTAAGATTATAAATTCCCTAGTTTATACCTACGGAGTTGGCAACTAATTTGTGTTGCATAAAACCTCACTAGGCACATTGCTTACTAGTTGCATACTAGGACAATTTGGTTTGTAACTGATTTGGGTGCTATGGCCTTGGAGAGGAGGTGATTATGTCAGATACAATAGGCTTGTAGACAAGTTTATTGTGTTTGAGCTTCGAATCACATTCCAAATTAGCATAACTCCTTTCTAAAGGTCTTTGTAACATTGCATTACTGCCCAGTACTTACATTTTGTAGAACTACATAAATTCTCTATACAAGGTTGCTACAGCTAGTACATAAAATTACAACTACAACCATGAGTCTCAAGCGTGAAAGAAAAATTAATTTTACCCAAGACGAAAACCTATTTTTGGCCGACAAATATGAAGAGTTTAAACATGTCATAGATGCACCAACTACATTATGGAATGTTCCAGTTGCGTAATACTGCAGCGCAATTAGCACTTGCTGATATGGTAGCAGCGCATGGTTTCTGACAGTGTCATGTTCAATGTCTGGTGCCACTATGTCAGTAATTTGCATTATGCCTTCACGGCTAAATCTATACCGCTCATACACCTTATCATCATCAAAGAAGTCTAATGGATTTCTCCTGTCTCGGAAGACGCGTTCTTTTCTTATTTGACGACGCAGTTCAACTAGCTCCATGATTCTACGAGCCATGTTGTCAGGACGGTGTCCAAAGGCAGACTGATTAGTTGTCATCTAGTGACTTAGAGGTACCCCAGATCAACTCTAACTTTTGCCAGAATTTTAGAATGTTACTATATCTAGTTGGGTTTTATGCATCACAATTAGTAATCAACTAGGCTTAGTAAGCAACTTCAGTCCATTTTAGTTGCCAACTAGGCCTAGTAGCCTTTTATGCACATGGGCCCAGGTCCCTAGTTTCAGACTGTGGGAGTGAATTTTCACTCGAATAGAGTGAATTTTTACTCGTTGGAAATAACAGAGTAGTAAACATAGCGTGACGTCATTTCTTCGTGAGTCCATTGAAATTTAATCAAATCTATGACTTGTGCAATCTTGCAGAATTTGTCCTTCATTCAAGCGGATGATTTTTTTGTGAAGCGTGCAAAGAATCCAAAATCGGCAATTATGTCAGGCGAGGCTCTACCCTTGACCATCGTGTATGTATCGCGATCGTGTTATCTTACCCCCGCACGCTTCTACTTTATTGGTTCACAGATTAAACATTCTTGAGGTATCGGAAAACAAAATAAGTTGCATTATTCCTGCAGCCACTTCAATCACAGAGTGATGCATATTCTAAACACGTACTCTGCATGAAAAGTTTCAAGCTAGAGCAAACAGACATGTATTTAATGGGAAAATCGCTCATTGGTAGTTAGCTGAAGGAGACATCAAACAAAAGGGTTAAACACGTTGGAGTTGACCTTGTCAAACTGAGATCAAAAAGCGACATGAAAAACGCATTGACAAGCAAATTCTTCATGCCCATTAAAGGTATGCTATAGCCGAGGTAATAGCATTAAATTGACTTTAGTCTCAAAGCTTACTAGTACCGATCGTCCTAAGAAATATTTCCGTCTGAAATGCTGTCATCTTAGAAAAAAAATGGTATCTGATGACTTATTTAGATTTCAATAATGGAAGTAAGCACGTGTGAATGAGCAAAAATTTACTGTAAAAACGGAATGCTTTTTCATGATTATTTCCCCGAGACTCGGACGATAGATTTAGCTCCCACTTTTACAGGTTTATGTCATGTAGAATCACACGAAGTAGCCTATGAACACTGGCTACAACTATTTTATCAGCTCAACTGATACTACCTTAAACGGAAAAGTAAACATTTTTCCTGAAGCGTGAATTCATTCAGACGGTATAGGCTAGGCCTCGGCTGCTCAATCTAAGCAACGTGTTTATCTGAAAATATTTGATTTGTCTTACCAACCAAGTAAACTACGGAAATTAGGCAAACTGTGGATCATAAATTTTGGAAACCGCCGTTACGGTAGCAAATAACGTTCAACAATCAAATAATGTTGTACAAGATCCCCAAAGAAAAAAAAAGAAAAAGAAAAAGAAAACCAGCAAATATGGCAAGGACAAAGGGCATTTTCTTGCTAAATTTTGGCGACATTGTCTGGTCTAGTTATGTTGGTGTTACGGTTGCTATGCTTTCAACATGATCGTGTTTATTCCCCGAAGACAAAAACATTCAACAACGTCAGTGTGTCTGATCGTCTGAAGCTCATCTTTACGGTGATGTACTCGGTAACTTTCTCAACTCCTGGGGGAGAATTTTCACTCCGACAGCAACTTTAAGACCTCATCCGGTAAAAACATGTCTTGTAATTCGACTCGACCCTATCATGTGCGCGTCATGTGTATATGAAAACATGATAAATCTATTAAAGCTGAGTGTACAGCCCAAGGACTCAAACATCATGATCCACCGTCTGGCCTCGAACTCGATATCTTAGCCTGAAAACGCCTTCTACAGAAAACATGCCCGATAGTGAAACCATTAGACCGTGTTTTTACGTATTGGTTTCCGACCACAATGCCCCTCCTGACACGGGAACTCCCATACTCACTCGCATCTAGAGAAAATATCAATTTGAAGCTTTGGAGGAACCTTGCATTATAAAATCAAATTCAACTTGCTTCCCACACATGTAACCACGTCCTGCAATGATTTCAGCGTGATCTGAATGCTTTGTTTTCATTAAGAGTTTGCCAATTCTTTGATAACAAAATCGTTCCACTTCAGTCACGCAAGAGAGCGCTATTTTTATCTATAAATAAATTAAAGCAACTCCTTGCAAAAAGAAACATAACTGTACAAAAACCTTCACCAAAAACTAACAATCACGCTGGTTAGACACGGATTCGCAACAAGCTATAATATCGGAAATCAACCGAACACGGAATATTCTCAAAGAAAATGTCGAGACGCTATGCACGTTGTGCCTTTGATGACATCATTCTTTGGTCATGAATATGCAAATTTTCATTAACACACAAGCCAAATGTTTGCAATTAATCCTACAGACTTGCTACAAAGGACCTGCAAATTTATAGTATCACGGAAGTAACGCTGTCCAACATGTACATGTATTCGGGTCAAACAAATCCAGTCTCTTTTATAAAAAGCCGAGTGAGATTAAGAAAAGACACAGTCTGGTTAAGAAAAGAGGCGGGGTAGGCCCCCTATACGATCATCCTTATGTTACCGTCAACATGCATCTTGACGTTTCTTTTTTGATTTTCCGTATCAAGGAGGACACGGGAACTAGGGCAAAACCTATGCAGTCCATGGGGCTTGGGACTGTCTAACATTGCTGTGTACGCTGACAAGGGAGTTATGGTGGATCCAGGAGTAATACTCTTGCCGATCAGGAGTATAAATATCATGCGATAAAATATCGATAGCATTAATACAATGCGAACCCCGTCGCAGCTCAGCAAAATAGTAACATTGTGAACAGGATCGAAGCTAAAGGGGAGGGGGCGTGGGGGCGCACGCCCCCATAAAATAAAAAATCCCCCGCCCCCTCCCCACTGAAAATTTCGAAAATGCACAAAATAATACTATTATAAAGAAAAACACCGTGAGGTCCCCCACTGTAACACCCAGCCCCTCCCCATGCACCCCCCCCCCCCCCCTATGGAGACAGCCCTAACTATGCTGCTGACTCTGAACCCTATGTGTGTGGGTTTTCTATTCAATATCGACAGGTAGATTAGCATACGGCGTGATTTCAACCACGAGCATCCAAAATCACACCCTATATACTCTATTCAAAATCACACATGAAGCCGATAAACAACTGCCCTACCTTGACAAAGAGTACAATGTGACTTTTGGATTCGACAGCTTAAAGGGACACATTGCCTTCAAATGTCATGAAATTTTGCTGTTTGGAAATGTTCCTTATCTTTTATAAGAGTTGTTCATGCAAAAAAACACGTATAATGTGTTGAAATTGGTGAGTAGTGATTACAAAACAAAAAATTTGCCTCTGATCCCTGACATCTGACCCGCGAAACATAGACTTGTTTCCAGTAGTAAAGAGCACCGTCTAAATAATGCGCAAAATACGCTGTAAGAGTCTTTAGGCTGGCGCCGCAGCCAGTGGCCTTGTAAACGTATCAGATGATCGCCAGGTACCATTCTCTACCTCGCGACACATATCGCCAGTGCTGCGCGCCGTGCCACAGTACATCAAAATGGATCAATAATAATTGCCCAGACGTACTTCAACCAGCTGCGACTGGAAATACGGCTGGTGAACACACTATGAACATCTAACAAAAGAAAACCCACGCAGTCCTTTGTTTGTAACAAAGGACTGCGTGGGTTTTCTTTTGTTAGATGTTCATAGTGACATGGTCCGCAATTTTGTAGAGTAAAACATTTGGTTCTACAAAATGGCGGACCGTTATTTGTTACGAAATTAAACAAAAACCACGCAATTTGAAGGGATAGTTATGTGAATCTTTATATTCTACTTTTAAAAAAGCTTCCCAACCATATCCATTTCAGTTTTATAGCCCAAATCGCAAAATTCAAAGCAATGTGTCCCTTTAAACCTCATTGTGATTCTGGGTTCTGGGTGTGATTTTGGACTTGCATTTTTAAAAATCACATCTGTTTAACCCTCCGGTCCATTTTTACACAGAAGACCACATGTAAGGATTCACAGCAGGAAACAATTTTTAAAAGGCAAGAAATGCAACTAAACACGCCCTAAAAGTGAAAATAGTGTTATTGCAGATCCTATCATACAATAATATGGAACAGTTGATACAATCTTCGTTTGAATACTATTTACAACTTTTTTTTAATTCTTGTTTTTTTATGGAAGTCGCTAATTACAAGGCTAAAAGCCACTCTAGGTAAAGGGCTTACCGACACAGATGGTAGGGTTGCTGCCCAAATACGAATGGTTTTAATGGTCGCGATTCCTTAATATAATATAAATTTTCAACAAAAGCAGAGAAATTATCCCATTTTTTTAGACCACAGAGCCAGGCGGGGTAACTCCCACCGTTGCTGAGACTAACTCTACTCAGTTGTTTGATAACAAATTGCCCTGTAAATGAAATGTAAATATTAAAACGGAATAATGCACATTATACTTTACGAGCAATATCATCACAAACATGGCGTTTATCCGTTGAATGAAAGAAAAATATTGTACCAAAATATAAAAATAACAGCCCAAGGTTTTGAAACGTCAGCCAACAATGGGCTGAACACCAATATGCCAATCCATTATGCAAATTATTGTTGTTATAAACACCAGGTTGGGTGATCATACAATTCATTGGGGAAAAATTAATATTTGAGGCACTGCTTGATATATACACACACACTGAGATGTTTCACAAATGAAATCAAATACAACCAATATAATTTTCAGCATACAATAATGGTGTAAAATTAGAACAGAGATGTTTTCTCTTTTGCCCTGTCCCGACGTAATATATGAAGCACTGTATACTCAGTGCTTTCCGAGAGCCTGTGTGAAAAACTCCACAGGCTTACTCGGGCGGGATTCGAACCCACGACTTCCTGCTTACTAGTGCAGACGTCCTAACCAATAATATACAATAATGGTGATTATGATACCCCTATATGAATCTGATACTATTGTGCGTTCCTATAATTAGGTAATATGATTTGCAAATTATATTTACAAATTATGAAAATATCACATCATGTCATGCGCCAACACACAAAAAACACCGTCTAACCATTACTGTCTTATTTATGGCTCAAATTCATTGTTGTGACTAAAACTTGAGACAATATTATTGGGGTTATTAATGCCTGATTATAAAGTCTCTATCATGTTAATTCAGATTACAATCAAATCGTCGCCGTTTTCATGATAGTGGGGAATTCGTCCAAAATCAACTTGTCGACGCTCTTTGTTTGATATTCTGACTTATACAAATCCTCAAAGTTTCAAGCTTTGAAATTGTATCGTTTGTTAATTACGCTCTAATTGCTCAATTGCGAATCTACCGACCTCTTGATCTTGCGTTTTTTGGAACTGACGCATCCGTTTTGTAATTAACAGCTATTTAATTAAACAACCACCGGTCATGCCGTTTAACTTATAGTATGATTATTTTCGATTAATAAAGAGAAATAGTCAAAAGCGCTTTTCTCAAAACTGGGTTTCTGCTGTGTTGGCGGACTCGAAATCAGACAAACAAAACCCCTTACATGTCGCACTACAGGTCACAACACAGAACACTTATTACGAATTGGACTGTTGTTTTTCAGCGCGCAATTTCAACTGACGTCATCAAACCAACTGTACAATGAGAATCGACGTTGTTTTAAAGTCCGTGCACTTTGTGTGTACTGTCGATAAAATAACATTTCAGGAAACAAGAACACATTTTCCTGAATCTATAAACTCTCTAGTGTTTTCGAAAGGGTCCAAATTGGCTTCGGTCAACTACATTTGAAATTATTGGAAACATGAAAATACCAGCATAATACTACGAGTAGTCACGAACCACAAGATGCAAAGTGGCTAAAAGTTGTTGTTTTGTTTCAGGGCATTTCTTTATTTTTTATTGTATTTTATTAAAATAAATTTCTTTGCGGTTACGGGTTTCAGTATAATTATTGGAGAGAGATTACTACTAAAACTTGTTTTCTTCTGAAGATGAGTAGAATTTGGGAGGTGAATTTTTTGATTGTTCAAATTCTGTTGGACACGCCTTTTAAAGGGCATAGAATCTCTAAGCACTTTATAGCACAGTGCAAGGGCACTGAAAATTGAAGATACGTTTTTCGTCAACGCCTGCATACGGTAGGCCTACTGCATGGAATGTTTTTTCCGCTTTGGAAATATTATTTTTCGTTATAAACAAACGACGAAAATGCATGCAAAACGCTGAATAGCCCTAAAGACATGCAAACAAACATTCTCGCGGTCGGCATGACGTCACTGGGTCTTGTTTTTTGTCTCTGATTGGTCGGTGGTGGCTGCTACCGATCGCACCCTCTGGACTCAAAGGGGAATGAATAGTGTTGTGGTCAATGGAAAAAAAGAACTAAACTATTGTCCTAACAGCTAACCCTTTTCCTTAAATATTTCAAAATTTCACTGTTTTATGCAGTAAAAATATCTCCCACGTTATACCCAAAAGAATTGTGTTCATTTTTTTATTACTGTAAAAAAATGGACAAAACACGTAATTCCCTGTACAACTTGAATGGAGGGCTACCCCTTTGCCCGACGCCGGTGCAATTGGTGGAACAGCCTCCGACCAAGAGAATGCCCATGTTAATTTAATCGTCATGCTGATTTTCATCCAGTTGATAACATTTGACATCTTGCTCTCCATAGTTTTACTTTCAAGGCCCAAAATTGAATCAGGGAACGTTTAACATATGGAGTTGAAAGACGTGCATTTTAACAATAGTAAAACAGTGAATACTGAATACTGAATAAAAATCCATCATTAACTTTCTCCATGGACGACGAGAAACTAATAATCAACTTGTATTGGTCTAATTTGATATGCACACCCAAAATACAACCCCATACAGAGCACACAAATACAAACTATGCATTCAAAGTCGAAGCTCGATCCTGTCGGCTGCGTGCACAGCCTTTAAGCGCATTGCCCAGTCAAAGCTCCATGGTGACACTTCCCAGGTACCCATCAGTTCTTATTACCGGTACATATCATAGAGCGAACGACGCACGTGAACCAGCGACAATTCCCCCTCGACTATTTGTTGTCGAGAACAGCGTCCTCTATATGGGTTGTGCTTGTTACACAATGACTAACAAACTTTCGCTTCTGTCGATGCAGTTTCATATAAACTGCTAACTATTTGTCTATGTATACAGCAGAGGTTTTGAGGTATCAATTTTGGTAATAAACCTAGGGCAATATTCCACCACATGAAGTGTGATAAAACCTGTACACGGGGTAAAATACAGTCAGAAAGTCATTTTAGAAGTGTTATTTTTTATCCTTTAGATTTTGTTAAACAATACAACTATGTTTACCGAGAAATATAAAAGAAGCCAAAAACCATTTATCACTAAATTTAAGGGGGTTTCTGATTGAAAGATATACGCATTGTCAACAGTACAAAAACAAAAAAATACAACAAAAAATACAACAAAAAACAACAAAAAACAAAAACGCCAATGCACCTTTAACCCTTTGCGTACGGATGAGGCCATATGGCGCAACAAAAAAGTGCCACCAGGCAGGATGACGCCATTTGCCGCTGTTTGTGCAGTTTCAATCCATTGTTGGATTATTGTGTATGTTACGCTTGACTGCACAAACACATTGTAGCGTTTCGCTTGGCTGCCAGAGCCGCCGCGACACCCCGACGTCGCCCGTAAAATGCCGTACTCAAGGGGTTAATTAACATGAACTTGTGTGCGCTGTATAATGATAAACACGTTCATTTTTTAACTGTCTTTAAAGCTATCATTAGAGAGGTTTCGTTAGCGCACAATATGCGTACACCAACGATTAGCTCTAAACGGTACGCAACGAAAATTGGTAAACAAATTTCGTTGGTTTTATCCGTTTCTTACTTACGTGTATTGCGACCGCGATCCGTGTAAACATGGTGATTACGTTTAGGATGATTGAGGAAAACGTCAAACAAGCGCAAAAATTGATGAGGTCACGGGAACTAAACGTAGTCGTCTCTTTAACCGTGCGCTAACAAAAGCTCTCTGTTTACCCATAGCATTATGTATGTCTTATTTGCAGGCAAAATTGAAGGCCGCACTGCAAGACGAGTAATCGATTTTCAGTCAATATGTATAATTTTTACCCAGCCACATCGTGTTCTCATATCTTTAAAAATAATCTAGTTAAAAATGAACGTGTTGATATCACTGTACTTCCACGATACTCGAAGTCTGGGTACCAGTCCTTAATTAGAAGTACAATGTGTACAGATAATAGGCTAAATGTTAATAATTTCTTTTTGGGGGTAGTTTTAGAAACCCCTAGAGTGCAAGGGGTGCTTTTTAAAATCGAGTAATAGGCCTATTGCACTTTTAAAGATTATGAAAATGTGAGCGAGTTTTATAGCCAAATACGAAACTGCATTCATTCATTTAAACCAAGTATTCAATTCGCGCGTTCACCGTTGGACTGGATTCGTCGTTTTCTATATTGTTAGTGCTTTTGGCAGCAAAATATTTCTTCCTTTGTGGTTGGCTTGGCTCAGCAAGAATTTTCTCATCCGTATCAAAGCTGACTTCCATTTCTACGGAGCTGCATTCCGTCTCGATGCCAATGCTCCGCAGGAAAATGTCCTCAACGTTCGTCTGCACGAACGTCGAGCAAACATCGGCAATAGGGCATGTCTGCGTACTAGTATCCACCATAACAACACGGGGCGCTACTAAACCGGCTTGAACGCTCACATCACATGGAGTTGTCCCACAATTTACAGATGTACTTGCTGCGTTCTCAGAGTCTTCATGAATACCGTTGTCCGAGGCTGCGGAGAACTGAACGCGCCGTCCTTTCCTGGTTTTGATCTGCATGTTTTGTTCGTTTTCAATGTAAGCCACGTTCTCAATACCAAGTTTCCGTTGCCATTTCGGCAGCACGAGCTTCCGGCGTCTGAACGCGCCACGAATCAGCTGCGCGCTGAATCTGCGTTTCTTATCCACAGCGTTCCCGTTCTCACCGCCTTCGATGTCCGGTTCAGCGTTCGGTCGGTTTGGCACAGCAGCGTTTCCGTTCGGAAACGCCTCCTCGACGACTGTTGCGTGGGAGTTCCCATTACTGACGGTGAACACCGCGTCAGCGTTTGCGGCGTTCAAACGCATCTTGCGGGCACCGGACCGGTTTCTGTCATCGCTGTCCCTGTCCTGAAAGCGTTTGATGATGTCTTCGTAACTGGTGTCCCTGGCCGTGTCTCTCAAGCTCAGGAAATCTTCAGCTTGTCGCATGGAGGAGTGAAGCCGTCTTCTCGGCTGTTCAAACCGTCTGTAACGCGAAGAATCAATCAATCTTTTCTTGATCTTGTCGTACTTGCGGGGTCCGATGGAATGCTCTACCATGTCTGCACCGAGTAGTTCTTCATGAAACGGGAACCTCAGCCCGATTGTAAGAGACAGAATTTTAAGGATTATACACGCGATGATACCACACCACGCTGTGATACAAACCACTGTGAGTAACTGGATGCCCAACAACGTAAACCCACCGCCCTGAGGAATAAATGACACACAGAAATTAAATTGCCTTTACGTTGCGGTCGATTTTTTTTTCTTCAGAAATTATCATTTCTTCAGAACCAAATCTTTGAAATTTTAAAGATTAAAGAAAAAGTACACAATTTTTTTCATGTTTTTTTTTTAAGAGAAGGTAGTTTTAGAGGAAAAAAATCCGTCATCTGTTCAATAGGCCCTATTTCTGCTTTTTTTTTTTTTAAATAAAGAAACACAATCTTCGTTGTTTTTATCATTTCATTTTGTTTGTTTGTTTGTTTGTTTTTATAAGGGGCGGGCAAATCTACACAGAGGCAATTGTTATGATAAGTTTGATACCATTCAACCTTATAACAGTTTGACGGGGCTGAAACAACACCAAGCCGAAAGCGAAATGTTTGACGGCGTACACTGAGGGTGCTTGGGCAAAACCTACAAGTTTTGAAATATAAATGTTTCAATTTACAATGTGCACTTGTGATTTGCGATACCCTTTCAATTTTTCATTTTACACAATGATTAATTGCTCACCATGAACAGTCCATCATATTCGTCCCTCTTGCTATCGTCTTCTAAGGCGTCGTGTTTGACGAACAATCCGGCCGCGACCAGGCTCCAGATTCCGCAGAAGAAATGCACGGGGACCACTCCGACCGGATCGTCGATCTTGAGCTTGTTCAAGAGTTCCACACCACCGCAGGCAATGCATCCGCCGATTAGACCGATCACAAGCGAGAATTTGGGAGGACAGAGGGTGCACATGGCTGCCAAAAGAAGAACATTGAAATTACCAGGGGCGGATTCAGGATTGTTTGCCAGGGGGTGGGGGGGTGGGGGTTGTTTGGGGGGAGGGGGTTCTGAATTTGTTCTCGTACATTAATTTGCCCAAAAAGTTGACTTCAAAAATGTTTCGCCTGCGAACAAAACTTACCAGCGGGGAGTGGGGAGTGGGGGGGGGGGGGGGGGGGGTGGACTTTCTCAACGTTGGTGGCGCCATTTAACCTCTTTGTTTTGTTCTTACCCGTACACTTAAAATATGACCTTTACAGGGTTTTGCTTTTCTGGTTTTAAACTTTAGGCGTAGGCCCTTACGAGCAAAACAAAAAGAAATAAAAACAGAATTGTCAACGAGCGGGGGGAGGGGTTCGACCCCCCCTCCTGGATCCCCCCCTCCTGGATCCGCCCCTGATTACATAGGATAACTTTTCCAGCCACAGTGCCTGTATTTTGTTGGTACAACGTAACTACATCGCGACCGTTTTGCATGGTCGACAGTACAATTCGAGAGAAATTTGATTTTGAGAAGAACAAGCCCATAAAATGCAGCAATTTTGCTGGTTTGTGTCATTTGTCTGAAATACATGATTTTAGCTGCCTCTTGTGCATCGGACATGTTGTTTAGAGGGCGTATACAGTGAAGCACAATTCAAGAGAAAGTCGCAGATACAATGTGAAGTAATTAACTCTAAAAGAGAAGACAATGGTTCTACGAGGTATGACTCGACGTTTCGGTCAGTATGCGCTGATTGTCATCAAAAGAAACGGATGACGATCAGACAACCTGCCTAAATTCGTAGGATTTAGGTTATCGGTAACACTGTGTTGAGAAAAGTCTCTTTCTACAAGGTGATACGTTAGCCTGCTATATCCTATAGCCCGACTTTCCCCCATGCAAATCGTCAAATTCAGATCTCATTGTTTTATGATCTACCCTAATTATACAAACATGGATGCCTCGATTATGGCACAAAATCTATATGAGCAACAGGCGCACTAATTTCGAGTTCATTTTTTTCCAGAGTGACACATCAATGCGTGAGATTGTAAACTAAGCAGGTACGTGTCATTCCTGAGTCAATACTTATAATTAGAGCGCCGTTGCTCAATCACACACACACACGCACACAGTCATGTAAACGGGTGCAATCGCGGACCTCCCATTGTTCCTCTTTTGTTTATACTCTAACTTTTTCGGAAGGCCTCCCATTGGTTTTGTACACGATTTTCAATCGTGGACGTTAGGTCAAACGTGGACCCCTTTGTCTACGCCCGAATTCTTTTGTCCTAGGTCCACGATTGCCGGCATATACAAACTCATGTTTTTTTGCGCATAGTGTAACATATCGTATGCTCAACCTTCTAGTAAGAATTAACCGGAAATAAGAAGTAAAATTATATGTTGAGTTGCATTGTGGGGCGCGCGTCACAAACTGTACATAAAAAAATCCACAGGAGTGTGTGCGTGAGCTGTGTACGCTCCAAGTCTGTGTGAGTCGATGAAGGTAGCGGTTTGGTCCTGACTCCTGATTGATAGGATAATCGGTTTCTCGAAGCGGTTGGCAAACTCGACACATTTTAATTTCCATTGGATTATTTATGCCTGGTTAGTTGGCATGTCGAGAACAGCTAACAGGGAAACAAAAATCAAACAGGGCAAGGTATACAATGCAACCACGTTGTACAACCAGTAGTCTTTCATTACAGCGAACATTTGCCAAGAACACACTTAGCCACAAACACGGTTTTGCTGCATGCCCATTTTTAACGTGAGCGATAATGATAAAACACGAAAGGGGTATTAATGTCAATATTAATGAAAATTCACTCAGCTAAAGTGGTTGTATTGGATTCCGTTGAGCGCGCAGAAAATTACTTAATTGTTTCTCAATATTTAACAAAAGTTTGACGAAACCGATGATTAAACAAAGCTTAATAAAAATAACTTAGTTGTGTTTTCAATATTTTAAGTTTGTGTGTCATTTTTATTTGTTTACTTAATTTATGAACAATTTTTTTAATTAAAACTGATCCAACTAAGAACTAGTTTGAGAAATACGTTACTTTGGAATACACATGTGCAATAGGCTAATAAACTCAGCTCAGAATGTACATATAAGGCTGGATGAACTCTTTTCCTAAAAAAGCCAAAGTTTTAATTAAATTTTCACATTTAAAAAAAAGTATAAAGTAGAGCCAACATCGGGTGATCAATGAAAATACAATCACAATTTCCTCTGTTTGTTTCTTGACTTTTAGACAGAAATTCTTCAAAACAATTGCGTTGGAGCCCTTGTTTCATGAACATGCACTTCTTTTGTTTTGCGCACTGCATATTCCTAATTTATTATTTCCATATATCAGTCAATGACATAATGGTCTGCGCTGGAGATTGCGAACCCATAGACATGCATATTACGCAATGACAACATCAACCAACCACGACCACACTGTTCAGTCACTCTTCAGTGGAAATAAAGAGCCGAGTGATTAGGTGATGTACGGTACATGCGGAGTGATTACAGCTAATTCACTGCGTCTGATGAAGTATCTGTAGCTGCGAAAGCTCATGCCATATTTTAAATTTCAGTTAGCCTTTAAAGTGCTACCTTTTATATTTAACTGTATCTAGCCGACTAACACGGCTGTAAACAACTTAGCCAATTCTACCCAATTTTGCAATTTGTTTCATTTTTTACAGTCTCAAGCCTTCGGCAATTCCAGAAAAACAAATCTTCATTATAGGCCTGTGTATTCTATTTTGGTAAATATTCTGTTTAAATATTCTTTTTAATTAATGTAATTTTAATTTTGCTTCCTTATTTTTTTTCCCCAGAAATTTTTCATGACGTTTTCGTGACTCAAACTCCCGCAGGTTTTTTGTGTCATTATGTTGAATCGCACAAAGTATGAACACTGCCTGCAACTATTTTTGTCAGCTCTCATGGCGGTACACCTTTCAAACAAATAAACGAAAATGCTCCCTTTACTAAGATCAATTTAGCAGTAACCATAGTGTGCACAGAACTCTTCAGAAGTGAAAATTGTTTGTCTCTGACACACGCTCACATTAAGCGCATCTTTCTTCCACTGCTGACACAAGCACAGAATCTTTGCCCCCCGTGCGTTTGTGGCTGCCTTGAGCAAACGGGCGCCAAACCTCACGCGTGTCGCTAATTCAATCCGAGTGGACGAAAATTGTGCTGATGGAGTCGGGCATACAAGGAACGAAGCCACGAGAGGGTTCGTTTTCGGAGTAAGGGGTCCAATAGTTCAGATCTCATTCAATTATACCTGCTCCCTGGCTAGATGTTTCGTTTAAAAATTAGGGGTCATGGGTTATTTAATTGAGGCGCGCGTGTTTGCCGCAAAGTCAATATGTAACGGTGTTAGCGCAGGTATCATGAATTTATAGGTGTTTAAAATGCAAGGGCTTGTAATTGGTGGAATTTGTGATATCATTATGCGATTGTTAGGATCTCACCTAAAGTGATTGTTTCTCCTCCTTTTATACCCCTCCCAACAAACCAATAGTTTGTTTGGTCTACAGCTAACTCTAGCTCTAGACTAACCACCTTCTTTCTTCACTAAGGAAAGCAACGCCAGGTCACGTGCCACAGCAACCATCTTCTCCCCTTTTCTTACCTGTTATTGAAACCAACGCGCCCAGTACTCCGTCAATCAAGTACCCAATGTCAAACTTCCTCCGTTTCGTCAAGTAACTGAGATGGACATTCAGAAACAAAAATAGTTTATTCTTTCAGTCAACACTAACTTTTACAGAGTAAAATTTTCCACAATTAATGCTGCTCGGTCATTTGTTATTACCATACAAATAAAACTTTAAATTGAATTGCTTATTTGTTTAACAAGTTATGGGCTTTCCAATGAAACTTTGCACAAACAAATCGACTGACGAAAAGTAACAGATTTATATGTAATAAGTTTCAAATTTGAATGAGGAGTGTCCAAATTCCTACAGTATGAATGTACATTTTCGCCTGTAAAAGAAAACAATATACATGTATTTTTTTAGGACCAACTTGAGTACGCCCTGGGCTTTTGCGTTCCAAATTATTGGATAAAATAATGAAGCTTAACAATGCATAACCGCGTCCTTGCGTTTTCTGTAAATTATTTAAAAAAATTATAAAAAAGTAAAAAGAAAGCACTTAATTTAGTCGAGGATACCCTTGAAAGCCAATACAAATTAATTGTTGATGTAGGTATCAAGTCAAATTGGCCTTTTCAATTTGTTATCACTGTAAAAAAAAATTCCCGTAATTTTACGGTAAATTCCAAGTAAAACGGGTTGCCAGCGAAAAACCGGAAAATTACGGTCAGTTACGGGAATTTCCAGCAAAATATCTCTAATAGTGTTGAAGCAAAAACGGTACAAAACGGTAAATTTACGGGACTTTTTTACAGCGTGGGTTGCCATTAATTTACAGAAATGACAGTTAAAATGAACGTGTTCATAAAAGTGTTTACTGTAAGACCACTGGTGCGGCTGTGGTTGGGCTATACATCTACCAGAATAACATTTGAGAGTTACAACACCCAAAAAAGCTCTTTGCGCAATCAATAATTTTATTTAAATGAATTTTGTTTTCGAAAATGTCCACAAATCCAACGATTGCATTTTTTTGCAATAATAATCTACTGTGGGATCAATGCGTAAGACACTCCTTAGTTTTTATGAATTGTAATTCCAGCAGGTGCGGTGGGACACTTTTGAAAGTGGGGGCCAAAGCAGCGCCAGTGCCGGCCGGCTGCTTTGTTCACTAAAAATTCAGATTTCCAAAAAACAGATTTCCAAAAATTGTTAAAACCAAGTTCTCAAAATGTGGATCATTTCTAAATGTACACGTAAGCTTTGTGTATCGTTGCCCATCCCTCTCTTTGCGGTACATTAAAAATGTATAAAATGGTACAATGTCATTTGAAATTTCACAAAGCTGATTATAGCTTTCCAAAAATCATTAAAAATCGAGTTCTCAAAATGCTTTGTACATCTTTAACTATCCCGTCCTCCTTAAATTTCATTTTAAAATACAAAACAAATATTTAGCTGGAACAGATGACAACCTACCTTAAGGTTATCCCCGCTATGCCTCCAGCCATCGACGAACAAATCGTGGCAACTGCAGACCTGACAACGGTGAATCACAACATGAATTTTAGTCCTTGGAAGAAAAAAAATGCGGGGAAAACAACATGGTGCGTTCAACTTGACCTCAGAAACGCAGGCATGATTACACCTGATGGGTCTAAATTGCTTTCCTTTCATGGTCCTTCTGTCATCTAGACTTTAACTGTTTCTTAATATGTCAGTTTATTTACTGTGTCATTAAGCCTTTGACAAAAGATTCTTCTAGCGCTCGAAACGTCAGCCCCCCCCCCCCCCCCCCAATGTTTATCATTAATTTTGCAATGATATAAATCGCTAAAAAATAATACATTGCCACAACTGTCCAAAGATTTACAACGGTCACCCAAGAGTATGATTTAAGCATTATTTTTGTTTATTATTTTTGATGTGAATTAAAGCGTATTATATAGTGTATAATTTCGTTTTATTGTATTCATGTTTTTGCTCTGTAAATATGAGTCTTTTGCTTTGAATGTTCAGATTTTTACAGATCTGTATTATGTTATGTTTCGGTTTATTCTGATATCACTGTACGTCTGTCGAGTATGTAGTGACGTGTTTTTGATTGAATAAAATAAAGCAGGTTATTAACTCCGATGGGAAAGAACAAAAAAGTAACCACAACAGGACTGGCTTTAAATATTATATTTGTAAGAACATTAAAAGCAATGCCGAATTACCAACAGAATTCATTCAATTTCTTACATGTCCATAGATTCTTTCTATAATAATAATAATAGTCAATTGTTAACTGACCAAAGTCCATTTAGAACATGCTAATTTGTAACCGTCAGTTTCAATTCCTGCCCTTTTTAAAGGTATAGGCCTATACAAGTACAACGTGGCTGCTTTTCAGTAAAACTTCAAGTTGGCATGAAATCGATTACCTGCATTTCAGTCCACAATTTGGCCCCAACATACATGGAAAGTGATACATTTTCAACAGAAACTGCTGAAATCAACAATTAAAGGTAGTATACACCATTTGCTTTGGCTAATATTTTTTAGAAATAAATGGATTTGGAGGTTAGTAATTTATAGCGTGCTAGCAAATACTGTAACACTGACCGGTTTAAAGTTTTGTGTGCACTATGTTGGAAAAACAGAGAAATATCAGGTCGGGGATCTAGACTATTACCAACGATGTCCACTTTTCTTGAAAACGACAGCACACCAGGTGCCATGACTACACAGGAGGCTTGAGACTGTTATTTGCTTAAAGTCTATTACGGTATTTCATAATATTTCAGTATATTGTGCATACTACCTTTAAAAATGAACGTGATTTTGGTACACAATTTTCATATCCTCAATATAAACAATGCGCAAAAGAGATCTAAATTTTTTGCATTTTTCTTCATCTCAAATGTGTCAAGTACCAACTTCAACTGACAATTGTTTTAGCTTTTCAGGCGAGTCTATGGTCCAAGCAAATATATGTCTTAAAATTAATTTGTTGAAAACGTTTGTTGAAAAACGTCCCAGATCCTGAAAAGAGCGGGAATGTCAATTCCAATCTTCACTGATTGCCGAGTCTCCGAGTTTCTTCCCTCCGCAAATAATTCTTCTCCTAATTCCAAAAGCTCGCACGCAGCCAGCGGATTGCCAGTATTTTTTCCTCTCCGCTCATTTGTATCACTCTCTTTAATTAATCTATCTTCGGCCATTTAGTCAGCCATGCTTGCTTTGCTAGGGAGCTAAGGTCAGTCCCATAGGATGTCTCATGGCTGCGTTATTGGTTCTGCAGAACATTCTTTTACCCAATGTCAAATTGAAAATTCTGCACGCATGGTAATTGGTATGTACCGGTATATAATATAAATTGTATCTTTCCCCTTTTCTTATTGGTTAAGAAATTCAGATCGATCCACGCAATTTATGGATCGTGCTATTTAGATCTACCTACAAAAAGACAAAATAGAAAATAATACAAACAAACAGAAAACGAACAAGCAAACGCACAAACAACATCTTAGAACTAAATATACAAAAGAAGACATATAGAAATAAACAAACAGACAAACATACATACCCAACTAGCCAGCTAGCCTGTCAGCCAGTCAGCCAGCCAGCCATTTCACTTCATACGCTTTGACTACTGCAGTAGTGCAGTCGCTGTTTTTTTCTTCGTATTAAATTGAAGTCATATACATTTTATTTAACCTCACCAAGAATAACGATACCAATAACAAAACAACCAACTTGAAAAGAGGCCCAAATTCATGATTTCCATTCATTAAAGTTATCTGTGTAGTTTCAGATCACTTTGAAATGGTTTGCTGATATAAATGGCATCTAAACAAGGAAAACTATACACTGTAAAAATCAACGGATAACACTTTTTGAACACTTCAACGCGTTAATATTAATACTTTACACGTAAAGGTATAGGAGGCGTTGCACGCGATTAACACAAAAACACGTTAAAATAGGCGTTGGTTTTGATGATTATCAACGCTTGAGGTGTTAATTTAGGTAGATATTAAACTGATAATCATTAACACCAACGCATATTTAAACGTGTTTTAGTATTAATCGCGTGCAACGCCTCCTATACCTTTACGTGTAAAGTATTAATATTAACGCGTTGAAGTGTTAAAAGGAGTGTTAGCCGTTGGTTTTTACAGTGTACGCTTACAAAATAATTCAATAAAATGAAGTATGTTCGTAAGACAACGTAACCCCATCACAAACCGCATTCATAGGCCTATATACATCTAATTCATGAAAATAATGAAAATAGTCTCTGAATACAAAAATGACCCCGCGTTTCGTGACTCATGAAGGTTTATCTAAAGATTAATCCTACGTCCACGATCATCAGATATTAATTAGCCTCAAACAAAGACAATAAGCCGAGACAAAGCCCCGTCACAGAGTTCCCACACCCGACACAATCCATGTTTCATTCCATCCACTTAATTCACTCTGTACGCCCCAAAATGGCAATTTTCCCTCGGCAAATATTTGACCTTTTGCAAGGCCGTTTCAGATGATTTTGAAAACAGGAGTAATAGGCGAACGCGCGCAGTATAGTATTCCGTGCGTCGTTTTTGAGATTCCAACACGAGTGCACTCAATCAGCAATACAGCAATACAGGCGTTGTTTTCATTAATAATAACTGTCAAGTCGTTGACGCTGCAGCGCCGAACCGAGCCAACACTTTAAGTGAAGGACAACTCTCTTATTTCCAAAGAGTGAAAATTCACTCTATTCGAAATTCACCCCTACAGTCTGAAACTAGGGACCAGACGTTTAAGAGTGAAATTTATTCAATCAACATTTTTTACTCAAATCGAGACTGAATTGGTTCTTTTTTAGAGTATTCAATCTAAAAACAGAGTGATTTTCACTCTAAATCGTCTAGTCCCTAATTTCACTCTTTGGGATTTAGAGATAACATATCCACTCAGGTGGTATAGAAACCAGAATATCCCAAACTCATCCGTAATATTTTCCCATTGATGTATTCTATTTTTATGTTCTGGTCTACTCAACGGAACTGGACACGAAAATGTCTTAATTAACCCTAACCCTGCCAGACGCAGCACAGTGCATCTGTGCTGACAGCTCCATTTTGCTAGACTCTGTACACAAGTCAATGTGACAAAGTATGCAACCTGATGTGTCTGGCAGGGTTCCAGCAAACATGCCCTGGAGGGTAAGGGAAGGTCATTTTTTCATGCATTACACAGGGCTTACTTGGTTCTTCATTTTAATATATCACTTAGTTCTACATCCTGATGAATATTGACATCGTGTGGGTGAAAACATTGACCGTTTATATTAGTCTCTACTGTACAAGTTATGTTTAACGGCCTGTAACTCAAAACTAGCTCCGGCTGTTTTTGACTCGTTAGTTGGGCTGGATCACTATTACGATTACGGAAATCGATTTCTGCGGGGAAAAGAATCAAGCGATGTGTTAATTTTGTGAGAGCCAAATCGTAGGATTTTTTTCCTCAGAAGCCTACTCGAAATAGACGTTGTTCCTATTGTGTCTGCAGGACACTATAGCCTAAATAAGATTAAGCTAAAGTTATAGCGTTCTAATGGCAGATTATCAATGACGCAAGAACTAAAATTTCTGCGCTAGTAGAGTAGTCAATCTGACCTACGATTCCCTACGATTCCGTATCGTGTAGAGTGGAAAGATGGCGGATGGTGTCGTCAACAGTCAAGTATCTGTCCAGATTTCTATGCATATTAGAGATCAGTGATCATGACGCGCAATGTCAGTCCGAGTGACGTCATCAGTATAGTAACATTTCACACAAACATTCTCAGGTTTGTTTATGGCGTGGTATTCCCATTGTTTGATGGCTTCTCTTGTTTGTACAGCAACAGAGGAAATCAACGAATATCAGTGCTTGTAAAAGGCTACTATGCGCAACACCATTGCCTATTCAAACGCAAATAACATTGATTAAAAAATGAACTGGTCTGACGTCATTTATACAGCACAAAGAGTAAACTGGCGTCCAATAGATAAATCTGCACAATGAGCAAAACTAAGTTGGCGGAGAAAACACCGCAAGACATTGCAGTTTTCAGGGGGGGGGGGGTCATCACTCGACGCTCACGATACGTTTACCTTCAGAATGCCGACGTATACGATCGGTTTTCGACCAAAAGACAGTCAAATGTGCAGTTTTAGCCCTACAGCTGTCATGGAATATAACACCGTCATAAACGATACAAAGATGATTACTATGCAGGGGATTTTCCTCGGGATCCACAAGGTCGAAAAAGTGAGCGTGAAAAATGCTAGTGTACCGGTATGTAAAAATCGTATCGAGCCGCGGCGGCGACCCCCGTTTTCCCCCGTGATGTACTGCTGTAAACTATACGTTACGTCATAAATACAGAGGGTTATTCATAAGGCAGATTGAAAAGGCGGGTTTAAACAAAACTTATTACATTTGTTCTGCAAAAGACACCAAATATTTGACTGGGGAATGAACAAGAACACTGATACAGAAAGGAAGACGAGCATGCAACAGAAAAACAAAGACAAAGTCTTGGGGAGGAAAAAAAAGCAAAATGTGGCACTTGACCCATTTTCCCTTAACTGAACGACTTTTCACATGTAATACCGGTTCTTACAGCGCTCACTAGATAAAGGCTCCAGGATAATGACATCAGTGCATTGTTGCTATGACAAAACAAACATAACGGATGGGATATCCCCTGCCTCACGTTTTCCAGCGAGTCAACGTGCCAATTTGACCCAGTTCAATCAAATGGTTCAGGTTGGACGATTTGATTTATTTCTAAAAGGAAAAAACAGATGAACCTACCTTGCTGCCAATGCCCACTTGTTATTTGTTATTCCTTGCGTACTGCCACAATTAAATCCTAACCAACCCCACCTGGAAAATGAACAACAAACAGAGTCAGCAATTAGTATTGTCAAAGTCTTGATAATCAAATGACACAAAAAAAATCCAACATAAAATGTTAAACCATAGTATCCTTTCTGAGGTAAAGGTATTCATTAAGTAATGCCATTATGATTAACCTTTTTGGTTAGCCTGTTGTAATTTCTGTGCTTGACAAATTTGTCCCACGTCATGGCTGCTTACCATTTTTGCTTACTTAAACGAAATATTCCTTAATCATTTCATGTCTGTCTAAACTCAGACCAAGCGTGCCGCCATTGCATTTAAAGCTGATATGTCCGTGCTCTGAAGACTGAACATTTAAATTTAATGGATTTCCCATGCTAACGAATTACGGGGAAAAAACTATTTTTTGAACGAAAAAACAACACCAAACAACTACACTTTACACTCTATTTGATCGTGTTTTTGTGTGTGTTACTTGCGAAGATTTTTCCTATACAGTAATACTGCAGGACTTAAAATTCAAAATTTGAAACAGCATATCTGTTACTTATCGTCGGCCGATTTGGTGGATTGTCTAAGTGGAAAGCTCATAGCTTATCTAATGCTAACAAATTAGCAATTCAATTTGAAGATCTGTTTTTCCGTGTTAAACAGTTCCAAAGCGCGGCCATATAGCTTGAATTATGTCAGCGAGTTATTTTCGACTACGAACATGCAACGATTTGGTTTTAGCCCCAAAACAAGTCGGTAAACACAGCCTTTTCCTTTGCAATCTCGAGTTATTACCTCTAAAACTCCACACCTGATCATTATTCATTAATCTCTTGGTTTTTTTTATCAACATGACTTTGACAGCGAGTAAGGTTTCGACACATAAGCACCGATGTTCGTCATAAAGTCCAAGGGTCGTACAAGCGGTTTGTAATCGCCACCAACGCCATTTTACACTGTAAAAACGTTGGGTAAAACATAATTGGGCAACTGTTATTTACCCAACATTGGTATTAATTTACCACATTGTTGGTTAATTCGGGTAAAAATTGACCAATTATTGGGAAGAATTTGCCCAAGATTGTGTGCAGTTGGTATGATGCCCAACATTGGGCAAAATATCAACCTATTTTGACCAACTTTTTTTTTACAGTGTAGACCATGCACTTATTCACGGCGGACACACTGTACAAAAAATCCGTTAAAATTACGGGTTTTTTCCCCTGTAAAAAAAAAAAATATCACCGTATTTTAGTTTAAATGGGTATTGAACGTAAAATCTCATGTTCGCATCAACTGACCAATCAGAACTGAGAAAATTTGTGTTCACACAAGTCATGTTAAATTGCAGTGTTTCGTCCAAAAACACGATTTCTTGACTAAAATATTAAATTATTTAAGCAATTCCACATAGGAATTTAGACTTTTTGTAAACAGAAGTGAAGAATCGCATTACATCTTCTTTTGTATTCAAATATTGAAATTTTTCATCGGAAACCGGTACTTCATGATGGCAGGTTAAGGCTGAATATAAAGCTAAAGCGCGCCATTATTCAGTGTGTAGTGTTTAGTAAATTGTACAATTGATATCTAGAGTAATAATGTATAATATATCACGTCTATTTAGTCTGGTTCTCATTTCTGTAAATTCGTAAATTACTTACACCAAGTTTCCAGTAACTGAGTGAAATTTTGTATACACTGTATTTTTTCAGGAATAGCAGGGTTATTTTAAGGGACAGCTACGTGTTCATAACAGTGTTCATGAGTCGCAGCTTGCACCGTTTTTTTACGAGATTGCGCTGGCGTCCAAACTGCCAGGAAATTCCCGTAAAAAAACGGTGTATTTTTACAGTGCACCATTTAGGTGCACAGTTTGGAATTTCTCAACAAAAGAAATGAAATCAATTAAGATGTCTTTTACGTTATCATGGCAAAATAATGTTTAACGATGACGCTGTCTGCATTTAGCTCATTAGCTATTCATGACATTATGTCGAAGAAAATCGCAAACATTAAAGCACAAAGTCAGACTGAAGATTATTTCATTAAGGGAATTTTGACTGGTTTTGAGCTTTTAAATAGTAGGAGGGTTAACCCTCCTACTATTTAAAAGCTCAAAATCAGTCAAAATTTTCTTCCACCTCCCCTGCTATACTTTTACACAGACATGATCAGATTACATGTGGTTTTGTACTATGGCAGGAGGGTCAAAAACAATCACTTGACTGATTTTGACCCATACAACAACGTGGCTCAGAATGTATGTTTGCATAGGAGTAATGGGTATACGTATTTGGCCCCGCGTTTCTTAATTTGTTCAAGATTTATTATGATCGAGGGTCATAAATATCAACGGTGAAAACAAAAGCTAAAATTGGATGTTGGCAAGCCTAGACGAGAAATATCCCTATATTATTCAATGCCGTGTACGCTACCACTAATAGACATGCATAAGCAGTCCTTTGCTGGAAGAAAAGAAACAAATATGATAAACACATCGGATCTAAAAATTCCCGTATTCGTAATCCCAAGCCCCTTCTTTAATCCTATTTAGAGATTATTTATTTGTTGTTTAGGGGTGTGCAATAATACGGGTAGTAAAAGAACCAGGTACCCGATTGAAAAAGATACGGGTATCCGGGTATCCGTTAAAGAAACCCAACCCAAAACTTCCAATCCCAGAAGTTGTGATAATGCCTTTCTCTGAGATTCATAAAGTCTGATCTCAGACAAAAGTCTGAAAATCTCATGCCTGTCCAGTAAACACGATCACTTCCCCGCCTTTGCGTGTGCCGGCACGTCCATGCGCCGGCATATCACAAAAGATGGTTGTCCGAAAGCTTTATACAGTTGTATTTATTGTGGAATGAAGAATGTTTTTATGTCTCGTCGAGGCTCTTATCCATACTCAGACTACAAAAACCACGACCGGTAAATTCCCTTTATTGTCAACTTTCGTAAGCATCTTAATGTGAAATCTGTGCTGGTTTCCCATGTAGTCGAATTTTAATTGTGAACATTCCAGACAAATAACATTCAAATTTCAAAACCTTTCCTTTTCGCTGTCTGGGGACGTTACTATGCGATAATGTAAAGTTGTACGGGTGCTCGATTTAAAATCTAGAACCGGTTCCTGACATGAACGGTCGGAAACCAGGTTCCGATGCACACCCCTAGTTGTAGCCTTTGCCTTGTTTGTCGTTATTGTTGCACGTTGTTGTTGCTGCTTTCCTGCTGTTGTTGCTCTCTTGTTGTCGTTGTCGTCATTGTTGTACTTAATTGTTGCTTTATTGATGTTATTTTTGTTGTAGATGGTGTTGCTGTCTTGTCATTATTTGTTGTAATTGTTGTAGTTGCTGTTGCTTTCTTGTCATTGTTGTAGTTGTTGCTTTCTAGTTGTTGTCATTGTTAGTAGTTGCTGTTGATTTTGTCTTCTTGTCATTGTTGTAGTTTAGTTTTGCTCGCTTTATTGTCCCTTTCTTCTTGTAATTGTTGCGATTGTTGTTGCTGTCAGTATTGTAGTTGTTATTGTATTAATTGGGGGGGGGGGGGGGGGATATATAAATGCCTCGTATAGCTTTGACGACTTACCAACTTAAACACGCCCAATTATCGCATCAGTACAATATACGGCATTATGCCGTGAATGGCAATTTAACATAGCATTACATTCCCAATGGCATTATATGGCATGAGTGGTATACTTACCATAGCATAAACATGCCCAATAAGGCATTAGTTGGTGAGCCCATGGGCGGTGGGTCCGAAGTCTTATATCTTCTATGGCGTGGCTTCAGCATCAACGTGGCCACCAATCCCGTCACGCCCCCTGCAATGTGCACCGGCCCGCCCCCTGCAACGTCCACCACACCCATTTTGTACAAAAATCCCACTTCGGCCCACACCCAATGGGAAGGGAAGCTTGAGATGAAGGTGTTGAGTAAAGAAAAAATAATGTAGGCCTCCAGTCGAGTCCGTTCCACCATCGCTCCAGATACGATGGTGGTGGCCGTGGTAGCGAAGGCCAGTTGGAAAATGAAGTGCGAATAGCGTTTACCGATACCCACGTCATCGGGTTCGACGTCCAGAAAGAAGTTCCCGTAACCAGTGAAAGCGTTTGTGTGGTTCTGGTCGCCGAAGCTGAAGGCGTAGCCGACCATCCAGTACGTGATACCACCAAATATAACATCCACGGCATTCTTGACCATAATGTTGACCTCGTTCTTGGACGTAGCTGTGCCGCTTTCCAGCAGGCCAAACCCTGGGAATGAGGTGAAGGCGGGAAACATTGTTAAAATAATGCACTATACATTAGATTTTCGAAACACGAATACGTGAAAAACTGCGTCATATGCTACTATAAAGTTACCACATATATTATTTCAAGGTCCTTTTATAACAATTCAAGGGAGAAAACCTTTGGTTTTTATGTTAAAGGGGCAGGCAATTTTGCATAACATTGATACATGTAAGACTATTAATTAACAGCGAATAGCTGCACAATTCTAGTTTTATGCCGATGCAAATGTTAATATTAATGCGTCATAGCATGATGTTATCACGGGGCACAGTCTGTCCTTAACATTGTGTTCCACAACTATCTACGTTTGTTCAATAGGAGATCGAGAAGGCTCCATATTTTGGTATTTGCATATTAAGTAGCTCTTTTGGAATCCATCTCTAACCAACATCTCTTCGAAACGTTTTAATAAGGGAATAAATATGTGCTATGCCGGTTTTAAACGTACGTTTGTAAAACACCCCTTTTTAATGGTTCAGAACGGGTAAACTGTCTTAGGTATTTATGAATGGGTTATTCATGAGGAATGATATTTGAACCGTTACAGTACTCTTTAGACAATTAATTCCTTCTATTACCAAACAAAACAGCGCCCTCTTGCATGACTCAATTGAAAAGATTTTAAACGAATTGAAAACCACCATCTCTTTTTGTTGTTGCTTCAACTGAAACTTTTAGATCATTCTTGAATTTATGGTCCTTATATGCTGCAACTATAGTCTTATATTATTCCCCGTGGTCTAACAAGGATGGGTAAAGTTGGAATTTGGTTCAGATCGTTACAGTTTGCGCACAAGTCTGTAAGACTGTCTCCCTAATGTACTGTAGTATAACCATCATCATCATTATCCGAATGATCCCCATAACTATCATCAGCAGCATCATCACATTAATCACGTTTTTGTTCTTGCTGTTTTTGTCCTTGAAACCAACCATAATATTATACGCATCAACACTCCTCGTCAATATCTCTTCCATTTATACCATCTCATTCACGGCATTCTCAAAGTCAATAATTATCCTCACAAACATCAGTATAATGTGCCTATAAAGGTGGTCCCAGGACGTTACCATTAACATCCAACACAAACTATTAAATAATAAATAATACCTTCAAAGATAACCTATCGTTGGTCTTTTCGGGTTTCCACCAGAAAATAAACAAAAACATTTGTTTGCTATTTTTTGTAGAAAAAAAAAAGTTATTCACATTTTAATAAGACATTAAACAAAAAAAGGACACCCGCGTTTAGTTATTGTATAAATATCGAATTATATGAGGCCCGTCAATAATTCGGGTGTATCTTTGTGGGTATAGCTAGCTGCGCGAAAGCAATCAAGAATAAAATCCTTTATAGAAAGGTTCAGACGCCAAATTAAAATATAGTGGTTTTGCGTTTTGGTTTTGTTTGTTGTTTTTGTGTACAGGTTCTGTATATATCTCCAAGGACAAGAGAAGAAAGAAAATACAAAGAAACCTTCCAGTCCTCGCACGGCAAGTCTTTTGTTGAAATCGGTCCTCGCATGTAGAAGTACGTGCTTAGTCTATGGGGTTGGGTTATATTAACGGAACAATAGGAAACATAAAGCATTGTCCTCGCACGTATTAGGAAAGTATGTGTGAGTTTGTATAGCTATTCAAACCGTGGACCTTTAACAAAGAGGACAATAGGGTCCACGATTGAGTCAAGGTCCACGATTGAAAATCGTTTACAAAACATATGGGAGGCCTTCCGAAAAAGTTAGAGTATAACAAAAAGAGGAACAATGGGAGGTCCGCGATTGCTGTGTGTTTGGTTGCATGAACACCTTTTGAAGAAAAACAATCTTTTTTAAGAGCACGGACAGTAACATGTATAAAATATTCACAAAATTTCAACCGTTTAGAGACAATATCATGCACTTACAAAAAACACCTGCAGAAGGCATTAATGTTACGCATGCAAACAAACAAACAAAAAACGATCAATCAAATCACTAAGCTTTTGGCCTGCGAGCACTGCATTTCAAACACAACTATTCATGGACTTAAATTTAGCCTGCAAAGCAACCGGTCGTAATACACTGCCATGCAGGCACAGCACGGACACATTAGAAATGTGGAGGTATGTTCCCTCACACCATTATCAATTGAACATAATATTAAATCAAGAAACAACAGTGCTTATTTAAGAAAAATGTTGATTAAACTGCTACTAAACACTAACCTGATTGCATGGTAAATATCACAAAAGCACTCGTCAAGATCCATATCGGGTCATCCCAGTCATTCGGAACAACGTATCTTTCCACGACGTAGACCGGACAACTCGTGTTAAGGCTCGCGTTCAACGTAACATCCGTGGTAGCAAAGCTTGCCGCTGTGCTCATTTTCAGGCTTCCTCAGTACGCAAATCCTCTTCGAACAAAATCTCCTTCATTATTTCTTAAATGCGCACGTATTCAAAGCGTTTATTTGGGGGAAAATTCAAGATGTGCAAGCGCTGCATATTATACACACCGCGTGAGCCAATTTCAAGCTAGTTTATTATGCGTATCAGTGCGTGGTTGTGTATACGTCCGGATATGCATGACTTGGTATAAGAGAGGTGGTTTTTTTTACCAGCAATTATTATGATGCTGGCGGCGAAGCGGGGTCAACGGTCACCAGTTTCGTCATTTTTTTATGGAAGTTGTGATCATGCGTCTCCTCCTCCCTGGTAAATTGCCCTGTTGTTATTTCGCGGAGGTTGCAGGCAGATGGGCGCATACGTACGCAGCATCGTGTCTTACATGAGAGAAATCCATCTATCATAACACATTTTGTGAAAATGAGAAAGAGACGTTACTTTACTCCATCATTTCTGCTTTTGTACCCAGACAATTCTTTTGGACCGCTTGATTTTTTTTCACGGATGGAGGAGAAGATTCAAGGACAACATTTATTTCCACGATTTCCCGATGTCAATCAAGTCAAGTTAAATAAGTCATAATACACATGTGAAGTTATACATTAGGCCTATATATTTTAATTACTGTATTAGACAATGACGTGTTTTTTTAATTCCGTAAAATGAACACCAATAGAAAAGTTAATTTCATCTTCTTGATTTGTAGATTTCACATCTATAAAATGAAACTCAACGGGAATTGCCCACCACCTTTAATTTTAAAAGTAAATACACTGATTGTTTGATTAAAAAGTGTATGTTTCACACTCGATCGGTTTTTAGCCAAGATATTTAATTTTACTAAAACGTAGGCGCATATTGGGCACAACTAAACTTAGTCCGACAGTTCGTGATTCAATATCCACTTTCAAAATGTCAACTTCTTGAAGCAAAGAATTTCAGTAAAGGTTATATCAAATGCTCGGAAGATGTCCGGAATTTTGCAACAAGTTTACATTCGAATGCACTCCGTTTTTCGAAGAAACACTTTTTTTTCTTCAAGCCTTTTGTATTTTTGAAAAAAAATTAACCCAGTAATTGCTTGACCACTGATTTTTAAATCAATTTGACAATTGCTATTTTCTTTCCTTTGTCACTACAAGATCGCCTCAAACGGGTAAACATGTGTAGGCCTACTCGATCCACGCAGGCCTGACCTTTAAAAAAAACCAGTTGACCAAAGAATTTACCGCGAATGAATTTTGCAACAAGCCAATTTAAAAGAGGTCAGAGTTGGCCAAAATAAACACGGTGAGAATAGTGAGGCATTGTAGCTGGACGTAAAAAGACGATGGACCGCTGTATTTCCATTACAAATTATCTCACAGACTAAGAATTTAATTTTGTCTTTTTTATGATCGGCTTCTTTGAAATTGTTTTTGTTATTTTAAATATAATTAAATCACCTTAAAACACCAAAAAACATTCCACGGTGTGGAAATGGAAGTGGATATAGGGGTTTAGAATTTTAAGAAAAGTTAAACAAATGTGAATGTTTGAGTGCGTTTGTTTGTCTGTGTGTTTACATGTCCTCGGAAGCATTATGGATGCCCCACCATGAGAGAGAGCTGGGGGAGAGCTGGGGGAGAGAGCTATGGAAGTTGTAGCTCCACCCCAGGCTAAAGAGGTTTAGCCCCACCCATCCCATCCTATTCCCAAAAACCGAACCACCAAAATACTAACTTTTCTTAAAACAAATTTGAGAATTGTGAATAGGCCTACGATACACAGATTATAAGGATGCCAAAAGAAATGTGGAAAATTTCGTGAATCGGTCCTTACAAAAAACTTCCTTGCAAGCCCCACCCACAAATGAAAACACGTAGAAACCATTCCCAAGGTTAGGTTCATTAAACGAAAAACACGGCAACAGAAGGACAATACATACATTTATTTTTCATTCATTAGGTCACGTACTATTCATGACAATGAAATAGATGAATGACGACGTTGACAAAGTGCAACGAACTGTATGTAACAGACCGCGGATTCATTAGCCCCATCACACTGACCAATCACAGCCGCGACATGCGTGTGTGTACGATGGCACGGCGGCGGTGATTGGTCAATAAGTCAAGGGACGGCGCCATGTTCGACTTGATTTTCGAAATAAACGGCTTGTTTGAACTCCATAAGTAGCCAATAATTCTTTAAAACTTGACTTGGTGGATTTGTTGAAGGACTGATCTATGTGCATGTACATACACTTCCGCGAGCAGTTCGACCGGTGATTTGTGCCACGACACGTGCATCCGAACTAGTAGCCCGTCGTCTCGAACGTGTTTCTTTGTATACAATCAAGCAGGCACCAGGCGGTCGGATAAACATTTTCTTTTAATTAACTCCTTATTTTGTCCGGCCGAACACATATTTTATGCTGTTGCTCGATACCTTTAGTATTTTTTTTTTTTACAGATTTTCCACCTCGCAAACCCCCAAAATACAGACTGAATTCCAAAAATTCTAGCAAAATCGGGCGATGCTCCAAAACCTCCATTATGTTTCACACACGACAATTTTACTTCGTCTCACCGATCGCACGCGTGCATTAATCTATTTCAGTACACTCTCTTTAGAGTCTTCGCCGGTGACGTGGATAATAACATAAGGCGCTTGTTCGAAGGTCTTTCCTTTTAATTATTTATGGTAATGGTAATTGTCCAGCTATATGGCTTACCTGTAATTCCTGCTTAATCCCCTTCCAATGGTGAATAACCTCCTTACATGCACGTTGGCGATAACCCCAGGAGCATCAGCACTGTGCGGTGTTATTATGCAAATCCATCTGTATTTTAAATACATTGCAGTGTAGTCTATGCAGTTAAATTTGCATTCTAGCCTAATTAAGCCCATACAAAAGTATAACTAAATATGCGACGCCGGTGACACTACTATAAAGCATTAGATATCGGGGTGTAGGCCTACATTTTACTTTTAAATGATCTTTCCGATTACAGCCAATTTATGGCAAATTTGTGACCAAATTTGGCGGCCTCCAAGGCAGCGTGTCTCTATTCTTGTTGCTACTGATGTTGCTGTTGTTGTTGTTGCTGCTGCGCTACTGCTTCTATCGCTTTGTTCTACGTGAGTCATGTCCTTTCCCCGAGTTGCTTTTCAATCTTAATTCCTTCTGCATCAGACGTCAAACACAATCAAGGTTGAGGTTTTGACAAAACAACATGGAATACTGCAGCAACCCAGCTAACACATTATGCTTTTATAACATTATGAAAAGGTCTTACGGATGTTATATATAAAACATTTTAAAATAACATTTAAAAAACCTTATAGAAATGTTATGATAAACAGAACAACATTTTAATAACATAATTTAAACGTCTCAAATTTGACGTTTTATCTAGTATGTTAAAGTGATGTCATCCAAATGTTATAACCAAATGTTTTAATTTAGTTTTCATGAGGGAAAGTTTGCCATAAATGTGATATTTTAAAAATATAATCCAGATGTTTTATAAATATCATAAAACGTTACTAAAACATCTCCTGAATGCTTGAGTCCACGGTACTATCAAAAACGTTTGAAAATGTTATAAATGCACTTCTATCTAATGTTTAAAAGTGGTTTAACTTAATTAATAAATGTCAGTGCATGTGATATTTTGAAGACGTCATTATAATGTTGCCACCTTATTATCTGTAAGTTTTTATAATGTTCTTAAAACATATTTTTTAAAATATAATACTATGTTTTACAAATATCCCTAAAATGTCATACCGCAGAGTTGACAACATTCATAAAACATTTTATAGATGTTTGAGTCCATGGAAGAATCAGTAACGTTAAAATAATGTTTAAAAAACACTTCATACTGATGTTTAAAACTTGTCCGAATTATTAAATATATCTCAGAACATTTTATATTTAAAAGACATCATTATAATGTTACTAGTCGTATGTTTTTAAAATGTTCTTAAAACATATGTTTAAAATATTATGCCAAATTATTGATAACATTCTTAAAACATGTTATAAATATTTGAGTCCACATAACTATTATTAACGTTTTAATAATGTCAAAAAAGCATTTCTGCCTGATGTTTAAAACTTGTCTTAGGTAAAAAATAAATCTCGGGCATTTGATATCAAAACGACGCGATGATAATGTTACCATCTCAACATGTGTATGTTTTCATGATGTTCTTAAAAAAATGAAACCATGTTTCACAGATATCCCTAAAATATTATGACAAAGAGTTGACAACATTCTTAAAGCATGATGTAAATGTTTGAGTCCATGAAAGAATTAGTTAAACTTCTAAATTGTTAAATATATCTTAGAGCATTTTATATTTGAAAGACATCATTATAGTGTTACCACCTCAATAGTCGTATAATATTATGATGATGTTCTTAAAACATATGCGTATAGCATACAAACAAATTTTCAGAAATATCTTTAAAATGTTATGCCAAATTATAGATAACATTCTTAAAACATGTTATAAATGTTCAAGTTAAGAAATATATGTACATGTATTAGGTAATAAATATATCTCTCGGGCATTTGATATCAAAACGACGTTATGATAATGTTACCATCTGAACATTTGCATTTTAAAAATGTGTTTAAAACATCTTTAAAAAATATAAAAACCATGTTTCATATATATCCCTAAAAATGTTATGACAAGAGTTGACAACATTCTTAAAACATGTTATTAATGTTTATAGTGCATGGAAGAATCGGTTAAACGTTTAAATAATATGTTGCTGCAAAAGTACTTGTCTGTATTGTTAAATACCAGTATATCATAGAGCTTTTGATTTTTAAAAGACATCATTATAATGTTACCACCTAAATATAGTGGTGTACTATTATGAAGTTCTTAAAACATGTGTGTATAGCATTAAAACATGTTTCAGAAATATCTTACACAGGTTATGCCAAATTCTTGACAACATTCTTAAAACATGTTATAAAAGTTCGAGTCCACAGAACTATACTATAAACGTTATAATAATGTTGTAAAAACATTTCTGCCTGGTGTTTAAAACTTGTCTTAGATAATAAATATATCTCAGGGCATTTGATATCATAACGACGTCGTGATAATGTTACCATCTGAACATTTTAATGTTTTTATGATGTTCTGAAAACATCTTTGAAAAATATGAAACTATGTTTTACAGATATCCCTGAAATGTTATGCAAAATTCTTGACAACATTCTTAAAACATGTTATAAATGTTCGAGTCCACAGAACTATACTATAAACGTTATAATAATGTTTTAAAAACATTTCTGCCTGGTGTTTAAAACTTGTCTTAGATAATAAATATATCTCGGGGCATTTGATATCATAAGACGTCGTGATAATATAACCCTCTAAACATTTTTATGGTTTTATGACGTTCTGAAAGCATCTTTGAAAAATATGAAACTATGTTTTACAGATATCCCTAAAATGTTATGCCAAATTTTTGACAACATTCTTAAAACATGTTCTAAATGTTCGAGTCCATAGAACTATACTATACACGTTATAATAATGTTGTAAAAACATTTCTGCCTGGTGTTTAAAACTTGTCTTAGATAATAAATATTTCTCGGGGCATTTGATATCATAACGACGTCGTGATAATGTTACAATCTGAACATATTTATGATTTTATGATGTTCTGAACAAATCTTTGAAAAATATGAAACCATGTTTTACAGATATCCCTAAAATGTTATGCCAAATTCTTGACAACATTCTTAAAACATGTTCTAAATGTTCGAGTCCACAGAACTATACTATAAACGTTATAATAATGTTTTAAAAACATTTCTGCCTGGTGTTTAAAACTTGTCTTAGATAATAAATATATCTTGGGGCATTTGATATCATAACGACGTCGTGATAATGTTACCATCTGAACATTTTTATGTTTTTATGATGTTCTGAAAACATCTTTGAAAAATTTAAAACTATGTTTTACAGATATCCCTAAAATGTTATGCCAAAATCTTGACAACATTCTTAAAACATGTTCTAAATGTTCGAGTCCACAGAACTATACTATAAACGTTTTAATAATGTTGTAAAAACATTTCTTCCTGGTGTTTAAAACTTGTCTTAGAAAATAAATATATCTCGGGGCATTTGATATCATAACGACGTCGTGATAATGTTACCATCTGAACATTTGTGATGATGTTGTGACAACGTTATAGTGACCTCAATTTGCATGTTGACCCCAAGTGGGCGTGGTAAACCTTGGTGAAACAATTTTGTCACTTTCTTTCAACATGAACGTTATGTTTTGCGTAACAGCGATGTGTTTTAGGGTGTTTCCATAGAGATAATTGTGTAATATTTAACTATTCAAAGTCTCAAAGAAACAAATTTGCCAAAAAAGCAAAACAAAACAAATAGAAGAATTTTGACTTGTAAACTGTGACTAAGGACGACGGTGATATTGGGCATATATATACCATTTAGGGACGTACTTAAAGTGGAGGAGAGGCTTCCCGGATATTTAATTATGTATAGTATGTATACATAGTATTAATATGTATGAAACATAAACCGTTTTATTAATTGCAGGACCGATTAAGTGTGGGAATGGCATAAAGTGCATACAGATCCATAGAGCTTGCAAATTACTGCTCCAACACGTAGTTCAACGTTAATTAATAAAAATTATAATAACATTTTATTAAATTTTTAGTAAATATTTTTACGATGTCAAATAAACATTTCATGGGCAATGTTTGTAAAAAATTTGAAACGTTATGAAAACATCGCACCAACGTTTTTTCATGAATGTCATGTCGGTATCACAAAAACGTTTGTAAGACTATGTCGCCATAACATTTTTGCGAAATATCACGACAACATTACCTTAAAGATGTTATTTTGATGTTTCAGCATCAGGTCAATGTAACGTATGAAAACATCGCACCAACGTTTTTTCATGAATGTCATGTCGGTATCACAAAAACGTTTGTAAGACCATGTCGCCATAACATTTTTGCGAAATATCACGACAACATTACCTTAAAGATGTTATTTTGATGTTTCAGCATCAGGTCAATGTAACGTTATGTAAACATCGCACCAACGCTTTTTCATGAATGTCATGTCGGTATCACAAAAACGTTTGTAAGACCATGTCGCCATAACATTATTTCGTAATATCATCAAAACATTACACATAACATTTATACCACGTTATAAAAACATCAATGTGTTAGCTGGGAATATACATGTAGCGTGTTAGAGAGCGGGGGAGCGCGCGCTGCGCCGCGCACAACAAGCCTGGCCTCCATTCAAAGGCTAACCCTAGGCCTATACGACAACGGGCAGAAACATGGCAGAAACATTTGGAAATAAGTGATAACAATGCATATTTATCAAGGTTGATATTTTTTCAAGGGTGCTAGACGAATGGCTTCCCGCAGCGGCTTCAAATGGTCTTTTATCTTTCAAATTACACCGAATCATGATGTATAATTCGGAGAGCATTCGGGATTTTTGTTCAAAAGATGGATTCCCAACGTGCATCATTTTTGATTGGAAATGGAATAAAATTTACTGCTTGAATTGATCGCGATGAACTACATGGGACTCGGATTAGCAAATTTCCCGTGCTCCAAAATTTGGATTCATTTCTTTTCAGTCTGAAATAAACATTCTTCAGTCATCACGTACGTTTTCGACACGGCGGCGTGTGCATGTCTACGTGCGATGTTTTGTTTATTCCGTGAGAGTAAAAACAATCTGATATCTCGGTTTCGATTAAAGGAGCGATGCAATATATACACAGTTTTAACATTTTTCAGACGTAGGCCTACATGTATAACCAGCAATGTGAGTATGATATAAATGACTGTTTTGATTTGGGATAAAGGAAGGTGGTGGATTTTTAACTCTTTTCAAATCTTTCTCAGAAGTAGACATGCAAGAGGGCGCCATTTTGTTTGGTCATAGAAAGCACTCTTTGTCAAAGGAGTATAATACGAACATCATTCCTTCAAAATTACCCAGCAATGCTGTGAGGAATTGTTGGTTATCTCAAACGAGCTTTTCAATGTGGAATCGACTTAAAAATGGAACCCCCTCTAAGAAAAAGGAAAATGTAAAAGTAGGCTATTCACATCATAAGAATTTTATAAGGGCGATATTCGGAATAGTGCGCCACCAAGAGTTTTTAAGGGAGAGGCAGTGCGCGTTTGAATGGTCGACACTTCTGGTGTTGCACGAATAGTTCCCTGAAAAGCCGAGTCTGGTTCCCAGACCAAAATATATTTCTGATGAACATTAGGTCCGATAGCCGCCAATGTCACGTGACGAAAATTCCCAGATTCTGGCCTTTTCCAAAAATGTCCGAGGTTTTCCGAACTTGTTTTCGGTAACATTCGGCTATTAGCGTTGATGTTCGCAATAACAAAATATCTGTCAGGCTTGTTACAGATCCTGGAATTTGAATTCTCAATTATATATAAAAACTGAAAAATCAATGCCACACTCTTGCAGTATTTTGCGGACTGGATTTTGCAAGAATGTTAAAATTTGAACGATGCCACTGACGTCACTCGGACTAACACTTGTACGTCATGATCTATTTTAAACCGCGGTAGCTACCTGACCTAAGATTTAAACGTCAGGGAATCTTCAGGTCAGGGAACCAGACTATGAAAAGCCCACTTAGTGGTTCTACTGCGCATGCCTAAGTGAAGTAATTAGGACATTGACCGGTCACGTGAGAGGGTTTAACCAATAATAGTGAAGAGAAGCCCAACGGTGCGAGTCGTATATTCATGACACCGGACGTATCGACCTTTTCAAATGCATATGCCTCCGGCTCTCCCTTACAAACTCTTGGTGGCGCACTGTTGTGAATCACCCCTCTGATCTTGCATGATGGCCCCTTTAAAAACCGCAAACAGATTAAGTTTACAGACGTCTTTGTACAGTGTAAAACAACTGTCAGGAAACATAATAGATGGATACATGCACGTTTTGCTTCCCCCTAGTGGTAATAGAGTACCGAAGTGATGACGTCAATCAATGCAATGTTTGGAACCAGCATACATTCTAAACTGCATGTGTTTGGAACCAGTTGCCGCGGCAACTGACGTCTGACGTCAGACGTCGGTACTTTATACTGGCACACGAGTTCATTGCCTTCACCGCTTGTGATGAATTAATTCTGCTGTGCTGCATTAAGATGATAGAGGGCGCTGTTGCCCGCTTTGCGTGCGGGCAAAACATGATGGCTTTGAAGAGAAGGATTTGACGTAAGGAAGCAAGACAAACTGGAAGACTGTGCACATATAGAGAGATTCTGATCCTGTGGCCGGCTTAACCGCCAAGATTACTGATGAAGCCGAATCCCTAAAAAAATGGACATGGCCGAGGTATACAAATGTCATTTAAAAGTTTTTTTTTAACAAATACGAAATAAAAAGATTTGGGCCAGATTTTATGGAATCCTCATCAACTCCGAATTCCGTACTCACATCAGCAATTCTGTGCGGCTAACCGAGCTAGTAAAAAGACAATTATAGGTGCTTCGGCGGGACTCCGGGAATCTAATTTCTGACCAATGAGAGGCACGTTTAGGGAGAAAATACAATGGACTGAATAACTGCAACTGGGGTCACGTCTATGCCCCAGCAATACATGTAATTGTATTTGTATCAGACTGTGTGAGCTGTCATATTAATAAACAACTGACTATTTTGGAAGTGCGTAAATTCTTGGAATATTTACGTAACATTAAACTTACGTCCTATCTTGGAGATTGTGTAATAAATTCCTAATTCAGTTGTTCGCAGCAGACTTTTAGCTTCAAGACGTTGTTCCTAAAGAGAAATGTGATGAAAAAAATCTTAATTGGCATGAATTACGGCTAAAATGAAATTATCAAGCATGCAAGCATAACAGATAAAATATCTCGATCGTTTGAAATTCATTGTTGGCCATCATTTCTTTAGAATATTTTTAAATCTGCTGGCATAATTTATATACGTTTATGTGTGTGCTTTTAGGAGTACCTTGCATTACATTTTGAATCAATTAACTGAAACGATTTTAAACCATACCGGTATGAAACTACCACATTTTAAAATTTCAAATGAATGCAAGCATTTAGATCATTCTCGTATTGCTCCAAGACGTGGTTATATGGTAAGATAAAATATATATTTATAGCATGGGTGAGACACCTTCCCTTTACGGTCAACGTGACCAAGTCAATGAATAAATATGAATGATAATTACGTGGTGACTTGCGAGGGCACGTAAATTACTGCGACAAAATTAGGTTCATCGGCAATTCTGTTTGTACAAGTTTCGGATATTCCAACAGATCCTGTAACACAGTATCCTGCATGACAAGAGGGAGAGAACATAAACCACTATGTATCAAAGCTTTCCAAGTACAAAATTGATTAGTTTTAATCTCAAAAGCTTAATGTTTATAAGGATGATACCAGTACCAACCTTGAGAAATATTACCGTCTGAAATGCATGAACCTAATTTTAATTTGGATGGTAACTTTTTTTGCTCTAATAGGCACTTTTCTTCTGTGCTCAGCAGCTTTAAGTGCCGAGTATCTTCATCAAATGACAGAATTACCGCACGACATTTAGAATAGACCTTTAAACGTGTAAAACGGAGTTGGCGCAAGTCTTATTATCAGATATAAATCTATAAATATATAAATTTAAGACTCGAAAGTGATGGCGTGCTGTACTCGCACTCGTGTTTCTGATTTTTCCGGGCAAAAATGAAACGAATTTACTTGTGTACGGCTTCCTGCTAGCTTCTCCCGCCCCCAAAAATTAAGGTTATTAATCACAAAAAGCACCGTGCTGAGTTAATCAGACAGGCTGTTGTTGATGATTAACCAGGATGCAAGACGAGGGTACGGATTTGAGTGTTTTTTAAATTAAGATTCAGTGGTAGGCCTACTGGCACGAAATGAGTGGAAAGCACTGGCAGCATTGGCGTAAATCCGGCGGGGGGGGGGGGGGGGGGATGGCGAGTGGGAGGATGGAGTGACTCAAATCCAGGCCGACCAAATAAATTCGAAAAGCTGGGGGGGGGGGGGGGGGGGGGGGACTGGAGACAATATGACACTAGGGGGCCCTGTTCATAATACAAAGCTCCGGTTACCTTATGTAGGCTGTGTAGGTCTACATCTTAATGCAAATATGCAATTATGTCCCTGTGCCTGACAACACAACAGTACATTTAAAGTTTTTCACCGTTTGTTTTCCGTTTTTTATATATTTTGACTGTTGAAAAGTTACAAGATAACCTCGAAATCAGCATTTTTGGGGTTTCTCACCACACAAACCCGGGGGGGGAGGATCCAATGCCCCCCCCCCCCCCCGGTCAAAAAGGGGGATATACATGTATACTCCCATCCCCCCGTGATTTATACCCATGGTGGAAAGTAGCAGAATTTGCGAACTGAGATCTTGGTATTTCCCAAAAAGTGCGTGCTACATATAGGGCCTACGTACGTACGCATAGGTGTTTCTGTGGCTCATTCCTGGGGCCCATGCTAGAACCTCAGTTTCAAGTGAAGATTTTCGAGTCAATCTTTTTTTGAGAAAATAGATCTTCAAGTCAGTGAACAGTGTAGATTTCACTCACTCTCACTGAAAACAAATCACCCCAAAATAATCTTTCGAAAATAAACGTAGTTATAAAACTGATTTTTCTATCCACTGAAAAATATGTATTTTGCTTGTATAAAAGAGTGACTTTCAACTCATTTCCATGGACCGTGTTATCTTTAAAATATACTGTCCGTGCTTTTCACAAAAAGGGAATATTTTATTCTGAAGATTTTATTCTTCTAACATTGTATGTTCACACAAAAATCACCTTTTTTATAATGTGGGCGTCGGCAACCTTCTAGAAAGGGATTATATTATCGTGTCTTTCGTGCACCATATTACAAACAAAACAATCTAATCATTTTGGGGTTTAAAACGCAAACAGAACACAGGTAGTTATCTTTAAATGCAAGGAGGTATGGCGAGCCGAGCGTGCTTCAAATAAAGCAAACGGATTTGAACAAATTAAATTAATTAATAGTAGACATGTTCAAGGGGAATATTATCACGGTGAATGGCCTTCGAGGCAGAAAACAGAGTGCTTCGGTGGGGAAAGAGTAAATTTTACGATCAGACGAAATGAAAATCGACAAACTATTATTAAGGAGACTTTCGTTTGGGCCTACTTACCGGGTATTTGGAGTTTTGCCAAGCCGCAGAGGAAACTGTTAACTCAAACGAGAAGTCTCTGGAAGAATGACAATGTTAATGTTAATTCTGTTATGAAATATGCAACCTTCTCTGACACATTGAGAAATGTCTCCCCAAGTTTGACTTGAGATTAATTTGCCACAGAACATAGGAATTAACAAGCTTTCCGATGAAGACCTTTTTCACAGGAAGCCCAAAAAAAGTACTGTACAACTGTTGGCAAGTGTGTTGGGAGTTGTGAACATTTTAGAAATATTTCGAGTAACATTTTCTTAAATAATTCTTAGTGTCCCAAATTCACGTTTCCAATTCAATATATTTTCAGTGACTGATCATCAAATGAGAAAAATTGCAGAACAAAAATAGATGGTCATTTCATTTTTTTATTATATTCGATCAGTCCTTGGTATGAAATGGTATAAAATCTGACATTACTCATTAAACGATAACAATTACCTGCTTGTAGAAAAAACCAGTTTGATCAATTATTTTACTTGATAAGCTCACGGTTAGCCTTGGATGACACAAACTCTGACCAGTTCAACCAAGACTGGTTCATTACTGTGATTTGGACAGGATTTATGAAAAGCCCCACATTCGCTTCATAATAACTGAGACATCTTAAATAAAGTTTCATTGTAGATTTAAAAAAATGCAAACTGGAGTACAGTAAGGCCAACAAAATGTTTAGCATCCTGCAAGCTGCCTTTTGGCCATGTCCTTTACGTTTGTACTACCATGTATTTGGTAGCGGCCATCTTGAAAAATAAACCAATACAAGAACATCCTTCTGTTTTTGAAAAAAGGCATGGTAATAAACAGGTTTAATAGGCCGCTTAAGAATAATTAGAAATGACGAGTTCAGTCTCATAATTCTAAAAGCCATTTCAACATTATTGGAGGAGAAATTAATACTAAACTTTGTAGCTATATATACATGTAGCTTTAAACAAGTAATATTAATTTGATGACATGATCTTTAGCAGATTATTAAAAATATTTATGTTTAAATTTGCTGATGACAATCTTGTAATCCCATAAGATCTTACAACAAAATCTTACAGTACTGCTTACAGTTGATGAAAGTTCCTGACTCTCTGATATGTTTACAGCAATTCCATCTTAGAATATCAATTTTTGAATCGAACAAAATTCAATCTAGCATCGAGTGCCTTTGTGGCTTAAAAAAACAAAAACAGGTTTTTAGCAATTATTCAATTTTCTAAATTTGAAGATGAAAAATACACTTGGGCTCCAGCATGCAGTGTGTTATATGAAGGCACAAAACCTGATATTTCAGTAGCATAAATTTCTTGGTGGTTAAAGGAATGTTCACAAAATTTAAAATAGGAAAAAATGCCATAAATGGTTCTGAAACAATAATGAACACATCTATAACAGTTTTTGATGTACTGTTTTAGTCATTTATTGAGACAGAAAATATCCCTTTTGGTTGTGAGGTATGTCTAGCGGTAACTTTGCTTGTCACACACCCAGTCGTGTTTTACTATACTACTGAGGACTAAAGCTCTTCTCTTCCATTGTTTGGACTTCAACTTTTTCTCAACAAGTCCCATAAGGTTTGTACATGAACACTACCGAGGACTTAGGCTCAGGTCCTCAGTTGTTTTGTTATCACTAATCCCTTATTGTCCCAAGTCCTCAGACGTAATGGATAACCTGTGCACATACAACGTAAGTTTTGTACACAGCTCTGGACATTAGAGGCGTGGCAAGCAACGTTTTTACCGCGTTTTTACTTTTTGTGGGCGGGGCACGCCTAATGAAATTTTCCAAAGAAAACAGATCTAAATCTTTAATTATGCATTTACCAATGTGTCAAATCTATTCCTAACATTTTTTTTTCTGCACGTCGAGACAAAAGAATAGTAAAGACGAATCCGACCATTGTCCAGTACCGGTCCGACACTGGCGGCCATTTATTTGTATCATATAATGTGACCCGCTCTACAAAAAATGTATTATGTTGCACTATGTGAAAACACACACAGGGCTGTTCTATGTGAAGTGGGCGAAACAAATCTTCACATAAGTGATTCTTTTTGTTTTTGGTTTGTTGGCTTCTGTTACATCTATATTTTTTGAATTTATTTTCAGAAACATTAATATTGATGAACACAGATGAACAAATAAATGTTGATAAATATTACGTCTATCTTATTTCTTTGCACTTTTTGTGTTTGTGTTTCAAGGCCTGTATCTCTATTAAAACGCACTTCCGTTAAATTGGAAAATAGGAGTATACAAATGTCAAGATATCTCGAGAACACAAAATGCCACAGGGGTCAAACCTACACCAAATTAAAGCTTAGGATGTGACAAATTCAACGATGTATATGACTCATTTTTCAAATTTTGCGACATAATACCCATTTTTGCAGAGCCCGTCACATATAACTTTACAGGTGTGAAAGGCCCCCTATCATGGCCACATCCATCCTGCCTAGTAAAGCTTGGTCGGATTTATTTATACTGGAATTTACCAAAACCATACCTGTATCCCATATTAACTAAACCGATATCACCAACGATATCATTTTGTAGAATAGGGTCTTCTCTTTAAATGATACGTCACACACCCAGTTCAGATCGGTAAATACTGAGTGTCAGGTGTCTACGCAAAACCAGTTAAAAAATGTCCGTGTGCAAGTTTGTTTAGGACTGAGTGATGTTGCCTGTGTGTGGACAGGCGTTACATACGTTGTGTGGACCTCGGAACAAAAGATGTCCACACTAGGCAGGTAGCGAAGACCTTGTGACTGGACTTGCCCACGTCCACACTTGGTTTTCCCCTCTCTGAAAAAGAGCTCTAGAGGTAAAATTGGGTTAGGGTTATATTTGAAAAAGTGAGGGTTATATTTGAAAAAGTGAGGGTAACATTTGAGGGGACCACAATCACGAATGTGGGTTGAAAACAATTTCTGGATGTGAGAAAAATGAGTATTTTGGCAGAGAATTCTTAACTACACGAATACAAAGGAATGTCCACACATGGAGGTTCCTACCTCCATGGTCCACACAAGGTATGTACCATAATGTAGAGCTGGGTGTGTGTTTCGAACTGGGTGATGTTGCCTGTGCGTTTGTATAGCTATTCAGACCGTGGACCTTTAACAAAGAGGACAATAGGGTCCGCAATTGTGTCAAGGTCCACGATTGAAAATCGTGTACAAAACCAATGGGAGGCCTTCCGAAAAAGTTAGAGTATAAACAAAAGAGGGACAATAGGAGGTCCGCGATTGCCGGTGTTTACACACTTGTGTGAGTTTGTATATGCCGGCAATCGTGGACCTAGGACAAAAGAATTCGGGCGTAGACAAAGGGGTCCACGTTTGACCTAACGTCCACGATTGAAAATCGTGTACAAAACCAATGGGAGGCCTTCCGAAAAAGTTAGAGTATAAACAAAAGAGGAACAATGGGAGGTCCACGATTGCACCCGTTTACATGACTGGGTGTGTGTGTATGTGCATGTGGGCATGTTGTTACCCACACGGATCACTAATCATCATCTCTCAATCCTGCAAAAACTTGGACAAGGACATTTTGTACTGGTTTTGTGTAGAGACCTCATGCTCAGTAACCCGTGACTTGATCTGGGTAGGTGACCCATGGGTGACCTATCATTTTAAAGAAAGATCTTACTCTACATATATATATACTAATTAGGGGTGTGCATCGAAACCAGATACCCTAGTACCCGACCGTTCGTATCAGGAAACGGTTCCAGATTATGGAATCGAGTACCCATACAACTTTAGCAACTTCCCAGATAATGAAAAAGGAAAGGTTTTGAAAATTATTTGTTGGGAATTTTCAAAATTAAAACCCGACTACATGGGAAATCAGCACTGATTTCACATTGATGACGCTCACAAAAGTTGACTTAGGGAATTTTCCGGTCGTGGATTTAGTAGTGTGGGTATGGATAAGAGCCTCGACAAGAAATAATAGCATGCCTCATTCCAAAATAAATACAACTGTATAAAGCTTCCAGACAACCGTCTTTTCTGATATGCCGGCACATGCACGTACAGCACATGCAAAGGCGGAGAAGTGATCCCGTTCAAATGAACAGGCATGATATTTTTCAGACTTATGTCTGAAATTGGACTTTTTGAATCTCAGAGAAAGACGTTATTACAACTTCCAGGATTGGAAGTTTTGGGTTGGGTTTCTTTAACGGGTACCCGGTTACCCGTATTTTTTCAATCGGGTACCCAGTTCTTTAACTACCCGTAAATGCACACCCCTAATACTAATTCGGTGACACTAGTTTGCTTAATAAAATATTTCCCCGGTCCTCAGTTTTAGTATACTTTTTACTCGCCCTGACTTAATGTTAAGTTGGGCATTTTGCCAAGTCGGTCTGTGGCCCATCAACTCGGAAGCTGGCATTAATATCATTAGAGCTTAGCCGTCCACCGATACTCTTCCCCGGCTGCTGGCCACCGACAAACACGTCAAAGACTCCCGGCTGAAGAACCAATCGGTCGGTGTACACTGCCCTCACGCGAGCGGGAATGGACAGGGGAATCGTAACCGATTGGTTTGCTGCAATATTGAGGCGCGTAAATGCTGCTAGCTGGATCTTCGGCACGGGGACTGTGGCATGTCTCCATTTTATGTACACTTGAACTACCTAGAAATTGAAGATACCATAGATTCCGTTTGTAAGTTGATATTGTAGATGATACATCCTATAAATTCTCGTGTCATCATGGACGACATACATGTAGTGTAATGAAGCTTATTCGAGTAAACCAGTCAAGCGTGTCGCATGTGCAAATGTGTAACCTGCCCCATATGATGCATACTCCATGGCAGTCCATACGTTGTCGTTTTGTCCATTCGTTGCTCGTTTGCAGGTGCGGTGGAACACTTTTGAAAGTGGGGGGGGGGGGGGGGGGGGGGGAAGCAGTGCCGGTGCGGAACTGCCAAAAGTGGGGGGCCATTTCCCCCAAGTGGAAAAAGTGGGGGGGCCAATCCCCCCCCCCCCCCCCACCACCACCACCCATTCTTCCACCCGTTGTCATTTTACATTTTATGCTGGTGAAAAAGGGTCATACACAAACCAACTTACACATTTTTTCTTTTGTTCAATAATTTCTTTATGATTCTGTAGAGAAATAAACCATGAAAAATAAAGATGTCTTGATCCCACAAAGTGAGTTTAATATGCAAAAGTTTTACTTGAACCAAAAAAAACCCACCTCGTCTCCAGAAAAAGTGCCTGTGTTGGACAGCGTCACTATGACAGAGAGAGCACCACACGGCTTGACATGGGCCGGAGCCAAGACCAGCTTAGTGTAGACGAAGCTGGTATAGGAGAGGCCATAACCAAACTGGTAGAGCGGGGTACCGGTGAAGTAGCGATAGGTCCGATTGACCATGGAATAGTTTGTCATGGGAGGTACCTGGTGAGGAACAAGTTAAGAGCTTCGGTGGAGTGTCGTGGTACGGGGTCCAGTGTCCCAGACTCCAGTGCTAGCGGCCAAGTCATCAGCAGGTGGGTTTGAATTCCAGCCTGGCAGATCATGGCACTTGTGCCCTTGAGCAAGACACTTTATCACAATTGCTTGAGTTGGGAAGGGTACCAGCAAGAGTTGGGAAGTAATCTGCTATTGAATTGGCATGCTGTCAAGGGGAATCGAAATATTCTCTCTTGTTTATTATACCAAGGAAACCGGATATTAACACTGGCCTGATACACAAGCATTAATTGATATGCTCGCAGAAAAAAATAACGTCCCCTGATGGAATACTGTTGCCACGTATGGGCCGGAGCTTCTGCCTGCCATTTATCTCTATTAGATCGGGTGCAGAAGCGATTCGTTAATCTGGCTGTTGAAGAGTTGGTCTCATCATTACAACCCCTTTTCCCACCGTAGGTCTGTAGCCACCCTTCAGTCTGTTCTACAGATATTTCCATGGGAATTGTCCCCCCAGTCTGTTTAACTTGGTTCCTCCTGTCAGGGTGTTTGAGCGTTCAACCAGGCTCTCTGCTTCATGTCACCCATACACTCTAGTTGTGCCGAGATGTAGAACAAAGACCTACTCTAATAGCTTTATCCATGTGCTGTATCTCGTTGGAACTCCTTGCCTAGCGTGTGTTTGTTTTCCTCCATTCTATGATCTAGCTTGTTTTAATAAGAGGAATATAAATTCCTACTTCCAGCTTTCCTGATTTCCCCCCTTTATTTATTTCTTCTTCTAGCCCTTTGCTTAAGGTGATTATGCATTAAAAAAATAATACAAAAATTACAATGTGTTCAAGTTAAATCCGGGTCCAAGACAATAATTGCAAAAGTAAAGTTGAAGTCCACTTGGGTCAAAAACTGGGAAAATAGTGAAATAACTTTTTATTGGTACAGAAACAAACTCTTATGGTTGTCAGCTTTTGAATGGTAACATTTTTAAAATCTTTGAAACCACATTTGGGAATGGCAGATTTACTGGACAACGGCACATTGATCTAATTTTTAATCAAACCCCAAAATCAGGAGAATATTTTTTTGTAAATGGAATTTTCTAGCATGGTGGGTTCAAATTAAGCAGTTGTCCATTTTGACTTGTACAGGTTTTCAAAGGTTGCTACAAATTTTTGCCTAACCCCAATGTATATTTTTTTAAAAGCTATTCATGCAAGTTGAAGTATCGGGCACAACACGATCAGAAATATGAAAGCTCATAAACATCTTACATGCTATGTATGGGAACTTGCCAAATGTTAAACTATGAATGATCCAAACGTATACATTGTAATATTGATAGCACTGGTCTCGTTCACAAGACCAGCAGATAACGAGTCCTCTACTCTCCAAGACTAGGATTAAACCATGGGAGATGGCGACCGAGACCAGCAAAAAAATGGTCTCAAGATAAAAACCTACAATTGAGGTCAGCCCCAGGTCACTTAGGTGGTAGATTTCTTTAGGAATAGTACTAAACCTGACCCCATAGTTTGGGCTGCCAATGCGGATTAAAAATAAATAAAATAAGATACCTGCTTCATCGATGCTGGCCACGTGAACGGCAACCGTCCAGCTGGGTTGGTACCCTGATAGTTGGTAACCATGTTCCTAATAGCCACGCCGGTAGCCTGGGCTGGCAGGAAACATTGTACGATGGCCTGAACAGAGGGGCTGTTAACGGCCCAAGAGATGTCAAACGGACTAGCAGTGAAGAGCAGTAGAACGACCGGCTTACCGTTAGCTGTAGATCAAATGAGACACAAGTTATAAACCACGTTTGAAAAAGACAGTGCTTTATGAGAATTTGTAAGAATGTTTTTGCACTAACCGGGGGTCAATTTCATGGAGTACCTGAGCACAAAAATTGCTCAGCTCTAAAGTCTTGCTGAATAAAAACAGGTTTTATATACCAGTCAAAACTCCAGGTGATTTTCACACTAAGCAATACCCATCGCATTTAAAAATACAGTAGAACGCAAAAATAACGAACATTAGGGGATCCACAACAAATGTTGAGTGCATCAGTCGTTCGGTATATTGAACAAATGTATACAAGCTTTCAAGCAGACGCAGGTGAAAAAGTAGGAGAATAGTAGGATCAAAATTTTCAAAATAAGAGGACAAAAGTAGGACTTTGGAGGACAGAATCAGGATAGAAGTAGGACTTTTGCAGGCATTCAGGATTAGTTTTCGTTGATACTCAGGCTAACCCACGTCCGCAGCATCACAATTAAAGCCTCATTTGGCATGTTCTGTGCACACAATAACTTGAGTAAAAAAAAAAATAACCCCAATCAAATATTTTGAGATCGAATTTAGTATGAAAACTTTGACATATGATACAATTGACCTTTTCAAATGTATAAATGTGACCCGCTCCGGAAAAAGGTATATTATGTCGCAAAATATGAAAAATGAGTTCTATTTATGTTTGGAAAGCCCACAATGTAGGCTTTCATTTGATACATGATAGAGCTCCAAAGCCCTTTCCGTTCTGGAGATATCGCGTTTTTGCATATTAATTAGTTCTATGGAGTTCAAATTGCACAACAGAAAAAACAGGCTTTGAAATAGCTAGTTCTAATACAATGCAATGGAACAATGCACTCTAAAAAGGTTATTTTTTCACGTTATTCACTGAAATCAACATTGTTGTGCACCAAACCTGAAACTTTAGATGTTTAAGACGTCATTAAAGACAAAAAACAAAAAATGAATTTTGACGAAAAATTTCACCCTCTCAACGTTGAAAGGGCCTTTACACGTAAATGCATAGCGCGACTTATATCACCTTTTTTTTTGGAGCGGGTCACAAATGTTAAATCCCAAAATAGACTTATTGGAGAAAAATTGTTGTTTCTGCTTGTAGCTTGGGAAGCCATAGTGTGACTTTCTGCTCTTGTCGTGCTACCAGGCTAGATGTATATCATCCTTACCAGACGATGCCCAAGATGGTCTTACCATATTTGACGGCATCTTGAAGCAGTTGTATTTGGTGACCGGGCATTTTAAGATCCCGCTTGTCTTTGCTCTCTGCTTCTATTGATGTACCTGAAATCATAAATTAACACATCATGACCAACAGTATCAAAATATATATCTCTCTCCGTCTTGCCAAGGTTAGGATGTTCCGGCAAAATCAGGACTTTTTATCCATTGGATAAAAAGTCAATTTTCTCTTGCTTTTTTTATGCAAGCCCTCTGTATCAATATTTAGGCAAAACTTGCTTGACACCCCCCCTTCTCCGGAGTAAAATTTTTAATTGTAAAAAATTGCATGTAAATTCTATTTTACAATTTTCCTCTCTCAAACTCTGTTTGAAATGTTATCTTAACAGATGAAAGTTCTGGCTGTACTTCTGTGTTAACAGAGGGCTTTTATTTGTGGGCAAATTCCGTGAAAAATTTAAACTGGCCAATTAGGTTTACCAGTTTCCCATTGACTTCAAGCTGTGTTTAATCCATGGGTTTATCCTAAAGTAGGGGTTTTGGGTGAAAATTTCCCAAAAGCCAAATGTTCTTTTTTGGTTTTTTGTTTTGTTTGGGGGGGGGGGAATTTAGAACAAAGTTTTTAATTTAACATGCTTTTTGAAATTTCAGAATCTGATTTGCGGTTGTCAAGATATTGATGTTTTAGTGGGTCTTGGTAACCAACAATAAACCAGTTCGGTATTTCAACTGCGCATGTGCACAATGACAAAGTTATCCCGAATGACCCTTGACCTAATGCACGCGTGTGAACACGCAAGGTGGTCGGACAACGCGCACGTGTTAAATTCAATCAGAATGGGCGTTCGCGTAACATCACGTGACATTACGTCAGCAATTGTATCCCGAATAACCTTTGACCTTCGAGATACCGAACTGGCTTATTAAGACACCCTTTTCCCCCGGAAAACGTCACATGGCCAAACAACCTAGCTAAATTGAATGCGCAGTGCAGTCATTTTTATAATTCCGATTTGGCTTACAAATTATTTTCTAGATAACATTTAAATTATTAAACTGTGTCCTTTTCCGATTTTGTTTTTAATCTTGGACCCCTCAAGACAATAAAGCTTAGTTTCGATTTTTCTTTTCTAATCTATTATTTGGAATTCGGCCGGGATATTCCACAAAAGTCTTTCGACTGATTTCTCTTGGTAGAAGATGAGGAAGGAAATCATTTCAGATGTGGGAGAAAAAAATCCCAGACAATGAAAAAAAAAAACGGAACGGGGACTGAAAACCCAATCAACATGTTGGCCCTGGGCGGGATTCGAACCTTGGTCACAGAGGTGAAGGGCAAAGTACCGCTACACGAACCTGAACCGTACAAACGTGGACAGAAAAATAGCACCGTTTTAATAAGATTATTTTATACCGTACCTGATCCCAGACAGACCACAACAAAATCAGAGCCACTAACTGCATCGACGACACTGGACTGGTCATACTTGTCGCACAAGGGGTTGTTGCACCCGGCTGCAAAGTGGGTCACATCGGCGATGCTCTCTAGCCCTTGAAGGGGCGTGGTGATGTACTCGGCTGCGGAATTTGGAGAGTAGTCTCCAAATAACTGACTTGAGTCGTTCGCAAAAGGACCAACAACCTGCGTCAAGACGGGAATGCAAACATGACTCAACTGATTAAACCTTAACAAGCCTGTTTTCCAAAACAAAAACAAAAATCAATACAAATCAAATGATTTTCAAAAATGTTTTTCCTAGGCACATAAAAATATTTAAAATATAAAGAAATTAAAAAAATTAAACAAAACAAAATTGCCAGACCACCTTCAAAGTTTTTGAACTGGCAAATGTCCCAATTTAATGCTAAATCAAACTTTATTAAATAGACATAATCTAACCACATTGTGCGTGTATACCTCGTTACATTCGAGGTGGCCCAACATTTCATTATATACAAGTTGGACTGAAGGCAATTTCTGCCCTTTTTTTTTACAACAACCAAGTTTTCAAGCTTGTAAAAAAAGGTTTCTGCTTGGTCCCTGATATAAAGTAAAAACTATCCTCAAAATAAGCCTCTCCATGTACCGGTACGTACAATGTACATTGCGTTGGAGAAGCCATATAATATGTGATAATTTTTCCATGTGTGCCTACTTGCCAAACGCTGTAAACATGGTTGTCACGTCATTTCTACATTGGTCAGTGTTCCGAGCCTACCTCCCTAGATCTGCCCCTGTATTTGTCCTCTAACATTTCTGACTTACAGCAAGCTTGGCGATGCCTGTAACCGGCAAAGTTTTGTCGTTCTTGAGCAAGACGAAGCTCTGGGCAGCGGCTTTGACGGCTAGCTCCTGATGTTTCTTGCTCTCCACAACGTCGTCGACATTTAACTTGGTGTACGGGTTCCTAGCCGGGGGATCAAACTCCCCAAGTCTCAGCCTGGTGTAGAAGAGGGGTCGAACTAACTCGAAGACATCATCCAGGCTTAGCATACCCTTCTCCACTGCTTCTGTGATGTAAAGGTAAACGACCTCCGCCGTGCCCGACAGTTCAAGGTTAACCCCGGCCTTGACACAGTCGACAGCAGTCTGAAGGGACGAGTTGGTGTAATGGTGAAAGATACGGATAAACTCCAAAGCCATTTCGTCACTGACCACGTACCCCTTGAAGCCAAATTGCTTCCGAAGAATGTCTCGGAGGAATCGCGTATTGGCACAGGCAGGAACACCATTGATGCTAGAATGTGAGAAATTATAGTCATCAAAGATTTAGTCATAATGTGGTGCTGATATAGTGCTTTTATCCCAAAGTTCGTCAGCAGTTTGAGATCAGCTTAATTTCTTCTCTACCCTCACGTACCAATTTTACTCTTAGGTGGAGAGAGGCAATTGTAGTTAATTGTAGTTAATTTGTCATGTACAACCACCATGGTCCTCTGGCTGGGTTCGAACCATATACGATGCACACGAGTCGGACACCATACCATTGGACTCTTTGTCAATACATAGTTTGCACTGACATATTTACCATAAATCTTTCGCCTGCCATTTTTTACGTCAAGTTATTACACACATGCAGCGCTGCCATCCAAAATGCGCCCCTTACAAGACTCTGCACTAGAAGACTGCTACATAATACATACACCAAGTCCATGCTGAAAAATTAGTGAACATTATTTAAAAGACATGAGTATAGCACGGAGAGGCCTCAAAGATGGTGGACCGGGATTAATGGAGATGTGACATCAAGTACAGAGAGTATTTACCTTGAGTTTTACTTCCATGAAACCAGGCCTTGTAGATTTTCTCATTGAAAGCAACCGTCCAGAAACCAATATTTCTTTCAAATAAATGATTTTCTACCCTGACCCAAGAGACTTTGGGAAGTGACTAACTCTAAAAAGAGAAGTATCTTGGACGAACCAGACCTAATAACATCAAATAAAGTGAATTTTTCACCTGTTATAGCTGCACATAATGCTGTACGATCCTGCCTTGACACACTCATGGAACTGGGGTAGAAAGGTCATATACAGGTCACGGTCTGACACCTTGAAAAAGACAAAAAAAAAATCTAATCCATACTTGCATATATCACAGATTGCTTTGCCGCAGCACTAGCTATGCGAGAAATCTCTAAATTTAGACATGCAGCGTTTCCCATACGGAAACAAAGGTCTGCTCAAATGTGGATACTTCTTAGTTCTTTTCTAGTCCAGAATTGTGTACAAACATTATCACTGTCATTGAGTTTTGTGGTAAAATGTTTGTTGAAAGCACAAAATTCTTCTTTTGAATATACGCACATATCTGGCTGCTGTATTTTGATTTTTTGGTAACAATTAATTCAAACATTCTTCTCAACTTGTATCCCAGCTTTTTGATAGTCAGGTTGGCCTTGTGGTACTTTCCTCCTGTGACCCGGGTTCGAATCCCACATGTGGAGTGGGTTTTCCCACATTGTGATATACTTAATGAAAGTGTCGTGGCCTAGTGGTTTGGAGCATTGAATTCGAGGTCTGCAGGTAATTCTGCAAGTTGTGGGTTTGAGCCCAGTCCTGGGCTATAGCACTTCTACGCTTAATATGGGTAGAGGCATTATTAATGCCTTGCAGTGGACTAGTTACCCATCCCGACCCTATTCATACTGTGAAGAGATCAGATTATCTCGTCTTGTTTCAGTGTGAGGGGCTGGTTCGTCCACACTTTTCTCTGTAGCCCACACCTCGAGTGGCCCTTGGCCTTGTGACGGGCGATTTGCATTTTTAAAAATGCGCTTTTGAGGAAACATTGGTTTCACTACCTGAAAGCAGTTTAAGCCTTTAGGATATACTTACCACAGCATTGAATGACAATCTTGATTGAGGATAATCCTCCGGGCCTCCGTAAGCATCGAAGTGTTTACAACCAGCATTGGCTAGGACGTAGCGTGGATCCTGTCCTTGGAGCCCAGTCACAAAAGCCTTGGCCATCTCCCCGCTCAGGAATGGGTCTTCACCATATGTTTCCTGAGGCAAAAATGGTTCTATTGCACGAGTCACATACTAGTGTAGTTCGTCATTAGAATGTCTGTGTTTCTATAAATCATTGGTTTAAATCAGTGAGCATTTTTTTTCAAAATTGGACACCCCCCCCCCCCCCCCTCCCCCTCCCCCTCCCCCTCCCCCCCGAACTTGTCATTTTATATTATTTTGTTTTTTGACTGGGGTGGGCCGGTAAACTATAACTGGCAGGTCAATTTACCTTTTTGACAATATTGCACATTGAAATAATAATGAAAAATATGACAATTTCCGATCAGTCTGTCATTATTGCTATAGAGTTAAGACAGACTAAAATGCATGTGCACATGAAACTATACACACGTATAAGGACACATTATTAATGTCCTATAAGGTCAAAGAACAAGACATATGTGTTACATGGTGAACTCCTGAATAAGACCAATCGGGTCATATGCATTCAGACGTCTGAAGCTCAATTCTGGTGGTTGCGTCAATATTGCGCATGAGCAATGTGATGTTATAATTAATAGGTCTACCTGTGAGAAAAAAAATACGCGTTTGTCTTTTCAGTTTTAATCATGGGTTCCTTAACAGTTTACGCATGATCAAAGTGGTACAAATAGAGCGAAATCTGAAAATCGTGCACCACGACAAACAAAACAAGATATATATGATGTCAGATGTCTGAAGCTCTACTGTGCATGTGCAGCGATACTCCCATTGAAACGTGCATGGTTGTATTGAAGAACCGAGGGAAAGATTTTACTTTAATACTCCCCACCAAAATCTGTACGGAACAGCAAATCTTGGAAAATAACCATCCATTTGTGTTCATAATTGTATTAACACTTGGAACAACCTTTAATTTTGAGAATTTGTTCGGACATTTTAGTGCATTATTGGGGGAAGAAAGTTTGTGTTTTCTGTGTTAGAAGTTCTTGGCACCATGTAAAGTCACTCAAAGTGTTGACATACATGTTGATTTCTTCCTTATTTTTTACAGATTTTTCTGACATAAATCTTGAAATAACAGGTTGTGCCACATGTTTAGACAGTTGTTATCAAGGAGGGTTGGTTATTTTCTAAGATTTTGCTGTTCTTGACCGATTTTGGTAGGGGGTACGTATTAGAGAAAAATCTTTCCGAACTGAGATTCAAACAGGTTGATTGGACTGTCAAGTCAGAAGGATTACAAACTTCACACACCAAGGCCTCTGAGTGACAAAGGTCCAGCCCTACCTGATTTCGTCCCCAGAGTGGATGTCTCATGATGTTAATGACTGGACTGAAGCAACTCAACCCTGTGTGGGTTTTATAAATGCCGTGCTTGGTGAAGTTGTTGTGCTTGGCTCGAACTTCGACACCCGTCGCTTCTGCAACGTCCTGAAGCAATTTGGTACTTTGAATCAAAAAGATAAAAATAAAGCCCTTTCAAAATCTGGTTATCCTAATGTTATTTAAACCGAATAATGGTTATCTGATTTAACCGGAAGTTCCCATCTAGCTCATAGTCAGGCCAACAAAAAATGTGTCAAGTGAGGTGCTGCATAAAAAGCCCTTCCAATTACTGGATATAGTTTGCAGGATTCAGTGTCCACTGGCTAATTACTCATGAATTAAAAGCGTTTTCACAGATTGTTTGTATTTGAATGTTTAGAATAATAACTTTAATTAACTATGAAAACTGACTAGATTTTTTCCCTTTTTAAATGTTCCCCGCACTTGCTCAAAACCAAGGAAAAAGAAAAAAGTTTGCTTTATTGTGGTGCAGTATTAACCTAAAAATGGAAGTCAGCCAGGCCGCGGTTAACAAAAAGAAAACACCTGGCCGGTTGTCATCTGTAGCACATTCCTGCACGTACTCAATCCATTGTTTACCTACTGTTTGCTAGTCTTGGCATATCAGCGCTCTGTGAATAACAGCCAGCCAGAAGTTAGTCTCCCAAGGTGATTCGTGTACAAAGCATTTTGTTTTCCTTCGACCCAGGCCCTCGTGAGGAAAAAACATTCTCCAGGGATTGACAGCAGAGGATTAACTGTAAACATAAAATGTATGACATTGCTCTAACGTTTAATCTCCATACCTGAACGTTGCTGCCAGGCCAATCGCTTGTGGGAAGGACGTCGCATTCCCGGCAGCCACATCCCCCCTCAGGCACTCCGTATCCCAATCATACGGGCCGATTCCCAACCGGGGGATGGGCGGAGTCGGGCCGTTAGGCCCCGACCCCCCACGGGCCATCTGCAAGGTCATGTCATCAAGACTGAGACGAGCCATTAGGTCATCCAGTCGCTCGTCCCAGGGCAGCGAATCATTCCAGAAGGGGAAGTACTCACAGGACACCAGGGAAGGCAGGGCACCGATGAAGAGGAGAAAGACTGGGTACATCTGAAGACATTTCATGCTTGCCCTCGCTGCGATATATAACAAGGAGGATTATCACATGACTAAAGTTCTACTCCACATATAGCCTTTTGACAAGGCCCTCGTGGCAGTTAATTTATCAAGCGGCAAAGCCACAAATTGAATTGAGGGAGACTACATGACAAAATTTCATAAAAAAGCTACCTGTAGTGTGTAAAAAAAAAAGGATTACCAACCTTTCATTGCTTGTGCCTGGTATTCAGCTGTTGTTTCCTTAGCATGAAAATCACATGCAGTTTTGCCTGGTAACCTGTTTTTACTAAACGAGACTTGTATATTAAGCAAATTTTGAAATCAGCCCCAAATTATATGCAGAATCTGGCATGACTCCAAGAGCAAACTAGACCAGTGGGCGAATTATTTTTCTTTCAAATAATCTTGCATTTTTGAAAATAAACCCCAGATCTCACACTTTGAATGAAGTCTGCTTTGTTTATTTTCATTCACTTGACAACATTTTCAATTATTAACAACTTGGACTCAAATTAAACAAATGTACAAAAAAGTACAGGTAATGAAATATAGTTACAAATATAAACAGCATATATACCTGCAGTGAATGTCCTTTTAGTGAATATTGAAACACACTGCTCTTGAATAATATGACTCTGGCTTAGTGTATTCCAAGCCTGCTGGTCTGGTGAACATGTACAAATTCACGCCCCTTGCTGCAACAATGCATGAATGGGCCCAGTTAAAACTCGGCTTTTAGAAACCAAAGTATAATCCAGACAGTACCAGCACAAACTGAACCCAGATTTCCTATTTGAACTGCCACGTACTGACTCCACACAAAGTATTACAAAAAAATATATATTTCACATGACTGAACATGGGACTTTCTCAGAATACCAGTCTGGCTGCTAACCCATTGTTAATTGATGCTAAAGGTCATGTACTGTGTACAGGTACAACAGCATATCAAGAGGTCTGTGTGTATAGAGCAGATAGTTCAGCAATGTTATGCTTAACTAGCTTCCAAATTTATGATTACAGCACTTGCCCAAAGCATGCATTTATTTATTCTCTCATTTATTCTCTCATTTATTTATTTATGATCTATCCAATATAGCTTTTTTTCTAATTGAAATCACCCAATACAAGGCTAATTAAGCCACTCTAGGAAAAGGGTTATCAATATCATCATGGTACTTAGGGGTTGGCGACATTTTGAATTGCCAACTCTACCACCCTTCCAGTTTTCTGGGCCATGGGGTGCGTTCCACTCACGCGGAAAATGCAAACGTTTGCCAACTACGCAAACTATTTTTCATTGGATGTGCACACAAATTTGGCAAACATTTACGAACGTTTGTGAACGTTCGCATGAGTGGAACGCATGAATAATCAACAGCCCTGTGAAGTGATTGGCTCATGCCTGACTTTTGTACCAGGTCATGTTGCTTCTTCTGATTCATATTGCTTTGTTCTGGAACAGGGATTTTTTCACCTTTTTTTCCCTAAAATTGGGACAGATTCGACCGATCCTTTGCTTGGTGCACACAAGGTGAGGATGTAAAGTAAGCAACAGACAGATTTTTGGGGTAAACTTTGCAGCGGTTTTTGTGTTCACAGTGTAAACACAGTGCATACAAATTGTGTTCTTATTCTTGCTGTAGTAGCCTATGGGAAAATTGGGCTTCTTTCTATCTAGGGGTTATTAATTAATTAATAGCAGTACCTAGGCTATAAATTGTTTCCTTCCTCGCTTGACTCTCCATGCTCGATCGACTCCCGGGGCCAATTTCACGGAGAGCTGCCGAGCACAAAAATTTGCTTAGCACGGAAATGTCTTGCTTAGATAACCCTTTCACTACCATGGGCTCCGCTTGGCACCAAAGTTCCACGCCACTTCCTTACCGTGGCTCCTTTTGGCACCAAGCTCATGTTGTATTTGGCGAAAATGTGAATAGCGCCCCCTATCGACAAAAAGTCGATCTCGCATCTGCTGCGTGCACCGCGACCGTAGTTTGAAACATTCCAGATCACAGTTATGTGAATATAAATAATTGTTTCTCCACCCCCCCCCCTCGCCGCCCCTCCCCCCCCAATACCCCTCCCCCATCCTCCCTTCCCCTCCCACTCCCCTCCCTTCCCACTCATCTCCCTTCCCACTCATCTCCCTTCCCACTCATCCCCCTCCCCCCCCCCCCCCCCCAATGCAATGTTGATAGGGGTGGGAGAATTAGCCGGTTTGCCTGCACACCCAATTTCACACAACCTTGAACGGGGGGGGGGGGGGGGGGGGGGGTGGGGGGGGGTGGGAGATTGGCGGGTCTATCCTGTTCACATACTGTGTTAGATCTTATCGGCCTTTCTCCTCGCTGAATTACGAGGGCGCTATACAATGAAATTTTTACAAAGGGGACTGGTATTGAGGTAATGAGTGCATTATTTCTCCTGGTAGCGAAAGGGTTAAAACAGCCTAAGTAACAGGGGCCAATTTCATAAAGCTGTTAAGCACAGAAATTTGCTTAGCATCCAAATGCTTCCTTGATAAAAACTGGATTACCAACCAGATTTCCATGTGTGGAATATTGCTTTTGACTGGTATTCAGCTGTTGTTTGCTTAGCATGAAAATTACATGGATTTTTTGCTGGTAACCTGTTTTTATTAAGCAAGACATTTTCATGCTAAGCAAATTTTTGTGCTTAACAGCTTTATGAAATTGGCCCCAGGTTACCAGCCAAAGTGACATGGGATTTTCATGTAAACTGGCAAACGACAGTCAATCGATATACCACTCACAATCACATTACAATTTACACGACGAGCATTATTTGGCTGGCAGGGGCCTAATCTTGTTTTTATCAAGGGTAGAAATTTCATGCTAAGCAAATTGTTGTGCTTAGCACTTATACTTAGTTATAGCATGGAGCATGGAGGAAGGTACTTCCAAAAATGTAAGGCTCTCCGTTAGCCTTACAAGGATATGTGATTTTGGTCCCCGTAACTCAATGGGGTTTGCAATACGCTCTTGCGATATCTGTTACAATGTTCCAGAATTCCACTTTCCCAAAGCTTAATCTCCCCAGAAGGTTATCCAATCCCTCCTACATATCTTTTAGACTTTTGCGGCCCATATGCGGAACATTGAAACGGACAATTTATTGAGTAATGGAGTTTTTACTCACCGACCGACGTATGCAGCCAAAATGAACATGGCGTCGCACAGCTGACTGATACAGTCCACCAGAATGCGCATGCGCGTGGATTTTTCGAAGAAATTTGGGGCTCGACCATTTTTTGAAGGAGGGGGGTGCATCTTGTCTACATCGCGCAACGGTGATGTGTGCAATGTGATAAATTATTGGCGCGCTATTATACCTAGTGTTGTTCCTTGGCCTGACAATGTTTGTTATGCCCATACGTCTAAATGTCATGGCGGGTAGCCACGTAGCTATTTTTTGCCAATGCGAGCTTTTATTTTGTGCAAACCAGAATAAAGCAGAATCTGGATCGATGGTCATTATTTTGTTCACGTTGCACACATCACCGTTGCGCGATGTAGACAAGATGCACCCCCCTCCTTCAAAAAATGGTCGAGCCCCAAATTTCTTCGAAAAATCCACGCGCATGCGCATTCTGGTGGACTGTATCAGTCAGCTGTGCGACGCCATGTTCATTTTGGCTGCATACGTCGGTCGGTGAGTAAAAACTCCATTACTCAATAAATTGTCCGTTTCAATGTTCCGCATATGGGCCGCAAAAGTCTAAAAGATATGTAGGAGGGATTGGATAACCTTCTGGGGAGATTAAGGTTTGGGAAAGTGGAATTCTGGAACATTGTAACAGATATCGCAAGAGCGTATTGCAAACCCCATTGAGTTACGGGGACCAAAATCACATATCCTTGTAAGGCTAACGGAGAGCCTTACATTTTTGGAAGTAGGAGGAAGGTTTCCTTCCTCCATGCATAGACCTTATCGCAAATACCGCCTGGATGAGACGTCACAATGGTTACTAGGGATTCTGAAAAGAAACGCACACAAAAATCTATCCCAATTCCTTCCCACAATCCCTTGTGACCATTGTGACGTCTCGACCAGGCGGTATTTGCGATATGGTCTATGGAGGTAGGAAATACCTCCATTGACCATATCGCAAATACCGCCTGGTCGAGACGTCACAATGGTCACAAGGGATTGTGGGAAGGAAATGGGATCAATTTTTGTGCGCGTATATTTTCAAAATCCCTAGTAACCCTTGTGACGTCTCATCCAGGCGGTATTTGCGATCATAAGGTCTATCTCTATGGATGATGGTTAATAATTAATACTATAGCACTTAGCGTCTCCATGCGCTCCATGAATTTGGCCCCAGTTCTCTACCCCCCCCCCCCCCCCCCCCCCCCATCCCCAGGCTACCTCACCCCGAGATTGGCATGCATGCCTGAACGTAGCCCTACAAATAGGGCTGTAAATGGTTCCTTTTTTTAACTTCTGGCTTTTTACTGTCAGTGTCACCATTAATAAAAATCCATTCGAACATGAGCAATATTTACCGCGTTGCGCCATCTTCGATTCGGTGACCGGTGAGTATAAATGTTCAACTACAGAGGGCGCACTCATTGTGGAAAGAACTTTTAAATAAAAATTCCACTGTGATAAAAATGAGCATTTATAAGCATTCCTCCATGTTGTTATAAGCAACAATTGGTTTTGTTTTAGTTTGAAATTATTTACATGATCCAAATTGCTCTGTTATTACTAATTATGTATTGTCATTGCTTCTGTGTACGGAGGCCTAAAGTAGGCCCTACTGTTTTGCAAATGACCAAAGAAATCACACGAGAACGCATATAAGGACCACAGCTATAGCCACCAGACCACAGCAGACACTGCAGAAAGCTAACTTCTCGACAGCTTTAGAGGCCTTCTGGGCAGCAGCGACGTCTCCATTGTTCATATGTTGATGTACCTGCGAACATGCAGAAAATATCACTTTTCAAAAGTTGCGTATATTTTGTGTCGTCATGCTTCCTGAGAACCTATACCTCCCATAGACCAAAACGACAACCAAGGGTATTTTGACATGGCCAATAATCAGGCTCTGTATAAACTATATTTTTTTTTAAGCAAATGTGATTTCACTATTTAAAAGTAAATTTTAATATTTATATTCCTTCAATTGCAAAACAGATTGTAATTTTTGTTTTAACTGAAGCAAAATGTAAACCAATAAAATGAGTCCTGTCGATATGGCGTGTTCGTTCGCTAATGTGCTTAAATTGGCGTAGATAATTTATTGTTAATGTGATACACAAGGATAACCAGATAACGTACCATAGACGAACATATGAGTGCAGCGATTCCAAGTGGGAAAAAACAATAGCATGCAAGACCTGCCAATCTACCGTTATCACTGACAGTGATACGAGTTGCAACGACCTGGAACGATAAAAAACAAACTTGAACGTTTTATACTGAAAAAGAACAAGGTTGCTGTGAATACTGCTGCTGTTGTTGCTGCTACTCCTAGTTGGCGTTGCTGTTATTTCTATTTCGCATGCTGCATACTGTTACTACGTTGCTGTTACCGTACTCCCAATGCTGCTACTGCTGCTACTGCTGCTGCAGGCTACTGCAGATGGGTCTGCTTCATCTATCGCTACTGTTGCTGCTTCTTTTTACATTCTATATTACTGTCAAAATTGCTGGCGTTTCTTCCTGCTTCTACGGAAAACTGCTAATTGTGCTTCTGCTTATAGTTCTGGCGCGGTGGCGCCACTACTGCTGCTATTGCTTATGTTCATGCTTATGCTGCTGCTTCTAGTGCTGCTGCTGGTGGTTGTGCTGCTGCTGTTGTTACCCCTGTTGCTGCTGCTGGGGGTGCTGCTGCTGCTGCTGTTGCTGCTCGATCAGTCCTCTTATACTTTGTTTTATTTGTTTATAGTTAAAAGTAAATTACCCTGCGTTGGATATGCAAATACGTTGCTGTTTGTGTGTCTGTGGGAGTCATATTTGGTGGAGGCGGGGCATAGCCTTGCTCCGGTAAGGGGCCAATCACTACCATGGCCTCTGCAGGGGTCGTATATGGTGGGGGCGGGCGATATCCTTGTTCTGGTTGGGGACCGGCCTCTGCAGGGGGAGTATATGGGGGCGGGGCATAGCCTTGCTCTGGTGGGGGGTCAGGTGACTGGTTAATCGGCTCCCCAGTGTCAGCCTCATTGTCAAATCGAGTGTATCCTGAAAAATAAAAATATTTTACGTCAACCGCAAAAAGATTAAAAGTAGATGACTTACATACGTACGCGTTAGGCAGCTTTTTTACGAATATAGCAGGGGAAATCTAGGAACTGTGTTGGCAAACAAAATACTACTCAGAAATATTACAAAATGTATTAAACATCGGTACTTACCGCTTGCCATGGTTTAACTTTGCAGTCTGGAAAACCCACACACGTACACAAAGCCGAACAAAAATACTCCGTCTAGTATGCAGTGCAACTATAATGTCGTATGGCCTACGTATTTAAAAGATTTTCTAAAACTTCTTTTCAGACCCATGACACTGTGTGCGACCCTTTTGTGTTAATTCTATACACGTATAAACGTGGAATATATTTTCCTGCTATTTCCTGTTGGATAGGAGAAAACACACCAAACCAAAATGCGTTCAAAAAATCATTCTAAACGAGACTTTGACGCTTTGTTTTTCTTCTTTTTCCCCCTTTTTTTTTGGGGGGGGGGGGGGGGGTGACGCATCAAACAACACAGTAATTGTGAACTTCACATTACATTTTTTGGAGCTGAGATTTATTTGACACAGACTTTTTCGAAGATCATAAAAGACATTTTCATTGAAAATGGAAGAATACTGTGTATAGTAAAGCATACTGTGTATAGTAATGACCAAACTGGGAGTTTAATTCACAAGTTTCTAGAGTACAAGATATTTATTAAAACTTTAAATGTTATGTATATGAAATTCTCAATTTCATTGGGACATCATCAGCCTTACGATTTTATGTGATGAATTTTGTTGACTTCAGTTAAAGAAATACAATTACATTAAGTAACTGTAAAGGCGCTTCGATCGGCAGTTTTTGTAACATTAAATGTAAAGTTTCACTGTCTGTGAGCAACTCCAATGTTGGCTTTTTCCAACCTACTGAACTAAACACATTTTCCTATACTGCATTACGGGGCAGATTTCAGAAATCTCAGATTTCACCTTAAAGGGACACATTGCTTTGGATTTTGCGATTTGGGCTATAAAACTGAAACGAATATGGTTGGGAAGCTCTTTTTAAAAGTAGAATATAAAGATTCACATAACTATCCCTTCAAATTGCGTGGTTTTTGTTTAATTTCGTGACAAATAACGGTCCGCCATTTTGTAGAACCAAATTTTTGACTCCACAAAAAGGCGGACCGTGTTCACCAGTCGTATTTCCAGTCGCATCTGGTTGAAGTACGTTCTGTTGATCCATTTTTATGTACTGTGATGTGGCACGGCGCGCAGCACTGGCGATATGTGTCGCTAGGTAGAGAATTGTAACTGGCGATCATCTGATAGGTTCACAAGGCCACTGGCTGCGGCGCCAGCCTAAAGACTCTTACAGCGTATTTTGCGCATTATTTACACGGTGGTATTTAGTCCTGGAAATAAGTCTACGTTTCGCGGGTCAGATGTCAGGGGTAAGCGGCTAATTTTATTGTTTTAATCACTACTCACTAATTACAACACATTATACGTGTTTTTTTGCATGAACAACTCTTATAAAAGATAAGGAACATTTCCAAACAGCAAAATGTCATGACATTTGAAGGCAATGTGTCCCTTTAATTATGTAGTGAGGGCGATGCAAACGTGTAAACTACATTACGTTGGTCGTATGTACTCCAATAATGATTCGCTGTGGTGTTTCAACCAGGAAATATCTCATTTTGTTGATTGGTATGAACAAAACTTTCTTGAAATATAGGTGAATAAAACTAAAGAGCCCGGCTGATTGTGGATTATAGACGGAAGAAAACCCGGTTCTGGCTATCACTCAGGCAATAAACGGTCAGTTAGTTGGCAGGGTCTCTGAATATAAATATCTAGGCACTGTCATAGATGAGGAGCTGAATTTTAACGCAAACACAAAATGTAAAGTCGGTAAACTTCAGAAAAGGCTCTTTTTCCTGCGTAAGCTCAATTCCTTTGGCATATAGACAGTACCATTTAACAAATGTTTTATACTACTATTATTCAAAGTGTCCTTACTTTTAGCCTGATTTGTGTTTTTGGAAACATAAGGTCCAGAGATAAAGGTGCTCTTCTTAAGGTGGTAAAGCAAGCTAGACGAATAATTGGTATTCGGCTGGAAAGCCTAGAAGCACTCTACAATTCCCAAGTGTGTAGTAAAGTTCACTCGATTTTGTCTGACCCGTCGCATCCTTTGTACCTATGTTTATAATGAGTAGTAGGCGAGATCGTCTCTTGCAGCGAAGAATTAGAACCCAGCGTTTCAACAACTTATTTGTCCCTGCAGCAATTCGCCTGTACAACATGAGGTAGTCTTAATTCTTAGGCAATTGTTTTTTTACCACCACTGTTATTATTTTAATAATTGCTGTTTTTAATTGTGATATGTTTTTAGTAGGAATTGTATATGTTGTGTACTTTTTAATGTCAATGTTGAAATGTCAAGACCGCTCTAATTTCCCCAAGTGGGATAATAGAGTTTTTATCTATCTATCTATCTATCTATCTATCTATCTATCTACTCTCTTAATGTAAAAGAGTGAAAGACTCACTCTCAAAAAGAGTGAATCCCTTCTCAAACCACTCGAACAGAGTGAATCTCTAATATAAACCACTCGAAAAGAGTGAAAACCACTCGAAAAAGAGTGAAAACCACTCGAAAAGAGTGAAATTTTCACTCTTTCTAGGAGCCATATAAGGGACAACTCTTTTTCGAGTTGTCCCTAATTATATGGCTCCACGAAAGAGTGGAAATTTCACTCTTTTCGAGTGGTTTTCACTCTTTTCGAGTGGTTTTTATTAGAGATTCACTCCTTTCGAGTGGTTTGAGAAGGGATTCACTCTTTTACATTAAGAGAGTATCTATCTATCTATCTATCTATCTATCTATCTATCTATCTATCTATCTATCTATCTATCTATCTATCTATCTATCTATCTATCTATCTATCTATCTATCTATCTATCTATCTATCTATCTATCTATCTATCTATCTATCTATCTATCTATCTATCTATCTATCTATCTATCTATCTATCTATCTATCTATCTATCTATCTATCTATCTATCTATCTATCTATCTATCTATCTATCTATCTATCTATCTATCTATCTATCTATCTATCTATCTATCTATCTACCTAAACTCGTTCAGTCGTAAACCTCCTACTGTTCTCCCATTGTTTAAACTCTACTTTTTGGGGAGGAATCCTCATTGACTTTGTACATGGCTTCCAACTGTGGACCTTTACTCAACTGCGGACCCTACTGTTGTCTAGTAGGTCCACGGTTTAAATACGCATATATATATATATATATATTTGTTTTTTATATTTGAATTTCAAGAACATTTATTTTCATCTTTTCAAAAACAATTAACAAAATACAAAGTAAATAGAAAAGTACTGATAGAGGCATGGTGACAAAAAATCCGAAGCTTATAAAAGCATGCCTTTAAACAGAATATACACAAAACATATATCACCCCAAGCTTAAAATATCGATAAAAAGCTTTTGTAAAAAAAATGTCACGACATCGTGTAAAGCAATCGATACTTCTCCAGAATTATCAATGCAGATACAACATAGATACAGCTCAAGTTCATAATTTATTTTAAAGGTACGGCAAGTTTAGTCCTAGAGTCATATTACAGACCAGTTATCAACAAAACCTTGAAAATGGATTAAACTGCTGCAAACTGCTGACTGACTGGTTTGACCTGAAATATACAAATCAAACAAATTAGGTAGCCTGATGACGTTTCAACTTGAGCAAGTTTTTTCTCAAAACATTGCGTAACTGCTTAAATAAATCGACAACATTCCGCTATGTAATATACAGTCATGTATCAGAATAATATGCCAAATATAATACAAGAATTACCCAAATATTAAATATGACATATTATAATTATACCCAATATTCCAAATATAAAAACTCATTGCAAATATTTGTTTAAGGTGTGAGCGATATAAAATGTGCCCTTTTCCACTTCATGTATTCATCGTTTCCTTAAGTGCATTGTATAAAGGACAGTGTAGCCAAAAAACTACTAAAGTTTCACCTTAAGGTTGCAATGAGGACAAATTCCTTAGATCTATGATATGTTTCGAGCAAAGCTCAGAGAAAGCCATTTTGAAAACAATAAGCGAGTTCGGTATATCAACTGCGCATGTGCACAATGATATCCGGAATGACCCGCGTGACCTAACGCGCGCGTGTGAACGTAAAATGTGGTCGCACAACGCGCACGTGTAAATTTCAATCAGAATGGGCGTTCGCGTGGCATGGCGTGACATTACGTCAGCAATTTTATCCTGAATAACCTTTGACCTTTGAGATACCGAATTGGCTTATTCAGGCAGCCAAATATTGCCTCGCATGATCTAAAGAAGACATGACGCTAAACATGTCTGAGAAACTAGCGGTGAAATCATGATACGGAGGATACCAACCAATACATCCCGATGGTTAGCAAAAGCGACACAAGTACAACGATACTGATACAACACAACATCACGACGATTCTAGAGGCGCTCCGGGCACCAACGATGTCTCCCCCTTTCCAACGTTGACACACCTGTAAAAAAAAAAATGTTGAAATTTGTGAGCAAAATATATATATATATATCGGAACACCACCTTATCCCAGCTCTGCCTATTTAGAAAACAAAATAATGGTATAAAATAGGACGCCGCACATGTTGTGTCCAATGAAACTGGATCGCTCATTTGCGATTGTGCGATGTACGACAAACTGAAGCCAGCTGCGGCCATAAGTTTCCGTATCAATACGTATTCCATTGGGGGTACTAATATGGCGGTAGTCGGCTTAAACGCGAACAGCCGATGCGCTATCCAGCTTACAGAGATCAGTGGCTGTCTCCCTATATCCTAAGATTAAAACACCTTGAAGAATGTCCAGTGTTGATTTGGTTAATTTTTTTTGAGGGAGAGAGGGAGTGGTCACACTGAGCTAACTTACCATATAAGAAAACATCAATGCAGCGATTCCAAGTGGGAAGAAGAAAAAGAGTGCAGCAACAGCCAACCATATGTTGTCACTGACGTCGCTTGTGCTGTGGATGAGCTGAAATAATAAGATTAATAATGGTACAATTTTAGAGAGATTTATGGTAGAGGAAAATAGCATAATTAATAACTGAACAACGGGAGGCTTTTAAGACGCTGGTGGCAGCAGACATACCGGTACTTTTGTGCTAGTTCTGAGCATGCGCACGACTGGTGAGAAGAATAAAAAAGGACCGGTCTTTCATCTGATGTACATGCGAAGTTGCATACGCCGCGAACTTGTGGATTTTCCCGGGTTTGTTTATATTTCAATATTTCATGACACCACTCAGTGCCGCAGCGGCCGCGGGGTGAGTGGAGGTTCGAAGCCCAACCCGTTACCGAAAATGGAAAAAGATAAAAAACATAAACAAGGAAACTGAGCGGGAGACAAAAAAGCCAGCGGAATAGCTACAGGGGTGATACAACATTCCGTAGTTCCAATCCCCTTACCCATGAGGAAAGAAATCTAGAAAAAAAACAATTAAAAAAATTCCGTGAAATCCCTACTCCCACCCTTCTCGTTACAAATGTTAAAAGTATCAATTACCCTGCGCAGGACCAGCCAATTCATTGTCGTTTGCGTGCCATCTGCAGTGGCCGTATATGGTGAGGGAGGCCCATAGCTTTGCCCCGATGGGGGGCATGTAGGCCTACATGTAATTTGTGTTTCCGTTGCACCAACAGAGGTTCTATATGGTGGGGGCGGGGCATAGCCTTGTTCTGGTGGGAGGCAAGTTATTGTTGTTTCCATGGCGTCAGTAGGAGGTGCAGCTGGTGGCGCCGGTGGGGAGACAGTAACTACCATGGCAACTGCAGGGGTCGTATATTGTTGGGGCGGGGCATATCCGTGTCCAGGTAGGGTGTCGTTCATCTCCTTGAATTCAGCAGGAGGTGTAGTCCAGGTGGGCGGGGCATAGCCTTGTTCCGGAGAGGTGTTAGCTGGTTGGGTAATTGGTTCCCCATTAACAGTGTCGGCCTCATTTTCAAATCGTGTAAATCCTGTAAATTGATAAGATAAATATCATAGGTATTGCCTACTGTATAGCAAGTTGATGGCAGCACGTGCTGTACTAAAAAAAAAACATGTTTATGCATAGAGTTTTTTTTCTTAGGATGAATAATAGATATTCAACTGCTATTCCTGAGCGCTAAATACACTACAACTTAACCCTGGACAATAACACTGACACTTCTTTCTTAAATAATAAAAGTCTTGTTTTAAGCAATACAGAAATATTGAATAAACCATACGTTTGGATCGTACAGTTCAAGCTATACAAGATAATCATCGGGCCCTCTTTAAAAGTAATATACCGTACCACGTTTGCAAACATAAAAACTACTGAATTATTATGAAAAACCTTAAGTGACTGTAAGTAAATAATAGTCTCAACTATCCAGTGTGAAATGGCACCCGGTGTGCTGTCATTTTCAAGAAAATGTTTGTATCAATTTCCAGTGATGGACAGCCCATGCGCCATCTTAGGAAATAGTCTAGTTCCCGACCTGATAATTCCATGACCTCTATAAATTGCTCCGTTTTGTCTGAAGTATATGGTCAGGGAACCAGACTATACAGTACAAGAACAACATATTGTTTTCCTTCGTTTTCCCAGCATCTACGCACACACATTTAAACAGGTCAATGTTACAATATATTTGCTATAAAATACTAACTCCCAAATCAATTCATTTCTTGAAATTATATACAGCAAATGCAAATGTTGTAGGCCTATACTACTTTTCAATGAAACATAACAATACACTAAGAATTATTTAACCTAAAAAAGTACAGAAACCACTAATTACGAATGTAATACATTGTACTACTATTCAACAAAACAGTTAAACGACACAAAACATCATCTCGGTAAATAGAGAATAAAACATTATGCAAAATGAAACAAAAGGCAGTTGTCTCGTTATGTGAAGATACAAAAAGTATTAAAGTACTAAAAACATTTAAATGATTGCATGTAACGAAAAATGCCCAGATAGGTAAATTCATCAAGCTCAATAAGTAAACATTAAAACAATATAATTCGATAATTTAGTGGGCCGTTTTCATTAACTAAGCCTGCTTGTCACCGGACTTTAGACAACCCAACTCTGAGGCTGCAATTATAGGAATTTGTAAGGCGTGTGAATGACATACCGTTCCGGCCTTTCAAACTTATCGTTTATCTTCTCAAATGTATTCGTCGTCGGTCTCCCTATATCATGCTACAAAAGCTCTGGTACCTACCTGTTGCCATTGTTTTAATGTTTAAGCTTGTCTGGAAAAAATACACATGAAAAAACTACTTCCTCCTCTCCGCATCGCAATGCAACTTATGTACTTAATTGTTTGAAAGCCAAATCCTATACCTATATTTATCTTTTTTAGTCCTCATTCACAAAGCATGACCCTGTCTGCAACCTTTCAGTTTCACAATATTGTTGCGTCATGGTCTCTTTGGGAGTCATTTCTAAAACTTTACATAGTGGCTGTATAATTCGCGAAATTCTTTACACCTCGGTGTTACCATGGAGGAATAAAACACAGTGAAGAGAGGGCGCACGTCGAAGTTACCAAGTGCAGGATAAAGTGCATGGATTAATCAGTGACAACAACAGATCGACATAAATCAAAACTAAAAACTTGCTTTGCACATAATTTGCTATCACCACTTTCTTTTTCCCAAATCTCTTTTTGAAACATGTTATGCAAGCCCCAGTGTGACAGAAAATCGAATTTGGAAAATAGACTGTATAAAGCAATTCATTTATATGGATACTTTGCTCGAACCTTGCATACTCTGTGTGGACCTGTGAACAAAGGATGTCCACGTGTACAAATCGTGTAAAAAACCAAGCATTGTCCTCAGTAGTATAGTAAAACACGACTGGGTGTGTGTGTGAGTTTGTATATGCCGGCAATCGTGGACCTAGGACAAAAGAATTCGAGCGTAGACAAAGGGTCCACGTTTGACATAACGTCCACGATTAAAAATCGTGTACAAAACCAATGGGAGGCCTTCCGAAAAAGTTAGAGTATAAACAAAAGAGGAACAATGGTGTGTGTGTGTGTGGGGGGGGGGGGGGTGTTTAACTTGATGGATTTTTCAGCTCTTAGTGTATGCACTTTTAAATGGCAAGCTCTTGTCGAGCTGCACTCTCTCAGTTTTTATGACCTGTGTCAACTTTATGCTAATTAGCAATTGGCATGGTACCGGTAGATGATTACCATGATAATGTAATAAGAGGCGCTCTTGACAAACACACATTGCTTTTCTATGCAACTGAAATGTTTGAAAAGTTGCTTTTGCAGCATGAGACACGATGGGGATTTAATTTTCCTACGAGCCACAATAGCTCAAATATTATTACCTGAGCCACCCTAGGAAAAAATAAACGACGAAAACAAAGTGTTGTTGTCTAGGGCGGTGAAGGTGTCTCTCCATAACCCTCCTAGGAAAAAAATCATGACGGCGTGTAATTTTGTTTCCCGTGTTTCTCCCTTCCCATCCGAGGGAAAAACGTACGCGATAGCGTATTAATTACTTTCCTAGGATGGATAAGGTGCCTTGCCCTGACCATCCTAGAGAAAAACAATGCACGATACGCGTATTTTTCTCCTAGGATAGTTAGGGCCCCTGCAAAAAACACGACAGCAGATTATTTTTGTTACATATTATTATCCTAGAAAAATACGCCGTGTTTGATTTGGGGATTTTGTTGCTTTTAAATGAGACTTTGAACGAAAATATCTACCCACGTTTGGTTATTGATTCGTTTACAAATGTAGGATTAGGCCTATTTGTGGTCCGACAATAATTCACAGTTGCCGCATCGCGTAAAGTTTGTGTGTGTGTGTGCCGTAACACGCGAAAGCAACGAGGAATAATTAGAACCTGCCCCACGATACATTATGCCAACCGCAACGTATTTCCAAGGGGTTGTCATGACTTCCTATAGTTTTCTTTTTTAAAGATGTTTTTTTTGCTTTAACAAAGCGACCGCTATATTACTTTAGTTTCTCTATCCCAGTTAAGCCCTCGTGGACAGCGCGCCCCTTTAAAGTTTGCCACGTGCGCTGCTATTTTTGTCCAATACGTCACACTCAGAGACGATCATGTGAGCACGCATAATATTCTGTACTTCGGCATATTAAGCAAGGCCGCGAAACCATTATGATAAAGTAATTAGTCAGAAATATCAACAAGGTAATCACCATGCGGTAGGCTTGCAGGCTTACTGTTTTGATAGTGAACAATTTAAAGACTCTATTTGTAAAGTATACTGGTACTGATTATCGCGATATTGGGAATTTGGGATGACTCGTTGAGCCTGTTTTATACACTAGGCCTATAACTTGTTTTCATATACTCTACTCCATGATGTCTTAAGCTTAATGGGCCAAATGGGGTCTTTCAAAGTCCGAACTTACCTTGTTTTTTTTTAACCGATCTTTTATTCCATTTCAAGGTTGGAGCCTATAGCTGCAACCTTATTTGTTGACTGATTTTTGACAATGTGTCAATAAAAAAAATCATACAAATTTGTTCACTGCACACAATGAACTATATCCATGAATTTGGTTGGGAAAATGAAAGTCAGTCAAGAATAAAAAAAACTTGTGAAACTTAAGAAAAAGCTATATTTTGTTATTACTATTAGTAAATCTTAAATCCCAATGTTACCGAGAACAAGTTCGGAAAAAAACATAGGAATTTCCTCCTCCAGGCTGTTAGTGGTCATGTGGATTTGGCGCATAAGATTTGTTGAACTTGAATTTTCCGATTGGGTTTTATTCACCTCATTTTCCACTGGTAAAAATTAAAAAGAAAATCCAGGCGGCCCCCAATTAAATAGGAAGCGAGCAGGGACGCTAAACATGTTTGTTTTTTTGCACTGAAACTTTCTACAAACATTTCCACCTTGCGCAATGGTTATAGCTGACGTGTTATTTCCGTCTATTTCGTCACGATCATATGACCTCGTTTATAATTATTCCGTGACCTCCGCTCTCCGATCGGCCACGACCGGCCATCGAGACTAGCGACTAGACAGAGTAGACTACAAAAAGGACACTTCCGCGTGCAATACAGTACTATACGACGTGACAAACTACTCTACGTAAACGTTCACCACAAACACATACTCTGTTGGCTTTATAGTGCACGATATACGAGTTACACTACAGCTTAGTCAGCTTTCGAACATTTCGAGGCAACGTTTCAACTTCTGTTAGTTCTGTACGGCCTGTTTGATCATACTAAAACATCATGGGAAACACACAGGGTCCGTGTGTTCAGTTTGACAAGGTGGCTGTGTTTTCTCCGGGTGACGTCATAAAAGGGAAGGTGACGGTACCGGTGGGTGAAGAAGGGTTGCAGAAAATAAAAGGTGAGTTGAGTAATTGGACGTTCGAAGCCGCCGCTCCATACTCTCATGCATGTTGTATCTGGCCCTGACGTACATGTACATGATGAACGTACGCCATGCATACGTCATACGTTATTTGCATGCCATCCGTTCGGGATCATTACGTAATGCATTCGTCAATATAAAAGGCCGGGAAAATTATGCAGCATGATTAACCCATGATTAACCATAGAGCCTTGCTCTATGCTCTATGGATTAACCTGTTCCTTGCTCTATGGATTAACCATGGAGGAACGCATGGAGGAATAACACACGATTAACCCCTTGCGTACGGTTGACACAAATACGTGCAGGTTGAAAATTGTCACCAGGCCGGTTGACTTCTATTTGTGTCAATCTCTGCACTTTCAATCCATTATTGGGGTATTGTGTACGTTATGCCTGGCTGCACAAGCCTCTTGTTTCCGTTTTGCTTGGCTGCACAACCCGCGTGCCCCGGCGCCTCCCATCTAAAACCCGGGGTCAAGGGGTTAATTAACGTGAATACATGCAAGACAGGGTTATTTCCACATGATATATTTTGCATTACAGATATATTCATGGTTTTGAGTAGCAATTCTTAGAACGCAGTAATTGCGAAATTTTCGTTTGTGTTTGATATTTACATATTCTTGAGGATAAGCATGATGTCATCAGAGACATAACCGAGGTGTCTCTAGAGCAATGAGTGCACACAACAAAAATCACACATTCTTGGAAAAATGTCATGTCTTTAATACACGATCAGGATGATTTTCATATTAAACAGCTCGATTTGGGCCTATTTTTAACCAGCATCTCATTAAATATTGTTGAAGCATGAAATGAGAACATGTACCGCAGGAATTACAGTAAACTGTATTCACAAGACTACTCCAGCGAACTTACCAGTTTCATGGCGATGACTTTCATTTAATAAAAAAATAAGAAAATGTGTGCGACATGCTTGTTCGTTTTGTTTGTGATTGAGTTTATATATCTTCGTTCCTAGGAATATGGGTGGATTTTTCAGGCCAAGCTAAGGTCAAATTTACAACCACGAATTATGGAAGAGCGGATGACGATCACACACAGGAGGAGACGTACTTTACTCGCTCACGCGTCGTATTTGGAACAGGTGAGTGCGAACATAGGCTGAAGGCCCTTTCCGAATAGTGGATTCGGCTTTGGCGTAGGCTTCGTCTCCAGCTACATGTATTTTTGGAGCTCCATTGCCAATCTGAAGCCTTTAATACTGAAACGAGATGAGAAAAAAAACGTGATGCTAACATGTTGCAAATTCTAAAAATTAATGGCCCCCGGTTTAGCCAAATCCGAGTGCCGAAAATTACAACATTTACGGGAAGCCAAATCTAAGGCGAAAGCCACATTTCGTAAAGTATTTTTTACACAGATTCGTCCTTCCTCCGTGACTAAGCGATATTCATTCATGTCGTTTTTAGTCTGCACTTTTGTTGCTTTTATGCAGAAGTAATTATGCAAGCCTTGCAATGCTGCAACCTATGACACATTGTGACATTGTTGCTCTGCTTTCTAATTCCCTCCCCGAATAGTCTTCATAAAAGGTTTTTGTAAGTTCAGGAATGCAATTTATTGATTTAAAAAAAAAAAACGCCCCCCCCATTGGAGACGTTTACACACTTGTGTACATGTGGTTTCCAAACGTAAACGCACCCACTCGGAAACAAAATATAGTGCAAATTGGACGCCGCAATGCACTACAAAAACTGTGGTGTTAATCTAACACCATGTGGTGTTTATATTGGGCGAGTGGTCCAATATACAAACCACATGGTGTTAATTTAACACCACAGTTTTTGCAGTGTGTGCGTGGAATGAAAGTACTGTATTCTTCTTGCTAAAACCCTCTGGATTTGAAGTCAACTTGCAAGTTCTATGCTCGCCTTTTAGAAACATTGCAAAACTTTGTAGGGCCATTTTTTGCGCCAACCTGACATCAAGCTTTCCATTTTTGACAGGAAAAGGTCAACCGGACAAACCAGACCTGAGCTTACCGGCTGGAACGCACACCTACCCCTTTAGTTTCCGCTTACCGACCGACCGTACTCTCCCTGCGTCCTTCTCCGGCGAACACGGCCAGGTTTGGTACCAAGCACAGGCGACTCTGTCCATCATCAGAAAGGTTCTCAACAAAAACATCCAGGGAAAAAAAGTTGTATTCACCGTGCGTGGGCCGAAAGTGGACCTGAATGACTTTCCTGCAGTTAAGGTTTGTCCGGCAGAATTTTTCATATTGTTCCTGCGTGACCAAATAACACTCGTACAAACAGTGCCACCACGCGTTTCGTTTTTACTGTGTTTTGTTTGCTTTCTAGTGACTTTCCAGAATACCTAATTTTTCTCCAGGAATTTTCCACAATTGCTCAATTTATTCAAATAAAGTTCTCGAATTGATAAGTTTGAAAACAATTCAATCCCCAACTTTGGCAAGTTTTCCTTACGAAGGCCCAGTTCAACAAAGGTTGGTAATTTTAAGAATTAAGAATTTCGTTAATGATCATTTTGAATCGAATGAAAGATAACAGTCGGGGCCATTTGTCCTGCAGGCACCCGTGAAGTGTGACACCGAAGTTCGCAACCTGTTTGGAATTGGGTTAAAGAAGGGAACAACGGTATCCTTCCGTCTGCCTAAGCGGGGCTTCGTCCCAGGGGATAAAATCTCCGTCACCGGTCGGATAGACAACAAGGATGGAGACGAGCAGAGGAACTTGGAGGCGACTCTTGTCGAGGTATGTCTAGTGACTTGATATTTTAATGCAGTGCGTGCTTCAGTACTTGAGGCGTCGCAGACAATCCGAACTACAACAGCAACGACAAAACAACAGAAACGACAAGATCGACAACTATGACCTAAAAAACAAACAACTACAACCACAACAGCAACCACAAGAACAACCACCATGACATCAACAACAGCCATGACATCGACAACATCGACATTACCAACAACACTGACAAAAATATAACAAGGACAAAAATGCCAATGATAACCGAACAACAATGACAGAGACAAGATATCATCATAAACAACAAAGGCGACAGTGACAACAAAAACAAGAATGATTAAAATAACGACAAAAACGACAGTAACCATGACAACAATAGCAGCCAAATAACAGCAACAACAACAAACACATAAAACACCGACAACATCAGTTTATTTAGGTTTAAACAACGATTGAAGTGCGTTACCGACAACAAGCGCAGACTGATCACAGTCGCAATATTCAAGTCACTAAATGAATATAAAAAATTACGCCCTGTTTTCCATCTTAACAGGAAACAACGTACACGGTCGAAGAATTCATCAGCAACGAGACCGAAACCAAGAAGAGGGTGTTATCGAGAGCCAGCACCAGTGCTGCCTGCCCGAAGGGCAAAGTGACGAACTTTACCATGGTGCCCCTGAAAATCCCCTCAGGTTTACCCTCGTCGGAAATGCCTGGCTGCAAGATGATTGACGTCGAGTATTACGTCAAGGTATGGTGTGGATCAATGAAAACAGTATCACAAGATTATTGAAATTACTCACTTGCGTATTTCAATACTTAAGCCTGGGTTATACTGTCGTTATGATCGACGACAGCGTCACCCAGAAGCCCGCGAAGCAACGCCGACAAATGGAATTAACGGTTTTGAATGGGGACATTCACGACTGTCGCAAACAGGGACGGCGGTAACGAACAAAGTTGAATTAAGTTCAAGCCGAATATGGTTTTTGAACGCTAAAACTATGTAATTCCTATATGAAACAACTTCAAAATCAGGTAATTTTGTTGGGTTGTTTGTGCGTAGCCCACTAGACATTGCCAATTTCTTGTAAGCTGTAAGTGCTTATTATGAAGTGCGTCGTTTAAATGTGTAACCAAAAGACATTTGATCAAGAGCCTTTCATCTATGTTTGCATTTGTTTTACATTAAAACAATAATTTGCACCACCTTACCAGTCAAAAGCTGCTTGAGACATTGATTTTATGTTTTACACATCTCTTCTTTTCTTCTTTTTCCCTCTCTTGTTATCTATGATGTTTACCCAACCTCAGTGCAATTCTCGAGACTGCATAGAGACGTCGTTCCGCATAACGATGGGCACCATACCGCTCCGTGTCGCCAAAGTACCCACCGCTGAAGTTGCTGGCCCACTGCCAATCAAGACGAAGACGTCCGTCCAAATGCCTTCTGTCGCCAAAGTACTCACCGCTGAAGTTGCTGGCCCACTGCCAATCAAAACAAAGACGTCCGTCAAAACGCCCTCTGTTGGAGTCAAAGGATAAACTTGGAAACAAGATGGCAATCTTTTCTCGTGGTCGAAGGGAGTTCAAAACCAAAAATAATTTGCCTTATAACTAAACGTAAGAAAAAAAGAGAATTTTCCGGCAACTTTTATGTACAAATTCCCTATGATAATGATACTAATTTCCCCTCTAAGACGTCACTCTTGTCTTCATGAATATGTAAATATTAACATAATACAAGAAATTGCTTAAAATGGCTTCAAAATGTCAAACTAAAGGCTAAAAGCAGTGATGAAAGTGGGTTTAAGTATTTAAAATCCGTTTTGGGGAGCTTTAATGGGAATCATCATCATCGTAAACTTAAAACTTGACTTTTATTTTTTAGTAGAAAAACTAATATGTGAACCATGTTATTTTGTACAAATCTAATTTTTTTCTACTCTTGCTACAATCAACGTGGTATTGAATTAACAGTATTATTTATTTGTTTGTTTGTTTGTTTCTTTCTTTCTTTAATATTTTGCATTTATTTCCTGTTATTATGCAGACAATAAAAACAGTAAGGGCCGAGTTCTTTAGATGAAAAGGCGTATCCAGAATTTTGTTTGGTGTGTTTCAGACCTGATAGATTTATTTTTACCAATAAAGCCAAAAACTCGCAGAGCCGAAGGTGGGGGTGGGGGTGCGGGTGGGGGGAGGGGGGAGGGGGGAGGGGGGAGGGGGGAGGGGGAGGGGGAGGGGGGAGGGGGGAGGGGGGAGGGGGAGGGGGAGGGGGAGGGGGAGGGGGGAGGGGGGAGGGGGGAGGGGGGAGGGGGGAGGGGGGAGGGGGAGGGGGAGGGGGAGGGGGAGGGGGAGGGGGAGGGGAGGGAGGGTACATTGACCCCCCCCCCCACTTTTGGTAGTTCTGCATAAAGAAAAACACAGAAAAGGGCAGCATCCCCCCCCCACTTTCAAAAGTGTTCCGCCCCGGCTGGGGGGGGGGGGGGGGGGGGGGGTTGAAGCTCGACCACTCCTAGATCTGCCATAAAATCATGTTTTGATAAACATTAAGTTATTTATATTTTCCTTGAATAAAGTCATTACCCATCTTACTGGACATAGATCTGTTTCTCTAACTTTATTGAGTCCCCATTTCAGCTTTACTTTTCCCCATTTATTTGGCTGCTATTGTTGTCATGGCTACTGTCGTTTTTGTCGTTATTGTTTTCGTTGTCATTGTTGTTGTTTATGATGATGATATCTTCTTGTCTCTGTCATTGTTTTATGCTTCAATAGCGTATGCCCTTAAAGGTAGCATACAGCATTTTGCAAACGCCAAAAAACAAAACTACTGAATTATTACGAAATACTACACTGTAAGTAAATAGCAGTCTCAATCATCCTGTGAAATCATGGCACCCGGTGTGCTGTCGTTTTCAAGAAAAGAAATATATATTGTTTCCCAATGATTATACATTATGGGTTTTTTCGAAACGCTGGCTTCGTCTCGGCTTCGGCTCCGTCTCCGACTTCTGAATAACTGAGAAGCAAACCAAATTGACATATTCTAAATGTTGGTCCATGTTCTGCTTCAGGAACATTAATTCGGTTGATTATGAAAGCAAACATTTGAAAACTTACATTTTGTTTGCTTCTCAGTTATTCAGAAGTCGGAGACGAAGCCAAGACGAAGCCAGCGTTTCGAAAATAGTCAGTTCCCCGACCTGATAATTCACTGACTCTAAAATTGCTCCGTTTTGCTCTGTAGGGTCAGGGAACCAAACTACTAGAACGGATTGTTTTCCTCAGTTTTCCCAGCATCTAGCCAACGCGCACGTGAGAAAGGCAATCAGAATGGGCGTTCGCGTGACATTACGTCAGCAATTTTATCCCGAATAACCTTTGACCTTTGAGATACCGAACTGGCTTATGGATGCCCTACGAGTAGTAATATGGCGACTGCTAGCGACAGTTGTTCGTACAAATGCGCAACGGCCGAAGGGGCCTGAGCTGTTTGTTTCACACGAATCCGGATCGCGATCAGTGATCTGTACGTTGGTTCACACACCAGATTCCGCCTAATGGATGGAGCGAACCAGCGGCAAGACCACTTATCGTGATCCGGATTCGTGTGAAACAGGCCCCAAGATTTTATACATGAAGCTGGAGATCAAGGGTGCATCACAATAAATAGGCCAAAATGGCTGCGCCAAACTGATTAGCATAAATGGTAAACCCCACCACTTTTTTTGAATAATACATTTTTGGGGGTCATGCAATTGATAGATTGTGTAATTATGATCAGCTATCATAACCTGGGGGTTCTGTGCTTCAACTTTTGTGAAGACTTGATACATTTTGGCTTTGAAATTGGTCCTATTTGGCTTGGCAAGTGGAGGGATGCTTTATGAAAAATGGCAGCAAAAACCACATTTTCGGGTGTGGTACTCTCTGGGGATAGATAAATTAGCAACAATTCTAAACGGCTGACCTGCCAACCAAAAACTGAAAAGAATTTGACAGATTAAGATTCAAACTATAATTTTCAGTAGTGTCACAAAAACTGAGAGACTCCTGGTTAAGGATATTTTTCACGGTGAAGTTAATGGATTTTACACTAAGGTCAATGGGAGTTTATTTATAGTGTGGTCCGGTCATGGAGGTGGTGTGGTGCACCCGGCTCATTAATATTGATCTCGCCTCAATTGAACAGAAATAGCGCCATCTCTTGAAAGAATCTAGAATAATGAGATCAATGTGAAATACACAAGTCAAGTTATCATTAAAAAACAGAGACGATATTTACAGTTATTTATTATCTCTTACGCGCGCGCAAATTTCATATAAATTTAGATAATTTGGTGTAAAATGCAGGCATTCTAGGGGATATATTTTACAAAATTTGCCACTTTTAATAGACCCAGGGACTACATAAAGAAATATCTGATTGGTGTATTTAGTGCGGCACTTGTCAATATACACCAATGCACCAATCAGAATCGACGTGAGTAACGACTCCATGACAATGCTAATGTTTACGTCAGGTTCGTCGGACGTGAATTTTTTAGGCCTCGCAACAGCAAATTTTTTCTGGCCTTTTCGTTGGAACTGTAAACACTGAATTATCACATGAAACGAGGAGGAAAATGAGCGAATCTCGGAGAAGACGAAGCAGTAATGGAAGCAAGCAGAGGTTCGGGAATGGGACGGGGGAAGGGGGTGATTCTGCAGCGGGAAGCAGGCTGAATTTCAAGCCTCCATTTTCCCCTGGGCACGGCCATGCAGAATCGCCTGCCGGGGGCAAAGCGTCGAGCAGGCCCGCCGAACGAGAGAGGAACAACTCGGGCAAGTCCGGTGGTTCTACACCATCAACTCCGCGAGGGAAATCGTCAAATTCAAAGGTTTGAATAGCTACAATTTGAACACACAATTTTCTTTTGATGTATAATTTAGGCTATAAAAAAATACGATACAAAATACATGGGAAAGATTTATTTTTACCCCACCAAAATCGGTCAGGTCAGGAACAGCAAAATCGTGGAAAATAATTAACCCTCCTTGATAACAAATATCTAAATATGTGGCACAACCTGTTATTTCAAGATTTATGTCAGCAAAATCCGTAATATTGAGGCAGAAATTAACATGTTATGTCAACACTTTGAGTGACCATACACTGTGCCAAGAAGAACATCTTAGTCTAGCCTCTAGGGCCCATTGCACGAACTTTTTCCAACTAAATTCCCAAATTTAAAGGTTGTGCCAAGCGTTTATACAATTCTGAACACAGATGGATGGTTATTTTCCAAAATTTGCTATTCCTGACCGATTTTTGTGTGGGGTATTAAAGTAAAATCTTTCCAATACATGAAAAATGGTGATTTGTACGTTAATGACAAAAAGTACCAACCATAACTGCTGTGGGCATACATCAGCCAGCAGTGCCTGCAGTTTTGAGGTGAAAATTAACATCTTGTAATTCATTGTAATGTTGAACTGCATTTTACTGATGAATACATGTTCAGAATACGGGAAATAATGATCCTTCAAAATGCGCGGGGTTTACTTTTCTTATGATTGCCGCCATAGTGGCCACGTTTTTATTGACAGTAGATAGGCATGGCTGTCGGTGTTTGCTTAATTTCTGTATAATTGATAAGGGTCAGCATGCATAATTGTGGGACATCCATGTACATATATATGCAAATGTGTACGTGCATTTGTTGGACTGTTGTATGCACATATGTCTAGGTACATTCAGTTTTTTTATCGTAATTTCATAGCCTATAAATCGAAGCTGCATAAATGACTGTTGCATTTGAAGAGTGTTTGCTGTACCAGCTGAGCGTTACTTTTCAAGATCTGTCCTGATTTCCAGAGCGTTGCAGCGACATCTTTCATTCTTGTTGGGAATTGTGGTTCGAATGTGAAGGATGTAGTTTGTGTACAATGTACAGTACATGTACATGTAGGTCTGTGTACAAGCCCCAAGTTGGATAAAAACCATGATAAAACCATGATAAAACCATCACTGAAGGCTTCAGTGATCACGTATGCTACATGTAGTTTCTAAAGTCGGCTTGAATTTGAACTGTGACTGTGTGCCTGTTCGTACTTGCTGTTTCAACCACTGAATCAGTGTAAAGCATGTAGAAATGATTAACTTGTCAGTTTCAGGCATTCTTGGAAGTGGTCATGACCTTTTTGTTTACCTGTTTGGTCAGTCTTTGCCATATTTGTTTCGGGATGTTGATTGTCCAAGCAAAGGTCGGTGTAACTTATGTTTTGTAAAAATTAATGGTCCATGAATGCGGCTTGATGAGTGATGTCATAGCTATATTCTATTACGTCATCAGTCACACTCCAGTGACCACATGAGATAGCACACGTACCGTGTAGCGTCAGTGCACCGTTCGTACCGCACAGAGTGAACACGCAGTGTTCTGAGCTCTGAATATTTTGTGTAGCTTTTGATACGTACACAATACACGTTGCGTGTAAGGCCGCGGGCTTTACATTCTAAGAAACTACATTCCGTAACGTGTTTTGTTCACACGCAGTGTGGATCAGCAGCACGCAGTGCTGCACATTCGTTTGTACATGTACCAGCGAGGCCGCCGGCATTGCGCTGAACACATATTTCTGTATATGTACCGTGTTTGGTGATTTTAATCACACGCAGTGTGATTTTTTGCAAGGCGAATATGTCTACTCCAGCCAAGCCTACTTCACCAAAAATGTCCAAAGGTAAGGACATTAAACGAAAGGAAAACTCTGCAAACTCAAGTGAGTCCAAAAGACTGAAAGAAACACATACTGTTCACAGTGGCGAGGCCATTGCTACTCCCGGGTCAAGCATGTCACATTGCTTCGGCAATAAAGATGATGGCGCACCAGTGACGACCATTCTGAACATGCTCATGGACATAAAACAAAACCAAGAAACTCTTGCACAACGAGTTACCGGGCTCGAGAACAGTTTTACATACGAGGACGAAGATCCAGAATATGACTTCCCTGTAGAGCAACCAGTGTTGGCAAAAGAACCACAAAAACTTGCGCCTGCTCCACAGAAAGCCGAAGGGTGTGACCCTGATAAGGCAAGCACAAGCAAAGCAGCTGATTGTGCAGGAATGTCCAAGGACTCAGATCATGATGACAAGTCCCGTACTTTGTTCAAAGACTTGGTGAACAAATTCACACTAAAGGAACAATGTGGTAAAGCTCTCGATATTAATCTAGCGGACGTGGTCAATGGACTATTCCGAGAGGCTGTCTCTGAGGATAAGATCAATGAACTGATCAAGAAATTTGACAGACCAGAGAATTGTCAAGGACTTGCTAGTGTCCGTGTAAACCAACTTGTATGGGACATTTTACGCCCGGAAACTAGATCACTGGATGTGAAGTTTCAGTCAATTCAAACTTCACTTGCTAAAGGATCGACAGCAGTTACACTTCTTGTGGGTGAGCTGGCACAGTTAGTGAACGGTTCCGGTACTGTTGACCTTCAAAAGATACTTGATCTTGGTACTGATGCCTTGGCTTTGCTAGGACACACCAATCGTCTGCTTAACTTGAGAAGGCGCGATTGTATGAAAAATGACTTGAAACAGGACTACCTGCATTTGTGTTCCGCAACAGTACCTTTTACTGATAATTTGTTTGGTGATGACATCGCTAAACGGCTGAAAGACATCCAGGAGGTAAACAAGGCTGGACACTCAATTGCCACTTGGCAGCAAAGAGCTGCTAGAGGAGCAGCTCGAGCACGACCAAGAGGTCGGGGGATGCGGTTCAGAGGACGGGGACGAGGTCAACCCCGCCGACAATACAGTTTCTCACTGGACACTACAAAAAACTTATACCGGACCCCCAAGCCACAGCCAGGCCAAGCCAAACGCTTCAAGTAAGCACCGTGAGTATGCCTCAATCATCTAGTTTAGAAACTAAAAGTGACGTAGTCATTTTTGAGGCAGGTAGATTGAAACAATTTGAGCATGAATGGCGGAAAATCACCTCAGATGAGAGGATTATCGACATGACTTTACATGCTCACATCGAGTTTGTCGCAGACAAACCACCTACTCAGTATACTTTACCTAAATGTACTGTCTACAGCAGTACAGACCAAACAGCCATTGAGTCGGAAATACATCGTTTACTCAAGAAAAAAGTGATTGTAGAATCACAGCATTGTCCAGGTGAATTTTTATCACCTATATTTGTACGGCCCAAAAAGGATGGTACATTTAGGATGATTCTCAACTTGAAGAATCTAAATGAGCATGTTGAATACCACCATTTTAAAATGGATACTTTTGAAACGGCTCTTCGTCTTGTCACGCCTGGGTGTTATCTGGCGTCTATAGATCTTACAGATGCATATTACTCAGTCCCAATAGCTAAAGAACACCAAAAATATCTTAAGTTCAAATGGAAGCGACAATTGTTTCAATATACCTGTCTTCCAAATGGGTTGGCATCGGCGCCACGCATGTTTACAAAGCTCATGAAACCAGTATATGCTACTTTGCGTCAATCTGGTCACGTGATTATGGGCTATATTGATGATTCCTTATTAATAGGAACTTCAGCAGAAGAATGCCAAGAACATGTTACCTCTACACTAGCTTTATTCCATAAGTTGGGCTTCGTACACAACACACAAAAATCTGTGCTTGTGCCCATCGTTCGGCTCAATTTTCTTGGTTTTGACATAAATTCAGAATCTATGCTTGTCACGCTACCTCCACATAAAACAAATAATTTAATTGCCGATTGCCAACGGCTCCTCAATGCAAATAAAGCATGCATACGAGATGTAGCCAGGCTTATTGGCTTACTGATTTCAAGCCTCCCGGCAGTCGAATTTGGATCTCTTTTTTACAGATCGTTAGAAATGGCAAAGAATGAAGCCTTGGTTTCACATATAGGAAATTATGATGCATACATGCCAGTTTCCCAAAATGTTAAGCTTGACTTAACATGGTGGATTGACAATCTGTCTTGTCAAAAACGGCACATTCAGAGAAATAATCCCCAAATTCTATTTACATCTGATGCATCGAATGATGGTTGGGGAGGCGTCTGCGAAGGACGAACGTGCGGTGGCAGATGGACTGCTACTGAAGCTGCCTATCACATCAATTGTCGAGAACTTTTGGCAGCCTTTTTCACGTTGAAATCATTTTCTGCTATTGTACACCAGAGGCATGTCAAAATAATGATAGATAATTGTACAGCCGTGACATACATAAATAACATGGGTGGAGTGAGATCTAGACATTGTAATGACATTGCAAAGTCTTTATGGTTGTGGGCAAAAGACAGTAACATCTGGATTACGGCATCTTATATCCCTGGTAAACTCAACATAGAAGCTGATCTCCAATCTAGACAATTTTTCGACAAGACAGAATGGCAATTAGATCCTTCTGTATTCAAACTAATCGCAACTCATTGGGAATATCCAGAGATTGATTTGTTTGCTTCCAGACTTAATAAACAAATTGACAAATTTGTTTCTTGGCGACCAGATCCAGATGCGTTGCATGTTGATGCATTTACCATTGACTGGCATTCGTATTATTTTTATGCCTTTCCTCCATTCAGTGTCATCGGAAGGACAGTTCAGAAAATCACGATGGACAAGGCAACCGGAATACTCGTCCTACCTCTATGGCCAACGCAACCTTGGTTTACCCTGTTACTTCAACTCCTGATCAAAAGGCCATTTTTGCTGCCAAGGAGAGATTCGCTATTACGTCTGCCAACCTCCACCCAGCTACACCCGCTGAGAAAGAAGTTGAGGCTGATCGCATGCCTTGTATCAGGATATCGCTTGACGAGCGAAACGTTTCGCCAGCAGCAACCTCTATCATCATGGCATCTTGGAGAAGGGACACCAGGAGACAGTACAGAGTATACACGAGAAAGTGGACTGCATTTTGTCGTAAAATCAAGGCAAATTTCTTGCGCCCAACTATAGTTCAGGTGTTGGATTTTCTAACCGAACTTTTCCACACTGGCATTGGATATAGCACCCTTAACACCGCTAGATCGGCACTCTCAGCGTTGTGCCTAACTGAGGGGAATACTACAGTTGGCGCCCATCCTTTGGTGGTCAGATTCATGAAGGGAGCCTACAACTTAAGGCCCACTCAGTCCAGATACAGTTTCATCTGGGATGTAAATAAAGTTCTTGATTATTTAAAGACTTGCTCTCCAGTTCACGAATTAACTATGAAAACTCTCACACACAAACTTGTAATGTTAATTGCATTGGTTGCGGCATTACGAGGACAGTCTCTTAAATTGCTTAACGTAAACAATTTAGTCACAGTTAATGATTCTTTTGTCTTTACCTTTCCTGTGCTCCTAAAGCAAAGCAGGCCAGGTTATGTAAACCCAACTGTTACATTGGTGCCTTATACCCCAGACAAAAGACTTTGTGTATGCACTACGTTGGTTGAATATCTGTCTCGTACGGATAAGTTCCGTAACTCCTCAGACGGACAATTATTTATTAGTTATGTAAAACCTCATAAACCTGTATCTAAAGTCACAATAAGCAGGTGGATACGCGAGGTCATGGCTTGTTCGGGTATTGATACTGCCGTGTTTAAGCCTCACAGTGTAAGGGCAGCGTCGACCTCTAAGGCTAGAGACAGATTTGTTCCTATCGAGCATATCCTAAAAACTGCAGGTTGGTCCTCACAGTGTACATTTACCAAATTTTATGATAAGCCTGTACACCACGACACTAAATTTGCAGAAAGTGTTTTGCACTAAAGACCATTTATAACTAGTGATATTAACTTTCCAGTAAGTTCAAAAGCAGACTGCTACGTTAATTAAACCAGCAAGCTTGTTGCAATAATTTGTCTCTCTCGCACATCTGTTGCTTTAAAATCTCATGTGGTCACTGGAGTGTGACTGATGACGTAATAGAATCCTTCAATTAAACGATACTTACCTGGAAGTTGAAGTTTGATGGGGATTCTATGTAGTCATCAGCACACGAAAGGGGATCACATGCCCTCCCGACATATGTGTTGATCCCACCCATTGTGGCCTTTATTTTGACTATACGTATAAGATGTGCTCGCTCGAGACGTTAAAGACTGACGCTACACGGTACGTGTGCTATCTCATGTGATCCCCTTTCGTGTGCTGATGACTACATAGAATCCCCATCAAACTTCAACTTCCAGGTAAGTATCGTTTAATTGAAGGATTTTGACCTTGATCTGGAGTGAGTCATCATCACTGCACTATCATCCCTGCCTAGTGGAGTTGTAACTGGTGCAGGGATGTTTGTTTACATCATTTTAAATTGACTGAGTACAAAAGGAACACAACTTGTCCTGTGTGACTGAATTGTGGTTATTCGTGTGTGGCTGATTTGGCTGATTTTAGCTGGAGAATTGATGAAACTGACCAGACATAACTGTTTCCAGACTTGCCTAATAATGAATTCGCTTTCGTCACCTGGAAATACAGAAATGGTAAATTTACTAAGGAATTGTTTTTTTGTTTGTATAATTTCAACGTGCTGTTAAATAGAGGTTATTGTCATAAAAAGTACATGATATGTCAGTTAAAAGGTATCTGTGTCCTTTTCAAATACACCCTGGAAAATAATTTTGTTTTAAATTATTTTTCTAGCAATACGAAATTTATTCACTTTTTAATGAGACATTGAATGAAAGAAATTGCCATGTTAAGTTATCCAACAATTATTTTCAAATGCCAAGTAATTTGCAGTCCAACAATTAATGTAGCATGGATTTGTTTGTGTATATACAAGACATGAATCCAACCATATAAAAGCCTTGCATTGGAGGGTTGCAGATCTAGATAGAAAAAACGAATAGTTTCAGTAAAATAAAACTGTTTGGAAATCTGTTTGAAAACAAAAATCAGCTTGTCAAAGCACAGTATATTTTTAAAGATGATGTTGATTTCTGAAAGAGAAGTCTGCGCCATTTTGTAGTTTTATGTAGATTGTATATTGTAAAATAGAACAGCCAATTATTTCTGCCATGAAATAACAAAAAAGTGACTTTTGAGAGCTATTTTTATCAAGTCCCCTCCAGCTTGCTGGTACTATTTGTCTAAAGGTCGTCGCTGCGGGCAGCAAACAAATCTGACACCATAGGACATACTCCCCTTTTGTGTCTAGTGCTAGACACAAAAGGGGAGTTTGTCTTTTGACGTCAGATTTGTTTGCTGCTCGCAGTGACGACCTTTAAATAAATGGCCCCAGCGGGCTATGCTGCACTAGAGGGGACTTATATAGCCCTCAAAAGTCAACTTTTTGGTTATTTCACGGCAGAAATAATTGGCTGTTTGATTTTACAATACACAATCTACATAAAACTACACAATGACGCAGACTTCTCTCAGCAATCAACATCATCTTAACCCTAATAACCCCCATGAGGTATTCTCTGAGCACCCTGCCAAATGCAACAGAATGCAACACAGCTGAAATAAGAACCCTGCTAAATGCAATGTTGCACTGTGCTGGAGGCTTATATGTGCAACTTGTGCTTCCTGTTAGGTTGCTAAATGCAACAGAATGCATCAGACCAGGAGACATGCCTTGACTGCTAAATGCAACAACTTGCAACAACTTTTGACCATTGGTGCATTCTATTGCATTTAGCAGGGTTAGGGTTAATGCTAATATGTTTTTTACTAAACACAAACTCATCTTGCGTATTTCTTTAGAACAATCCTTTCCCCTACTTGCAGGCTGCTTACACGCGTTCACAGAGCTACGATAAAGTGCGTCGTATCGTCAATGAGGAAGGCAGACAAGCTCGTAACCTTGTTACGTGGAATGTACCTGTTGATTATACCGACGATAGCGACAATGATGGTAAGAAATTCCACTTCATTTGAGGGCGGTTCCGAAAATACAGAATATTCGAATATTCGATCGTCATCCAAATATTTGAATACCCTTTGGCCGGTTCGAATATTTGAGAAAAAATAATGCCCGACTCTGTTGCTATTTTAATAGAAATAGTTACGGCACTTAGTAGTGTCAAATGCCGCATTTTTTTGACGGTATTTTTTTGGTGGACAGAGGTTTATTGTTCCAATCCGTAAAACCTCTAATACTTATAAATAATTTACTGCAAAAACACAGTAATTGTGCACATCAAACACCAGCGTGCTTTGCAACTTTTTACCGGCGCGGTATTCAATTGCAGCTGACCCGTGAAAAACTTGATCGGTGCCGTACCGGTATCGAATATTCGAATATTCGGTCAAACTCAGTTTTGAATAATCGAAAACTACATTATTCGAAAATGAACAGCCCTACTTCATTTGCAGTTTGGGTTCGGGGTGGATTGAGAGTTGGAGTAAAAACTTATGGAGACAGTGGATACTTCACTCATTCCAAGTCCATTGGAGACAGCCTCAGAAGCTTCCCATTCCGCAACATTTTCCAGAGTTGAATCTGGAAGATTATCTGGCCAATTTCTGTTTGATTAAAAACCCTAACCCTCCAGGGCATGATTGCTAGAACCTTGCCAGATGCATCAGATTGCATACTTTGTCACATAGACATGTGCAGGCCTTGAATTTGGAAATCTTTAGGGTGTCGACGGAGATTTTTTGTAGGGCACCTCGGCCAGTAAGAAGGCAACGACGGCACTGGCCGTCATGGCCGTCGTTCATTTCAAGCCCTGCATGTGTGGAGAGTCCAGCAAAGTGGAGCCGTCAGCACATATGCACTGTGCTGCGGTTTTAAATTGACCAGGTCCCATTTCTCTCACAATACACGTTGGGATGTTTAACATGTTGATAATTTTATTTCTTACGATTAATTATTTATACGAGCTGTACTCTTTTAAGTCTTCTTGTTCAACCCTTTCTGGCCGGCTGTTATTAATTGGGTGCTGCAATGCAAATACAAGCTTGTGCAGCCAAGCGTAACACAAACAATAGGCAGACAATGGATTGAGTGTGTGCAGGAATGCACATATAGATGACAACAAAAACATAGGTGCAATCTCATGAAAAGCTTTTAAAACATGTACATGAGAACAGCATGCATGCAGTTTAATACGGACCAATTATAGTATGCATTGGGCTTATTTGCCAATTTTTGCAAAGAACATGCCTTTGGCTCACTCCATGTTTGATTTTGCTGGATTCTGGATGGTTCTTGAAACAAAATTCCTGGGTGTTAGAGCTAGTGTTATTTATTGTGTACATAAAAAAAACAGTGTTCATAACTATGTGAAATTTGATTCCATCAGGTAAGCCTGAAGTGCGCAGAAAGCCCAAAGCCAGAACCAGCGCCAGCAACCGCAGTGCACGGTTGACACCGAGGGCCACCGGCCGGCGTAAGAAGAGCAGCGACAGTCCCCGCGGCAGCCCCAGGGACCAGTCCGAGACACAGGGGTCCGAGGTGCCGAAGCCGCACCGCAAGCCTGCTGCAGCAGGTAACACTGCTGTTGCTGCAGCAGCCAAGAAGGTGGACCTGCGGGCTCGCTACTGGGCCTTCCTGTTTGATAATCTGCAGCGGGCCGTGGACGAGATTTATCAGACCTGTGAGGCTGACGAGAGTATCGTGGAGTGCAAGGTACAGTCAACATTGTCACCATCTTGTAATATTGAAACTGAGGACGATTTCTCGTCTTGCGTGTATAAGCCAGTTCGGTATCTCAAAGGTCAAAGGTTATTCGGGATAAAATTGCTGACGTAATGTCACGCCATGTTACGGGAACGCCCATTCTGAATTTAACACGTGCATGTTGTCGGACCACCTTTTGCATTAACACGCGCCCGTTAGGTCACGCGGGTCATTCGGGATAAAATGTCATTGTGCACATGCACAGTTGAAGTACCGAAATGGCTTATACTGCGGAATGTGACTTGCTGACATTGCAGCATTGTGCTGTGGTTTTGTCTACATTTCATTGGGAATTGATACAATCAATTCTCTCACCCGGAAATCTGTTACTACTCTTAGTCTGTTCTACAGATGTTTTCATGGTTATTGTTTCACTGGCTTGTCCAGCTTGGTTCCTCCAGTTGGGGTGTTTAAGCTTGAAACTCGGCTTTCCACCTGTTCCCACCAATATACTAGTGGTGGGATGCAAATCATGATTTTTTAGCATTCGGTTTGAATTCCAGCTATCCCTGCAAGGGCAGAAATATGGATTGGGACGCAGTCCGTCTGATTGCATGGGTATCCCCAAAAAATAATTCCAAGGTTTTCCTCCCACCTCTAAAACTGAACAAAAAATATGTGACCCGTCTGCGTGCAAGTATCATAAATATTGGCATTCTACAATGAATAAATATTTACACTGTCAATAAAATATTTCAAAATTATTCATGCTGTTCCAACAGGAGGTTATCATGATCCTGAAACGAGCTACTCATGACTTTGAATCTCTCATCAAACGCATCAACGTCCAGAAGGACTTTGAGAGGTGCGACATTGAAAACAGGTATGCGCATGGCCGTGGTTCATACATAACCTTCAATTGCTCTCACCATTTTGTTGCAGTGACACTGTTTTGTTGTTGTATTGATTAATGTATGATACTAACATCGGCGTTCGTGGATGGAGTGGTTCATTGTTCAATATTTATGTATTCTGGTATTTAAAGTTAGATTTAATCGAGTATTTGAATGTTGGAACCATGCCTGTCAGAAACTACAGGCGTCAGAAATTTTAGGCGTCAGTCGGAATGGCTTGCCCAAGTCGAGAATTGACTTTTCCATTAAGCCCCTTTACGTATCGACCAATCACAGCCGCGACCGTTGTCCGACAAAGGACCGTCATTCATGACTGGCGTGGTCAGTACGTTAAAGGGGCGGAGCTTAATAGATCGGTGCATTGCTCGCATCATTCGGAAATTGCATGTGCCAATCAAGTCTAAATTTATTAAGTTTCCCATTCCTGCAGAATATATGTTTCAACTCGTCCTCCATTTCATCATCAGTTGATAACTGATTTTGAAAAATGCCACTTGCATGCTGACGAAGGCATTCTCAAAACTTTTAACCAATTCAGTGTTTTTCAACAAAAGTTTTGCTTAGTAGTTATGCATGAATATTGCTTCAATTTGGCTTAAATACCGCAGAGTCTAAAAAAAACTGCAGGCTGAGAAAAACGACTTTATTGCCAAAATCATGAACTATCCGTTCACATACAATGGCTACACAATGATGCAAACGCTTTGCCGATTCAGAAGCATGTGTTGAGAGAGAAAAAAAAGTATAATATGCGTCTTTGCCAAAAAATGTAAATCTGTTAACATAGAATTTGCCTATAATGTTGCAACAATTGTTTATAATTCCCCAGCTGCATGTAATTGCTCCCCAAGCTTGTGAAAGAAATGCAAATCTAGTAAATCTAACACCAAGAGTTTATTACACAGAGAGGGCATTTTTCGCACCGTGCATTTGAAAAGGTTGACACGTCCGTCTTAACGGCATGTGTCATTTTACACAGATTGAAGAAAACATGAGCAATTTGAAGTTATTTGACATCCCCAATGGTTATTGTTCCTATTTCAATGCTGTTGAAATATCCTGAGAAATACCCTTGGTATGGATAACTTGTCGACTGCGCAGTTTGAAAATAGCATAGATATCTCTGGTGCTAACCGCTTGGTAGTGAACCGTATTGTAAATTTTCCCTGCAAATCTAAACAAAGCTGGCATAAACTTTTGTTAGAAAAATCCAGAGTTAGTCGGAAAAATTCATGTACTCGAATATTTGATATCACAAATTTATAGTTCTTGTACTTTACATAAATATTTGTTGTGTTTGCAATGTTTGTTTTGGTTAACTTGTTTTTATTCAATGCATTGTTAACATTCACCGAATCTGAGCTTGTATTTTGTGACTGATTGCATAAAGGATTGATTGATTGATTGATTGATTGATTGATTGATTGATTGATTGATTGATTGCATAATTGTTGTTGGAGGGGGCGGGGCTTCATTTTCATCCAGTATACCATTGGATCTACATGTATTTAGGATCTACATATATTATTATACCAGAGTAATTTTGCCAAGACCAGTGTCTATCAAAATTCACTGTGCTGGTGTGCTGTCTCAGCTACGTTTTACAAAATGGAATCCAAACTTGTTAACAATAAGCCAGTTCGGTATCTCAAAGGTCAAAGGTTATTTGGGATAAATTTGCTGACGTAATCACGATGTTACGCAAACGCCCATTCTGATTGAATTTAACACGTGCGCGTTGTGCGACCACCTTTTGCATTCACCCGCGTGCGTTAGGTCACGCTGGTTATTCAGGATAAATGGTCATTCTGCACATGCGCAGTTGAAATACCGAACTGGCTTATTGACAAAAGGTGTCAATTGAATAAAAATAAACAGGGCACCCTTCATTCATTCCATGTGTAAAAACCAATATTAATTTTTAATTAAAAAAAAGTAACATTATTTGAGAAAAAACAGCCACCAATCCACTGATCTAGTCTTGGAGTCTGCTAGACATACGGTATGCTTAATTCCTGGACTCAGTCCATTGGTCCAGTGTGAATTTCAAGCCCTGGGGAGGCTGGTTGGGGTAATGTACCTTACTCAAGGACACTAAATTGGATTAAAATAATCGGTTTCACAAGCTCCACATCATACTTCAATGTACTCACTAAGCCACACCCTCCCTTCTTGATTGTGCAAACTTTCTAAAAGAATGTTTGTTTCAGCCGTTGCGCAAGTCACAGGGTATTACAGCTCAGCATTGTGATATTTTTGTTTTTACCGTTACTGCTTTCACCCTTTCTCTTTTCTCTCTCCTGTTTTTTTGCTTCGAATCTCTCTTCATCTTCCTCTGTTGATTGTGTATTTTTTCGCTGCTCCTGGCGCTAACTCCTGGCTCCGAAACAACCGCACAATGAAAGGCCAACATCCATTGTGTGGGAGGTTCGGAAGTCGTCGTCACCGGCCAAACACCGGACACCCAGCTGGCCGCCCGACAGCCGGGTCCCCACGCCCCGCCGGTGCGTTCTCTTACTGCTGCAGGAAATTGTGCTGACTTCTTGTCGTAAAAAAAGTGTTGTTTTGTTCTTGGTACATGTGTATTGGGGGGGAATTAACCTAACCTTCTCAAATCTTCCAAGATCCTCTTTGCCAAATGGAGGAATTTTGAGGATTAAGGGTTTTTGGAAGTTTAAGCATTGGAGGATTTTTCAGGATTGAGGGCATTAGAGGATTTTGCCTCTGGGGGGGAAAATGGAGGATCCAGCTAACAAGCAAAAAATATTAAGCACAAATTATTGAAAATAAAGCAAATTATGCAAAAAGAACACTAAACAAGGGAATTGCAGACAAGTCTTTGAGCTGGACTTCCTGAATGAAACTTGATTGATCTTATTCAAATCACGTGTATGAGGGTATTGTTTGCTTTCGTTTTGTTCTAATATCGTTGAACCATTGAAACAAAATTATATGCACGCCTTGATTTCTATTTTGTTTTAGTCAATCCAATTTTCAGACATTACCAATTAACGTTCACCTCTAGTGTATTGTTTTATGTGTACACTTTGTTTAAAACATTAAATTACATTTAGGAATTATTGCTATGTTTTATTAGTTGATGCAATACAAAACTTGTAATATTCAAAGCATTGTCAACGGCAGCATCCATACAGTACATTGATGAAGCAGTGTTGTTTAAATTTAGGAAGAACAAAATCGTTTTGTTTTGTTTACTAATGGAATTTAGGTTTTTCTTATGAATAATTCCATTTCATTAGTTTTGCTTGGTTTAACAATATACAATCGGATGTCATTTTAAATTTGTGCTTTTTTAATGAAAAACTTCCATTTTTTTTGTTAGCAGGAAATAAAACCAAAGTGTGATTCCTTACCTTTGTAGGCCTAATTCTTTAGCCTGGGAGATCCGGAAGACTTCCCCAGGCCGAGGACTGATCGGCAGTCCCACCCCAGACGGGCGAGACGCCCCGAGCCCTGTCAATCGCAGTCTGAACTTCACTGGGTCGGAAGGCTCTAAAGCCAGGGACAGGTAAGATCTTGTGAAAAAACTGTTGAAACTTGAAAATACTGCACAGCATGGTGTAAAAATAGAAGCTGGAAACAAATTAGGACCAGAAAAGGGCCTGATGCTGAATGTTGTTTGTTTTTTCATTCTGCTATATTTATCATTGGCGTCCAAGCCCCCTCACCAACATACATATACTGCCTGACACTTGGTTTGAAAATTGAGCCTATCGCGGTAGTATCGCATGCCTGCCACTTTGTGAAACAGCGTCCAGTCACGGCAACTATCATTTATACAGATTGTACAAATTCTGAGAGAAACTAAAGATTATCACACAGATTTACAGCGGCCCTGAACCCTAGAAAAAGTGCCTTTTATTTTAAAAACCTGAAATAATGTTGCCATAGCAACAATAGGCCACCATATTGTTGGACAGGCATATGATAATATCACCATGTATTATTGTATGCATTTGTCCTACAACATGGGTGCAGCATATATGTTGATCCTGTTTTTTGTGTATTATGTGCAATTTTGTAAGTTTATTTTTGTAAATTTGCTGGCCATCAGTGGAAAACAGTACATTGTACTGATCTGATTTTACCCAGGATAAAACAAGAATAAATGAATGAATGAATATGATATCATCATGTATGATTGTGTGCATTTGTCCCACAACATGGCTGCAGGCATATAATATCATCATGTATTATTGTATGCATTTGTCTCACAACATGGCTGCAGGCATATGATAATATCAGCATGTATTATTGTTTGCATTTGTCCCACAACATGGCTGCAGGCATATAATAATATCAGCATGTATTATTGTATGCATTTGTCTCGCAACATGGCTGCAGGCATATAATATCATCATGTATTATTGTATGCATTTGTCTCACAACATGGCTGCAGGCATATGATAATATCAGCATGTATTATTGTTTGCATTTGTCCCACAACATGGCTGCAGGCATATAATAATATCAGCATGTATTATTGTATGCATTTGTCTCGCAACATGGCTGCAGGCATATAATATCATCATGTATTATTGTATGCATTTGTCCCACAACATGGCTGCAGGCATATTATAATATCAGCATGTATTATTGTATGCATTTGTCCCACAACATGGCTGCCATGACGTTATATTCGATAGTCTATATTATGGCCTGGGTTTTCTCAAAGCAAAATAATTTCACTCGAGGACGGCATGAGAATGAAGTTAGTATAAATTTGTATGTACGTTGCAGCCCTGTGCCTCTGAAAACAGGACCAGCAGAAACCATCGCTGTGGCCAGCTGGGCTGACCGGGTTAAAGGTCACACCACCAGGCCCATCGCCAAGGTTCCAGAAGTGAAAGCGCTGGGCATCAAGCCGGAAGACAAACAAGAAAAGGACAAACTGGGAAAGGACAAAAAAATGCTAGGGCACCAGATGGAACAAGTGAATGGACAGCTGGCCAGGGTTGAAGGTAAAGGAAAAAGCACACGATGGTGTGGACTTTGACATGCACAAAGGACATTTTTAAGGGGTTAAAAACATGATGACCTGATCTTTACTTTATCATTAATGGCCAAAGAGGGACATGACTGCTGTTAATTGACCGAGCTAATGTAAAGTCCCTTAAAAGCAATAAAGATCAGACCATCACACTTTTATTCCGATTCATAAATGCCTTTTCAAAGAAAGCTAAAATCTCTGTGCTTGCATTCATGTCCTGGGAAAATTTCTCGGTGCATGGAGGCATTCCACAGCTCCCCTATCGCATGCGTACATACGTGCAGGGGACGTAACATTTTGTACATAAGAGTTGTCTGTCTTACAAACGGCGTTGCCTTTTCTGCAAGTGCTCTGATGATGCTCTCCAATGTGTATTGGCCAGCCACGCCTTGTTTAAACAACTCCCAGGCTCTCAACCAATAGGAATAAACTGTCTCGGGTATTTATGAATATACGTTATTTTTGCTCCCAGAAATGTTCAGAGAACAGATTTGTACAATTCATGACGGAATGGAGTTGAATCGACAAAAATTTATGAAAACAATGTTTTCGTTCTATATTCAGTTTTATTGTGAAATGCCCCATGAAGTATTTTACATTTTAAAAACTGGTGAAATGTTTTAGTTGCCAGCCATATGTATGTAGTTGATCTGCTCTGCTATTTCTGCGAACATACAGCAGGTGATTGAAATGTTATACCTTAACTTGAGTTCGTGAAAATGTTACATCATTTACAGATGATGGTGAAGGTTGGGAGACAGTGCAGCGCAGCAAACCTTTTCGCTCCCGACCATCCTCGGCCAAAGGCAGGTCCCACCACAGCAGCACCAGCAGTAATCTCTCTGTCAAGTCTCAGAATGGACCCAATCCCACTTCTGACACCCAAAACATGCATCCAAATCCCACTTCTGACACCAAACCCCTGCACCCTACAACGGGTAGCAACAACATGCAGCAGGGAACCATTCGCAGTAGGACCGACAGTGAGAAGGAAAACAGACCTTTGGAAGGTAACCTCGGCAACCAGGGGCAGTCCACAATCAACCTCGAGGTCAAAGGTGAACGATCAGAGACGACCAAAGCAGAAAGCCAGGACATGAATGAGAGGATATCCAACAGCCAGATGATAGACAAAGAGGTCAAAATTCAGGATTTGGATCCAGCTATTGTGGCTGTTGGCACCGGTAAGTGACCCATCTATTTTCCTGAATTCTGTTACCTAAAGACAAGGTTAGCTGCAAACCTATTTCAAAAATTCCATTTTTGATTATTTTCCAGGGAAGAGAGATGTGTTGCTGTCCTCTGATGAAGCCGATAGCAACCGCGAGAACAACACAGAGGACGAACTGGCTGCAAAACTGGACAAGGTAATCAAGATTTCACAGAATAAAAGAATTATGCACTAAATATCCATGCCTTTACATTATTACAAGCATCATCAAAATGCTTCTTTTCATTTGCAGTAAAAAGAAGGTTGTGTTTTTCAATTCTTGTAAAATCTTTTCAGTGGAAGAGTATCTTGAAGAGAATCTTTCCTTGGAAGATTACATTATTTTTGTTTGATAATGGATGGAACTCCTTGTTTAAACGCAAAATAACCGCAACAATTTGTTTCCTCCAAAATAACCTATCAACTATATTTTGGTGAAATATTGGTCAGAAATGATTCCACAAGTTACTAACGTGGAAACTTCTACATTGAAATGTTAAAAGTGTTTAGTTTTTGCACACAATGCTACAGAGACTCAATATTTATATTTTTTATTAGAGTTTTTTTAAAAAGAAACTTTGGATTTCTGCCCAATATTCGACAATCCTTTCTTTATCAGGATGTTAGCATCGCTATTGATGAAGAAGAAACCTTGACTAACGAGATTCAGAAGTGTCAGGACGAGGCTCTGGCATCAGCCATTGCCGAGGAAGAAAAACTGACCATGGAGATCGAAGAGGAAGAAAGCAAAGAAATCATCGTGGAGACGGATGAAGGGGAGAGTGACCTAGCTCTAAGCACGGTGAGTAAACCAGACCAACCCCAGGAGCCAGTGTCGTGTAGCCGCTAAAGCGCAGAGAAGATCACCAGCTCGTGATATTGATTATTTATCTGAAGGATTTTCCTCATTTTTATTCCCAGAACACCCTGAGTTCATTGGACAGCTCGCAACGCACTCTGGACTGGAATGAGATGGTTGCAGATTTTGAGGATCGACAGCGCCAGCAGTCTCCGATCAGCTGGGGCGAGATGGTCGAGATGAGCGAGATTGAGGGCAGGCCGCCGGGCTACGCGCTGCACATGCACGAGAAGCTTTCGTCGCCCTCTAGGAAAAGGTAACCCAAACATTTGTCTTGAAGTAGTTGGCCAGTGGGGCTAGCACTCAGATCTACGTGTAATCCATATTACAAATAATTGCCAAGTTAGGGTAACACTTCTTACTCCAATTTTTACTCAAATTTCAACTGCTCAAAGCAAAAATGAAAAAATTGATTACATTTACACCACAGACCTTTTGGAAACTGCTCAGGAAATGTTTATCCTTTGTACTGTGTCATTTGGATACACTTCAAAATATATCTGTGTGTATTTTTTAGTATAATTTCAAAGCTGTATTTTTGCCGATGCAGAACAAGAGCTGAAGCCCAGAAACGGCATGAAGAGAGGCAGTCAAAGGCTGAGCAGAAACGAGTCACACTGATGGACGAGAAGGCTGTCAAACTCAAGATGCTTCATGAGAAGGTGAGAGAATGGCTGGTGATGGACAATCCTGAAATCTGACCAGCTTGGTTTTGTCTTGAGGATTCATCTTGACAAAGGCCGTGTCCGCATTGGACTTTTTTGGTAAAACCTACGGAGACTGTTGTCAACTTAACCAAATTAAGTCCAATGCGGACAGCCGGTAAACTTGCCAAATTGTCAAGTGTCGATCGTCGGTTGTCGGTTTTACCCTCCGCAGCAGTAAGTTTTACAGGCCCAAGCAATTAGCGGAAGAGTTACATGGTAGGTTTTACGTCGCTGAAAAGTCCAGTGCGGACAGCCACGGTAAAGTAAAACCTACATTTTGATCACGTGCCGTCTGCAGATCAATGCATGCCGCGCCTCTACGTTGGCATACACAATGAAATGCGTGTAAATTTAGCGCGTTCTACAAAACCACAGAGGACATTCACTGCATAATAGTTTATTTGGCCAAGGACTTTCAGCGAGCAGTGTAATCCAAGTGCGGACGCAGGGAAGAATAACCACAGTGGAATGTTAACAATCACGTACGGTAACTTTTGACAATAATTAGCCCAATGCGAATGCGGCTCTAGTCTGGTTTTTCTTCGGTAAAGTTACCAAGACTCACTGTAAACATTTATCTGCTTAACTCTTTCCTTACCAATGTCGAGTTTACTCGACAAGGAAACCACACCAGAGTATCAAAACAACATATATATTCACCGTGTTTCAACAACCTGTAGTGCTTGTGTTATTTATACATGATCCTTATACCAACAGAAAGAGTTAGGAATTAATATTTCTCTTGAAGCAGGAAAGATCGTAAGATGAAGGGAAAAATGCACCAGGCAAAGTATTCCATAGAAATACAGAACAAGGGAAAAAGCTATTGGCATAGCTTTTTGTTCTACATCTACGTACAGCTAGAGTATATTGGTGGGAACAGGCGGAAAGCCGAGTTTCACACTCAAACACCCTAACTGGAGGAACCAAGCTGGACAAGCCGGTGGAACATTTACCATGAAAATACCTGTAGAACAGCAACAGAGTAGCAACAGATCTCCGGTGAGAGAGTGATTGTAAGGATGAGCCCAACTCTTCTCCAACCAAATTAACAATGCGCTCTAATAGTCAACAATTGTCCACAGTCCTTGATGGAAAAAAAGGCTTTGTTCTAAGATTTTTGAATGTCACTTGATTTGGGGGTTTGGCTTAGATTGAAGAAGTCAGAGAGTGGAAGGAGGAACTACTGATGCTGAAGAAAAAAGAAATGGATGAAAAACAGCTACGGGCTGAGCAGAAGAGACAGATGCAGCTTGAGGCAGTCAGGAGGAAAGCACAGGAAGAAGAACACAAGGTGAGACGGGGAACTAGACCAAGGGGAAAAGATTCAGGGGCGGATCTAGGAAGATTTGTTAGGGGGGTCTGATAAGAAAGAAATTAGGAAAAACAGCTATGGGCTGAGCATAATCATAATAATATTTCGTCTGCAAATTGACTCTGATTTTCAGGCCAATGAGATAGCATTTATCAACAGCCTGGAGGCTCAGAATAAGAGGCACGACATCTTGGCACGTCACATGGGCCATGAGGCTCGCCTCCAAGACTTGATGGAGGAACGACAGAGGAAACATGTTGAGAAAGCAGCCAAGGAGGAGGCCGTTCAGGTAAGGCGAGTGTCGTCAAGATGAGAATTCTTTTTTTCTTTTCTGTCAGGCACTTGTTTTATTAAAGAGTTAATTTTGGGGAAGTATAACGAGTTACGTCAGTGCAGAGTATTTTTAACACCAGTAATTCTTCCTAAGTTAATTTTAGAAGTGCATTTATAATTTTAACCCTCTTACCGATGTCAAGTATTCGACTGTCAGAAGCACCCCAGCTGCTTACCAATGCTGAGGTTACTTGACAAGGAAACCACACACACAGCATCCAAACGACAGATATATTTATCATGTTCCATGAGCTGTATGGTCAGTGTTATTTGCTGTCCATAACTCATCCTCATACTATTACGGAGAGAGCTTGTTCAGATCTTTCTATTGGTGCTAACAAATCTATGTATTACGATTATAACATTTGGAGTAAACCGTATCCGAACTTTCCCTGTGCAGTTTTGTGCATGGAGTGTCATTGTTCATGCGACATACACGTTTCCTGTTTGATAAAGTGGGCCGGAATAGAAAACAGCCATAACTTTGCTATTTTAACAGCCATGACTTACATTTGTATTCCATGTGAAAGAGTACTTTTCATGGGACAATCTTCATGCACAAAATTTTCCTTTTCAATCAACTCTTGAAGGAGAAATCTTTGGCTGAAAATACAATTATTCAGCAAGCAGACAGCTGGGTTTTTTTCTGTGTGATTAATGCTAATAAACAAAGTACTGAAAGAGTTAAGGAATGTTTGTGAAATCATGAAAGTCGTATCCTCATCGAGTGATTCCCACAATATCGTTTCCCAGGTTGTATCGTAAAGTCGGGGCATGATCCCTGGCTATACGGCATTCTGGGTTTATGACTTCATACATCCTTCTTTTCCCTATTTTGATGGGCAGGAGAGGAGAAAAGCCTTGGAAGAAGAACGGACGGCTCGTCTCAAGGAGATGCAGAAACACCGGCAGGATCAAGCAGACAAGCTGACCGTCTTGAAAGAACAGAGGGAGAGATCCAGAGAATCTGCAGTCAAAGAGAGAGCCAGGTAGGGTCACTGACCAACTTACAAAACGGGGTCGCTTTCTTGATCAATTAAGCAGAAAATATTCCTGAGAAAATTAACATGCTGAGCAGATATCTGCCACAAATCAGTCGCAGGTCATACATAATATGCAGAAGTTTGGCTAATAACCTGTTTTTAATCAGCTAATCTTTTTTATGCTAAGCACTGTTGTGTGATTCCTAAGTCAAATTACAAGTCATTTTTTGTCGTCAAAGTCAAGTCACGAGTTAGGTTTTCTGAGTAAAATCAATGAAGAATATCCTTTGACACACACTTGTGACAATAAAGTCAAGTCTTATTCACTCTTTGAATATACTGTGGCTTTTATAATCATTTGTCCATCTTCTTTTTAACAAAAAAGGTAGTTTCATCCACGTTAATTACGATTGTTATAAGTTTAAAATATTAGCCTTTTAGTATATTTTTGACATTTTGGTGACATTGCCAAGGCAAAATTATCAATTCTCCAAGATGAATCACAAGTAAACTTGTCCCAGGTGAAGTCAAGAAGTTAAAAAATTATCCCAATTTTTACACCTATAGACCCAGACGGGAGAGACCAACTCACCTCCCCTAAATTTTCATGTTATCCGATAGCCCGATAAAATGAAACGCTGATTTCCTGAACTCATTTTGTTTTCTTGTAAATGCAGAGATCGTGAGCAGAGACTGTCTGCACTGAACGCAGCCCAACAGGCCAAGGAGGAAGAGATACAGAAAAAGATTCAACAGAAGGTAATGGCATTCATCATCGTTCAATGGCGCTGCTGAGCAGGCTGCCTCCTTGCGAACCATGGCTAGTGCAGGCTTTCAAATATTCCTGCTTTTCCAACTACAGTGGAATGCCGCTATACCGAACACTGCTATACCGAACACCATCCTTGGCTCCCAAATTTTGTGTACAAAACTTACCGAACATTGTTGTTAAAAAAAAAAAGGCAACAGATTAAAAAATGTAGTGGGCATTTGGGCTGTTTGTAAATTTTCCCAAACTGCCGCAGCTTTATGTTGAAGAGTGACAGATGGATATTATTTCCCCAAGGAATAGAAGGGAAAAGTCAACTGTTGCTTTAGAATTCGGTAAGCTTAAAAGTATGAACATGTAATTACATAATTCAATGGCTGGTCCATGTTTAAAGTTGTCCTAACCGGCGGCTGAAAATCGCAATACCTTAACGATCGCTATACCGAACAAAATCTGTGGATCCCACGATGTTCGTTAAAGTGGCGTTCCACTGTATTTCCGAGTTCTATTTACCTTGCTCCAACTTTTCCTACTTTCTTTTTCTTAAAAGTTCTATTCTTTCTTACTTCTTCCTACTCTTTTTGTCCCACAACTCCAAAATATGAAATCTCATTGAATATTATTAACAGTGTTGCACACTGTCATATGAAAATCACACAGTGAAGGGCTTGGGTGCAGGAGTACTGCAACTTTACTTCTAAGAGATTAGTTGAAGATGGAGCACAAGTGTTGAGTACAGAACATGCCAAATGAGGGTGTAGATATGGGTGAGAATCAACGAAAACTACTGAAAACCTGCAAAAGTCCTTTTTTTTTTATCCTACTATTCTATTTTTTTACCTCGATCTGCTTGAAAAGCCTGGTGGTGTCGTCATGACCCATCGCCATCGGTGCATGACTTTACACCCATTGTGTTGTCACAGGTTCAAATCCGCCATGTGATTTTTCTTTACAGCACGATGAAACGACCCGTCGCCACAATCAGCAGATAGAACAGAAGCGCGAGAAAGCCATCGAACTGAGCATGCTCAAGCACTACCGCACCACGGACGTTGCCCCTCACCACAACCCCTACGAGAATAAGAAGATGTGTTCACTGTGTGGCGTCATGGTATGTTACAACCAGGGGCCCATTTCATGGGAACTACTTAGCACAAAAATTTGCTTAGCACAGACAAATTTTGCTTTAAGCAGAACAGGTTACTAGTCAAAATTATGTACTTATTGCTTGTGACCAGCTCTAATAAGCTGATTTTGCTGATTTTACATAGATTCTATGGGTTGCTGCACAGCGGTGGATTTTAAAGGATTTAGGAAAATTCCTGTAAGAATGCCTTGTGGTTATCAAGAATCAATGTAAGTAACCATGGAATTGCCCACAACTTGTTTGCAGATTCCGTCAGAGGTGTACCTACTGAGTCATCTAAGAGGCAAGAAACACAAAGAGGCTGTCTCTGAGAAAAACCTGGGAAAACACATGAACGATGAAGAAATTGTAAGTACAAGAATTCTCTGCCTGTAAGCCCACACCCTAATACCTCAATCATCTAAAAATCTGCAGGTGTTTCTAGGTCAAAAGAACTCGAACATTGTCAATTCTAGCCCTGGAGCAGGACCAGGGAATTGATGATTGATCCAGGTCATAGGCAAGATATTTTGTCTTGAATTTCTCGGTCATTGGATAAATGCTGACTAAAAGGGGTTGTACCATTTGCTAATGTCCGACTTATAGGAAAGTGTGGATGATGAAATTTGTTCACAGATTTATGCAGGAATAATTTTTTTTTAAAGAAGAAAAAAAGTGCAGCATACATCAGTTGCCAGGGTTAAATATTCACTTTTCCCCATGGGTTGTGGCTCGTCTATATATTCCTGCATGGACTACAGGAGAGCTACTCCTTGAAGCTTCTAGTCGAGGCCTCCCCAGACCGCCCCGACCCCCAGGAGGTGGCAGAGAAGGAGAGACAGAAGGGGTGTCGCAAGAGGGCCCGTAAGCTGAGACAGAGGATGTCCTGCAAGGGCAAGGAGTATGAGAACAACCTGCTGACCAAGACGCAAGGCAAAGAGTCACAGCTGAGGGCAAAGTGAGTCAACTGACCACCCACTACCCCATTGACAGACCTGCATACGTGACTGTTGCATGCTTTAACCCTGGGAAAAAAACACCAATATGATTGTCAGACATGTACTACACTCTGTAAAAACATCGGTGATCCCTTACTCTGGAAGCCCCACACGCTAATCCCTCATCCATCTGAAGGCTGAGGGTATTTTAAGTCATAATAACCCAGATACTTTCAATTACAGCCTTGGAGCAGGCCAAGGGAGTGGATGATTAATCCTGCATATTAAACATCTTACAAGGCAGGGGTTGGGAATGTCTCAGTTATTGGGTAAACTCTGACTAAATGCGGTTGCTATTTGCCGGCCACACCTGTGAACACATCAGGTGTTTTGTAGATGGCTTCGGACACACGGGGATTGCAAGCCAAATGTTCTGCCGTTATTGGCAGCTATTCTTGGCTTACACCAGGCAGAGTTATGAAATTGAGCCTTGATCTCTTTGCCAATGCCTGTATTTGCAATGAGTATTCTTCGTTTGTGCCCCAGCGCCTTAGAGCAAACTTTTTTTTTTGGTATTTTAAATATGTCATTGATTAATTAATTGTTCAATCGAGTATTCTGAAATTGATTGCATCACATTCCAATATTTTCCCTCAGGCTGCAGAAGCTGATCAAAGATCTGAACAAGTACCTGCAATCTCAGGCTTCCACAGGTCCCTGGGAGCAAAGCAAGGTGTCGGCCATGGATCGAGCTCTGGGAGAACTCAACCGCATCTTGGCCAAGAAGGTTGGTGACAGTAACCTCCTTAAATCTCCTGCAGATGATTTTACAAAACTTTTATGCACGTGGTGGTTCTCGACTTACAAAAGTTCTGCAACACTTATAGCATTTTTAAAATCAGTTCGCCAAAGTAACACAGTAAATAAATGGCTGACTTACACAACAATGGCCGACTTAGGAGATTGAGATCATCGTAGAGCCCTTCGTCACTTAAGTTATTTAGTTAATTAAAAGAAATTATCAAGACTATTTTTGTCATGAAACGAGTCTCCAATGGCAGGTTTATCTGTGAGTGAATCTTAAAGAGTTGCCACTCAATTGGTCAGTATTTGATCCAAGCCCCACTGTGCGAAAATTGGTACACCTTTTTGTGGCATTGAAATAATATTCAGTCTTGGTTTCACAAAGTCTTTGTTTGCTCTCTGTAAATTGTTTGTGGCTGTCAATCTTGAAGTATAACATATCTGAAATGTTAGCATTGTCTGTGCTGAGTTTATGGTAGATTTTTTCACATTGTTGGTGCAGCGCTAATGGTCATAGAAAAACTAGAACGGTGCTTTGGTAATCCAAAATATTATTTGATATTTATCGTTATGTTTATCGTATTTCTAGGAACAAGCTGACCAGATAACATTCAGAGCTTGTGGAGGTTTGTCTACACTTAGCCGTATCCTGATGCTGATAGATTCCGGCAGTAACACACTGTCCAACATCATACCTGTGAAGTAAGTAACAGCACTGTTCCTATGAGCTTTGTTGAACGTGATGGAAGTCTTACTGTGATAATGTGAACATTACGGTATATGGCCTGTGCTCTCATACCATAAATGTCAATGATTATAATAGAGTAAACTTTTGTTAAAGCCGAATCTCATGGGAATGGGTTTAAAATTTGAGATATCAGGAGTTTGAGTTATTAAAAAGAGAGGTTCCCGATTTTTCATATATTTGTCATATCATCTACACGTTATTTGGCACTTTCCTTCTTTTTGTTGATTTTATGGCATATGTTTTTCAGTCAAAAATGATTATTTTACTCACTTTTCATATTGTTCTTGCCTAAAAGTGTCTGTCGTACAGATAAACATGACCAAAAAAAAATGCTACTAAAATGTCATTGAGAAACTGTGTAGACCAAATCTTTATTTTGTTTCACGTCGTTTGTATGACGCGTCGATGCACTCAATGCACCGACACTCTTTTGGCCTTTACAATAGAGGGACAAACAAATACCAGGCGGTCGCAGGACGCACCGTTGTAAATGTCAGGCTAACGCAATAGCCAGAATTTATTGCGGTTACGAGATCGTGTACGCTGCATCCCGTGAAAAGACAAAAGGCATTGGCAGTGATGACTCATGAAAAAAAGTTTGCGGTCGTTTTAAACTTCTTTTCGGCTTTTTTAACAGTAATTTCGTTTGAAACAGCGCTCAAGTTAAGCGGAGGTATCGGTACCGGCGATTCAACTGGTGGGATTATTCATGTAAATAATATCCTATTCGTTTGACGGAAATGCACTGTAACTTGAGATAAGGAAAATAGGATTTACACTTGTATCTTCCGACTTGATATTTACAGTGTTTCCCCTATACCTTGTCATAGATCTGTATGTAGTGCAGTTACCGCCTTCAGACTTGCCTGTAAGGGTTGCTTTGATAACTGTCAGTATGCCCTCTACAGCGGCAAGTTGGCACCCATCGTGGAATTACTAGTCCATCAATTCGGAGTAAGTATACTCATAGCGCATTTGCATAACTGATAACTGTAATTTCAGAAGTTTTGTGTTGAAAACTGTTGGTTCTGTGCGAAAAGGAATTTCTGGTAAATATTTTCAGGCAAGATCTTCAACTCGATGACTATGTTCCATTTTTGGTAAAACATTTAAGCGGTTTTATGTAACGGAACAATCTTTTTGTTTTACACCAATACTTCTTTCCTTCCTGAAATCATCTTTTTATAGTGAAAACAAAAACAAACCAAATCCAATGAAAATTTGATGATTTTTTTTTTGTCAAACAATTATCATAGAATTTCTTGAAGGATGAAAAAATATAAATATCATATTGGTTACTTCCCATGTTATTTTGTAACCCCAAATTATTTTTTAGCCCCAAATATTTGGTCTAGAACTGTGCCTGGTTGTACCATCAGAATTTTACAACCTGTAAAAGATATTTGTTTAAAAACACTATTTCTACTATTAAGAACATAATCTTTATAATTAGAAAAATTGCTAAAAACCCTGAAAATCACTTGTTCTAATCTTCCGTTTTGTATGTCCATACAGCTGATTGTCCCTGATTCCGTGGACCCCTCCCCCAGCCTCTCCCAGGCCCTAGCAGACCCCATCTCCAGCTCCTTGATGCAACTCCTATCCACTGTCCTACTCTGTCTGGTCAAGTATCGGCCGCAGACACCATCATCCGAGAGCCGCTCAGGAGCACAGAAGAAACAGATGGACACCTTTGACCATTGTGGACAAGACCTTATCAGGTATGGTCAAATCTGCTACTGTGGCTGTCTTGATGAAATTGCCACCTTGATGAAATTGCCGCCTCGATGAAATGGCCACCTCGATGAAATGGCCACCTCGATGAAATGGGGACCTCGATGAAATGGGGACCTCGATGAAATGGGGACCTCGATGAAATGGGGACCTCGATGAAATGGCCACCTTGATGAAATGGCCAACTGGGGCCAATTTCCTCGAACTGCTAAGCACACAAATTTACTAAGCATGAAAAGTCTTCCTTGGTTAAAAACATGGTTACCAACCAAATGTTCATGCGATGTATATTACTGGTGACTGGTATTCAGCTGTGATTTGCTCAGTGGCAAGTGTCTAGCAGCATGCAGTGCATGATCAATCATCCACTCCCTTGGCCTGCTCCAGGACCGTGATTGACAATGTCTTGGTTATTCTGACCAATGAATCCTTTCAGAAGTGAATAGGGGAGAGGGACAAGCTGGCGGGATTTCCAGGGCAGGTATTACCAGCTTGATCATGTTGTCATGGTAGCATGATCTGACAGCCTCAGCAAATTCCGCACATCATCAGACATTGACGTGCATACAAACCTTACGATGAGAATTCTTTCTCCATCATTCTGTCACTTCTTTCATGTCTGCAGCTACTTGGTGTGCTGTGGGGTAATCGACAGTCTAACGTCCTGCTTCAATCATGTGCAGGGAACCGTTGACGAAAACCCGTCGCTGGCCGAGTTCCTACAACACAGCTTGGGTCTGCTGGGAGCCATGACAAAGTTTGTGTCGACAGCATCCAGCAGGTACTAAAGTAAATGTGACCCACTCTGCAAAAAGGGCAATTATGCTGCCAAATTTAAAAATAGTGTTTTTATATATAGCTGGAAAGGCCATTTTATAAGCGTTCATATGGTATATGTCTGAGGCCTGCAGCATTTTGCATTCACGAGATATTTGGAAATTTGCATGTTTGCTTTCAGGAATTTCTTGAAATGACTTAAGGAGAAACAAGCCATTTAAAGAAAACAAAAAGCAAAGCAATAGATTGAAGCACTCGACACAAACACATTCTTTTTCCAACTTTATTCTCTGAAATCAAAGATTTTGGTTATGAACTAGAATAATATCGGTATCAAAGATGCAAAAAAATCCCTCCCTTAAAAATCACTTGTTTGAAGAATTCTTCACCCTCTTCACATAGAACGACCCATTACGCGTAAAAGCATACAGCGACTTATGTGCCCTTTTTGCAGAGCGGGTAACATTCTTCGTAGCCCCTAAGTCTTCTTTCTCTTGATGATTCTTAAATAACGTAAAGTTACATTCATAGAAAATAATTGAATTCTACTTTTCAAAGATTCTTCACACTGTGATTGGTCTGCAATGCAGTGTCCGTTTAATAGACATTTTTTTCAAAACCCTTTCCAAACCGTAGGTTGGGGTGTATCTTCACTGCCAAGACGGAAGACCCCACTCAGCTCCTGACAACGTTCAGGGCGACGGGCTTTAGTGGTATCGTCTCATTGCTCTATGGCATTCTGCTGCATGGGGGCAACCCGCACCGGGGCAGTACAGCCACGCCCCCAGAATTACCGGAACACACCGTGAACGTAGTGACGGCCGGGATTAAAATGCTGAGCAATATTGCTCTACTAGATCTGGAGATGATGCAGGTAAGGCAAAAATTAAAAATATTTCTGCTTCCGGTTACCCTACCCTACCCTATTTTAACGCTCCCTCTCTCGGTGCCAAAATGGAGCCAACTACCCTACCTATCAAAACCTATCGAGTGACAGGTTGAAACACACAAGCTGTTGGAGAAGAAGGGCTCAGGTTTATTTAAAAGGTTATGATAGTTATAACAGTAGGAGGGTTAATAGCCCCAACCCTAATTTTTTTTCGGGGAAAAAGTTGAAAAAAAACCATAAATGCTGTAAATACCACCTTTAATCCTTGACTACATGTAGACACCTACATATACTCAGCACAAAAAAAAGTGCCAACAATTCCCTACCTACCTACCCTATTTTCAAATACCATGTAATCGGAAGCAGAACTATTTATTTTTTGGCCTAAGCTTTGGCTATTTCACTTGCTAATGGGAGATTTTGAGACGCTGGTGACGGCAGACATACCGGTCCTTTTCCATGTTCTCACGAGTCGTGCGCATCCTCAGAACGACGTCCGCATCCTCAGAACTAGTGAAAAGGTACCGGTATGTCTGCTGCCACCAACGTCTCAAATGTCTCTCATTGCCGTGGAAATTATAATGACAATTTTCAGTTGAGCACAGACGGTATCAAAATTTGTTTGTGTTTGACAGGGTTAAAGTTCTGAAACATCTGTAGTTCAGGGCAGTTACAGTATTTTCCTTGTCATAATTAATGTCTTACATAGTGAGACTATCATGACAAAGAAAATATTCTCAGTTTCACCTCTGAATGTGCACACGCTTCTGGAGTCAACTTCTTGTAATAATGTGTCAAACGTGAAATCTTGGTGATAAAAATTCTGCAGTTCTTCAATTTTTCTTTTTGAAGTTTTCTTTGACTCCTCAGTAACATTTGAAAATTGTTTTCATGGAATTCGCCAATTACAAAGCTAAAACCACTAGCTTTTCTAAGAAAAGAGAAAAAATCTGAGATTTAGAAGAACAGAATTTACATTAATTTTGAAGTTGAGAATATTGTAAGTTGAAGGAAAGCAGGCTTAAGGCAACAAGAAAAGGAAAGTAGGAATGGACAAAACAAAAAAATAATAAGTGGTGTTTTAAACTTTGTTTTGAATCAGAGTGCTCTAGGCGCGGAGGGAATCTCTCTGGAGTTTCGCCACATCGCTACCTACCTGATATGGCACTGTAGTCATTTTGTCAACAGTGAGGACCTACTTCATGAGATTATTCTCATCGTAGGCTACTTCACTGTCCTCAACACAGAGAACCAGGTACGTTTCCACAGCTTCAGTCTTGATCGGTTGACAGCTGCACAAATAATTGTATCATTTTCACAGGAGCCGCTAAATAAATGAATGAGAATGTCATTTTAAAGGAGTTAACTGAAAGTGGTTTTTACAATTTAAAATCACTGGTATATACCTGCAGAAAACACAACTTTTTAATGTCTGATGAATTACTTTTCCTCATGACAACATACCAAAATCTATATTTATTTGTTTCATTCTTAGTGTTTCAAAATTATTTATATTTGGCTCAGTACTATAAGTTCCTCATTGGGAAAAAAATAGTTATTGGCAAAAATTACTTGAAACATAAATTGGCAGGAAGAAAGGGTGGAATTTAAGCACGTTGCGAGAGAAAAATTATTCAACAAAATAAAACAGTCTGCAAGTTGTTTTAAATGTTATATAAGTGTTTCATTCAAGCTTAGGATCTGGCCTTAGTATTAAAAAAGATATGTGAATGCTGTAAAGACCTTTAATGCCTTAGCCAGCATTATAGCATTTTTTCCTCGTTTGATTGCTTCGAAGTTTGAAAATTATGATGTGGGATGATTTTGCATACACGTAGAAGATTTTTCAGCGCATGAGACAGTTTTGCATACCTGATTGTGACAGATTCTCGTGCAGTCTGGTAACACGCCTACCCTCCTGCAGCAGCTATGTGGTCTGCCGTTCCAGTATTTCAGTGACCCCCGACTCATGGCCGTGCTGTTCCCTACCCTCATGGCCTGCTGCTACAACAATGCCGAGAACAGGATTATCCTGGAGCAAGAAATGAGCTGCTCGCTGCTGTCCTGCTTTCTGGAGGTATTTATCTTAATATTAGGGACGACATCATTATTAAACAGGTGGTATTATTAGCTGTAACACAGTTTTTGAGTTACTAGTATATCAGTTAATAAGGGAATAAATATGTGCTGGGCCGGTTTTAAACAAGTACGTTTAAAACCGCCTTGGGGGCTGGATGCTTGATAATCACCCGAGCCGATCCCATTCATAAAATACTTTTTTGTATAATTCAGCAAAAACCTCCGAAAATTATATATTTCCAATGATTTTTTTGAATTTTGTTTACCTTGGTATGTAAAACACCCTTTTTGCTATTTAATGGTTCGTGCCTCACGCGAGTAGTGCTAAAAATATCCTTATATGGAAATTGACGCGCGCATGACATGTGGCGCAGAACGCAGCGGTGCCGGTGTAGTGTGAAATTATGGACTCTAAATACGGATGCAACGGTAGTACTGCGCTTGCGTAATTGGGAGAGTGACTGGTCACGCGAGTGCTGAACCAATAAGAGGAACCACATTTCATAGGATTCTAAATTTCGTGTGACACCAGGAAAAGTGTTCAAAACCGGTTGGTGTTTTATCGGCCGTTTAAGACCACCCACGTGACGGGCTCTCGACCAATAGGAACGGGTAAACTGTCTTAGGAGGTATTTATGAATATCAGTTAAACAGTTAATCAGTTGACATTTTATGACTTAATTTAATTTAATATGATTTTCACTTTAGTTTTCTTTGAAATGAATTTTAATTTTTTTCTGTCATCGTGAACCTTCACTGTCTGTACGCTCTCACATACTGTCATATTTACACATGTATATTTGTATGATTTCAACTTGGTTCAGGAAAAGCTTCAAGACAAGAAAAAGGCCAAGCAATCGCCAACATCATCAAAGACGAGGGGTAAGTCACAGTCTTTTACTTCCTTGCTTGTCAAAAGTTGACGTGACACCGTTTTCCGATGTCAAAACTGGGAATTTAGCACAAAACACAGAGTGTTAATACAGAGTTTTATTATTACTATTTCTCCTGATTCGGATGGCAGTTTGTGCTTAATCTTTCACAGGTTTGTTACATCATGTATTATGTTGAATCACACAAAGCAGAGACATTGTCTGTAACTGTGTTGGATGCTCAACCAATGCTATATCATACCTTTAGAATTTAAAAGTTCATGGCAAAATCTAGTAAATATTTATGGCACTAATTCTCAAGAAGGAAAAATATTCTACAGCAGTAAGCACAACTGTGTGTGTGTATGCGCGTGTGCATTTTATGCAATCGGCCGAGATAATATCCCTGAGCGAAGGGAATTGGGCCCCTGGAACTGGAGACTATGTTTTATTCTCCGAGATAATCGGCTCCCCTGCTCCAGACATTACGATTTAATTCCTTTCATGAATACATTTTGCATAGCTGCTCTCAGTTGGGTAGGAGTTTTGCTGTAGTTTCGTGGTATATGTAAGCGATGATGGAAAAGGTTTTATTCAGGAAGACTTCTTCGGTTGTCATTTACGGCAGTGATACTCTTCCCTAGACACCCCCACCACCCTCCACCCCAATAGTTGTAAATAAATAAAACAAATCAACTATAATGAGACACTCCCCATTTTTTTGTAAGTAAATTAATAGTTTTAGAATCAAATTTGTGGGACTTTTTATCAGTCTTGTTGACTTGACTTGCTGACTTGGACTCGAGTCGCGATTTTTTAAAATCTTGACTTGACTTGACTTGACTTGGGGAAAAAATTGACTTGGGACTTGACTTGACTTGAAAGAACACGACTTGTGACTCGACTTAACTTGAATAAATTTGACTTTCTGACATTAACACTTTTGTTAAAATAAACACAAACGTTTGGGCGTACACACATATCAATTGAAAAAACGCCGAGCTTACAGCGCATAGCGAGCTGGGTGTCCAGTACATATGCAGGGCCGCAGCGCTGGCTGACTGCATGGAGAATCATCAAGACGGCATGCCAGGTTGATCTTGTACAATGCATGCGTGCCAGCCTATGCGTAGTCATTTGTCATTGGAATTTTAAATTACTATGTTGAGTATGTTCAACAATGGGCTTGAGACTTGGCACTTGACTTGGCAAAATTGACTCGTGACTTGACTTGAGAAAAAATGACTCGGTTACAACACTGCTTTATATACATCTTCAACGTATTGTCTGTAATTTAACTGTAATTTTTGTGCATTTAATGTCAACAAAACATTACCATGAATAGGACAACTTGGTAATGTTTAGCGGTGAAATAGCCCGATTGGTCTCCTACCGGGGGATATCGTGGGTTTTGTCGAGTGTATGAAGATACAAAACCAGGGATATCCCAGACTGTTTGGATGTATACTCAGTGTATGTGTGATGTGAAGGTTAAATGTGTATAGAGTATGATTAAACAGTTAAAGTTAAAATACACATTCAGTGAAATCTACTGTGATTAATACACAATTATTACTTGTGTAGTCGCGTGTCATAAATGCTTTAAACCAGGATGCAGATTTGTCAAAATCTAACACAAACCACAAACCTTGAAAGCCACTTTGGATAGATCTGCAGGTCTTGTGTGTACCCATGAATTGGCTCTAGCGCCCTCTATTGGCCAATTTTGTTTAATCTTCATTGGAGGCAAACTTAAAAACAAAAACAAACAAAACCCAAAAAGACCTAAATGATGTGTAGCGTTGTTGTGGTGGTGTTTTGTTGGCATTTTAATGCGCTCACAACTTGACAAACTGCACGCCTCAAATGTAAAAAAAAAAAAATCTGCGACGCACGCACGGCCGTGATACTGCCTTGATAGACTTTAAAATGGCAGTCGCTAGATTACAGTATAGCTAGGAACAATACTCAAGCTTTAGAGTCATACAATTTAAATGTTCCAAGGACCGGTCTGTATTATTCAGCAGGATGTTTTATCCTAGTTTGTTATCTTTAGGGAAATGATCCGAATACCCTACGTCTACATATAATATTTAAGTATATTGTGTTCGCAGATTTGTTGGGGAAAAAAAATGGTTAAATTCTGGGATTCTGAAGCTCCTGGAATTACTTTAAATTCCCAGTTTAAATAGGATAATCATATAAATGGAGAATGAATAGACATTTGAATATATTAGGTCAGGTTTGGTCTGTGCTGTTTTAAGTAAATGCTCATTTTGTTTATACTGCTGTTTATTCAGCAAAAAAACAAAACTGAAGGTGGTTCTTTATACAGAGGGTTGGGAACTGGAGATGATTGACCACTGATGCCAGTGGGGGTACATAGACACAGATCCCCCTATGGCGAGACATACGTAACCCCATACTGAGGTTTGGGAGCTGGCTTGGGACCCTCATCTGTTATTTAAAAAAACAAAAAAACAAAAAACAACTAGTGATTTGTCATTAATTTCTTGGTTGTATTTATATCTGTTTATTTAATGGTGTATTATTTCTGTTATGCGCTTTTGATCATTTTTAAATGGAAATAGCGCAATAATGTTTTTAAATGTATTATTATTATTATTAATAATGTCCGAAGTTGTATCTGATGAGTGGTTACAATTTTGATCCAAATTGATAAGAATCAAAGATACAGTGTAGAAGATGTAGGAATTAACCCCCTTCAGTCCAACTATTATTGATGGGGTGCTGGTTTGCCAAAACGGGCTTGTGCAGCTAAGCGTAATGCAAACAATAGGCAAACAATCGATTGAGTACGTGCAGGAATGCACGTATAGATGACAACCGGCTAGGTGGTCTTTTTCAAACCACGGCTATGGTCGCAGTCCATATTCAAGATGTTAATATTCCTCTTGAAGCAGGAAAGGTCGTAACATGAAGGGAAACATGCACCAGACAAAGAATTCCATAGAGATACAGAAAAAGAGGGAAAGGTATAGATTGAAATAGCTTTTCGTTCTACATCTAGGCACAACTAGAGTATATTGGTCGGAACAGGCGAAAAGCCGAGTTTCATGCTCAAACACCCTAACTGGAGGAACCAAGCTGGACAAGCCGGTGTAACATTTACCATGAAAATAGCTATAGAACAGACTAAGAGTAGCAACAGATCTCTGGTGAGAGAGTGATTGTAAGGATGAGCCCAACTCTTCTCCAACCAAATTAACAATTTGGGTGTGGTTTTGCACCGGCCCAAGCCCCAATAACTGTTCCTTAATTAACCCTAACCATCCCTAACCTGCCAAAATCAAACACCCCATTGTGTTGAATTTTGTGTGATTGGGTACTGTAGAGCCTTGGCACCATCACTTTGCATGGGACTTCATGCCCTGATTTTGTCTAAGTACAAAGAATGTGCCATTGGTTTACTACACAGTGTTGGAGTTTGTGTGGTTAGGGAAGGATTCTAGTAAAAAGGCTTGGGCTGTTAGGGTTAACCCTTTGAAGCTGGATGACGTCTGTAGATGCCCAACAAAAATTACCACCTGGCCGGATGACGTCTACACTTCATTCTCTGCATTTTCAATCCATTGTTGGATTATTGTGTATGTTACACTCGGCTGCACAAGCCTCTTGTGTCCATTTCGCTTGGCTGCACAGGCCTGCCCGGCGCCTCATTATAAACAAATGTACTCAAGGGGTTAACTCACATGCCATTAAGTTCATTTTCATGTGTGAGGAGCTAAAGGACTGAAAAGTGTATTTACATAGACCTAATGCTACAACACTACAAATATTCCTGTCTTTAATACTGGTGTAGGAATTTCACATGAATGCCACAAATGTCTCATTTGGTATGTTTTAATGCCACTCTGTCACCCCCCCCCCCCCCCCCCCCCCCCCCGAAAGAGAAGTCTCTAACAGAATGGCATTGTTAAATTTTTATTGTTGGAAAATAAAATAAAATCCTATTGTGTGTATTAACCGAGTCTGCATCCCCTCGCTTTACCCTGTAACGTATCCTCCATTAATAAATGATCAAACAAAGAAGTTTGGGAATATTCTGAGACTCGTGAATTAATGCTGTCCTGCCTTCTCCCAAAAGGGTGATTAAACCGCTTGAAATATGCATCCACATTAAATAACCAGTACTATGTGGGGGGGGGGTCTTGGTTCAGCAAACCTTACCTCCCCCTTTGAGTTTGTCTCGCCCGGACACGAGGCTAGTCATTAGGGAGATTGAGGTCTGAATTATGCAGGGGGAGTGAGTTGTAATTTGAACTGATGTGATCAGTGCTGGCATGGCCATGCAAGATGCCGTCTTCTGCTCCTGTGGGATGTTCCGACAACAGCGTGCTACATATACCCTTTTGCCGTGATAGCGATATACATGTACGATTCAGCTTAAACTGTCAATCCTCTGGAAAAAGGCCGCGTTACCTTTTGTATATTCTGTAGCTTAGATTTAAAAGCCTCTCTGTGCGACAGAGGGTGCTTTCTAGCCGGAATCGAGCATCAAAACCAGAATCTAGCATAGGTAACTTGCATCATGCATAAATTAATCTGTGTGCACAGTCAAGCCCTGTATAAAAATAGCTCGCAGTGCCACGCGAGCCATGCACACAAAGGATGCTCACCGTAAAAGTTGAAAGCAAAATATAGGCAAATTGGAATTACAAATACCACTGTACAACACATGTGCAGTTAGCCAGTTTTAGATAAACACTGTGCGCAAGGCACTCGGGAAATGGGTAACCAAAATGGTTAGCAGAGAAAAGTTTTTTCAGTAAACTTTATGGATAGTAAATGTGGAGAGACAGCTGTTAACTGGTTTTTTAAAAAGACTTCCCTCCCACAGTTTGAGAAAGAAAATGGTCAAGGAGGGTATCAGTAAATGTTTTTTAAAAAAAACTGGGGGGGGGGAATAAAATAATTTTGTTTTTTTTACTGGATCACAGCTGTCTCCACATTTACTGATCCATAATGTTTATAATTTGTGGTAATTTCATAAAAAAGTGAAACATTTCTTATTTGATTACCATTTCAACATTGACTTGTGTGCAAAATCCAGCCGTGTTCATTCAAATGTGGCCTACTGCACATGTGCCGTACAGTCTTATTTGTAATTTTGACTTGGTTTATAACCTTAAGGCTTTAGGCCGAAGTACACTGCAGTCTAGAAACTGCAATACTGCCCTCTGGAAACTGCAATACTGCCCTCTGGAGTCATTTGCCTTGCCAGAATGGAAGTGATATGGACCTTGACCAGTTCGCGCCGGGATTATTTTTGCCGAAAATTTCTATTTAAAAGAAAAGGCAAAATATAGTAGCCAACTTCTGATATACAGCTTAACGCCACACATACTGATTTGCAAGAGTCATTTCAACAGTATTTGTACAATATTTCTTGCCGAAACCTCATATATTTCAATACTCCAGGTGCGCCCACCGGAGCATAAATTGTAGAACAACAGGCCATGCACAGCGGCCAAGTTCAAGTTCAACACACAGTCCGCCTCCACAGACTTCTCGGACTTTGTGTGTGTGTACAAAACAAATGAGGGATGGATTAGCGTGTTGAGACGTCACCCGGAGGTGAGTCGAGGCAAGCTTGACGTTTTAACCCATCAGCCATGCCCGCGTATAAAAACAGCCAGATCGTGTTAACATGTCCTCCAACGCGAACTGGTTAAGCTGTCTGTGCTTTGGAGATGTCCCAGCCTAAAATGATTCATTTTCAAATTGAATTGCTAATTTATTAGCATTAGATACATGAAAGTTGCGAACTATCCAATAAGATATTTCACACAAAAATGTACCGATAAGTAACAGATTTGTGATTTTTCAAACTTTCAAATGTTTAAATTAGGAGCATGACTTGGGGTGTGCATTTACGGGTAGTACGGGAATCGGGTATCCGATTGAAAAAAAAACATGGGTACCGGGTACCTGTTACAGAAAGCCAATCGCAAAACTTAAATCTCGGAAATTGATGTTCATATTGTTTGTAAAGGTCTGCACATTAATACTACCAGTACATCAATGTAGCAAGATGCAAGCGTGTACAATGAGCTCTATAGCTTTATGGTGTAAATTGTATTTTCACAAGCGTCATTAACCCATTGAGTACAGTGAGGCGCCGGGGTGTCGGGCCGGCTTTTGCAGCCAAGCGAAACGGACACAATGTGCTTGTGCAGCCAAGCATAACATACACAATAATCCAACAATGGATTGAAAGTGCAGAAAATGGCGTGTACTGTCATCGGGCCTGGAGGAATTTGTTTTTTTTGTGGCTATTGCCGTCATCCGGCTTCAAAGGGTAATAACGCTAGTCTGTTTTGTTTTTCTGTGTGGTTTCTATTTTGAAAATTCCCCACAAATGACATTCAAAAACTTTCGTTTTCATTGTCTGAGAAATTACTAAGTAATATGTTTATTCTGTTACGGGTACTCGATTCCATAATCTGGAACCGGTTCCTGACATTTGCACACTCCTAATTCCTCTAATAATAATGTATATCAATTAAGGTTTAACCGATGATCGGATCGGACATCGGATCGGGCCGATGTTTGGCAACATCGGCAAAACATCGGATCGGCAAAATTTGTAAGGTTTGACCGATGACGAACCGATGTTCGGCAATGTCAATTAGCAAACTTTACACTCAATTTTATCATACACAAATGTCATGTTTTTTTATTAGAGCGCGAGTAAAAACGATGTCTAATTTTTGTGTGAAAAATGAACAGTTTTATGCGGTGATGTATTATCATACCGGTGTAAATATCTCCGAGCTCCGCGTCTATGCGATCCGCGCTATCTGCACCGCATGCGTGAAAACTCAGTGCCCGAAGACAACGGAGCAGTCAGTGCATGACTGGACTGGTCTACTGAACGTCATGAACGGAGTCTGGGAACCACACTGTGTGAAGCCACGACGCGTTGTGGACTTTAGTTCAGCCGATCACATGTCTCTTGCATGCACAGCATTGGCGATATGTGTGCACCGTGTAATGTTATACAGCGTGAATACAAAAATACCCTGGAAAAAAAGACCAGCATAGACGCCCTAATGGGGAATTCCCTTCACGTGTGCCAATTTTGCTGGACTGAAGCTTGAATTGAATTGAAATCACTGCGAGTTCGGCGTCGTATTTTTACGACCGCAGATTTTTCTACGTACATGTAAATAAATGCCTGGATTAGTTTTGCCCATTGTCCTAATTTGTTCTCCATTTCAACTTCTATCCAACAACCAGCAGTGTTAAAATAAAATTTAATAGGGTCGGTTGGTAGGCATAACATGTTAATTTTCTACCTCCATGCTAAAGGTGAGAATATTATTAAATTAACGCAATACCTGTGTTAGAGGGGTCCCGAAACGAAGTACATGTACACATTTTGAGATGCTTTGTGAGACATATGCCTGATGAATTTTATGTGATACGAGCATTGCAAAGTGGAAAATAAAATGTACGTATTGTAAAAATAATCAGCTTTCTTCCTATTTCTTTAAAACTGTAAACTTGTATGGTTAAGCCAAAACTCTCGTATTGTGAATAATCGACCTTTTTATTCAGAAGAAAGATAGATACATGATTGATAGCCTATTAATCAGCAAAAGCAATAAACTAAACAAAATAAATATGAAATGCGATCACCATATCACAAACTGCACGCACAGAGTGCCGCGATACGAAAGCAGTCCATGCCGTACAACGCGCGGGCGTGCCCGGCCAACTGACAGCTCCATGCACGGTGCGTCACCGTAACACGTTGGCGACACGTGGAATTATCCACACAGCCGTTTATCACGCACATCACTCAACCACTGGTCCACTTCTTGTCGCAATTTGTCGAAAGTTTTGATTAAAACACATCCTGATTTTGACTATCCTTGTTGGTCCGATTCTTTGTTGGTTTTCGCCGGGATTTTATGAACAAATCTTGTCGAGTGGGCCTACGAAGTTCTAGAATCTTTTAGTAATTTGTTTCCTCCAAAGCATGCGTGTCAAAGCATGGTGTTGCATGAATAAACACCCCCCAACAACGGACCCGCTCTGCGCAATGCGCAGGCGCAGACGGTTTTTCCCCATGATCGAGCCCGTACTTATTTTGCCGCATGCGCACGTACTCCCGGCCGAACATCGACAAGATGTACACGATCTTTGAGTTACGCATAGTTTCACATGTCGGCAAGTACCGCCGCTACTGTATGGGAATTCCGGACGCCTGGTCGGCAATTCCTACTATTATGATCGGAAATCGGTATCGTAGAATTAATTTGTCTTCCTCTACCTAATAACATTTTATGTCTTTCGAAAATAGCGTGACCCGAACTAAAGGCATTTTTTTGTTTGGCCCAATTTATTACTGTGTTAAGGGAGTCGTGGTTTGTCTTGGGTATGTGGGCGCAATCGGTCGATGTGCGCGATATAGGGCGATCGTGCTGCGCTATCAGTCGATTCTGACGGATATCTTGGACTTTACTTACCTTTAAAAAAAAAATCCTCTAGAGCCGTGAATTAGAAAGAAAATGTGTTCGACTGGTGGCAGCGCGATCGGTCCATAGTGTCACGATCTACCGATAGCTCAGCACGATTTTTTGACGTTTTTGATGGCATTGTTTATATGTCGATTCAAAACATCGGATCGGATCGGACATCGGCCGATGTTCCAAATAAAACATCGGCCATCGGATCGGCAGGAAAATCCAACATCGGTTGAACCTTAATATCAATCTATGCGCGTCGCACTTCATTAATCAAAGTTTTAGGAAGGCCAAATAAAGTGCACAGATTAGTGGGTTTTTTTCGTTCAAAAATAGTTTTCAACTTTTCATGCATAATTCGTAAGTAGGGTGAACTCTACTTATTGAAGTTTTCAGTCATAGCTGGACACAACAGCTTGAAATAGGTATTTTTTTGAATAATCAGTTGTTCTGCTGTATTTTCAAACTCAGATCAGACTTGGCTCACAGCACTCCCTAACTTTGCCACAGTTTGTTCCTCTGCAGAACCCTGCAGCCAAAAAGTAACTCGATTTTACTTTCTCTTGGTAAGAGGTGATGAGAGGGTCGGAAGGCAGGGGTACAGTAGTATCGGTTGTACGTGTATTTTGGCGTGTCATGGCGTGTCACGACCAGTATCTTTCGAAATTAACTAAGGACGTACTATGCTGTTGTGTTGTTAACTATATTTACAACAGGTGTCCTACTGTGTTCATTGTTAATGAATGCAAATCAACAAGGTAGACTTCATTGAAAGTGTGAAGTCGAAGATAATTTTTATAAATACCTTATGAATTGAAGGACAAATTGAAGGTCCACTGGTCCAGTGTGCATTTTGAAACCTCGTAATATCGTAATCTTTTACAGGGACTGGTTTCCAATACGGGTGCGTTCGTCCAATACACTCTCACCCCAATTACGATCGTTTTTATTGTGTAATTTATATCCAATGAGCTTGACATTAAAGAACCGATATGCCGCCTACCCTCGCAGGCTGAACCTCGTAATGACCATCATTCCCCAATTACCCAAGCCTCATTTCACCTAAGAGCTGAAAAACGTTCTTCCCAGCTCCAGCATCTAAACCCTCCCTAGTCCCTACTGCCATTAAAATGACTAGGGGTGACCAACGTGCGTAACGACAGTAATTCATCACTCCCATACCTATTATCCATATTGCTAGAGCTTCCACAATGCCCGAGACCCTCTGTCATCATCTGCATTGTACATACTGTACAAATTTGTCTCTGGAAGTGCGACATGGCTGAACGAATTGAGTGGAAAGTCATCTTAAACGCATTTTAATCAAGCAGAAATTTTTTTAGAAATAAATGGAAGATTGCGGTTAACAACATGTGAAAATGGTTCTGACGGACAGAGCACACTGTCCGAAACGTCGAGATCCATTCTCACCCCGGTTCTTTTCAGAACCACACTTCTTCCTAGAAGAGATCATTTTACCCGCAATCTTCCATTTATTTCTCATTACCACCATGCAAAGCTTCAAATCGTATTTTGAAATATGTTTTTCACCTTGAAGTCAACTTTGGGATTTTAACCTTTTACATCCAAAGCCGCCTTTTCCATCATCTCTCAAAGTGTTGTAACTGAATTCAATCACAAGATGTTGTTTTGGATATTTTAGTTTTTCTCACAGTTTATGACTTTCAGCTTTAGTTTCTCAAGACAGTGGTCATGACTCGAACAACTTCGGTTAAAGTGGGGCCCAAAATCCTCTGTGCAGTTTTAGAGGATTTTGGAGGATTGAGGGTACATTGGTCATTCGGCCCGAGATGATATTGAAGGATTGGTTTGGCATAGGTTACTGGAATGGATCTATTTGATTTGTTAAAACCCTTCTATGCAAACATACATTCTGAGCCATGTTGTTGTATGGGTCAAAATCAGTCAAGGTGATTGTTTTTGACCCTCCTGCCATAGTACAAAACCACATGTAATCTGATCATGTCTGTGTAAAAGTATAGCATGGGAGGTGGAATGAAATTTTGATTGATTTTGACCTTTTAAATCGTTATTAAATCATTTGTATTTATTTATTTACCGAGGTAAATACTCAGTCTGTTTGACAGTACTGTACGTTGTACATGTACACATATCCAGTAGTACTGCACATGTGGAAACGGTCCATATGTACTTGTACACTAGGTCATATACTGTGCACGAGCTGCAGAATTTTTGAGGATTGAGGCAATGGGTACCCTTCATTTTGAAGGTGAGTTTACACATTTGGGTGATTTTGGAGGATTGAGGATGAATGCATTTTTTTGGGCAAGGAAAATCAGAGGATTTTGGAGGACTGAAGCAGTTAGTACCCTTCGTTTTGAACACGAGTAAAAAAAATAGGAGAATTTTGGAGGATTGAGGATGAATGCATTTTTTGGGTAGGGCAATCAGAGGATTTTTGAGGATTGGTTGCTAGCAAAAGGGGCCTTTGGGGTTCGGTTAAGCCTATAACTTATACTTTCAGGAAAGACTATAATCTCAATTGTCAAATGTTTCTACTTTCCACCCATTTTGTGATGCCAGTTTACAATAATATTTAGTATCTCTTCATAAGTGCAGTTTTTAACCTTGGGTGCACAACGGCAAGTGAGCAGATGACAATACCAAGGTTAAAGACGTTGAAAACCGTGGGAAATGAATGGGGGGAAAATCCTGGGATCCTGCAACATGTGTCATAGAAATTCACCTCATGTTTATTTTAATATTTTATTTGACTAAAGGGGTTTCTCTAGTTACCACCTGTCCAATAGACAAACAAACTTTGGCTATGTAGGTTTTGCTATGTAGGTTTTGTCATGTAGAAAATCTACAATCACCCATTTGTGTTTTACTGCAGTCCTATTTCTCCCCTTTCTTTTTCAGCTGAATATTTAAAAATGACAAATAAAAATGTGATTAAACCCCCCCCCAAAAAAAATTGTTACACAAGCTGACTGCTGAAAAGTGTACACAATTTATCAGTGTACAAAATTTGGCCAAGAGTGGACACACAATTTTTAAATCTTTGTTGGGAGTGGACAGGCAGATTTTTAATCTTTCCTGTGAGTGGTTAATTTGACCAGAACTTTTTAATCTTCATTGGGAGTGTCCAGGTAGTTTTTGGATTGATTGATTGATTGATATTGCCAACATATTTCCTTTGTGTGTAGATCACGTTCTACCAAATATCATAACAATAGGCCTGCACAAAACTTGGGTCCAAATCAAAGGTAATAAAAAACTTTAAAAGAAAAAATACTTTTTCAACATTTTTCTTCAGTTCTGGGTATTTCAGTTTGTATAAAATGAGATAAAATAACATAATAAAATAATTCGTCAAACAATCGAACATAGCGCCCCCCTGAACAAAGATACTGAAATTTTGGGAGACCGCTAACAATGTAACATAGGGCAAGATAGCTCAGTTGGTAGAGTGCTGGTACGGTATTGCAGAGGCAGCAGGTTCGAATCCCGTTCCTGCCAGTTTTCTTTGTTCACTTTGAACATTTATAATAAAATAATGTATAATCATAAAATCATACTTTACAATTTCTTTATACATGTCATGCATGCAAGTATTGATTAATGGGCGTTTTGCTACCGTTTTACAAACACTAAGTTTTGATAAAAAGTCTGAGTTTGCCATTTAATTCTAAGTCCGAGTACGAGTCATTGTTCACTGATATACGAGTCTGAGTCTGAGTCACCAAACCATGACTCAAGTCAGATTCCAGTCCGAGTCATGAGTCAGGCTCGTAGCCAGAACAAAAGTGAGGAAAGTCGCTTGTTTTGGGGAAAAAAAACCTGGCAAAGTAGATCACTTGCATGGCTAGCCCAGTGGTCTATTTATTCCGTGATGCACATAACTGACCACCTTGAAACGAGTTAACCCCCTCCCCAAACCTACAATTCACAAGCCGGTACTAATACTGAGCACCTAGCCACAGCTGGCTTGATGGGGGCTAAACAACTCATACTCACTCATATTCTACTCAGTGATCCAGTAAGACTGCTCCCTCCAGTCGGTGGAGCCAAGGCTGGATCCCTAATGGAGATTAATTGGTGTTCTGGTGTACAAACACGGCCTAAGTGCTCGGAATCAATCAGGCGAGCTGATTGGTGGGAAGAAACCGTGCATTGGGAAGATCAAGGCATCAATGTGTAAGGGATTAATGAGGCAATGTGAATTAGTTTACAGATGGCCCCATTATTTGGTATAGATAAAAAATAAATTCCTCAGGTGTATCAGCCCCAAGGTAAGATCAGCCACGCCCCCAGGTATGATCAGCCACGCCCCCAGGTATGATCAGCCACGCCCATTTGTATGTGTACATCTATGCATACAAACTCCGGGTGCACGACAATCATTTACTCACCATTGTTTTCCCATCACTAAAGAAAAGCACTTCAGTACATGCTGTTTGTACACGCTATGTGTACATTTATCTGTACATTGTAGATTTATTCACACCTTGGTCCAATTTTGTGGCTCTGCATATAGACGAATCCGGCGACCAAAATTATAAGCATTTACTGCGGTGGCATCACGCTCGCGTGCGTATTTTACGCACGCGCTCGATGCAGCTTCGACCAATAGGGTGTTTACAAGTTGCCAAAATGCGCGTGCGACTGAAATTAAAGAACGCAGGCAACCTGCACGCGAGTGTGGCACCAGAGCAAAAATGGCTTCTAATTTTGTTCGGCGAATTCCCGTATATGCAGAGAATCTCCACTAACTATAGCAGAAAAGTATTCTTTGTTATTGGTATCGCCCAACACAAGGCCAAAAGGCCACTCAAGGTGTGGGCTACAAAAGACAAGACAGTAATCACAGGGATAGAAGGTATCTATTCACATTTCCTTTGAATTGTGAAAGATTATAGGTGGAAGGGAGGCAGGTTACAGGTAAGGAGTTCCAAAGAGAGGCAGTACGAGGAAAAAACTTGGGAGTATCTCACAGGTAAAAATTGCCACACATAATTGTATAGGAATTGTCTTCAGAGGCATGGCTGTGCAGTGATGAGCGATTGGTCAGTTGAGTCCAATACTTCTATGATTATCTTAAGAAATCTTGCACAAATTGTTGAGAAATGCTTGGAAAATTACACAAATTTCTTCATGTCTGTTTAAAGTTGGCTTGATGTAATATTCCAGTTATTATTTATGTACTATTGCAGTTGTGTCTTTTGTATTTTTCATATTTTTTCTTTCTGTATTTTAATTAATAATTATATAACCCTCCTGTGCACCTTGCCAAAATCGACCCAGTTGTTGTACAGATCAAAACCTATCAACTGGCCAAAATCGACCCAGTTGTTGTACAGATCAAAACCTATCAAATGACAGGTTGAAACACACACAAACTGTGAGAGTTGGTGTTTAGAGTTTTTGATAGGCTGTGATAGTTATAAGTATAGGAGGGTTTTAAATGTGATTTTATAGGAGGGCCCATAGTGATCAGGCTAGTGCTGGAAAGTAAATTCTAGTTGTCTTTTTCCATTACACAGTGCTATCCTCAGCGGATAGTCATGTGTGTCTCAGTTTGACAGTGGTTTGTGGTACCAAATTTTAATAACGTCCCATCGTCATAGACATGACAGAGTGAGTAGAAAGGGAGAGAGAAAACAAATGCAATTTAGTATCTGTATTTGCTGTTTGGTCATCAAACACATGATGTAGTATTGAACATCGGGCCCCCATCCTGCCTAATCCCAGTCCTAAATCAATCCTCTATGGCCCTACCGATCGGGGGGGAAAAAAGAACCAAAGAAAAGAAACAGCAACGACCGCAGTACACAGTGTGCTCCGAGAGCCAAATTCCCTGTGTGTTCTCGCAGGCGTCAGGTGATCAAACACAGTGCGTTCAGTATCGAGCAGTTTTTGTTTGACCACCAGTCACGAGTTGCAATATTAACGGGTTGTCGTGAACCCCCCAAAAATTGACTTAATTAAAATAGAAATCTGCATCACCAGGGTCTGATGCTGACTTAATCCTTGATGTCTGAAGTTGAGCTCATAATAGGAATTTGTAAATCATTTTCAATTTTTGTTTTTTTGTTTTTTTGTGTCGGGGGATTGAGGTGGGACAAGAAATGGAGGATTCTGACAGACTTTCTGTTGTTAAACAGACGCTAACCCCTTCATGTTTTCTCTAGGAGCACTGTTGAATCCAACAAAATCCAACCACGGAAAAGTGTGAATCCAACAGAATCCAACATAATCCCACAGCTGCAAGAAAAGACTTTTTGTTCACTTAATACCACATCAACAAAGTCCAACAAAAAGTACCCACTGTTGGATATTGTTGGATAAATATAGCATGGTTTTAAGAAATTCCATTTGATGACTAGTAGGGCTGTCCCTAATATACCGAATATTCGAATACCTTTTTGCCAGTTCGAATATTCGAAAAAAATATATGTGCACTTACAGATACGACTCTGATGCTATTTTAGCAGTGTCAAATGCTGCATTTTTGTCGAAAGGTAACTTTTTTGTGGCCAGAGGTTTTGTTCCCGTCCGTAAAACCCTTGACACTTGTAAAAAAAATGTTCCTTCAAAAACGGAGGCTGGAGTTTGGTTTCTTGAAAAACTTGATAGGCGAGTATCGAATATTTGAATATTCGATCAAATCCAGTTTCGAATAGTCGAATACTGAATTATTTGAAAATGAACAGCCCTAATAACTAGAGAGCTATACAGAAGTTAAGGGGACATTTGTTGGTGTCATGGTTGATCTGTACCACATGCATGTATATGTATAAACCATTGGCAGCCTTTATACGAGACGAATGTTAAATTTAATTTTCAAATTCCCACGTACATGCCTGGACAGGCAGAAAATGAATTTGTTAATTTTGCAAATACAGTGCCCTTACATGACATTTTCAGCATGACATGTATTTTTTCCTCTGGCCGAGTCAAAAGTGGGTCCTACTTATATGTACATGTAGTGGGCTACCAAGCAAAATAGCTACCCTCCCCCCATAGCTACCCTCCCCCATAGCTACCCTCCCCCATAGCTACCCTCCCCCATAGCTACCCTCCCCCATAGCTACCCTCCCCCCCCCCCCATAGCTACCCTCTCCCCATAGCTACCCTCTCCCCATAGCTACATGTACCCTCTCCCCATAGCTACCCTCCCCCCATAGCTACCTTCCCCCCATAACTACCCTCCCCCCATAGCTACCCTCCCCCATAGCTACCCTCCCCCATAGCTACCCTCCCCCATAGCTACCCTCCCCCCCCCCCATAGCTACCCTCTCCCCATAGCTACCCTCTCCCCATAGCTACATGTACCCTCTCCCCATAGCTACCCTCCCCCCATAGCTACCTTCCCCCCATAGCTACCCTCCCCCCATAGCTACCCTCCCTCCATAGCTACCCTCCCTCCATAGCTACCCTCCCCCATAGCTACCCTCCCTCCATAGCTACCCTCCCCCCATAGCTACCCTCCCCCCATAGCTACCATCCCCTGTAGCTACCCTCCACCCCGTAGCTACCCTCCACCCCGTAGCTACCCTCCACCCCGTAGCTACCCTCCACCCCGTAGCTACCCTCCACCCCGTAGCTACCCTCCACCCCGTAGCTACCCTCCCCCCGTAGCTACCCTCCCCCCGTAGCTACCCTCCCCCCGTAGCTACCCTCCCCCCGTAGCTACCCTCCCCCCGTAGCTACCCTCACCCCATAGCACCCTCACCCCATAGCTACCCTCACCCCATAGCTACCCTCACCCCATAGATACCCTCACCCATAGATACCCTCCCTCCAAAGAATACCTTTTACACCCGGTTTCCAGAGGGAACGTGGGAAGTGGGTGGATCTCCATAACCCCTCTGCGGCTCTGCCACAATCCCAAGTGGTCTTTTCAACCATACATACATGTATCATTTCCCCACACCTCCTTAACCCATACACACCCAAGAGCTTTTTGCACTTACATTTACATGTAAATCCTTCCCCCCCCCCCCCCCATGCATTACCCTTGTGCTAATCCATTCACCTTTGTCTCTGTTGTGCATTCATGGATTTAAGTGTTGGTAGCTCACGTTTTGCTCAGCAATACGCATCATCCAGATCATTGTCTGAATGCTTAATGCTTCTAAACACGCTGAGCCGCCTGGCTTGTGAGAAGCTATGAATAATGTACTTGTACGCAGACCTTTGTCTAGTCGGTGTAGGTACACATACCCAGAGACCGTCGACTGATGTTTTTCCACCCCAGCGTCTCCTTGACACAGTCCTAGTCATCATAATATAACCTTTTTCTCTCCTTTGAGCCAAATGGAAACCTATAGCCAAGGCAGAGGACTACCACACATTTGTCGAGTCCATTCACAAAAACACAAGAAAAATTGTTTCATGGAATTTTAGCTTGATATCTAAGTGATACTTCGGCTTAGACAAATGCCCTTTAATAAAAACTGCTATCGGCTGTGGTTTATATTTTCAAGTAAATTTCAATGCAGTCAGTATTGCATACAAATTCCAGTCAGAAAATCAAGACAAGGGTAAATGTAGTTTGTCCCCCGAAAGGAAGCATTACAGTAAAATAGTTATAAAATAAAATGTGAACACGATGCACACACATAAGTTGAAAAAAAACATACCACTTAAACGTTCTACTTTTATAATGAGTGATTAGTATAAAAATAGAAAACAGGTAAAATACATACTTGTTTGTCGTGGCAGTCTCTTTGTGTACATGTTATCCTTTACGACTCAGGACTTGGAACAAAGGGTTACATAAGAGAATAATACAAATGAGGACCTGAGCCCAAGTCCTCAGTAGTTTTCATGTACAAACCTTATGGGACATGTCAAGAAAAAGTCCCAACAGTAGGAACAATGGAAGAGAACAATTAGAGTCCTTAGTAGTACAGTCAAACACCTTTATAACAAGGTCCTTGGGACTTTGCAATTTACCTTGTTATAACAGGTACCTTGTATTATCAGTAATAGAAAACAAAGAAAAACAAAGACTTGGGACCTATTTTTTTCCTTGTTATAAGCAGTATGTTGTATTAACAGTGCTCTTATTATCAGGGTTCACCTGTATAGTAAAACACGTTGTCATTCCAACTTGATTGTGTTGCAGAGGGTTTTTGTTTAAATACAACATGGCTGACCATTCTAAGTCACTAATAGAGTACCGAAGTCTGACGTCAGTTGGCACGACAACTGGCTCCAAACAAATGTGGATTTCGACTTTTCCTTTGCTAACAGCCAGTCATGCAAACACATTGACACAAAATAACAAAAGTATTCTGGTTCTAAACATTGCATTGACGTCATCACTTCGGTACTCTGATCTATTCAACCCATGGAATCCTAGTCGTGCATTTTCTATCAAACGTCAACACGGTTCTGACCTTGATTTTGTTTTCTAGCGACCAGTTCCCAACCTTTGACAAAACTACTCGGCAAACAATTCAACGTACAATTCAGAAATGTCGTCAGGATCCGCAAATGCAGTGCAAGATGAGCACGTCCGACAAGAGGACAATTTTTCCCAGCGCGGTGTTGCATTACACACCCACCATGCCGAGGTTTCTGTGTTAAGTAAACAAGTCCGCACAGGCGGGGAAAATTTCCTTCCTGCTCTAGCAAATTGGTGGTGGTGGGGGGGGGGGGGGGGTGGGGGAGTTGTGTAAGATGAGACACTAGGTCCACATTGGGTCCAGTTGGCATCCAAGGTCTGTAGGGACCGTAAGACAATGGACGGTTCGGACAGTACCATCCCGCTCGCTGGGGTCCGTAACATTACCCCGTGGTAGAGAGGCTCAACCCCTATTGTGTTTCATGGCCAGCCTCGTGCTATCAGGGTTCCTCACTCGACGATGGCAGGTGGCCATATTGTCAGCTAAGTTGATACAAGTGGAAAATTGAAACCCAAATGTTACGCGTAAACATCGTCAAAGTGATTGCACTCTTCGAAATCTGACTTTGTGCAAACAATCGTAGGGGCCGGGGAAAACGGAGGGAGGATGCGGTCAATTTTTACTCGTCGTCACGGGAGTTGGGTTTGGTTAATAACTATGCCGGGGGTTTGTTTTGCCTCCTTTTGTCAAGGGGAGGGGGAGATGGTTAGATTGGTGTTCAGAGTCAATTGAAGCTTTCACGTTATTGCTGTTGTATAATGAATATCAGTGTGGGGAGTAAGACTCTACGTCATTTGTCTGTTGTGGTTGTATGTGACGACTCACTATGTTTTTGCCTTTTGTTCAGATGGTTTTAGTGCAATTATGTATGTTTGAAGTTAAACCTAAACATTGTGTACACAGCTAGACATTGGGGTTGTGGCAGGCAATTTTTACAGTAAATAACATTACAGCTAGAAGTTTTTTTTTTTTGTGGGTTGGGGGCATGCACCATCATACTGTCCAGGCTTTTCAAGTTTCACTCGAAAAATGTTTTTCTACCAATACTCAAGTTTTTCATTTTTGAATGAGACAATTGAAACAAAAAACTCGGCCATATTTTGTGGAGTAATTACAATGTACTTTACAAATTTCTGGCCTGATAATAATTCGGGCGTATATTTGTGTGCGTTTGATAAACATAAGCAACCAAAAATACTTGCCTTTTTTTTTTAGGTTTGTAAAATAGAAAAAGGTTTTTGTATGTTAACATAAAATATTTACATACAAATATTTAGATTAACATTTTTTAAATTTTTGTTTTGAAAAGCATAGACATTTGTAGCTTTTTTCCTATTGGTTTCTGTGACCTTTAAAATAGGTATCGGCCTTGAAATGCATGCTGACAACCGCAACTTCAGCTATGGTTAATAATTATCACTTCCTGCCTCATGGCTTTAATCAACTTGAAATCCTACTGCATAAATTCTTCCTGTGAATTCCCAGATTGGGCATAAGGTAATAATTAAGAACCCCTGTCCTACAGTCTTCGACACCATTAGTGAGATTGAATTTACCTCTTCTGGAGACGGGCGTGACATTGTTATTAATGCCCGTTCCTTACAGTGTTTCCCATGTCTTAACATGGCATTAGAGCGATATGGCCACAATAAATTTTTTTTTTTTGGTGACTATTATTTTTATTGAGAATGGGCAAAGAGAATTAACAAGAGTGGGATTTGAACCTTGGACGTCTAGAACATCATACCAGGGTCCAATTTCATTTCAGAGGCAGAAGTTGCTTAAAATAGTGATGCAATAATAGAAATCTCCATGCGCTTTCCGCCTGTTCCCAACAATATACTCCGACCCAGATGAAGCGCAAAAGGCATTGCCAATAGGTTTTTCCCTCATACTGTATCTCTATGGAATTCTTTGCCTGGTGCATGTTTCCCTTCATCTTACGATCTTTCCTGCTTCAAGAAGAATATAAATTCCTACTTCTTGTATCTTTCAGGCTTTTTCTTTTTGTAGCTCCGTACCTCGAGTAGATTTTAGCCACATGTTAAAAGTTTCACATTACACAATCTGGGAATAGGCCTCTAAGATTGTGTTGAATTGAAGTTTTTTTTGATAATTTTGGACATTCTAGAAAAATGCTTTACACTCACGAAAATAACAATCGCAGAGAGCAGGGGTGGAGGGGAGGGTAGGGTTCTGGTATTGGGTGGGTGGGGTGTGTTCCCTCATTCACCCAGCTCTTCATAGAACTGATTCTGTCGTAAATAAGTTCATCTATTGAAAACCAACAATTTGTCAGCAAGAGGAAGTTTGTTACAGGCATATGTTTGATATAATGGTGTTTGTAGTGAAGTGCTACAGAAGTGTTCGACATACTTTTCTATATTCTCTACTCTTCTGATAACCTGTGATATGTACCGTACTTTGCCATAATTCTTTTTAATCCACTGTGTGTGGATAGGCTCTACTGACTGTTTTTTTGTGTGAATCCTCTCTGTCAGTTGTGATCTTTAGGTTGGTCATATCAACACAGCAGCAACACTTTGCAATTCAAATTTTGCTCGCCCCCCCCTTTCCCACCCTAATAATGTATGACTATACTATAAACATGCACAGGCAGTGTTCGGGGCGGCGCTCAAGCCATTAGGCTTATTAAACTCGGAAGCGCTTGGTAGTAGGGGGTAGTGTGCCGTTATGCTTGATTGCCTAACTGCTTGGAGGTTCTGTATCCAGAACATTGGCTGCTCACTAACCGGAACGCAGAGCCAGTTGTTGCATTCTCTCCTGAAATGGGATACATATTTGATAGGCGTAGTGAATATTAACATCCAATTAAAAAAATATGAGGTATGAAATATTAATACGGAGCTGTCTTGTTCGCCTTGCAGGGCTTCATTTATAGATGCGTGGGGTAAACTAAAAAGGAATACTAAAACTTAGGCGTAAAGCCAATCGGTGTGGCACAAAAGAATGATCGCTCCGCAAGAGTGCATTTTTTTGGCGATGAATCCGGACTGTGCAGTGATGCATCTATCAAAGAGTGGAGGGTTCGGCAACTTTTTTATTGCCCATTTTTGTTTGAGTCGGAAGGCGACAGAGCTACTTTTGAGTGACAGGGCTGTAAATTAATCTGACACAGTGGTTACCAGTAGGAACAGTCATTGTTTTCACCCACATGTCCAAAATCATCAAAATATCAAAATGAATTATGTCATAATAAAGTAAGGATATATAGCAAACAAATAAATTACACTGCTCCAAACTGCTGACTGGATTGGCCTGGAATATACAAATCAACCAAATTAGCTGGCGTTATGTTTCAAACTTAGGCAAGTTCTTTCTCATTTGCCTCTGAGAAAGGCATTTGCACTTGAACAAATATTCTTTTTCTTGAAAATGTTTCTCATTTTGCTTATTTTATTTTTTTGTAACAACCTGGATAGGCCATTGACACTTTGTGTAATTGGTAATATTTTTAATTCTTTGATTGTCGCCTTTTTGCCATTACAAAGCACATTTTCTGAATGAACAAAGCAAACAGACAAAATCTTTGCCTAATTCATCAACCAACCGGAATAAGCCACCAGCATTCTACCAACAACTATCTTGCTGTATTCTTTGCAGGCTTCTCTGAAATTTATGCAAAGGCATCTTGTTTTGTTGGATAAGGATTAATCCGGGTTTGGGTTTTAATATCAGGAAAATATTTATTTATATTCATCACTGGAAGAGGCAATTCTTCAGGTTGAAAAGCCTAACTTTAATTCTGAATCTGTTACAGAAACACCCTTGTATTCACATCACTTTTAAAAAAGAAATTTTTTTTGGGGGGTGGGGGTTGGGACATCATCACTTTCTCATTTAGTTCATTGCTTGGAGACGTATCCAAAAATAACAGTTGCTAGCCATATCCCAGGGTGAACGATCAAAAAGCACATTGTCGGAGATAATGCACACCCTCGCCGCCCCTTCTTTGTGTGGCCTTATTTGGAGTTGTCAGGGGCCGGACGGTTTTTCTAAGAGGTCGGCCGAGGAAAAATGCAACGGGAAAACTTGTCCCCATCATCCTGAACAAACATCCCACGGGGGTTATGTCCCCACGGCTCCCGAGACAGTTAATGAAGGACCGAAATGATTTTATCCATGTGATCGTTTTTTGCGCAACTTCCACGCCAACATTTCTTTTGTGGCGGATTTTCCGCGGAACATTTACTCCGGGATCAGACTCAACCTATCGATCCGGCATTGAAAACAGGTTGTCGGAACGTATGCTATCATGACACAGAAACAATAACCTTCGGACATTTTCAGAGCCCCGGGTAGGGAGGTGGGTTCGGCCCAAACTGAGCCAGCTTCGTGCCCCTAAACATGATGGGATTCTGTGTATTTTTTTCTTTTTCGGAAGGCGGTCAGTTTAGCTTACGGATGGCTTTTGCCGAAACGATGCTTTTAAATTTGCATTAGCGCGATCCTGAATCAACAGCTTATGGTGTGACACCAGGGGACAGTATTTCTCAATTGCGTGAAAAGAAAGGTTTCCCCCGCTCTCTTTGGGACAAAGAAAGGTTTGTTAATGGCACCGCCCTCACTTTTTCTCTGTTTTCAATCAACTGGGGCGCGTAAGTACGTACTCTATTTCTTTTAGCCGAGAGGAAGAGGTAGATTGCACAAGTTTACACATTTCCTAAAAGCGTGCGATATATATGTTCCCCGGAGGAAATTAGCAAAATTGAAAGTATTGGTACAGCAGTGGTACATTCTGGAAATGGACATGTCTTCGGCTGCAAAGTTTCCGACTTTCCACTAATGGGTTTTTGGTTAATGCTCGTCTGCATTTCATAGTTCTAGGCTGCATGCTCTCCAGCTGAGCTCCGTTTGACGAAGACGGCATGGCAAAAGTTACCGACTTTGAATTTGTAGCCGGAAAGTTTTTACCAGACTTAATCGTCTTCTTTCATCTGTACTAATGTGTTTCCAGACTCGTCGGTGTTTTTTTGTGTCATTTATTGTGAAAGATTCCTCCAGGATCAATATATCAGACTCTCCTATAACTTGTCTCAATTTGAAAGTTGTGGTTTGTTTGACGAATTTGAAAATTTGTTATAGACTAAAATAAATCCAGTACATCTTCAACAGAATCAGAAGGTAAATTCCATCTCTGTCATGCAGACACCTCCAAAAATTATGACCAAGTCTACTGTGTGCCTGATACTTTTGCCTCATATAGAATTAAAAAAAAATCAAAGTGAACCAAAAAAACTGGCAGGAGCGGAATTTGAAACTGCCACCTCCGGAATACTGTACGTGCTCTACCAACTGAGCTATCTTTCCCTATGTTGGCGGTCTCCCAAATTGTCAGTGTCTTTTAAAAAGTCAGAAGCCTTGACCATCCTGCCTTGAAACCACCAGCATGACAGACACAAAAGTGCAAATTGTCACACCTATTAAATGGCTAGCAATACAAATCCCACTCCGTTTAAGTGATATAAAAGCAGACATATGCTGTGTCATTGGGATGTCTGGTGTCTGCTTTTAAAACCATCATTATAAACTTGGCTAATGTTAGCCGCATTCAACCAAATCGATATTTGTTTTAAATGTGGACATACGGAGATCATCAGAAATGCATACATGTTCCCATCCCCTTTGTACCCTTCTTTTGTGAAAAACAAATTTGACCAGAAAATTTCGTAGAAATTGGCTGTATCTATTTTTCAACTTTAGGTACGTATTGTGCCATTTGATTATTATTGTGTCTGTGTGTGTGCAGTTGTCTCCCAAACACCTACAAAGCCTAGAATTTGCACTGGAGGACTGGACCAATTAAGACCAGTAATTTAGGCATCGGACTCCAAGACCCATCCAGACCAGTGGGCTGGGTATTTTTCTTTTAAAATAATCTTGCATTTCTTTTTAATTAATCCCAGATTTCACACTTTCAGTTATAAGTAGAGTCTGCCTTGTTTATTTGTGTACACTTGGCAAATGTTTAAATTACATTGTGAACAAAAATCAACAACAACAACAACAACAACAACAACAACAAAAACCAAAAAACTCAAAGTAAAGCCAAATGTTCTCCCATATATTGTTTAAGAAAATTGTACCAGTATTATGAGGAATTTATTTGCAAAACTTACTAAAACACCTGCACTAGGCTTCTCCAGGGTTGGTAGCCATGCACATAAAAGACGAGGATTTACTGTGAATTTGGGTATTTTGAAAAAACAGGATTACTAACCCAATGTTTATGTGATGTCTTATTTGTGACTGGTATTCAGCTGCTGAATATCACATGGAGTTTGGGCTGGTAGCCTGTTTTTACTAAGCAAACTTTTTTCTGCTCAGCAAATTTTTGGGCTCGTCACCAGCTCCGTGAAATTGGCCCCAGATGTCTTCTTACAAAAGTACCCTTAAGGAGATACTTAGTCGTCATTTTTGTATACCTTAGGGAGACAAGTAGAATTAGGGAAACATTTCATCTAACCACTTGCGTACGGATGACGCCATATGGCGTCAAAAAAAAAGTGCCACCAGGCCGGATGACGCCATTTGCCGCCGTTAGTGCAGTTTCAATTCATTGTTGAATTATTGTTTATGATACGCTTGACTGCACAAATACATTGTAGCGGTTCGCTTGGCTGCCAGAACCGCCGCGACACCCCGACGTCTCCCGTAAAATACCGTGCTCAAGGGGTTAAAGGCCAAATTTGACTGTCACAAATAGGTTATATCAATAGAGAATGGCCAAAACATAAATATACCAAAATTCGTGGGGGTAGGATAAGGCAAAGTGGGGTTAGGCTTCATGAAAGTTGACAAAATGTTGTGCACGCGTCTATGGCAATGTCTCCCAAGTGACCCATTCCCAGTTATTATTATTATTATTATTTATTTATTCGGCATAGAAAACACAGAACAATTACAACAACAAAATACAAAAAAACAAGGACAAAAGCCAGAGGCATATGCCTGAAATAGAAAAAGTTTGCCTAAAATCTGAACCAAAGGCCATCATGTATACCTAACTGGTTTGTTTTATATTTCCAGACATATTTTATCCACAGCCTCTGCATCATCTCTGTTTTGCTTGTCCAGAAAGCAACAGCTAGTCCTTTCATTTGCGAGATGAAAAAGATACCCTTATCATGAGGAACCTTTTCCATTCCCCCCCCCCCCCCCCAAGATATTTGTCATATATTAGTGCCGTGCAATTAGGTAATTGACAGGTCCTGATAAAGACACCTCCTTATCTTGTCGGAAGGCAGCCATAATACCCGATAACATGTCCGGTTAATCTACGCTACTTGTCGTGTTTTGGATATTTTTCCCTGTTCTTTATCTGATTGGTTCAGGCTGGAAGCAGCATGCAGCCCGTGTTGTTGGTGCACACCGGCCCGGGTGCGTATATGCCCAGCAACTTGGATTTTCCCTGGCGTGTCTGTGGGCTGCACAGGAAAGCATGAGCGGGGTACCGGTGATTATTCTTTCGTGAGCGGGACGTTATTTGGATGTGGTCTTATTAGCTGATTGGTTGTTGCCAAAACAAGCCAGGCACCGGTGATTGTTGTGGCACTTTGAAGAGGGTAGGAAATTTACGAGGGGGCTGCGTGCCGGATGGAATCAATAGATTGGCGTCTTGGCAGAATCGGTGATTGTGAACAAAATACCCTTTCAAAATATGACGTTCCAAAATCTTTGTAATTAGTTTCAGGGATTCCCATAGACCAGCAAAATGCAAACCTCCCAAAATGTATCAAAAAAAAAAAATTCCGAATAATTATATTAATAATCTATACAATGTAGGTGGGCCCAATGTTTATATTAAAAAGAAATGTCGTGCTTTACATACATTAATAAAAGTCACAAGGCACTGATCATCAGATAAAAACAAATAAAAAACTATTTGCTATTTCAAATAAAATGTTATTTAACCCTTTGAAGCCGGATGACGTCTATACACGTCAAAAAATATTTGCCACCTGGCCGGATGATGTCTATTTGTCATTCTCTGCATTTTCAATCCATTGTTGGATTATTGTGTATGTAACGCTTGGCTACACAGGCCTCTTGTGTCCGTTTCACTTGGCTGCACAGGCCGGCACCCCGGTGCCTCATTATATATAAAACCGGCTTCAAGTGGTTAAAAGACACTGAAAACTATAGGCCTGCATACTTTATGAATCAAAACGTTATAAATGTTATGAAATAATACTGCAGTATGTAAAATTACAAATTTTATCAAAAAGACATACAAAGAACAGTAACTAAATTAAGTACATGCAGAAATCCTGAATATGTTGCAAGATTATAAGCCAAATGCTGTTCCAAAAAGGAAATTCAGAAAAGAATTCTTAATTCAGGGGGGAAAAACATCAGTGTTTGAATCTTGTCTTGCTTGAAATACTATCAGATGTAACTCGTATTAAATTGGGAGTAAATAGGAGTAACATTATGTGGACTTTGGGCCTTTGTGTCTGTTAATAGCGTTAATGAATTAGAAAACTTGAATGTGTTATGCAGGATTTTAAACCAAATTAAACCCTTGTCAACCAAAACATCTATGAACAAAAAGGTAAAAACAAATAATTTTGTTGGTTATAATCAAAAAACCAAATTGATTAGTTTGAATCTGACAGCTTTACTGTTTATAAGTTTGGTACCAGGACCAATTCTACTGAAATGCTATTTTCTCACGACTTGTTAACGGATTGAGCTAAAACATTCCCAGGTTTATTTTATGTAAATGTTAAACCCCATTAAAATATGAACACTGCCAGCAACTATGTTATTAGCTCTACCAATGCTATATCATAAAATACTGCAGATTTCAAACTCTAAAAACAAAAAAGTAAACATTATTATGTGTATTTTGAGCTGTTTTAGTTCGTGTTTATTATTTAGAAACAATAGGAAGATGAAATATAATAAAGACTTAAACTGACAACGTGCAGCGGACCTATAACAGTGCAGGGGACCGGCTTCCCCGGCGGCGCGGTGCCCTCAAGGCCGGAAACATTTACGCTGCCGCCGAACCGGCCGAGCAGGTAATGAGCTGTTCTTGCTCGTCATCGGCGACAAAAGGAAGAAGAAAGGTTTTTCCCGAAAATGGATGTTCCGCGGCGGCAGGAGCGGACATCAGAAACCCGTTTGGGGCCATTGCCATTCCGAAATCAGGAAGGAAGGAAGTTCACATGATGGATTGCTTGTCAGAACCAAGCTTAGAATCCGTAATTTTTGTCTGCAGCCATAATTATCCCCCCACTTTTTTCTTGTTTCCCCCCGAATATCAGAGAAATCTCTTTTTGGCTGGGGCATATTCATGTAGGTTTAATTAGGTTATCGGATCAGGGGGTTCTGGTCGTCGGGCGGTCGACCTAATGAAATCACACGCCGGTTAGACAATACAGACCCTGTTAATGGCTTGGGACCCTAAGGCCAAGTTGCGCATGATACCTTGTGTTTGCCATTAGTAATGCGCATCCAGTCACAGCGCAGGAGCCAGACGGGAAGGGGTTGAGAGAGGAACACCAAAGTGTCTTAGTGTATCCAACACAAAGACACTCCCGGTGTACTGCCGCGTTCCTGTCACAATGAACTTTTCCTTTCAAATACTAAATTTTTGAAGTCTAATTTTGTCTGCCATTTCTGTTGTTGTTTAGGTCACCTGCTGCGGGCTTGTTGTACGGAAAACTACCGATTCTAATGCCATTTCAAAATTTCATTCTTAAATTAACCCTAATAACATCCTAGGCATTCATTTTGGGGTGAAGACCTGTGTACTACGAAATACTACTTAGTATTCTGTAGCACTGGGTCTCTCTGTCTTTGATGATTGAGTGTATCATGACAGCAGTCAAGATACTTGCAACTACAGAGTACTACTTCTATATAATACAGTTAACTGGGTAAATTATATTTGTGTTAATGAATTAGATAGCTAAGAAAAAAAAGTGTATTATCTCTGAAAACCAGTAGTTCATGCTTTGTTTCCGCTAGACATTTTGCCTCCAACCCCAGCAACAAACAGTAGTACTACATACTACGTGCACTATTTGGGGTGAAGTACCAAATACTAAAAATTACTACAGGCATTGGACACAAATAGGTGAGAGTACTGCATACTGCGTTTTACTACTAGTAGTATTTTGTAGCTTTAAGTGATGTTAGGGTTAATGAAACTAATAGGTTTCCCTCAATTTTTACCATGTTATTTTTAAACCAGCCATTTCTCTTGAAATTTGGGCTGGTGCTTTTGTTGTTTTGATTTTGCTTGGATTTGTGTTTACTGTTGTTTATTTGTGTTTCTGTTGTTTATTTGTGTTTACTGTTGTTTATTTGTGTTTACTGTTGTTTATTTGTGTTTACTGTTGTTTCTTTGCTCGCTGCTTGTTTGCCCATGCGTTTTACGAAGACAACCTATTCAAATGCTGGTGTTAAGATTCCGGTCTTCATAAATATAACCAATCGTATATCAAAATGAATTTCTTGTGTTTGCTTGTGTTTGTCACATTGTGTCAGCCAAGCTATCACTTATTGTCGTGTGGTCTTTAATTAAGGCATAAAAAGTAAGAATTTAATCCAAAGTTTCTCATTAATGCTAATGGGGTTCTCCATTAGCAGTGCTTCCTACTTTTATAATGGTACTGAAGAACAGTTAGTTCTTGTGCTTAATGTGGGGGTTGTAAAGCCGGTATTTTCTCGTTAGTCATTTTATGAAGTGATTTATGATGTACGTAAGCAGAAAGTGCATATGATGTAAGGGGAGAGGGATTCTCTGTGGCATGTCCGAGTACTAATACATTAAGACCTTTGAAAGTTTAGTAAGAGCCTCGGTTGAGGAACTTATTTCTTGGTTTAATACGTCATCTCTCAAATGCGGTAATGTTTATTTTTAAGACAGTTTGAATTCATTTTCCCGTATTTTTTTTTTTTTCTTTTTTTTTTAGTGCGACATAAAATTGATGTGTAGAAATTGAGCAAAACCCCCAAGTTGACGAAGTTATTTTCACAGTATTTAAAAACCCATGTCACATGGTCATGTGACATAGAATTAGTTTTGTAGAATTAGTTTTTCTTTACTTCTGAAAACTTGAACAAATTCTAGATATTAATGCTGAAAAAAGGAACATATCAGCTTTAAGGTTTGATGTTCTTACATTATAGGTGCATGTACTCATAAATTTATAGACATTAAGAATATCATCACGGGAACCAGACACTTAAATTGAAGTCGGGTAAGACGGCGTCGATATTGATCCCCCAACTCGCCTTTTCTTTCCGCTGAGATGAGGGGGTAGTTGTGCACGGAGCCTAGTGACACTCGTTCGCGCGCTGCTTACACTATTTTTACATACTAGCGCTTCAGCAAGCAGCACGACTTTTGTGGTTGGACGTCGTCAGCGCCGCGGCTAATACGCCGGTGCGGTTAATACGCCAACTTTAAATCTTAATTTGCAGATTTTTGCTTGCTGCGGCTTATACCACGCGCGGCCTATATTCCGTAAATTATGGTAGTTAAATTTAAAGTTGTTAGTAGAAGTTAATATCATTTTGGAAAATATATTTCAGCCAAAAATACAATATTTTATTGATATTTGTGTGCAGTGATATCACTCATCTTTGAACACTCATCTTTGAACACTCTTCTTTGTGTCTCAGATCACGGAACCCATTAAGCCTGTGAACTGTGAATGGCGCCCTCTCTTGTTAGAAGCCTGGCATCACATTTTTGTTAGTTTTTTATCAATCTGTCATGCAGATTGTGATATACATGTATGTGCATGCATTTTACTAGGAAGTTGATAATAGGGAATTGATTTTTTGTTCTCTTTCTCTGCATAAGGACTGCCAATACTGCAGGCACAGAATAAATATCTTTCAATTAAAACCCTAACCCACCTCAATCCTCAAATCCTCTGCAGTTTTGGAGGATTTTGGAGGATTGAGGATGAATGGTATTTCAAGAAAAAGAGGATTTTATAGGATTGAGGATGAATGGTGTTTCAAGCAGAGGCTTGAGGATGAATGGTGATTAAAACCCTAACCCTCCAGTGTATTTTGGCTAGAAACCCTGCCAGACGCATCAGATTGCATACTTTGTCACATTGACTTGTGTGCAGAGTGCAGCAAGGTCAAGCTGTCACCACAGATGCACTGTGCTGCGTCTGGCAGGGTTAGGGTTAAAGCACAGGAGGATTGAGGATGAATGCATTTTTAGGGGGCAGGGCAATCGGAGGATGGTTCCTAGCAAAAAGGGTTAAGAATCTGTTGTACAACACGCCTGAATGCTGATAAGCCCATTTACTTGATCCATTTCCATGACTGAATTATGCTCTTGGCTGTCTTTGAACAGTTGTACAGAACCATTCTTGATCAAAATGAACTAATGTACCCTCGTAAGAAAACCACTGACCTTCTTGGGACACATATAGTATCGTGCCGATCAGGGGTTTGGGAAATTATTAATGATGATTCTTCAAGATGTTGTCCATGATGCCAAGATGTTGTCCATGCTGAAAAGTCAGCAACATTTGTTCCAGGAGCTGTCCTTTTTGCATTGTTTGTCATTATGAACTCTTGCCAGTGTTAATTTGAATTTTCCAAATTGTTTAATAATGAATACAATTTCATTTTGTGGTACATAAAACTGTTCGAGGAAAAGCCTACGAGGTGGAAAAATCATTCATCATAAAATTGCTATGTTTGGAGTGATCATTCAAAAGTCGAATAAAATAATGTATTCGACTGTCCCTTGAAAATGCGCTGTTTTTCTGAAAATCCTAAGGTTTGGGAATAGGGTACTTTAACCTAGAAAGTATCCTGAATCCGCCAAAATCCACCTATTTGTCATGCACAAAAAGTTGGTTTTGGTGACTGCTCAATATGGAGGTATCCTGAATCCAAAATCCTGCAGTACCGCTAGGCTTACAATCCTCAATCCATCAAAATCCCCCAGTTTTCAATATGGAGGTATCCTGAATCCGCCGAAATCCTCCAAAACAGGGGTATAGATTTTGATAGATTCAGGTAGGTTAAGGTTAAGCCTCCCCTCCCCACCACCATTCTGCATCCTAACTCCCGACCTCTCCCTGAATGACTACCTCATTTAATTACCTCAGAAGAAATCCTTTGATTAAAGCCAAGCCCAGCCCACAGTCACAACACAACAGATGTACAATTGGACTACTTTTGTAGGGCATTTCCAAAGATTTGGTCACAGAACCAATTACTTTTATCAGTAAACTGTAAAAAAGAAAGAAAATGCTTTCATGTAAACATGCCCCAAGCTTTTAAGAAACCTCCCAATCAACGCCGAATGTCCATGCTGGAGTCTGTTTTAACCAACCAGCCACCAGTCAAACATGTCATTATCAGCTTTTTGCCGCCGCTGTTCCCTGGCATTAAAACCAATCGGGTAAATTTGTGCCTCTTCTCCTTCCCCCGGGTGCATTTCCAAATTAAAACCAATTCGGGGGATCGGTCGCGTTAGTTTGCATTGTGCACACAGCCTCTCGGGCAGCTCTGTCTAGTCCTCACAAAATGAAAATAAATGATAATTTTGCAAATGAAAAATTAAAGCAAGGGCTTTGACGACGTACGGAGAAAGAGATCCAATTTAGGATAATGTTTTTTAGGAGGGGGGGGGGGAGATTTGAATCTGTGCAGACGATGGTAATAACTCTGTCGTACAGTCCCGGCTGCTCGCTGTGAGATCGAATGTTATCCACCCCGTTGGATATTCAGCGACTCATTAGGAGTGTAGAACGATGAACCACGAAACGCACACCAAGCGAGGCGACGCGCAAATGAAGCCCCGCATCACAGCACCCATTCTCCCTGCACTTTTACCCCGGACTCGATTATTCCGCTGGTCTACGTGAAATGAACCGCCGGCCTGTGAAACTTCATCGTATCACTTCATCTCCCACCCCCCCTTCTCTAACAAGATCACATGGGTTACAAAGCTTGAACGTGTAATTTAACCAACAATCTGATACGGAGAGATGTTCCTAGTTTTTACGAGATTACGCCCGCTAAATGGCCCACGGTACACACTAAGGTAATCCTTTTACTCTGTCCGTTCCCCACCAGTCTTCAGCCCTACGTTGACAGCAGGCCAACAAACACCCATCAATTTCCGCGATGACATTTTTTCCTGATACCACCCCCCCCCCCCCCTTTCTTTTTCATCCCTCATGTCCTTATACGAGATACGTCTGTGATCTAACAGGATTAGGGACTCTGCTTTGGTTTGCTCGGAGCGGTTTGGTCGCGCTCGCGCTCCTCTGTACCCGTCTGATTGGGATTAGTCCGGGGAGCAGGTACTGATCCAGTAGATGCAGAGATATCGTGTTGCCCCCCCGGCTGTATTTTATTATTTGCAAGATTGTTGTCATTGTAGGAGCTGGGAGATATTTCTTGCTATTCTTCCACAGACAAGGAGAGTGTTTTGCTTCGTTGACAGAAAATTGCCGTCTTTTAGAGAGAAAAAAGTAGCTGTCATCATGTTCTCTCAAAATATCTCTTTGAATCTCATCATGCGTAATCTTTTGGTTTTTTTCCCTTGTTTTGAACGATATTTTGATAAACTAAGATGTAAACAGTATTTCATTTTATACATGAATCACTTTCCCAGCTTTGTGCCAACGAAGAATAAAAAAGTGCTTTAAGTTTGTCAAAAACGACGTTGTAAATCTGCAAAGAGTAATTCCATGTTGCTCTGTTGTTCAAAATGGTGTGTTATGTATTCATAATTATTTCAGAACCATTTGTAACTTTATCCGTATTTGATTTCAGTCAACCCTTAAAAGGTAATATACAACATTTGCAAACATCCAAAAACAAAGTTACTGAATTATTACTAAATACCTTGGCTGTAAGTAAATAAGAGTCTCAAGCATCCTGTGAAATCATGGCACATGTTGTGCTGTCATTTTCAAGAAAAGTGGAGTTTTTGTATCGATTTCCAGCGATGGTCGGCCGACCATCCTTGGAAATAGTCTAGTTCCCCGACCTGATAATTCCCTGATGGATAAATTGCTCCGTTCTGTCTGAAGTAGGGTCAGGGAACTAGACTACAAAATAACTTGTTTTCTCTGTTTTCTCAGCATCTATGCACACAAAACTTTAAAGAGGTCAGTGTTACAGTATTTGCTATAAAATATTAACCCCCAAATCCATTCATTTCTGAAAATTACAGCAAAAGCAAATGTTACATATTTCCTTTAAACAATCTAGGAGAATGTGTTCCCTTGTGAAGCAATCGTGGCTGAGCTCTACTCTCCTGAATCCTGCAAAAATCCTCCAAAACCTCTTGGTGGATTTTGAAGGATCCTATAGAGGGTTATGTATTGTGTTAAATTTGTTAAGGCCATGTGGGATCTTGCATGAACTCATATGCAAACCTACCTATGATTCCTATAATGCAGTCCAAAGTTTACGTACACTGCAGTCCTACAAACAAATCCCAACTCATCGCAAAGCTATAAACCTAAATCCAAATGATCATGCATGCATGAGGAAGACTTTAGAAAGATCATTTTCCTAAAATATTGAAGATTTACAATTAAAAAAAATAGCGAACAGAACAGCTCCATTAATAATTGAAGAAACAGTTTAAAAGTTATGTAAACTTTTGACCACAACTGTGTATGTGTTTCTATGTACCCCTCCTCGTGGATGTACATAAACATTGTACAAGTCCCCAGTTTAAAACCGTCTCCCTCCGATCACCGAAGTCAGCCAGTTCTAGCTGTTCTTTTTTTGTTCGTACACTCACCCGAACCCCGCGTCTGCCGGATCACCACTTTCCCCCCCAGGCCACTTGTACAATTTATTTTGAGAAGCCGGGGAGTTCACGGTTAATGAATTTCTGCTATTATTCTGGGGCTGTCCGCAATCGCACCCCGAAGGATACAAGTATGCCTCGTCTTCCCGGTGGATGAATGATGGGCTGCCAACCTTTGACCTTTGCTAAGATCCTCTCGTGTTGACTCAGGGCCTGCCAAGACTGGAGGCAGTAGACTTTTAGTTAGGGGGGGGGGGGGGGGGGGGGGGGGGGTGCACATAGAGACCCACTTGTCCTAGTCTCTGCTGCTGTTGTCCTTGAATGACACGTGACATCGTTACAAATGGTTCTCAGAAAAGGTTGTATGTACCAATGCAAAGTACAGCTTGGCACCAGTTACACTTTCTACCCACATGATATTCGATTTTATTTTATGATCGTTTTGCTTTTTGATACTAGTTTTGTTTTACCTCTGAGACGCTAATTTGTCTCAAACATCGCAGAGAATTTGGAAAAGGTCGACCTAGAACAGCATCTACAACTAGTGGAAAAGCAATCTCTTGATGAAACGCAAAGTTCTGATGTGTGCAAGCCAGAATGCGAACACAGATCTTGTCTCATCTTTGAAATGAATACTGTCTGACCATTGCAGTCAGTCAAGTGCACGAAATAAATTTGATCACAGACCATCAAGCCCGGTGAAAACAAACCAGCGCTGAATGGACAACCAGGAAGATTGGCAGGAATGATAAATAATGTCTCCCCTCCTTTCCAATTGTCTGATAGGCCAGCTGGTGTCTCGTAAAAGGTCCTGGTTTGACAGACAGCTCCGACTGAAGAATTTGAACTCTGCAATCTCCCCCCCCCCCCCCCCCACAACAGAAGGAAATCATCACGCTGTCCTCCGCTTCAGTAATTGTTATAATTCTGTCATGTTTGTATGTTTTGCATTGACCCCGAGGCTTCGCAATCGGGGACAAGGCGGTGACGGAGTTTCAGTTGGATGACAGTCGTCATATAAATATTTATGTTCAGCGATGCGTGTGTAAATGCGTTCCTCCCAAAAATGGGGTCACGGGAGACCAAGTTGGATTATATTTGGAGGTGGTAAAACTAATAAACGGGCAGAATTTCCTGAAAAACGTGTGTCAGAGATTAGGACAGATATTGCACCCCAGAGGTAGAGACTTTTATTGTTTTATTTTAGGATTTTGCTTTTTGTTGATCTTGTGAAAAGGCAAGTGGAATTTTGAAATTAGGAAGGGGGGTAGGGAGGGAGGGTGGGTGGGTGGGGGTGAATTTGATTTTCTTATCTCTTGTTGAACACAAAATCCCTAGTTGGCGATAACATTAAATGTAGCGTACACGATTGGTGATCCTCCAAAGTATTTTTTACTGAATTATTACGAAATACCGTAACTACATGTAGACTGTAAGTTTTCAAAGTGAACAAAGAAACTGGCAGTTTGGCATACATGTAGATGTATACATTTATCTAAAGAATGTAATCTTGACTATCAGTTTGAGACACTACACCAAGTTGATGTTTTTTCTTAAACTGTCACATGCAGTACATGTCCTCCCCCCCCCCCCCCCCCAAAGAAGGAGACAAACAAAAATTATCATTGATATAAGCCAGACTTTTTAAATATTTCCCCCATGCAATGGCAGTGGTGCAGATGTGTACTCTAATGTACAGTACATGTAGGCCTACATGTTAGGCCGAGTAAAATAAAAAAATTGTTAAGCGTCCCCACGAGCTTCCTTTTAGAGGCCACATTTTTGTCTTCCCTTTCTCCAAACAGGTCATAAAAAAGGCAAATGTAAGATGGGGAAACCTCCCATTTGATGTATTGCCTCCTTGTGACCCAACCAACAAAATGAGTCACAAGTCGCCAGAGTTACAGGCCCTTAAACATGACTTACACAGTGGGAATCAACAGGAACTGTCAAGGTTTCACCCACATAATGTTCTATGTTCATCAGGATGTGTTGAAAATCGAAGTGTATGCTCTCTAATCCAAGCAAAAAAAACTAACAAGTAAAAAAATGTCTCATGACCCCATTTTGACTTGATTGGTTGGCTCCAGCGTCAGTGGATCCAATCTTGAAAAAAAAAGGTGAAAGTATTGCCTGGCAGCATGTAAAATGTGACTCGTCCGTGCAAAATCGGACGGAACTTGGCATTGGCAGTAACGGGAGTAAAATGCAATGCTATTATTAAGGGGAGAATGCAATTTAAAGAGAGCGGAGTGCCATGAACTGCGAGGTACCCTTAAAAAACTGGGTTGAACCTCGATTTTACCTCATCTTTAATTCTGCATTTCCCCCTAATACATAACCCAAAAAATCCCAAATATGAAAATTCATAACTTCGCAATACAAAGTCCAATTACAATCAAACAAACGTAATCATAAAGAGAATTTACTCATTTTTCAATTCTACCAGTAACTTGTATTTAACCCCCCCCCCCCCCCCCCCCCCCCTCCCCGGTCCAGTTGCATATAATTTCGCAAGAACACATAACTACAAATTAGGAATAAAAGCAAAAAAAAGATATATCATCCTTTCTTTTTTGAGCAAGGCATGACCCTAAACGTATTTTTTTTTCTAAGCCTTACCCGACTATCTCTCCCATCTCGAGTCCCCAATGCTGCTTCACTTCGCCGGCCTCGGAGACGAACATGCTTTTAGACGGATTCCGGCGGGACTGGCGTTATCGGCCAGCATCTCCCGGATTAACCCTCTTAGCAGACCGGGGCAAAACTGTGTCGTAAATGCATCGCAACTCGCATCTCGGGCTCCGACGCCGTAATGAAGAACCTCAACTATTGTGCCAAAAAAAATAAACGCTAAAAATGCAAAGCCACGCCGTCGGGACCCTACAGTGTGTGTTGCAGCCTTCAGCAACTTTTTTGTGTGAAATAAAATCAAGCCCGACAGTCTTGTTGTTGTGTTGATCGTTTTTTTTTTTAAATGCCGAAATCCATTATGAATGTACTCCTACATGTATCAAAGCAATCTGCCAAATTGCCAGTGAAATTGTACTCTGAAACCGTTCATTAAGAGAAAATATGAAATATAATTTAAACAAGTAAGCCCACAGCAATAAATCATTATAATAAAAAACCGAAATCAAACACAATAAATTGCGTTTTAAACAAAATCAATTCGAAGGAATTTAGATCTGTCAAGTTGTTGAATTATTTCCACGTTTCAAAGTACCACCCCAAAAGTGATAACTAAAACCAAACTCACCCAGACCCTTTCAAACACATCAGGAGGTTTTGGAGGATTTTGTAGGATTGAAAGGGGCTTGATGTACATCCCCTGAAAGAATGTGCCATTGGGTTACTGCACAGTGTTGGGTTTTGGAAGATTGAAATGCTTGTGGTGTTATTACAGATACTGACCTGCCAATAACCATGTAGTTACTTTATACATTTTTGTATTAGTTCCTACTTGTATTCCACTGGAATACAAGTCGTAAGGCATTCTTACACCCAATACAGTTATAAAGTTTAATTATGTACAAAGTTCACAAATCCACGATGATCATGGTTCTTGAGGCAATACATTATTACCCCTGCTCAGCAGGCCTATCAATCATTCCTGAAATCTGAGCTCCCTCAGGAGTAACATGTAAATGTGCGTTGCCCTAGCTGCAAATTAAGCGCACTGGGTTAATCAAACACTTAACTACCAATGCTCTCACAGGTACCCATTTACTCCTGGGTGGAGAGAAGTGATTTGTGACAAAGTGTCTTGCTCAAGGACACAACCATTACCCACCCCCCCCCCCCACCACCACTGGACTCGAACCCACAATCTGCAAGTATTACCAAGATCTTGAGTACACTAGCCCGCAAGGCTAGGGTACTCCATTTTGGTTTCGCTCGCATTAGGTCATTTTGTGGCCGCTTTATACAGGTTTGAATGTAGCATAGGCCTTTCCCCTTCCTTGAAACTCATTGGTGGGGGGTATGGGGGGTGGGGGTTTGGGGGTGGGGGGTATGGGGGTGGGGGGTATGGGGGTGGGGCATGGGGGTGGGGCATTGGGTAGGGGCATGGGGTAGGGTTAAGCCAAAACTGGCTTATGCCATAGTACCAAACCAATCCAGGGTGGTCTACCTGTAGAACTCGGGTAATGTGTTCCTCTCTGCCCCAGGTGAGCACCTGTATAAATTAAACACAAATATTGACCAACAGGTAGATCATGTCAATGGGGCACAGGTGTCCTTTTCCTTGTCAAGGTCCTAGTTTGGTCAAGCTTGTGTGTGTCATGATCTACATGCTTACATGGACAATAAATTGATGGTTTACTTGAGAAAACAAAAATCTGATGTTTTTGTTGCCTTGTTGGGGATGCCTTGAGCCGTAAACTTTGTTTTATTATGTAGGCCTATTGGTTGTTTTCAAACATACTGTAGTAGACAAACTATATTTCAGTCAGTGGCATATCCCTTGCCGCTAAACCAACTCATGCTATTCACATTAGACTTATCATGTAGGTAAACACTTCTACTGGGCAATTATTTCCACTCAACATGGATAAAGCAACCACCACCTTGACAAATTTTACCCTGAAAGTCTAGTATGAACACGGCTTTAGTACATGTACGTGCTACATGAAACTTCTCTAGTAGACCAGTGAGGGATAAACCACTGACTACAAAAACATGTTCCAGAGTATTCACTAATCAAGACAAAAAACACACGAGACAACTGAGTTATTCATTTGACTTGAAGAAGCATCAGCTTGTGAAACATTGAACCCAAGTGATGTGAAAAGAGGTATATGCATGGCTGTAGAATTATTCATAATTTTAAACATTGAATAAATTATGAGCAGCTAATTTGAAAGCTAACTCTCTTAATACAGAGGCGGATCCAGAATTTTTTCAGAAGGTCAGGCCTGACAATTTTTTCGTAAATCGTATATAAAAAAAATAACGTGCAGAATGTACTTGTAAATATTTTGTAAAAATTTTGTAAACCAAAAGCGATTTTGTTCTAATAATTTTAAGTAAAACAAACAAAACGTACTTTTAGAACGTACTTTCTTTTAGAATGTCCAAAAAAATTATGCATCTGTATGTAACCTCACCAAATGAGTTACTCGATTTTGTGAATATGAGGTGAATTTAGTTTGACAATATTTCTTGGTGTTCTTCAATGCTCATTTATTATGCAAAAAAAAAATCTATCGAACTGATTTCGTACAGGGGTGTAAATTGTACGCATTCAAAATGTTTAATACAACATGTACATTCCTATCGGGTTGTATAATCTGATGATCGATTACCTCATGATGCTGTGCATGGATGCTGCCTGGAGTTACGATTCGTATAGTAGCCATCAGGCGTATTTGCCGTATTTATTATGCTGGTTGTGCAGTCCATCTCTAGATCAACCAGACATGATTTAAAACAAAACCCCGTGTACAGCACGGCCTATTCTTATATGGTTCTGTATGGTAACCAAGTCTTGGACATTGTTAAATTTTTACACCAAATTTTCACAGCACCAAAAAATTGACCGATCAATCAGTCAATTAGTCAATCAATCAATCAATAAATTAATCAATTAATCAGTATTAAATAAATCAATCACTTAATTAATCATTGATTGGTCACAAAGATCGATCGATCAGTCCATCAATCATTAAGATCAATCAGTCATGAAGATTGATTTGTCAACCAATCAATCAAGATCAATAAGTCATTCAGTCCGTCAAGTACAATGAGCTCTTACAGCCTAGTCAAGACTTTGATCGATTTATCAGTCAATCAATTGTGGACGAAATCGTAGAAGAAATCACACATGCATTGTGCACCTGTGCGGTGTCGTGGTGGCGGCTAGATCTTCCCTGTGTCACTTGTTCAACTCCACTGTTCCCCCATCACTCCAAAATATAGTGTTGTTTTCTTGTTTCATCTTCAAACTCATCACGCTAAGGCTGCACTCTCGTGCCAACTGCCTAATGCGTACGGCCACTACAATTTCATAATTTTTTTATAACCGTGACAGGCATTCAATACTTTATTGAAGTACACTGCTTGACAACTGTTGGTAACCTTCAAAAAGGGTCTTGTATAGCTTGATGTCCATGACATCTGAAATGAAGTCTTACCCCTTATTGTTACATGTAAAATACCAGTTTCAAACAATTGAGAGCCCACTTGAAATGGAACGAGCATCGGAGCCTGATGGGATGGGAAGGGGGGGGGGGCGACGATAATCAAACGGAGCGAGCGAGCAACTTTGCTTTTACAGTTACACTCCACCTCTGTTGTGTTTACCATTTCAATTTAAAACCAATGAGAGGTACAGAGTACTGAGCCAGAGATAAAACATGCCAGGGGAAAAGTGCAGGCTGTCGCTGTGAAAGCAACGCTCTAACTCGAGGTTTTGCTTTTTTTTGTCGTCGAGTGTGACCCGACGAATATCTATAAACACCGCCGGGGTCTTTTGTTCGGCCGCTCTTGCAATCTGTGCCGAGGCTTGCAACTTGATCGTCGGGTCGGAAAAAAGGGGGGTGGTGTTTGCCGTTCCAATTAACTCCCAATATCAAAGCAGAGGGAGGCAAAAGAGACGTAAAGAATTACCCTGGCCTCAGTAGCTCTGCCGAGGAACGGACAAAATTGTGGCGTGTCTCGCTGTCATTTAGAACGAGCTCTCCTGAGTTTTGGAGGAGAGTGTGTCGAAGAAAAGAAAAATAGGGCTCTTTGACATCAGCACTGCAATTTTTCTAGTTTGTTTGTTTACTTTGTTGTATACCCACAACAATTTATTTTTCTTCTTTTTATTTGTTGAAGTGGGGGAGGTTGAGGGGTGCAGTTATGGTGGAAGGGATGTCGAAAGTCAATCGACATGAAAGATAAAGTACATTTTTACTGCAGTCTTCACATGAAATCAGTGGGAAGTGGCAAGGTTTTTTGTTTTGTAGAAAGGCAGAGTGAGTTGGAATGGTGGAAGTTACCCTGCCTGGGTCTATAGGACTGAAAATTGGGATAATTTCTTTCCTATCTATTGAAGATATATCCTCTCTTTAGATCTGGACCCAGGAAAACCATAAGGGTGGTGGGGCTGGCAACCTAAAATGTGGTCAACCACACCAACTCTGTTGTAGGCCTTTACCTAGAGTGGCTTTCAGCCTTGTATTGTGTGACTTTCATATAAAAAAAGGGTTTTTGTACCTGCATTCTGCAGGGCTCAATTTCATTGAGATTTGTCTGGATTTTTACTGATCAGTTTCAGAAATTTTAAAGAATTTCTTTTGAAATCTGGAATTCTCGAGGCGTTATACCCTAAAGGTGTTTTTACCTACAAAGTGGATATAGACCAATAGAAATTGGTATTTTAAGGGGGTGCCTTTAGGCAAGTACAAACCATAGACCCTACGTTGCTCTGGGGTCCTCAGCGAACCCAAACACTGCAGATAGTGTGGATGTTGCTATTTCTACCAATCTCACTGTGCATTGTGCTGTTTAGCATTTTATAGCAGAAAAGCTGTGCTAAGTGGCCATTCAAAATTGTCAATGTTTTTTAACAAAAATTAATAAAAAACAAAGGAAAATTTAAAGAAATGCTCTTTTGACTTGCCAATTCCACTCCCGCATTTCGATTCGTTTGTTTTTTTCAACCCAGGCTATACCCGTACGGCCTATGCGTAGTCTTAGACGTTGTATCATCCGTCCATTGTTCAACAGAGTGGTTATTCTATACTTCATAGACTGGTCTTATGGCTTTTTGGCATTTGGCACAGCACTGCCATACCGGGCTGCACATTATTGATCAGATATAAAAAGCATGAAGGAAGACAAAACGGAGCGATTTATAGAATTATCACTTTCGGGGAACTAAACTATTTCCAACGATTGTCGGCTGACAATCATTGGAAAACGATATAGATTGCAACTTTTATTAATAACGACAGGTGCCATGATTTCGCAGGATGCTTCAGACTGCTATTTACTTAGTCTATTACTGTATTTCGTAATAATTCAGTATTTTTTTTATGTTTGCAAATGTTGTATACTAACTTTAAAGTGTTAGTTGTGTACATGAGTGATATACATGTACCCACCTTAGCTGTTTACAAAAAAATGTAAGAGAAATCACCGTTATTGAGTAGGTCTGTCGAGAATAGTCTTCATTTTAACCATTTCAGTTTATGCTGAAAAGTGGTCTACTGTCATCCTCAAAAGCAATCTTTGTGCCACATGTGCACAAATCAGAATTGCTTTGTTCATCACCTCGTTCTCTTTCAAGACATGCTATGTTGATCTAGTCTCTCCAATTTGTGGTAGGAACCTTAGCGCGTTCCGGAAGTCAACTTAACATGTTAAAATGTTAGCATTGGAGGGAAACCTTATCCTGTTACGGCCAGAAGCAGAATTTACCTGACTCTATACAACTCCTTTCTCATGCCGTCAAAAAACGCCCAGCTCTGTAACCCAGTAGCCCAAGCTCCATGCAAACAGACACACACACACACTGCTCTAAGACCGGAACCCTCCACAAGAAATAATTGTTTTCAAAGACCCCCCTCTTAGGCCGGCAACAGACATTACAATAGCACCACCAGCCCGGATGTGCCCAGAGTTGAAACGGGAGACTGAGGGGTGAGAAATGCATTCGCTCGAACTTACAACGCAGGAGGGGAAGGGGAGGGGAAAAAAACAAAAAACCCATAGCCCACAGAGTGTAAGAGCACTCTGCACACTTCAGAACCTTTTTACATTGTTTGCCAACACCAGTCCCTGTACTCCATACAAACACAGCATATGGTGTTTGGCCAGCACTCCACGCAAGTGTCGCACCGGCGGCCCGCGCATACACGCGCACGTATGCAGAAGGAAGACGACCGCGGCGGGAGACAAATTTGGGGAGCTTTTATCGCGGGTGATGGATGGGGGGTGGGGGTAACTTGACTGCGGTCGTAGCGGGGCGCTGCGTTACAACATAACGCCCGGGCTGCCTCTGAAGTACTTTGATTAGCCTGGCCGTGTACATAATGCACTTTTCAGGCAGGATATTCATAGTCTGTATAATATACACACTGGTTGGCATGAGTGTGAGCTGTGGCAGTGAATGCAATCTTTTGGTTGGCCAATGTCTGTGCTATGATTCTCAACCTAGAGATTAACCTGACCCGCAAGATTACAAACAGGCATGTGTGAGTTGATATAGGTCACCCTGAACAAATAATTCAGAAGATAAGAGGATCATTGATTACAGGAACGTTATTGTATGGGTTGAAAAGAAATCAAGCTTAATTAATAATGGATATTAAAATGAAACTTAAATTGGGTTTTTCGTTTTACTTGGTGAGTAGTTGAAGCATTCGCTTCAGCTCTCATATAGGTTTTTGTTTTACTTAATCGTGAAAAGGAAACTTGGTACAGTACTTTATAGACAGCAGATTCTTGTAGATTGAATGCCACTAACCCTGTCAGTATGTCAATATCTCGATTCATTTCTGACATGCAGGCTTTCAAAATGAAACAAGCACGAATTCGTGCAGGAGCTGCGTCATCCACCTATGAATCAGTAAAGCATAGTAAATGTTGTAGCGCCCTCTTCTGTTGAGCCGTGTCGCGAAAACGAATTTGGCACAACAAGAAGAAGAACAACGCTAAGCGCTTATAGAGCCCCCCGTCTGCGATGCGACGCTGCTAAAAAAAAGCCTGAGGAAAAAGGGGTCAGGGTACATATATATGAATTTCAGGGGTAATACCTCTGAACAGTGTTGAATAAAAAATTATGGGGGAGTCAAAAAATTCAACTCAAAACACCTTTTGTTGAACTGTAGTAGATTTGCAAAAAAACATGGCTTTGTGACTTAAACCCAATTATATATTTCTGGTTTATTAAATTTTATGCTTGTTAGGACTTTTGCAAGAACACTGGGTGTAATGTAAAGTACAGTACAGTATGCAGGGCTAACCAAGTCAACGTTGACACAGCAAGGATGTTTGAATGCCCTGTTCCAACTCTACCCAAACATCTATCCCTAAACCCCAAACTGAACAACCCCAAACTTCCACTACAACAAGTTGTCCCCAAGCGAGATCAATCCAGCCTGACCTTCCAAACCTTCCCCTGACCTTCCCATACTCCAAATCATCAGCACACCCACTAGACTCCAGCCACCCTAGTGATGGACCCCAGGCTATTTTCCCTCCTCACTGACAAGAACAATTAGCGTCTTTGTGTGTGGCACCTGGGCTTTTGATGGCTAGAAACAATAGCTGGAGTACCTGACTTGCTGAAGGAATGTTGGGCACACCTGTTGGCAGGTTGATAGGATGTAGCTGCCCCCTTTACTATCATTTAAGGAATACCCTGAAGTGAGGCGAGTTTAGAACTCTCCTCTTTGGGTAAAACTCAACAGGATGACTGAACGTCAACAGTTTCAATTTTCAAGTCTGTGACGAATAACCCGAGATGCTTTCATCTCTCCCGGCCAACCTCTGGCCTTTTCACCCTCACCCAAAAGCAGGTTCCTTTGTTCCTTGCTGTCCCAACCCCTTCTCTTGACTCCTTTTGATGTTCACCAACTGCTACACTGCCTTGGTCCTTCATCCCTCTTTTGTGTTTCTTCAGGCAAGAGTCCTGGGAGAAATGTGAAAGGGAATTACAGTTGGCTCATTTTCCTTACAAATTTTCACTGAATGATGCGGGTTGAGACTGCCTTAGACATACTCAAAATGTTTGGGTATATAGAAAACCGAAGATCAATAAACAACTTCCAATGAAATTCCAAGATGTTTCAAAGTGAAACTTTGTGAAAACTGGCAGGAGCGGGATTTGAACCTGCCTCCTCTGGAATACCGTGTCAGTGCTCTACCAACTGAGCTATATCTTGCCCTAAATAAAGTTGACGGTCTCCCAAATTGTCAGTATCTTTGTTCAGGGGGCGCTAGTCAGAAGTCATAAACCCATAATGCCATATAGCCAGGGATCACGCCAAATTTGACAATACAACCCGGGAAGCGACATTGTGGGGATCACTCAATGAGGATACAACTTTTTATCCTATAACGACAAACAAAATTCCAAGATGTTAAATTGTGCTAAAATTCAAAATAAACAAAATGGCCATAGAAAAGTACAAGCAAGCGTAATAAACTATGCATTCTACACAGGAATATATCATTCCAGTAGAGATTTCATCACAGAAATGATCCCTCACTGCTGTTGGTGATCCCTAATTACAATGTGCAGTTTGAGACAATGTCCCAGTATGTTACATAAATTGGGTTTCTGTGCCCACCTGTTATACAGGTGAAAACCCTGGTCTCTACTGATCCAATTATTTTTCAATTTGTCAACTTGCTGCAAGCCCTTCATTTGTTTTGGGCACACCTGTGATTATGGACAGTGACTAGAGTTTACCTGAGGCTATTGAATGGGTACCTGAATCTGCATTGCAAGTGGTTTCATTTTTTTGGGTAGAGTGGATCTTGGTGACAGTGGGAGTGTGAACCAATAAACTGAGAGTCCTAGAAGTTGAAACAAGATAATCTGTGATTTCTGTATATGAATGATTTCTGTACGCCCCCTCCCCCATGTTTTTACAGGAAAATACACTCAGAGATAATGTGCCAGCAGGATTTTAATGTAGTTTTCAAAATTTTCCTGCCCAAACCCAGCAAAGATTGAGAAACTGCCTGTCCACTCCCAGTCAAATTTTGCACAATTTGTTGTTGGTGCAATTTTAACCTACCTAACAATTCAATTCACTATTTGGGAAAAAAAGAAATGGTTTTATTTGCCAGTGATAAAGATTAACTTCTGAAGAAAAAAGGTGTTTTTTACTAAGGAAAACCTGCCTGTCCAAAATGATTGTGCATGTCCATTGGACAGGTCGCTGGATGATACATACACGTTTAGACTCTGTGCTTATATTAGTGGGCTTGTGTTGTTCCCAAGATCTGTAATTATGTAGATTGGCCATACCATGGACTCATTACTTCATGAGGTTGCTGTAATATTCAGTCATAACAACATCCTGACACACAACATGCCATAGCGTCCAAGCTGAATGCAGCAGACAACTCATCGCTAACAACATTCGGTGTAAACATTTATGCACCGAGTGCCATTTTACAAATTACCGCATTGATTCAATTTTTCGTTACACAGGGCCTGCATTCTTACATCTCTCTCTCTCAACGAAGGTTTACTCCAGAAATAATAAACAGATTTCTCTGTGACATCACAGGGCAACATTTACGCGGCGTAATTAATTCCACGCAGGGGATGTAATCGAATTAGCCAGGGGGAAGGTAGTAACATTTCCCCCCGCGGGGTTCCCCGCGGTGTTAAAACGTGCCCCCCCCCCCCCCCCCCCCCCCCCCCCCCCCGCTGCCGTGCAAAGATGATAAATGATACGAGCGAGGCAGGGCTTGCTATTGACTGGTGCGGGTAGCTGTGTGCTCCGGTTTTTAAGTGTTTAGTGCGGCTAATAGGGCAAGGCACTATGCGGCGCGTTCACTTCCCTTGAAGTGCTATTGACATGATGCTCCAGCGCAAAGCTCGCGGAGTAGACCACGCGCAGTCGTGTTGCCCCATTGAATATTAACACCGGACGCAAATGGCCAAGCGTGGCACCATCGCACTCTCAACTTGTTACGCGTCGTTTCCCGAAATAGCATCTTTTCAGAATTTTGTTTACTGCCGCTTGCTCTCAAAGCTTCTTGGTACCTTTTTTTTTTAGAAGAAGAAGAAGAAGAAAAAGAGAGAAATTCTTTTTAGACTTGGCAACGCGAGGTGGCGTGGCTACGCGTAAGCGTGGCGCACTCTGTGCGGAGGAATTGGAATGTCCGCAGTGGCTTTTTAGCTCTCTGAGGGGTGGGCTTGTCTAGCCTGTGAAATCTAACATATGGCTGGGAGGGGGGGGGGGCAGAGGCAGAGAGGGAAGGCTGTCTGCCTACCCTTGCTGCATGGTCCGTAGAGTCACAGGAATGCAAATGCTCACCCTTGCACTTTTTCTATTCCCTTTTGTGTTTCTGTGTACAGGATTTGTTGTCCATATCATTTTAATTCAAGGCGGTACAGCGTATGTACGGTATCAGCAGAAAGGATTCTTAAAATCATTTTGGCTACTCTTGACCCAGGAGTATTTAGTTTGCGGTTGAAAAGATTGCGTACACCACAAAACTGCAGACAAATCCTCACCAAACTGAACTAAATCCACAGAGTTGTAATCAAGACAATCAGAAGCTGCAGGGATGGAACAGTGACAAAGAAATGCCTTTGTCATAGTTTATTTGAACAGTTTGTGACTTGTCTTGTGACTTGAGACTTGTGACTTGTGATAGACAAGTTTGTGATGACTTGACTACAACTCTGCAAATCCAAAAGATTACACTTGTGCATGCATGAGGAATATGATGTTGCTGATATACTGAGAATTTACCAGAGAAAAATTGCAAGAAACAGAATATATTTGAAGGAGGAAATTGTTATTCTAAAGGATTTTCCATCCAGTCGATGTAATTTTTTTACCACAACCGTACCTAGGGTAACAAACAGATCACACTGATCTCAAACTGCTGTATAAAACTGACATATAAGGCCTTTTCACACTACGAAAAATCTCGGTGTTGGACCCGGGTCCGACCCGTGTTGACTAGACTGACCTTTTCACACTGCAACATTTCAACACGGCACTGACCCGTGTAGAGCGCTCAACCCGGGTTGAAACCCAACCCTGCTCGGGAGGTGGGTTGAGAGCTTTGGACCCGTGTAGAGAAGTTGGACCCGTGTTGAAAGTCGTAGTGTGAACGTCTCCGGGTTGAGTTCGATCCGTGTAACCGTGGATCGGAGTGTGCGTGCAGAGCACCACATACTAGGCTGTTCGATATGACGATATTTGCCGATGTTTCGGTATTATGTTGCTTTTTCAGCGTTTATGGTTTCTCCAAGTGTGTATACGTTAAGTGTGTATTACTAGTCTAGATTACTTTGCGCGAAATTATTTCCAATAAATTTGAAGGCAGAATAGTACATAACGTATGGAGGAATAAATAAATACATTCTGTACTAAATGTGTCGCTTCTTTTATCGTTTTAAGCCCCGACATGACTTTTCCGACATCTCCGCGCCGTATGTAGCGCACATTGCTTGCATGCTTATTCCATCGTTAGTGTAGTCTTGGTCAAATGCAAACAACCGCACTGAACGCTACCATATTATTACTAGTGTACAATGTACGTACATGCAGCTAACATTTTGCAAACTTCGTCTCGAGAAAAGGCTACGTATGAGGGGGCCGGGGTTATTGCTCAATATGGGGAACCCCAAAAGTGCATCTGCGCGTGCGCGTTGCTTTGTTGCAAACAGCTGGCCTTGGCCGCCGGTCAAGTACAAGTGCAAGCATGGAGGAATAAAACACACTGGATACTTTTACCTCCGATATGTCGGAGAAAATGGGCCCCAAATCAGACAAAAGATCGACATGGAGTGAGGAGTATTTGGGCTGACAGCTCCATCCAAAGCCAGCTCGGCGGAACGACCAGAATGCAGTATGGGGATTTTCCGATTCGACCCGTGTTGAACGGCCGGCCGTGTGTGTAGTGTGAAACGATCGCACAATACACGGGTCGAAACATTACACGTGTAGCAAAAATGCTGGCGCTGCGTTAAGTAGTGTGAAAAGGCAGCGTAATTGACCCGTGTTGAAATTTTAAGAAGTCTACACGGGTCGGACCCGTGTCGGACCCGTGTAGATTTCAACACGGGTCGAACGTACATAGTGTGAAAAGGCCTATAGCCTGAATAGACTGATTCATTATTGATGTATTGACCAATCACAACCGTGACTATGATCCGACACTTGTGATTGGACGTCTCGATGTGGGGTTTAACGGATGGGTCTATTGTGAAGTGCTTTGAGACAATTGACCTATCGCCGTTTGTGAGTTAGCCCCGCCCCTTAGACAACCTTACACACGTGCAGCACGTTGGTGCGATGCGGGAAACGCGCAGTAGCGTATTATGGTGAATCATATTACCGGATACAGAAGTTGTCTCAGATTTCTGAGACAACTTTGTCCACGTGTGCATGCAGACTTTCGTGCGACCACTAATTGCAAAAAGTGGGAAAATAACGCGTATATGAATAATGCAGACTCCCTGGACCCCACTCACATAATTTTCATTAAGAAATATAAACATAACAAACTACGCTAAACGGGCTTGGCCAATGTGCTGCAAACAAAATAAGTATAACGTGATGGGCCGGTTGAGCGTTTGCGTTTCAACTAACAGGGCGCACATGCGGCCGAATATTGCGCGTCTTTGGAATGTTTTTTGTTTGTCCAAGATTTGGAATATCATGTGATGTTCAACAGACGCTACGATTGGATAATGGTCATGAACGGCGATAGGTCAATTGTATAAAGGGCTATATTAACCCTTTCTGGTCTACTGTTATTCATGGGGTGCCAGTACAGGATTGTGCAGCGAAGCATAATGCAAACAGTAGGCAAACAATGGATTGAGTACGTGCAGGAATGCGTGTATAGATGACAACCAACCAGGTGTTCAAACTGCGACCATGGCTGTTCGTATTCAGGAGGTGAACACTGCATTATTATTATTATCATCATCATTTAGTGGATGCATCTTTGTCAAATGTTTACCTGTGAATGCTCCGCGGAGCTTTCCCCGAGTACAAAATACTAAAAAGCAGAAAGTCTGGTTCCTCCTCATGACTGCCTGAGAAACGAACGTGATCCCACACCACCGTCGCAGATAATGCCAGGGGTGCAATGAAATGGCCTGCACTCTTTGCAGACAGTGAGCAGCACACCAGCATGAGATGAATTACAAATAGACCCAATAGCCAACACATGTAACGAGATTGGTAATTAGCTAATTCAGCAGAGGCTCTGTCTCTATTGGCGTGAAGTCAAGTATGTGTATGTGGTTATACCCACAGGCAGGACAAAATTAGATATTTTTGTGTCTGTCAAAACTAAAACCGTACCATTCATTAGCCAAAGGACAGTATAACTTGGGTAGCACTTCAGGACAAATCTTGCATCAGCTTTTCATAGCAACAGCAACTTCATCAGGATGATACAATCAGAGGCACAACAGTGTTGTGTCCAAAGCACTGTACCCCAAAAAATCTAACTTTAAAAAAAATATATTTAACAGTTATTACATTTTTTTTCATTTAACAGTTATTACATTTTTACATTTTTGGAACGAAGGTTCCATGTTTAGTCAATTTCCAGTTGGAATTCATTTCTTACCGACATTTCTTCCAAACTTTGTTGATGGGCTATTTGAAGGAATGGTTTTCAGACTGTTGTACATGTAGGCCCTCTTGACGAGGAGTTTAATTACCAAAGAACTACATTGGACAGATTTTACGAGAATTGAAAAGCACCACCTTCTTTCTTCAAATGAATACAAGGATTAAGATCATTTGTATGTTTCTAAGACGTGGTTATCTGTGACAACAGGTTCAACTGGACTATTGCATGGGTTCTTTGTGATAGAGTGATGGTTGTCGTACATCTGTTCCAAAAGAGCCATGTGTAGAAGGCTTTGCATGTGGTTTCTATAGGCCTTTTCACACTAGAGTATCCATCCCCGGGGTGAACTCGCTCCGGGTAGCCCCGGGGTGACGCGCAATTTTTCACCCCGAGTTCAACCCCGCATCGATTCTCACTTGCTTTTCTCAAACCCTACTTATCTCGCCCCGGGGATCGGCACAGTCGTTTCTCACTTGAACACGGCGGTCAACAGGGCAAATTTTTATCAAGTGGTGCGCATGCGTAGTTTATGCATTACCCAGATGTGCCTTTCGATGGTCATGGCTGCATTGGGGCATGGCTGCACAAGTGGCTGAAGAACTGGCTGATATTATCGCTGGTTGAGAGAGTGTAGTATTCGGTGGCCAAAGAAAGTTTCACGAAAGAATTCGTGCACGCGAGAACGTTTTTTACACGTTAGCAAAGAACGCACATACCGGGTACCCGGCCGCGCCGCGCACCAGCGCAATTAAAAGCATAGTACACATGTACATTGTACGTGTAAATATGATGCGTGCGATTCTGTTATGTTGTGCTGATAACGCATGTTTTTGGTGACCTTTGTGCCGTTGCTCGCCCCAGGGCGAACTCACCCCTGCACCAATACTCACTACCATTCTCGCCCCGGGGAAAGTGTCTCGCCCCAGGGATAAGATTTTCAACCCTGGTCTAGAGCAGGGTTAAACTCGCCCCGGGGATGAGCAATCTCGGGGGTGGCGCGGGGGTGAAAATTTCAAGTGTGAATCGGAACTTATTTTCACCCCCACGTCACCCCGGGGCCACCCCCGAGATTTGCTATAGTGGGAAAAGGCCTTTGTACCTGAATGTTCAGTTGTAAGTAGGGTAATTATTTCTCAACTGCTACAGCAACCCCACACCCACACGCTGTGGTTCCAATTTGTGACAATCGTCAGCAATTAGGACACAACCCCCATACATTACTACGGCTTCGGGTTAATACCCAGCTTTCAGACTATAGCATGAATGTGTCAGGGGTGCAAAACCCACAATAATAATGACCCTGGTTTATTAACTTCACCACCTTCACAATAGCAAATTAACAGACAATTACTGCATTCTCCTAAAGAAAAAAAACAGCGGGCCAAACCCAAAAGCAATTTTCTGAGGAGCTCTCGCTTTGACAAGTTGTTTGTAAACACCACAAGGCAACAAACAGAGATACAAATCTGTGGTTAGTTTGTTGACTGGCTGCTGTTTTCAATTGTACAGGTAACAAACCAACCTTGGTCCAAATCTGCTGTCTTTAAGCACCTGACATTGCCAAAGGCAGAACAATAAACACAAACCCCATGTAAAATGCATCAGAGGAAAGGTCTTTTTTTTGTGCACTGGGGCTGACCCTGCTAATTTCCTGATTGAATAAAGACAGATAATCCTTGTGAATACAAACAGAACCCTTGGAAATATGCATCAAGCCCATGACTTTCCGTTCCTGTACACAAATGCCAGCGTCAGCTGTAGAAGATGTCTACCGCCCTCTAGTGGTCATATTTATGATGTATCATAATAGAATTTCATTTACAAATAATTATGCTAATTTGTTGCTTGTTTCAGGATCAATTGAGTTGATGTATGAAAACTTAATGTTTCTATTTTTATACCTGTACATGTTTGTAACTGATACCAGAATAATTGAATTGGTGCACCAAAGCTGCTGTGACATCAGCCTTGATCTCATTAACGACCAATTCCATTTCACCACACTGTTCTCCAGTTAAATGCACACCAAGAATCAGTGTATGTAGAACGGCATGGCAATTAAATGAACATTCAATGAGAACAAGAATTATATAAAACTGTTGAGTTTACAAAACGTGCTCCCCGGGTAGTCTACAAAGTGGGTGTCACACTGTCAAGAACTGAATTTTTGAACGAAATAAATTGCACTGTTGGTTTTTCTGAAATATATTGATTTATTATGTGCTACGTGTGAATATTGATAGACGTTTAAAACTGTAGGAATTGAGAGCAGAGCGATCCCAATTCAAATTTGAAACTTATTGAATCTGTTGCTTATCGTCAGTCATTTTTTTTTTTCGTTGGTGCAATGTCTCAATAACCAACAAAAAAGGCAATTAATTTTGAAAAAATTTAATACAATTTTGGGTGATACATCCTCAGAGCACAAACATACACCTTTAAAGATTTGTTTTCAGAGCCTGAGAAAGACTAAAAAAAAAAAGGCATCTTCTAAAAGGAACTGGGCAAGGACCTTAATTTTTTTTCTACTACTTGGCCTTAATTTTGAACTTTAGATATTTGATACGAGTAATATTGCATCCTGGCTGTCATGATCGGCAGATGGAGTTTGCCCGTTCCGCCAGTGGTCAGCTGTGCAACCTTTGGGGCTGGTGTCAAGAGTGTTAAGAGCCAAGCTGTGTGTGCCAACATGCTTACCACTATTGACAAAAAACGTCTTGGCATCATACAAATTGACTATGGTTTAATTTGGAAAAGCCCACCAGTGTGGTGGATATTCACTGTGCTGTGTCCTTTGCTGTACATTCAACAAATGGTCAAGCCTGACCATTGCTGTTTGGATGATGTGTGATGACCGGCTCTACAAAAATGGGTATTATGTCGCAAAATTTGAGAAAATGAGTTATATACATAGTTGAATTTGTTACATTCCAAGCTCTAATTTGGTGTAGGTTTGACCCCCTGTGGCATTTTGTGTTCTCGAGATATCTTGACATTTGTATACTCATATTTTCCAATTTAACGGAAGTGCATTTAGAGATATAGCCCAACACAAAAGTGCGAAGAAATAATATCGACATTTTTTTTTTTTTCATTTTTATTCATCAATATTGAAGTTTTTGAAAATAAATTCTGAAAATATAGATATAATAGAAGCCAACAAACCAAAAACAAAAAATCACTTATGTGAAGATTTTTTCGCCCGCTTTACAAAGAACAGCCCTGTGTGTGTGTGTTTTCACATAGTGCGACATAATACCCTTTTTTTGTAGAGCGGGTCACTTATAGCTTTGGAAATTATCAAACCTAATGAGCACATGTAGTTTCATTCTGAAAGTTTTGACTGTTTATACAGATGGTGCCAGTACCAATCTTTGTGAAAAATCGGAAATGCTGTCATCTTTGAGAAAATTGTGTTTGAAGACCTCCAACTATTTTTGATTTCAACAGTTGAAATAAGCGCCATGTATATATGCGTGGACAAATTCACTATTTAAACATTGATTTGTTTCTCTTGACTCGGTTGACGGATTGAGCTCAAACTTTCATGTTATTTCATCTATGTTGAATCTAACAAAGTCTAAACACTGCCTGCAATTGTGTTGTCATATTTTCCAATACTTTAAATTCATGCTTTGAGGCCATTTTGGCCTGATTTTGTATCTGATCTAACCTGGTACACAGTCACTTCTAATGTTAACTGAAAATGTTATAAGAGAACTGTTCTCCTTACATAGCTGATGCATGGACTTTACCTGTGGTTGGACGTGTCGGCCTAGGATACAATACAAGAGGTATCAGGCCATGCTGGTGGGGCTTATGTGATTCTGCCCTTGCTAAGTTAAAAATAAATACTCAGTGTGTGTAGTTACTCTGTGACGTCAGGGCACAAGCATAGCTTAGGTGGATTAGTTAGCCTCGTACATGTAGTTGTCCAATCCCCTGAATTTTTCCCGCGGCGGTTAAATTTAAATAACGCATATTTCGTGCAGATCTCCCTGCGTTTGAATAGACTGATTCATTAAGCCCCGCCCCTTGATGTGTTGGCCAATCACAGTCCAGACCATTGAGCTTGCACAGCAGAATATGCATTTTTGTACATTTTGAAATAAAAACGACGATCGCTTTTTATTTTGCAAAATGTTCATACGATGTCCCCGACATATGAGGGCTGTGATGTCAATTTTGATTCAGACATCCACTTTAAAAACAAAACCATTAGTATAAAATTTGGCTTTGGGGGTACTTCCTTTTTTTTAGCTGAGTTAAATGTTTCTGCATAAATTAATCCTTGGACATTTACCAATTCCCCACAGGGTCCAATTTTGTCCAAATGAATAGCAAAAACATTCCAAAATGTAACATTGTTCTTGCAAAACAAGATGCCATGCATAGTAATTGCACACTAAGACTTTCGAAGAAAAGAAATGTGCAGCACACATGTACATCATTGATGTGTAGAATGTTTCCAGGCACTGAGTTTTTGTCAGTTTAGAAAAGCTGGGGGTTTCCTTTCAAATGAGACACCAAAACAAGATATTGCATAAGATTTTACTCATACAGCAGAGCAGTTTAGGAGAAAGTATGGACTTTATTTGGTTTTGTCAGAAAAAAATATTCCATGTCAGATGAGCAGAATCTGGTCGTTTACAACTGCAATCTGTGTTGGGGTAATTTTTGATAGTCAAGACTTTGTTGTTTGTGTATCACGTACATGTGCAAAGCTGCTGTTACTTTACTGTACATTCCATTCGGAAGTATGGTCAGCGTGACACTGTGGAGTTGAAATTAAAGTCAATAATATTCAAACCATCGATGGTTACATGAGGCATTGATATTTGTTTAATATTCCTGCACTTTTTTGTTCTCTTGCTCATTGTCACAAGGAGTCATCCAGCGATTACAGCAACAAACGCATCCTGAATAGACTTTGCCCAACAAAGACAGAGGGAATTACTCTGCTCTCTAGGGCTCCGCTAGTCTCCCTTCTTTCCTCTTTTCACTTCGGAGCTTGATGCATTGTCCTTTCTTCTTCCCCACCACCCCCCCCCCCTTTCATTCTTTCCCTCGTACTGGGCTGCGGATGCAAATCAACTCATGCATCGTCCGCGACAAGATTCCATTAGGGCACCCGGGGGAATTGACCGATAAATTTTCCTGGCGAGTTTACGATGCTGCGCAAGATAAACCGCTGACGAGGTTCATACACAAGTGTTTTGTGTGTTGTGTGTAGAGCATTATTAAAGGGACATGAGCTATGATGTTGAAACGGGGAGGAGGGGTGGGGTGTCGGGAATGGGCGGTGTGGTACACATCCTCTCGATGTTATCACTAAAGCTTCTACATCTATGGTTTTGGGGTGCGTCCCCATGAAAAATACATTTTCAAAATGAATTGCCAATTTGATAACAGTTAGGAAAGCCTGACATTTTGATCCCAGCAAAATCTTTCTCCAAGGCTATAAACATCCTTCCTTAAAGAAGACTACACCACCGCAGTCTTGCTGATGAAGCATTTCTGCCGCTGTTGTTCAAAATAATCACCACAATCCTTTTGGGCTTTCCATAAAAATTCCACAAAAAAATTGACCAATTATAAGTAACATTGCAAATTTTGAATGAAGAGAGGGACGCTTCCAATTCCTACAGTATTGACCCTAACCCCTTGGGTAACTTAACTAGAAAGTATCCTGAATCCGCCAAAATCCACCTATTTTGTCATGCACAAAACATTGGTTTTGGTGACTGCTCAATATGGAGGTTTCCTGAATCCATCAAAATCCTGCAGTACTGCTAGGCTTACAATCCTCAATCCAACAAAATCCCCCAGTTTTCAATATGGAGGTATCCTGAATCAGCCGAAATCCTCCAAAACAGGGTTTGGATTTTGATGGATTTATGTTCGTTAGGGTTAATGTACATCAGTCTTCCAGAATTTATTAGCGAAAAATCCATTAATTAAATTGTGTGGAGCGCTGTGGCCTGGTGGCTTCATGTCCCAGACCCACATACACTTGTGCGTAGCCAGCCATATACTAAACAGGGTTTTTAAAATGTTTATCTAAAAAACCTTTCTCATTTAGAATCTCATATTCATTAGAAATAGCTTTTCATTGACTTCCAGTTGCATTTCATTTTTAACAAAATGTTTTTTTTTTAATATATGCAGAGAAAGACAGAGACCGAGAAATCCCATCCAGGACGTCCTTTGAGCTGCGTTTCCCCGAGTCGTCCTGGGAGGAAGCAGTCAAGTTCTTTGGCGGCGGGTTGTCATGACGTTGACTCCTACACAGAGCTTAAAGGCTCCTCCAAGGTTTGTGGCCGAAAAAAGACAAAAATCCCAAAGAAGACCTGTGCAATCCCTTTAAAACAAAATGTTTTCGAGTTGGTACAGGTCCCAATTTATGGCTCAGCAAGGCGCAGAATTCCACACTTGCCAGCATTCTGTATGGGGCAAAAATGTATCACTTGCCTTGTAAGCATAGAGTCCAGAGTTCCCACAATCACGGAAAATCCTGGAATTTAAAGCTACAATGAAAGTCATGGAAAAGTCATGGAATTTTGGTTTTTTACAGTCATGGAAAATTGATATTCCAAGAAAAAAGTCAGAGAAAAGTCATGGAATCCAGCACAACCCACACATAATCATGATGCGAATAAATCAGGAATATTTATTCCCGCATAACCGTTGACATGGAAACAGTGATGACTTTGTAACTTTTGTTAGTCTGGTTCACGTGCGCGCAGAAGTAAATACGACCCCCCCCCATATGTTTGACAATTAAAATCTCACAGATGTATTAACATAAATGCTGTTAGTTTGAAGTGTATGTGAGTGTGCTCCCATGAAACTCTTGTACACGTACATGTTTGTAAAAGACTTTCTTTTTAAGTTATTTTCTGAAGTGATTTTGACTGTACTTTACTGATTAGTACAACACAATCGCAACAGTTATTATAATGTTGCATCAAGACAATGGTGATGTTTGACTGTACATTGCTGGCAGATATTGTAAAACTCAATCAGCAGTGATAATGATGTATCGGTACAACGTACATAAGTATGTAACATTCGACTCTACTATGGTGGCATATGCCAGTAAAACTCCCAACAGTGATTGTGACGTTGCATCAATACAACATGATGTGGGATAGTACGTTGCTGGCAGATCCCAGTAAAATTCACCCAACAGTGATTGTGACGTTGCATCAATACAACATGATGTGGGATAGTACGTTGCTGGCAGATCCCAGTAAAATTCACCCAACAGTGATTGTGACGTTGCATCAATACAACATGATGTGGGATAGTACGTTGCTGGCAGATCCCAGTAAAATTCACCCAACAGTGATTGTGACGTTGCATCAATACAACATGATGTGGGATAGTACGTTGCTGGCAGATCCCAGTAAAATTCACCCAACAGTGATTGTGACGTTGCATCAATACAACATGATGTGAGATAGTACGTTGCTGGCAGATCCCAGTAAAATTCACCCAACAGTGATTGTGACGTTGCATCAATACAACATGATGTGGGATAGTACGTTGCTGGCAGATCCCAGTAAAATTCACCAAACAGTGATTGTGACGTTGCATCAGAACAACGTGATGTGTGACTGTACGTTGCTAGCTGATCCCAATAAAATTCACACAACAGTGATTTCATTGTTGCATACAGTACAACGTTGTCACAAAATTATACTTGGGTATTGTTACAACACTGCATGTTCTGCTTTTGGTTGTGACGAGCTCACTAAGGAACCGGGATGATAGGGCATTCTTACCCCAAGAAAATTATCGGACACATGTATCTCTACTGGCCAGTATTTATTTGCACTGGCTGGTGCATTTGTGTTGTCTGTATTATTTATTTTGACAACTAAATAATTGGAATTCCTGTTATTCACTGAAAATCCCGAGTTGGGATTTTCTTTTTCTCGAATTATTCATTTTGTTATGGTTGATAGTTACGTAAGCAGTACACTGTTGGTTATTCCATTAAACCCTGCCTCTTGAAGCACTGACCAATTACAGCCATGCCTGACAAAGAGTCGAAAATGCACGTGCATATGTGTGGTACGCTCCGCTGTGATTCATCAATGCGTAAAGGGGCGGGGCTTATTTGACTCGTCTATTTCAAACAGCCACTTGACTTGTCACTTGTGGAAAAAATATTCCTAATGCAAAACTCTTCCAATTGGTTTGTTTGCAGATGCTATAGCACCACAACTTATCAAATAAGGGCGTGGTCTCACTTTTATCAAAAAGTCTTTGACAGAAGTAAAAAAAAGTGACAAGGAAAAGCCGGACAGTGATAAGAAAGGAATTGTTCGGATCAAATAAATTTTGAAATATTTGTGACAGAATAGCTGAAATCAATTTCCAGGAAAGTGATGGGTAAACAATGTTTTTTAAGCAAATCGCATCCCATTTTGGCCACTGCCCTGTTAATATTCTGCTGATTTCTGACCTTTCTTTGGTCTAGAATGCTGCAGTGTGTGGAAAACATTGATGTGGGGTTGTCTGGAATCATAAATTATGTACAGTGCTTTGTAAGTTACAGGTCAGTTTGGGAGTCAAAATTAGATATTTGTAAAAGCAGGATGCTCGATGTTGCAAAGCGTGTAATAGTCTGATGATAGTGTACTTTATATTCCCAACCAATCAAAAGCATTGTTGAAAAGTGTGCCTTTGTAAGATTGTATGGATGTGCATTTGTGTCTATATTTATAAATCTGTAAAATAGGTGTGCTCTTTGCATACAGCTATTTTATATCTTTCCAGAGTTGGTATAAATTATTATTTGATATCTCTTTTGTTCACCGTTTGGATCATATCATCACTGGTTGATATGAATGTGACATTTTTCATAGCCGCTTTGCAGGATTGTGCATTTTATAAATAATTCAAGTTTTGTCCCACGTGTAATTTTTCCCAATTGGTTTAAAATTCTATTGAATTTCTATAAGTCCTTCTGGAGCTATTCTATGCACTTGTTACCTTGCTTCTTGGCGAAAGTAATAAAATTATATGTTTGCAGCGTATTTTTATCCACTTGGCAATGTTATTGCGTTTACAGTTCAGCCATCCAACATCCGTGTACAGATCCGTCGAAATGATTTGACTGGTAAATCCATGCTGGTACATGTAGTTTGCAATGGATGAATTGTCTTGTACGTGAGTTGAAGGTATGATACAACTTCGGTCATGATTAAAATCAAACTGCCGAGTTGCAATCTGAAAGCTTACTGTTTAAAGATTGTATTAGTAGCAATCCTCTTGAGAAATACTTCCGCCGTCTGAAATTCTGTCATCTTCGAGAAAATTGTATCTGAAGACCTCAAAACAATCGTCAACTTCCATCTTTCTTATATTATCTTCTGAACTTCAGAAGGCCACACCCATATTTTCAGGTTGTGCATCAATATCTCCATCAGATTTTTGGCCGACTGATGTACTCCGTCTTTTCGTCATGTTTTTGTCATTGCTTGGTCTTCGGCAGACCACGCCCCTACAAAGGCTGTCCCGTGATGTCCCCCCCCCCCATTTCGTCTGTGGCAGACTGCGCCCACTTTCCTCTTCCACACCTTGTTACAAATTTCTTTTGGAGCCAAATTTTGTCCGGCTGTTGGTGTTACTGTTGTTTTTGCGAATGTTTTTTTTGGAGATTTTTGTTTTTAATTTTCGTGAGGACTGCACCTGTTCGTTTGGAAAACCAGCCTTCGACATCGTAATATATTTAACTGTTTATAATAAAGAAAATGTTACATAAAAGGTTGTAAGGTCTGACCATTTTTTTGGGGGGGGGGGGGGGGGGGGGGGGCATGTACTGTGTTGCCAAATACTGTACAGAACGTGTCTTCAAAGTTCAAACTTGAAAGAAAGAGATGTACCGTAGTAAAACAAAAAGTACATTCATTTTATTTACTTCCATCACATGACTAAATCAACAGTCATCGGTGAACTCTCTGATCAACCTTACTCACCCAAGCCTACACCATTTTTTTTTATTAATTTACTCGAAAGATATTGTATGACGTGCCAAACACCGCGCATCACCGCGACAGAGCGAGGAATTGATGCCCGCTCCGTGCCGTGGACTCGATGAGACGGCCCCGGCCAAACCGCCACCCTGGCCCGCCAATTTGTTCAGCCGGCAAGCTGGCCGGACCGGGACCCTTTGCCGTGAAACTCGGCACCGGCGCTGTTCTTTGGGGAATTCGTCCTCGGTTAATAGCCAGACTCGAGTTCTTTTTGTGTGCCAAACTTCGAACGTGACCGCGAAAACCATTGTGTGAGTGTGTATGTCTTTGATATAACGCAATTCTGATGTTGGTGTTTGAAATCATCCCGAAACAAAACCACTTAGTTTAAACAATCAATTTTCCAACTGAAAATCGGATGTCACCATTATTCGGAAGCTTTCAGGATTTTTAAAACGGGCGTTGTTTGACTTTTTTCTTGAAGACTGTCAGAAATTGAATACTTGCCTTTGCCTTCCCCATCATCATTAATGTGATTAATTTCTGGTACTGAAATCAAGGGTTCCTCAAAAGCGAAATTTCGGAATGGACGGGGATTGAAAAGTCGATTCCATGTTATAGCCCAAGCGGCACTCGAGCTCTCGACACAGGGATGGAAAGCCAACTTGCCTCCCCAAAAATTCAAAAACACAAGCAAAACACACACGCGCACACAAACAAAACGATTTCCAACAAATAAATTGCAACCAACAGCAAAACGTGACCTTTGCTGTTGAAACGTAAATTAAAGTAAAAACCCATTCCAAATCAAACTTGCACCGTTACAGCGCCCTCATTCGGCCAAAAATAAGTATGGCCTGCAGACCATTTTTACATATCATCACGAGCTGCATAGTTTAGTAACGCTGTTGAAGTGCTCTTTTAAGTAAACCAGTCAAGCATGCCACTTGTGCGCACGTGGTGTAACCCGCTCCATCATGATGCATGTAGGATGATCACTTTAAGGCGGTCCACACGCTTTGGTTTGTTTACATTTCACGTGGTCACGTGGATAAAAAGCCATCTACCTACGGACAAAGGAAATTGAATCACAACACCGACCCTGCACACAGTTTTAGAGCAAGCACACGTCACGTGGGGGTACGGGCCTTTGGACCGCCAGTGCGATACCTTCAGAACCGAAACAGCCCTCGAAAAAGGCCATCAGCTTTGGAATCTAGTTTATACAAACCCATTCTAACACGAATATGCAAGCAGTGGATGTTAATGAATACAGAAATGCCACAGGCTGAACAGCAGATACATGTTATAACCCAAAAATCTACATAAATGTAACCTGCGTTAAGTCGTAATCTAAGTTCGGTCTAACCCCCCCCCCCCCCCCCCCCCTTCCCCAAGCTACGCCGGTGGACACACCAGTGATATGAAACATAATCAAGTCAGTCACTGAGATTTTTTTTCTTTAAAAGCCATGAAAAATGTATGAGATGCGCTACTGCAGTGCGTTTAGTATCGTATTTCAGTAAGGCTAGCATTTTTAAAGGCTTGTGCCCCAATAAAATATACTCCAAGAAAAGAATATTTGAGAGTGATTTTTTTTTTCGCGGTAGGGTCTCGACACCGATGAATCATATCCAAACCCTGACGGGCTTGGAGCGGTCCCCGGCCCCTCAAGTCCCGTGCCCGCGGACCCCTCAACACCCGTCATTTTCACTCGAGCTTGAACCAACTCCGTTATCCCCGCTCGCTGTGCGCCGGCTCATGAATACGCATGGAGTACGCGCGGCGGCACGGTGGTTTTTTTTTTTTTGTCGGGCATGCCCGCTACCGCGTTCCCCGGTCCTGAGGCGGCACTGTTGCTGGTGGGGACTCATTAAAGCGCTAACATTTCGCGTGGTTTCTCGCAATGTCTGGAACGATAAATCAAATATACCGCATTGATATGGCAAGGAGCCTGCTACTGCCGTGCCCTTGCTTAAAGGAACTCTACCATTCTTGAGATAAAAATAATGTCAACTGCTAAATTATGACGGCATATGTTCTTACTACTTGTAACCACACCCCGCCCCCAACGCAGTCCCGTGTTGAGGGATATCTTAGAATCGCAATATTTCCACCGAAAGTGTCTTTAAAGCAGCTTCTCTGTAGCGTTCGAAGAATATGCCATGTGTTAATCACGTGCGTAAATCCCGGGTGGTAGGGGAAGATATATCCCCAACTTGTTGACCGTAGATGGTCCGCAGGATCACCCGCCGAATGCTACTACCGTAAAACTTGAAAATATAAGCGAATTGCTAAAGAAAACACCAGGCGTGCTTTTTAAAATACAGTAAGCTGTGAGTTTATGTTCATAGGTACATAATGGTATACATGTACCTGTTTGGAATAGCGCCCGCTCTTTCCTATGTAGGCCTATACCTTTGGGGTGTGATTTCTGAATTTGAAAATTCTTGATCACCCCCCCCCCCCCCCCCCCCCCCCTCTCTTTTTTGGGACACGGATGTACTCAACTGGTGCATATAGCTCAGTAAACTTCGCTTGCCACTTCCCTGATATCCAAGGCCACACACAGAGAATGTGTGTGCATGGGCGTGGCAAGCTATATTTTGTAATACCCCTGACGTCAGTCAAATGGGGTACTTTGTGGGCGGGGCATGCCCCGTGATTTTTTTCTGCACGAGATCTTGATAAAATGCAGTAACTGAAAATAGAAAACATCAAAATCGAATTCGTATGCATCGCTGTTTCAGAACCATTTTATAAAATTTTCCTGTTAGATTCTGTTAGATTCCGTAGGCTTCACACTTCAATATCTGTTGGAGATTGTTTGCAACAGGATTGAAGCGAGACCCTATATCATAAATCATGTAGCAAGGCTTGTTTTGGTTTGGTTTATAATTAATAAGACCCATTGTTTACCCGATAGTTAACGCAACCACATGCCCGCGGTTTTAATTTACCAGCGCAATTTCCCTTTAAATTGATGCCGTTATAGCGCGACCGCTTTCAAATCTCCACCGAATCTGTGATGATTGACCAGCCGAGTCAACCAGCCACCGACGCAAATCCACGAGGTTTTTAACCGGCCGTTTTGTTTTTATTCAGCGCGCAAACTCAAGTCCAGAGACCAGGTTTAAATAGATTCCGCGCCATGCGCTGCCCGCCGCCTGATCAAACAATAACGGCCGAGAGATATGCGCGGCGAACTCTAGAACCACTGCACTCACAGCGAGAGCCTCAAAGATTGGGAGTTGAGGGAAGGGAGATGGAAAAAAAATCACATTTTGCGGAATGTTTGACCATAAATATTCATCACGCATAGGTATGTAACTTTGTAACGTGTACAACTCCAGAGACAGTCCCAAAATCGACCCGTCCTGCTCTTCAATAAACAGCGGGGTTTTGCCTGTATGCCTCCTTCCCTATTCACGTTCGCTTTACAAGCCCACGCGTTCACCAGGGAATTGGACTTGCTTCCCCCTCTTCACTAGTAACCGAAGACAGTACCCGGTACAGAGAGAGGGGTATTTTTGTGTCTTCTCTCTCGGGTGCGATGGATCGATGTTGCATCCGCTGCTTATACGAGAGCCCGCCGTCTTTAATGTGTTTGATCCGGCCGCAGATCGGCGCGCGGAGCCCGCTGTCAATTTGCGCAGCGGTACCCCGGACCCCGTGTAAACCCAAACAAGGAATTCACCGCTGCCGTTTTTCCACGGTTGCCGGGTTGCGAGTTCCGTGACCGAAATTAATGGCGAATTTCTTTCTCGTATCGACACCATGACTATTACCGGAGCTTGTTAAGTTGCCGAAATCGAATTCTATCTAGTATGTCGAAACGTCAATGTTGGAAAGCTGGAAAGTCCGTATTTTTGAAAACTTTGGCAAACTTCAAAGATATATATGCGTTCAGCTTTCAGTATTGCATTCTCCGAAGGACGACACTTTCAAGACATCGTTAAAACATTTTGTTATCCACCATCATCACCAGGGGCCAATTTAACGGAGCTGCTATACACACAAATTTGTTTAGCGCAAAGTGCTTAGTATTGACTACCAGCGAAAATTCCACGTGATGTTTATACCATGGAGGTAGCCGTACCGGTCAGAAACAACATACGGTACATCACATGAAAACATGGTTGGTAATCATGTTTTCATCAACGACCTGCTATGCAAATTTTTCGTTCTTAGCGTCAATGAAATTGGCCCAGGTAGTATATTGATATACAGGAGTTTTTCTGTACTCCCATAGGGTACACGCTTACCGCATAATGCACGACAATCGTCTTCCATCTTTCCCCTTCCCGTTTACTAAATTGTATTTCCAAATTTTATTTTATTTTGGTCACGAATTGCCAGATTGTTTCTGTGCACTTTGCTATGTGAGCTGCAAGACAGCTTCTCTGACTCGTTTCCCCCATGAAATAAAATCATCCGCACCACGATCAATACAAGAAAAAGAAATATAATCAGGGCAGAGGATTCGAACCCATGCTTTGTGCTCCAAAGCCTTACGATCTACCAATATAGCCACAACAGCAGCTCAACGCAGCGGCCTCGTGGGATGATGAGTATGTAAGTTGCATAAAAGCAATGCATCTAGGATAAAAATCTCCCCCATTCAGCTGAAACCCCTCCCTGAAACAGCTTCCCTTGCCGGTCTTTTTCTTGCCGTCCCTCGCTCCATCTCATCTTTGTCTCAGAAAGTCCAATAGTCAATAAATATCGCCACCTTCTTCTTTCCACCCCCCCCCCCCCCCCCCCACTTCTGTCCCTTTCCCTCGTTGCTCCTACTTTTCCACGAGCCAGTAGTGAACTAGAAGCGGTGGTCTGTATTCTGACTCATCACAATCTCCTTTCCACTCACACTCATTGCTAGCTTCGCATCCGAAGAAATCGTTCCATTCGGGACCCGTTTTTTTCGATCCACTCCTAAGCGATACAAAGTCCTCGCCACGTCTACATAAGCACGCGGAAAATGTGCCCAATAATATCCATTAAAATTCATTTGGCCGGGCCTCGGTGCCGGGAATTTGTCATTAGCAAGTCAAAGCAGGTCAGGAATTGGCCGTGGAGTGGTTTGGTTCAAACCCCGAGCCGGTGGATGTGTAGACTAAAACTCAGTCTGATTTAATTGGCTGTTGGTTGAGAAAATGCGCCGCACCGGCTGAGTTTATACATTATAGTGCGATGAAGATTTCCTCGTATACCAACTGTCTTATCCAAGAATGTTCTTTCTTTGAACTCTCATTGGATAGAATTTGTGTAACCTGTGACCGGAGGTCAAAAGTTTCGCTTTTGAAAGACTTATGTACACGTACGGAATGTACCCATAATGCATTGCTTTTTTCACATTATTTTGTGACGAAAAAGATTAGCAGTCACCAGCGCCTTTGGATGATACAGTAGGTAGGAGCGAACGTTTAAGATCCCAATCTCTTTCCCTGAATTGACTCCAACCTCGAAAAGGGAAAGTTTCTTGCCTAACTCCGACTAGTTACCGCCGTTAACAGCAAGAGAAACGCGTTCTAATTTTGAATTTTAACTGAAATGCCGTGTTGAATATTAATTAATCGCGCATAATCCAAATGTAATTTCCGAAAAGCCGTACCTGGAAAAACCCAAAGTCTTCCAAAAATGTCTAGAACGTTCCTGTCATCGAAACCTATCATGATTGGTTATCTCCCATTATTTTGAAAACACTCCCTCGTCCATTAGGTATTGTTTTGCTGGTGAAACCGTTCTTCCAACTTTCTGCATAGGTCAAAGAGCGTCGAGACATTGTGTTCGTGGCGCATATTTTTGTGATAAATGGTGTGCACAGCCTGTGCATGAACTGTTGTCATCGTTGTCTGTGTATATACACATCGTCTGCAAAGTTGGAGTACGGCTCCTGGCCTAACGGATTTATTCCGAATGACCGTCGGGACTAACACTGCGAAATGAAGCAGCCGTGTATTCGCCCCCTACCAGGGATCCCGTAATGTGAAGTTGGATTTTTTGCGTTGGGGATGATGATGTAAATTAGAACAGAGATTGTTCTCTTTTTTTGCCCTATCCCGACGTAAGGGATCTCGTAGTCGTGGATGATGGTTCTGGAAGAACATCTGGCGTAACATACAAGCTCCGAGTCTGCTCCGTATGCAGTCACGTGGCAATCAGGTGGCCATTCTGACGTCATGATCATGACGTCCCGCAAACAAAAGTGCGCCCTAAACAAAGCTTCGTTTGAAGATAGACACAAGGGTCCTGTATGGTATAATAGCATTATCATTGTAACTGCAATTCTTTTTCAGTATGCACGCATCATCGTGAACGCTGATTGATCAATTTGAAAAAGAGGCGCGAAATAAGACTTAATAAGCTGACAAAATGAACTGTTGTACTATACTTTATGACATTTTGTTCTGCTTGGAAGTGACAAAACGGGCCGAAGAGACATAATTAAACTTTAAAACTGATTGAAAGGAAGAAAAAACTTGCGGATTGGGTTTTCAGTCCCTGCCTGATTGCGTACATTTTTCTACCACCACTAATACTGATCATTTCTGCATCTTCTCTCTGCTTTTTTTAAGCATTCGAGTTTGTAATACTGTATATACTTATGAGGAATCCGCTTTTTCATTACCAGAAAGAATCAAATCAATAAAATAAGTAAATGAATAAACCTCCAACCATGATGTATATTTCAAATCAGATTTTAATCGTTTTGATAAAGAACCTTCCTCCGAGTCACGTAAAATCTGAAGAAAATAAATTCCTTGCTCCCTTTGTCGAAATGCATAGATTTTATAAGACATCGTTTTCATTGTAACATCGGTTCTCTCATGCCATTAAATATCAACACAGTGCCTTCGCGTTATGCTTTGTTCTCATTTCCCATGTCGTATTCGATTTTATAATCCCGGATTTGATGAGTGTGAGTCCCACAAGATGCCACAAGGGCGGTGTTTGTTTAAATCAAATCACCTCGAGATTCTGGCCAGCAATCCGCGTGATCGGCAAACGGCTAGGCTGTAATGTTTTGACAAAACGCGTAATCTTTTTTTGTGGCGCGGGCGAAAATATAACAGCAGCATTTGGTCTTTTGCCGCTCGCGACGAAAGAAAATTGAGGTCGCGGCTGCAGACTGGTTGGGCTAATCAATCAATGTTTACTGTAACAACACAATCATGGCTGGCAAGATAATTGGGCCATTGTTTTGCCTTGGCGGTTTATACAAAGGCAGGCGAGGATGGTTGTTTTTTACGGACAAAAATGAAATTGCTGGAAATGAGTGTAATCAAGCCAGGATCGAGCGAGATGAGAATACTGTGTCTGATCTGAATAGCGTTAGATACGCATCTTAATTGGTGTGGTGGAAGACGAAAGATATAGCATAATGTGGCAACTTGTTTTGGAATGAAAAATAATGAAAACGTTAGTGTAACTTAATTAATTTAACTTGATTGTAATGTGATTGTCTCTGTCCTTCCCAATAGGTCTGCCTTGGACTCAAGATGTTGGCGATATTGCAGATTGTGCCATGGGTTCGAGACAAGCACGGATATGGTGCTTGTGTCCTTGAGCAAGACACTTTGTTACATCACTTCTCTCCATCCAAGAGTAAATGGGTACCTGTGAGGGTAGTCGTGGCGTATTGAAATGTGTGACGTTATGTGGAGCCGGAAACGGTAAATAAAAGAAATTCATGCACATGTACAATTATGCGCTACCGTAGAGCGCCCCCCACGTGCTTACACGTAGATCTAGGATTTATCGCTGTATACTAACGAGGCCTCACGAAGAAACATCAAATTGCTGTGTTAATGTAGTGGATGCTTTGCGCATTATAAACAAACTTAATTGTTCATTTATTCTTTGCGATTAAAGATTGAATAACAACGCGCTGTTTAAAAATCGATTAAATCCACGATTCTTATTGTTTTTTCTCCGGAGTTTCCGAGTTCGGACATAAGGGGCTACGCGAACAAGCTGTACACCAAACAATGATATCTTGTTAATGGCTCTTTCTTGCCGTTGGGGGCGCCCTTGTATCAGCAGCCCACCTCTAATCTCATTATCACATCAGTGCAGTGCGAAGACCCTACCAACATTTGGGATAAATTCGATTGTCAATTTTGGCAAGAAAAGTTCGGCACACAGCCGCGAAGAGACTGTAATTGTGTGCGTCTGCAGCAGGAAAGATAAAAAAATCTTTGGGTAGTGTCAAATTGCAACCCGCCACGGATCTTGCCAAAACAAAGCGTCGAGGTAGCGGGAATTGGGAGTTGACACCGCGGGGGAAATCAGCGGCCCAGCCCGGCGAGCCGCACCCGCGCCCTCGCTGCCTTCCTCCGTAATTGGAGTTCGGTCGCTCCTGTCATAGCTGATTAAGTCCAAAAGTGACGTTCAATTCTCCATTGCTTTTTTTCCATTTTTGTCAGAAACCCTTCTCTTGTTCAGGAGGAATGTAAACATGCCAGATAAATCGACCCCCTTCTTTTTACTTCAAATGAAAACAAGCACTAAAATCATTCTCATGTTGTTGAGAGTCATAGTTAACTTCTTTTTTTTTAAGATACTTATGTCTTGCATGGTTCCTGTAAGACCCAACAGCAGTAATGTAATTTAAACACAATGTCACACATCGGCCACAGTACCTTGACCGTCTTTCCATCAGCACTCTTTGTCGACCGAGAGAGCGATGTAACTGCCCTAGATCCCATGGGGTACAGGGATTACGGTTTATGCTACCCTCAGGGTGTGTGAGAGTGACTCCATATTTAGGCCGCGGGGCTTGTGTGGTCCAAATCCAGGGATAGTGTTTCCACAATGGATGCATTTTAAGGCGCGGAATTTGGAGGACAGCAATTTTCTCAAGTCAGAGCCTTGACAAACCCTTCCATCGAGGTTTACATGGCATACTTAGTCAACAAATCGGGTGGGGAATTAACTCATAAAAGAAGATTGTTTTGAAAGGGGAAACCTCAAAATCACATCTGAATTGTTTCCTTTGACCTAAATTTTCGGTGACTGTAAAGAGATATTTGTAACTTTGTCTGAAAAAACAATCGGCGTTTTCCTTGTAAAAGTATTCAAAAGGGAAATCTGTTTGGAAAGCGGTCAAGAACTATGGGTAAACATATTACTGTTGCGAAGCAATCGTGGTAAAGTGTCCCGCTTAAGGACACAGACAACGCTTAGGCATGTTTGAATCAAAATGTATCACAAAACATGCAGAAATTGGTTGCAAATGCAACGTCTTGGCTGCAGCTAGCCAGAAATTGGCCGAACAAGTGCAGTGATCAAACCATCCATGCCCTCAACAAATTTCTTAATAGACAGTTTTGGGCGGAGCTTCTGAAAAATTGTCATCTTTGGTGTGGAATATCACCCCAAAGTCATTACATTACTCCCAAAGAATAGACCAATCAATTAAGCCCCGCCCATTTTCTGTTGACCAATCACAGCTGCGATTGTGGTCCGACACACGCGTGCTTCCACGCGCGCACCGCTGTGATTAGTCAATTCGTCAGAGAGGGCGGAGCTTAATAGATCGGTCTGTTGACAGAAGGTGGAACATAATGAAACTTGAATTTGTTGTCTATCTATCTGTGTATTTTTAATTGATGTGACAGCTTGGAGATTTGTGAATATTTTTCACGAATTTTGTGAAATTGGGGTTTATTTTTATCATCAGTGTCTATTGCAATTTAGTTTGTGCCGAAATCAATATGTTTGCTAAGATGATCGAAATTGTAAGCCTGCAAGGGTTCTCCGGGGAGGGGGGGTGTTAGAATTCCCTCATTTTTGTGTGGATGCAATGGATCTGTGAACATTTTCCATTGGAGTTGTCCAAAGTGGAAAGTGCTATCAAGAATTATCACGACCTGTCAAAAATGTTATCTTCATGACCTGTTTCTCAGCCCTAATCAAGTCCTTATTCCAGTCTCCGTTTTGCCACGCTACATTATTCGCTCTGATAGATTAGCACCACACTTGACCGAACAATCTCTGCAGATTCCCACAAAAAAATGGATCGGAAATTAAAAAATTCTGAAAATTAAGATTTTTCGGAAATGAAAAACAACCGAAATTCGTGTTGGGCGCGGGAGGGAAGCGCGGCATCCTGTGTCCCGCCACGCATGGCCGACCCTGGGAATTAACCGAATAATTGGCGGGACGAAAGCTGAATTCGACGATACCGGTTTCTCCTGGTTGATCGGTGCTGGTCCCGAGTTCTGGACGCCTGTATGACAAAGTCCTTTTAAATATCGTGAATTTTCTCTCAAGTGTTAGTAACAGATCTGATCATGCACGGTTGGGGAGGGGCGTACAAACACACCCCTAAAAGAGCGATATTGTAAAACGCTTTTTTTTAAATCGATGTCAGCGATTGATTTTCGTGCGTTTTGTTAAAAATTCTTTTTGGTCAGGAAACCAAGGTTCTTCAAAGTGCATAAGACATTAGCTCGAAAGCCTTAAGAAATCTGTGGAAATGAAGACTATAAAGAATGTCCATTTATAAAGATGAGACGAAGGTCATAGAATTATATATTTGGGAGAACTTCAGGCAGTGACTGAAAGCCTGATCCATATTTTCCCAGATTGGATTCGAACCTGGGACAGGTAAAGGTCAGGGACAGAGGCACTGCGCCAACCTGACTTCACAGTGAAAGTCCGAACCAACTTCAAGAAAAAACGTTCACGATACCGTCGGGAATAGTATACGCCCCCTCCACGTTCACCCCACCCCTCCCTGTACATTTTCCAGCCAGAAAAAACCCGTGATATCATCATTTACTCTGTACCATTGTGTTTACTTTGTTTTGTCATATTTACATCCTGACTACAAAACTGCCGTGTTTTTTGTCTGCGTATTATTAATCAATTCTAGTTTGAAGGATTCTAAAGAAGTGAAGGGGAAAGTAAAAAATTTTCCGGATTCCTAATATACCTTCCAAATCTTGGACATCATACATCCCCTTCCTCCAAGGACATGTTAAATTCTGACATTCATTTCTCAACCACACACCTCACTCACCCCTCCATCCCGGGGCCAGTGCACTTTTTGCTGACGTCAGCGTCCGCCTCAAACGGACGCTTGAAACACAAACATATTGACTAAACGGAAAAACTACAGATATGATGCACGATATGGGGCAGAGGGAACCCCCCCCCCCCCCCCCTCTTTTGTATTGGTCATTGTGTTCCCGGAATCTCAGGAATTCTTTTCAGATCTCTAGGTGGGATGTGTTAGGTAACAATAGTCTGAAGAGTGTATATGGTATCGGGACAAAAGGGGGGTACCCCTCTGCCCTATATCGTGCTGGGTATAAAACTACTAAAAATCATTTGGAACGACACGGTTCATGAAATCACTGGAGAATGACCCTCCCGGGGTATATCACTATCGTGAAATAATTGTCCATTCCGGTCAGGGGGTGGCCAGAATAAGGCCATTTGCTGCTGCACCGCTGTCCACTTGCTCAAAACCCGACGGCCATTTTCATTAAGTCTCTATTTAGCCGCAGTTGAGTGCGCCCTCTGTTGATTCCATCAGTTAATGGCAGTCAGAAGTCTTGAATGTGCATTTTGTTTGTAGTTTGTGTAAAACCTCTGCGTCATTTGTAAAACTATTGCGCGCACATTTAACACAACTTACGCGTTTGATTTAGGAACAGCGAAATAACAAAAATTTAACGAAAAGTTTAATTTTTAACTCGTACTTTTCATTTTTGACTTTCTTAAATATAATGAGCACAGTGTGGCCACTTTAAAAAAAAATTATCGGCTGAAAATTGATGACACGCAGTGTAGCCGATATTTGGCCGAAATGTATGCAGAGGCCTAAGTAAATTTTCCAATAGATATTGTCTTGGCCTAGTCCCTCTTGCGATTGAATTGCAAGTAAGTGTTTAAGATGATATGTGATCTATGAACAATTCAGTACATAGACCTATGAAAATATGTACAATAACAATGTAAAATATCGTGGTTTTTGCTTGATACTATACTTCGGGAATTAGACTTCCTGGCATACGATTGTCCGACAATCCTCTGAACAGTTTTATTCAAAGGTAAAGAAAAGCTGTATTTGAGTCTTCCCGTGTTTAATAAGTGAAGTTAGTATTGGGGTTTTTGTGAAACATGCAGTCGTTATAATTATTCCTGCAGACAACTAGTTTAAATTTTGGTCTATTAGATTTTTTATGTAACCGACATTCTTGATGAAGTACATGTGCAGCAAACAAACATTAAAATCTGTCAGAAAGCCTCTGCAGCTGTTTCATAAAAAAATAATGTCACGAGCTGATGTGGGAGGGGCGTGTAAAGTTTTGCATTTGAAATTTGTTGAAAATTAAAGCGCAACATCAAACAGTCGTATGTGAAAATGTACCTATTAGAATAAGCTCAAAAGACAGATTGTGATGTATTTTTGCGGTTGTTTTTTTTTTCAGAAATGAAAATCAATATTTTGCTCGTCTGGTTCCGGCCTCGCGTGCTGAGAGTGGTGTTTTCCCGCGCATGCATTAATATTAATTTACGTGTTGTGTTACGCCGCGGCCAGAAAAGTGCACACGAACTGGCATCGGTTATATTAAAATCCTTGGGACGGAATTAATCCACAAAAAACTGGTAATTTAACTCAAGGATGATGCTCTAATTGTCACTGGCTGATATTTCATTGGAAGGAAGTCAATTTCATTTCTCACACTTGTAGGACTGTAGTGTGAGCTGCTTTTTAATACAAAGATGTGAACAATTCACCCGTCGAAATCGTTAAAAGTAGTCATTATTGAAAACTATATTAAGCATACACTAAAAAAGAGGGAGTGCAAGTTATCGAAAGAAGGGGCGGGGTTCGGCTTGCGGGGGTGGGGGTATCAGTAACTAATGTTGTTGTACTGAGAGAGTTAGTGCTGATAGAATATCTGTGCCGAGTGGTTGTTGTGTAGGCCCCTTGCGCAGTTGGGTTCAAAGAGAGTCTTTACTGGCAGGCTTAATAGCTAACATCTTACGTAATAGTATCAGCAACCTTCGTAGTAACAATACAGCACAGTCTGTTTTGCACGTATAGCCTCGCTTAACGGGTTGGTGCAGAGCACGCCCTCTATTGCTAACGTTTGGACAGGACTTGCGGCAATGAAATAACATTATTGTGTTCGAATGATAGATTCGCTTTGCATGCGAGACATTACCTGTCAGCTTGTGCTTCTTGTGGGTTTCTGTGTAGTACCGTCCATAGAAACGTTTTCTGTTTGATCTACAGAGGGCGCTGTTATAATACAAAAATGCAGAGGGCGCTCTTCATGTCAGAGGTCACAACGCCACTTGATGTAAAATTGAAAAAAGTTCGAGATGTCGAGCGCAATCTGGAGTTTTGCGCAAGTTTATTGTACTTCCTCCTGAGTTCATATCCCTATGAATGGATTTCATTCAAAGGGAAATTAGCTCAGGAGGGAGTACAATAAACTTGCGCAAAACTCCAGATTGCGCTCGACAGTTACATTAAATTGTGATCTGTACTGTGAGATCGTGAGAACATCGTCCCGGCTTTATGATTCGACAAACCGGTGAGTTCTGTCATTTGAGACTAGTTCTGGACACAGTGCAGAAAGACAGTATTTGATTGGTTCTGGTAGACGCCATCGAGGGTGTTAGTGAGTGGAAGATGTTTGACATGTTTGAACAGCGACTTTGTTTTTGATCGCTCCCGAGTCCTGTATCGGTACGTGAATGGGTGAATTTGTTTTACCCCCATTGAAAAGTTTAAATACAGGTTCAGGTCTGGAAAAATAATGTAATTTGATACCCCACCAAAACATTCCAAGACATCCATAATCATACATGCAACAGAAAGCTCCAGTCCCCTGTTGAATCAAAACGAAATCAGCTTTTAATATTAATAGGAACTTATTAAGTGCTTAAACTTTCATAATATGCACCCAGTAAATACCACAAAACGCTTCCACTCAAGACAGAAAATGATATCAAAACAGGCGTTTATTTTGTTGGCTTAAACACCAATGAATAGTTATCACTCGGAGATTTTTTAGATTTGAGAATGACCTCTTGCTGGGCCCTTTGGGTATCTTCAGCGTGTCTTTGTAACAGCAAAATATTTTTTTGCATGAGAGTAGGAATTTCTGGGAAGTCATTCCCATATAATTTGGAAAGGAAATTGGTGAATCACAGTTGAGCTGTAATTCTGTACTCTATTGCTAGTTCTGAGCATACGCACGGCTGGTGAGGACAATGTAAAAGGACCGGTATGTCTGCTGCCACCAGCGTCTCAAAAGTCTCCCATTGTAAACACGTGACATGAATCTTTAAGTTTTAAACTTGTCAGGAAATGTCTGTTTAAGACAGGGGAATAAAGTTTGTTTTTACCGTATTTGTTTTGGCACAGTGCACGGTCACTGAAAGTGTTCACATACAGGCTAATATGCCTCATTTATGCCTCATTTCGCTCATACATATAAATCTTGAAATATTGTGCCCCATGTTTAGACAGTTGTTACCAAGGAGGGTTGGTTATTTCCCAAAATGTTGCTGTTCCTGGCTCATTTTTTTTTGAGTGGGAGGGGGATGGTATTAAAAGAAAATCTTTCGGAGTTCGTTAGGTCAGAAAATTAGTTCACTAAAAAAGCAACAATTTTTAGTGTTATTCAACCCAGGGACATATTTAACAGGACGGATGGGATGGCACCGGTATCAAAGAGTGCTGGTACGGAAAAGAATTAGCATTATGACATTAAAATTATAGTTTAGTTCATAAACACTGATTTACCCAGATATATAAACACAACAATGAATGCAACAAATAGTGTAATTTATATTCCGTACAAAGTTCATAGTGAAACTTAAAGGAAAAAAGAAACAGATCTCCCCTGCATCGCCTGATCGTCTCACCCTGAAAAAAAATAATAAATATAATCTGAATGCTATTATTTTTTATTTTATTTTTTCTATTTGCGAATTACAAAATCCAAATAAAAACAAATTCCAAGCTATGGTGTTTATTTTACCTTAAACAAATTTTAAAAGAATAAATATTGCCCCCACCCCTTCGAAAAGAAATGATTGAACTCCATCTAAAGTAACAATGCGTAGGAAATAAGTGTCAAAAAGAAACTCCAGGCTGTCTCTTAGTTCCTTTTGACAAGGACAAAATTGTGAGAATATTTGAAAATCTTATCTGCAGTTGTAGAAACTAGTCCCTCGGTCGCTCGGTGTTTTTTTTTTATTTCTCGAGCGTGGGTCAGTAATCGAGCAGAGGCGAACGAATTCTGGTCATTGTGTGCCACCCTCGTCCAATTAATACTGAATCCTACATGATACAGAGAGCTGAATGGGCCTTGGACCAAAAGACCCAAATGAAGACAGGAACCGCGGGAAATAGAGGCTGTCCACCGTAGGGAGTTTATTCCAAACCGACCGGTTAATTCCCTCAGTCCGTGGTTAATTTTTCCAGTTTGGTTTATGAATTGAGTCACCCCAACGAGGTCGCACGAAAAAAAGAAGGGAAAAAAAACACGGGAAAAAGATGGAAATGAAAAGAGTCCCGCCAACAAAGCCTGTTTTTTCCGTTGTTTTCAAGTCGTTTTTTGATCGATCACATCCAGCCAGGAGGATTGTCGATCCGATAAGGGGCCCCGGTGATCTGGGAATTCCCCCTCGACAAAAAGAAGGAACTTGGCGCAAATTAGTTTTGGGAGATGAATTCCATGATCAATGTTTTTTTGTGTGTGTCTGTTTTGAATAGCATCGCTGGTAGATTGGACTGGGGCGATTGGGTGACGTCGGTGCATTGTTAGCAGAGAGCCAGCGCGGATACATATTATGTTTTAATTTTCGGAGCAGATCTGACATTTTTTCGACACTGCTTGCTCTGACGAGCATTTGGCATCCATCCAAACACACGCGAATCGTACATAGCGTCCCAGCGAAATAGAAATTAAAGGTTCGCTGAAATCAAAGCAGAATAATGTCATAAATGGTTCCGAAAAGATAATGAATACGCAAGAATTCAATTGAATAGAATTGAATTGAATTCAGTTTAATTCAATTTAACACGAGAGACATTTATTTCGAAGCATTGCAAACTAAGGCAAAACAAACCCATGTTTTCAAAAAAGCCCTTTTTGTGACATACCGGTTGCCTATTTGAAAGATGTTTTGCCAGATTCTCTCAAAGTTTTCAGAAACTAATCGATATTATTTGTATGATTATTATTCATTGTGCAGGTGTGATTTAAACAACGATTTTGGCGTTGTAGAGTAGACACAAATGTAGATCTTAAAATCTGGCTATACATGGACCTACTTAAATATAGTTTTTTTCCTTAAACGACTGGGCTTACTAGCGATTAGAAACGTACATCTTTGAGACGGAATGTTTTTAAAAATGCGTCTATATCAAATGGGCTGTTTTAAACATAATCCCAAGACATCCATACTAACCCACTCGACATTGCAACATTTGATGTCCGTAAACATGCAATAGAAAGTCCCCTGTTTAATCACAAAGAAATCAGCTTTTAATATTAATAGGAACTTAAATGATAAAACTGTCATTATATGCAGCCAGTAAATACCACAGAACGCTTCCACTCAAGACAGAAAAATGATATCAAAACAGTCGTTTATTTGTGGGGCTAAACTGCCATGAATAGTTATCACTCGGGGATTTTTTGATTTGAGAATGACCTCTTTTGCGGGGCCTTTGGGGTAACTTCAAAGTGTCTTTGTAAACAGCAAAAACATCTTTTTGTATAAGAGAAGGGATGTCTGGGAAGTCATTCTATAAATGAGAATTGGTGCAAATAATAATACTCGCCAATTATTATTCTGTAATCTATTGAGAACTAATGTAGCAATGCGTTCGATAACGCGTATACATAATAGCTCACATCGTTCCCATGGAATTAATGTGATTTTTAACTGTGTGATTGTTTTATTTTTGAAATGATTGTACTATGTCAAGGCCATTTAAATTTCCCACGCGAGGGATAATAAAGTTGTCCAGTCCAGTCCAGTTCAGTCCAGTCCAGTTCAGTTCGACACTGCACAGGGCGCCTTCGCTGAGGGCGGACTTTATTTTTAAATTCACTGAAAATGAAAGGACAAAGCGTCTACTTATGTCTATAAAAGAGGAAAAAAGACATGCCCTCAATGTGACTTCACATGCACGGTCATTTCTGGTGCGTTATTGACAGTTATCTAAAAATCCGACTTGTTCATGAAGAATGTTCATGCCAAAGTATGTCACCAAAGGCATAGGCAGCACTGCATTGTTTGCATGTACAAATACTTTGTGTTTGAAACATTTCTATTTGTCTTTGGAGTAATTCCACTTGATTGTCATGCTAAACACCTGTTTGGACCTCATTAGTAGGCCTAACCAATATTTTCTAAAGACTTTTTATTGGTGGGTTAGTTTGAAGAACTGCTTTAAGTACCGTCCGTTTATCCTTTTGACAAGGAGTTCCTTGTATTGCCGGTACCATACAAAAATAGCGCCCTCTTGAATAAACCGATCGAAGGATTTTCTTAGAATATCACCACCCCTTATTTCACTTCCATGAGAAAAAACAACATTGAAATCGTGTTTGTAGTGTTGTAAAACTTCTGACACATAGTAGGGCCTAATATGCTTGAAAATACCTTGAGCTGCACATCCATTTCGGCCCATGCCTCCTTTAAACACAGGCCTGTAACATTGCACTTGACACAAACAATTGTTCCACCATGGTTTAACTTTAACCAAAGATCAGGCCCTTGCCCCCCCCCCCCCTCCCCCCCCCCCCCCCCCATATCTAAATACACTGGATGTTGATTTATTGTACACGTGATGTCCCGCCATAAAATTTAATACCGGTATTCCCTTCCCGCTCGCGCCGTTATTAACACAGTTTAGGTTAGGACCGCCGAATCGACCGATTACCCCGAACAATGACGACGGCCTATAGCGAGGCGATTAGAGAGGGGTGCGCGAGGCCGGCTAGGGCACCCTAAGCAGCCGCGGCCGCGCCTCGGCTACATGGGCAAAACATCAAAGAACCTCTGTTGTGGCCACTACATTTGGTGGAAATGGGGGGGGGGGGGTCATAGTTGAGAGCAACATACCGGACAACGTAAAAAAAATGACACAGACTTTGTACCAAGTCGTGATTTGTTTCTTCTGATTTCTCACTTTTAAATAATACACGCAGCTCTGTGAACAGCGTGTGAAGCTACGCGCATGCGTACTCCATTCGTTAACACTAATTTGCACCGCAGTTCCGGAGACACAGTGACATGACAATTATGAAGAAAGTATACCGCCATAAACGTAGAGCAAAAAATATTTATAGTAAAACACACACATATAAATACATCAACATTTACAGAATACACTTTACACAAATACAATCAACACATTGACAGCATGCAGTGGGGTATGAATATCACAAAATCATATTACACTGCTTCATTTATAAATATATCTATAAATCCACTTTAAGTTATTATATATTACGCACATAACCAAGTCCTAAATGGTAAGAAATAACTTACAGGAACATGAATTATACCATGGAATTTTTAGTGTGATAATTTTTGGTTATGTTTATCACCTCTGGGATCACAAAAATGGCGATTGATGCGAGGATAACATCCTAATAAGCCAAAGTGGTCCGAACATTTTCCTTTACGAGACAGAAATATGACTCGGTCAGTGAACCTTGTTACGTTGCAGTTCCAATCACAGAGGGGGATGCCGGCTCTCGGGATGGCTGGAAAGTCAAGAGCCTTAGTAAATTGTTTGGCGATGGGCATGCGATTCGATTAACCGAGTGTCACCCCATTGGCGCACGGCTCAATGTTTGTCAAGTTTTCAGTGGGGAGCTTATTTTATATTCCCGCTAAGAAGAAGTGATAGCAGTTCATGATTCTGCAAAGAAAGGATCGCTCGATTGATCGATTGTTTCATTCATTGATGATGTAATCGAGATTAAGCAAATAATCACTAGGTCACGCAATAAGTTAACGTGTCAGTGATTTGATCGATCAATCGAGCATCGATCGACTAATCAATCACTCAGTCAAAAATCAAGTAATCAACCAATTGATCTATTGATTGAAATATTCAACCATTGGTTATTCGATGTTAAATCGATGAGGCAGGCGATCGATCGATCCTAATAATAAAACAAACTTCCCCACAACGGAATCGCTGCAAGGGTTGGTGGAAATCTAGGACCTCCTTCGTTTGTACTTGTACGTTTTTGCAACCCTTCTCATTGGCTCTTTGTACACTTTTGCCAACCCAAGAGAACTCCATTGTCATGTTATGTAATTGTTCCCTGTCCTCGGTTTACACACACAGCCCATTTTGCCACTCAGGTAACCAACCGGCAACTGAGTCAAAACTTCGACCAAAGCGCCCTCAGTGGCGCACTGTCAGCAATCATTGAGCAAGTTCGGTTGGGCGACTAGAGTGACTAGACTTAACCTTAGTCAATCTAGATGTCACTCGAACGCTGCGTGGTTTGACTAGCTAGTCCAACTGGATCAACCTAGCTCAGGACCATGGTTTCTCTAGTCACTCGCGAGTTACGTCACGGTTTCAAGATGGAGGATAGGTAAACTGGGCAAGTTTTGCAAACGTTTACGGTAAATTGTTAGTTTTGTCCAATGATAACTCTTTGCAATAAGATAATGAATTATTTATTGCACTAAAGTTAAGTAGAGAAAATAAAATAAATAAATAGAAAATAAAATGACGTACCAACATTTGCTTCGTTAACAATTAGCAGACGACATTATTTACAGTTTGTTGTTGCTACACAAACTAGATTTGACGTAGTTGATCGACTAGATGCGTTCGAGTGAAAACAGACCACGCATGCGTGATTTAAATCGCAAAATTGACAAAAGGGACTAGATCAGCAGCACCCGAACTTGCTCATTGTAGTGCTAGACTGGTTTTGCTGTGGCCATAGAGGGATCCCACAACGACGAGTTTAGCGCACTGGGGCCAATTTCATAAAGCTGTTAAGCACGCAAATGCTTCCTTGATAAAAACTGGATTACCAACCAGATTTCCATGTGTGGAATATTGCTTTTGACTGGTATTCAGCTGTTGTTTGCTTAGCATGAAAATTACATGGACTTTTGGCTGGTAACCTGTTTTTAATAAGCAAGACATTTTCATGCTCAGCACATTTTTGTGCTTAACAGCTCTATGAAATTGGCCCCTGATCTCTATATAAAAATCTGGATTGCGCTTTGGCCGTTCAAGTTGTAGACGGCCGTCCGCCACATTACCACTCCATCCATAGCCGTATCCCCAAACGTAACGCGAACGTATAGGCCTAGCCTACTACGTATTGTACACGGGCAGGCGCGCGCTATGGCTAGGACTAGAGGCGTCACAATGTTTATTTTGGATGTTCCACACATGCGCGCGCGTGCACGCACGGTTATTTAAAAATAACCAATCAGCGTTGGAAATGGGGAGTGGAAATATGGCGGCTGCTGGCGACATCTGTGCGTAAAGCGCGCAGCGGCCAATGCGCAATCCAGATTTGTATACATGGAGATCAGTGGTTTAGCGCCGATCTACGCACTTCCGCGTTTGAAAACGAGGATCTCAATGTCACAGTAAACAACTTTATGCTGATCGTGCGCCTGCGCTGCCTTTTATGGCCTGATTAATTAATGCATGAATGAATGTGCTGAAAAGCGGCGTTTTGTTTGCCACTGACATTCTCGCTTTCAACCAGGAAGTGCGCAGAAGGGGCTAATGTGAAATTCCTCTATGGCAGTGCGTTCGCGGGTTGATGACCATGTTCATGCGCGTTGTGAGCAACCACCACTCGACCAGTGGCCCTTGCCTGAATGTGCTCAATGATGACACCTAGACCACTAAAGAGTCCTAACGATATATCAGACTTATAGTAAGTCCTATCCAAACTAACAAGTCGTCTGAACTCTTAAGCCAATAGGTTTCCCGACCTCAACAAAGAAACTATTTATACAAACTGGGTTGCAGCTGGGTTTCACAAAAAGCAAGTCAGGCTCGGTGTAAGCTGTAGTTGTTTGACTCTACTCAACTTGGCCTCTTAGGAACCAGTGCCTTGCGCCGTTCGCCACCTTCGCTCGTCATCAGTGTTCACGTCGCCAGCCAACCGGAGCGGAGACCCACGGGGGCCCCACACACGCCGGTGGGTAGACCTGTCAAAACCTGACGGCCCGCTCGTTCATTTTCCCCCCTGCCTGGGGTTCTAGTACCGCTGTATGGCCGTCTCTCCCCCATCTCTCACTCTCTCTCCCCTCTCCACACTCTGTCTTGTCCTGATTCTATCTGCCTTGTCCCCGCGAGCAAAAGACGCGTCGGCTGCCTCCACGTGCCGGAGTGCGGACACGGGAGCAAATTTCCGGAATCTTTGCAGCAAGATTGGGGAAGCAGGGAAAAAAAGATGATTTTTGTTTAAAAGGCTTTCTCTTTAATGACGGACTTTGGTCTCGATGTCTTACCGGATGAATGGTGTACCTCTGGTCGAAGTACAAGGATGCTGGTAGTTCGTTTAATGTTGTGGAGGGAGATGGAGGTGACGGTAATGATAGAGAAAGGTGGATGATTTTGTCGATATAAGATTGATAGTGTGAACGAAGATGTTGTGATCATGTGAGGAAGATGATAGACTAGTCTACGTGTGGCGATTGTTAATACTATGTTGTTTCTCATGATTGTGAGTTTTATGGTGATGGTAGTGATGATGGTGATATGTGGTCATGGTAATAGCGTAATCGTGGTGAATTAGTAGTATTATTTATTTCAGGATTCTTCAGCTCATATCGCATTAATAAAGCTCCGGAGAACCTGAAGAAACCTGTGAGGAATACACTTTGAGGAAAACCTACGGAATCTGCAGGATTGGACTGAAAACCCAGTCCACAGGCGAGTCTCGGGCAGTAGGCCAACCCGACTCCCCAGAAGATGATAATGATGGTTGTGATAAGTATAAGATTATATTGATGAGAATTGTGCTGGCGATGCCGACAAGGGCAGAGATGGCTATTCGAATTGACACATTCAGACAAATTTTACATGTCACTAATTCGCTTCAAAGCAATATTCTGGGTATTCAACATTTCCCAAAAAGCAATAACGGCACAATTATGCATATTACATTCAAATAAATACGAAATTGGCCAAATTGTCAACACAGAGTCGAGTTGACCCGGAGCACTGTAAGCCGGTTGTCAAGAGCAATATTCCTCTCCGTGTTTGCTCAGATCGTGTTGGCAGGGAGTTGACGGGATCATCGGATAATTGCTTCCAAATGTCCCCCTTGTCCTTCGTCTTCTCATAAATTCAGGCTGACATCACTGACTGGCGGCCTGAAATATGAGAAGGGACTGTTATGAAGATGTCTGTCAGGTGATGCGGTTACCTAGGCGACTGAGCTGCCATGTTGCTCCTAGAAACGTCTGCCGCAGCTCTCATCTCGTCGGGATTGTCGATGAGAACTAATTCCTCCTCGGGTTGGAGCAAACAAGTTTTGAGCTCGCTTTTTCTGAAGCTAAGCTCCTTTGCTTCGTAAGTTAACCTAGCTCCACCGGGGTAATGTTACACGCAGCTAAGATTCTAAAGTTATTAGATTATGGGGGAAAAGGCGAACCGAAACCTGAAGAGAAGGGGAAATTGGAGCCGTGAAAGGTTTCTGCGCAACCGAGACTAGTGAGAAGGAAATATGGATGAAAACTGGACTTGGTATTTCAGTGATCTTTCTATTTTCACGAGTTTGTGATGATCGCTTTTTGCAGCCCAAATGGGCGCCTACAAGACAAATATCCCTTTAAGTTTTCATCCTAGGCTTTTGAAAGGCAGAGTCGCCAAAAGCCAGCCCTAATACATAATCAGAAGAATGTACGGAGTTCTAGAAATGCCATCCGACTTTTTGAGATTTTAGCATATTTCAACTCAAGATGTTGACATCTTTCGAGTAAGATGTCGACATCCTTAGATAATTCCGCCCGGGATGACATCTTGAGATAATGATGGCGACACATTCGACCTATACGATGATGTCTTCATAGATAATTTGCAATATCGTTACTTCAGGGAGGCAACATCCTTAGTTCACGATGTCGTCATTCCGTGATACAGTGTCACAGAAGGCCACATCCTACATCCAGGATGACGTCATTCCGTGGTAAATTGTCCCAGAGGATGACGTCCTACGTTCGTGATGTCGTCAACCCATGATGCAGTGCCCAAGAAGACCACATCATACTTTCAGGATGACGTCGCCCCTTGATGCGTTGTCCCAATGTTGTCATCCCGTGATACAGTTTCCCCCAAAACACAACATCCTACATTCATGATGACGTCACCATGATGTTCCAGAAGACGACATCCCGCATTAACGATTTGTCATTCTGTGATAGTGTTCTAGTGATGGCATCCTGTATTCAGGATGGCGTCACCCCTTGATGTATAATCTCAGGATGTGAGATATAATTTCTTAGGATCTCAACACGTCAGATGGCACTTCCAGAGCTCCGTACGAATGAGAACAAATAACTAGTCATTTGTCCTGAAAACCGCGAAGTTCGGGTACCCTTCGATTCCCAATCCACCACCCTTGCCCCCTTCGTCAACGAAACAGGACACGACAGACTCCCCATACCGACCAGGCCCACCAACAACCTTCCTCTCCCAAACATACCGCTAACAACTTCCTTTTCGGTTGACCTGACGGATTGCGGGGGTCAGACGTAGCGACGCGAGGTGGCAGCGGAATTCCAGGAGTGACACGATTCAGGTTTTGGGCCAAGTCGGCGAAACTGCTGTTTTGTTATCATTTTTTTCTACTTGTGGGAGTGACTGTGTAAATTAGGGTAATAATTCATTTTCATGACCTTGGGTAGGTAGTTAAAGGGACCGTTCTCTCGGAGAGCCGAGAAATGCATGGGCCTGACGTTTCGATCCGTGCAGGAACTTTTTCTAAGGCTAAACGATACGAAGACATAAACCGAGCAAGTGGGAAACATTACGAGTACAGTGGCAGCGCGGGGAGCTTGGTAAAGGAACTTGAAATTCAACAAGTTTTTTGTTCTCTCTCTTAAAAAGGTTGCGTTGCTCTAAAAAAAAAATTATAAGGAACTTGTACCGAATGTGTCCTCTGAGCGAGTTGGTCAGTCCATTTTTATGTTCAGGAGGATCTAGAGCGCAGAGAAACTTGTAGCGTGTCACCATGTGTTTGGAAGATTGATAAGCCTGCTTGAAATGCGTGGTTCAGAACAACGCGTAGAATTTGGAGAGAAAAATGTCCAAGATAATTTGTTTCCCACCGTGGTCCTACTCCCGCACTTGGCAGCGTCGGACACTTTATGACCGTAATTTACGGACTATTATTGTAATGAAACGCGCTCTTGAGTCGGCGCGTAAACGTTGTCATCGCCCACCGATCACCCCTGGCTGCACCATCGGAGGTGACTCTCGGACAACGTGACAAATCCTTTACCTCGGAACGAGACACCGTCTGCATCACGTAAAAAGTCGACGCCATCATCAGCTGCATACGGAGCTCTGGAAATGCCATCTGACTTGTTAAGGTCATGAAATTGTTTTATCACAGGATGACGACATCGTGAGGTAATTTCACCCAGGATGACGGCATCCTGAGATGGAAACTCTGGGAACACAACATAATTAAGTTAGGATGTTGTATCCCAAAGATAAGTTACCATGTGATGACGACATCCTGAAAGTATGATGAGTTCATCCCGTAGGATGACAACATCTTCGACGTTGGATGTCGTTTTCCTAAGATGATTTCCAATCCCGTAGGTTACCTCAGGAAGACAAAATCCTACATTCAGGATGTCGTCATCCTGATGTCATCTCAGGAGGTTGACATCTTACATGTACGATGTTGCCACCCTGAGATCTTAGGCTCCCAACAACTCAGGTGGCTCTTCTAGAGCTCCGTAGCTATGTAGGCTGATAATGTTGTGTGTGTTGCTGACACCGAGTACTGAATATGTTGACTACACTGGAGGCTAAACCTAATTTTAAAGACCGCCCATGCGACAGTTATGTAATTGGTTAAAATGATGATGTTGTGATGATATTTGGTGTAGCGGTTATGGTGGTGGTGAATAACACGTGTGAAAGGTGGATGACAGTGTTGATGAGGGGATAGTATTGAAGGGTTTGTGAGGTTGGGGAGTCTGATAAGATTAATGGTGAGTTTATGTGGATGAGAGATTGACCTGATGAGGTTGATGGAGATGATGGTTTTGATGAGGTTTAATAAGGTGGGATGTTAATCGTGATTAGGTTATTGAAGAGGATGAGTATGAGTGAGGTTAACGAGGATGGCGAGGTTTAAAAAGTGAAAATGAATGATAAGGCAGATATAGAAGAAAAGGCGAATGGGGCTGATGGGTATTAGTTGATGGGTCCTTCCTCCATGGTCCGATGAGGCAGATGTGTCTGGTGAGGTTGATTGAGGTGATGAGTTTGACGAGTCTGATGATGAGGTTGAAAAGGCTGCAGTGTCTGATTGGTCCGATGAGATAGATGGCCTTTACAATCTTCATTCTTTTTTCGGAATCATTCAACGCAAAAACAGGATCACAATCACAATTTCGTTTGCACCACTCTATGGTTAGCACTCAACGTTGACACTTTCCTCGTGAGAAAAACTAGAGATTGTCTTGCCCTTACGACGCTCCACAACATTCAGGAAGGTTGGGACGTGCTTTTTAAGTCTCTCAACCGTTAGGGCCAAATAGGCTTGTTTTTCCCGCTGACCTTGCCAGGATTGCTCATGCACGGTACGGGCGGCGACATCAAATAGCAGGGCCGCGGTTGAACACAGCACGAACACCGGCCTAAGACTTTATCTCTCCCCTCGCTTCTTCCGCATTTCCCTCCTTTTCTCTGGACGAGAATGTATCCTTTCTTCTCCATAGTTTATGCTCTTTCCGTCTGATGAGAAGATTCGTGTCTACCCTGGAGAATCTTTTGAGAAGTATTTCCTACGCGACATTGTCAAGGACGGCGGGGGCAGATTTTCTAAGAAACTGCCGCCAATTTTTGCCCTGCGCAGACGACAACTTGGGAAAGCCGTGGCCCCAAATCTATTTATATACGGGAGGTTGCACACAGGGGGATTAAGTAAATTTTCTCGACCATGAACTGTAGTGTTTACGAATGTGTTGGTGCAGTAGCAATACTGTCGATTCGACAGAAGAAAATAGGCTTTTAGTATAACAACACCCAAAATTAAACAGCAAAAATTTTGAAAAAAAGAGTTGAAGACACGTTTATTTGGTTGTGGGTACTAAAGCGCGATATCCCCCTCCCCGAAAAAAACTCGTATAGCCCCGCCCCAGTCCCCGCCATGAAATATCCCAGTTTGTGACGAAATAAATACAGAGTATAAGGCCTAAATGAAATACACATTTTCTGAAGTAGTCCAACGTCACACAAATCCAGAATCTGCAAAATATGAATGATTAATTTTCTTTCCTCAACGAAGCCATAAGCACATCACAAAGTATGGTACTTTTCACTTCTTGTCACAAGATTATCAAAAAAACATTGATCAAAGATTATCAGTAGATACACACAACTTACGGAGGAGAAAGGCGGTTGGTTTAAATCACGGTCGGTATCTTTTGCCGTGACTGTCGGTTCCATGGATTTTTACACATTCCACGACCACACGGGTACGTGCCAGGCGTCTGGAGGGTCAAAATTTCCCTTAACGACCGCTTCTGACACTTTCCAGTGTACACACAAAACAGATAGAAGGGTTGTAAAAGAACAACCCCTACAAAGAAACAGAGGACCAAATTATTGTCAAATTTTGACGGTTTTATGGTGGCATTCAGAGTTGTAAAATGAATGGGGCATTTCCTTTGGAAACTGGTCCCTTGCTGCTGAGAAACAAACTTGTTTGTGGACGACTGACCACGAAGATTACATGAGATTTGAGGCTTTGCGTCGTGGAGAGTACAATTAAAGAGAGTTTTGTCGGATCACTGCAAAAACTGTGGTGTCAAATTAACACCATGTGGTGTTTATATTGGGCGAATAATTCAATACAAACACCACGTGATGTTAATGTAACACCACGGTTTTTACAGTGCAGCATGTGATTTGTGAAGTAACAAACTCAACACAGTGAAGTAATGTTCTTAGAAGAGCCGAATGTATAAACTGGACGTTTTAGTCAATATGTTCTGACCGTCGTTAGCAGAAATGCTCATCGTACGAAGATTAGTTCACCGTGCACTGAATTAAATAACTCTCCGAAAGATTATCTCTGTCCTCAATGGTTTAATTTAATTGTGTAAAGAGGGGAGTTGTTGTGGGTTTTGCCTGGTGAATTATATTATTTTGGAACTCGCCTTCTTCACGATAATTTGCCAAAGCGAATATATTTCTTTATTATTTTGAGAAAAAACACGGGCAGTTTAACGTTTGTGAGCAAATTAAGGTACTCAGAAATAAGAAAAAATAAAAAGGGCAAAACACACAGAAAATGTAGATAGCACTATACGTTTCAAGTCTTTAGTGCCAAGAAAATCTCTGAATAATGCTGAGCTCAGGCCTACATGAGGAGAGGCACATACGAATTTGGAAGTCAGTTTATGAAGTTCCATGGGGGGGGGGGGGGGGGGGGGCGATGACTGAGAAGGAGCGCCAGGAAGAGAAATGTTGCTGTTTCTTGATCACCCACCAACCCAAAGTTCTCTGCCTGCAAACCCATTGCCTTCCTTTGACCTTCTTTCAATAGTGTATTTCAGGACTTGTCAAGCTCTGTTTTTGTGTTAGGCCCTCCTTACTTATATCAAATCAATCTTGATACTGCACTTTAACAACAGATTGGTTGAAGATAACCAATATATCGATTATATTGGTAGATCCAATCAATCCCATTGGTTGGACGTCACACTAATAATTGGTTATTTTAATCAATATATTGGCGATTAAAACCAACCCGAGCGTCTTCGGCACAATATGGTCCTCTTCATCTTCAGCGGGGCCGGTCAGGGTCAAGAACGGGTCCCCAAAGCCCCCAAGCTCGGGGGATTTATGGCGAACCTCGGGCGGTTATGAGCACCGGGGCCTGGGTTTCGTCCAACCGCGGGACCGGGGATCGTGTCCGTTTGGCGCCAGCCTCTCCGCGATCTGGGACGTGAATTCAACCAGCTTGTGTGGTGTCCGTAGAATCAGGGGTTGCAGAACATTGCTTATCAAATTCAATTATCATGCTTAGAAAAAATGGGCACTAGTATACGCAACATACAGCATTTTGGCTGGTAAACTGTTTCTGTTCAGCAAATCGGTGTTGAGCAAAATGTGCTTAGCAAAAAGTTTAGGCCTATGTTGAAATTGGCCCATATGGACTTAAATTCAGCGCACTGCGTGCATCATGTCATATTCTTTGTCTTAACTGCTAAGGAGGCGCAACCAAATTACGTTAAAGGGGTTTATTCCATGTTTTGTTTTGTTTTCTTTACAAATGTTACAAGGCTAACGATCAGCTATATTTAAATGGTATTTGATTGTTTATTAGAAGAAAAGTAGAATGACCGGTAAGCCCCAAACGGTTTAGTGGTCGACCGCATTGGCTGTTGGCGCTGTTCAGCATTTTAACTTGGGTTCCCAGAAATCGAAAAAAAGAAAAATACTAGACACATACGGAAGTCCTTGGTAATTGTTTTGAATTTAGTTTCCAGCTCTCCTATGATTTAAGTAGTTTACCACAACAGCAGCAAGCTTTCCCAATTTGTTTCCCCCATACCCAGCCCACCCGATCCATCGGCAGCAATCCGGCGAAGCGGGACAGGCGGGCCGGGCCCCGGGAACTCCACACACCGTCCTCCGGTGTGGACTACGGGCGCCGTTTCCATCATTCCCCGGTAAGTCCCAGGAGGGGTTGGGAGTGTGAAAAGCCAATACAACCCCCACCATCCCTGGAGATGCAATTATCGTGAAGTTCATCGTCCCGTCTAATGTGTGGGTTTTCTCGCTCCATCGGTAGACCACGGCGTGTTGCGAGATTCCATATGGCACGGCTTCGGTCTGACAACTTTTCGTTCGCGTCCAGAAAAAAACACCTTAAAATACAGGAGTGCATCAGATTACATGTACTACTATCAATGATGTAAACATTTCAATTTATATGCTAGAATAGCGTCGAAAGTCCCCCAACCCCATTCTTGTTTTAGTTTAAAATGATTTCACTGCGTTGACACGATGTTAGCATAATCTGTACTTCTGAAAAATTGTCATCTGTCATATTGAAACAAAGGAAAACGTGATGAAATGGGACGGGATTAAACGAGACGATGTGAGACGAGATGAGACTACACGAGATGAGACGAGAGTACACGAGATAAGACGAGTCTACACGAGATGAGACTACTACACGAGATGAGACCATACGAGACTACTCGAGATTAGATGAGACGAAATTACACATGAGCACAATAAGACAAGAAGTAACCCAGATGTTGAAAAAATAAATTGTTTTCATAAACACCAACAAAACAAAATGCAATAAGATTTTTACAGGTAAAAAAATAGTTCGTTTACATTTCTGTAATAAAATATTCTGGATAACAGTTGCCTGTACAAAAAAACAGTATCTACATTTGGAAATAAATGGTCCAGCAACCACCATTGATTAATTAAAACCAATTTTAAAAGTGTAGTATTTCGCACATTCACAGTTATATTATAAGCATTGTGTGACGCCAAGTGTACGTTCATGTTTCTTATCAACTGCACGTTAAGATATATTCTGTTTACTGTCTGCTGGAGAGCTGCAGCCGAATTTCGCGATTTTGCCAGAATTTTAGAGATATTTCCGTTGTCGGGGAATCTTCTGCATTTGAAGTTTGCCTCAAGTCATCAGGATCCAAGATAGACTGTAAGTTTTGATACATTTATTTCAAATCGTATTTCATTTTTGCATTTAAAAATTAATTTAAAAATGTGTCAACGTTGAACGTGGTCAACAATTACAAAAAAATGATTTCGTGAGCATTTGTGCCGCGTTCATAAGCCCATTAACTTTCCATTCCAGAAAACTCCTTTATGCATTATTTTATTGATAGTTCATTTTTAAAGGAAACACCGTTTGTGAATTCCTTTACCACAGAAAAATTCGTCTGCGTTTATGGCCCAAAATACCGGGTTTTTTCGGGGTTTTGTCACCGAAACCTAACACCGCTAAAGGGTGTAGGGCGCCCCCTTTTGTCCTTGGGCTATCTCACGAGGTTGGGTAGTGGTATTTGATAGTGTGTCGCTTTAGCTTCGAGAAACATAACATTGGATCATGTGCTTGGTTAAATATCAAGTTTTTTTTCTATATGCATAACTCCTAATATTACACTACAAAGGTAGCTGAAGACTTATTAATGCTGAAAAAAATTCAGTAAAATCGTGCACAATCTCATACAGTTGCGGTCGAAACAGACCTGCAAATCCCAAAACTGCGAACCTCAACCAAATGAGTATACATGTACATGCATGTGGAAGGACTTTTATTAGTTTTATTCTGCTTTGTTGTATAAAAATATTGCACACAGACACCATAAATTCTGATAAATTCATAATATTTACACAAAAAAATTGTTTCAAAAATCATACATATACAACAGTATGTAAATACAGATAAAGTAGGATAAAAGATAATTCTGGCAAAACGTACAACTGTGATAACCATTAAAACCACCGACAGAAACACACACAAGTGTGTAAACACCTTCAGTGGGAGACCTATTGTCTATTGTTCATACTTCAACTTTTTGGCAAGGACCCTCATTGGTTTTGTACACGATTTTCAAACGGGGACCTTTCTCAACCGGGGACCCTATTGTCCTCTGTTGTTAAAGGTCCCCTATTGAATGTAAAAACAAACTCACACAAACACAACCCCCCCCCCCCCCCCCAAAAAAAAAGACAAATAGTACAAGACATAAAATAAACACCAACAAATTTAAAAGAATTGAATTTACAATTTAATATACATAGACCAGGAAAAAAACAATGGCACAAGTCGGGGACAGCGACATCAGACCACAAGTTTGAAACACGATTTTATTAACATACTAAGAATTTACAAGAGAAAAGAATTGCAAGAACAGAACAACTCTAGGAGCAGATTAAAGACCGACTTGTAAAATGTTTTCTTTCAAAGTGTACATGAACTTTTGACCACAGCTGGAGTTTTCTCAAACACTTTATGAAATGATTAAAAGTCAACACAAATGAACTTGGAACCCAAAACATTTATCCCTGTTAGGTTTTTAGGATATTTATTTGAATTTACTTAAAATAATTTCTAGAACAGTACTATTGTTGGGAATTACTGTTTCGACTTCAACATTATTTCTGATGTAAGTTCTCGATCTATCATTATTTATGTAAACTTTTTGAGGGTGGCAAATATCATCTCCAATTCGGGGGCCAATTTAATTGAGCGGTAGTACAACAATTTCCTGAACACAAAAAAGGTCTTGCTTAGTAAAATTTTGTTACCAAACAATTCTCCATGTGATTTTCATGCTAAGCAAAATCCATCTGAGTACCAGTCGCAAGCAAACCAATTATACATAATATGAAAATTTGGTTAGTAATCCTGTTTCATGCTAAGCAGATTTTTGTTGTGGTGAGCAGGTTCATGAAATTGGCCCTAGAACACCAGATACTGGTAGACGGGATTACCGAGGTTGATAAACTGTTTAGACGGGGGATTTAACGATTTGTAGCCCACAGTAAGCCGGCTTTGATGCCGATCCGGGTGCAAAACGCTCTGACTGGGCGGTCTGTCAGTCAGAAACTATCCGGGAGATTCTGTTCAAAATACTGCGGTAATTGCCGAGTGTGTAGACCCAGCGGGTCGTCATGTAATCGTGTCACGTTCAATTTGGGCTGTATGGGTAATCGTTGTTGGAAAGTCCGCAACGTGTCTAATATTTCAACTTTTCGTGTGACTTTTCTTTGAATTATTCTGTTGGATCCTGCACACTTGTAACTTATTATTGACGTGGGCTGTATATATCGCAACGGTTTAAGAGACAATGCAGTTAGGATTTTCATGACATGAATACATGTAGGACAGTGCTGTTTCCATATTGCTATAAATGTCCAGATCCTTTAAAGTAAATCTATATAATAATTGCAAACAATTGCAGTTATATAAATAATGTTTGCAATTAAATAGATTTCTCATTTATTAATGGCAAAGCATGGTGTCGTTGTGTACAAATAAATTAAACATACATTTACTTATTCATGAGGGGAACGATGATGCCATCAAAGTTACAACAGTGATGTCGCCATATCCTTGTGTACACAAAACATCCAACTTTATTTTACATTTTATTAAAGAGGATTCCTTCTTTTAGTTCGATATATTATGCAAAATAATTCATTTGGAATCCGTAACTAACCAACGTTTGGTTGTTATCGATTATTTTGAAGGAATGATTTTTGTACTGTTATGATGCTCTTTTCACATGCCTGTCACCAAACAAAAGTATCGCCCTCTCGTGGGAGTAAACTTGATTTTTTTTCTCAAAACGATCACCTTCTTCTTACTTCAAATGAACAGAAGCCATAGACAATGGAACAGAGGGGCCACCTCCCCCCACCCACTTTTTCCACTTGGGGGAAATCCGCCGCCCCCCATTCGCCCCCCCCCCCCATGCGCCTACCCCACCCCACCCCACTTTCAAAAGTGTTTCGCCGCACCTGTCACAAACATGTAGATCATGACCAAATTGTTGTAAGAGATGGCTTTGATGTGTGACGACAATTAATTAAGTTGAAGTGGATGTTTACCAGTATTGAATTTGTCTTCTTTCCTGGCTTGCTTTAGATGGGAGGGATGGTCTGTGGTCTATAAATCCCTCAATTGCAGGGGCTGTTTCGGCACAATATTTTTCGTTCGAAAATCTTCTTGAATGTCGGTCAATGAATGTCGGTCCCTTTTTAAGTGGGGTTAAGCGCCCAGAGTGTCCGGGGTTTGAATGAGAAACACCCAATTCACTACATCTTGCCCTCTTCCCTTTGTACAGCCATTGCCTGCTTGACTACCCCGTTTCGGATTGTACTAATTTCAACACAATTGCGGGAAAGTTAACCTCACTTCTTTGCACCCCGACATAATAACTTCAAAATACCTTTTGACTGCGTATCTCGAGTGCAAAAGATCCTGCTGAAAGTAGCATCCTTATGGTATTTAAAAATGATGGATTACGGAGAGTGACAGACTTGTTTTGTTGGAGCTGGGTCTATCAGGAAGTAGGTGAAAACACCTTCATGGGGCTCCGGTGAATGGCCCGGCTAATTGCGCCATTCTTCGGTGTAACAAAAGTCTGGGATCCTGCTAAAATGGCGGTGTCCCTTTGACGGGCCAACACAGACTGAGTTCGATCGACAAAGCTTCAAGCAACAACTGGGGTATACATGAAAGCCATCCAAACCCTTCGGCTTCCTCATGTAAACTTCAGGCTTTGTCAGATTAGGCTTCAAGATGCCCTCTTTCACAAGAAACGTCAGACTCATAAACCTTGCAACAGTTTTTAAGTGATATCCTATTCCAAAATAAATGTGATCGTCAGCCTCTGCATGCAGCGCTGTAGATTTCAAATTAAAAGTAGTTTGTAGATACAACGTTTGAGCGACAAACTCTAAAAAAGAGAGAACGGTGATGAGAAGAACCAAAGGTATTTATTCGACATTTCGATTAGTATTCTCTGACCAGGTGACGGTTTTGCAAACAGCTACCGGTATATCAAAATGTTGAATTTTGACCCGTGACCCTTCTAAAAAATGCGTTTCTCTTTTTAAAGTTTGTCGCTTCACAACTTCTTTCAATTCCCAAAACAGTTTGTCGACCAGATGAGTGGTAATCATATCCTTGAAGAGTGGAGTCAAGAGCAAAGAGTTTAATAGATACCGTCACAATCTAAAATTAGAAAGATGAAGAGCTTGCAAGCTTTAGTACTTGTCCCACCCACAAACGATAACAAATCCAACTCCGAGAAACGAAAGCTCTTTGCATTCACAAAATAAACAGTATTTCTATCTAGAATGTACATGTTCCGCGAGGGGGGAGGCACCACAGACGAGAAAAAGTTGGCCAATAACTCCGGGGCAGCCTGCCAGCGAGGCGGGGATTTCTTGTTTATTCACGGGGCCCAAAACCAACATCCTCGGCGTGGTGAGTGTTGACTGTCACGCTGAATTGCCGTGGCGCGGACAGCACACAAACAGTGACCCTATCTTTCTGTCCCCGAGTTCGTATATATATATATGAGTGCAAGGTTGTACAAACTGTCGGCCTTTTCTCCAAAAGGTTTCAGAGGAATCGTACAGTTCAGCCAGTTTTCACAGACATGGCCTTGTCTTACGACCATGATATAAATGCCTGGTTTGATTCAAACTAAAAAGAACGTGTAGTTTTAAACTCTTAAAATCTTTCCAGTTTTTTTATGCAAGAGGGCGCAATTTTTGTTATGTAACCGAAGGAAGTCCTTGTCAAAAGAGCTTGAAAACAGTGGTAAAATCGCTCCTTCAAAATAAGCCATTAACAATCAGAAAGTTTGGTTAGAAATGGATTTCAAACGAGTTATTCAAAATACAAAGCACCTATGGAAATTTCTCCAAGAAAATGTTGAAAATGTTTGGATTTGTCTCTGCCTCTGATGACGTCATAATCTGGCTAATGAATATGAACATTTATATTGGCATTAAGAAGCAAAACCTTGCAATTGATATAGAGGTCCTCGAAATTCACAATAATTATCATGGAAATAACCGTATCCATGTCATTAACAATTATACTGCATTGTCCCTTTAAAAGAAGTAGGCCTAAGTGTCTTACAGAGGGCTTTTGTATGCAGTGTTTCTGAGCATGCTGAGTTGGCTTGCCGCTCAGAAATGTTTGGACGAGAGTGCCTGAAGGACTGGGTTGATTTTGTTTTCTCCAAGCCAGCCATTTCTAAGAAACAAATACAGTTAAACAAATAGTCCTGTCCTTTAATGCGGTAATATTGTGTGAGATAACCCGACTGTTGACTTTTCTTTTGATCTTTTCACCATGTTGGTCCGTTTAAAGGGACCTTGCGATAGGATGTTTATGACTTAATGTATATAGAACAGCTTTCTTTCCATGTTACTATGAATGTCCACCCCAATGTAGCAATTCTAGGGAGTAATTTCAACATTATGCGGATGTCATCAAAGGCACAAAGCAGCATCTTCATAGCCTTGTGTACAAACATGTCAAACTTTTCTACATTTTGGTTTGTCGAAAATTCCATGTTTGGTTTGATTATCATGTTAAACAGATTGTTTAGACTCTATTGGTACGGTAGCCATTATTTCTTCTGAACTTTTTGAAGGTGTGCCTTTAGTACCGGTACCGTCTTTTGACAAGGATTTCCTTGTTTTTCCAACCACAAATAGCTCCCTCTTGCGTAAACTGATGGGGGCAATTTTCTAAGAATTGAAAACTATCGCCGTCTTTCAATAAAAGAAGCATTTAGATCATGATTGTATTTTGGTAATATGAAAGCAGGTTGAACTAAATATCCATTGCAATTTTCCTTTAAATTTAATCTGGAAAGAAGTGGAATTGACATGGTAATATAAATACATCCCCTGAATATATTCTTGGCATCTGGAGTATTTTTAGGGAAAATGGTGAAATAATTAAGTAGAATGGCTTAAACTCGCCTCCATGCCTCAAACGAGTCCATTCCAGCTTCTCCAAGACTTTACAGAGAGTTTCCTTCTGGTTTGGGTGGGAAAGTGCGCAGCGCCTCGCAGGTGATTAAATAAGGTTGTTACCTCAAACGGAGGAATTTAACGGCCCATCATTGACACAAATTAACTCACATCGGACTGTAATAGGCGAGCACAGTTGGGTCTCCTCAAGCCATAAAAGCGGTCTTTAATTAACCCAAACTGCGCTCGTTGGCGCACTGTGAAACGCAAGCAGGAAAAATCCTCATTTATAAAACAGCTTTCATCCCACACTCTGTCTCTTCAGAATGTTGACCGGTTGCGAGTTGTTTCCGCAACAGCTTGCCGGTTTCCCAACCAATAAAAATTTCGGTGGGGTTACAGCCAGAGGACTTGTAAAAAGACTTAAATTAGTGTGTGTATGGGGGTGGGGTTGAACTGGAGTTAATGAGACAAATTACGACGGGACACTTTATGACCACTTGAGGTTTATTGCCGTAGGCCTAATTATTACAGTATCTGTTGTGTGTTTTTGACTGAAAAATATCTTTCAATTTCACCTTGTGTAAGGTAGGCCTATTATTAAACCCCGTGTTTTCCTTCCTTCGTACCGGTAGTTTCACAAAGGGCCCACCTCAGGTCCCCCTATGGATATTTAGGACGATCTTGAATATAGGAGTTGAATGAACACATCCTCACTTACTGTGGAACAGTGATGTAGTCGAGACCATCACAAGACCAGCTTGTTACAGGCACAAGTAACAGGCATAAACCATGACAAAGGAATGCTTTTATTACAGTTCATTTGAATAGCTTGAGACTTGAATTAAGACTGAAGGTCTTGTGATGGTCTTGTGTTGGTCTTGCAGGGTCTTGTGATGGTCTCGACTACATCACTGCTTTGGACACATATCCCCCACATGACTCAAACACATGCAGTCATATCTGAAAATGTCAGACCAGATGAGAAAAAAGGGGATTATAGCGTGACTTGGAGGTCCATTTCAACTTTTGTTAGATCCTTCCAGACAGTGCTTTACAAGATGGCCTCCTCCTTTTTGTCAAGAAGGCTAGACCGAAAGTGGACTGGGAGGGCTACCTCTCCTTCATTTGCATTTTACCTAGTCAGTTTCCCTTGTGGATTGTTTGACGATTGTTTTTAAAATCTTTTTAGAAAAGACAAAAAACATGCGGCCTCTAAAAAGGAAAAGGTCGAAAATGCTTAACATCAACCCTGCCCCATTAAACTACGTTGGCAATTACCTATTATGTATTTTCGGCCGTTAAATCTCAACTTACCAACAATACTGGCACTGTAACACACAGTGCGTGTTTTTCCATAGAATAACCATTGCAATTTTTTTACCTAAAATGTGAACACATACTTAGCCAAACTTTACATGATTAGTAAGACGTAAGCCAATACAAGCGTGACTATTGTTACAAATATAATGCCTGTGCATGCAGATTAATGTACTACAGAAAAATGCATAATTCCTTCAGCATAATGCCAGAAGCCCATGCAGGTTTTATGCCTTCGAGAACGAGTAGTACCGTATTCCACGGTCGAATCTGCTCGCTGCGACTGCCCAAATTGGATTAGTGTGTTCATGTTAAACACAGGACACTGCAGTAGGTGTTTGACAAGCACGTCGACCACCCCCCCCCCCCCCCCCCTCCCATGTGGTATGAGCGAGGTGTCGTGCCGTTCATCAGTGTAACACCGTTTGGTCATTATCATGTGGGCTTGTCAGCAAAGTGTGTTTTTAATATTTGTAACCATTGGCAGTATCCATAGTGATTACATTGTCTTGTTGGTTTTTAAAGGGTACATGACTACATGCATTGCACCGCGTGCGGTGAATTGCATTGTTTCTTTCTTTCATTGCGCACAGTACACCGATGGCAGATTGGGGGCGGTTAGGGGTTTAGACTCATACTTCCTCCTTTCTAGTTGCCCGATTATCGTGCTCAAAATTCTTCATTTAGAATCCCTAAAAATCAAGTAAAATGCCCCGTAGAAGGTACATGTCCTACCGGGTCATTCACATTTGACACCCCCCCCCCTTAGTCAACGTGGATCCGCCCCTATACACCTGTGCATACTGCACATCATGTGTCTTGTATGCGCAAATTGTCTTTAAAAGTGTTCACGTGCATTTTTTGAACGGGCAAGCAAGAGTCAATCCAACATTCGAAGCCAGGCAAAGTGTGAGATCCCCAAACTGGTCATGCACGTTTTTAATAAATCGAAGTCTTTGTATCCCCAGTTCCCAAGTTTGTGCCGATTCGGTAAAAGGTCATTTAGATTATCTTGTAATTTCTGCAGTGGTTTGGGTCTTTTGTTAATGATTTCGCAATTCTAAAGCACTGTTATGATGCTTCTTAAAACATCGTCTAATAAAATGCCCAAATAGCCTTAGAATAAAACAAAATCCCACAAGGGTGGAATTATGATGCCCTCTGTTAGGCACCTTATGAAGTCAAATTTGACCCCGGAATGACAAGTAACATCGGGTCAGAGTAGGCCTAAATTTGTTCAGTTTCAGATTTTCCTGGTAAGGTCAGCGCCCATATCGCGTATCACTCAGCCAGCCCGAGCCGGCCCCACTACACTAATTATCTATCCCACTGCTGACACCAATTTACCGGTTCCTGTTGCTGCGCGGCAAGGGGCAACACGGGGCGAATCTAAAAACCGCGCTGGCTTGTACACAGCGCGAGGCCATTAAGCAAAAAGCTTCTGCGGGCCAATCCCCGGTTGAGGGAGCCGCTCGATGCAAATGCGATTACTGGCGATCTCTCGCCCGGCCCGAGCGTAATAAATACCCGTGTTAGCGGAAATTGATACACGGATCGCAACTTCGTGTCTACGTGTCATCAGTCGTTGTCGTTGTATCCCTCCACTCAGCTTGTGAATACAGGCATCTTTGCGTATGGAAAACAAGCACTTCTTTGCGAAGGAAGCCGCCATAAAAAGATGTTTCGTTTATAAGAAACTCATGTTTTAAATACATGTAGGCCCCCAAAATTTTGTGTAACTGTCGTTAATCTTAAGCCACTTCCTCATGAGAAGTTATATTTGGGATAAAATTTTGGTCAATATTGCAGGCAATCAATTTTCAGTCAAGATTTGTAATATTTACCGATAGTCACCAAATCTAAAATTTGAAGAAAAAGATTCCATAAACTAACTTGACAGTTTAAAATATAAGTTTTATATCTAATCAGAAGCTAACATTTTTAATTGGTAACAATCTCGATCCGTGTTTTTGAAAATAATCTGGTTGTAGCAAATAGTTTCATATTGGATAGCGATTTCGAAAATGCTGTACAGAGTAATAGTATATGTTAAGCATTGTAGACAAACATTATGTCACCGACATGTTTTAATGTACGTCTTTACGTTGTTTATTAAGGACAGGGAACACAAGAATGACGTAAGATGCCAAAGGTCCTCAATTGGCAAGCTGTCCTCATTTGGAATCTTGTACAAAACCAAACTAGCCACCTGTCTACCTGTCTAAGGGACAGGTAAATATGATTTTGGGCAGGCAGCTTTTGCTTGTAGACAATGTACATGCCCCCTTTAAGGCTCAAATCTTAATATTTCCACCGAGAACCAAAGGGAAAGACCCAAATTGCAGCATGGTGTAGGATACCATTATGCACATTTTTGCTGGGAGTGCATGGGTAGATATTTGATTCTACCAAAAAGAGGCCTTTAGGAGGACATGGGAGGTCCTCGATCTAGGTCCTCGATCTGTGCATAAAATGTGTGGGTGTGTTTGTGTGTGTTTCTTGTGTGGAGATTAATTGTTAATTATAACACCGTTTACAAATGAAATTAGAATAATCCGTTCTTAGCCAACCTTGTAATCCTTTGTATTCTTGGCTGCAGGAAGATACAAGCGTGTATTTTCCAAGGAAACCATAATTATATTCAAACGAATTCCTAGCCCAAAATTACTCTGCTCTCGTGAATTAACGAGGTCGTTAGAACTCTCGTGAATTAACGAGATCGTTAGAAGTGGAGTAGAAACTGACTAAATATTCCGGAAGACACATCGACCGTAGCACTTGAACAACACGTTCAAGCGGGAATCCAATTAATACGGTCGATTTATGCAAGCGGATGTTTGACGTCACTAATCAATGAGACAATTAAAACAGATGTTGTTAATTGTGAGCCCGGTCCTAAATTATTTATCCTTCAGGTGATTTAGTCTGATTTCCCCCCGTCAGTCAAGAGGTCTAAGATATGCGACGAATGTTGATTACATCGATTTTGTTTCAGGGACTTGGGCAGTTTGGAGTAAATCTAGTTTCTGTTCTGGAGTTTGTTTTTCTTTTGTCTGCTGCTAAGCACCGAAGAGTGTTGCTTAGCTAAAAATTTGTTACCAAGCAAAATTATCTGCGATGTTTAGGGCAACTGCTTGTTTCTGGTTCGCAGCTGAATTTTAATTAGTATGAATAACTTGCAAGGCAATATTTTACTATCTTTTTATCTACTCATGAATGAGGTCATAATCTATTTATGATTCAACTTGTTGCCGCATTTAGACAAGCAAAATCAGCATTTCTTCAACGGTGAAAAAAAAACCCAGCTTCAAACCGTTTTTTATTTTCATAATCCACACAACATCATACCCAATATGTTTCACATGAAAATCAAGTCAAGCTAATCCCAGAAAATGTAAAAAAGTTTTGATATGTATTTGCATACAAAGCTATGGAGACACTGCTGGTGTGCCTTTGATGATGTCATGCTTTGGCTCATGAATATGGAAATTGTATTTGCATAAAAACCAAATGGTGGAATTAGCCTACTCCCTGGAATAAACCAATTCGGTATCTCAAAGGTCAAAGGTTATTCGGGATAAAATGCTGACGTGAAAGCCAATTCTGATTAAATTTAACACGTGCGCGTTGTGCGACCACCTTTTGCGTTCACACACGCGCGTTAGGTCACGCGGGTCATTCAGGATAAAATGTCATTGTGCACATGCGCAGTTGAAATACCGAACAGGTTTATTACTATAGAGTACCGAAGTCTGACGTCAGTTGCCGCGGCAATGGTTCCAAACACATGCAGTTTAGAATGTATTCTGGTTCCAAACATTGCATTGATTGACATCATCACTTCGGTACTCTATAAAGAAGGTGGAAATTCATAGTGACATGGAACGAAAGTGACACCTACATGTATGATTCATAAGAATCCCTCAACGATGTCTGTCTTATTTGCTTGTACGTTTATTGAATGGAAAACGACCAAAATATGTTAGAATTCCAATATAAATATGTCTATGTTGTGGCGTCACATTAATATTTTCAGTTTCCGAAATGACAAAAACAACACCCCAGCCACCAGAGGCCTTCCCTTTCATTTTCCAATTCCATCTTATTTTTTATTTATTGGAAAAACAACCTCATCCGCGGTAGAAATAATACTGCATCCGACAGATCCCGTCTTTCATTTTCCTGCGCCTTAAGCTGATTTTGCAGGTTGGATAAGACAAAAACTGTTTGTGTTTTCAGGGATGCGTGGAAGTAGACAGCCATTCGTGCGCGCCCAAATGGCAGAGCGTGCGGCGGAGTCGGTGGGGTTGTTTTGATTGGGCCGAAGCGACGATGTTATTGTTGTTTGAACTATAGATGGGAAACAAGCTAATACATCCCCGACGTTGTTATTCACGCCAAAAAGAAAATCACCCAGTTTCATTTATGTATAACTGCAGGGTTTAGTACCGGTATATTATGCATTGCCTAATAGCTTCTTATGGGTTCTAGAACACCTTAGAAAACCGGTGGCATGATTATGGCAGTTGGTAATCATTGGCACTCTGTTAGTCTGGTTACCAGACCTGGCAATTCTGACTTTTGGTCAGGTATCCACCAATGTCACGTGATCAGCTGATGACTTCTGCGGGAGGAAACCTTTTCGTTTCCGAAAATGTTTGAGATTTTCCGAACTCGTTTTCGTTACCATTCGGTTGATTTCGTGGAAGTTCGTCCTGGCAAACATGTAGTATTTTTCTGAGCGCGTTTAGTAAAAGTTGTTTTTCGAAGTGTTGCCGCTCTGGCTTACATCGTGAGTCATGATTTATTTTTAACCGTGGTTGCTGCCTGACCTGAGGCATATCAGGCTATTTCTCAAGCTTTGGCCCGACTTTGGCTTCTCTTGTTTGAACCCATAGCCGGAGCCTGATTATTTTGTTCAAGTATTCAAGGCTTCAGATTGGCAATGGAGCGAGCTTGGGAATAGCTGGAGACGAAACCGAAGCCAAAGCCGTTCAATTGAGAAATAGCCCAACAGTCGTCATCAGGTCAGGGAACCAGACAACAACCTTAATAGTTAACTGCGATCTTCTCTTTTAACAACGTTGATTAATATCCCAATGTTGGTCAAATGGAGATCCATTTAATAATAAACACACCTCTCTTGTATTTATCGCTGTCTGAAAACATCAGTGTAGCCCACACGAATGGCCGAATTCCCATCATGCCTAAAGAAAATTGAAATTGTCACTAAGAGCCGACGAAAACGCTTAGGACTACCCTTCTGTCACGTGGTGCGCACGCTTCTTTGCTCGGTCAACACGCCCCGACGATGCTGTAAAAAGCACGCTGACAGATTTACACGTTTTGTTTCGCGCCAGTTTTTGGCCGCTAACAATTGCTACATCTCGCCGGTCGTCTGCCAACAAGGCTTTCAGCATGTATGTATTCGCGGCAGTTTGAATGGGTCATTGATGAAAATAATGGAAGAGATGATTTTTAAAGGTTCGCATATGTGTACATGTACATTATGCAAGTGTGAGTGTAATGGCCGTCACGTTTATGGGCTTACCAACCACTACAAGGGCATTTTCATGATCTTCGTCGTCTTTTGTACCGCAGCTATCTTACATAGATACCAAAAAGTTACTGACTTGTGATTTTGCTTAACGACAGTAGATTGGCCAATATGGAGACACACTGGAGTGACAAGAAGAGTTTTATGGTACCGCCGTACCGGTACGTGAGACATTAGGAAGGAATTTTTTGCATCCCATAAGGAAACGTATACCCTTTCCAGAGTGTTCTATCAAGTTTCAAGTTCATAACTATTTTATCAGAATATAAGTAAAAAGAAATTGGTGGGAATATCTCCTAAAACGTGCTATTCTCGGTTTATTATATATAATTATTACATTAGACTCTGATTGGATAATACATGTATTAAAACAGAATACGGCACTAAGGCAAAACGGGAGGAAGGGGGGGGGGGGTGTCAACAATAACCAGAATACCTACTGTGTTTATATAGAAGGTTCACAGCCGTAAATATCTCAATAATTATAAACTTCAATAAAAACATGTTCAGAAGCATACTCTTTTATTTGTATAGTTATCAACATTTTGTCACTTTATTGTGGCCTTTTTTCTGTCATAATATTTTATTTAACCGTTATTGCAAAAACGTCAGAGCTATCTCAAATTTTGAAGAAAAAAAGTTACCGGTATACTCCCTCCTTTAAATTCGATTTCGATGCGGTTTTGGATGCTCCCTTATCACAAAGTACCGGTAAACTTGGCAACAATTTCAAATTTTATAGCAGCCCCCGGGCAGCATTGAAAAGGAAAAAAAAGGAAAATACGGATCGTTTTCCCTTGTCGGTTTATTTCTGAATGCCGGTGGGGATTCGACAGATGAAGGACGAAGAACAAAAAGTGTATCTCTTTGTTCAGTGAAACGTTACTATGGAGAAAGGCACACAATGCAGTCTGCATAAACGGCACAGACGGACAATGGACAAGCCACAAAGACACCACGAGACTCATCAATTTGTTGTGCTGTGCGCACGCGAAAGATGATTAAAAGTAATGATAAACTCGCGCGCATAATGGAACACCCCCGGGGTATGAGAGGTCAAACATGGTTGAGTGAGACGGGGAGGCGGGGCATCGCGATGTTGGGGTCGAAGGGGGTAGGAGGTGACTACCTTGAAGGGAAACATTAGGCAAAATAAAATGCATACGTCCACACCCGCTTCCTTTCCCGAAGCCGTTCTTCTTTTTCTTGTTCGTCAAAAAGCCATAGAAATACAAGGGAAGAGAGTAAATACCTCTCAGTCCATGTATTATGTGTTTTTAGTCGATTTGGGGACTCCACTGGCAGCGAAAAAATGGGAGCAGCAATTAATCTTTGAAAATATTGCTTGCCATGATTAAAAACACCGGCATACGTTTGCCAAACGGGGACGAGCGGAAAGATTACCACGTCATATTATATGACTTCTTTATTATTTTACTTCGTATAAGGGGGCTAAAGGAAACAATCGTTGTTCCCTGATGAATTTGAAAAAAAATAGTCTTGTTTGTCGCAAAAGCAGATAAATTAACATGATAAAAATGTGTACTAAAATGCATGCCGTGATACCACAGCGCGCTATCCGTCCCCAGCCCCACCTGCATGCTGCACGAATGCTACAAGGTAAACTTAATGTGACGTCATTACGTCCTGTATACACCAGGACCTGCTATTAAAATCAGGTACCGGTATTCAACCAACTACAAACTTGCAGAGGTCCGTCGGGGCTAAGTTTGGGCCTCCTTCAGTGTCCAACTGCTGTTTTATCCACGAAGTTCATTTCACGAAACTGACATGAAACAGTTTTGTGTCACTTGACTCGCGGAGTCTTTGGGCGATTCAGTGTGATTTTCGAAGCCTCCACAAAAATGTGTGTTTACGACTGTTAAAAAGCATCTTTTTGACTTGACCTCTTGGCATCAAGTCTACAGACTTCAGACTACCCACTCGCTTACGCCAGACCATTTCATTTTTACGTGGTTTATCATAATCTGCTTTAAGTATAAACGGGCGTTCTGAATTGCGGATATTATACACGTGTATGCGTCTGATAAAACCCGTGCAAGGTTCGATTGTATGTACGTATTAGTGAACAAAAATACAGTGCAATACAGTTGCTAAAGCTACATAGCCGACATCACTGTACATGTGTTTTGTCCTGTGACATTGAAATCGTATGTTGTTTTTGGTTCGTGTCACTATAGTATAATAATAGTGTTACCGACAACTATAGTGCGCTTCTACTTATGCGCAAGGACAAAAATTCAATACACTGACAAAAGAGTCGGGTCCGCCAAAAGCATCATATCGGCGAATTCATCGGCATGATGTTATCTGCTCCTTCAGTGTTGTCACGGGAGAGACGAGGCCGCAATCTCCACACCAAATCTTCCCCCAGCCGAGCCAGTCCCCAGGAGACCACCGGCCGAGATGTAACCGGTTCGCCTCTCCCAGAAACACAACACCGGCGTTGTCTGCGCCGCTTTCCTGCCGGCCCGGTTGAAGTGGGGACCCCGTGGGAGAACAGGCGAGCAGCGCTTGTCCTCACGTTGCCGTAACTCGGCCTCGGACTTGTCAGCTGATGGCGGTCCATGCCTTGTCTCCGGCTATCATTTCTCCTTCTGAAGTGTAGGGCGGTTTTTTTTATTCTACGTTTAAAGTAGGGTAGACAAAAAATCTGTACAAAAATCGCTTGTTTCTGCTGTGCGTATGGTGTTATTAGTATAGTGTGCGCATTTAAACCATGCGTCCTGTTCAGCGCATTTTTGGAAGGTGGACTCGTCAGATAAGATTTGAAGGTTTGTATGGTGAAAGTAACAATAAGGTATATGTTTGCGGTAACACCATGTGAAATTGTTTCTCTTTTGTGAGTTTGTGTGGTTCTGAAAGGAACCGGGAAAACTCAACGTTTCGGACAGTGGGTAGTCCTGTACTCTGCCCGTCGTCAGGAGACTCGTCAGTTGACCTATGACCGTAATCGCATGAACGTAGCTTGTGAAATATCGTCCAATCATAATGCGACGCGGAATCTGTCGAATCCCAGACAATCCAGAGAGTTACCGGCACATATATTAGGGACCATTAGATTTGATACGCGTACGGGATGCGTATGCAGCTCGGAAAAAAAGTCGCCTTTTAAACCCCCATTTTGAGTTACAATTTCATCAGTCTTGCATTATGCATTTCAACATTTTGATATGAGAAGTAAATTTCCGATAGTGTACCAGATGAAATAACAATGCAAAGTGGGGATTTAATAGGCAACATTTTCCGAGCCGCATACGTATCTGCACGCGTATCAAATCTAATGGTCCCTGTTGTAAAAACAACGAGAGGGCTGAAGTATGACGTCACCCGGCTCAACAACAGCCAATTTTGAAAGTGAGATAATGACGTGTTGCTGAATGGTACATCTGGGTATTTTGCATATACTTGCCCACTTTGAACCTATTCTTTGAACGCCATGATGTGGATCTACGTTGAAAGCTGGTCGTTTAGTGTGATTTTTTTTCTCCATTCCCCTCTCATTTTTTTCTGTCGCTTTTTTTCAGGGGGTAGTGTCTTCTACACAGGGCCAGCGGCCAAAAACGAGGTTTTATGTGATGGCCGGGAACCCCCTAAAAATAGGTCGGTTGCAAATGAGAAACGTAGAATTTAATCATGGCGCCCTTATGCAAGAACTGTAAGTCAAGCTTTGCCCGAGCTTATTTACAATTTTCGTCGGTCTAGCAAAAAAAAAGCTCTCCCCGATGAAAAACGAAGTCCTCGAAATCGGAAGATGATATCTGCGGCCTTAACAAAGCCCCCGATCGCGCGGCGCGACACGACGTCGAGAAGGGTGGAAAATCGTCGAAGATACCCATGGGAGTACAAGGGTTGATTCGGCGGCGAGCACAGGTGGTTGAGAGCTACGATTGAGCGTGGCTCGTTTGACTGTTCCCCTTCGTCATCACGCGGTGTTTCCTTACTCTCTGACGAGCACCGGGCTCCTAACTGAGAGAGTTGGTGAGAGAGACTGGCGGTCTTACCTTTCTTCGGCTGGCGGCGGCACGTTTGTCTGGTAAAACGGGACAATAACCCGTTCAATGCTGGTCAGCGTGTTTCGGTTTGGTCGCATTCTGTGTTCCTTTGTTTCAAACTTGCAATTTTTCAGTTCATGTTTATCATGAAAATTGTAAAATATGGGCTTCATTTTTTGTGCACCCATCTGTTTTCGAACCAGTCCGCACTTCCCTGCATAATATTTCAACGCTGGCGCGACATACAGCACGATAATTAACCCAGGTCGTCATGCAAGAAGATCAAAAGTGCGATTTTCATGCCTCTGGTACAACTACACGTGCTTATCACTGTTAACATGCCCTGTCAAATTCATTAACCACAAGAATTTAATGACTCATGGTGTGGATATATTGTTTTTCGGGGAATGCACTCTCCCAGGTATATGACCTTTGAACCCAAAAACTTCAAGACCTACAATCTTTCCTCTTTTCTTTTCTTTTTTAGGGGGGGGGGGGGTTGTTTCTTTTTCTTTTATTTTCTTTTTATTTTACTTTGGATTAAATGAGGGCAACTGGGACACTTTTTGAGGTGGCAATATTTTCCCAAATCCTCGGACCTTCCACCAAAGTCCAAAGTACCTGAGTTGGCCTAGAATATACCTGTTTGAGCCCTTGCCCGTGCTCGTCAGCTGTACCTGTGTAACCTGGTTACCAGACTTGACAACTGTGACGATTCTAACGATTCGTGGGACAGGTAGCCACCATAACACGTGACCAGTTCATTACGTCACCGGAAGGAATTCCTCTCGGTTACGAAAATGTCCGAAACTTTCCGAACTCGTTTCCGTCGCTTCGGGTCTTATCGTTGACGTTCGCGATGGTCGGGTATTTCTGCGTGTTAATGCGTTGCATGTACAAAATGTCTGCGACGTCTGTTGTCGATGATCATCCTGAATTTCAAGCTTTCAATTAAATCGGAGCTCGCCATGCCAAAATTCGAGATGTATAAGGCCCATATGAAGCTCAATTCTAGTGTTTGCATCTATATTGCGCATGTGCAATGTGATGTTATATTTAATAGGTCTACCTGTGAGAAAAAAATACGCGTTGTCTTTATCACACTATCACAGCATTTTTCCTTAACAGTTTACCCATCATGAAAGTGGTAGAAAATGGAACAGAATCGGAAGTGTCATGCTCTTGTAGTAGTATTTTGCCGATCGAAATTGGCAAGAGTGTTATTTTAGTTCCTGCCACTGATGACGTCACTCGAACTGAGATTGTATATATAATGATACATGTGTATATATATATTTTTTGTACTGTGGTTGCTACCTGACGTAAGGGACGATACTTCAGGATGTGGTGGCTCGTCATGTACTTGTAGTCAATGCAAACTTCATCGTAGTCTAAACATTTTTGGCAAGAATACCACATGCCAAAATGCAACTGCATGAGAGCTGAATGAGCGCAGCGACGGTACCAGGTGGAGAAACAAATTGCAGATCGTAAACTTTCACTACTATCATCCGCGCAGATCCATGCTGAATCGACATAGCCGGGCACTTCATGTTCAAATCACAAGCCCCCAAACCTCACCAAAGCTGCTAAGCAAACACTGCGCCGCCCATGATAGCACGGGCAAGCTGGGCTTAACGCCACCACTCACTCGGTGAGGAGAGACAGATCTAGGTTACCGACCCCCTGATTTGGCTCTGGGGTCTTTCCTAGAGTTCACTGTTTCCATGCAAGATCTTGATAGGCAGTATAGTACCAATACTATATACCTTGGGAGATCGCGTGCAATCAACCGTACGAAGTGCTGGCTGGTTAGTATTAAGCACCATGCCTATAGACCTTTTTCACACACGTGATCAGATAGCGCGGGAAAAGTAAACAAAACCACTACGCGTGGACCGCCAGAGTGATCGCAGTATCGCATGGTGCGCGCACGCGACGCGCTTGACTGGTTCACTCTATTAGCATCATGACGAGACGTGGAAAAGTGTCTATTTCATCTGTTCAAATCTTGGTCTAAATCTGGGTCAAAAGAAAGTCTACTTGAAGTCCGTAGATTTGAGTCCAAAAGTTGGAAAACAGTTCAAAATCCACATTGACTTGAGCTCTGACTCAAGCCTGAAGTCCCGCATACTCGCAAAATCTCGTGTATTTTTGATGCGTGTATTAAACCTTACGCTCGTGGAGTGACGTAAGCACCGATATTGGGACTGTTCTCGTCCTATTAAAGTAGCGTTAACTTGGTGTCCAAACATTTTAATGCACGATATGGGGCAGAGGAAACCCCCCCCCCCCCCCCTCTTTTGTGTTGGTCATTGTGTTCCCGGAATTTCGGGAATTCTTTGCAGATCTCTAGGGGGGATATGTTAGGTAACAATAGTCTGGAGAGTGTATAGGGTATAGGGAAAAAAGGGGGACCCCTCTGCCCCATATCGTGCTGGGTATATGTCCAAATATATGCGCGATATTGTATGGACAGCGCATGAAGCTGCACGAGTGCGTATTACATTCATTTACAATAATTAATTTTGCACAGCACTTTCGAATTCCAAAATGACGTCCACAATACGACGAGGATATACCGGAAGGTGATACGGCCAAGCGGCTAAATTAACATTGTGGGCGCTGCATGTTATGCGCAAGTGCATCGAATGGTCAGTAACGTCCAGTACATCCTTTGTCAATGAGTGGTGAATTTGCCTGTGCCCCTGACCTAATCACAGGTGTTCTAATACTTTGCAGGTCATGCATTATGCATATTATAGCATATTATATGCATATTATAGCATTTCCCACCGTTGTGAGGGATTAGCAACATTTGCATCTTGTATATATATACCCATACGCCATCAGATACCCGGTAAGCTTCATAATTTTACTACTGCCCATGACATCGACACAAATTTTCAACATTTTCATTTCTCCTGACAGATTCCTAGCACGCGTGCAAAAATACGGAAGTATCTGAGTCTGAGACCATGCATAAAATATAATTCCTTCCATTTGACTTTTGTCCTCTTATCGCTACAGGGTAATTGTATTGAAGATGTGCAAGATGCGACTTGGAAACCGGCGATCGCTATCTTAGGATGAATGAGAGCGAAGCACCACTCAGAGCAGGATGCGGGAGATAGTATCTGAAGAGTGTGATCCACGGAGCTCAATAGTAGAGAGCCAACTTAAAGCGTGTCTTCAGTGAATATCACATCGAAGTATTTTTCTGGGGTATGTGGAGGGACAGTTCGAATAAAATGGCAAGTCTGTTTTTGACTTGACAATAAGATGATGCGTTTAGTTTTTGTTACTTTTATTGATGTATGAGGGCGCTGTTGTAAGGTTGTCCAGTGATGTCATCAATTTGAGAGAATTGTACATGAAATGAGGTTTGACTAACTGGTTACTGATTCAGTAACAACTTGATTAACAATACAACCGTAACGATAGTATAAGATTAACAATGCTATGCCTATGGGATTCTGACTTGATTTCATGAAAACCCCAAATTTCAAGTACCGTATCAAGTGCGAGGGTACAGCATCAGTTTCTCCTTGATGACATCACTTCCGTGACATGAATATGCAAACACTCTTTGCATGAGAATCAAAGATCTGGCCGTAAAATACTAAAACACTTTTACATCCGAATGGAACAAACAAGAACTATGGACTGCGCGAATGGCATTATGACATAATAGCGACGTTCGCCACAAGTCACACCAAAGCGACAATAATAGCCTATACATGTTATAGTAAGCTGTGTGACAGCAAGTTTAATTCCAGGCTAGTCTATATCAAAATCATTTTGTTAATGAAGGAGTGGATGAAACGGGAGCTTGCACAGCAAACGTTTACTTATCAAACTTTATTAGATTGGGAAAAGAAAACAAAAAATGACATTCACAAATCTTCCTTTATCCCATTCAAGAAGGGTATGAAAGGCAAATACGTGTATAAAGGCTAATCCGCAATAAATTGGCATCTCTTAAATTTCCATATGATGCACGATATGGGGGCAGAGGGAACCCCCCCCCCCCCCTCTTTTGTGTTGGTCATGTGTTCCCGGAATCTCAGGAATTCTTTTCAGAAGTCTAGGGGGATGTGTTAGGTAACAATAGTCTGGAGAGTGTATATGGTGTAGGGACAAAAAGGGGGGTACCCCTATGCCCCATATCGTGCTGGGTATATACATTTCCTACATCACAGTGAGCTTATATTCTGAAGGTAGCCTGTACTTTCATACACTACTCACAGCTTTGATGCCAGGCCTTCCAACCGACCCTGAAGACACCTTGGTTCGTGGAGTTACCTTGTACTTCCGCACGCAGTCACTCATCCGTTCCCAGCAAGACGAGGCACAGGAGTCAACAGAGCCACGCACGACATGCGAGCGTGTCCCTGACGAGTTCACGCGCCGTGCGCCACGGCTCACGTACGGCGCCTGCTGAGCAAACGGGCTCGGCACCGGGTGAGTTTTATAACCTCGACCGCTTGCCAAAATTTGGATGATGAGAAAAACGTGCGGGCTTGGCCGAGAATGGTGAGACAATAATAGTTACCTTCGCAGAAACACAATGTTGGGACAATGCTAGGATTTCCAGTAGGCCTAATTATGCAGTTTCGAGTGACTGGTTGGGGGGGGGGGGGGGGGGGTGGAGAGGGTGGAGAGGCAGCCCCGAACCACAAAGAGGGTTACACTTTCCAAATATGAAATATTAATGACATAAAATTAAAAGACCACAACAAAATAGAATTACAAACAGAACGAATAAACAAACTTTATATGTAAAATGAATTTTGTGAAGTGATACAAAAATGTCCGACTTTTAAAGAAGAAAAAGAAAAAACAACAAAAATGCTGTCCATGTATTCTCTTTTAATTCAGTTTGTCGTGTTTCCTTTGCTTTCTAGCAAAAAACAGAGGCCCACATCAGTTTCAGAAGTTATACTATTAAGGATAAAGCCCCCCCCCCCTAACAAAAAAAGAACGACAGACTTTTTACAATAGGCTTATTTGGACGAAACTTTCTGAAATTAAAACAAAAATTCCAAAAAGAACATTTTTCCCCATGTTTTAAACACCTGTCAAATTCATCTCAACGTTGTTCATAAGGAAAGAACTAAGTTAAGATAAAGTAAGAATGCTTTCACGTATAGGCCTATAACGTATGTAAACGCCAGTTTCCGGACAACATTATCCTAACGTATGTGAAACCTAGTAGGCCTACCGGTACGTTTGTGAATGCCATTTGTTTTGCTATTTGAACGTTCAAATAGCAAAACTGGCATTCATATTATATGAACGCCAGTTTTCAGACAGTGTTATCCATTAGGCCTAATGAGCTGCCCACAGCCAGAACTGCACATGTCCAAATTTTATCAATATTAATTATTCATGAAAACATTCCCTGCAGACAGACAGCTCCTTCGCGAGTATCTCTCTCCTCCAAACCGCACGCTACATATTTGTTAGGGTTTGTTTGTTTTTAAAAGGACAGCCTCTCGCGGAACATGTGCCAGAAAGAACGTCCAGTGACCGGCATATCGGTCGACCGACTTCCCAAGCCACCAGACGGAAGACACTCGCTGTTTGTGTTTCTTTTTGACCTACAAAATTCTTTTTAAAAAACAAGAGAGCTGTCATTTTTCTACTTCGCAAGGGCAGCAAAATGTGGCAGTCGTTTCCTGCATGGACATTCCATTATCACACGTGGCCTGCTTTATTTGACAGGTAAATACACACACAAACACTCGAGATAAAAATGAACTTGTCTGTTATGGCCCTTCGGCGAGAGATACATCCCCTCAGAAATGTCGTACGTGTCAAAAAGTAGTACAGATCTCATCGGGTAATGGTGTAACAGGGCTGGAACAAACGGGCAATTGTAAAGCAGGCATCTGGTCTGCTGGAAACTGTAGCATAATACATGTAATAACAAAATATCGCTCTATTTTTTTCCAGTTTAATTTTGTATTGTGAAGTGTGTTTTATGGGTGTTTTTGTAACATATTTCAAATAGTAAATATAAGTGAATAAATGAACAAATAAAAAAAATGAATAAATGAAAACATGAATACACGAATAAAAGAAATGAATAAATGATCATATATATTAATACAGGAATATTTGAATACATGATTATACATGTATTGCTAATCAAATGGGTATCATAATATGTCATTACAGGAGGCTATCCGGTTAGTCACGGGTCCTCCACCACGTCACAAAATTAATGAAAAGTTCCTTTACCTCCCATGATTTTCCAAATCATTTTAGCACAACATCCTCTGCTTACCAACACATACTAAGCAAACTTGAACCCCTGTTCTCGATCACCGTCCGTTTACATCCCAATTCGATACCCTCTCCATGCGCGTAACGCGATACAGCAGCAGTCCCAAGCACCCTCGTTCCCGCATGTCACTGACCAATCAGATGAATTCCCGCCATATATTTTTGGCGGGCTCGGGTTTCAAATAAATTGGTCGGAACAGCGCGTGGCGGGCGACCTGGCTGCTTCAGTAACAAAGGAGTTTTGTAGACTGCGAATGAACGCAAGAGACTTTACTGGGAAGACAAAAGAAGGTATATGAATGTGGCGAATGTGCGAGCATCCATTTTTCTTTTTAAATATTTATGTCAATCGGAGAAAATAATTCGTCTCTTTCGCGTGACATTTTCCATTCACGTCTGTTTAGTTGTGTCCTAGATTATAACATGCAAACAGTAGGTATACAATGGGACTAGCCGAGACCCCCACCACGCAACTTTGGCTCTAAATGACGCCGTTTTTCGACCCGATGTCGAACGAACCTATATGATAGTAATAAACATTGGTCAAATATTAGTCTTTTCTGCGAGTATATTATGAGTGACTGGATAAACAAATGAATCTTTACGACATCTTTTACCGTTGGTTGTTCTTCAATTTGGAAAGAGCTATTCAGATCTTCATTTTGGTGTATCACTCAGTTCCGATAAAAATGGACGCCCGGCCTGTATGGGCAAAAATGGATTTCCACTGTATATAGGCCTAAGTCATGTTCAAAGTCTGTAACTGGCGACTTGTGACTCCTATGAAGGTGGTTAGGTGAGAGTTGTGCGGCCGGAAAAATGTATGTGCCAAAGCTATAAATTGCTTTTGATAAATGCATTGATATAATTATTATTTGTCTTTTTTTAACAATCAATTTTCTGCACTTCGTTCTTACGAGTTGATTACATAGTAAGGGAAGTTTACAGGTAAGTTCTGTGAAATGTGGAGGGACACATTATTTACGTTACCAGTTTTCTAAAAAAATAGGCTTGTAAAATGTATTTAAATTGTATTTATTTATTTATTAACCACATCCAACAGCGGCAGAACCGCCAAATACAGGAATGGGATAAAACAATTAAAAAACATAAATATTAAAACCATTCTCTATATTAAAAAATAATAATAATTAAATATATTAAAAATTAAATGAGAAAATTGTGGGGTAGGGGTGGGAAGGATAGAGGTGGCGTTGTCATAGAGGTAGGCCTGTGGTTATAATGTAGTGGCCTGGTAGAGTGATTAAGTTCGCTTGTCACACGGGACAGTTCGTAAGGAATCAGTTCCAGGAGTCCAAGAAGAAATAAAATAAAATAAAATTGCATTTCAATTTTGACATAATTTTCGTAGAAATGTCAATATACTGTCAGAAAAAAATTCTTTTGTGCTGCCCAAGCATTCCTTTAGCCTGCTGTGATGTAAGTATACATGTATGTATAAAATGTATCTAATTTTCTGTTCGGTGCACTTTATTGCCAATTCTAGAATGTGTTTCTGTGTAGTAGACATCTTGTCAAGGATTTTATTGACGACAGCAGTGAGCGCTAAATGTAAAACCATTTTGTCAACTGGTAATTTCTGCGACAAGTTGTGCCGTTGAGCTAGGGAATAAAGTATGGTCATCTGAAAATGCAGAACTCGAGAGAGCTTTTTGCAACAACAAAAAATCACTACACAAATACATTAACATCACTGATCGTCATTTCATTAACTCCGAAACGTTAGGTTGTAATTCTATTTCATGTTTCATTCATGCTTGGAAACCGTCTAGTAATTATTCATAGTGTTTTCGATTTGATTAAGGGAACTGTATTCAACACCTTTCTCTACTGTTTGATCGACGTTTTGCAGTTGCCAAAAAAAGTGATGCACCCAATCAAAGTAATGGATTTCATTCATCTCGCAGTCGCAACGAGAACAGTTTGTCCGGCATGGGTTTTTTTCACGATCAGACGACGTTTGCTGACTTGATCGAGGCTGTGGAAATCGACGGGTGTCCATTCCCGCCCGCCCGCGTCAAACATCGACGAATTTGGGATCGCTAATACAATTTCGCCAATCGCTTCTCCATTTTATCGCCGGGACAGCGAACATACCCCTTTCCAATTCCCATCCAACCGTGTTTTAGGGGGCTCCTATGATGTCCAATTAGTTCCGGCCCAAATGCGATTTATCAGCGCTCAGGGAGTGGCAGACAACACGCTTAATCGAATATGTTGTGGGGAGGGAGAAAAAAAGGCGGGAAAAAGATTTGATGTCGGAATTTGGTGCTGGCTCGAGGGGGACAACGGCCTGGGGGATATACTCCCCTACTCTTGGCGTTGCAAAGTAGTCTTGTCGTGGCCGCTCATGTGCAAAAACTGACATCAATTTAGGTTGAATTTCCTGACATCTTTGCTGCATACTCAACTGTGTTAACAAGTTTAGACCCTGTTATGGGGCCCTGTTACCTCGCTCGTGTAAATTATAGGGCGGGCCAAAATGTGATCACTTCTGTCCCTGATTTAACTATGGGCATTATTTGAGAGCAGGAACCAGCAACCGATTTAAGTAAAACTGCCCCGCAGAATTTAATGAAATTTAGTCACGAATGTTCAAACTATTCGGGTGTTTTTTTCAGTGGGGCTGAAAGCACAAAATTTTTCGCAGAAAAAAATAGGCTACTTGTACTTTTGCAAACAAGAAAAAGAAATGGGAGGTCAAGTGCGGTATCTCATAAGCGTGACTTTGATCAAAATTAAACAACTTAATTTCTCTCTGATTTACGAGTCATGAAATTGAAAGAAATATGAAGTTTATTGGAAACTTCAAACGCCTTCTGATCCAATATCTTTCATGGTTCAAAATTACCCCTGGAAAACTTTACCTGTAAAACGATACCACCCTTTTCACACGACCACCAAATTCTGACTTTATTGACATCAAAACTTTTCTCGATAATTCATTTGGACACGAGCTCCATAATGAACCGTAAACATTTTAAGGAAACCCCGATATTCCCTGCGAAGCAACTTGATTTATTCCCAACTGTAAAATGTAATTGATTTAACACATGCAGTAAGAGCTCACTGAGGGGGAAATTGTGAAAACATCCACCCAGGTTTCAAAGTGGGTGGCATGCTCGAAGATTATAATGACTGGAATTTTTCAGGACATCGTAAGATAAAATGTCTCTGGCTGCATTGATTTATTTATCAGATGTTGTGTAGATCACAGTGTATTCATTCTTGTTTTGAGGACTTCTGAACCATGTAGTATATCTATTATGGCACGGATGTGCGGGCGTTAAGGGGTAGTGCCTGTGCCCCAAGCCTAATTGGAATTGGTGTGCCGGCGTAAAAATGAAAAACAAAATTGACAAACTTGCGCCGTTTACAAATTAATGGCAGTTACCACTCAAATTTATTTTAAAACTTAAGGGATGGGAGGTAATTTCATCTTGAGCAGATCACAGTTCTTCTGGCTCCACGAGTGCTTGGCGGTATTTTTGGCTTTTGTTTTTGTTTTGGACAAATTGCAAACGTTGAAAAATTACAGTTTGGTTTCAATTACACCATTGACTTATGCACAACATTGAGCCGTGCTTATCCAGAAATGGTCCGTTGTTCTATTGCACTTGCCCCATAGGCCTACATGATTTGGCTTGTTTTTATTAAAAATACCAAAAGTTATTACTATATTGAGTTCGAAGATCACAAGGCAAATGCGTATCGTTTAAGTGGACTGGTGTTCTGTTTTTATCTTGTTTACACGACAAAATTGGTTTCTATTTCTCACCACCATTTATGTAAATAACATGCATTTATTTCTCAACATGCAGTTCGGGTGACGGCAATAAAACAAACTTCTGTGCAAGTCATAGCCCTCGGCGAGGAGTGCTAGTGATGAAATAAGCCAGAAACCCCACATGACCATTAAAAACTCAAGTATGAAAACGTGGAGGGAATAAAACCATTATTCCCTGCGGGATACACAAATATTTCCCCACTGTACACAAAGTGTCAGTTGACGGATAAACAAACCCCGTCTCGCACCAGACGACTTCTGTTCCCCGCTCGCGATGTTTGGAAGGACCGAAATTCCCGAGGGGCGGGGAGGGGGTTCAGAAGGGCAAGGTGGATTTCATCCCTGGAAAATATTCCGAATCGCGCTATTGCGTAATTTACAATCATTCTGAAAGACTTTAGCAAAATGTCGGGTCAGTATAAACGCGACACTGAAATCATACTTGCAAATCTCGACAGCGGCCAGTTTCATGCAACCCGAAACGCCGAATTCGGTGCCGATTGCCTGCAATTCTGTAGGCCCTATAATCGAGATAGTAAAGAAGTTCTGCGCTAACCCGTGGACATAGAATCCTTAATTACGGGATGTACCGGTAGCTAGCGCGGCCATGCGCCGAAGCTAAAATTCCTTGCTAAACTACGAATTACCGGTATACGCTAACCGTTAGCACAGAATTTTCTGATGCAGTTTTCAATGGTTAGCGACGATTCCTCGTAAGCAAAGAACTAGAAGTGGGCGTGACAGGCCGTCTGTGGAGACGGTTTAAATCAACCTTATTATGATTATAAGATCGGCTATTTTGTATTGCTTTCTTTCCACATATTTTAAGGCTTTAATACAAAGTTAAACCCTAATTGTTTGTTGCATGGCCATTTCTATTTTGCATTCACGTTCTCCACAAGGCAAAAGAAAGCTTGAATAATTTTATCAAAAACATGCAAAACAGTTTTATATTTCCCGTGCTTCGTTGAATAGACGATTCCGACCTTTTTTGTTAGTGGTTTGCACTGGTCTGACGTGCGGCCACTGGGCGCTCTATTATACCATCCTTTTGTCTTGACTGAATACAATGCCTGCAGTTACAGTCATACAAAGCAAGCGTATGTCTACAGGTGCGGACAACAATTCATCTGCATTCAGCATCTCCGTAAAGCCTTGGTCGGAGTCGTCTATAGCCTAATTTGTTATCTCAAGAATTCGAAGAACGTATCACGCGCGAGCCCATTGACCAATCGACAGGTGCATTACGGAATCGGGGCGTGGAGAAGGGTTGCAATAAGAGGTATTTGAATAGACGGCCTAACACACCTATTCGCCTGCAGTCGCACGCTTTATATGCTGTTACCGAGTGTAATCGTTACAAAGCAAGCTTACAAGATGGCGGAGTTTGAAGTGTTGGTGAAGAGACTAATGCAGTACAACCTTCATGCTGCAGATAGCTGAGATCATGGAAGTCCTTTTTAGAGTACCGGTAATGATCTTTGCCACTTAGTTGTTTTTTATAATGCCGACATTTTGAATGTCACTGGGTAAGCACCATCAGTTCTCAAATTATTGGACAATGTTTTTGCAGTTTCTCAAATCATTGACCAGTTGTTTGTCATTTTAAAGGGGAGTTTTGTCCTTCCAAACGAAGTATTGTAGCACTGTGTGCTCAGTGCTCACCGAGAGCCATGCATCGTAGGAAAACTTGACTGCCGGAACGGTGACAGAGATCACCCCTAGGCAGATCCCATCATTTAACACTGTTTTAAACCTTTGTCGTTTCCATCATTACAGTCCAAGCGCCCAAGAAAACAAGGATTTCATGTACACAGCAGAATGGCATCACTATAGGCCTTTTTGATTTTTAAAGATTGCAACTTGCTATACTCCCCATTAAATTCAGCAATTAATTTGGTCAAAGTTTGTACTTAAAGATGATGCTAATTGCTGAGAGAAGTCTGCGTAATTTTCTAGTTTTATGTAGATTGCGTATTGTAAAATAAAACGACCAATTATTTCTGCCATAAAATAACAAAAAAGTGACTTTTGAGAGGTATTTTTATCAAGTCCCCTCGAGCCCGCTGGTCATAGGACGTACTCCCCTTTTATGTCTAGTGCTAGACACAAAAGGGGTGTTCGTCTTATTTGATGCTGCGCTTGAGTCCCCTTTTTGTTATTCCATGGCAGAAATAATTTGCTGTTTTATTTTACAATACGCAATCTACATAATTAAAACTACCAAATGACGCCGACTTCTCTCAGCAATCAACATCTTTAAGACGGCAATGCATGTATTAGAGTTGCGACTCGTCAATGCTTTAATTTTACGATATTGCAATTTTTCCTCAAGCATAAGAAACCAAGAAAAAAATCATCTAAAACCAAGTCAATTTCAACCTAAACCCCTGTTAACTCGGCATGATTTCTCCATTCCGGAAATTTCAATGGAGACTTTTCTTAAGTAAAAAAAACTTGGATTTCTAAAATTGTGCGTTGGGATATTGCATTTTCCCCCAATGATATAACCATGAAAAATTCCAGCAATAAAACCAGCAAATTGCTTAACTTTTTAAAGTTGTTACGTCCGTGCCTTGTGGAAGAGGAATTTAAAAAAAATATTATTGAATAGGCCTACTTTTTCTACTATTACCAAAGTCGTCAACTGTCCAATCAGACACTGAACGGAGAAAATCAACCTATAGTATACGTTTAGGCTAGTTACCGAATAATATTATTCATTCAGTTCCCGCAGGCAGATCCGAGTCCAACATTAATGTAATATAACAAATCATTTTGCCGGTAATTGCAAAGAAGCAAATTTTACATACCTTAAAATTCGTTTGTTAAAACCAAATAGCAACTTTTCAAGTAACCTTGGTGCGACTAAGAAAGTTTGGGGCGAGAAAGTTGACGCGTTTTCGTTAACCATTAGGCCTATGAATTGCGCACTAGTTTCCTATATTTTGTCGACCTAATAGCTTAATTTGTCAATGAACGATGCAAATAATTCTTACCATATTTTGGCCGTTTCCCGTCCCATCAACTGAAAAAAAATCATACAACTGAATCCCTAAGTGGTAAAAACTTCAAATTTGTATACCGGTAATTGATATACGGTTGTCTTTCTGGAGAAAGATTAATGGATGTTGGTACAGTTCCCGTCAGCGCGGAGGACGGACGAGTTGTATTTCACGACTTGATTCTTTTTAATGTGATTGGAGGCTTTTATCGGTGGAGAGTACAACTAGAGAGAACTTTTGCAGATACACCATGTGAAGTTACTAACTCTAAAAAGGGAAGTGTGGTTGTTAGAAGAAACGGGTATTATCACACTTGTCTGTTTAGAGTTCGCTACTTCATCTGGTGTATCGCAAAGTTTCTCTCCAGTTGTACTGTTCTTCTTTTTTTTGACTCGTTTTATTTCGACATACTTTATATATTACTTCCAAACACTTTAAGTAAGAAGACGAGTTTGGCATAGTGGACATGCACTCTGACTCTAGAGCCGTAGGTTGCGGGTTCAAATCCCGCAAGTGTCTGTGCGGGGCATTTTGTTCTTTTTTTCCAGTTGTAATAAATTCTTTTAAAAATGCAAAACTCTGTTTTATTTTATCTAGTAGGATAGAGAACTGGGGCCAGTCACCAACCACGGCAGGTTCCGTGGCTGGGCTGGGTATCGAACCCGGGTCGTTTCACCCCGGGGTCGACACCTCTACCGCATCCACCATCTGGGTCCCCCCGTCAAAATCGCTCGTTTCTAATACTTAAAGAATAGATTCGTACTAATATAAACGAGAAAAAGAGCATTCCCTCTCCAGGGATCGAACCCGGGCCTCTGGAGGACAAGTCCCAAGCATTTCCACTATACTACCGGCACTTGTTGAATTGATGAGGAATTTATTTATACTTATTTTTCAGATTCGTACTTTAAAATAAATGGAAATAAAATTATCTTCCCCCTGGTCTCGAACCCGGGTCTCGGGGGCTGCAGTTCTGTGTATTTCCACTATACTACTGCGACTTGTTGAAACGCTGCGAAAATTTTGAATACTTATAGTACACATTCGTACTGGTACTTTAATATAAACGAAAAAAAAAAGGAAGTTTCCCTATCCGGGGCACGAACCCGGGCCTCGGGAACTCAAGTCCCCAGTATTTCCACTATACCATACCGGCACTTGCTGAATCGTTGCCAACATTTTAAATACTTATAGAATAGATTCGTACTTTAATATAAACCAGAAATAAAAATTATCTTTCCCCGATCTCGAACCCGGGTCTCGAGGGATGCAGTCCTGTGTATTTCCACTATACTACTGCTACTTGCTGAATCGTTGCCAACATTTTAAATACTTACAGAATAGATTCGTACTTTAATATAAACCAGAAATAAAATTATCTTTCCCCGATCTCGAACCCGGGTCTCGAGGGCTGCAGTCCTGTGTATTTCCACTATACTACTGCTACTTGTTGAATCGCCGTGACAATTTTAAATACTTACAGTATACATTCGTTTAATATAAACGAAAAAGAAAATCCCCTCTCTGGGGATCGAAAACGGGACTCGTCAGTTATAAAGTCCCATGCATTTCCACTCTACTACCGGCACTTGTTGAATCGCTGAGAAAATGTTGAATACTTATTATACAGATTCGTACTTTAAATATTTAAATGGAAATAAAATTGCCTTCCCATGGTCTCGAACCCGGTTCTCGCGGGCTGCATTCCCTTGTATTTCCACTATACCAGTGACACTTGTTGAGTCGCTGCAAAAATGTTAAATACTTACAGAATAAATTCGTACTTCAAATATAAACGAAACATACACATTGCCGTCTCCCAACATAACCTGCCTACGCCACCGACAGTTCGTGAAGGTTCCGGTACGAGTTGGTACGAATCTATACTGTAAGTATTAAAAATTTTCGCGGCGATTCAGGAAATGTCAGTGGTATCGTTGAAACACACGGACTACAGCACTCGAGACCCCGGGTCGAGCCCCGACGAAGCAAATTTATTTCCGTTTATAGAGTACGAATCTATACTATAAGTATTTAAAATTTTCGCTGTGAATCAGCAAGTTCCGCTGGTCTTCTGGAAAAACACTGGACTGCAGCCCGCGAGACCGGGGTTCGAAACCAAGTCAAAGCTATTTTATTTCCGTTTATATGAATCTGTATTATAAGTATTTAAAATTCCCACTGTGATTTAACAAGAGCCTTTGGTATAGTGGATATGGACCTGGCTGCAGCTTTCGAGACCAGGTTTCTTATTGTTATTTTCGTTTATATAATTTGAAGTAGGAATCTATACTTCAAGTACTTTAAATTTTCAATTTGATTCATAAAGTGCCGATAGTGTATTGGAAATATACATGGAACTTTATCGCCCGAACCCCGGGTTCGAGTCCCGGAAAGGCATTTTTTTTTTTTCATTTAAGTACGAATCTTTATTATAAGTTTTAAAAAATTTGCTGCGATTCAACAAGTGCAGGAAGTATAGCGGAAATAGACGGAACTTTAACTCCTGAGGACCGAGTTCGAACCCCAGAAAGGGTGTTCCTTTTCTTATTTTTAGTTTATATTAAGGTACGAATTTATTCTGTAAGTATTTAAAATTGCTACGAAGATTCAACAAATTCCGGTAGTATAGTGGAAATACACGGGACTTTAACTACCGTACTGAGGCCCTAGTTCGAACCTCAGAGAGGGATTTTTTATACCGTTTTATTAAGTACGAATTTATTCTGTAAGTATATAAAATTTCCCCAACGATTCAACAAATGCCGGTAGTATAGTGGAAATACACCGTACGGGACTTTAACTACTGAGGCCCGGGTTCGATCCCCCGAGAGGGAGTGCTATTTTTCCGTTTAATATTAAAGTACGAATCTATACTTTAAGTATTTAAAATTTTCGATGCGATTCGACAAGTAGCAGTAGTCTTGTGAAAATACACAGGACTGCAGCCCTCTTGACCTGGGTTCGAGACCAAGTGAAGACAATTTTATATTTTCACTTTGATTCTAAAAGTGCCGATAGTGTAGGCCTATTGGAAATATACATGGAACTTATCGCCCGAACCCCGGGTTCGAGTCCCAAAGATGCATTTTTTTCCTATAGTACGAATCTGTATAATAAGTATTCAAAATGTTCTCAGCGATTCAACAAGTGCGGGTGGTTTAGTGGAAATGCCTGCGACTTTGACTCCCGAGGCTCGAGTTCGACTCCCGGAGAGGGAAATTATGTGGTTTCTTTTTACCGTTTATAATAAAGTACGAATGGGTAGGCTACTATAAGTATTTAAAATGTTCGCGACCAGGTGAAGAAAATTTTATTTCTGTTTATATTAAAGTACGAATCTGTATTATAAGTATTCAAAATGTCCTGAGCAACTTAACAAGTGCCGGTAGCATAGTAGAAATGCTTGGGACTCTGACTCCGCAGGCCCGGGTTCGATTCCTGAAGAGGGAACGTATTTTTTCGTTTATATTACAAGTACGAATCTATTCCTTAAGTATTAGAAACGAGCGATTTTGACGGGGGGACCCAGATGGTGGATGCGGTAGAGGTGTCGCCCCCGGGGTGAAACGACCCGGGTTCGATGCCCAGCCCAGCCACGGAACCTGCCGTGGTTGGTGACTGCCCCGGTTCTCTATCCTACTAGATAAAATAAAACAAAACAGAGTTTTGCATTTTTTAAAGAATTTATAACAACTGAAAAAAAAGAACAAAATGCCCCGCACAGACACTTGCGGGATTTGAACCCGCAACCTACGGCTCTAGAGTCAGAGTGCATGTCCACTATGCCAAACTCGTCTTCTTACTTAAAGTGTTTGGAAGTAATATATAAAGTATGTCGAAATAAAACGAGTCAAAAAAAAAAGGAAAGTACAACTAGAGAGAAACTTTGCGATACACCAGATGAAGTAGCGAACTCTAAACAGACAAGTGTGGTAATACCTGTTTCTTCTATTAACAACCACACTTCTCATTTTAGAGTTAGTAACTTCACATGGTGTATCTGCAAAAGTTCTCTCTAGTTGTACTCTTCACCGATAAAAGCCTCCAATCACATTAAAAAAGAATCAAGTCGAAATATAACTCGCCCGTCTGCCACTGACGGGAACTAAACCAACACAACTATTCTACAGAAAGACGGCCATATTAGTTAGCCCAATTTAAAGTGTAACCTCTTATAGGAATTCAGAAGCAGGTGTTTTGATTTGTAGACACAAGATAGGACGGAAAAAACGGCCATAAGGGTAAGAATTATTTTCATCGTTGGACGGCAAAATGTGAAATCGTACCAAGAAAACCCGTTCATTTACTCTCCCAAAATTCTCTTGTTAAAAATCTTACCGGGGTTACTTTGAAAGACTTAAAAATTTGCTTGAAAATTAGATTTTTTTGACAAACTGATTTTAAGGAAATTACATGTAAAGTTTGCTTATATGTATGGCTTACAAAATTACCGTCAAATGATTTGCATTAATGTGGTAACTAAACGTTCAATGTCTCATTGGACAGCTCACAACTTTGGTAATGGTAGAACAATTACAGTTATTTAATTATAAACAAAAATCGAAGTGCCACGTCTTCTAAAAATCACAGACGTAACAACTTTAATGAGTTAAGCAATTTTCTGGTTACATAAATTAACTGCTGGGATTTTTCATGATTTCCATATCATTGGGGAAAATTGCAATATCACAAAGAACAAACACTTTGAGTTGCAACACTCTGAATAGATTCATTGGCTGTGAATTCCAACAAATTTAGAATATGCCATTTTGGGGCTAAATCGATAGAAATGGCAAGGGGTGTTTTTTTTTAATATATCAATTGAAACTTCAGGAATGGTATCCCATGAGCACTAGAGACGAAATCATGCCTAGTTAACAGGGGTCCTAGGCCGAAATTGATTCCTTTTAAAATGATTTTTTATTGTATTTTATTAAACAAAAAATATTAGGCCTATTATAATTTGTTATTAAAAAAAAAATTGGGGGGGGGGGGGGTTTGCAACATAGTAAAAAAAAAAGAACCGAGTCGCAACTCTAAAATAGATCCACTGATATCTTTAGGATGAACTTTGACCAAATAAGTTGTTGAATTTAATGAGGAGCAGCAAGTTGGAATCTCAAATAGTGATGTACCATAATTCTGTTGTGTACAAGAAATCATTGCTTTCTATGTACTCGCCTTCTTTTCTACACATGCATCCTTTTACTAATTGTGGGACATTTTGGGAATTTGTTTAAATACCTTTTAATGGCAGTGACAGTCTGGCACATGTACCCACTAATCACTTTGTTCATGTTGAAATTGCAGCACAGCAAGGGTGCCGGCTAGTGGACTAAGGATATATTTTAGACAAAATGAAAGCACATGGGTTTTGGAGTCCGACTATTTTCAACAAATGTTAGGATGTCTTCAGCGCTTTTTCTGGCTGATATCTGAATCATTGTTTTTATGTAAAGGGATAAAAAATATGATGTTGGTAACATGAATTTTCGAACTTAAAACACCCAAATTAGTTAAGACGGCCATGTTGCCAGCTTACTATTAAAAAAAATGCCTCTTCGTGTCACTTTTTTCAAAATCTATCAAAGTTTAATTTTAAAAAGGAAATTATTTTGTGCACGAACAGCATATCTGCAGCATGGAGATCGATAAAGAAAAACAAATTTAAGCATCGGCTTACTCAAAATCACTATATTCATGTTTTTCATTGAGTTTTATAAAAAAGTGTAATTTTAAGCACAAACAGCTGACCAATATAAGTCAGCTCCTGCATGAAACTGAATTTAAGCTCCGACTTTTGTGCAAATAAGACTGTAAAAATGAGGTCCCCAAACAGGGGCGGATCCAGGATATTTTGCAGGGGGGGTTCTGAAATTGTTTTCGTACATTGCATAAAAAGTTGACTTTCTGAACGTTGGTGGCGCCATTTACCCTGTTTTGTTCTTACCCGTACACGCAAAATATGACCTTTACAGGGTTTTGCTTTTCTGTTCTGGTTTTGATACGGTATTTTAGGCGTAGGCCCTCACAAAAGAAAAAATGGCATGGCAAGGCAAGCCCCCCCCCCCCCTCCGCCCCTGCCAAAATGCAGAACTGAACATAAAATTGACAAAGGTTGATAACCAATGTCAGACGATGGAATTGGTGTCGGAAATGTTCATTTAAACGGAGTTTTTTCCCTTGCTATGTAGTTTCGATAATAGTCACACTCGGTCCGTCCATAGAGGGGGATTTGAGGATTGCAAAAATTCATTTCCATCTTATGTATCCAGCAGATTGCCTTGAAAATGTGCCCCAATTTACGGATTTCAATTTCTTAACATTCAACCTTTATGAAACCGTCTAAAATTCAAGTTTCTCGGGCGCTTGGACCGTTGAATGATGGAAGCGACAAAGGTTTAAAACAGTGTTCAATGATAGGATTTGCCTGGGGGTGATCTCTGTCAAAAGTCTGCCACCGTTCCGGCAGTCAAGTTTTCCCTACAAACTACGATACCTGACTCTCGGTGAGCACTGAGCGTACAACGCTAGGGCCTATACAATACTTCGTTGGGAAGGACAAAAATCCCTTTTAAAAATGACAAACAACTGTTCTATTATTTTGCAAAAACATCCAATAATTTGAGAACTGATGGTGCTTACCTGGTGTCATTCAAATGTCGGCATTATTAACATATGTGCCAAAAAATCATTACTCAAAAAGGACTTCCATAATCTCAGCTTTCTGCAGCATGAAGGTTAAACCATGGAGGAAGGATCCTTCCTCCATGGTTAAACTGACGTCTTCGCTTCACCGACACTTGAAACTCCGCCATCTTGTAAGCTTGCTTTGTGACGATTCACTCGGTAACAGCATATAAAACGTGTGACTGTAGGATACTGTGGGTGTGTCAAACCATGGTCAAACCGTCTATTCAAATACTAGTATTTGAAATCCCTTCTGAATGCTCCGATTACATAACACACCTGCCGATTTAGTGCACGTTCTAATCGTGATACGTTCTTCGAATTCTTGAGACAACTAATTCCCGACCTTTGTTATTGGTCAGTTCTGGTCTGGTCTGGACATTGCTTGGGTGCTGTGCACATATACCTCCCCTTTGTCAACCCCAAGCGAGCTCAATTACACGTACAATCAACGCTTTACCAAATGCTGACACAGAGCTGTCGTTATAACGTATATTTTGGATAAAATTACCCAATCCTTTTTTTGCCGCGTGAAGAATGCAAATTTCGCACAATTAAAAGCAAGGGTAAATGCCAATGCAAGAAAAACTTGGATGTAACCATGTACTGATGCATCAAAAATATGCGGAAAGAAACTAACACAGAATAACCAATCTTATTATCATCAAGGCTTACCCCATCGCTGCACACTTTAAAATGTGTTTTTCAACGCTCAGAATTATCTTTCGTGCCATAAATTTGGAACAAATAAGAAAAATCAGCTTGCGAAATTTGGTACTTGGCTTTTCCGTGGTCGTACCTCTAATCATGGAGGAAGGAACACATTCCTTCCTCCATGCTCTAATACCCAGTAAGCACATGACATTAGCCAGTTATTCCTTCCCAAGCTTCCAACAATAAATCTCGTTCCTCCCTGTCAAGCAGTCAACATCAGTCCGATTCAGCCGTTAGGGGTTTCTTTAATATCGACTTTAGAGGTTGAAGCGGTCGTTTTAAGTTCAATAAATACCCCTGCCCAATTAGCACCCATTCTGGACATGAATGCACCCCGTTCCAAAAGCGATCTCATTAGGACCCCTTAATCCTACCCCCGGGGTAAAGTCAACCACCCCACTGTCCAACCCCTGCCTTTGGGTGTCAACTCACTGCCCCAATCGGTACGAGAGTGTGCTTTCACGAACGTTATTTTCTAAACCTGCAAGAAACTTTTCTGCGTGGAAAATCGTCAGCAAGCAAACATATACCCAGCAAGATACATGTATGGGACCAAGGGGTATGTCCTCTTGTGCTATACCCTACACACACTTCAGACGATTGTTGCCTAAAAAACCAACCTAGATATCTGAAAGGAATTCCTGATATTCCGGGAACACAATGACCAACACAAAGGAGGGGGGGGGGGGTCCCGCCGTCCCATATCTTGCTTCAAACATGCTTCAAATGAGCAAACGACTCATTGCGCGTCGACCAACTGTATGTCCAGTTGGTGCCCATGCTGTAGTTACACAATGGGATGAGAGACTAATGAGAAGAAGAAAAGTAGAAAGGAAAAGACCCGGTGGCCATATAATCTACCTTTTATGTCCAGATTCTACAATGGGGGAAGTTGTAACAAGAAACCGCCCTACCAGGCGGCAGAATCTTGCCATGAAAACAAACCTTTTTGGTGATGTTTCTCTAGCGCTCAAACAAAGATACTTTATAGAATTCTCCCAACTAAACACGTCATCATGGGACATTGAATTATGCCGTGTGTGCCAAAGGAAAGGATTAGCAGGGGATTATCCTAAGCGGCAAACCTCAAAGCCCCCACCATTGCGGTGCTAGAACATTCCGCCAAAGCCGTTTTGTGAAAACCGCTTTTGACTGTTTCTCTATCCGTCTGCTGTAAAGTTAAGCCCCGAAGACTCACACGCCACATTATTGAGTGCAGACGATTGGAGGGGGGGGGGGGGGGGGGGGGGGGGGGCTTTGAGCCAACTTACCGGCTTCTCAGAGGCGTGATTTTTGGCGCAATTTAACAATGGTCTTTGATGAGCCGCGACAGAGGGGATGCGGTAGTGTCAGACTTCAGGCGCCCTACTGGGCTGTTTTGTGTCCCAAATTAGCACCTCGTAATGATACCTTTCACTACTCCCGAATAGCCGCAAACAACCCTTAATCAGCAGCCCATGGAACGATGTCGTTCGCAGTTATAATACTTGCTATTAGGTTAAACAACATTAAACCTCAGGGACACGACATTCAAATTGCATTTAATATACACGCCAAATACTAATAACTGATAGCTGGAGCACAAAATGGCGAGACAAATCTTCAGCCGAGAGAATTCATTTCCTAAACCAGATAAAATTATGGTCTGGAAGATTTTAGAGACTACTCAGTTCGACATAGAATACCCCAACAACCAATCAATACCCTAAAAACCAACCAAACAAACACAAATCAGCCCATAATTTTGTTGACTCGCCCCTTCTTACCATTGATCTCATACGTAGGGCTAGCTGGAACAAGTTCAGATTGCTGGCATTTTCATTTAAATAGTTCATCAGAATGTGTGTACACGTAATCATTGCAAAGGGCTTTCGAATAACGGATACACGTAATGTCTCCCATTTTAAAAATCTGAACATGCATGAGACTATTTGATGTTGAACATCTAGCACAAAAGTGACCTAAGTTCAAAGTTCAAGTTCCAAATAGCACTTAAACATAGTAAGTTGGTATACTCATGGAGGAAGGAACACTAACTAGTGTTCCTTCCTCCATGGTATACTCGACTTCTAGTCCAAGCAGATTCTTGTGCACTTTGCCCGAAAATCTTCGTGCCTTATGCTTTCGTTGTAAGCTGTTTTACGGAACGTTATTGTCCCGAGATACAACAGCATTCGAGTAATGGCCATAAACTATACAATACCTGTAGGCCTATGTAACTTGGCGGGCTAGTTATAGAGAATTTACTCCGAAATTATCGCCACAAATCCATGCAGGCTTTTGTGTCGTTGTGCTTGTCCACAAAGGTTTAAATAGTATTAGTATGCAGTTCATACTATCAGCTTGCCGAGCAATTCTTTCCAAAAATTCCAGAAGTAATATGCGACACAAGCCATTTGAAGTTATCAGTCCATTCGCATTCAATGGCTACATATGATTTATAGCACTAGTTAATACAAGCGGCGCCGTGTGAAGGTCCCACAAAACCATCCAAATATTCATTGTCTACTGCCACAAAAAAATGTATTTATTACAAGTGCTCCTCTTTTAAGCTTACACTTATTGTGAAGCATAATAGTCCGCGACTCAAACAAAAATCGTACGCATGGCTACATTTAAAAAGGAGTCTCGATATTAATGTATCGGTAAGCCATGAATGCGCACATTGTAAGCACTTCAATTCGCCCTCCAGTAGAGGACTGGGAGCTGGGGTTTTATTACCGTCTTTCTAAATTATTTTGACCTGATTTAGCTTTCAAGTTCATGGGAACGAATTGAGATTGGGAGTGCGGCTGCACGGGAAACGGTGCATGCAATGCCAGACTCCGTACAAAGCCATCGCGTTGGCGGTACAGTAAAGCCCCGGTAAGCGCGCCCCAGGCAAGATGGGGCCCGTTCAATACAGCACGGGCCTTCTCCCAGTTGGCACTCTACCAAATCTGTCTGCTAGACTGTTTAGGGGGGAAAAGGTTCCAATGCTGTAAAACAGGGAAAAGAAACAAGGTTCAATGCAAGATCCACTGCATACATTACATGAATTGACTCAAAATATACATGTGCAGTGTTTGTATTGTTGCCATGGGCCTACCTGAAAGCAAGTCGTTGTGTGTACAATGTACATCAAGTTGTTTTAAATATTGTTGGGCCACCTCCAAAAAACCTTGTCCATCCTTGTGATGAACTTGTTCCCAATAGGAATATTTAGCTTTAGAAAAAAAATCTGAAAATTGCAGAAGCGAACTTCAGGTTGAGTACTGCACTGAATAAAGCAGTAGGCATAATGATTTGTGACTTGTTTGATATTTCGTCTGACAAGCAGTCTGGCTTTGCGAGACTATTAAACAATTCACAATTCGGTAATTTTGAAATCCTTCAACGCGCGACAATTCTGCTGATTCGTTAGCCCCTTCTAGGAACCACAGAACTTTTAAAGAAATATAGGGTCTACATGGCTTTATTCGCGGTGTAAACTTTCTGTTTATCAGGTTTGGGGTACCAGTTCATGTTTCCCAATGCACAGCATAAAAACTACGCTGGAGCACACGAACTACGCTAGAGCACACCAACTTTACTGTCAGCTTCACAGACCTTCGAGAAAACAAAGGCCGAGTTCGGGCGAGTTGTTCTTGTTTGCTCAAGAACAACTCGTGTCTTCGTTCGTGTTCTGGCCACTCGAACGCCCAAGAACGTCTGATAGCCCCATGGCATTGCAAGAGCGCCATCTTTCGCTGGTAACCACGCAAAATGTAATGGCTGCGTCCATGCATGTACGTTATTCAAGCATTCGTTTCAAAAACCTGAATTTCAGACGCAAAACAATTTAACGGAAGCACAATATTTAGACTGCATTTTCCCCTCGTTTGTTCAGAAAAAGCGTTATTTTCAAAACGTTCGGAAGGGAATTTTAGGCAACTGTACGCCGACTTTTTATGCTTCGTCGGATCATCCGCCATCTTTGGTCGTCTTCTACGTCGCGTCAAACTCCTGACTGGTAGGTAGTGGGCGTGTTTGTTTCACGCAGATCCGGAGCGCGATCAGTGATCCGGAGCGTCGAAAGCTGCTCCGGATCACGTTTTTAGTGATCCTGCTCGCGAGGTGGGTTCGCAAGATCCAAGATGGCGACGTGCGAGACGGACAGAGAAAAGTGACGGTATTTTTTCGTAGATTTGAAGCATTTAACGAGCTATTGTGACAGTATTTACTCATAATTCTTTTACAGTGTATTTTTGTTATTAAAGCTATGTACGATTTATTTACTTTTCTGGAAATACTAGATAGTTTATCATAAAAATAGCCCTACAAAATCTGAAGCAGACGACATTGTCGTGTAATACAAATTCTCCCAGCATGCAACATTAGCAAGAGGGATTCGCGATCCTGTTTGTTTTCGTTCGGCTCTGGATCACCTCCCGATCCGTGTGAAACAAACAGGCCCAGTTGTGATCTTGTTCCGAGTGCAATGTTCTCGGGTCGCGTTCCCGCCGTTCGGGCGCAAGAACAGGGAACTCGCGTTAAGAACAGACCGCCCGAACTCGGCCAAAGATGGCGTCAACTGAAAGTTAGGCCGTGTCCGAATTACTTGGCTACGGCTGGATGTTACACACGAGTCTATGGTAGTGGCTGTAGCCACTTCCAATAGACCCGTGTGTAATTTCAAGCCGTAGCCAAGTAATTCAGACACGGCCTTAGAATCTGCATTATCACAAACAGAATTAAGAAAGACACAATGTGCGGTTCGGATATAGGTTTCAGCCACCGGTGATATTTTTATTTGCCAAAAATGCGACTGTAAAACGTCACTTCATCGTAAATATACACAAGCAAATAGCAGTAACACCGATAACGAATAAATAAGTTAATGTCAATTGTAGTAACCGCCAACTCCTATATCATATCCACATCTGTTTTTCTGTTGTTGTTTTTTGCGAGAAAATAATTGGCAAAAATGTTTGTCCTATATACACGTCCACTGTTTTAGCTGAAGAAATTTTCGGATACGAATAACATATACCATGAAGAATAATAATAGTATTAATGATATAACAATAGAGAAACGGTAAACAATAGCCTATTGTGAACACTGTCACACAAATATTACAGTGACTATATGTAAATGAAGATAGTGACGTCATATTGCGTTCTGGTGCAATTCAAAAATATAATAGTGCAAGTACAACACGTAACTTCCACGGGCTTTATATAGGCTGTCTGCTTGTGTATGTACAAGTAAGCAGGATTTTTCCCACATCAAATTGAGATTAAAAACAAGGGTCAAAATGTTGAATAATTCATATTGCTTCTTCATAAGAATGGTTGGCAATTACTACTCATTGCACATAGTTATTACAGTAATAATATAGGATTGTGTGACCAGTTACATGGGTTTTGATGGCAAACAAATATGATTGTTATTTGTTATATCTCCGTCTTGGATACTGTATTTTGATTGGCCTAGAACGATCACGTGTCCGGTCTATAAAAAGGACTGGCACAATCCAAGCATGATATCACACATCAGCCAGCTTTCTTTATTTTTTTTTATTTATTTACCGAGGGTAGTCCATTTCAGTTTAGTAAACTGCTTTCCAAAGGAGCCCTCACTAGCTATTGAGCTGTATCATTGGTACCCACGCAATTTTCTCCTACACTGTTGACGGTAGTAAACGGTAGTGGGAGCAGCGGACTGGCAGATGATGAGCCGTTTTGATCGCGTGATTTGTTTGAGTTAATTTCAACCGAGCAAGGCAAGTTGAACTGAAAAAAACCTGGGTACGTTTGTCGATCTCACAAAACAATTGTTGACTGCTGTGATTTGGGATATGACGTTTTTAACACTCTCGGGAACGCATAACACCCTCGGCTTCGCCTCGGGTGCTATGCGACCCTCGGGTGTTAAAAACATCATATCCCACATATCACGGCAGTCAACAATTATTGTTAACTGTTAATTAGTGCCCACTAAATGCAGTAGAGCTCCACTATCTGAACATTTGGCTACAACGAACATTTTCTTCGGTTCCCAAATGGTTATATTCAATACATTCCAGGTTTCACTATACCGAACGACCACTATAGAGTACCGAAGTCTGACGTCAATCAATGCAATGTTTGGAACCAGAATACATTCTAAACTGCATGTGTTTGGAACCAGTTGCCGCGGCAACTGACGTCAGACTTCGGTACTCTATACTGACCATTTTAAGTGGATCCCATGATGTTCGTTGTCCTCTTCGTAAGTGTGACGTCATTTGGACAAGGAAGTGCAGTGTAAACGAATGGAGCACGCGCGCGTGTTGCTTCACGCGCGGTCCTTAGACACGTATTTTTGACCCGGAAGTCCACGCTACTTCCACAGAAATGGTACAGGGATGAGGTTCAATCTACAAGTTGTATCTTGTGCACAGACTCGGCTAATTTCTTAGGGCGTTCTGCACAAGCGTAACATCAATATCCCGGGCGTTGATTTGTTTGTTATGAAACTTGGAAAGATAAAAAATAACATGGGTCGTTTCACATCTATTGCATTAACAACCATCTCATTAAGTGTATTGTCAATTTCAAATAAGATCAAATAAAAATCAACTGTGCACCATGCAGAAAAAGAAAACCACAGTACCGGTAGTTAAAACCATGCATGGACAACACATGAGTAGATTTTCTAGAGCCACGCACATGTTTCGCGATTTTCTACCTTAGCATGGAGGTATAGCTACAAAGGTCTTTCTTCTCCGGTTTGTAGAGTTAAATCGGTTCAACGACCCGCTCCCCACAAACTCCCAAACTAATCTAGGTTTGGTACGACCTGCACTTTGTGTATTCCCCCTCACCATTCTCCCGCTAACAGAGTGGTCATAGTAACCTCACGTTCTCTCTTCATGGCCACGATCTGTGGTATGAAAAAGAAGAGGGGTTGGATTTTCACCGATCGTGAAATTAACAGACGAGCCGTGCTGAGCTACGGTGGGAAGCGGGTCGGTGCGTGTGATTAGACCGAGAGGAGCCCAAATTCGCAGGCCGCTTGTACCGTCACGGTCCCGCTCAACTCGGCTTCCCCGGCCTCTTTCAAACATTATTCAAATTAGCAAAGGCAGGAAGGTCGTGAGGGGATGCAAAGAAGTGCTGGGAACTGGGAGCGGTACTCGATACAATGTGCATGGTCATGAGACTCAAGAAAGGAGCTCTTCACTGTAAATACTGCATGCACCTCGCCCACCTCACACTATAGGACGTACGGTATTTATCCTACATCGTGAACATTTGAGGTACATCAAATGCATGAGGTATCTGATATTATATGTACTAAGATATCACATTGTACCTCATGTGCATGATGCAAGAGTTAACAAAGCACTTTCAGTGCCACACGTGCACTTCGTAACTATGAGCCCCACGTAGTGATGTGTATATGTCACCACACATCATCCTCTTACGCTTCGGAATATAAATGCATGATGCAACAATCAACGGGTTGACCAATCGCTTCCAGTGCATCAAATACATGTATACGTAACTGAACCTCACCTGAGGTGTGAACCTCACCACACCTAACTTGCCTGAAGCACCTCATGCGCTTTGGAATAGGCCATACACTTTTACAGTTAATCATATGCAGTTTTAAGCATTGAAATTGTTATCCCAAAATGCCAGAAAAAACTGGAAATAAATAAATCATCAAAACAACAAAGTGCAGCTAAACGATATGCATCTGATTTCAATTGATCACCTTCGAACACGGAGACAAATAAAATATTGTTTACTGAATGTACACGGATGACAATCAAGTAAAATACCTTTTGAATAAATAAAGCTTTAACAATGAACCAAGAAACTCTTTACGTATAATTTGTACACTGTATGAGCGTAAACAGTGTAAATGTGCACACACTATGAAACATAATTATTGTATGCGTTAAAATCTATTTATACTGGCAAGAAAAAATAATTTAAAGACAAATGTTCAACAGTGAAGTTAATACCCGAGGATTTGTCTTCGCTTTTGGAAGATACGAAGTAAATGACCAATTCAAAGAATCTGAGAACCAGTGTTATGGAACTCAAATAGCTTAAAACGTTACCATCGTTAGAAAAGAAGGGTCTAATTTGAGTAGTTTGGGGGTTGTTAAAATAAACTTTAAAAAATTGTACAGATGGTGGGGCTATGACTAGAAGCTCTTTGATGTTAGCACAGGATTCGCCGAAAATATAAAAACTAATCATACCTTACACGTGTACACAAAACCACCGAAAACACTGGATTTCAAAAGATGCAAGTACTATACGTGAAATGATGGATTTGAAAATTGATAAAAATAAGAGGACAATCGGAAAAATATTTTTCAATTTAGATTTTCTGTACATCCGATCAGGAAACAGACCGGTAGTTTTGAAAAAGTCGATTGGGCATTGCGAAGTTGAAATGTAACTACATGTATTTTTTGCTGGATGATATTAAAGTCTATTTCAATTACAAATAGTTTTCCATTCTAGCAAAATACTGAATAGGCCTTCCTGTATTCCCAAAATGACGAAAGTGTTCCCGATTTTTCGAAAGTTAAATACATGTACATGTATTTTGCGATACTGCCTTTCCTAAACGTGAACACCTGAAATCCTCTGTATTACTGAGAGGAAAAAGTAAGATGGTTCGTCAAACACAAGATTAAATCAATCAAATTGCACAATTATGGCATGTGACCGGGTGCACATGCGCAGTAAAACCGGAATCGTTATAGATGCACCACTGAGCCATGTTGGTCTGTTTCTTTGCAATGGTCAAAGCATGAAGATGAATATTCATAATATGAATAATCATGATATGCTAAGCACATGATGGAATGCTACAAGCATTAAAGTTCATGGATGCCAGCTTAATGTTTCTGACCTTTCCGTTTACGAAGCAGTCTGTGCCCGGTAACACCCATCATGAACGCTGCCACTGTTGAACCCATGCGTGCGTTAACAATAGCAACTCGTCTCGATGACTGAGTTCAACATCGTCTAAGCTGCGTTGGAACCGCAGACGTACCCTCTTCATAAGTGTAACGTCAAGGTGGATCCCGAAATGCAGTGCAAATTAGTACAGACGAATGTAGTACGCATGCGTGTGGCTTCCAGCGCTGTCCATACAATCCCACGTATTTTGCACCCGGAAGTTGACGCTTCTTACGGAGAGGATAACCAACACGGCACGGTAGCACTACTTCGTTTTGTACATTCACAGGCGTTGGGTTGCTTCTTATTTGTCGCTTGTAACATTCCACTCGGTAGCTTGGTCATCCCAGACGGGATTTGAACCCACCATCGCAAATTGAAGGTCCACACGATTCAGGTTTCACTGGGTCGCCAAATTGGAAAAGCATTCACAGTCCTGCACTGAATATTCCACGGCCGGCGAAGATCAAAATTTTTACAAGTATTTTATAGTACACGCTGGAAAGTCGTTGGGTTCTGACGCACGCAAAGTCCGCGTCAATCGCTGACGCTTAGCGAGTCCATCCGGTCCATGTGGCCGCTGGATCCGCCGTGCATACGGTCGGAGGAGTCGGGCGTGGGCGGTAGGCTCATGATTGCCGAGTTATCATCTCGCATGTCCTTAGATTGTCCAAGATTCTGCTCGGAAAAGTTCACCTGAACCAAAGACAAAATGGGAAAAAATTATAAATATCGTTTGTAGCCTAAATAATTTCCTGTTAATTAGACTGGTTCCCGGCCCCTCGATTATTGTTCTGACCGGTAGCGGGTATAATACTAATCTATATACATCAAAGGAATTCTTCCAGGTGTGTGATACTGATATATTCCCATGATGCATTGCGATGTTTTGAACTGAAAAATAAAATTAAACGTTCATTCAACAAAATGAATTTCTCCAGGATTCATAATCATTTAACGAGAAGGCAGACTGCATGTAAATCTCAAACATTGGAAAGTATGACAACGCTTGCGCACACGACGGCAATCAAAAAAGCTACCGGTACATCGCACTATAGCTACCGGGTCTCGAGGTGTGGGTGAGAACCAGTCTAATTTACATCATCCCCCACGAACATTTCACGTTTACATTGATTGCGTGGTGCCCGCTGCGTATTGGATTAGAATCGGCCAGTGGGCAAACCGACCCCGGCAAGCTCAACGGTAGAGTGGATAAGCCGTCCGCTCTACGGCTCTAGTAAGCATGAGGTCGTCTGTGGGTTCGAGTCCCGCCTGAGTAAGCCTGTGATATATCCCCACAGGCTCTCGGAAAGTACTGAGCACACAGTGCTTATCACCGTGGAAATGGGCAAGACTCTCCTTTAAAATTCACATAATCCCTGGCGCAAATGTTATCTTCGATTTTATCTTCGACTTTTTTCAATTAATCAATAAATGGTATTTGTAATACACCACTTTCTGGTCAACTTCAAACAAGATTTCATAACTTGTTTTTATTCAATTCGCCCACAACAGAGCTAAAAGCCACTCTAAAAAGAAGACAAGGTGAAGCCTAAAGGGGGGAAAGGGGGAACAGATTCACAAATTCTGAAGAACGGAATGGCTATTTCTCTTGAAGGAGAGCAGATCATAAGATGATGGAAAGCATGCCGCAGGCAACGAGTTTCAGAAAGACGCCACGCGTGGGAAAAAGCTACTTGCGTAACTAGGGGCTATAGGGCTGAATGTAGCCAGTGAAAAGACCGCAAGCCCGGTCTTGAACTCAAACACCTTAACAGAAATCATGTCATAAGATTTTTATGACTTGAATATCGGTACGTGTAGGGCAGCTTTCTTGCCATGTCACTATGAATTTACACAACCTTTGTAGCGATTCTAGGGAGAAATTTCAACTGCATTATAATAATGATAGGCCTAATTTCCATATTCGTGAGTCAAAAAGCGATGTCACCCAAGAAATAGCAGCATTGTTTCCATAGCTTTGTTAACAAAAATAGATTTAACTTTTCGACATTTTCTTGGGATTTGTATAGGCCTATGTTAAACAACTTGGGCAACATGAGTGGCTAATGTTTCTTTAAAAAGTTGGTATGTTATTTAGAAGGACTAGTCTTTGTATTGTTCTTGTGGTATTTTTGACAAGGGGTGCCTCGTATTGCCATAGACCGAGAAAAGGATTTTTCTAAGAATAAAAAAAACCGCAACCTTCTTTTCACTTCCAATGAAAAAAAAAAGCATTTATATCATGTAATATGCATGAAAAAAGTTGAACTGGATATCCAATGTACCGGCATGTTTCCTGTAACGGGGAAGGTCTAGACATCAGAAAGGCATCTACAAGGAAAATATCTCTAGAAGAGCAACTGCCGGTAATAGCACAACAGTCCCCGTGACAAATTCAACGCAGAAAATTCCCTTCCAGCAAAATTCAGCTACAACCTCACTAATTAAATACACGTACAGGGGGACACGACAACTCAATTTAGAATCGTTGTAAGAGCCCATGATTAAAAATTTGTTACAACACGACCGCTCACATCACTGTAAATAATTCCTGTATCAATTCCGTAAAAAAAAAAAACACTCCGAGCATTCACCCCCGGAATGTAATTTTCGAAAGAAAGGGGTCCTGGATCTCCATATCAAAGAAAAAATAATGTTACTCCGAAATTGATAAATGGATTGCTAGAGATCATTGAGTTTGCGGGGTTGTGAGCCTCGTGTTTTTATATTATAGATGGATGTAAAATGGGGGGGGGGGGGGGCAGGCCCCCTGCGGCGAGTAGTCAGCGCCGTGGATGGAGAATATAAAACCATAAGACGAAGGGGATATAATGCCTAATCTTATTAAGTTATCGCCCGATGCGAAAGCCCCAAAGATGGTGACCAAACAAAGTCGCCGAGTGATACTGTGAGTACACACCAAACAACGGGGGGAGAGATCGGATGGAAACACGATGAAAACGAATCCCGCCGTGCGTGATTTTACGATGAATTCTGTGTGTCTTGTCTCCTTTTTGTCTCCCTCTCCCCCTCTCTCTTGGCCCGCGCACAAAACGGTTGAGGTATTGTGATATTTGCTGTAGACTACGACAGACATCGGCATAATCTCAGCGTCTCCAATTCGATCATCGATTTGATTGACAATAGGGTGCTTCTGTTGAAGAAGGCAAAAAATATGTGATTTCGGAACCGCACTTTCAATATTGAGGGAACAAAAGATGGGAAATCTTTGCGATTTTCTTTTTATTTAAGTGATACGCGGGGAAGCACTGATTGGAATGGATGATACAGTAGAACATTCGACTAAGAGATGAGGTATACGTGCAAAGACGATGTTAGCTTGTATGGGAATTAATTACACGGCTGTATATGTATCAGAATCAACATGATTAAAGATTCGCAGAAATCAAAATATGAAAAATGCTATAAATGGTTCTGAAAGTTGATGAGTATAGCTAAGAAAGAAAAATATCCGGAGCCGTGTTCGAAACTTACGGTGTGTGTGTGCCCAAGCAATGTTTTTACGTCACATGCCAAAGAGGTACTTTTTGTGGGCGGGGCACGCTCTATGATGTTTTCTCTCCCATAGTCTCGACAGATTACTTAGCACAAACATACATACATCAAAATCTGTGTTTCTTGTGTACTTATCATTTTCAGAACAATTTGTAGCATTTTTCCTATTTTGACACGACTGTACGCGTCACGAGAATCATCGTGTTTAAAATGTAATTGACAGTAAGCAGACACACCATACAATCAGGGAATGAGGGAAACTGCGTTCATTTTTTAAATTCGTGTTTTATCAGTCACTTTGTATTGCAAAACCTGTCATGGTTTCGCATACACGTCTTGTGGCAAAATTTAAGGTTATTGCACGTTAATGATTTTTAGCCATGCAGGACTTTCATTTCTTACTGATACGCAGCCAAATTGTGATATCAAATCTTTAAAAGGCAAAACTAAAAATAACAGCTAAAAATGAATTGTATCTACAGTTCATTTTCCTGCACGGATTTGTTTTCCCCAAACGTCTGCTTTAAAGAAATGCACAGATGATAAACAGACTAAACAAGACAAATCTCAAGGCAGGGCAGGATTCACTTTACCATCCCATGCATTTTGAACACTCCAAAAAAACAAAAAAACAAGGCTGGGCAAGATCGATAGAATCCAAGCTATCTCATAATACCGCGTAACTCTACCCGCATCCCGGGCTCCCCGTAACGAGATATACTTCGGTAATGATGCGTGTTACACGCTGATTTCAGACAGTCACAAAGGGCTCTTGGCCCCGGCTAAAGCCGACAGACTAGGGGGAGAGATGTGATACGGGAGAAGGGAGTCTAGGGTTCTACCCTCCCGTTGCTTCGCCCGAGTTTCCGGCCGGGGAACCTGGGACGTGTCGCCAACAAACAGAGACGTCCGTGCGGTGCGTCATGGTCGTGTGGACGCAGAAAGGAAGGAGGACGGTGGAACTATACAAGGAACAAAAGTCAAACTTTGCTAGGGTCTTGCCTTACACGGCGACACTGCTTGCCAGTCAAACATGCATTGAAATGAGCTTCGTACAATGACCCTTCGGTTGAAATCCACACAAATTATGTAAATAGCACTTCATTTTGTCTCCCTGATCTTTGTGTCTGTCATTATCTCTAATCATAAATAGAACTAAACATTAAGCCAAAGTTTTTGGACTTCCCTGAAATATTGCAAATAGGCCTATGTACCAACTTTAAACAACATGAAGTTGATGACAAAGCTTTAATGTTGTAGGCCATATCTTGAGCAAATAAAGGCGCGATAACGACGCCATTTTGTGGGCACAATCCACTGATCTCTGTGTCAGCAGGGGCCAATTTCACGGCGATACTAAGCACAACAATTTGCTTAGCATGAAAAGTCTTCCTTGGTAAATACAGGATTACCAACCAAATGTTGATGTGAAGTGTATTGCTTATGACTGGCTTTCAGCTGTTGTTTGCTTAGCATGAAAATCCTATGGCCTTTTTGCTGGTAACCTGTTTTAACTAAGCAAGACTTTTTGGTGCTTAGCAAATGTTTGTGCTTAGCAGCTCTGTGAAATTGGCCCCTGGATAGCCCATTGGCCATTGCGGGCTGTACGAAAAATGAAGCCAGCGGCTATACCTCCCTATGGGGCCGTTTCAATCAATAGTGAATAACGTGCACTATACCGAGAATGTGGATGCAAGTAGATCCTGGGACAAGGTAACTATTGTATTGGGAGTGCTTATATGGCGGACGGCGGCCTCAACTCAAACACCCAATGTTCTATCCAGTTTACATGGAGATCAGTGGCACAGTAAGTGAAATGGTGGTTATTGAAGTAGGCCAAAGTCTATTGTTTCAATTTAAACATTACATTTATACGGCAATTAACACTTCATTTTGACTGCAATGTGCAAGTGCTAAAATGAAGTAAGGTAAAATAAACCAACTTCAATAAACGTGAAATCACTACTTTTATTATTAAATTATTAACAGCGCACTTTAAGCAACCTTGTTGCAATGGAAACTGTAAAACATTAAGTAGGGACATCATTACCTAACTACCAATAATGAGAAAATTTTTCAGATATTCCTTAAAAACAAATACTTTATAGAATGCCCAAAATAAGGCCAGCGTTCTTTAGCATAAATCACCATGTCCACAACCATATTTCTGTTAGTTGCGTTCTCGGAGCACGTACATCGAACTCGCCCCCCGCGGCAGGGCATAAGACGGCAGGTAGTTCAGTAACCGGAACACGTACGCAACCGCAGCGGCGTAACCTCTTCACCGTACCGTGGGGACGAGGCAGCAAATTATGTTCCACATCGAAAAGACGGTAGTCTAGAACTATCTGGGTCACCTTGCTCGTATAAGTCGCTACACCATGCAGACCAAAATCGCAAGGCAGGCATTTCAATTTCCTCAATGGAAATGGAACGGTACCAATATCACTGGTCATGAAGAGCATTCGAACTGAAGAGCATTTAATTCACCTCATTTGCGTAAATATTAGGGTAAAAATGGTGGTGCAGGGGAAAAAATATGTAAAAGGAACAAATTGGTAATTTCTTTTATCATAAAAGTGTACCGGTATGTCTTTTTTAAAGTTGAAAACTACCGATACTTGTTTTTACTTTCGGGCGTCAGCAACGCTCTGAAAAAGGGCTTTTCGCGCCAAAAAGATCCGCCGTGTAGAATCTGAATTGTCGAGACGTAAATAATTCGACATTGGTAAAGTAAATAGTCGATATCTCAGCGCGGGCGGTTTTTTGTATACACTGTCTCATTCAGAGTATATAATTTTTTGCATTGCAATATCAATGTAAAAAAATACCTTTCGGGGTGAAACCCGAAAAGAACATTAGCTGTATATATTCAATGCTTGCCTTTTTGAAGGATACTTTCAGTATAAATTAGGAATCTAAACTAAAATCGATTATCTGCAGTATTTTCTCAAATTTGACAACAAATAAGATAGGCCTATCTATACCAATCTGAAAATAACTTGGCAATAGAAAGCGACTGAGAACGGCGACAGTTTAAAATAAATGTGTTGTATATTTCTGCAAGAAATCTCACAAACGCGAGTGGCTACTTTTGGTCGATGGGAAAGAAACGCGAGCAGTATCGATCAATCACTTTTCGATTTTCTGCTGAGATTTAACTTCATTATTCACCAAAACATAAATCGAAAGAGGCAATGTAAATATGCTTTCAAATCAGAATATAGCATTTCTTCAACACAATTTTCTCCAAAAGGAACATGTTCATTCTACACTGATGACAACGCGAAACCTCATACACGTTGTATAGACCTATAGCTGTATGCATTCCGCAGTATCAATTTCACCTTGTCATAAATTTTGGCGCGATTCTTAAAGCAATCTGAAGCGTATTCGCGCTGTTCCAATTTCATCAGTTGGAAACGTGAGACGCCTTACGCATTGTGAATCCCACAATCGGTTTGGGCACGAAACAAGTCGTCTGCGTGTTATGTGTTATGAAAAGGACGCTTGTGGTGCCGAGCATAGGCCTGTCTTTTCCATCATTTGGCTGGTATGGTAAACAGAGAAGTGGTACATTAGGTACACGACATGGAGAATATGTTACGGTAGGGGGGCCTATGTTTTGATGTAGGGAATGACAACCAATGATTGAAATTGAGGCTGAACAGTGGAGGAGTAATGACACGCGGGAGGTGTAAGATTACCCACAACCATTCAGCGATGTCCTATCACCGGTTTGTGCTTGAGTTGGGGTTTATGGGGGTTTTTGTTGCCAGGCACATAACTTGAGAACCTGAACATGAAAATTATTCTATGATTTTGTTATTTTGTCTGGAATTTCACCTTGGACAATTAATTGGACAATTCACAATTGTACAATGCGCCACCAAGAGGCTGCAACGAAAATGCCATTTCAAGTCAATCATTACCCTAGGGGTATTTCTTCTGATATTTCTGTCTATAGCACTAGGCCCTACATGTATTTTTAAACATTCTGAAGCCTATAAATGATCGTGAAGCATCCAGATTCATTTTCCAACAACTTAAACCTTCGCGCGTCCTTCAATCGTAAAACTGCAGATTCTTCCAGTGCAAAATGACAAAATAAGTTAAATAACGTTATTCTGAAGTCGACCTTTTCCTATGATGTACCGGTACTGCGAAAAGGGCGTCTCCCATTCCAGACACTCAAATTCATTTACGAAAACACAATACACACAAAACACTCCCTTTTTGGGGGGGGGGGGGGGGGCGGGGTAATAATGTAAAGTTCTGTACATAACACGCCCACTAAAGATCACGCCCACACAGAAGACGCAGTTGCTGCCGGCACTGAATATATTACCCTCAATAAATAAGTAGCCTAACGTGAACAATTATTCAGCCTTAGGAAATCAGTTTCGCGAACTCAAACCACGCGGGAATATTTCACAAAGTTTGAAGATGCTGAAGCATTATATTGATTGTACAATGTGCATTAATATTCAACACCGATTGATCAATACCGAAAAATGGTATAGGCCTAGTTACTTTGCTGCTACTCTTTTGATGACGATCTGAAGAGTATTATACGAGGTTGTAACCTCCTTCCCCGAGGATAGCACCCGGGGGGTGGCTTTGTACATCCGCGTTATTTCCCCCTTAGAGCGTTTTAGGTTTTATTGTAAAACTTGTACGCGGACATAATCGGCCAAAGAGGTTGGTTAATTTTCCACACTGGCACAGTAATTTCCGTCAGAGGGGCCATTATCAAGTTTCCCACTTTAAATATTAGTTGGAGAAACGAAATGGGTTGGGAAGAGAGTTGAAAGGAAAAAAAGGTACCGGAAAACAGCGCTGGACAGATTATGTCCCCCGGACATTGAAGCGCAAGACCGGGCATCGCGCAGCGATCATCCGGTACACGAGGCTCGGACTCTGATCTGCAACCGATACCAAGGAAAAAAACAGAATTGAACCAGAGGATGTTCCGTAGAGTTCCGGCTGTAATGTCGGATGGATAACATCATGGCCTGCTTTAGCTGTCGGCTATGTCGATTGAAATAGTAATCAGCGACTCCGGTTGTGACAGAACCGTTTAGTCCGGATTTGTGTGACCCAACACAACAAAACGAGTCATAAGTCGCCAGAGCTACTTTTGAGTTTTATACTGGCATTTAAACATGACTCCAAGTCTCCAACAGTGAAATCAATAGGAATTGCCAATGTTTTCACCTACATAGTGTCCATATTCATCAAGATATTTGACCCAGCGATAGGCCCTATATCAAAATATAGTTACCGAGTTACTCTTTTAAATGCATAAAAACAGGCAAGTGAAAACATGATCTTAAGACTCATTTTGTAAGATGTGCTATCAAAACTCAAAATCCGGATTTAGTTTTGCCTGTCAGCGAGAACTCGCGCATATTTCACCTCATTGTGCCGTCGTTTGTGACGTCAAAAAGGGCGCCAGAGTTTTGCCGATTTAAGTCCGTAGCGATATGCAAAACAGATCGAGTGCCGTGTTCAGTTTTTTTTCCCTCGTGGATGGCAGGTTGGCGTATGTACGCTGACTGAATCCCGGAGTAGCTTGGCAAGAGAGAGAAGCCTCAATCACTGCCAGACGACGGGGGAAGTTTGAGTCAAGCCGAGATTCCGCTAAGCCTATCTGAAAGGCTGAGGGGACAGAGTACAAACACGAGCTGATGAAGCGAGACACAAGCGGGCTGGCATATTAGCTTCAGCCCCGGCGCCGGGCTGTTCGGGTGCAAATTAGCTAGTAATGAACATCGGGCCAGGGATCGGACAGGCCGGGTCGGGACACGGACAAGGCTGGGGGCCGAGGGGGAGAATCCCGGGCGATGATGACACGGCGAGCCCGGCCTGTTAATTTGCCCTGTCGTCCCCTCGTTCGCTTTCAATCTGCGGGCATGTTTGCTGAAATTGCCGGGCGACTGGAGGCATGGGCTAGTGGGGATTAACCAGGGCATCAGAAGCCGCTCATCTACTGCCAAGAAATCACATTTTGTATTTAAGAAGGTCAAGACGATAATGCGATCAGCGAGGACAGCCAGGATAAATAAACAGAACGCATGGGGCAACGGGAGAAGAATCTCTGCGTGAATGAATCCACGCTGATTAAATGTTGGCCCAATATTTGCATAACAAAGCCGAGGCGACGAGAAAATCCGCTTTTCGTCCATCTGTTCTAGGGCTTACCTCGGTCTAGCAAGAATGGCGGAATAATTGATGCCATAACACAAAGATATATAAATCTGCAAAGCACACATAGACCTAGCTGGAAATTAAAACAACAATTGTAAAACTGGCGCACAAGTCCAACTAAACGTTTAACCCGTTCAGTCTTCAACATCTTTCCCTCCTTTATCGTTAAAGAAACCTTACAACAAAATAATATCCACTTCCACTTGTTTTCACAAATACAAACCATGTTTGAATTTAATATGATCATGATCTATATGCTGGCTTTCATTTGAAGTGGTGGCTTTAATTTTTAAAAAAAAATGCAAGTTTACTCATGTCAGATGGCTCTATTTTTGTGTGGTAATAACAGGAACTCCTTGACGAAAGAACACGATGACAATACTGACGCCATTCCTCCAATGTTTTTGAAGAAATAATGGTTTGAAAATGGATTCCAAACAACCTATTTCAAAAGGAAATGAACTAAACACCATGGAATGTTCTCCAAGAAATTTGTTTTGTTTCGTTGTGCATATATGAAGCCGCCACTGACTGTTGTGCTGCTGATGAGATCATGCTTTGACTCTTGGATATAAACATTTGTACTGACATAATAACCAAAAAGTCAAAATACTACCTATAATTACTACAAAGGACCTGAACATGTATAGTAACATGGACATACATGAATCATATTCCTTTTCTCTTTAAGATTATTAAAGAAATCTTTGCACTTCTCGATCATTGATCAGAAGAAAAAAGTTCGAAACCAAAATTGACGTAGATGGTTGAGCATAATATAGTTATAATAGGCCTATACGAAGAATTCGGAATTGTAAGAGACGCGATACGCATGTTTTTGTTCAAAGGAGAGCAAAAAATCAATATGTACACGTATTCTTGAAGTAAAGGTACTCACGATCCGTGAGGATCTGCGGGGGAATATCATTTACGTGTACTTTTTGAACCAAACAAATTGAGAAAGGGAGAAAAAAAGACGAATTTGCAATATTCATTTTTCTTAAAAAGAAAGTGATTTATCCGGCCGGGTTTCAAATTAATCAGCGATTTGAATTTGGCCGGCGGCTCCGATTTCCGAGCCAAAGCTCCTCTGCATTCATTAGCATTAATTCGCCATCGGGAAAGTCAGAGATAAAGGCTCTCTTAACTCTACACGTGCCTTCTTGGCTCAACTTTTAAGTCTTGTCGAGACGTCAGCTTGTAAGCAAAGGCCATGTTTTTACACTGTTCCATTTCAATCGCTATGGCAGTGAACGGTTCATGATAACATGGTAATGATTGGTTTGTGAACTATACATGAATACTATCATTGATAGTAACTATTATAATAACTATTATAAGTAACTGTTATAATAAGACACAAATTGTCATATTCTGAATAGGCTTATTTCATTTCATGACAGTGTGATCTGTCCAAGTTATTTCTGTCAGTGGGCCAAATTTAAGAAATTTAACAACGTCTGCTTATAATTATGTATACAAACAATTTGATCAACGTTATTATGTTACCATAACAGTGGGCGGCCGGCCGGCCGGCCGGCCCATTAAGAAGATCATACTAGAGTGAAAATAATGTTAGTAGGCGACATCGCGACAGGAGATGATCCCAAATTAAGATTCCGTATGTTTCACGTTCACCTATATTGTGTAGGTCAAACGATTCTATACAAACTGTAGTTCGTAAGCCTAACGAAATCCTTGGAGAGAAGACGAAGTAGAAATGTTCAGTTTTTGAGGTGGGAGGAAAACCCCAGAATGATATTCTGGGAAAAACCCACGGAATCAGGCAGGGACTGAAAATCCAATCCACGTCGGCTCATGCGGGATTCGAACCTGTGGCATCGAGGTGGAAGGCGAGAAAAGAACCAACTCGACGCCGTCACTTCGATAATTTAGGCGTTTCGGTTTGTGAAAACACTCCACAACCGTCACTCGGGTTTAGTTCATTTCAGTAGTATTATTACCAAGGAAACCTTGGGTATATTTACATTCTCCCCAGTTCAACAACGTGTGCATGTAATCACAATGCACCACAGGGTAAAGCATCTCACTCCGTCCACTTTCTCGACAAGTTATCCACGCGATTCTGTTACACAACACCACCTTCCGCCAAATAAAAATCCGAGATCCGCTTACTCCTCGGAGGGACTGACCGGGGCAAAACGGGCCAGCGCCCCGTACCAACATCCCCAGCGGCCCGGTGGAGACAATGGGTGTTCCCATGAGGGCGGGACGAGTACGGATCAGATTGAGAGTTGTCAGAACGGCGTGGATTGTTCCCAGAGCTGACAAAAAAGAATTATCTTTGTATATTCTTGTCCGTGCTGACACCTGATACAAAGGTCCTCCTCACACGCCAAGCTATAGAGAGGTCGGCAACTTTCGGTTTTTTCCTTCTTCAGTGACAGTTCTCCAGTCAGGCATTACCACGCCCCTTGAAGAGGGAGTAAGAAATAGTAAAGTCAACGGCCGTTTCAGGACCTATTCGGCAAGTACTTATTTCCATTAGTCTGGTTCGCTGACCTCACGAAGCCTCAACGATTCTTGATCAATGGTAGTCTGGTTCCCTGACCTGACCAATCCCTGGAGATTCTTGGTACATCGTAGTCTGGTTCACTGACCTGCCGATAACTATTCTTGACAAATAGTAGTCGGGTTCCCTGACCTAACGATTCGCTGACGATTCTTGAAGGGTCGTAGGTCATGGTAGCCACCAAGAAGATCAATGATGTCAATTCAATTTAATTAATTTAAAATTCAAAAATTCAGGTTCAACAACAGGCATGGCAGGCATTTTTTACCTCCTAACGATAACATCCGAATGTTTACGGAAACGAGTTCTAAAAAATTGGTGCATTGTCGGAACCCGGTGACGTAATCAATATGTCACGTGACATTGTTGGCTGCGTGGCCTAACCTGACCTACGAGTCATTCTATCTTCTGTGTTTAAGTCATTTGGTTATACGTAGTTATATATCTTTTAATATTTTTTACGAAATGCCAAAAAAATGCAATTCACCCACCAGCTACGAAGTTTCTTTGAATATGAAATAAACCATTAATAATAGTTATAATAGTGAAGCTCTGTACTTGGATTCAGAAGTTCATGTTTCAATCCTACAACAATCCCCTGATGATTTCATTTTAAACTAGTCCATACAAAAATAATAATTACAACTATCAAGTACAATACATAACTTTTATCCAGTGGAGTCGACGACATTCGAAGGCAAAAATTGAGATACGTGAAATGGCCGTACGATTTGGGCAAACTGCGACTCTTGTCTACGCAATGGAAACAAGAAGTCTCAAATGTGGATAAAAAAGACAGTGTCCACTGATAGCAAAACTCATTTCTTTCCTCTGCTATGTGAGCAAAGGCCCGTGGTTAGTTCGCTTCCATCCGCCACCATCGTCGCAAAAACCAAGAGTAATCTATCATTTCAGACGGTTTGGAGCGTCTTTAATCCCAAGGACTCGCCAGGTCATTTATAACTCTATCGTTTGGCCTGTTCTCAGGCCGAAAGCCCAACTAAGGCCGAATGATGCCGGCGGCCAAAGCGTATAAAACAGAAAGGCAATATTGGTTGGAAATCTGGCGCTGTGAGGAACGTTCGCATGATTTTTGTAGTCATTTACGAGAGATTTAGTCACGTTCAACTACAATTTAAGAAAATGCTTCTTTCAACATTATATTGATTCTGGGAGCGGCCAAATGTTCAGGTGATTTGTTTTGCTTTCCTGGCTTTTTTGTTTGTTCAGATTTTCCTCTCAGAGTTTTGTCAACATATTAAACAACAAATTCAACCCAAACAAATATCCGTCAAAGTGGGGAGGGTATGCTTTGAAGCGCATGCTTATTTTTATTGTTTTACCCTTGTGGTTTGTTTGACGATATTTATTTTTGTATTTTCTGGAAAATAGGTATGCAAACAAAAATACATGTAAATAAGAAAGGAATGAAAAGAATTCCCCTGTCGATCTACTGCGCGTTTTGAATCGATTTGGTAGACTCCACTCGAAGCAGGCATCTTTAGAAAAAGGCGAAAAATAAGAATCTTGAAAAATAAGACTTGCATGCATTGAAACCAAGGCCTAACTTGTTCTTTCTTTTGCTTTTTGTATTATTATTATTTATCTAGTATCTTCAGGTCATTGGGAACTCACCAGCTGTTGGAAAGGCGGTTGTTCGATGTCGCTCTGCAGGGCGAAGTCGCTGAGCGCCTTCCACGGAGGTTGGTAGCTCTGTACCTCCACCTGGTTACCTTGAATCTGGGAGTCGTGTCTGACTGGACTCGATGCAACCATCGGCACACCGTTGAAGTTCTGGACCCGCCGGCTGGGGTCCTGTTGAGGTTGAAGAGAAGGGGTGTGTTGGTAGGAAGGGCAGGGTGACAGGAAGAGGTCAAAGACAAAATCAAGAAAAGGTTATAGTTTAACTCTGCCATACTCTCTGTAAAATACCGGTAATGCAATTAAAACTCGCCTGCACTCTAAACAAAATGTCCAATTCCATTTGGAAGCGGCGTAACTAAAATCTCATTCTTTTGTCTGCTTCTCAATAATAAGCCAGTTCGGTATCTCAAAGGTCAAAGGTTATTTGGGATAAAATTGCCGGCGTAATGTCACGCGATCTTACGCGAACGCCCATTCTGATTGAATTTAACACGTGCGCGTTGTGCGACCACCTTCTGCGTTCAATCGCGCGCGTTAGGTCACGCGGGACATTCGGGATAAAATGTCATTGTGCACATGCGCAGTTAAAATACCAAACTGGCTTATCGATCCAATCATCGATTTGGTACTTTGGGCACTTTAAATAATTCAAATCAGCAAATTTGGCAATTTTTATCATCTCAATGCCACATTTTAGTTGTCTCATTTGCATGAATTAGAAATTTTTTTAAGAGTGTGGAGAGAGTGGAAAGAGACACGACTTATTAAACATTCACAGGTATCAAAGTTTTGCGGGGTCATAAATAGTTCTATAGGCCTATCAGCTCTGGGAGAAAACTAACTGTGACTCTGCTGTGTATCATGTTCCTTGAACGTCAGCCGTGTAATTTTCATTTTAAATAATAGGCCTATGTTAACCTGAAGGGCACTATATTGGCCTCAAAAGCACGACCCTCAAAACAATTTCAAAGACTGCTTTCACAATACCTGCAGTCCTAAAGGCAGGTATGACCCTGGATATTCTAACAAATATCCAGTACATCATCAAGATCCATCCAGCTTGACTACTGTGTCCGGTGTTTTAAAGAGCTGACACAAAAGCCGTACGGAAAACAACAGATTCTCTAGAGGGCGGTCCGTGTCAGATTCAGAACAAAATTCCAAGTGCCGATAATGTCCCTTTAATGCTAATGCTTAAAAAAATGCTGCCACGCTGAAAACCATGTTAGCCTGTGTCAACATGTATGGTACAACTAGGGCCTACATGTAAAACACGAAAGTAGATATTTTGGTTTGTCACACATCAGGCCTGTGCATTGCTCAAAATCCCGCGAAGAGCCGAGACCTTGGGTCAGAAGAGTAAATAAATACCGGGAGCTAAACGAGTATATCCTGGGACCTTTTCGGATAGCGGGGCACCCGGGTGGCCCACTTTCCTGAAGAGAAAATACCCGATTCTGTCACCTTGAGGTGTAGCGCTGAGACGCGGTGCTGCTGTGAAATTCTTAAGTAAACACTGTTATGACATCTGTAAAAGATCAGACAGGCGGGTATACGTCTGTGGAGTAAATATTATTTACAATTGGAAATACCTTGCTTGGGTGAGGACCGACCGATTGTAAACAGTGACCAAGTACGAATCGACTTTTAAGCTAGGGAACAAAGAAAACTGGCGGAAGTGGGATTTGCATAATTAGCACTAAGAGCCTCACTTTCAAACCCGGAAGTGCGCAGATCGGTGCTATTTTCGTCAATTCGCGATTTGTCTATTTTAAGCGCGTGAGAGCGTTGTAAACTACACCATTGGAGGGGAGCAAAATAGTGAATTAACGGCTAACACGTTTACATTTAACTGTCGTTTTTCATAAATACTTTTCTATTGTTAGGTTACTCGTGGTTTTGCATGCATGTCTTATTTGGGGCCAAATTTGAGGCTACATTGCCTGGTATCGATTTTTAGCCAAGACTTTTCATTTTTACGGAAAAGTAGTCACATTTTGATCTTATATCTTTAAAAAGGCAAAAATGAAAATCAACAGTTAAATATGAACATGTACGGCTATTAAAGTCCACATTGCTCCAATTCTAAAAATGTGTGTCTGCAATATTTAAACTGGAACAAGATTACTTAATATGAACATTTACATTCATAAACGTGAAATCTGTGGTTACAGATTTCACGTTTATGAATGTAAATGTTCATATTAAGTAATCTTGTTCCAGTTTAAATATTGCAGACAAACATTTTTAGAATTTGCACCCCAAAATGGCGTCGTACGGTCAATAATATAGCCTATAACCTCCAATGTTGTTGCTTATTTCAATTTCAGCAATCCAAGCCCATACGAACGTGCACAAAATCATTGTTAAAACAATGTTTTTTCACTATTTTCATGTCAAATGCTGAACCGCACTGCCTGCATCTATGTTGTCAGTTCCGCCAATGCTACGTCATACCTATAAGCACCATTCTTATTACGGCAAATGAATCGACCAAGATGGAAAGTTACATTGGAAGTATACAAGCTATACATGCTGCATGCTTACTACAAGAATCCGTTTTGGTCGTGTAGCAATTAGCCCTGTTTAACACTGCCGGGGAACACACAGGCCAGATATAATTGAATTTGAACTCTGCTACACTCCATTATTGGATCGAATTAATTTCAGTGGTGCGACTCGCCTAGTCCGTATAACTCAGTGTTCAGAAACCACTCACTCGGCAAAATAAAAGTGCATCGCCATTTTATACCCTTCGGGAACCTCCCTGTACCGGAAATCATACACGGTTTACAAAAATCACGAAGGGTATAACGCACTCTTAGCTCTGCGCGGCTAGCTGTAAAAGAATATGAGATAAACAGTCAATATCTCGAAAATTATAGCGAAGATTTTAATCACGGTGTGGCCTTGAGTATCGGTTTAGCTTCAGATATAATTATGGAATGTTAATTTTTGTGATTTTTCATTGTAACGCCCGAGGTACGGTAATATATTATTATGCAGAGTTATGGAAATCAGGCGGTATGAAGGGGTTTGGATGATTGGTTGGGTATATGGAAGGCCGCTCTCAATTCAGTGGAAGGGATGCCTCGCTCTTTGACACAATGATTTCGACCTTCATGGGATTACGGCTGCAAGGGGGGGGGGGGGGGGGGGGGGGGTTGCCTGCACGCACTGCTAATGAAACGAGCTGTCATGTACGCGCACACGATTTGCCGCACCATTGGTGCGCGAAAATGAGGAGCTACGAGGGACAGGACACATGCACCAGCATGCAGCGCGCAGCCACCGCAAACCCAACCCGGGCTTACATGCGTTCGTCACCGGCGGACAAAGGACCTCCTTGCCCGCCTGTAAGCTCGGGCGGACACGGGGTAATCATTGCGAAACGTGAGCATAAACTGAGCTCGACAATAGCATAATTACAACTCCATGTTGGTTTCGCGTGTTTTACGGAAGGGAAATCAATTGAAGAACAAAGCGGGGAGTGAAGAAGGCTATGATTGGAAAATTAGAAGGGATACGTAAAAATAGTGAGTTTACAAAATAATGAAGTATTACTATAGCAGATAGGCTCTTCGGAATAGCTCTTATTGAGAGAAGTACAAGCATGACTGTCAAGGACGTTTACAGTACAAGATTCTAGAGAAAAACTTAATGACAGAAACCGCCCACGAAATTAAGAGTCGAGGACGGGGCTCATAAAGTCACGAACTAGAGTAAACATCTTAAACAAACAAACAAACAAACAAACCATGGTACCGTCTGTGATAAATGTACACATTTCACATGTTTTCGGTTCCGACCATTGACCCAACCGCTCGTTGAATGCATCTATTAGGCAGGTTCTCGTATGTGAATTAATGAACGGACCACTGATCGAGATCCGGATCTGTGTGCAACAAACAGCACTACATTAAATCATTTTTTTTTGTATTAGGTCAAAGTGAAAAAGTAGTGGAAACTGAATAACCATCTCACTTAGGAACGAGGACCAGTACTATTCATTAACAAGAATGGTCAAGCACGTTAATTCTTAACTCTCATTGTCTACCAGGCACTCTATTGAAAAATTACTATATGAATTTTTTCTTCATAAACGTATAGTTTGACTGCTTGAAAAATGCTTTCTTTCTCTCAAATCAGATCATATCACACTGGCTCCGTTTTCGACAAATACTGATCCACCTCAACATCAACGGGTGACCGCCTCAACAACACAAAGAAAAAGAGTAGTACAGACGGGCACTAACACTGTGAACAGACAAACAGACCGGGGGGGGGGGGGGTTGTCCCCCGTGACAGAGTGAACGAGCGCCCGTGCAGTGGCGGTAGCGGCACGGGACGAATTCACGCATATTACGCTCCGTGATGGATGGCATTCGCGGAATTAATCAGACGCGATGACGGAGACGAGCCAGCGATGTATGGTGGTTGGAAGGGAAGACGTTCTACACACATCTGGCCTGTTCCTCGGAAGTTGTCAACCCTCAGATGTGAAGAAGAGGAAAAAATATGTACACTCTACAAGTGTTTTATTTATCGACGGTGCGTGCACTGGCCTGGGAAGTCCTTCGAATTAATTTCTTGATTCTTGTTGAGCGTCTACCTCATCTTGAACTTAACTGTCTTGAACTTGAGAGCCGGGAATTGCTAAGAAGGTCTGCCACGTTTTAAATGTTTTAACAGGAAAAGTCTAAAAGCTTCAAATCGTTCTGAAACAATGATGAATGCATAAGAACTAAATATTTTGATGTGCTTTAGTAATGCATGCAGAGTTAGATGCATAAATTACAAAAAACACCAAAAAATATTTACATTTTTAATTTCTGTGAATCTTTGAATATGGAGATTAATCAAGTGAGGAGAAAAGACAACTTATTTGGGGCTTAATGTATTTCTGAATGTATTTTGCTTTTAAGACGACCCGAAAATAATGAAAATGTATTGATTTGTATTCAATTCGAAGCTAGTTTACGGCAGTGCTGCTTACATGATCCTTACCAACAGAAAGAGCTTGCACATCTTTGTAATGGTACTGTCAACTTCATGAGCCACCATTGTAATATTTTGACAAACTCTATCCAACCTTTCAATGTACAGAGTGCCATTTTTTCATGTATCAGTTTCCTGTTTGATAAAGGGGGTCAGAAGAGAAAACGGCCGTAACTTTGCTATTTCAGCAATTGTGACTTTCATTATTACATCATAAGAAAGAGTAATTCTCATAGAACAAACTTGACACACAACATTTTTCTTTTCAATCAATTCTTGAGGGTGAAATCTTTGGTTGAAAATACAACCATTCAACAAGCAGTCAGCTGCTTTTTCTGCATAAGCGGTTTTATGCTTGTATGACTGAACAAAGAATGTGGTATTGGGCCTGGGGGGAGATACGCCAACAAACAATGTGGTACTGAAAGGGTTAATATGATTTTGGGTACCTCGCGCACTAAATGTTACATACCTCAGGCCCAGGCACAAAGTATACATGATTCGGGGACAAATACGTGACTTACCACAGAGGCACGTGGGATGTACATAATCGGTTTTACAGTGTAGGAAAGGAGTGGTAATCGGGACGTTGACAACAATGGACATGAGATGTTTGTCCTAAAAACTTCCAAGACGTCGACTGATTCCCGCCTCTCTTCCCAAACACGCAGTGGGGGAAGTGCTCCAGTTCCAAGGAGAGGCCAGACCGGAGAGGTTCGGCGCATACTGTTGTCGGAGCTGACAGTCTCGTGTTGGTTCAGCGAGTAAGGTGACCCAGCGCGGATACAGTAGTGCGATGGGGCCACCGGTAACTATGTACTCAGGACACTTAGAACCCATGGCTGCGCAAGTGAAGACAAACAAACGCGAGCATGTTCACACAAGGAGAATTTCGAGGGACGGGAAAAGGGGGGAAAAGAGGAAAGAAATAGCCGGAGCTCGTGGCCCTGTCATTATAAATCGATTGGAGTTTCCTCTCGCGGTGATCGGGTAACGTCTGGTGCGGGGTTTCCGGGCGACGAGACCCAGCGTGCGCGAGCCTTGCTCCCAGTGGGGGAAAACGGCACTTCTTGCCGCCCCCTAGCGTCAGGACAAGTCGGTGGTCGCTCGCGTCATGCGGAAACAAACGTTTTGAAAATGGTAGTTAGCTTAAAATTTGGATCAGTCCAGTGGCCAATTTCATGGACCTACCAAACACAGAAATTCGCCAAGGTAAAACAAATTGCTAAGCAATATCAGTCGCACCACAAAGTGACGTATCGTGGATAGTTGCCGCACCACGAAGTGACGGATCGTTCATTGGTTTTGTACACACGATACGTCAGTTCGTGATGCGGCAACTATCCACGATACGTTACTTCGTGGTGCGACTTACGTTTTGCGCAAAGTATAGCTCCCTGAAATTGGGTTAAGACTGGTGATGAATAGAATTGGATCAGCGAGCGAAAGAAAGCCATAAAAGCACATCCGCTTGTTTGACGTCATAGTGGATACGGAAGTACACAATCGAGTCACAATTGGCTGGCGCCAACATGAAATCCTACCAGTAAGTTCTATGCGTTACTGGTACGCGGCAACGTCCATGCGTTGAACAGTCAGGATCCAACTTATTGTAGAAGTTGCTGTTAAAACGGTATATTGCAATAACTTGTACAGCACATTAACACTGTGAATTTATATCGAACACATATCCACCAACGTGATACTCAAGGCGTTACATTATTATTACCCCTGGTCATCAGGCCTTTAAATCATTTTTATACCATTTCAGCCTGGAGAGTAGAACCCGAATGCTGCTTTTTAGCGCGAAGGGCTATACTCAAGCGCAACAGCCAGCCAACCGACTAATGATCATGGTTGTAATACTACAAAGTCTGCAAAACCAACAGTGATGACAGCACATAATTTAGCACTGATTTTTTTGTCCCCTTCGGGCTCCGTATGAAATAGGCCAAGAATCGGGAATCAATGGTGGGGCGACGAGCCAGCGACGCATGCCGTACGCGTTGTGTCACTGCGCTCGAGTGAATGAAGTACGTGTTTGGATTGCGAGTTGCAGGATCATAATCTGGTAGGGTGGTATTGATTAGGCGGCATAGCGAACGGGCGCTGCACGCACGGTCTCAAGACACCGAAGAAACTCGGGAGTGAACGATCATATTATACAGACTGGTTCAAAATAATTAATTGGCCGTTGGTCCAGCCATTGAGATTGGTTGAAGGACAACCAACGCATTGGTTACCGTACCAGTTGGCCAACACGTTTAGTTATAAACAACCAATATGGGTTAACCAATTAGAATGATAGTGTTCCCATTACATTTTGTATTTTTAAAGGGGAAAAACAACTAAAAAATACTGCCATCAGTTTATGCCTGAGGGCGATATTTTTGCTTGGTAGTACATGTACGAGGAACTCCTTGTCAAAAGAGCATAAGAATCAGTCCTTTAAAATACCGGTAACCCATATAGACAAAGTTTTGAAGAAATACTGGCTTCTTATTCAGTCCACACAAGCTCTTTAAAGGTCGATTTTGCACAGATATCAATGCATCTAAACCGTGTAAGCTTAAAGGCATTCACTCTTTAGACCTGAAATAAGGAGTAGACTAAAGTGTTCCTTTTCACTATTCAGAATGTTCAAACAAGTTCCTGGCGTGTGAGGGCGCTGTTGTTATGATTGCAATCAAGGTACCGGTACTCACTGTGTACAGTTCGGGCACTTACAGTAGAAAAAAAAAATTAAATAAATCAACACTTCACTTACTGTAAAAGTTTGTAGATTAAATTTACTGACTGGTTACTAAGCACTCAAATAGAGCAGAAACATGTACAAAACTGACCCCGAAAAAAACAAAAAAAAACAGCTATAATATACTGAAACTTTCCCTTTCCCCTTTTGTGACATCACCCGGTGTTCATTTCTGCCAAAATTGGGTTTCCATAATATTAAAAACAGCATGATGTCAGGCTTAATACGGTTCCTAAAATAAAAGTCCGGGGATTAGGAGTGCAGAGCGAAGCTGCAAAGCGGACAATGCCTATTTGTCATCGGGAGGGCAAGTGCGTGAGCCTCGGTGAGATTACCCTGACAGTTTCATTCGCCTCGGCAAGCCAGGCACGCCAAACTATCCCTCACAGTCCCACGCCAACCTTGGTTGGACAGCTCCGGTCATAATGCAACACCAATCAGAACTCAATCAAGGTTTTCCAAGCCCAGTCTTACGGCAAAGCAGATATCGATCCCACAGATGAGACTCACAAAGAACATTTTGTACATGCCGTAGTAAAGCGCGCTGAAGCTTATTATACCAGCCAGGGTTTTTTATTAATATTATTGGCGCGCTGGATAATTACACCTGGATAAATTGCTTCTTACGGGCGTTGTGGTCATACATTGTTTCCGGTATGTGAGTACACGCACAACTCATGGAAAATGTTTATTTAAATTCTTGTTTACAAATTCCGGTGTCATATGAAAATCAGACTCCTATAAAAATCGGACTCATTTTCCCTATTGGTTAAACCCCCTCACGTGACCGGCCACTCTCCTAATCATCTTTAATGATTATAATAGGCCTATGCATGTGCAATACTACCAATGAGCCCGTATTTCATAGTGACTGGAATTCACGCTACACCTGTCTAACAGGTTGAATGGATCTCAGATAGTTCGCCGTTAAAGCCCTTTCACAAATCTCGCAATGACTGCGAGATTCTTTCAATGTTTGAGAAATGTCACAAAAATGGCCACCGTGTGAAAGGAAACGTAGGGAAGACGTGTCCTGCTGACGTGCCGTTGGCAGATTGAACAATTTCCATGTTTCTAAATGAATGCGGTTTAATCCTAGGAAAATGTGATTTATTTATATGAACCAGCATTAGACCTAATGATGTTACCGTCCCCAAGATAGACTGTCTGAACATGAGCATTTTTGGTTTTGCGGTAACCAGATTTATGGAGAAAGAATGCAGTCATTGTGACTAATCGATACCAAAGTTATACAAGTGAATACAATAATACAGTAATACAATAAAGTACAACACAAGTTTCAGATTGTGTGCAGACACGTCCATGAGTACAAAATAAAAATTGGACTAAAAAGTCATTAGGCCTACCTGCAGTACAGCCGCAATGTGGCCCAAAATAAGAGTCTATAATAAGACACAGTGAGTACATTTCAAATAGAAAATGGCTGGCGAAAAACACCGTTAAACACGAGCTCGTTCTTCACTCGTGATGAATGCCGTTTAAATTTACCTGACTGTATACGTCCCCGCCATACCCTCCCCCTGGGTGTCCCACACCCGCTGTGTCGGCACATGTTTCACCTGGGGTTTCTGGGGTATGGCCGACTGTGTGTGGCTAAGTAAATGACCCGACAGCATCGAGTCAAATAACGATGGTTTGCGCTGAAAGAAGCATAGGAATGATTTCTTTAAAAACCCATACGATGTGTTTGAACAGGATTGTGTTATAGCAGGATTGTGCCAGTTTTCAAAAATGGCAGTCGAACCGCAGTCGAACCGCGGTCGAACCAAGCAGCAACCAAGGACGTTCATGACGGGGGCACTCGAGTGAGCTTTGCTTAAGGCGGATTTCACGCCCATAATGCATTCGTCCCTTGTCGAGATGCCCCCATGTAATATTGCAAGCGGCAGCCGTGTACACGTACCGAGGGAAATCCGCCCACATTATGTTCATCACATCACGGTGCATTTCTGTACTCGAGTGCGAGTACACCAGGGATGTTGTGTAGTAACTGACCAATCACCTCGGTCCCTTGAGGAGAGAGATCATTTCATTAAGATTAAAAAAAGAAGAAGATCCGAACACTAAAGCCTTTAAGCGCCAAGTGACAGGGTGGTGCACTTTTTGCAAAGCGTTGTCAATATTGTTACTTCTAAAGTAGCGTTGTGCGTTATTATACGCCCAATATCTAGCATGTCACACAGCTCAAAACGAAGCCGGTTTCATCCAGTTAATTGCAATAGGCATTATGCAATAAACATGATAAAAGAGTCATTCAGAAACGAAGATTGCACTTGAAGATTGCCCTTGTCGTTGCGTTGCTGCATTTTCAGAGCAATAGGCCTATTGAATATACCTGATATTCTTCGCTCAGACTTGACTGTGTACTCTTGCAATAACAAGTTTTTAAAGGACCTATGCAATAAATATCCAGTTTAACTTAATGTGTTTTTAGACATATGACTTTGTTTTACAAAACCACGAGCGTGACATAAATGCTTGTTTCCATAAAAAAAAAAAGGTGGCGTGTCTTTTTTTATGATTTTAAAATCTTTCAAATTGAGTCATGCAAGAGGGCGCTATTTTTGTTGGATACTAGAAGGAACTCCGTGTCAAAAGAGCAGGTAACACTCCTTGGTAATGTTTACATGGAAATAATGCTGGTCTGCATAGTCGTCTCTTGATCTCTCACTGGATGACCCCTTTAACGGAAACTCAATATTGGGTTTAATGCGAATAGAATTATCTACATTTCGTTTAGGTTGGTTTTACACGAGGATAATTGCCTTGAGCGGTACTTAAGAAAATTAGAACAGGGTGATTATTTTATACGGGTACGGGAAATTAATAAACAACCCTGAGAACGCGCAATGTAAAGAATGCATTGTTAGTTTTATCAAATTAGAAACTTCCCACTTTTAAAAACATCATTGCACAACTGAGATGAGAAAGTGAATATGAGCAGCAATAGTGGGTATATAGCCTGACGCCCTCTCTAATGATGTTGTCATTTGGGTATTTCCCGCGTTATATGGACTAGTCTGGCCTCGGGAATTAGCTCACCGTAATGCGTGGTAATCTTGGGGGAGCGTTAATGCGCGGACCCGGCGCGGGTCAATTAGCTGCGTTGTCCGGGGGCCAGACACACACCGTCAGACATCATGCCAGTAATATAAGAGGGGAGTTTCGTCTTATTTGTGTGGTCATAATAAAAGTTATGTTATATGCAGCCCATGCGGTTAGGCGCCATGCAGGGATGAATTTACTGATGACTTTTTTGTTGTTGAGTTTTTGTGTATTAGATTATTGTCTGTTTTTGTACTGTTCTTTATTTTCGTATGTATTTTTACATGTTTGTCTTTCTAGTGTATTTCTGTACATTTTTACGCGAGTAAAGAACTTCAACTGTAAGCCTACATGTATGTGTTATTGAACTTCTGTAAAAAGTGCCCTCTATTGCTTTCAATCCGAAAATGGCTATCAGGAAATTGATATGCCGTGATATAAAAATGCGGAATTGAATCTTTGCCTTAATTCTGTGCAGTAACCCAAAGGCACATTATTTCACTACAATCTATGCTTCAAATTTCACACTTTATACACACAAAAAACTTGAATACTTTTGGGAAGTACATGTAGGCCTATGTAAAAATGTATTTAAAAATGTGGCTTTCCATTATTTTCAGGGGTGCAAGTGAGGTTCTCGTTCAGAGGCCTTTGCATTCACCCCCATGTTTGCATGAACAGACCTAAAGTCGTGCTTTGGCCTGAAAACGTACATGCCCGCAATTTTGAATCGGCCTGTGGATGCAGGCGTTGACTGCCTGTGGCTGTCACTCGTCGCGTAACGAGGCTTCGGCATCAGCGGGGAGAGGCGTGAAGGAGACGGGGAGACTCGAGCTTATAAACCCCTGCAAACAGCCCCGCTGGGACCGCGAGCCGGGCTCGTAAATTCCTCCTCGCTTCGTTATATTCTCCGGTTTCTCGATGAAATATACGTCGTGGCCATTAATTTGACTTGCCATCACAGACACATATCATCGACACACACACACACACACACAGCAGAATAACAAAATGTGTCAATTTAAGGCCAACATGCTGCAAT